>CM077022.1:0-2400000 GCA_039090855.1 Macrothele yani | reverse complement strand
GAGTGGACCCCAAAGAAACTTATGGCGGGGAATTATTATGAAGACCCTTAAAACACGAAACTTTAACTACTAAATTACCCTCAGAGTTTTCATAATAAATCACCGTATTTTTCATTGTTCTCACAAGAACATGTGTTAAATGCTTAAGATTCCTAGATTTTGTCTTGCATTTTCTAATGATTCACTATTGTATATTTTTCTTAGTGCATTTTTTTTTTTTTTTTTGAAATTCGTGTTTGGAAAGGTAACTTATCTATGAAGGCTTATATATCTAGAACTGTGGCAACGGTCAGCTTGACTGCTACAAAGATTTCATGTAAAATGCAATAATTAGTGAGGATTTGACATGTCAGGGTCTTTAGGTGTCATACAACACCTGCTTGTCGTTTCCGAGTGATATTTATATACGTAGAGTTCGGAAATGAAACATGTGTTGTTTTTTTCTTTTCGAGAAATGTTTGCATAAGCAGACTTTTCAGTTTCGTGACAAGATGACCGAGCTTCTGATGAGATTCGTTGCTACAGTGGCGATGAGGAAATTCGAAGTATTTGTTTGCGTATTTGGTGATCGAGGCAACCTCGTTTATACTTATCGTAATTTTCGGTAAGTATCAATAAGTTATCGAATCAGCGTTAGAGTTCAAATGTTGTTTAATAACAAAACGAAGGATAACAATTACATGAAGTATGCAATGTACACGTGAGGGAAGTGGTGATTGTTTATATAATGAAATATTTACTCATACATATGTAAAAGAGGCGCAACCCCGCCTCATAATTGCAATAAATACAGAATATTCTTTGTTGTAATAAATTAAATACAGAGAGATAAAGGAGAGAAATTTATCACCAAATCTGACTGTGAATGGCACACTGGTATAGTTTAGCCAAAATGACATCAAGCTGTTATCAGACTGTTCTCGTTCAATGTTTACAGTCAAAGGTAGTAGATAGCTGTTTTTTTTTTTTTTTTTTTTTTTTGTAACTGGTTGCAGTTAATTTAGAGTTCTGCCATTAACTGTAGTGAACCATTGTCCAGAAGATATCTATTAACGGTTAAATGCCGCAATAGATTTTTTCCGAGCGTCTTCGTTATAGTCACCTTGCAGACGAGCTAATAGTCTGGCTTTGAAATGACAAACTAATTTTGTTCGGGCTGCTTCGAGAGAAGAGTACTGATGATTTGTTGAGCTACTGAGATGAAAAGAATAGATGGTAAACTTTTAAAGGATGAACAGGAACATACAAATGTTCGAATGATAAACTGTGGTGGTTATGGGAGAAACAAGATACTGGCATCCAAAAAGTGTGATTATGACGACAGATCTTAGGCACAAATAGTATTAACGTAATCGGTTCGTGGCGAAAGTAGCTGGAAGTAAAGTTATGTGTGAGCGACATCTCCTGAAGTTCGGCAATAGAAACAATTAGGTGATGATGTAAGTTTGAAATTGTGAAGAGTTCACGGTACGGGTAATTTCTGATGACCAAATGGCCATTGAAGTGCTCTCTCATTAGGATGATTCTTAGTTGCATACACACTATATTGACAAAAGTCACCGGACACACCTTCAAAAGCAAATGAACGGATCCGCTGCGTTGTTAAGATGCGCGGTACAGCTGCAGAAAACGGTATAAAAACAAGCCTGCAGCTGACCATGATCATATCGCACTGTGAGGTTGAGTGAAAATGTCGCGGCGGGAGAGAACTGACTTTCAGAAAGGAAAGATTGTTGCGTGTTATATTAGTAGGTTGTCCATAAGAGAAACCGAGAGGCGTTTAAATATACCCAAGTCAACTGTCTTGGATGTACTGAATAATTGGAAGCCACATGGTGTGCCTGAAGCAGCAAAACGTACCGGCAGACCAAAGAAAATCAGTGATAGAGGACGTCGAAGACTCAGGAGAGTCGTAACAGCTAATCGACGGAGTACTGCACAAGACCTCAGTGTACAGGTGAGTAAAAATGCTGGAACCTCGGTATGTACACGTACCATTCGCAGAGAACTTCATTCCATGGGTTACCATGGTCGTGCGGCTACTCATAAGCCTTTTATCTCCACTCGGAATGCTACTAGTCGTTTAGCATGGTGTAAAGAACATTTATCGTGGACCGTAGATCAATGTGTGTATCGTGGACAAACCTGTTAACCAGCACGTCTACCTCTATATTTTGAGCCTTGTTGGTACCAGCAGGATAATACACCGAGTAAGGACTGTTACGGCGTGTTTTGTCGATAATTCCGTATCGTGTGTGGACTGGCCAGCACAGAGCCCTGATCTTAATCCCATGGAGCACCTATGGGATGAATTAGAACGCCGCATAAGAAGTTTGGAACCAAGGCCTACTACTAAGCAACAGTTAACGGAGCACTATGTACTGATTGGAAGCGCATATCTATCGCTGTGTTCCAAAACCTTCTCGAAATCATGTCTCGAAGGGTCAGTGCATGCTATTAAGGCCAAAAGTGGACCGACACTGTACTAATGTATGTCAATAAATGCTGTGTTGTGTTTGTCTCCTAGTTGTCCGGTGACTTTTGTCAATATAGAGTGTATTGAATTCCAGTTAAACGTGGTTTAAAGTTGGAAGAACATTCTGTAACATATATTCTATTTTAACTTTCCTTTTGAGTTTCTTTTTATATGTAAATTTGAGTTCGTTCTCTTAGACCTTTTCAAACCTTAACGTTATGTCATTTTCCTCAAACGAGAATGACGTTGGCAACAATCTGTGGTCGGAACGAGAGTGCCGTATGTGTGTACTGATAAGAACGTTAGATAAAAATGCGATGCAGCGGTTGCTTTGTGGGATTGATGCTATCGATGGTAGAGATAGTAGACGTGCTGTTGATTGCTGTTACACTGTGATTTTATGTTAAATCGCTGCTATCGTATTGAGTGCTCTAGAGAACTGGATTACGATATACAGTAGTTGGCCAGTGCCAAACTATGAGTGTGGCGTAAACGACATGCGAGAAGAATGAACTTATTTGTAAGTACAAATATTGACCTCTTTCTTGAATGCATATGGGTACCTTCTAGTATTACACTGACTTTAGTACACATAACGTAATCACAGACGTTAAGGACTAAGTTCTACAGTTACAGCAAAAACACAATTACGTTATAATTTGGAATATTGCTAAAAGTGGTGTCTTGAAATCGTAGGTGCCACTACAGCTGCTTGGAATCGATAACATGTAAGAGAATATTATGGCCCTGTCCTGGAGTGGAACGGTGAATGGTAGTTTCAGTGTGGCTGGAGCTCTGTTTGTAAAGAAAGTCGTTTGGCTTTATTGGAACGGTGAATGGTAGTTTAAATAGGGATGTAACGCTGTTTTAAAGAAAGTCGTTTGGCTTTATTGGAACGGTGAATGGTAGTTTAAGTGGGAATGTAACGCTGTTTGTGTGAAGAAAATCGTTTGGCTTTATTTTCTCTACTTGCCGGTAAATGGTGAGAGATATCATTGAGAGGTTTCTAGCAATTTCTGGTTGCACAAGTCGATCAACGGTTACAATTTCGGCTTGGAGCCAGGTGAGATATAGGAAGTAGTCGAGTCGATCTGGATGAAGGGATAGAGAGTAGAACAGTAGTTCAGCCAGGAAGTCGATTGTAGAAGATGGTGGAATTTTAAACATACTAAGTTTCCGCAAAAACGACAGAGCTTCTCTTTAGACTAGATGAGTCTGAGAGGAATTAACAGATACCGTTCCATTCGTAGCAGGGTAGTGAACTCAAGGTGTAGGTTTTTGGGGGAAGTGAGAATGTCAAGTATCGTCTGAGTTGCTGGATATGATCCAAATACACTGGCGGAAAGTGAAAAAAGAACACCAAGAAGGAGACATCTGATGCCAACGAAATTTATACAGCATAATAACGGAATACAGAGGATAACGTGATCAGAACATTATGGCAAAATACAGCTGTATTTGCTGGTAAACTGAAAAATAACATTTCCATATAACATGGTTAGTACGAGGTTGAACCGCCATGAACTGCGTCACACTGCAATTCTGGCATGGAATCTGTCGTACAAATGTTGGATGTAAGTTTGGGGTATTGAATTCCAAGCATCCTCAACCTGGACGCGTAAATCGGGGATGGTCGTGGCTGACCGTGGAGACCGGATAAGTCGTTGTCCCATAAAATCCCACACGTGCTCAATGGGGGACAAATCCGGTTAACGTGCAGGTCATGGAAGTTGTCTCACACCCTGAAGTGCATGTTACGTTCCACGTGCCGTGTGTGGGCGTGCGTTATCTTGCTGGAAAACACCACGATGGACAGACCTTACAAATGGCACAACAACGGGCCGAATGATGTTGTTGATGTAGGCGGTGCTGTTTAACGTACCCGGTACAAACACTAGTTGTGTACGGGAGTGATAGCTGATCGCTCCCCACACCAGGAGACCAGTTGTGGGCCCTGTGTGTCGCTGGCGGATGCAAGAAGGGTGGAGACGCTCCCCTGTGCGTCTGCGAACACGCATACGACCATCGGAGGCTCCCAAGCAGAATCTGCTTTCATCGCTGAACACGACAGATCGCCATTGCGTTCTCCAGTGCAGACGTTGGCGACACCATTGCAGCCGTTCCTGACGGTGGGCTGGAGTCAGAGGTACACATGCCAGAGGCACACGTGCACGTAGTCCTGTATCCAGTAGACGGTTGCGGATTGTTCGCACAGTCACCTCAGGTGCAACGGCAGCTCGGATTTGCGTCGCAGTGGATGTTCTGCTTGACAACGCCGCTCTTTTTATGCGTATATCGGTCCGCTCATCAGTCCGTCTTCTCGTGTGGGAATGTTAATCGGACCATCAATGCCACCATCGTACCACCACCGATACTTCCCGTCGAATTCGCTCCGCAATACGACGATACGACCACCCGGCCTCGCGGAGTCCGACTAGACGACCTCCCTCAAAGTCCGATATCTGCTGAAATCGTACACGTCTTCCATGTCCAGGCATTGCAGCTTCTTCAGGGTCTTCGCATGTGTCCGTACGCCGACGACTGATTACATTAACTTCGCCGTATCCCTTAAATACCACCGACGATAATTTGCATGTTATGCTGTGCTGTGGCGTAAGCGCTCACTGGTTGTTCCCGAAATTAACATCACACCTACGTAAACTCGACCCCATTAACATATGTAAATTTCATGAACGTCCGCCAATTCCTTCTTGGCGTTCTTTTTTCACTTTCCGCCAGTGTAGATGGTGAATAAAGGTAATGATGCGTTGGGTGTGATACACTGTAAAACGATCTCTGAAATTTCCGTGCCACTTTCCGTGATTTCCTTTGTGAATTAACAAAGCATATTTCTGATACAACTTGTCCCGTGAAATGACGGAAACAACCTAAATTTCACGGATTTTTCGTACGCCAAGAGAATTCTGAATTTTTCAGAAACTTTTCCTCAATCCCTTTTGTATATTAACGGAAAAACTCTGTTCTCACTTTTTCTGTATCCATATGACGAAAACTTTCTGGTAATAGGAGAGATTCACGGGAATACTTGAGGTTTGATTAATTGTTAAATTTCAATTGTCTGTCGATGGATATATATGATTTTAAAGTTTTGTAGCGAAATCGGATATTGTGGATTGCATATCGCATGAAGTTTGTTTATTGTGGCACCGGGTATTCCTTCCCCACGCCCCTATTTTGTGCTCCAGTTATTGCGTATTGTGTTACCGTAAGAAACCGGGTACTTCAATTATTGTACAGGTGATTTGTACTATGTCTATATATCAGTCTGTGTAATCCTTAAGACAAAAGCTGTTATAGCTATCAAGAGTAAATTTTATATGTAGGAGTTTTATAAAATAATACTATAAAGCAGTACATTTAACCGTTTCTTAAAGATATTGAAAATCATGATCAGTTTAAAAAGATCTTCAAGTTCGTAAGCATTTTGTTGCTTCGAAAAATCACGATGGAAAAAAGATACTTAATTTGTGATAAGTCCTCCTGCAGAAAAATTAAAAATGTTGCAAACCTATTTAAAAAAAAAAGCTCCAAGAGAAAATAAAATGACTAATTTACTCGCATTAATGACAAAAAAAAAAAAAATCATCATCGCGCAATTAGTTTTACCTCGAACTGACGGCTGAGTCTTTCCGGCTCAGTGGTTAAGATGCGCGGTTTCTCTTGAGCCAACCCAAACGACCTCGTTACGAATCCCGCCGCTGCGAAAGGATTATCTGGTGTAAGGTCTGAAAAGTTCAGGGTCTTCGATTTTGCGAAATTTCTCTGTAAATACGGAAACACCCGAAACGGACTTTTCTGAATTAAACCGAGTTACCGACTACGGAAAAACTGTAAAGATACGGATGTTAAAATAAACGTCAACTTATAAAAACGGAAATTTTGTTAAAAAGACAGACACCTGCCAGCAATTAACCGCACATTATGTTCAGGAATTTTCCGTGAATTTACGCCACTTATATTTTACCGTTAATTTAATATCGGGGTTCAGCTAATTTATTCCTCCATAGTGAAAAGGCAGAGTGAGCTCTCACCCATTGCCTTGAATCCAAATAAAATTATTAATGAGACGTAGAATTTCCTTGAGGATATGACTGCGATCTGCTCGATCTGCACTGGTATATGATAACGTCAGAAGGATGGTTCCATTGGCAATGAACTTGCTATCTTCAAAGGAAGTAAAAAATGTCACCCTCGACCAACGTACAATGATTCGTTTAGTTCTTTGAATGATTGAGATCCAGGTTCTGGCTGTAACAGTAGTCATACCAAAATGAATTCCATGGCATTTTTGTATATCTGCTGACCAGTTTGCTCCAAAAGGTTGATCATTGCGGCGGTTCTACGTTCCACTCCAGAGGCCAGTACTCTTTGAATGGTTTAAAAGATGATCCAGAGGCAGCTGCATAGGAATCATATATTTCCTGTATGTGATGAAAATCAGAATCAGAACGAATAAAAGTGATGAGATCATTGATAACAGCGGTTGTGAATTTTGAAGGAATGACGTCTGTATTTTGCGCAAAACTGAAACAAGTGGATATCAAAGGTAGTAGTAGTTGGAGAACAACTTTATAAAAATGGATGGAAAGTCCATCTTGACCTGGAGTATATAGCTTGGCTCTTTAAATTAGTGAATGAGTTGAGAATTTCTTTTTCAGAAATTCTGGAAGTCAGGATGGAGTGCATGGGCTTTGGAATTTTCGAAAGATTCTGCAGAAAATTGTCTGAAGCAAGCGGAGGGCATTCATGTTTACTAAACTGCTTGGTATAATACTTTTTGATCTCAGATCACAATGCAGCAGGATCGCTGGCGATTTCTCAGTTCGAGAGTTGCAGATGAATGAGATTTCTACTGTGATGGAAGTGGTTCTCAACGGTAATTAATTAAGTAACTATGAAATTGATCTGAACAGCAAATATCTAGGAATTTGAGACGTTGAATTGCAGATTTAGCGAGAGGTTCTAATAACTTTTTAAACTCGGCTTATTTAATGAGGTATTCGCCAGATGTAAGATCAGTAGACTGCAATGTAATCCGGAGGTTAGTGACTTCAATGAATCGCTGAACTCTGTAGATGAATGAGTAACATTTAGAATAAGCAACGATTTTCTCTTTAGTAGAGAGCCAGAGGTTGAGTGAATCGACTTCATTGTCAAGCTGGTTGTTGGATGATAGATTGAACTGTTGTACAATAATCTGTGTTTTCAAGGAGATGATCATCGAGTGTCCAGATCTGCGAACAGGGTGCTGTAGGCGAATTGAAAAGAAATTGACAGAAAACAATAGTATGATCGGAGGATGCTGAGAATGTATGATAGGCGGCGTTCAAATAGAGCTGAAGTCAAGAGGAAATATAAATTCTATCTAGTCTGGCAGCTGCTTAGAAATGGATTGGAGATGAACACCAAGTATAATTTTTAACTGCAGGATGAAGGGATCGAAATATGTCAGTAAGATTTTCTTATTAAACCAGGGCAGAAAGCGTGGTAGCCAAAATGTAGCGTCTCTCAGTGGCAGTATTCCTTTCTAAAGTGTGATCGAGAGTGCAGTTGAAATCTCCGCAAAGAATGGTGTGCTCAGAAGGTAGAATTCGAAGTAGATTTTCAAGTAACTCGACGGCTTCATCATTATTAGTAGGAATATAGATATTAAGGAAATTATAAATTTTAGAATGCATGTTTAACTTGAGATGAAGTAGTTGATCAGCATAATTATCGACTTCATAAACTGTTGAGATATGAGAAAGTAAACGTTGATGGATAGCAAAGGCTATGCCCGATTTTGTTGTGTAATCATAGTTATGGTAGAATTTAAACGGCCATTTCCGCCACCTATTAAAAGGGGTATTTGGTTCGCAGTATGTTTCCTGTAAAGCTACTATCTTCACATACAGGATTGAGGTCTTCGAACGTAAGTGTATTTGCAAGGGGATTGCTTCAGCCCCTACAATTAAATGTAGGAATTCTAATATTTTGTGTCATGTTTAGGCTATATACTTTCTTCTCCTTCGTGCTGCCGCGTTGTTTTAATGCGATCTTCGTGACTGTGTATTATTTTTAGTTTGCTTATTAAATCTTTCCTTTAGACGAGTGACAAAAGAGTCAAGTTGCGGTATTACCTCGGGAAAGTGGAGACGGCTTTCAACGTTAAAAACAAAAGCAGTGCGCGGCTCCTTTGATCCATGCTTGAGGGTGAATAATTTCATGAGAGTACCTTCAGTTAATGGACCTGGTGTAATTTTAGCTTTAGGTCAAGAGAGACACCTGTGGTTGTACTGGTAGTTTCTTTAGGCTGAGCAGGGTTACATGAACTTCTCGAACCTCCTGTCATTATGACTGTTAAAGTACTACTGTCTGAGATACAAGTAACACTATGCATACCTGCCAAGTCCACTGGATTTTCCGGGAGACTCCCGGTTTTCGATGCTTTCTCCCGGTCTCCCGATTTTAAACGAAAATCTCCCGGCTTTCCGGTATTTTCTTAGAATTCCCTAAATTTGGGGGGTTTCCAGGGAAACATTGGTAAATGCGTAGTTTAGCGTCCTAAATTATTTTGCCGACAATTTTGATGTCGAAAAAGCGCGACGTACAGATTTTAAAGTATGAAATTTATTGGCAAATGGTTAAAAAGTTTTATATTTAAAATGCATTTTAAAGATTTTCACCGTAATATTTACGTCCAAGTATGACGCTGTGAAGAGAAGTTGCGGCAGGCGTAACACAACTCTGCCGCGACAAAGCGAAGCTTTGCTCCGTTGAAACGAAGGCTCGATGCGGCGACCAATTCACGGGCGGAAGACTACAACAGCAACCGGGTACGTTCTCGTGAGAAAAGAGTTACATATTGTATTGCTACGCTACAGAATATAATTCCATACTTGCCAACTTTTACGGATTATCCGTAAAATTTGCGGATTTCTGCTTAATTTTACTGATTTACGGATAGCAGTCTTTTTTTACAGATATTTTAATATTTCAATCCTCTGCAACCATCCACTTAGCTTTTCTATCGGGCCTTACGAGCGCCGTGTTACGCGATGATGTCATCTTTGACTAGCCGGCGTCGTGCGGTAGCTCTCTCTCCACGGGAGTGCCAAGTGACGTGCAGACCAGAGTTCTCTAAAATACGTAATCTAATTACGCGTCTAGTCATCACCCCCTTATAGCTTACAGGCCCGCGCACCGGATTGCGACGTCACTTGAGTAGTCCGTGGTCGGGGACAGGGAGATACTGGGACAGGGCTGGGAGCGCTACGGCCATAAAATCACGCGTTATTTAGAGTTTCACTGCGTTTAAATAAGGACTTCTGTGTTAGTTTTTTTTTTTTTTTTTTGAATAACTGCAGAGTTTACACGTTTGTTTTATAATCTTTTAAAATACAGAAGACAAATAAATTACAGCGCAAAATCTAGCGTAGCAATAATTTCGACGTAAAAGTGTTAGCAAGACAGATTCGTCAACTTAATGAAAGCATCGCTGTCATTTCACTGGAAGTAATATACCATTCCTGTAATCGAAATTATAAAATGTAGTCATAGTTTCACTTGAAGTTATAGTGTCGTCGAAGTTCACCAAATCATTCTTGTACTTGAAAGATTAGTTTGAGGGCCCATTACGAAGTACCGCCGTCGTTTCAAAAGATATCAATTGACGAATGTAAGGAATCAGATTTTTTATTTTGTGCGAGCTTACGGCTACGAAATATTGAGTAATGAAATAATTCCTTTAGTGAAAATCTATTTTCATATCAGACAGTAACTAGCAATTTGTTCAATCCGTGTTCAATAATATAAAAAAAAAAGATCAAGAAGAAAAACTGATTTTTTTCCTGTGTGTTTTTTAATTATTACCAAAGACTCAATAAAACACTTTTTAACATGCATACAGTGAATTGCTGCTTGATCCTCTGATTGTATCAAATAAATTATGTTTTTAAGTAAATTACGCAATTTTTATATTATTAAATGTACAATAACGATATTTTAATGACGTACAAGTTTTCAAGTATAGTACCATCTAGTTACGTGTTTGAACAACTTCATTTTGGTAAACAAATATAAAGTTTATAATTTTTGTCTTCCAGAGCCCTA
Organism: Macrothele yani; assembly: GCA_039090855.1. NCBI lineage: Eukaryota > Metazoa > Arthropoda > Arachnida > Araneae > Macrothelidae > Macrothele > Macrothele yani. The sequence continues at coordinate 2,389,412 of CM077022.1, read as the reverse complement.
TTTAAAAAAAGTTACCTTGTCAAAGTTTAAAACATCTGTATTAAATATATTAGAAGCATTAAACAAAACTATTTCGATCCAGAATATAAGCATTTATTTTTATCTGGAAAAATAAAATACGAGTACTTATTGCCATAAATTTCCTGAAATTTGATTTTCAAGAAGTATTCAGGAAAACTGCCAATGTACAAATAATTATGTTTGTGTAGTTCTTTGTGTGTCACAAACACAATTTAATTATTTGTCCGTTAGCTGTTAACCTTCGAGCAAGCTCGACCAACCACCAAGGATGACCGGACTACCCTCCCTACGTCACACAGCTTCCGGTATTCGGTGCGCGGGCCTGTAGCTATAAGGAGGTGATGGCTCTGCCAACGCCGCCCTCCTGATACGCCGATCCTGTCGTGCATTCGTAACTCTGTGTTGACCGGAACCACATCTGCGAGTGGGCGAATGCTCTACTGACCAACGACGCCACCATCTTACTACGGCCGATACCTCTTGTTCCACTCGGTCCGCAATTTGACGGAAGGACCAACCCCCTTCCCGTAGACCCACTATACGGCCTCTCTCGAACTCCGATAACTTAACAAATGTTGCGCGCCTGCGTCATCCAGGCATAGTAGCTTCTTCAACGAGCACTGCAGGCATGGTAGCTTCTTCAACGAGCACTGCAGGCATGGTAGCTTCTTCAACGAGCACTGAACAACACGACACCAGACGAATGACTTCGTTCTGCACGCCCTAGTCCTTAAATACGCTCTGCTCTGCGTACATTTGCATGTTGTCGTCAGCAGTAACGTCATTATTTCATCCAATGACATTCCAACTTGGATCACAGTTTCTGCTGCCCTTAGCAATTAACATATTATAAAATGGCGTTTCTACCAGCATTCCTTCTGGGTGTTCATTTTTCACTTTCCGGCAGTGTATATTCTTCGTCTCAAAATCTTTACTAGATCAACGTAGCTTGTTTCTCCTGCCAAATCAGCTTTAAGAAAATTGGCATTTCGCTTTCGAAGTTTCAAGTAGACAATTTTTTCATTTTCTGCGTATCTGTAGACCTTATTTAAATCTCAGTTCGTCTAACCCTAGAGTATTGATTATTCTTACATTCTAGGGTTTTACTCAAAGAGACTCTGAAACACCAAATTGCTACAGAGAAAGGAGCTATTCTGCTACTTGCAAGCCCAAGGTACATACTGCTTGACAGCTTCCAACATTCGTTCCACCTCCCGGAGTTTCGCACACCTAACATCCATGTTGCACTCGGTTGAATAAGTGTTCCACAGATTGCTTTGCTATGTTATTCACACCTTTTTGCATCAAAACTTTAGAATTTCCTGTCAAGTGAGATTTCCTACACATTATTGTCTTGAGCTTTATAAATCTAGGACAAAAGAAGTACTTTTGAACAGTTGCACACACGCTAGCGTTGTTTCTCACGAAGCTACGCCTGTGGATGTGTGCAGGCCCGTCCCAAGTTCTGCCACCCTCAAGCAAGGGATGCGTCGCCCCTAGCGTATAAATAAATAGAAAAATAACTGTGTATTAATGTAATTTTATTATTAAACTGTTGGATTCCAAATTCCTTAGGAAAAACAATTAAAACCTGCTTTTAATTTAAAGATAATTTTATTGTCGAACTATTGCGTTTCAAAATGCTTATAAAAATCAATTAAAAATCTAGTTTTCTTGTTGTTTTTTTTTTGCTGCAAAAGTCCTACTAGTCTTTCTTCCGTCGTAGTTGACTTTAGATGGTTCTTTATAAGCTTTAACTTCGGAAAATTCCTTTCGGCACTGGCAACAGTTACTAGTATTGTCAAAAGAATACGCAACGCAGTTTCTGTGTTTGAATTTCTTTTTAAATTGCTGTCATAAATTAGTTTTAGCACATCTTGTGTGTGTGTGTGTGTGTGTGTGTGGTCGAGATGTTTGTTCAACTAGTAGGCAGAACAATTTTAATTCCAAGAGTTCCGCTGCATCAATATCAGATGTATCATTCACCTTGTGAATAATTTCCAGCTCTTTGCAATGTTGTAACAGTGTTCCAGATGTCCAGTTAACTAAGGAGCTCTAATTTCATACTGAAACTTGAAATGTGAACTACGATGTTCGATTTTTTTAAAAAGACCTTGTATTAAATTTGCAACTGCGTCTACTGTGTTGGAGAAGTCAATTAAAAAAAAATTCTGGATTATGGAACGGTGTTTCATTTTCACTTTCATAGTCATATTGCTTCTTAGTTATTCGTCTTCGAACTTGTTCTTCTGTAGGAAATCCCGGAGTTATTTCTAAGATAGCTGAAAACTCGCATGCTGCAAACTTTACTTTAGCAAGTCCATTTTTCCGATAATATTTTTAAAACTTCAATACACCCGAAAGGGACGTAACAGCAGCCTGTATGTCAAGATTTATATATTGTAATTGCTTACTTAGTTGGTTAACGATGCTTAATACAGTATGTCATATCAAATGATAATGGAACATATAAATTTAAAATACTTCTCAAGAGAGCACATACATCAGATCTAGACTGTAAGCCATGCAAACGTTTTAAATTCTGATCTTCCTTGATCGATAGTAATGCATCATAAAGCTCTCGATACCGTATAGGTTTAATCGCGTTAATTCTCGCGTGAGAATGAGTCTAAATAGCCACTTGGCGAGTACTGTCTATGGACTGGATTATCTTAAGCGTGTTATGGTTGTCAATGCCACTGAAAAATATGGAAGGGAGTCTGAGTGTGATAGGTGTTATTTTTAACCTTTAGACGTTGACCGTTGAGCATTAGTTCCATTTGGGATAGAAGGTGAAGTGGAGAGTCTTGAGTCTTGATATTTCCATTGCGAGCCGAATACAAAACAGAACTGAATCCGACCGTTTTCTTTAAACATTTTGTGCCGCTCTCAGTAGTCGCCTGTCTTACCTAATGTGGACGAGCCGGGATGTGTGATACGAAGCACTTGCTAGCTGACTTAAAATCATTCGCCGAGATGGATCCATGTTCGAATCGCGAGTGAGACATGGATGGTGCACCTGTCTTACGGCAGTGGCTATCCCATTTCCTGAAAACAGTGGCCCCAAATAAGGAACGGGCAACTGCTTCTAGCCCATTGAGTCGCTCACGGTAGTCGTACCCCCTCCCCCTCCTCTACACAAAACCACAAATTCTCATGAAGGTGCGTGCGTTTCATTTAAACGACAGACAGACACCGCTCTCAGAGGTCGCTTTATTTGATACATCCTCATTTTATATCCATTAGGAAAAACGCTCGTTAGAAGTGTAACATTTGGGTGGGTGGGGGTAATGCCCACCGTGAGCAACTCTGAATGCTATAAGTAGTCACACGTCTCTAATTCGGGACCACTGGTTCCAGGTAGGGCAGAGGGTTAGTGCCGTAAGACAGGCGAACTACCCATGCCTTATCCGGGATCTGACCCACTCGGACGAACGATATAAGGCCCGCGCTTAGACCGATGCGCCACCGGGTCGGCGTAACAGTTTAATTAAAAGTGTTTTTGAAAAAGAAGAAAAAAAAAAAAAGGAAAAGAGAAAAAGATACTTTTATTTGAAGTCAAATCGAGCTTATCATAATCTGTCAAAAGTACCGAAATAGTGTGCGTCTGTAATTTGTTAATTTGCAAAAGGGTGCCACATACTTTTTGAAACTAGTTTCACCGAGACAGTTTCTTCTCCTAATTTTCAGTGAAGCTTGAGAAAAAAAAAAAAGAAAGAAGAAAAATTGAAAAAGCCTACCCACGTTTTCTTGTGTGTTAAATATATTCTTCCTCATTCTAATCAAATACAGTAACAGAACCTGTGAAATAGATAATGCAGGTTTAAGTACCCATGTTCTTCAAAAATGGTAAATAAGTTATGATAATGAGTGTTTTCCGTAGATTTTGTACGGTTCGTACATCTAGATGCTATTTCAGTACTTACAGCGCCCGTGGGTATTCCATTCTGAAGACATGGCATGAGGGTGTTCCTAATAAAGTAGCCACTCATTGTGTGTATGTGCATCCTTGTTCGCTAACTCCTGGCAGTGTCGGCGCAGCGTGTTTTACATATGTGTCTATGTGAGGCATGCACGTATATTCACAGTGGATATCCGTTCAGTGTGATTACTTCGGGACAGAGATATTTTGATCAAAACATGGTGACATTAACTGATGAAATAAATATTCAGCAATCGCAATAATGCCTGTTGACAGTGGATCTCAAAAATATTACTCCAAAGTTCGACTGCTAAATTTCTACATTAAGAAGCAATAAAAAGAAGAAAATATTAAAACAAAAAAATTAGTGAAAAATTCATTTATAGATGACAACTTTTAATTTTTCTATGTTGTTTATTGAGCCTGTCTGCTTTGTGCTGCACTCTAAGTCTCAATAATCGATGTGTTTCCCTCTTTTCAGTTTTTGTTGAAAGTGTACTGGCTTTCTTTCGGAGGAGGGTTAGCGACTCCCTTGAGCATTTGGGACTGTGGAGAATCTTCTGTCTCTAATTTTATGGCCACTGGTTCCAGAACCAATACCGTGGTACAGGGCGCACCAACCTTGCCTCACCCGGTGATCGAGCACTTGCCCGGTTCAGGAGGTTTGAAAGAAACCCGTGCCTTTGACTACTCGCCCACCGGAGCGGCGTACTGACTTTATGACTATGAGATTCATCTATTATCAGCATCGTTCATCTGCTGATTTGAGATCTGGCAGAGAACGCCTCTTTTGCTTCCGGTGGGGCGAACGGTTTAACTGCGTCACGTGATATACACTCATGAACCATAACATTACGACCACCTACCTAATCGCGTTGGGCCCTTTCGCCGCTTGTTCCAGGTGTACCATCGGCTCCACTACACCGCGGAATCCTCGGGTATTCTGTACCAGCCGGACACAATGACAAATTACATCGCGTAGTTCGACGACGGAGGGAGACAATGGAGTGGACTTCCAAATGTTACGTTCTGTTGCGTCTCACAAATGTTCGATGGGATTCAAGTTGGGAAAATTTGACTACCAGGGAAAACTAAAATTCAGATGAGCCAAACAAAAAGTAAGAACAATGCCCACATCATACTCGACACTCGAACGCTGGTCACTGGCCCTAAGAACCGACGTTCTAAGCGCTCTACCACCAGGAGACACACGTTTGGTATGGAATCTTGTCATTGGGGAGGGGGATATATTGACAATATATATCTTGTCATTGGGGAGGGGGATATATTGACAATACATACCTTGTCATTGGGGAGGGGGATATATTAATATATATTGACAATATATGTATAAATGTGAAAAGAGCGATGACTTCTGTTGGATGTTCCTAATCCACGTCAATTGTGTGTATTAATTATTCATTCGCCTCCTGTTTATTTATTCAGCCGCTGTTTACCATCTTTGGTAAATCCCCAGCATTGTGCGGGGCTCCAAGAAGCAACCTGCCACGTAGTTTGGCAGTTAATTGTATGTGAGTCTGGACAATTCTAGGCCGCTGTGGTGCAGTGGTAGCATGTCTGGCGCGTAACAGGAAGACCCTGGGTTCGTTTCCCTGTGGCGGCCGATGAGAATTTTTCCGTGACTCACTTATAAACGCGGAAAGAGCGATGACTTCTGTTTGATGTTCCTAATCCAAATTTAGATTCAGCTGTACGAAAAGTAGGAAGTATGCGTCCTAGACCACTGAACGAGAGTTTTGCGGAATTGCAGTTGACCCTGCTACAGAGGTAGATTGTTTCTAGGAAAATATTTAATACTCGTAAAAATATACGCTGCTCTACGATTAATTCCCGGACACCTGTATTTATTTACAGAAATTTTATATTATTGTGTGCTAAACCTTTGGCCCTTATGACGGCCTCTAGTCTTCGTGACATACTCCTCACCAGTTTTTTTGAAAATGTTCGCCGTTATGTTCCACCATTTCTCCTTCAAAGCAGTAAGAAGATCATTTTTGTTTGTTGGTCAGTATCTTCTTCCACGCACCCGACGATCCAATTCGTCCTAGAGACTCTATATTGGGTTCAAGTTAGAACTATAGGCTGACCAGTCCAACTTTTCGACACCTATGCCCTAAAATCAATCTGTAATAACGCAAGCAATATGTCACGGTGTGTTGTTCTACTGACAGAGGCATGGGCTTTCCTCAAAAGAGTGCCACAACATTAGTAGCGCATAATTGTTCACGACGTCTAGATACAGCTCACATTATGGTTTTGTCCAAAACGACTAATGGACCCAAGCCGAACCACAAACAACAGCTGCTTACCATCGCGATGCCGCCACCAAACTTCATTGTTTGACAATGCACTCTGGAAGGTTCCTTTCTTCCGGCAACCGTCACACCAAAGGTACCACCACCATCATACAAGTGGTAGAATTTATGGGATTCGTCAGCCAAAGCATAGTTTTCCATTGAATTATATTCCATGATCGACATTCCTTACACCACGTTAATTGACGTTTGCCATTAGTTGTAGTGATTAATGGGTGGCTGCTGGGCAGTGGTAACCCGCAGCAACGACTCTGTCTAATTGTGGGACTGACAATGCTGATGAAGAACCCTCCTTTCCTTCAGGTCAATAAATAAATTAGAGACGAATATTCATCATAACTACTAGTGCTTAGCGGAAAACTATCTGCAAGAGCATCATTTCCGTCAGTTTGGTTAAAATGAATCAAATGACTGGCATGTAAGTGTGCTGTGAGATACGTATATCTCTAGATTGACCTTCCTTTTTGAGTTTCTGTTCTTATGTAAATTGTGTTACTTCTTCATATACGCTGTTGGGCAAAAAAAAAAGAAAAAAAAACAGAATGCCATACCATGAAGGAATGCACGAAATGATAAGACACTTACAACTGATGCAGACAAGTAGGTGGGAAAGAAATGATGTAATTTCTGAGGTATTGCATGCATGCCATGGGCGAGGAGACAGTATAATGTGGCCTGAGTCAGTAGATCCTATGATCGCCATGCTAGACTATATATTCTATAATACTGTACGTCAGGGCATCGAGTGGAAATGTCCCCAGATAGTGCCTTGAGGTATCGCTGACCATGAATCTTGACCTTGTGTTCACAATTCGTCGATATTGTGGGGGTGTCATGCAGAACCGTTAAGTCGTCTGCCGATGACGTCCCACACGTTCTCTGTTGGGGAGAAATTCGGGGATCGCGCTGGCCGGAGCAGCACCTGGACACCTTGTAGGCACTGTGTGCTGATGTTGGCAGTGTGTGTGGATGGACGTTATCTTGTTGAAACTGGGTATCAGAAATATAAAAGGTTTCAGCACCTCATCGACGTATTGTAGTGCTGTCATTGTATTCACTATGTGACCGAGCTGTGAACGGTTAGTGAAACTGGTAGTGGTCCAAACCATGACAGCAACTGAGAGACCGTATGACGTTATCGGATGGCAGCCGGATCAGCCCGGTGTCTACATCGTCTCCATACTTCTAGTCCGCGAACATCGGGGCTGAGACAGAAGCGAAACTCTTCGGTGAATACGACACGGTTGCATTCGTCTCGCTACACATGTGTGGTGCAGTACCACTGCAGCCTTTCGCAATGATGTGCTGCGGTGAGTAGTAGGTTTAATAATGGCTGGTGATAGCGCAAACCTGCCTCAGTGAATCTGTAATTCACAGTCTGTGTGTACACGAAGATGTCCATAGCTGTTTCTACACCTCTTTAAATGTTGTCCGCTGTGAGTTGTGGGGCTGCTACGGTTTGCCGTCGAATGCGGCGAACGAGGATTCAGGACGTCCACCCATGTGTGCTAGTCTCACTACAGCGACGCACGTAACTTTGCTACAACCACTGTCGCCACATTCGGCTGACAATTGTTGCATCCCGATCCGTTCCCGCCGCGATGCGACACAGGGACCAACCAGTCGTGCGAACCCTATGCTGAAGCCTCTAGTAAAGATGTCCGTGTGATGACAGGATTCTTGATGACGTCGCCTAGGCATTCTTACTCATTACACAGGCTTTCACCACGGAGATCATTCCCATGCAGTAGTCCACACGCCCAGGTTAGGACGACCTAGCTTAACTACGGCGAGCCGTTTTACCCTTTTATCTTACCCATCTCTCACGTGATTGATTAGCACTGCAATCGTTCACATAACTCAACTGTCGATACATACCCACCATTTTGCATGGCGCTCCCACAGATACCTCCTGGTTGGCATTTTCTATGCCGAGCAGTGTATATCTTTTGGAATGGCACATCAAAATTTCCTAGTTTACACATACCTTTTGGAAACTGCTGACAGTTAGTCCAAAGGTAAATAAAAAAAACTCGTCCAGTGTAAAGAAGTGGATGTGCACTGCTGCAATTAGGATCGCATTTATCTTCGATATTACTCAACGAGTGACCTTTACGTCGAATAAATGTTAAAGTGTTTCGACGTTGGTAATGTGATTCCGTCTACGAGGCTGTTATAGTTGTTCAAAAAGAAATTGTGTTTGTGTCTAACTACCTTGTCAGTAGCGCACTCAGTGGAAGTTGCCCAGGAGCCCGGGTCATCCCCATGATGAATCACTTGGTCCTTCGTTCTTTGTTATAGGCCGTTTGTTTTTTAACTATATTTATAGAACGTATATGTTTTTAAATATATATATACACTCAATGGACAGAACATTAGAGATACCTACCGAATAGCGTGTTGGTCCTCCTCTAGAGCAAATAACAGCCTGTACACGTCGAGGTATCAACTCCACCAGATAACGGAGGGTTTCTGGAGGTAATGCCAACCATGTCTGTTGCAGCATTGCCTACAACTCAGCCAGAGACATCGGTCCAGGATCCATGGATCTGATTATCTTAACTCCACCAGATGGCAGAGGGTTTCCAGATGTAATGCCAACCATGCCTGTTGCAGCATTGTCAACAACTCAGCCCGAGACATCGGTCCAGGATCCATGGATCTGATTATCTTAACTCCACCAGATGGCAGTGGGTTTCCAGATGTAATGCCAACCATGCCTGTTGCAGCATTGTCTACAACTCAGCCCAAGACATCGGTCCAGGATCCATGGATCTGATTATCTTAACTCCAAGAGATGGCAGAGGGTTTCCAGATGTAATGCCAACCATGCCTGTTGCAGCATTGTCTACAACTCAGCCCGAGACATCGGTCCAGGATCCATGGATCTGATTATCTTAACTCCACCAGATGGTAGAGGGTTTCCAGATGTAATGCCAGCCATGCCTGTTGCAGCATTGTCTACAACTCAGCCAGAGACATCGGTCCAGGATCCATGGATCTGATTATCTTAACTCCACCAGATGGCAGAGGGTTTCCAGATGTAATGCCAACCATGCCTGTTGCAGCATTGTCTACAACTCAGCCCGAGACATCGGTCCAGGATCCATGGATCTGATTATCTTAACTCCACCAGATGGCAGAGGGTTTCCAGATGTAATGCCAACCATGCCTGTTCCAGCATTGTCTACAACTCAGCCCGAGACATCGGTTCAGGATCCATGGATCTGATTATCTTAACTCCACCAGATGGCAGAGGGTTTCCAGATGTAATGCCAACCATGCCTGTTGCAGCATTGTCTACAACTCAGCCCGAGACATCAGCCCAAGATCCATGGATCTGATTATCTTAACTCCACCAGATGGCAGAGGGTTTCCAGATGTAATGCCAACTATGTCTGTTGCAACATTGTCTACAACTCAGCCAGAGACATCGGTCCAGGATCCATGGATCTGATTATCTTAACTCCACCAGATGGCTGAGGGTTTCCAGATGTAATGCCAGCCATGCCTGTTGCAGCATTGTCTACAACTCAGCCCGAGACATCGGTCCAGGATCCATGGATCTGATTATCTTAACTCCACCAGATGGCAGAGGGTTTCCAGATGTAATGCCAACCATGCCTGTTCCAGCATTGTCTACAACTCAGCCCGAGACATCGGTCCAAGATCCATGGATCTGATTATATTAACTCCACCAGATGGCAGAGGGTTTCCAGATGTAATGCCAACCATGCCTGTTGTAGCATTGTCTACAACTCAGCCCGAGACATCGGTCCAGGATCCATGGATCTGATTATCTTAACTCCAACAGATGGCAGAGGGTTTCCAGATGTAATGCAAACCATGCCAGGATAGTCTATTTAAAGTAGTGTCCGTTGGCAGCTACGACCCTTTCCCACCGTTGGGGTACCATTTATCGAGCCATTTTTTGGATATCCACGACAGAAAGGAAGTGCTGCTCTGACAGGCCATGTTGTAGCGACCGGAACAAATGGAAGTCCGAGGGAGCAATGTCCGGGGAATAAGGCGGGTGGGGTAAGAAGTCTCAGCCAAGTGCCTCCAAGAGGTTCTTCACGGATTTGGCGACATGAGGTCTAGCGTTGTGGTGGAGAAGAATAACCTTGTCATGTGGGATCCAGTTTCCGAACTTCTGGATCATCCCCATTGCCTTTAAACCTTTGCTAACCGCTGACTCATAGACCCGTGCTGTTTCAGACAACTCGTGAAGCATCTGACATGAATCCTCGTCCAATAAGGCCTCCAATGCGCCTTCTTCGAACTTTTTGGCTGCGTCAGGGCGCTCTTTGTCCTTCGCGTCATAATCGTTGGCTTTGAAGTGTCGGAACCACTCTCTGCATGTTGTTTCCGATAGGGCATGTTCTCCTTAGGCCTACCCTAGCAAACGTTGACTTTCCGCTGCAGAATTCTTGAGATGAAAGCAGAAGAGTAATGCTTCCCGCAAATGCTCCTTTTCTGGTACGAAACTCGACATTGTGAATGCGATACAAACTCGTGTTCTGTGCCCTCCGATCGCGTGTCACACACTGCTTCGCCCAGACTACGGACTATACGTGCGTGCGAAAGGGAGGTCACGTGTGTCCCGGGTCACAGCGCATCACTACTGAGCTCTATTGGGCAACAGCGGGAATTATTCGGTGACCAAGGGATGGGTAATCTATACAATGTGGATTGGGTAGGGGGGACAACTCATGTTTTTTATTACTTTAACATTATTTTCCCCTTGATATGCTGTTAATTCAATATCATGATTAGATATTTAATTTGATATTTGTTTTCTTTTTAACTTTTGTTGCTTTGATATCAATGTTCTTGTCTTGATTTAAACCTATGGAGATCAGGGCTGGTCAGGTCTCCTCAAGGCCTTTCCCTTGATCTTCCCTGCTGTTATTTATATGTTTATGCTTAACTATTGAGAATTATTAATTTTAATATGTAACAACAAGATCAATAAATGACATTAAATGAAATGTATTTATGAAGAATATATTTTTCACAATTCCCGTAGAGCCGCTTGTTTTGCGTATATTGTAATAATATGACTACGAAAAAATGGGGTGGCAGAGGGTAGAATTAATAAATAGGAAATGACACAGACACAAGGAAAATGTTTTCTTAGGAGCCAGAATACAAATTATGAGTATTCACAATGTAATGATGAATTTGAGAAGCGTTGTGTGAAAGGGTCATTTTCGTAGGTATTGTTACCGCAAACATCATCCGGAAGTGCTGATGCACTGTCGTAATTTGGGATCACAACGAAATTCTTTTGACAAAAGTTTCGTAAAACATCTCGCGAGCGATTTTAGCATTAATGAGATGTGAATTGTTGTCATAAAAAAACCCTACGTTATTTGAAGTACACATACCGAAGCAATTGTTTGCCTGTTTCTCATTATTATGCGACCCGCATTACAGTTTTACAAGCAAAAATATCGCATTAGTTCTGGAAAGAAGATACAATTCAAACATTCGTGAAATGTAAAATTTTATTCAGCATTCTAGGAAGCAGATGACGAGAAAACAAGTGGCTCCCATCTTTGGAAGACGATACTTTTATGATCACTAATAGAGCCGGAGTTTCAGCTTTCATTCTACCTGTAATGAGTCAAGCACTTGTGATGCAACTTGCCATGCCTGCCTTCTCGTTTGTCGGTGTAGCAAAACAAAAACACGGTATCAAATGACAGTTGATAGTGATTTGTCGAATAATTTGATATGGCGTTTTCAAACAAGAAGAGTTAGTTCCTCTTTTAACTCGAACAATGTATTGCCATCTCCCTGCGTATCATTTTACTCCTTTGTTAGCGTCTCAGCAGTTCAGGCTACGTATGCTTTTTAATAGTGTGCATTACGTAAAATTTTGAAACGACTTTACTTGGCCCTTCCTCAGTAACAATATATTATATTTCGGATCAAATAATTCCTAAGTTTAGCATTTTTGAGCAACATCACGATATGTCGTGCAATCTAATAATGATCAATTAAGCGTCTAGAAATCCGGTTCTCAAATTCAAGGATTCTGTCTTGCATCTCCGTTTCTCGCAACATATACTGTGCAATATGACGGCTGGTGCGAGACCAAAAAGGCTCAGATTCGGTCTAAAATTGAAGAGAAGTGAAATCGTGTGATAGAAAAGTCACGCAGTTCATTTTAAAACGTTCAGTGATGTTTGTAATGTAGTACATGCCGAATAAATGGATTCATAAGTTATATGTGTTGTGACGACATGACATGAGTCAAATTGACAATGAACCTGCCCCCAGCAAAAACAGTCTTGCTGGCCCAGCACTATGTTGCCGCTGCCGAACCGCCAATAAAATGTCTGGGCGGTCAACAAAAGGGCCAGCAGTTCAGGCCAACAGTTGGCACCCCCATCAGTTGTCATATGCCACAACAGGGCCATCAGTTATCCATCACAGGCAGCAGCTGCCACAAGTGGCCCTTCAAGCACGTGCCATAAATGATGGCTAGACTAATGTGGATCGCTAGTTTCCCGGCAGTGGCAGCCAGCAATCACGTGACGTAACTGATGGCTTGCCGAATCTTGTCCGCCAATTTCCCAGTAGTAGCCATAAAAAAAAATTAAATAAATAAAAAATCAAGGATGGCCGTGGTTTCCCAAATCTACAACATTTTTTGCCCCCTTAACGGAAACTACTGAATTACAGCACTGCGCTGGGGAGATTTTCTCAACAGACCGGAAAAACGCCAGTTTGGATCTGTGGTGGATACGAACCAGGACTGGCGGAGTGCTCTATACTGACGGGACTGATTTGCCACGCACGAGCGTGTGCTTGAAGCTGAGTCTCTTTCTTGCGGAACGTGTAATCGAATGTTTCTGCCTTTAATTTTACAATATTGCGAGGTATTTTTCATAAAATGTCAGCTTCATGTAATTCATAAATTTATTTTTTCAACGTAACGATAGTTTTTTTTTGTTTTTTTTTTTTTTTTACCTTAAGGGAACTTCACTCATTTTCAAGGAGTGTACCAACTTAAAGGCGCTTTCCAAAGTTTTGTGCTATCCTTCTCGTCTTGAAAGGCGATTGTTGAATTAATATATTTAGTCGTTCATGTCACATTCTGTTACATTTTTAACGTTGTATCTTTTCTTTCCGTTGTCCGAAGCTACATTTGTTTTAAAGAGGAAAGATATTTTATTTTAATTATCGTTATTTTTAGAAGCGAAAGAAGCGAATCCTTCAGTCTTGTGTATTCAACCCATGGATGAGTACATTATATCCACATAGCGTTGATTTTTTTTTTTTCTATCAAATAATTGATAAATTTTGTACGCGTCTAAAATTTTTTCTTCCAACAAACGTTTTTTAATGTTTTCAAGGGCTGTTGTTTCAAGCGGTTTCAAATTATTTCTTGTTATTCATGGGAATGGCTGTAATCTAGTATTTCATGGCTTAATCTGATATCTTTGTCGACTTGGCATTTCATAAGGAAATTAATTAGCCTCTCTACATATGGCTTTTTTTTCTTAACAACCACTAAAATGACACGATGGCGATAGCGTCGTCTTCAACTAACTGGTACCATGAGAGACACAGCACATGTTGCTTCTGCGCATGCGCAGTTCCGTTGCTTCCACCTGGTGTTGGGGTTTCATCGATTACCGGCTACGGGCCACTAGTGGCACTTGCTTGGTGGCCCACAATTCAACGCTGCAAGGCCATCAATGGCTCGCCAACTGATGGCGCTGCCACCAACGGACCGCTACCGGGCCGTGAGCGGCAGATTTCAGCCAGCAGTGACCCATCACTGCCAGCTGCTGGCCAGCAGTTTCCCAACACTTGTGTTTTTGCTGGGCCGGCGTAGTTCGTCTGGGAGAACAGCCGCTCCGGAATAGGAAGACGTTGAAGCGAATCCACCACCGGCAAAATGTAATATGTTATATTGGTGCCCTAACCAAAGTGAATCTCCTGGCCGTTAGGTTTGAAAACTTTGGGTGATAATTCTTTCACACAAAACACGTACTTAATAAAAATTAACTGTTCTGCAATGAGATGGTCCTTCGAGCGTGGTTGTCTGCTGACCCGAAACCTGCAATTTCGTGGCCCCGCCTTTCCGGGGGGCGGGGGGAGTAACGTATAAGTACCACGTGACAAGACGTACTACTGAGGTGACGCATGAGTCAAATCAACAATGAAGCAGCGATTATCATGCCGGCATGGTTCAGTTGGGAGAACAACCTCTCCGGGTAAGGAAGATACGGCTTCGAATCTTCCACCGGCAAAAGATTATCTGTTATCGTGTATCGCTGCGATTTTTTTCTGGGGAGGGGGGGGTTAAAGACCACCGTGAACAGCTCAATGGGTTATGAGTAGTCCTCGCTCATCCCAGATTTAGGGCTATTTATTCCGGGAAGGTGGGAGAGCTAGCGCCGTAAGACAAACGCACCATTCATGCCTAATCCGGGTTTCGCTCCCGTACCCATCTCGAACGAATGACTAGAAGCCAACGCTTCGTACCGCACGGTCACTAGGGAGGCATCGCTGCGATTGTACCTGACGCTGTTACAGCATCACTCTCAACGTAAACGTAGAGGGCGTCGTTTATGCATGTAAAAAGAGACGAACTTTTCTTTAGTTGGTTATATTTGTTTCTCGAAAATTTCTGGCTCCCTCCATCCCCACAAGATTTCCACCTTTAAAGGATTTTGAAGGAGGTGTGTGGATACAACCCGGCCACATTAACAGAGTTGAAAAAAAAAAAAAAAAAGAGCATTGAGCTGACGCATGTATGTTTCAGATGTCATAACAAAAGCCGCTCATCACTTTGCGTCATACATGAGAAACAAAGCGGGCGCATGTGCTACTGTGGGCGGTGGGTATTCCCAACTGTCTTGTTTGTTTTATTATTTCCGTGGTGTGTATAGCCTCCCAAATGATATGTTTATCAAGAATGGACTGAGTAACTTTCGATCACCATTTACGATTTCGCGTATTAATCTAGTAGCACTTTTAACACCAGAACTGAAATGCACGTAATTAATGGGAAATTTAATTCTGCAATCAGTGCTATGCAGCCATGTTAAGGTTTCTGACTGTAGGGTGGTATTTTTGTTGGCTGGCAAGACCTGAATGTTTGAGAGTCTATATTGACACCTCAGAGTTTAATAACCGTCAATAATGAGGAGATAGATTCACATGCGTAGATTGATTCATTTGAAAAGTACGATCTATAGTAACACAGGTCTCAAAATATTTCTTCAGTCATCTGTGAATGAAATAATATGGCTTTGTAAACTTACGTTTCAATATCTCCCATTTTATTTATATACACTGGTCACAAAAAGTTAGGGATGTTGCATGAAATGAAGGATGTATGTATCTAATTCAAGTAACACGCATTGAAATAACATTAGTGAGGCCACGTGACACAAATGACGTGAATAGTACGTTCACAAAAACAATTTATTGTGCAATTTCTACTCACAACATAGTAGTACTTCAATATATACAAAATGGTAAATTCGGAGAATGTCCATTTATACCTATGGATTTCAATACCCGGTAACATAACCTCTGTGTTGAAAAATGTCTTGACATCTGCGAGGCATACTTGAAATGACATTATTGATGAGTTCCTATGGCAGCTCGTTCCATATAACAGGCAACACGTTACGGAGGTCTGCCGGTGTACTGGGGTATAGAACGTGGTTATCCAGACGTCGCTGTACAGCGTCCCAAATGTTCTCAATAGGATTAAGGTCAGGTGACCTCGGTGGCAGCTATAACGAATTAATCCCATAATTTTACAGCTCCTGAAGCATCCTCCAGGCACGGTGACTGGTTGTATTGTCATCGAGAGAACGGAATGCATTTCCAATAGCAATGTGAAACAGTGTCACAATGGGCACAACGATCTTATTTCGGTACACTG
This sequence comes from Macrothele yani, assembly GCA_039090855.1. Classification (NCBI taxonomy): domain Eukaryota; kingdom Metazoa; phylum Arthropoda; class Arachnida; order Araneae; family Macrothelidae; genus Macrothele; species Macrothele yani. The sequence continues at coordinate 2,373,214 of CM077022.1, read as the reverse complement.
AGGCATTCGTGTTGCCTTGACAAACATATAAGGAAGTACGGCCATTGAAACACACTCCTGCCCAGACCAGAACTGACTGCCGCTAATAAGGGTGGATGGACCGCACATAGTGTAGCTGCATTCGTGTGCTGGATCTCCTCCATACGTATCCTCGTCGGATTTCAGGATAAAGAGCGAAACGGGATTCCTCTGTGGAAAGTACATGGTGTCACTCTGTATTCCATGACATGTACTGTTGGACTCAGGCACAGACCTAAAAAAAACACAAAAAAGAACGAGCCATTAACTTTGGAACCGTTTGCCGCATGTAAACAAGTAAGATACCGTTGGAAAGCACTTGAACGGAACTATCACGAGATGCGAAGAAAAAGGCAAATTAAACTAATTTAACATGCTAATTAGCTCTCTATCTCCGAATTTTTCCTTGTAAGGGGTATGTTATTATATACGCATTCTACACTGCTAGCCACCTAAAATGCAACACCAAGAAGGAAGCATCCGATTGGCCTGAAATTCGCAGCATGCGTCGCCCGCGAGAAGACATGCAAACGATTAGCATTGTAGGGCATATGCAAATCATATCCGCCCGGCACGCCGCCCAGAAGCACTATAAGAAGGGTGCACAGAAAGCGGGGATTAAGTAGTGGAAGTGTGTTGTGCTGCCGGACCTGTGCGTGGAAAGCTTCCTGATGCCTCGTCGCAGAATACGGCAGTCATTCCAGCACCTTTCGGAGTTCGACAGAGGACGAATAGTGGCTTATCGCGACAGCAGTTTATCGTACCGAGACATCGGCGCCCGTACGGGACGACATCCAGTCACAGTGAGGCGAGTATGGATTCGGTGGGTGCAGAAGGGACAGATGGACCGACGTAAGCGATTGCCGCAGCCGCGGCACACCACCGAACGAGAGGACCGGCATGTTGTGCGGCGGGCATTGACGGCTCGCACCGCCACATCACGAACGTTAGCGCAGGAATTAGGGTGTGTTGCGCAACAAACTGTGTCAGCACGTACCGTTCGACGTCGTCTGCAGGAGCGGGGACTTGTCGCACGGCGCCCATTGCTTCGATTACCATTGACGTTACACTACCGGCTAGTGCGGCGGCAGTGGGACGTTGAACGCCGCACCTCGACTACGGAATGGCACGACATTGTCTTCTCCGACAAATCCCGCTCCTGCCTGTAACACCACGGTAGTCGGATCCGCGTGTGGCTGCACCGCGGCGAGAGACTGTATGACTCCTGCATAATGCATCGCCATACTGGTCCGTCGCCTGGCGTTATGGTTTGGGGCGCAATTGGATATGACACCCGTACCCCTCTGGTACGCATCGCTGGTACACTCAACAGCCACCGCACCATCTCCGACGTTTTGGAGCCTGTAGTCCTCCCTTACCTGCAGGACCTGGCAGCGGCCACGTTTCAACAGGACAATGCGCGCCCGCACGTAGTACGCATCATGCAACAATTCTTCACGGCCCACCAGGTGTCACTGCTGCCGTGGCCTGCCTGTTCTCCCGATATGTCGCCCATCGAACACGTCTGGTCGCTGATCGGCAACCGAGTGGCCCGGCAAGCACCACCCGCGGCTACGCCTAATGAACTGTGGTAACGTGTGGAAGCAGCCTGGACCGACATACCCCAAGCCCACATCCAAAGCCCCTTTCGTTCGATGCCGCTGCGTGTAGCGGCCGTTATTACTAGCCATGGAGGTCACACGAACTATTGATGTCTGCGTGTTCCGCAAGTTGCACGAGCCTGTAAGCTCAATCGTTTCATCTTTGTATCTGTTGTTATGTGTCCAGTAAATCTGACTTTGCTATCTCGTGTCCTTCTTGGTATTGCATTTTGGGTGGCCAGCAATGTATTTACCACATGGAAAAATCCCTAAATCCTAAATATCGTCCAAATAGGATGATTGATAGCAAAGATATTTGAAAACGAAGTTAGAGGGGGCACCCATAAATCTACATCAGGAAAGCACACCTGGAATGTTTCCTTCCCTGCAGGAAGAGTGATAATGCTGGAAAGTCTGCAACTTGTCCGAACCTCCGACAAGTTCAATACAGAGTACAGATGAGCGAAAGCCCTGACAGTGATCTGTACAATAACCTGGGCCATCCAGGGACGGAGTTCATTTACTCTTGCCGTTTCCTTTATAACAACTTCATTTATTCGTGCTAATAACTTGAATTAGTGTTATAATAAACAGTATGTATTTTCCTAACAATGGAAATCCCGAATCTGTGCAAGCTGAAATTTGTTTTGAATATTCTTGTTTCCGATCATTTCATTTTCTGGAGGCACTGAGTATTCGCGTATCACTGAAAGGTTGTTTCATAAAATAAAATTGAAGCAGAACCACGAAATGCGACTTTTTTTTTTTGTTGTTGTTTTGCACGTCTTTTGTAAAAAAAAAAAAAAGATCCTGCTTGTATTAAGGGTTTGTCCGTCTGTGGACACCATATCTTTGTAACTATTAGTCCGATTTGAAAAATGCTTTTTGCATTGGGAAGCTTGAAATGTGAGAATGATGATCCTTCATTTCAAATTTTTTTTTTTTACGACGTACAGTTTCGCCGCTAGAGGGCGTAAGTGCAGATGATATCGAATTCAAAACACATTTTATTACATACACTATATTGACAAAAGTCACCTGACACCTAGAAGAGAAACAGCATTTATTGGCATACATTAGTACGGTGTCGGTCCACCTTTGGCCTTAATGAGACATGCTTTCGACAAGGTTTTGGAACACAGCGATAGGTATGCGCTTCCATTCAGTACATAATGCTACCGCTAACTGTTGCTTACTAGTAGGCCATGGTTCCAAACGTCTTCTGCGGCCCTCTAAGTCATCCCATAGGTGCTCTATGGGATTAAGATCAGGGCTCTGTGCTGGCCATTCCACACACGATAAGGAATTATCGTCAAACCACGCTGTAACAGTACTTTGCTTTATGGCTCGGTGTATTATCCTGCTGTTACCAACAAGGCTCGGTTCCATAGTATTGCCACAGAGTTGGTAGGGCATAATTGTCCAGAATATCGAGGTAGACGTGCTGGTTAACAGGTTTGTCCACGATAACCAATGGGCGGGGACCATACCGCGAAAACCACCCCCACACGAGTACACTGCCAGCTCCAAACTTGGCCGTAGGAACAGTACAGTAAGGTAAATAGCTTTCCCCTGGCTGCCGCCATACCCACACACGGCCATCAGACTGATGGATCGTGTATCTGGATTCATCAGTCCATAGGACCCGTTTCTATTGATCTACGGTCCACGATAAATGTTCTTTATACCATGCTGAAGGACGAGTAGCATTCCAAGTGGAGATGAAAAACTTAGAAGCAGCCGCACTACCACGGTAACCCATGGAATGAAGTTCTCTGCGAATGGTACGTGTACGTACCGAGGTTCCAGCAGTTTTACTCAGCTGTACACTGAGGTCTTGTGCAGTAGTACTCCATCGATTAGCTGTAATGACTCCCTGAGTATTAACAAATTTTATTGAACTCTTAGGCATAAAATAATACAGGCGCACCACAAAGTGGGAAAAACAATAATTAAACAATGAATGAAAGTAATGACATTATCAACAGATGAATGCGGCTACGCCGGTCAAGATAATATGAAAAATGCTAAAACCCACAACAAGGTGGTAAAATACACGATACACAGAGACAGCAAAGCACACGAAAGCAATTACAATTGGCACTGGCAATAGCCAGGATGTAATCGAGGAACGCCTAACAACAGAAAAGGACATCCAACACGGCACTCTATTAACAATCAGGAAAACCCGAAATAGAAACAATAAATACAGTAAGCACTGTACACCAACAGTGCGCAACAAACCCAGTAAAATTCACACGAATACCACTCAAGTCAGTGATTCTGAAGACAAGATTAAGGCGTGCCACACTGAGCGACGCTAAACAATGAGAAACAAATCTACAAGTGAACGGGCATCACCACTCAAGAACATAGAGGGGAATACATAAAGGAACAACATAGCATCATGCACAATTCGAAAAACGGTACAAATAAATGTGAGCCCAATGACACCGACTCGAACAGAAATCGCACGAGGTTTGAAGATACAATACAAAACGCCAAAAATGCAAGTGCAAAACCCCCGGGGCACATCGGGGATACAAAACAAACAAGAATTACAAATAGCACGGTCCACTGTGAACAGGAAAAATACGCGTGAGAGATAGTTGATAATGACAGCAAGCACAGTACCAGAAATATAATGCAGATTACGGTAAGTTACATAATACGCACTACAGGTGAATGGCAAGCGCCAACTAAACAAAAGCAGAACAATAAAAATTACAACTCACACTTGATGGTAAGCTCAATTCACAAAAATCAACATTGATACAAAATTTATACTGAAAACAGAAAAAAATGTACATATTCAAGAAACACAATAACAAGAACAATGCATGAACAACACGGTGCACATTATCAGCTTATCCGTGATGAACACCGCAAGCGAGTGCGAAAAAACAAGCACAACGCTCGCGTTAACCAGCGAAAGCATGAAAAAGAAAATCGTATAAAATGATACAGTATTTACAGGTCAATGATCTTTCACCAACTCAAACAGAATAAAGAGCGTGAAAAGTGTGCAGCGAGGTCACGTTCACATAACACAAATACAACAGGGGAACGAGAGTCCGGGAACTTCGGACTCGAACATAAACCCTGTGATAAGCCAAACAATACATGACTGGAAAGAAAAACAAGGAATAAGCACACTGGGTACACAGGGAAACAGAACATTCGAGTGAGAGGTACATACCAGCAAACGCTGTTCCTCGTTGCATAACACTACATAATACACAGTACAATGGTCCAGTGAACAGGAACGATGTAAAACTTCAGTATACACAATGTGCATGTTATATAAATTACAAGCATAGAGAACAGAACTTCGCTGTCTCAGATAACAGTAGGGAAAAAGAAGCAATGGACGAACAATTTACAATAAACAGGGTAGATGGCAATCCAAGGTGCGAAAAAATGTGACAATGTCAGAAATTATGTACAATGAAGATAGGTTACAACAGCATACAATTACAGACAACCAACAATACCACGCCTATTGAGAGCAATAAGGTGACCATAACATATGGTACATATATATCATAAAACACCAGGAAGAAAATGAAAAAAAGTGGTACATGCAGCTTAGACTCGGGTACAAACCTGTACCCAAACAAAAGAAAACGAGTCACATTAGTTAGCAATTCGCAAAACCTATGCCAAGGAAGGCACACCACGGTGGACAACAACATACTCCGCCATATGAGAGAACAGACATTATGAAATGCAGATCCAAGAAAATAACAAAATATAATTACAAATATACACTGTGTCCCAAAAGGCACATGGAAAAGTAAGAGGAGAAAGCACAACGCAATTAAGACGAAAGATACAGCGTCGACCCGTCAACTCGGAACCACCCGGTTTCCTGCGCCCAGGCAGACCGGAAGGAAGCCAGAGACTGGGGGGTGGACGCTGCAAAGTACTCCAGCCGGAGACGAGCCAAGATGCGATTCCGAAAAATCTTCCGCAGAGCTGCACCTGCAGAAAGGATGCTAGGTGTGGAAGAACGTGATCGTATAGAAAGGCGGTAAAGATGAATAACATGCTTCACAAGGACGAATAGGTAGGCAGAAGCATCCGGAAGTTTAGTTGGAGGATGCTTAGTGAGAAGTAGCCATGGATATGATTGGAAAGGAAGATCCCTGGAACAAATAATGCCAGCAAGACGAAAAGCAGTATGAAGCAGCGGTAGCAGAATGGGACAGTGACAATAAACGTGTGGAACATCGCCTTCAGAACCACAAAAAATACAGAGTGAAGTAGAAGAAATAGACATACGAAAGAGAGAGTAAGGAACGGGAAGGCGACGGTGGAGAAACCGCCATTGAAGGTTTAAGCTCCAGCGGGGAGGAGAGCGGCGAAGAAGATGCAGACCAGATTGTCAAAGAAAGCGAAGAAGAAACATCCGGGAGTGGGTGGGGAATAGCGAGGGGTGCGCTAAGAACGGTATAGATCGAACCGGTGGAAAAAGAAGAAATGGGGGCAACAGAGGCACGAAGAGGAAGGAAGAAAGGAATAGAGAGGCTAAGACCAGAAACAGAGATGAGACCAGAATCAGAAACAAGGGAAGGGAAGAGAGAACAGAGAGTAGAACGAAGGAGATCATAATCTTCCTCCAGTAGGGGAGTAGAAGCGGGGAACAGAGAGGAAAGGGGATTCCAGGAGAGGTCAGCAGTAACTAAAGCTTGAACAGTTAAGATTCCGGAGCGGACCCAAGGAGGGAAGATGAAGTAGGGTTGATCAGGAGGGTGAATCAGAGTCGAAAAGAAACGTGGTTCGGCAAGAAGATTACGAGTAGTAGAGGGAGTTGCGCGAAGAAGTGGAAGTGAGCGGAAGAGCGCTAGAGCTTGAGTATGAGGGGTGGAAATTGATTAAAATAAGAAGGATAAGAGTCCATCCGAAGATATAAGAGAAAAGAAAAGGATGGATCTCGGAGAGAGATAAAAATATCAAAAGTAGAGCAGAGTGATGGAGAAGGAGTGAGAAGAAGGCGAAAGAATGAAACGATGCGAAAGGCTCGGTAGTAAAGTCGTACATCCGGTAGGCGAAGTCCTCCCAAAGAAGCTGGAAGACTGAGAGTCGTAGCAGCAACCCAATGCTTTGCTGACCAAATCACGGAAGTAAAGATGCTGTTGATAGTAGAGAGACGAGCCGAGGTAAACACCGATGAGTTCCAAGAAAACAAGCATTGGGATAGAAGGTATCGCTGGACAATTTGCGCTCTCTGAATGTAAAATGCGAAAGAATGCGTGAATCGCCAAAACGCAGCTGAGCGTTGTAATCGAGGAAGGAGTCCATTCCAGGTAATAATTCCAGAAGTGAATGGATGTCTAATCTGGGCGCCAAGAATTTTCTGGGTCGAGGAGGACCACACCGCACCCCATGGGGCATCGGTGCGGCCCATCCAAGACCCACACCACAACCCGGTGCTTTTGAGCACACTCAAGGACGCACCAGAGAGAGAGCTGCATACTGTTGATACGTGGAAAGCAGTATATCAAACTGTTCACCTCGTCGGAGACAGAAAGTGGCGTCATTTGCATAATCTGAAACAACGAAACGGTGATGCCTGGTGTTAGAAACGGTCAACGGCAATACAGAAAGAAGAGATGAACGGCTGGCAATCAAGAAAGGATCGAATGCGAGGGCAAAGAGTTGCCCTGAGAGGGAGCAACCCTGCCGGATTCCTCGTTGGAAAGGGATGGGTGCTGTCAAAAATGAGGCCGCCCGAACATGAAAATGAGCGCCCCGATAAAGACTGAGAAGGAGAGAGATAAAAGGAGAAGGAAAGCCAAAATGGGTTAGAACAGCAGAGAGATAGTCATGGGAAACGTTATCAAAAGCAAACTGTTGATCAATGTTAAATAGAGCTAGGGGTTCTGAATGTTTGCGAGCAAGAAAATTGAGATTAAGAAGAAAAGAAATGTTAGCGATAGACCGACCAGGCACAGTGTATGACTGGTCGGGAGAAACAAGAAACAAAAGGACAGAGTTAAGACGTCGAGAAAGGAGTTTCGTGAAAACTTTATAATCAACATTAAGGATGGAGATAGGGCGCCAATTTGTCAGATTCAGGAGGTCCCCCTTCTTTGGCAGGAGGATGACATGAGCAACTGTAAATTCCGGCGAAAGCGCAGAAGAAGAAAGAGCACAAGAAAAACCAGCAGAAAGAAAAGGTAGAAGGGACGGAAGAAAAGCACGGTAGAAGGACAGCGGAAGACCATCAGGTACCGGGGAGGCATGGGAGTTCCGGGAGGAAAACGCCTCTCGAAGTTCAGGCAAAGAAAACTCAGCAGTGAGGGGAGCACAGAGAGAAGGCGGGACCTGAGGGAGAGAAGAGAGAAGGGGAGAAGAAGAAAGATCAGTAACCTGAGCGACCGCTCGGAACTTCTCCTGAAAGAAGTGACGGACTTGGGAGCAAATAAGAGATGTGTCGAACGTGGTGGAGCCGTTAGGAAGGCGAAGATGTCGAAGTGAGGTTGACGCTCGTCTCGATGATTCCATCTTGGAAAGAACTTCAAAGGCTTGTGTCGATGGAGATAGATGCAGAAGTCGAAGTCGACGCACAGCTTGTTGGGCAAGCGGTTGTAGGTGAGCGTGTAGTTCATCGTGAACTACTGAATACTGTGGATCCAACATTTGTAACGAAGAAAGCAAGCCCCGAAGATTGCTGATCGCCATCGCACGAGTGGTAGTGATGGAAAATGAAAGGCGCCGTACCAATAATAGAAGGTCTTGTTTAATGTCGAGCCACAGGCGCAGGGCACTCGGAGTAGTAGCTAGCAGAGGTTTCCTAGCAGCAAGGAACTGCTCAACTGTATCGCAGAAAGACCGATCTTGTAAAATTGTATCATCAAAACTCCATCCACGACGAGCCGAAGGTGGTGATGGGGAGACACAAACAGATAGAGACACAGCGCTATGATCGGAGGACACTTTAGGGAGGTGCCGTGCCGAAGTAATAGTGGGAATCAAAGAAGAGACGACATAAATACGGTCCAATCGAGCGGAAGCAGAAAACTGCGTCGGGGAATTGCACCAAGTAAATGAAATGGTTTGAGGATTTAGCTGGCGAAAAGAGTCAACAAGCTGAAAATCAGCAATAAACTGTGTTAACTTGGAGACTAGATTCGCACGGTGTTCTCTGTGCGACAAATAGCGGTCTACAGAGGGCTGCACCGTGCAGTTAAAATCCCCTCCAATGATGAAAAAATCCCCGGAGGGAATCACTGCAAACGCTGCAAGTAGACTCCGAAAAAGTGGATCAACAAATGATTCTTCAGTTGCTGTATACACATTAAACACATGAAATAATTCTGAATATAAGTTATTGACAGAAATAGAAGATATACGGTACATTAAACGACGGTGTACACCGACGGCAATGACACCAGACCTAGATTGGCGGTACGCATGGTAGAATGTGTAAGGCTACGACCGCCATCTGTGTGTCGGCGTATTAGTTGAACATCGAGTCTCTTGAAGGAGGAGGACATCACTGGCATCCGCCGCGAGGTCCTCATAGACAAGTGCATTCACATCATGGGTCGCAAATCCGCGACAGTTGAAGGTCGTCACCGTGAAAGCGCCAAATCTGAAGGTGGAGTGAGCACTTTACACAAGTGGTCTCGAAGATTAGTGTATCGACGATGCATCATTTTCACAGCAGCAGCATCATTAGAAAACGGACTACGATGCGCTTGATAGATGCAGTCCAACTCTGTCAACTGCGCAGTCACAACCAGAAGCTGAGCCGTATTTACCTGGAGAAAAGGAGGGAATCTCCCAGGCAACGATTTCCGACAGAAAACGTCATATAACTCTGGATATGATAAAGGAGTCGACGGAAATACATGTTGTTGCAGTCTTGCAAGAAAATCCTCATAAGGTAAGATAAAGTCTTCAGGGTTCGAAGACAAATCACAGTCTTTCAGGCGAGAAGCCGACGTACGGGATCAAGTAGAAAGTGGCGATTTCCCTTGAGGCTTCCGCCGCTTGGAGGAATCGTGGGGGCCTTTGGGGCTTCTCTTTTGTCAGTGCGAGACCTAGAGGTCGCGTCCGACCCATCACTTAAGGTGTGGTCACTGACGCTCTGGTAAGCGGTGTCGGTGTCCGCATTGGAAGTTTCTGTATCAGACAACACCCTCCATCAGCATCAGTAATGTCGCCAGGTGGTGCAGGAGCAAGGAAAGGCGATGTCGGTGGTAATTCAGGATAATGCTCTACAGAAGCAGGAGGTGGTAAGGCAGTCGACTTAGGAGAGATCTTCATGTGAAGAGGATCAGCAGGTGCCGAAGATAGTGATGAGGCACCAACAGGGGTGTAGTGAGTATCCATCCGTGGTGCAGAAGAACCAGTTGATGGCCGTGCAATAGGACACTCTTTGTAGAAATGTCCAACTTCCTTGCACTGACTGCAATGGAATTCAGTCAATAGATCAATTTGGCGAGTCTGACCATCACACTTAACTGTTAAGTGAGTTGGGAGCTGAGCAATAGCTTCTTGAGAAGGAAAAACGACACGTGCAACTCGACGGGCTCCACGGATGGTATCATGCATCGGGTCGTTCTTTGCAGCTAAGTGTGTTTGAATCCCTCCAACAACTCGCCCCAGAGATGAAAGCACAGCATATAACATGACGTCAGTCACCTCTGGGGGTACAGGGTAAAAGGGAACATTTACTGGTCGTTGGGACACTGGTTCTGGAGTAAGTTGGCGATCTCCTATGGTTAGACCTGTCGTCAGGATAGACTTGGCATATTCAACTTTGACAAGATAAACGACAACCGTCCGGCCCCGCCGGAACATATGCGAAATGGCGTCTGGGAGAAACAGGCTTTGAAGGGCATCGGCATAGATCCGCATCTGTGTATCTGGGAGAGCCTCAAAACTAACTCCCTTAGCCAGGTTTTCAAAGAAAGCAGTCGCGGCTGGCGAGCGTGCTGGAATTTCACGAAGAATGTTGTTTTTTTGTTGTTGTTTTTTTATTGGAGGTTTAACGACCACCGTAAGCAACTCAATGGGCTATAAGCAGTCGCCCGTCCCTAATTTAGGGTCACTGGTTCCAGGGAAGGGAGAGAGCCAGTGCCGTAAGACAAACACAATATCCATGCCTGACGGGATTCGAACCCGGACCCCTTACGGACGAATGATCAGAGGCCAACGCCTTAGACCACTGCGCCATCGGGGCGGCAATGTTGTTTCTAGCACGATAAATATAAGTGTGCAAAGCTTGATCGCTTGCATACAGATCCTTGGAAAGCTGTCGAGGAGTAGAAGAGGCTGCAACCTTAGAATACGTGGCAGGCGACTGAACGGGCACAAAAGAACTGGAAGAGGCTTCACCACCAGTAATATCCATGGCTTCATCAACTGGAGTAGAATCTGAAAGGTTTGACGTAGCTGGGGAAGTCAACGGATCGACACCCAAAAGGCTACGCCGCCCCAGTGGCGCAGTGTTCTAAGCGATGGCCTCTGATCATTCGTCCGAACGGGGTCCGGGTTCGAATCCCGGTGAGGCATGGATGTTGTCTTACGGCACTGGCTCTCTCCCTTCCCTGGAACCAGTGATCCTAATTATAGCCCATTGAGTTGCTCACGGTGGTCGGTAAACCTCCAATCAAAAAAAAAGGCTACCGAACGCACCACTCGGAGAGGGTAGTGCATCAGTGCTAGCTAGAGAAGACAGCGCAGGGACGCTGGCATCAGTCGAAAATGATGATGATGATGATGATGATGATGGTGGACCACGGGAAGTCGCCATTTGAATATTTGACGAAGTGTGCATCGCCGACCTGCAAGGTCGAACGTAAACAAACTGATAATAGCAAAAGAAAAAACTCACCCGCTCGGGAGTAGACTTAAAATAATCACCGGACTTTCACGAATCGACGACGACAAACAGGTAAGGAAGAAACACTTGATATCACACTACACAAATCAATATATACGGAATTCGCATGAACGTGACCGCTGAGCCTGAGGCTTCGACGTCCTCTATCACTGATTTTCTTTGGTCTGCCGGTACGTTTGCTGCTTCAGGCACGTCATGTGTCTTCCACTTTTTCAGTACATCCAAAACAGTTGACTTGGGCATGTTTAAACGCTTCTCGGTTTCTCTTATGGACAAACCACTAATATAACACCCAACAATCTTTTCTTTCTCAAAGACAGTTCTCTCCCGCCGCGAAATTTTTTTTTTTTTTTTTTTTTTTTGATTGGAGGTTTAACGACCACCGTGAGCAACTCAATGGGCTATAAGCAGTCGCCCATCCCTAATTTAGGGTCACTGGTTCCAGGGCAGGGAGAGAGCCAGTGCCGTAAGACAAACACAACATCCATGCCTCACCGGGATTCGAACCCGGACCCCTTTCGGGCGAATGATCAGAGGCCATCGCTTAGTCCACTGCGCCACCGGGGCGGCCGCGATATTTTCACTCAACCTCACAGTGCGATATGATCGCGGTCAGGTGCAGACTTGTTTTATACCGTTTGCAGCTGTACCGCGCATGTTAACAATGCAGCGGGTCCGTTGATTTGCTTTTGAAGGGGGTGTCCGGTGAGTTTTGTCCATATAGTGAATATTTGCTTCTAAACATCCGATTGAAATAATTCTTTTACATTTCGATTCCATTTTTGCCGAACAGTATTTTAGGTACAGTCACTTTTCAAGTTACGCGTAGATTTTCCACTTGGGGCGTAAAAATAAATTTCGTTTATTGAAAGAATGGTTTGGCCACCAGGGGGCGTAAATTTTAATTTCTTCTTCTGCAAATTCTGAGCTTTTAAATCTGGATTGAAAAAGTTCGTTCGTGGACCGATACCACTCACGTCGATAAATGTTTTCGGAATTTTTTTCTTCTTAAAATAATGTGTGGTTTCTCCCCCAGGGGGCGTAGATGTATATCACAATTTTGTTAATATCTCTGCTTTTAAGAGTCCGAATTGAAAAATTCCTTTTTTTTTGTTGGATAGTTTCTCATGCGGAATGTTTTTCATGCAATTTTAAAATTTTCAGGTAATTCATAGACTTTCCGCTAGGGGGCGTAAATGTAGATTGTGTTTTTCCCGATATCTCTGCTCCGTTTTGAAAAATTCTTCCTGTATCACATACAGCTTCTGATGGGTAATGTTTTGCATATAATTTCTTATATTTGGTAAAGAATAGTTTAGCTTCTAAGGGCCGCAAGTGTTTAATTTTGCTTCTGATGTATTTGCATCTAAATCTGAGCTCCTGAAAGCTCTATTGAAAAAATTCTTTCGTGGACCCATTTCGCTCTCTTTAAAAATTCTTTCGTGGACCCATCTCACCTTTTCAGAATACTCTCTTCTTACAATAATGTATCATTTTTCCGCCAGGGGTGTAGATGCATATCTTATTTTTGTCGATATCTCTGCTCCTAAGAGTCCGATTCAAAAAAGTATTTCTTTGTTGGAGAGCATGTCCGCTGCGAAATGTTTCTCATATAATTTCAAATTTTTCTTAACGCACAAATCTGCCACGAGAGGTAAAACCCCAATTGGAAAACTTCTTTCTTCGGTCAGATACTACTAAATGTGCAAACTCTGTGAGCGTATTTTTTTTACCAAAATAATGCACAATTTCGACGCTAGGAGACGCCAATGTTTTTCTTAATATATCTGCTTCTAAATGTGCGATTAAAAAAAATCGTGTCAACATCGGATTCCATTCACCTTGTGAAGCACTTTAGGTTAGTATTTGAGGAGTTTTATTGTTCACAGTTCATGCCATTCACGACAATAGAGATGTGGAACATTTTCCTCTTTTAATAATAAACAGATTTCCCGCTTGGTGGTGTAAAAGTCAATGGCTTTTTTTTTTTTTTTATTTGTCGCTACCTCTGCTTGCGGGAGAGGTAGGTAGCCTATTTGTAAAGTTATTTTTCCTTAGCATAACTTTTCCCATGAAGAATATTTTAAGCCGACTTTCAACTTTCCTATTATGCAAAATTATTGTGCTAAAGGCATAGAGTTATATCATGTTTCCTTCTATGCATTCGATCCAGGGCACAGCTACAAATGAACAAGGAGCCCAAATAGTCGAAATTCGGGCGAAAATTTTTCTGCTACTGGCAGCATGAGGAGAAATTTCTCTATCTATGGAACACAGTGAGAAAAGGTTGACAACTCATTCGGAACACATCGAGAAAGTACCATCGCCTTTTCTCAATGGAACACATTGAGAAAAGGTTGACAACTCATTCGTAACACATTCAGAACACATCGAGAAAACGTGTTCGCAGTGTGCTACGACATTGTTCCATGCTTTTGCCACGAAGTGTCTGGAATGTGTTGTGTAAAAATAGTATCTTCTATCATAAAACATTTTATGGTGGAAAGAGCTTTGATTGCACAGGAGGAACAGACTGATACACATTCGGAACACTTTGGCAACGTATGAGGAACGCAATGGTCACCCTATTTTTGGAAAATGGCTTTCGCAAAATGCTACGAAAATGTGCGATCTATTCCGAATGATTTGTTATTTGGTATTTTCCACCTTAAACACTCACTTTGTTTTCATAGTTATCGTGCTTAACATACTAATTAATGAGAACAGCTGTCTTGTAATTTAAATTTGCACCTCTGATATTAATTCCACGTGTCAATCTAAAGCAATATAATTTTTTTCTTCGAAAGTATGACAGTTTGTCCCATTTTGTCGTGCACAGCGCACGCTTGTGCCACTTTGCTTTGTTGTTATAGCAACAAAGACCGATTTTCAACAGCTGCTGGTGTGACGCCATCGCATCTAAATCATTCTGACATGGCGTCAGAGATGCATTACGTCACACGATTAACTTTTTGAAACAGGAAAACGTTACGTCAGGAATTTTGGTTCTACTTTGTCGTTCATAAACGACATATAGATTTTTCATTTAGAATCCTATCGTCTGTCTGTCTCTCTCTGTGTTAACCATTTTCATTGCCACTTCTGGCTGTAGGTTTCTCCCAATTCTTTATTCGAAAGGGTAATGGTTTAATTTTCCGCGTTGACTAGACGGCTTGGGAAATGCATTTTTCTGCTACTGTCAGTATGAGGAGAAAGAGACAAAATGCGTCCGAGGCCGACTTGACCGGAAACCATCTATGCATTTGCGTCCCCAAGTCCAGGGAGGCTGCAAAAAAACCCGGAAAAACAGCATATTAGATGGCCGGCACGTCCGGAATTCGAACACCCGACAAGAATTCTAACATATGGAATTTAATTTTAAGATTTCGCTTTTGGACCTAAAATGTTTATTTTAGATTGTCAAACCAGTTTCTTTTCTCATGTAAGTCTAAAAATTGAAAGTTCTAATAGAGTAGGTAACAGTGTGTTTTTGCTATTTCATGCGCATGCTGAAGAAACATGATTTAGGAACTTCCTTTTTCCTTAAACTACGAAATTCTCAGAATATAACTATTTTTTTTTTTTTTCGCAGAGTATAACCAGCTATTATTTTAGTTATATTTGTAGAAGAAATGAAAAAGAAAGCAAAAAGAAAAGAAAAAAGGCAATTACATCCGTATTAAACTACACTAAGTAAGCTTAATGCTCCAGACGCTAGTAGTTACGGTTATTTTCTTCACTGGTAGTCAAAAAAGTCTAATGCCGAAGAGGCGATTTATGTACAGATCAGAGCTGCACACGTAGATTCTGCTTCTGTGTTGCAGCGAAAGGCAATTCCGTTTTGTATATTACAGACAATTTAAGCAGTATAACTACAGTATACTACAAAGGAAAATATCAATGAATCGGAACAAGAAGCAAATACATGCTGGTTATACCATAATTCGAAACGGAATGGACACAAAAGCAAATCTGCAATATAAAAAAATCAGGCACACGAATTCACTCGCGCAGGAAACAATTTGCAGTTTTCATTTGCATGACCACAGTTTCATAATCTTATGAAGCTGTAAAGGTATTTATGTAAGAAATATACAGAAAACACATACGAAGCCTTCGTTTTGTGGAACGTCCTGTTTCTTTGCGTTTTTGAATTAAACAATATACAAGAGTCAGCTATGTAACCAACAGGAAAAAATTAAACTTGTAACTGCACGAAATACGTCATAAGTTAAAATATTTTTGTGCAAAATTGTTAACTTATGATGTTCATCATTAAAAGTTCCAATTTTGAATTTCGAAAAATATTTTACAATAATATTTCGCATCCCATGGTTTTCGTCTCGTATTACTGGCTCCTTCAGCCAACTTCACGTAGAAACACTTTCTCGTAATTGTTTCAAAGTACTGCGAGGTAAACCGTTTTACAGTAAGTAGAGAAAAATATGTTTTTTTATGCACGGCCCCTTAATCGATGCATGCTTGAGTTTTCGCTTATATCCCAGCAAGGTTTTACGCTATCACGCTATAAATTTGGATTTAGGAGTTTAATATTTCACATACCATGGACTGTTAACCAGATATGGTCATAATTAGTTTTTTCATGATCATATTCCATAATTTATGATTACCGTAATATACCAGTTCTGTTCTTGTATAGCGGCTCATGTTATTTGAGCCTCTTTGTGTTTTACTGTTGCAACACTGAATCATTGTATCTGTTCTCGATTAAATGATACAAATCAAAATCAACTTTCTCAGTTTAACATTAGCCGTATCTTTTTTCCGTAGCTAACTGTGCACATATTTATTGGTCGATTCGTATGAAATTTGGATTATGGGCTGAATAGAATGCACTTTGTAAAATAGCCTACCTCTTATATGGAAAAATTCGATGATAGAAAGCTAATGAGGATGTTAATTAGCATGTTTTTTCACATCACGTGATAGTACCCTCCAATTGCTTTCCAACGGTACCTTAATTATTTACATGCGGGAAACGGTTCCAAAGTTTAGGGGGTTGCTGGTTATTTTTTTATAATGTCTGTACATCTTTGACGACGGTGAGCTGATGTCAATGCACGTCTCAGTGGCCTCCTTGCTCTGAGTCCGTACTCGTAAAGACGGTTTCGTACCGTTTAAGTACAAACTGTGACACCAGAAGCAGCTCGAAATGATCTCCGGTGTTGGCTGATGGTGATACTAGGTCTTCTCCGAGCACTTAGTGTCAGGTAGGTATCTTGCCTCGTGGTGGTTATCCTCGGGCGACCACTCGTAGCTTGATTTGTAGCATTTTCGTGACGGAGGAATCTTGTGTGTAGCCGACTTACTCCACTTTGCGAAACTCCTAAAGTAGCAGCCACATCAATCTACCGTATATCTGCCTGTAACATTCCAACAGCTCTGTTTCTGTTGTCAATGCTTAAACGTCGTCTGGGCTTCATTTGAGATTAATCCACACTGAAAGCAATTCATTCAGCAAACTTCTAGAACAAGCTGTGAAACAACAACTTTTCCACTTCTTGCAGGGTACTTTTATCTAAGCTCGCACGCCACGTGCTGTGTTGTCATGATGCTAATTTACACGTAGCTAACCACGCTGATAACCGATCTTCAGTAGTCGCTAAATTTGCACATTTCTAGACCAACCAGTGAAGCGACCCGTTTTCCATTTCTCGCAAGGTACTTTTAGCGGAACTCTCACGTCATGTGCTGTGTTGTCATTATGCTAATTTACACGTAGCTGCCCACGCTGATAACCGATTTTCAGTAGTCGCTAAATTTGCATATCATCACGTTTTCCCTCCCAGACCACAATATCCTTAACTTATTGTGACCACTGTATAATCAACACGCCATTTGGAAAAAAAGGTACTTGCTTAGAGCATCACTTCTGTCTGTTCGTGTTTCCGTGAGTCTGTGTGCACCGTTCTTTTCACTTGTTTATCCAATTCATAAGTACTATTTTTACGTTGGAAGGCTTGAACTGCGAGAACAATGTTCCATACCGTTGTATTATTTTCGCTAGAGGGCGTAAATACAGATGTTATTGACCTCGATATTTATTTTATTCCACATCGACGCTTCTAAAATTCGGATTCGGACTGCAGAAAAAAGTCTTTTTTTTTTTAATGTTGTTCTTTTCACGGGATGCGTTTTACTAAACACACCATTTTGGGTACATTTTTTCAAACAGTGTTTTCCTGCTGGGGAGCGTAAATGTATATTCTATTTTCCTCACTATCTCTGCTTCTAAAAGTCCAATTCGAATTATTTTTGTGCCGCGAATGCCTTCTATCATGAGGAAACTTCTGCTTGTATTTTCCACTTCTTCATAACGCAAGTTCTGCCTCTAGGGGCATAAGCATTGGTATGTCCGGATTCTAATATAGAGAGATGTGCTTTCTCAGAACCTTGCAACAATGAATGCTTGTATTTGAAAGTATGCACCATTGTGTTCACGAATTTGTACCCATCTGCTAGATGTTTAACACCGGCGCGGTAGTATGCCTTCAGATCAGAAGAGAACTCTTGACACCCTCGTTCGACGTAGTCTTAATGAGCAAAAATTATAACCAAGATCCGAGGTATGCGCTGGGTGTGGTAAGAACTCGATTCATTGAAGCTCGTGAAGCTTTAGCTGGGTCCGAATAACTGTATGAGGTTTGGCATTATCCTGATAAAGTGCGCCCGCTTTTGGTTGAATAAACAGGTAACCGTTGCCGTAGTTTGTCGTACATCCGATCCGTCTGCTCGGAATACAATTCGCCGTTGATTGATAGCCCTGCTATCCGGTACGAGTGCGATTCTCGTATCTCGAAACGTCCGCAACGCTGGTTACTTAGGTTCAACCACTTGCTGGACGTGTCTGGGTTACGCAGGTAGAACCGTTTTTCGCCCCAGTTATTATTCGCTTGATGAATCAAGTGTCACGCAGATTCTTGCGCAGTTCTTTGCAGACCTCACCGCTTCGTTGAGTATAAGCTAAAATAAGTGCAGCACTCCACGCCCTCGTTTGTAGACCTTTCCGAACTTGTGCAGGTTGTCAGCGATGTGTGAATTTGAAAACTCCTAGTTCCGCCGACAATTTGCGGATGCTGTTTGTTGGATTTGTTTTGTCAGCGCGGCGTCCAAATCAAACACACAGGGCCTTTCTGAAACTTTGTTCCACTCCAAGCTCATGTCGCCAGCCACAAACTTTTTCAACGAAATTTACGCTGTCCGAGTGACCGCAACAACTTCTTCGACTTCGTTTGCTTTTCGGATTACTTCAGCCGCTTTAAACCCTTGCTTCTAGTAATTGTGCACAGCACCAAGATTTCAAACTTCGTAGCTATTTTGTACCATGCGATAAATGTTCAATGCGTGTTTCAAAACATGTGTATCATACATGAACCGGTTTCCCACGCAACGAACTTTTATACGATTTGCATCATTGACAACCTATCCTTTTGAAACTAAGTAAATTAGCGCCACATACACACACAAAAAAATACAATTTAAAAATGCAGTTTTATTCGGACACCCTAGTATTTATTTCGATTTGCATCTTTATCTCCGCTTCTAAAAATCCGATTAAAAGATTATTTTTGTATCGGATGCCATTCTTTATGTAAAAACATTTTGAAACATTTTGCTCACATTGTCTTCTTTAAATAGTGTACATTTTTTCCAGTGAAGAGCGCAATTGTACGTAAGGTGTTATGAAAGTAATGTCTCCATGTTTTTATCTTTACTCCCAGACATGCTATCAAATTGAACCAAAAAACAAAATTTAGCTCGTAATATTAAATTTGTTTTTATACCTTATCTTTGGTCGTTCGACACAACGCCGCCAACGCTGAACAAGTGTTTTTGAGCCCGTCTGTGTAGCCTCTTCAGATTGTTCTCCAAACAATTTTCTCGTTGAAGCTGGAGCTTCGTCGCATGTGAAATGAATTCCTTTCAAATGTTTCTTCAGTGCTGAAAACAACCAGAAGTCAGGTAGTGTCGAATTCTGGCTGTGGCGAGGAAGGTGTGGAACAATTTCAAATCGGATGCTATCTGTTGCCGCTGAAATGGTAGCACTGGTGTGGGGTATGGAGTCATCGTGCTCAAGAAGCGTGAGCTTTTTTCTGACGAACGCGTTTCATGTTTTGTTTCGACCTCTTGGGTTGTGTTCAGGTAAGACTCGGAGTCGATTTTTGCCAGGATTTAACAGAGGCATCATTCACCATGAGTTGACTCCTGGTGAATGATGCCTCGGTATTTCCAGAAAACGATGAGCATGCATTTTCCAGCGCAAGGTTTAGTCTTGAATTTTTTTCTTTCTGAGAGAAGTAGGATGACGATATTCAAGTGACCGTTTTTATAATTTTCGGCTCGTAGCTATGCGGCCAACCCTCGTCAGTCGTCACCCGTGACAGTGCTGTACAGAAAATCATAACCGTAGCTTTTGTTACGAGCGAGTAATCGCTATATACAATTGAGAAACGAATTTTCCCCAAAGAAATAATTCTTCAGAAATACTTGATAGGCATTGTAATGCTATTATTGACATATTTTCACTGTATTCCATGTAATCACTTCCTTTTTTTTTTTTATCGTTGACTTGCTTCCAGTCTCGCTTTCTTCATTTCAGATATAAGCAGCCGCGGCATCCATTGATCATGCACTTTCTTGTAACCCAAATCTGCAAAAATCACAGTGACACTAAATAAATCATGTTTAACTTTTCCGCAATGGCTCTCTGATTAATTCGTCGATTTTCTGGAATCAGCTCGTTGAGTTTTTACCTGTTCAAATCTTGAGTTGAGGTGACAGGCCTTTCAGAACGTGGCTTGTCGTTCAGGTCAAAATTTTCGCCACTCTCCCTCGATTTTCTCACAGAACGATGCGCAGTACTTATTCCACAATATCATTTATGGGCCCTATGGCGACGCACGTTACGTTCCTTCAACCACTGTCGCCGTATTAGGCAGACAGTTGTTGCATCCCGACGCGTTTCCTCCCCAATGCGATTGTGGTTTGGTGTGCGCCCATTAGTCGTTTTGGACAAAACCATGAATGCTGAACTGTACCTAGACGTCGTGGGTAATTATGCACTATTAATGTTGTGGCACTCTTTTGGGGGGAGGCCCATGCCTCTGTCAGTAGAACAACACACCATGGCATATTGCTTGCGTTGTTACAGATTGATTTTAGGACATAGGCGTCGAAAAGTTGGACTGGCCAGCCTATATACTTCTAACCTACAGAGAATCTCTAGGACGAATAGGATTGTCGGGTGCGTGGAAGAAGATACTGCCCAGCAAACAAAGCCGATCTTCTCACTGCTTTGAAGGAGTAATGGTGGAACATATCGGCAAGCATTTGCAAAAAACTGGTAAGGAATATTTCATGAAGACTATAGGCTGTCATAAGAACCAAAGGTTTTTGCGCACAGTATTATATTTTCTGTAAACAAAATTATTCGTAGACATGTAGATGTCCAGATATTAATGCCAGGGGAGTGTAATTTTTCTCCGTGTTATCTTTTAATCTTTATATATATATATTTTTTTTGACAGATCCAATTTAGATTTGAATGAATTCAGCTGAAACCCAGTCTTTTTGTTGAATTTAGCTGTAACTCTTCTTTCGAACTTTGATTGTCCCCTAGCCATCGTCATCACTCATTGTGGCTTTCTGTTGTGAATAACAAACACAGAACCGGAGTTTTAGTTGTTAATACCTGGATATTCTTTAAGTGGCGCTCCGGTGGCCGAGTGGCCGTCCAAAATAGGCCCAGACACCAGTCCTGGGTGATCCATAGGCTTTGTGTTCGTCCTACGACATTAAACTGTGTCTTTAATGCTACGACCGTTTTCATTGTTAGGCTTTGAATTGTTGGTGTTACGATTTAGGGTGTGGAAGATATTTTCTGTGCCAACACTAGAAAAAATGCTGGTAGAAACGTCTTTCAAATGTGCATTGCTTAAAGAATTGTGAATGTCTTCATGTGTACGAAGAATACTTTGCACACAAAAATGCTTCGGTATAACCATGTTCAGAAACTCGACTCTTGGGAATACATGAGCAAAGACATCATCCCCAGAATTTCAAATAATATTTTTCGCAATTTTTTTACTGAATGTTTCTCAAAGATTGCCCGTGAACAAAACTTAGTTTCATTTTAGTGTTTTAAGATTGGGACAGGCTGCATACGAACTCTTTCCTAAGTCCAAAAGTGCTTCTTATCTTTAACAGGGAATTAAATATACCAGGGTGGGTAAAAAGTTCTTCCTTTTTGCAGCTAAAAAGTTTAATGATTCGAGAAAGCCATACACGCTCACCTCATTCTTCAAAGTGCAGGGCCGTTGTTTTCTATGGTCTTTTGCCAACGTTCCACCACAGCCACGATCCCATGACTGTACCACTCGGCAGATTTCGAGGACAGAAACTGTCTGTGGTCAGATTCCGCAGCCACCACTGAAGCGAAGTGCCGTCCTTTTACGAAATGGGCCATGGAGCGAAACAGGTGGCTTTCGGATGGAGCAAGATCAGGACTGTATAAAGGAGGAAGTAGGATCTTCAACCCCTTCCAATTCCTGTAGTTTTCGGCGAACCACCAAGGAGGTGAGATTTTGCGCATATTCATTTGCAGCAACGCAAGCTTCCTATTGAAGAGCGCCGAGTAGCATTACCGCAGAGCATCATAGACTCGCTGCAGTTGTTCGACATAGAGGTTCCTGTCCACATCCTGACCATCTAGCACGAGTTCCCAGAACACAGGAACCTCACAATTCCACCAAATGCACGGCATGACTTTCCTCTCGAACCTCAATCTTTGCACTACCTCCTAATTCATGGAGAATCATTCTATGGCGCCCGGAGGATAAACCAAGCTGGTGCAGGTGACGAACGATGGTGGATTGGGTAGACCCGACCTCAACTGCCAATTGCCATTATATTACCGGGGTTCACGGTCACAGCTTTGAGTAGGGTGCCAGTGTTGGTGGTCGTTGGACATCTTGATCTTTGTTTGTCTACAAGAGTTTTTTGTCTTTTTGTCCCCAGCATTGAAACACCAGAACCATTTTCGTGCAGTGCTGCTGTCCACTGTTTCCTCGCCTTAAACTGCACAAATTTCCCTCGCTGCTGCGTTTAACCCTTTTTTTTCAATAATAATGTAGGAGTCCCCGAACAAACGGTTATAGACTTCTATCCCCTGCTCATCTGATAACGCAACCTTGAAAAAGCAAGTTATCAGCCTTGTGTGTTCCACGCCATCGCGGTATCCAGCCAACGCTGATGCGCATTTTGCATATAAATTGTGGCCCAAGATTATGTGAAGCTCAAAGCGGAACCAACTTTTGACGCATCCTGGTAAAAGGATTTTTTTTTTTACATTGTGGAGTTTTAAACAAATAGCTGGCTTTGTCATATGATGATGTCCAGATGAATATTTATAAATATTTTAATTTACTAAACGTTATCTAAGATTCTCTGTTTAAAGAAGTAACAGTACACTGTAAACAATTTTCTGAAATTCACGAGCCGCTTTCCGTGATTCCTTTCGTGAATTAACGAAGCAAATTTCTGATACAACCTTTCCCGTGAATGACGGAAAGAAACCTGAATTTTACGGATTTTTCGTGCGCCAGGAAAATTCTGAATTTGCAGGAACCATTCGGCAATTCCTTTCTTATATTGACGATAAATTGCCGTTTTTAAGATGTGTTAACGGAAAATACTTACTTTTCAGAAACCTTTCAGCAGTTCCTTTCTTATATTAACAGAAAAACTCCGTTCTCACTTTTTCGGTGTCCATGTGACAAAAACTTTCCAGTAATGAGGTTTGATTAATTTTAAATTTCCATAACCTGTCGAAGTATCTGATTTTGAAGTTCTGTAGCGAGATCGGATATTGTGGATAGCATATCGCATGAATTTTAGTTATTGTGGCACAGGATATTTTTTCTCCTTCCCCTACATATAGCATTCATTTTTTTTATTGTAAATTTTTATCCCCTACCTCCAATTTCGTGCAGTAACTATTATATAATGTGTTACCGTAAGAAACCGGGTACTTATTACTGTACAGGTGATCTGTACGATGTCTATATATCAGAGTGTGGAGTCCTTAAGACAAATGCTATTATAGCTATCAAGAGTAAATTTTTTATTTAGCAGTTTAGTGAGATAATACTATAAAACAGTACATTTCACCTTTTCGTAAAGATAATCGAAAGTTATTGTCAGTTAAAAAAGAGATATTAAGTTCCAAAGCATTCTGTTCATTCGAAACACCACGATGAAAAAAAAATACGTAATTTGATTTGTGATAAGTCCTCCTACAGAAAAAATAAAATTATTACAACCGTATTCAAAAAAATAATAAGCCCAACAAAAAATAAATGACTGAATCACTTGCATTAATGCGGGGGAGGGGAATAATTCATCGTCGCGCAATTAGTTATACTTTGAACGTTAGTGCGATCAAAAAATCATTCTGACTCAGTGGTTAAGACTCGCTGTTTCTAACCCCAACAACATCAGTTCAATCCCCAGCCCCATCGCGGTAGGGTTCCGTGGCGTAAGGGCTGAAAAATTGAGCGTATTAGATTTTGCAAAATTTCTGTATAAATAGGGGAAAACTTGAAACGGACTTTTCTGAAATAAACGGAATTGCTGACTACGGGAAATATGTGAAAATACAGGAGTTAGAAGAAACGGGCAGTTTTAAAAACGGAAATTTCGTTAAAAGACGGACACTTACCGGCAACTTTGCTGCACGTTATTTTTAGAAATTTTCCGTGTATTCACCCCACTTATTTTGTATAGTGTAGAGATACATGAGATCGATTTTCAACTCTGATGTAATGCATCTCAGTCTTATTAAAGCCCACCCCCCTCAAAAAAAAAAAAAAAAAAAAAAGAACATGAAAAAAAAATAGCGAATTCGTTTTCTGGACCTGCCAGCAGGACGCACACGACATAAAGGCAGAATAGCAGTCAGAACGAACGTCCGCGTAGCTCAATTGGTAGAGTGACTTATTCCGGAATGAGGGGACCCAGGTTCGAACCATGGCGTGGATAAAAATGACGGAGAAATTTACTTCGTTATAGTGGATAGTAAGGAAAAAGCTGAAACTGTTTCGCCGACCCGCTGCACACAGCCACATGAAACCGTTACTCTTTGTAAGTCATTGGCTTGAAATCTGTTTGTCTACCAGCCCCTGTTTCTGACCAAGTGGAAAACGTTCGAGACAAAACTAAAACTATTTTACAAACCTCTCTATCTCTCTTTCTACCTATCAGCTTATTGTTTGCCCAGGCATGTCGCCTGGACCCTTGGGCATGGTGGGCCCCTATAATAAGGAACTATACCCCCCTCCTTAATCCGGCCCTGGCTAATATCTGGTTGATGTGCGAAAGCTTGGAAATTCGGATTCCTAGTATAGTTACTTAGTACTGTTGGTGTATAGTTCCTTATTATTAATTACATCTATATGTTTTGTGGTTGCAATGACTAACTTTAAACATAGATTAAAACAAGAAGAAAAAAATTTAGACTGCTGTATAGATGGACTTTACGATAGAAATTACTTCAAGGTAGAGCTCAAGAATTCCTGTAAATGCTAACTGCTATTGAAAACCGTGCGATATGATAATAAAAAGTACTATTACTTAAAACTTAATGCATATATGTATGCATGTGTGATACACACCTCCAAATGGAGGGGCGTTGTGATTTTTTATGGAGGGTGTTTGAGGAAGTTTGGCCGGTGTTGGAGGTATGTGTATAAATCCCTGGTTCAAACCTATTTCATTAGGGAATTTCACCCAACTGCGATTCCACGTAAGGTTCTTTACGTACATGTGTGTTTTAAACGACATGATGAAAATTAAGAAAAAAAAACGCAGCTTTATGATCATTAATGTTGCTATGAAAACAAATGATAAATGTAAAAGTCTGTTTAGAGAAAACAATGCTGTCTTACCCCCTATGTCGTTTAAATTTTTGTAAATGAATTGTTAAATTTGCAGGAACTCAGTGACATCATGTGTGAGGAATATAGAAGTCCTTCGTAAATAAAGTCGATTTCTGAGTCAGCTCATCCCTTTGAACAGTTCGTTACAACATAATGCCAGAAGGATCATTTCCGTGTGGGATGAGGAGAATTTAATTCGCACACTCGCGGAGTATTCCCAATTGTCCAGTCGACGTTTGCAAATCCTATTCCTTCTCACTCGGCTTTTCCAATTATTACAACAGGTCAACTCATAAACTTGCCAAGAACTCCGTTGTGACGTCATGTAAGAGGCCCCCGCTCGTAGCCTCTTGAGCTCCCGTTGTCTGGTGCTCAGCCGCTCCCCAAACCTTCCCCGATGCTACCATAACTCAGCTTTATGGCGGCACAGGCCATAAAACGCCACGGACCCGCGGACAAAGGAATTCCCCAAAATATAGCCCTGCCATCTGTACCTCTCCCAGGACCCGATGGCCGGACTGCCGCTCGTTTATTTTGCTATGTATACGTAAAATGGAGCTTCCATTTTACGAGAGTTGGTCGTGATTCAGCAAGAATTAAATCTGCGATACATGTGTTCGATAGCAAATTATTTCTTTTGCAGGATGTACGAACTAAAAGAGCACTGTGGCATTTGTAACGGTACACAGGATTTCATTTCGGGGGGAAGGGAGATCCGTGATTCTGTATCACACAGAATCTTAGTGTACATATGTATGTATATGTATACATATTTTTTCACTTCATTACATTGAAAGAAGAGTGAAACCATTCAGGCATTGCTTATAGCGGCGTACCGGAAAAACTCGGGGCCCCCGCAAAAAATATTGGCGTGGCCCTTTTTGCGAAAATATATTAGCTTTCAATTTTTGAAATTTTTACATACCATATTATCAACTAGGTTTTATGGGCATTTTAATAATTCAAATTCTTTGGCACCTACAGGTATCTTTCGAAAAACTAAAATTATTGCACTTTATTGTGCCAAACACATGTGCAAGTTGTAATTAAATTGAGTGCCCTAGTTCATACCAATGAAAATTACTACAAGACTCTTAGGCTAAAGTTAATCACATCATGCTGATTTTGTTCTTTTAGAGAACTTAGGCCAGCCTTTTTGAAATGCATCACGATCACTCACTCGAAGCATATAACTGTCGTGTGACAGTGTCTAATGACCTTTTGCAATTTATACGAAAATACAAGTATGCAGTACTGTTTGTAAAAATTGCAACACCATGAAGAACTGATATGTACAAAAGGTTGGGACATGCAAATGATTAAAATGTGAAAATTGCAACACCATGAAACTTACACGATATGTACAACAGGTTGGGACATGCAAATGATTAAAATGCCGGCGAAAATTCGCCGTAGCTAGCGGGGTCTGAAAAGGTCTCAGCCCCTCCCCTGTTAGGCAACCAAGCCCCCTGGGAAATTGACATTGTTAAATTTTCTGAACTTTGATTTTCGGTTGTTCATGAAAATGACTTTTGTATTTCATTATATGCATAAATGCTTAACTTTATTTATTCGTGCACTTCATTTTTTTTTAAATAGCAAAATTTATTTATTTATTCATTTTTGAGAAACGTAAAATATAAAAAAAGACATTACAACGAAAAGAAAAAAATAGACAGAAGAGAAAATGTAGTTCCGCATACGGATGAAACACTGTTTGTCACTTGGTAAAGTGACTATGAGATGCTAAGCTGTCAAAAATGTTCAAGGTGGTTAATTTCATCATCGTGGGAACGTTTTAGCTGCATGTATCCCTTTAGGAGATATAAGACGGTGCAAAAGACAAATCGTTGTTCGAGACAGAGAGACAAAGCTTTCAATTCTTGTTCATTGTTTTGCGGTCAGTAGAAGTGGCTTTGCAATGCAGTGTGGTTAAAGAAATGTTTATTGGCGGGAATCTGAGGGCTTTTGGTTTTTCGACAGCGTAAGGGAGATTTTGCTGTTTACCACTCTAAGATAAGGCTACCTCCGAGCACCACCAATGAGCAGTTAAAAATAAAGAAGAAATAGTCGAAATTCGGCATCACTAACTCCTCAATGTCATTGCGGGGATCCACGGAAAGGAACCAGAATAGTAAACTAAACAATAAATAAAGCTTTTTTTATACTGGTTTGGAGTTATCCATCCTTCAGCGATAATGACCTTGCAACTCAGCTGCGGTCAAATAAATTCTGAAAATGCAATTTATTTTTTATATTTCAAGAGAGTTCAGCTTTCTCCCCTCCCCTTTATATTTTGAATTTACTTTTTTTTTCTTTTTTTTTTTTTTTTTTTTCACGTTTTGACTGTTTTGAAATTGTTCACTGGTGAAGTAAATTGACTTAAGAATGAAAATACAAAGCACAACTTGTATTCGCGGATTAATATAGTTTGTCGTTGGACACAGAGCCCTGCCAGATGAGTGTGTCTTTAGTTCCCCTGATTCTGAAATATAGCTACGACTCTGCGGAATAGCGCCCTCTGAACTGTCCGGTCTTGGGTATAAAGAGCTGGCTCACAGGAGATTCGGTTCAATGGGCCGCGGGCTGGCCGAGTGGTCAACGTTCGTGACTGCCACGGAGAAGACCTCAGGTTCGATCCCAGCAGGTACGAGGGCTCGAACCACTAAATACCCGCCGTGCGTCGGATGGGCACGTTAAGCCTTCGGACCCCGGGTACTGCCCTCTCCCCTGGTAATAAATAGGGAGTCTTCCTCCCCCATTCTACCTCGCTTCCGTGTCACTTTCCTATAGGACACTCTAGCCCAAATCTCCTAACTTCCTATTTCTAAGGGTTGTTTAAGACCTGGGGTCAGACACTCCCTTTCTAAAATCCTCTACATCTGATCTAAACTCTGATTCAGTTTAATGCATACGGTCGACTAAATCTTTTGAAAGACCATTAATCGAAGACGGCTTACAAAGTTACTGAAGCTTAGCTTCAGAATTTTGAATCTTCTATTCATGATCTGATCTAATGAAATGATCTGAGGTTGCAATGAGTGAAAAGCTAACACTGACGGACTTTGAGCCAGGAAGAATTGCTAGGATGGGAGACGCTCGATTTTCCTACCGCGAAATTTTCACTCGTACGGGACGAAATGCCAGTACAGTAATGCTAACGTGGCGTCAGTGGACAGATGAGGCTTGGACGCACACAAATCGGGAAATGGACCGCAAAATCGCACGACTACATTTGATGCACCTGCCCCGCAGGACGCACATGAGATAAAGCCAGTGAGATAAGTGAGACCATATGCCATTCTAGTATAGTGGATAGCACTCGGAGCTCCGGAGCCGAGAATTGGGGGTTCGAATCCCTCCCCTGGCATAAATATGATGGAGGAATTTACTTCGTCATAGCACCTCTACTGCACGGCAGTGACCGATCGCACATGTACGATGTTAGTAGAGCACTGTCACAGGTCAGGCTTTTTCTTCCAGCACAGTTCGCCGTTGTCAGCAGCCCATTGCTGCGCATTCCTTTGACCCTCGACCAAAGACGCCTCGGGCTACAATGGGGACATTGGCAACAGGTCGTGTTTTTTCTGACGAGTCACGATTCAGTGCACCATGTGGGCCGCATACGTGTTCGAAGACGTCGTGGTGAACGGCATCTTGCATCGTTCATTTTGTAGCGTCATACCCGCCCAACGCCAATCATAATGGTTTGGGGCGCCTTTGGGTTCAATTCGCGATCTCGCCTCATAGGAATTGAGGGAATCCTGGGAAGTTTTAGGGGCAGAGGTGATATCCTTTCTTCAGAGATGTCGCTATATTCCAGAAGGACAATGCTCGGCCACATGTGACCCGAAATGCCCAAGACCTCTTCCATGCACTGCAGATATCCCTTCTTCCCTGGCCTGAACGATCGCCGGGTATGTCTGCGATCGCAAATGAACTCTAGTTTCGCATAGAAGCAGCCTGGCAGGCTATTTCCCAGGACGATATCAAAAACCTCTTACATTCGATGCCTCCAGTGTAGACGCAGTTATTTTTGTTCTAAGTGGCTTCACACGATATTGAGTTTTGAAGCGAAAAACATGTGTATAGCTCTACAAATGTAATCAGTTATCTCCTGTAACATGAGGAATCTGTGATATAAATTTCATTTGAATAGAGAGATTCTTTCTTGGTGTTGCAATTTTCTAAAACAGTGGTGTATAATCAAGGGTAAATAATTATTTACTCCTGAACACATAAAACATACTTACATAATGCTACAATGTTTTGCACGTAGTAAATACTTTTTCCTTGACTACTTCGTAAAATAATGACACTGGTCTCTGTTGTACCAGCGAAAAACACCTTTCAGTTCATTCTGTTCTGAGGATGCGTAGTTATGCGCAAACAATTATAATACATAGCGTTCGATCCTCATTCTCTTTTACTATCTCTTGTACATGACTGCAAAAAGAGACCTCAAATTCGCTGGAATAGCTCCTTTCCTATTATACAGCTTTTTATGAATTAAAACCAAGGAAATGATTCCTAAATACTTTACTTGTTTATTGAAAAAAATATAATTCCAAAAGTTGCTTTTCTTTTTAATACTTCATTCAACGGTGCTGTCAAAATTTCCTGGCTATTTCTTTAACAAGTTTCATATGAAGCGTCTGAAAAAAAAATTTTTCCTTTTTTTGCTGAGGATAAAAGCCATCTTAACCGTCAGCCTCCCCCCCTCGCAATGCAGAGGGCTGCCGGATCTACCACTATGCCCCTGAATTACTGCCCGCTTTTGGTTCTTAAAACGGATTTAACCCTCTTCATCATCGAAAAGGATCGTCTATTTGCCGTCGAGACTGGAAGCTAACCCAGAACTTCTAATAGCCTCCAAATATTTGGGTAGGGTTAGAGTTCCTGTTCACAGGCAACAATGGCTGTAGCAACGTCGATGGGTTTTAATTTTGCTGGTGTCTCCGTTTCTCGCGCCACATAGGATATAGTTATGTGAATCATATATTTTCAAAATCAAATTATTTTATAGTTATGTGAATCATATATTTTCAAAATCAAATTATTTTATAGTTATGTGAATCATATATTTTCAAAATCAAAAACATTAGAGATGCCTATCTACACTGCTAGCCACCCAAAATGCAACACCAAGAAAACCACGAGATAGTAAAGTCAGATTTACTGGACACATAACAACAGATACAAAGATGAAACGATTGAGCTTACAGGCCCATGCGACTTGCGGAACACGCAGACATCAATAGTTCGTGTGGCCCACATGGCTGGAAATAACGGCCGCTTCACGCCGCGGCATCGAACGAAAGAGGCTTTGGATGTGGGCTTGGGGTATGTCGGTCCAGGCTGCTTCCACTCGTTGCCACAGTTCATCAGGCGTAGCCGCGGGTGGTGCTTGCCGGGCCACTATGGTGCCGATCAGCGACCAGACGTGTTCGATGGGCGACATATCGGGAGAACAGGCGTGCCACGGCAGCAGTGACACCTGGTGGGCCGTGAAAAATTCTTGCACAATGCGTGCCAAGTGCGGGCGCGCATTGTCCTGTTGAAACTTGGCCGCTGGCAGTTCCTGCAGGTAAGGCAGGAC
The DNA here is from genome assembly GCA_039090855.1 of Macrothele yani. NCBI lineage: Eukaryota > Metazoa > Arthropoda > Arachnida > Araneae > Macrothelidae > Macrothele > Macrothele yani. Next base: position 2,342,182 of record CM077022.1, on the reverse strand, counting down.
TACAGGCTCCAAAACGTCGGAGGTGTAGAGGTGGCTGTTGAGTGTACCGGCGATGCGTACCAGAGGGGTGCGGGTGTCATATCCAATTTCGGCCTAAACCATAACGCCAGGCGACGGACCGGTATGGCGATGCATAATGCAGGTGTCATACAGTCTCTCGCCGCGGTTCCGCCACACGCGGATCCGACCATCGTGGTGTTGCAGGCAGAAGCGGAATTCGTCGGAGAAGACAATGTGGTGCCATTCCGTAGTCCAGGTGCGGCGTTCAACGGCCCACTGCCGCCGCACTCGCCGGGGGTGTAACGTCAATGGTAATGGGAGCAATGGGCGCCGTGCGACAAGTCCCCGCTCCTGCAGACGACGTCGAACGGTACGTGCTGACACAGGTTGTTGCGTAACACACCCTAATTCCTGCGCTAACGTTCGTGATGTGGCGGTGCGAGCCGGCAATGCCCGCCGCACAACATGCCGGTCCTCTCGTTCGGTGGTGTGCCGCGGCTGCGGCAATCGCTCACGTCGAACAGTGGTCCGAATCGCTAAAAACCCGGACAAAAATAATTTTTCGAACTTCATATTTTAAACACACAATTCGCTTAATAATAATCCTCAGTAGTCATTCTGATAGGACTAAGTGTTTTTGAAAGTATACTCCAATGGTTCTGGTCAATACTTAAGTTCAAAAGTGCTGTAACTCTTTCTTGATTAATTTTGCAATTCTGTAGGTGATTTTGTTTACATTGTTTCTGACTGAACAATGCAAAATAAAATACTAAGTGTATTTTTTGTGAATGTGTTATGGTCTTATATATAGGGCACAATTTTAATTTTTAGTGTTTTTTGTTTCTAAGTACTGATAAAAAATACAAATTTAAATGCCCGTATTTTGCGAAAAAACAAAAATGTTTTTAGTGTTTTAAAAAATGGCCAAACATGTCCACCGCGAAAACTTACAAATGTATATTGGTAGATAATTATAAGTCTATCACTGAAGGTTTCATCTGCAACACCTTGCAATGCTGTGAACTATAACCTTTTGTTTGTGAAGATTCCCTGTTATTTATGAGCAGCCAGCTGCTGACATCGGGAAGGTGGTTTCCCGCTATACAACTCGCGGGCACTGAGCACTTCCTGAAATTTATGTTTGTTTACTCAAGGGGGAGGGGGTTGTCGGTGGTAAACCACAGACCCTTGATTTCTTCAGTTTCCAGAGGGCTGTTGTTTGTATCAGATCAGTGAATGGTGTGTGACAATATAGTGTGTGAAAAATGAATTTACATGTTAGTCGCCGAGAACTTTACGAGAAAATGAAAGAAAAAAATAATGAGACCAGTGTGCTACAAGAAGAACATGTTGTGCAATATGTGAAGAACAAATTTGAATTAAATTTGGACAGTCAGAGCACAAAATCTCTACACAGCGTAATAAGAATGAGCTTTTTTCTTAAATACTATATCAGCGTTGGAAGAAATGTTACCGAACCGAAAGCATGTTTCTTCGTAAATTTTCAGACTGGTTACAGCAAGAAATTGAATTGCCATTTACAGACTTTCCTTCCACTTCTTCGGAAAAGCGTGGACGTCCTTCGAAAATATTTCAGCAATTTAGTGAAAGAAGTAAGAGGCGGAAAATTCAAAATCTGAGGGAGAATGTGGGTGCTGCGGAGCTTTCATATGCCACAGTGATGAATTTGAGGACTGAAGGTGACGAAAATGCAGCAAAATTATTAAAAGAAGTGACCACAACAACACCTATCAGAGGTAAACAAATTCGTGACTCATGGTTGAAGTAAAGAAAACAAGCCACGAAGCTTTCAGAAGAAGAAGCGTTATTTATGATGGTAAGTACACATTTATCAAAACATCAATATATGTTTATTAGAAAAATGGCAATTAATCACAATCATGACTTATATCCAAGTTATTATGCAATTCTGAAAGCAAAAGACGCAACTTATCCGCACAATATAAGTGTTAGTGAGAGTGCATGTGAAGTGAAAGTTCAGAATTTATTGGACCATACTGCTACCCGAATTTTGTCATTTCTACCTGAAAATGAGCCGTCTAACAACGAAAAATCTTATGTTTTACATTGTAAATGGGGTTTCGGCGGTAGCGCTGGTCATTCCCAATACAAGCAGAAATGGGTTCAAAGCGGCAGTAGTGATGAATATTTATTTATGACATCTATCGTTCCCTCACGAATGGTTGACAGTGAAACGGAAGATTCCGTATGGAAAAATGAACGACCATCATCAACCCGTTTTTGTAGGCCTATTCGTCTCCAGTGGCTTCATGAAACCCCTGCAGTTGCCCAAGCAGAAAGAGAATACATGAACAAACAAATTAAAAATTTACAGCCATTAAGAAGTGACAACGTTACAGTACAGTATTCTCTCATATTGTCAATGATTGATGGGAAAATATGTAATGCTCTGACCCAGTCATCAAGCATGAAATGTTACATATGTGGCGCGAAAGTGTCGGACCTGAACAAGTTAGATTACGTTACACAAGTGCCAGCGGATACCTCTTCCTTTGAGTTTGGACTGTCTATTCTTCATGCCCATATACTTTTTTTAGTGCATTCTGCATATCTCTTACCGCTTAGATTTTAAGAAATGGAAAGCGAGTAAGAAAGATGGAACCCGTGAGCTTCTGGAAAAAAGGAAAAGAATGGTCCAAGATTCCTTCAGGAATAGACTAGGACTTATTGTAGATGTCCCAAAACCAGGCAATGAAAACACGAATGACGGCAATACCGCCAGAAGATTCTTTACAAATCCCGAAATAAGTTCCGAAGTGACTGGAGTTGACCAAAATTTTATTTCTCGTTTTGGAAATATTTTGACAGCAATTTCATGCGGCCACGAAATAAATGCAACGAAATTCAATATGTACTGCATGGAAACAGCACAGTTATTTGTGAGATTGTATCCCTGGTATTATATGCCACCCACGGTACATAATTCTTGTTCATCGATCCGTAATTGTGCAGGCAGTGATTTTACCGATTGGAGAGCTTTCAGAAGAAGCCATTGAGTGTAGAAACAAAGATGTGAGAAAATTTCGAGAAAGCTTTGCCCGAAAAATTTCACAAGACAGCAATTTGGACCTCTTTCGCAGGTTAATGTTGACTTCTGACCCATTAATTTCCAGCTTGGGAGGACTACCAAAGAAAAAACAAATAAAACTACCTTCGGAAGTGCTAGGTCTATTGGTAATATCCGATGAAGAGGATAAGGGGAAGAAGACGACGAATGTGAAACATCTGCTTCGGAAGACGAATGACCGGCTGGATATCTGGACCCTTCTTACAGTACTGTGAGTAATTATAATTCATTAAAATACTTAAATATGCGAATATTTAGTTATCCTACTACAGTTTCTTTCGTTTAAGACGTACAAATATTTTTGTCCGCCTTTTTTCCTATCCGGACCACTGTACGTCGGTCCGTCCGTCCCTCCTGCACCCACCGAATCCAAACTCGCCTCACTGTGCCTGGATGTCGTCTCACACGGGCGCAGATGTCTCTGTACGATAAACCGCTGTTAGCGTTAAGCCACTATTCGTCCTCTGTCGAACTCCGAAACGTGCTGGAATGACTGCCGTATTCTGCGACGAGGCATCAGGAAGCTTCCCACGCACAGGTCCGGCAGCACAACACACTTCCACTACTTACACCCCGCCTTCTGTGCACCCTTCTTCTAGTGCTTTTCGGTGGCGTGCCGGGCGCACATGATTTGCATATGCCCTGCAATGCTAATCGTTTGCATGTCCTCTCGCGGGCGAAGCAGGCTGCGAATTTCAGGCCAATCGGATGCTTCCTTCTTGGTGTTGCATTTTGGGTGGCCAGCAGTGTAATACCGTGTTCGTCCTCCTCTAGCTCAAATAATAGCCTGTACATGCCGAGACATCGACTCCACCAGATGCCTAAGGGTTTCTGGAGATAATGCCATCCATACCTGTTGCAATATTGTCCACAACTCCGTCCAAGTTGTCGGTCCAGGACCCGTGAATCTGATGTTCCGCTCCACGGAATTCCAGAGAGCTGCCACAAGGTTTAAATCCGGGGACCTTGGGGCCACTGGATGGTTTTAAACTCGGATGAGTGTTTCTCGAGCCATGCCTGGGTGGTTGCGGCCCGGTGGGGCGGCGCATTGACCTGCTGGAACAGACCATCGGCGAGAATGTGCAAAGGCCATGAAAGCGTGTAATTATTTAGCCAGCACATTCTGGTAGCGCGCAGCGGTTAAGGACCTCTCCTGACACAGTAAGAGATCTAATGTTTCCCATGAGAAGGCTCCCCAAACCACCACAGAGCCACCACTGCCTTGAACAGAGTTGACCTGGCACAGCGGGGCCATGACCTCATGCTGTTGACGCCTCACTCGCTCCCTCCCGTCAGTTCGGTACAGCTGAAAACGGGGTTCATCCGACCACACGACGCGGCGCCACTCTGCAGATGTCCAGTTTTGATGTTCCCGACACCAGGCGTGACTTTCGTAAGAGAAGGCCTGCGGATCGTTTTGTGACGTCATGTACGGGGACGGCTACGCATAACGCTGATGATTGGAGGAAACTGTTGTGTCGAACCGATCGGACAGCTTTTGCTGATGCGTAAGTTTCCTTTTCATACAAATTTCAATCCCGAGATTTTATTTGCTTTTGCTTAAACCCGAAAGAAAAATGTATTCTGCAGAAGGGTAAAATAGAGATGAGTCAAATTTAAGTTATCCTGAACACAAAATATCAAAGAACTTTTTTGCAGTCGCGTCTTTGCGTAACGGAGCTGCTCCCAAAATGTGAACATGAATTTACTACTATCTGTGATAAATATAAGTATATATTGAAAACAGGACATATGTGGTTCGGTAAAGGTTCACACTCCAAAAAATAAAGTGCGTGTAACGTATGGGAAATACAATCAAACTTTACGACCTAACTACAAAGCAAGGCAAATTAACTTGCATTAAAGTGAAAAATAGCAATTAATATTATTTGCGCTCAAATTTTTGTTGAAGATATGCAATATTTCTGCAATGTAGTAAAAAAAAAAAAAGAAAGAAAGTTGTAAATCAACCCAAAATACTGCAACGTGCCATTTACAGAATTCGTGTTGCACTATCTTTGGTTGATCCAAATTTCAATTTAGCATTGTATTTGGAATACCCGTCATCAACCTGAAATATTATCTTTTAATTTAACATTGTTATATTTGAATTATGGAACAAAATGTTAGGAATATTCATACACATAACACATTAGATGAATCGAAACGGACATGAGACTGAAAGCTTGAAGCACAAGTAACATTTCATTGAGTTACATTTAAAATTACAACTTACTGCAGTAATCCTTTCTAAAGAAGATACTGATTATCTGCAATTGATATACATAAGTTTATTTTTGCATTGCTTTCCACGTCACCCAAAAGGAACAACGTTTGAAACACATTACCCATTTTTGCATTACATCATGGCGGGTTCCCCCAGGAGGTCTATCTCTTAATAAAAAGTTTCGTAACACTTGCTTTTAAATTTTGCGACCAAAAACGGGCCTGGTTTTATGACAACAAGGTATTGAGAATTAATTCTTTCCATCCCATAATTTGGATTACAGATTAGAGAAATGGTAGCTGATCCTATTAACCTCGCGTGTTCCAATCGGCAAGGATTTGTAATGATTTATTTCCCAATATTTTATTGTATTTCAAATCCATGGTTATTTAAATACTGGTGAATTTACATTAATCTAAGTTAGAACAGATTTGAATTGCATGAAGTCAGTATTGATATGGCACTTACAGAAAAATGAATTACTAGCAAACTATGTTAACTGAAAGCTTAAAATACGTGTTAACTATTTCAAATGATTAACAGATAAATACAGCACTTATGAAACTGATAGCTTCCTTTGTAGTTACAAAATGAAATGAAATGAAATATAAATCTAAAGAAATTGCAAAGAATTTGTATAAACAGATGTAAGTTGTGTTCATATATTTAACTTTGTAGGATCTTAGGCTAGCTTTTTAGGTGTTTATACGTATTTAACAGTTATAGAAAAAAATTGAATTAAAATTATCAGTAAGTTAGTTAATATAATTCATTTATACATTCTATTTCTCATACTGTTGACTTTTCTGGAATAATTTCATAAGAATTTGTAATTTTCTTTTTTTTTTTAGGCTGACCTGTTTTTTGCATGAGGTCATTCATCTTCTTACAGCAGTTATTAAGCATGGCATTAACTGATGCCCAAATGATCATTAAAAAAAATCACATAGAATGTCCTATTGAACATTCATCAAAGTTTCCTAACTAACAATTCTTCAGCTTGTAAAAAATAAAAAGAAATTTCAGTGGATAGATATTTCTGATATGGGAATTTAAAAAATAAATGTTCAAATTCCACTGCACAGCTTTTAAGTAATAACATTGGTATACATTATTGCATTCACAGCACTTTGATGTGGATATGCCAGTTTTCCTCTATCTAAATTTTTCAAGAAAGTATATGATGGATCCAATTCCAATTATCGATCAAGAGGTAAATGAGTTCTACAAGAATTACATTTAATCCTCTTCAAAACTGAATGAACGCAATATCCTGCCAAATAAATTAAATACAGGCAGAGATTTTTTCACTCCAGCAATATCACTTTCTGTGGCAACTATGTTAAAAGGAAATATATGATTTAACTGTCTTTTGTCTAGTTCCTCCCAGTTTTCTTGGGCATCAACAGTCATGAGAGAAATATCTCTATAATGTTTTGAAGACAATGTCACTTTCATCAAACTTTGCATTTTAACCTTATTCTCACATTCATACACCTGCCTAATTGATACACGGTACTGAGATCCAGCAAGTTGTCTATATTGGCAAATCTAGCCTCAAGGCAATTCAGTTTGAAGTCTTCCTAGAAGAATACACTATATTGACAAAAGTCACCGGGCACCTAGAAGAGAAACACAACATAGCATTTATTGACATACATTAGTACGGTGTCGGTCCACCTTTGGCCTTAATCTTTGCCCTGACCCTTCGAGACATGCTTTCGACAAGGTTTTAGAACACAGCGATAGGTATGCGCTTTCATTCAGTACGTAATGATGCCGCTAACTGTTGCTTAGTCATAGGCCTTGGTTCCAAACTTCTTATGCGGCGCTCTAATTCATCCCATAGGTGCTCTATGGGATAAAGATCGGGGCTGTGTGCCGCTTAGTCCACACATGATACGGAATTATCGTCAAACCACGCTGTAACAGTCCTTGTTTTATGACTCGGAGTATTATCCTGCTGGTATCACCAAGGCTCGGTTCCATAGTATTGCCACAGAGTTGGTAGGACATAATTGTCCAGAATAGCGAGGTAGACGTGCTGGTTAATAGGTTTGTCCACGATAACCAATGGTCCGAAACCATACCATGAAAAACACCCCCACACGAGTATACTGCCAGCTCCAAACTTGATCGTAGGAACAGTACACTGTGGTAAATAGCGTTCCTCCGGCTGCCGCCATACCCACACACTGCCATCAGACTGATGGATCGTGTCTCCGGATTCATCAGTCCATAGGACCCGTTTCCATTGATATACGGTCCACGATAAATGTTCTATACACCATGCTAAACGACGAGTAGCATTACGAGTGGAGATGAAAGGCTTATGAGCAGCCGCACCACCACGGTAACCCACGGAATGAAGTTCTCTGCGAATTATACGTTTACATACCGAGGTTCCAGCATTTTTACTCACTTGTACACTGAGGTCTTGCGCAGTACTCCGTCGATTAGCTGTAACGACTCCCCTGAGGCTTCAACGTCCTCTATCACTGAATTTCTTTGGTCTGCAGGTAAGTTTTGCTGCTTCAGGCATGCCATGTGTCTACCACTTATTCAGTACATTCAAAACAGTTGACTTGAGTATGTTTACACGCCTCTCGGTTTCTCTTATGGACAACCCACTAATTTAACACCCAACAATCTTTCCTTTCTCAAAGTCAGTTCTCTCCCGCCGCGACATTTTCACTCAACCTCAGAGTTCGATATGATTGCGGTCAGCTGCAGGCTTGCTTTATACCGTTTGCAGCTGTACCGTGCATCTTAAGAACGCAGCGGATCCGTTCATTTGCTTTTGAAAGGGTGCCCGGTGACTTTTGTCAATATAGTGTATACAACCATTATCAATCCTTTGCTGGACGAAGGTCTCTCCAAGCCTCTTTCACAACGATCTGTAATGTGCCAGTCTCCTCCATGTTACTCCCGCATACTTTCGAATTTCATCCACCCATCTCCTATGTGGTCTTCTTCTGGGTCTTTTCCTGTCCCTTGGAATCCAATCTAAAATTTCGGCTGTCCATCGATGGTCTGTCCTTCTGGCAGTATGTCCAGCCCATTGCCATTTCAGTGATTTAACTCTGATCATGATGTCTTCCATTCTTGTCATTTTTCTGATCCACGAGTTTCTCTTCTTATCTCTCCTGGTTACACCCAGCTTGCACCTCTCCATGCACCTTTGAGTTGTCTGCAGCCTATGTATGTCTCTTTTAGTTAAGGTCAACGTCTCTGCACCATATGTAAGCACTGGAAGGATGCATTGATCAAACACTTTTCTTTTAAGACATAAAGCATATTGCTCTTGAAAATTATACTGTTTCTTCCAAAAGCTCTCCAGGCAAGTTTTATACGCCGATTAATTTCTTCATCAATGTGACCCTCACTTGATATCTGCTGTCCAAGATAAGCGTACTCATCTGTTATCTCCAGCTTTTCTCCATCAATCGATAAATCTTCATTTCTTGTAAAAGCATTGTACATCACTTTTGTCTTCTGAAAGTTCATATTTAATCCCTCTTCTTTACTCTTGTCAGCAAGTTCATGGTTCATACTCTGCAGCTCTGATGGGGTAGTTGCAAAAATGACTTCGTCATTAGCAAAACGAAGGTGAGTTAGATAATCTCCTTTAATCTTTATCCCTTTGTTTTCCCAGTTCAGTGATTGAAAGACATTTTCCAGTGCGGCATTAACGAGCTTGGGAGATATGGTGTCACCTTGTCTCACTCCCTTTCCAATTTTTATGCGTGCTGTATTCTCAAATAGCCGAATCTTTGCACTTGCATTTTCATAGATGTTATTAATAATATTAATGTATGCATCTTCAATACCGCAGGATTTCAACGGCATTGTAACTGCTGATAGTTTCACTGAATCAAAGGCCTTTTCATAATCGATAAAAGCCATGCGCAATGGAAGTTCATATTCCCTAGTTCTTTCAATTAGTTCTCTTAGTACTTGGATATGATCTATAGTGCTGTAGCCACTTCTGAATCCAGCTTGTTCTCTCGGTTGAGCCATGTCCAGTGTTACCTTCAAGCGGTGTGAAAGAACTTTAGTGAAGATTTTATAAACCACTGATAGGAGGCTGATAGGTCTGTAGTTCCCGAGATCCTCAATGTCACCTTTTTTTATGTAGCAGGATCATTGTAGCGTTGTTCCAATCCTCATGAATCTTTCCTTCATTAAGGCATCGAGTGAAAATTTGGGCGAGTACTGTTTCGATTTCTCCACTTGCTTCTTGTATGATGTCTACAGTAATTCCATCTTCTCCTGGAGCTTTCCCCCGCTTCATGTTCTTGATTGCATGTGCAACTTCTGATAATAAACAAGGATTTCGTGCCACATCCTTTCGTTCACGTGTTTACCCTGACACGTGAACGAAAGGATATCAAATATGTTGGATCGATGACTTACGTCCCTCATGTGAACGGTAGTTTATTGAACATCTGTCACAGTCACGGTGTCGGTTTTGGGTTAAAAACATCGAACATTTATTCCCTGATTAAAAATGATCGGGACTGTGTTGAATTGTTGGACAAATGTGGCATCTATTCCATTTCTATGAAATCTGTCGATCCTCAATATCAAATATGTTGGATCGATGACTTACGTCCCTCATGTGAACGGTAGTTTATTGAACATCTGTCACAGTCACGGTGTCGGTTTTGGGTTAAAAACATCGAACATTTATTCCCTGATTAAAAATGATCGGGACTGTGTTGAATTGTTGGACAAATGTGGCATCTATTCCATTTCTATGAAATCTGTCGATCCTCAAAACAAGGACCTCATATATATCGGCTCAACCCTACGGAGACTGCAAACAAGAATTAAGGAACACCAATATAGTGTAAAAAATGGCTCTTCATCGACTGCTTTAGCCAGGCTTTCTTCAGCTGGTACACGTTACCCATTTTGGACAGACGTCTCTATTCTTTCTACCTCTACTACGAGGGAAACTGTGCTCTTTACAGAGAGTCTGCACATTTTGCATCGAGTGGACACTTGTTGCAGCGATGAAGTACCCAGCTATATTTCCCAGGCCTGGAAAACTTTACTGTCCTCGATTCCTGTTTCTTCTTCTAACATAGCAGACTCTGACCATCATTAATAGAACTCTATAGGCCTCTATTTGCTCACATTACGTTAGAGCAAGTGAACTTTCTTGTATTTCTTTCCTCAGTGTGAACGATTGGCAACGGCACCGATACATAAATGTGTTTTCTGGAACTCCAACTTGTCTTTCATCCGATGATGCTCGTAGCGAGCACGAAAGTACTTATGTTGTTTTAAACCATGTAAATAGATTTTAACTTGTGTGTGTGATTTTAGTTATTAACGTTTGCACGGAACTAGAACCATTCGGCAAGTTTGTACATCGTGCGTTAACAGCAAGTTTCTTACCCTGAGTGTGCAACTTCTGCTGGAAGGACTGGAGGAACTCCGGTACTGGTACCTTTCATGAAGTCTGGAGTCCATGTATCATCCCTTTCATATAATTTGGAGTAGAAATCTTTCACTCTTGTCAAAATTTCGCCTCTACTTCTTGTTACAGAACCATCTTCTTTTCTCAGTGCCATAATCTGTTTTCTTCCCTTACTGAGATGCCCCTTTGCTATCTTTAGGTTTTGGTTGTTTTCAATTGCTTTCCTTACTAGTTCACAATTGAATTTCCTTAGGTCTTCAGTGATACTTTTTCGTACTGTCTTGCATAGCTCTATATATTCCACTTTGGAAGTCACATCTTCTTTAGTTGTCCTCATCTCTCTTCTTTTTTGCATCAACATTTTGGTTTTTCCTGATAATTTGTTTACATGCAACTTGTTCTTAGACCCAGCTAATTTTGTTGCTGTTTCCATAAGAGCTTTGGTTACTTTTCTGTTAACTTCAGAGATGTCCTTTTCTTCTGATGTTAAACCTTCTAGAATAGAGAATCTGTTCCTCAGTTCTAATTTGAAGGTATTATGATGCGTTTTAAGGTTGGTCACGTCAATACACTTTGTTTGCTTTATGAGCTTGCCACGTTCGAGTTTAGCATTGAGGTGCATCTTACATCTTACCATTGTATGGTCACTACCTGTGTTAAACTTGTTCAGCACACTGCAGTCTTCCATGAAAAATTTCTTGTTACACATTATAAAATCAATTTCACTTGTCCATCCATTGGGATGCCTCCATATCCATTTCATTTGCTGCTGTTTCTTGAAAAAGGAGTCCATGATGAAAAACCCTTCTGCCTCTGCAAACTCTACGAGAGTATTTCCACGCTGGTTTCTGTTTCCGTGACCGAATTTACCTACTGAATTTTCATTCTGTTGCCGTTGCCCTATTTTTTCATTGAAATCTCCCATAATTATCTTCAAATGCTGCTTGCCTTTATTATTTAGATGACGAATTTCCTGATAAAATTCTTCAATTTCTTCTTCAGGATGACTTGTGGTGGGTGCATAAGTTTGAATAATCTGAGCTTGGTATCTTCTCGTGAGTTGGATAACGAGTCGTGCAGCTCTGTCAGAGGAACTTTCAACTTCTACAACTTTATCCTTCAGTTTCTTGTTTATTATAAATCCAACACAACTAGTTCTGCCAGTATCTGTCCCACGATAGTAGAAGAGATGTCCACTATTCAGTACAATGAGATCTTCTCCTTTTCTCCTTACCTCACTTAGCCCGACGATGTCCCACTTGATCCTTTGTAGTTCCTCTTCCAATTCAAGGTCTTGAATCAGAAGATAGGAAGCGTCTATTGTAAGTAGCCAAGGTCATCATCAAATGGCAGCCTAGTCCGGTCCTCTTCTGTTTCCTTTACAGTTTGAACTATTATGAATACTCTATCCTTTTGTTGACAATTACATCGTTAATTAACCTGTTTAATTTCCCCCTCAATCTTACCCTCAGGAACTGTATATAGTTTTATATCTTTGCCTACTTGTTCTGGCGCTCATTTGTACATAATCATTTCATAACTCACATTCTCATTCTGTACTCCGAGTGTTTAATAAATACATATTTAAACCTTAGCACCCTCTGCCTTCATGTCGCACTTCCCGCTGCCTTGGCCAGGTACATTCCAGCTGCCGGAGACTGAGGGCCAAGATTTAAGATTTAAGTTGCGGAGTCATTTTGGAGGGGTTTGGCCATAACTCACCACGCTGGCCAAGCGGGTTGGTGAGTGTGGGATGGCATTTCCTCTAATCCCGATGGTATAATTATACCGCTATTGGCGGTCGTCAGAGCCCCTTTAGTGGGAACAGGATGCACCACGAGAAGGCGGGGCTGGGATTTGTCAAGGAGAGGCTGTGATGTTGCGCATCACCTGACCTTACATCCCTATATATATATATATATATATATATATATATATATATATATATATCATCATCATCATCATCATCGTCAACCATTATCAATCCACTGCTGGACGAAGGTCTCCCCAAGTTTCCTCCAGAACGGTCTGTCTTGTGCCAGTCTCCTCCATGTCACCCTGCATACTTTCGAATTTCATCCACCCATCTCCCATGTGGTCTTCTTCTGGGTCTTTTCATGTCCCTTGGAATCCAATCTAAAATTTCGGCTGTCCATCGATGGTCTGTCCTTCTGGCAGTATGTCCAGCCCATTGCCATTTCAGTGATTTAACTCTGATCATGATGTCTTCCACTCTTGTCATTTTTCGGATCCACGAGTTCCTCTTCTTATCTCTCCTGGTTACACCCAGCATGCACCTCTCCATGCACCTTTGAGTTGTCTGCAGCCTTTGTATGTCTCTTTTAGCTAAGGTCCACGTCTCTGCACCATACGTAAGCACTGAAAGGATGCATCGATCAAACACTTTTCTTTTAAGACATAATGGCATATTGCTCTTGAAAATTGTGCTGTTCCTTCCAAAAGCTCTCCAGGCAAGTTTTGTACGCCCATTAATTTCTTCATCAATGTGACCCTCACTTGATATCTGCTGTCCAAGATAAACGTATGTGTCTGTTATCTCCAGCTTTTCTCCATCATTCGATAAATCTTCATTTCGTGTAAAAGCATTGAACATCACTTTTGTCGTCTGAAAGTTCATTTTTAATCCCACTTCTTTACTCTTGTCAGCAAGTTCTTGGATCATACTCTGCAGCTCTGATGTGGTAGTTGCAAAAATGACTACGTCATCAGCAAAACGAAGGTGGGTTAGATAATTTCCATTAATCTTTATCCCTTTGTTTTCCCAGTTCAGTGATTGAAAGACATTTTTCAATGGGGCATTAAAGAGCTTGGGATATATGCTGTCACCTTGTCTCAGTCCATTTCCAATTTTTATGTGTGTTGTATTTTCAAATAGCCGAATCTTTGCACTTGCATTTTCATAGATGTTATTAATAATATTAATGTATGCATCTTCAATACCGCAGGATTTCACAGCCATTGTAACTGCTGATGGTTTCACCGAATCAAAGGCTTTTTCATAATCGATAAAAGCCATGCACAATGGAAGTTCATATTCCCTCGCTCTTTCAATTAGTCCTCTCAGTACGTGGATATGATCTATTGTGCTGTAGCCACTCCTGAATCCAGCTTGTTCTCTCGGTTGAGCCATATCCAGTGTTACCTTCAAGCGGTGTGAAAGAACTTTAGTGAAGATTTTATAAACCACTGATAGGAGGCTGATTGGTCTGTAGTTTCCGAGATCCTCAATGTCACCTTTTTTATGTAGCAGGATCATTTTAGCGTTGTTCCAATCCTCATGAATCTCTCCTTCATTAAGGCATCGAGTGAAAATTTGGGCGAGTACTGTTTCGATTTCTCCACTTGCTTCTTGTATGATGTCTACAGTAATTCCATCTTCTCCTGGAGCTTTCCCCCGCTTCATGTTCTTGATTGCATGTGCAACTTCTGCTGGAAGGACTGGAGGAACTCCGGTACTGGTACCTTTCATGATGTCTGGAGTGCATGTATCACCCCTTTCATATAATTTGGAGTAGAAACCTTTCTCTCTTGTCAAAATTTCGCCTCTATTTCTTGTTACAGAACCATCTTCTTTTCTCAGTGCCATAATCTGTTTTCTTCCCTTACTGAGATGCCCCTTTGCTATCTTTAGGTTTTGGTTGTTTTCAATTGCTTTCCTCACTAGTTCACAGTTGAATTTCCTTACATCTTCAGCGATACTTTTTCGTACTGTCTTGCTTAGCTCCATATATTCCACTTTGGAAGTCACATCTTCTTTAGTTGTCCTCATCTCTCTTCTTTTTTGCATCAACATTTTGGTTTTTCCTGATAATTTGTTCATATGCAACTTGTACTTAGACCCAGCTAATTTTGTTGCTGTTTCCATAAGAGCTTTGGTTACCTTTCATTTAACTTCAGAGATGTCCACTTCTTCTGATATTAAACTTTCTAGAATAGAGAATCTGTTCCTCAGTTCTAATTTCAAGGTATTATGATGCGTTTTAAGGTTGGTCACGTCAATACACTTTGTTTGCTTTATGAGCTTGCCACGTTCGAGTTTAGCATTGAGGTGCATCTTACATCTTACCATTCTATGGTCACTACCTGTGTTAAACTTGTTCAGCACACAGCAGTCTTCCATGAAAAATTTCTTGTTACACATTATATAATCAATTTCACTTGTCCATCCATTGGGATGCCTCCATATCCATTTCCTGTGCTGCTGTTTCTTGAAAAAGGAGTCCATGATGAAAAACCCTTCTGCCTCTGCAAACTCAACGAGAGTATTTCCACGCTGGTTTCTGTTGCCGTGACCGAATTTACCTACTGAAGTTTCATTCTGATGCCGTTGCCCTATTTTTGCATTGAAATCTCCCATAAATATTTTCATGTGCTGCTTAGCTTTATTATTTAGATGACAAATTTCCTCATAAAATTCTTCAATTTCTTCTTCAGGATGACTTGTGGTGGGTGCATAAGTTTGAATAATCTGAGCCTGGTATCTTTTCGTGAGTTGGATAACGAGTAGTGCAGCTCTGTCAGAGGAACTTTCAACTTCTACAACTTTATCCTTCAGTTTCTTGTTTATTATTAATCCAACACCACTAGTTCTGCCAGTATCTGTCCCATGATAGTAGATGAGATGTCCACTTTTCAGTTCAATGAGATCTTCTCCTTTTCTCCTTACCTCACTTAGCCCGACGATGTCCCACTTGATCCTTCGTAGTTCCTCTTCCAATTCAAGAAGCCTTGAATCAGAACATAGGGAGCGTCCATTATACGTAGCCAAGGTCAGCATCAGATGGCATCCTAGTCCGGTCCTCCGGGGATTCTTAGCACCGTCTGCCTTCATGTCGCACTGGCCGCTGCCTTGGCCAGGTACATTCCAGCTGCCGGAGACGGAGTTCCAAGATTTAAGATGCGGAATCATTTTGGAGGGGTTTGGCCATAACTCACCACGCTGGCCAAGCGGGTTGGTGAGTGTGGGATAGCATTTCGTCTAATCCCGATGGTATAGTTATATCGCTATTGGCGGTCGTCTGAGCCCCTTTAGTGGGAACAGGATGCACCACGAGAAGGCGGGGTTGACATTTGTCAAGGAGAGGCTGTGATGTTACGCATCACCTGACCTTACATCCCACATATATGTCATCATCATCATCATCATTGTCAACCATTATCAATCCACTGCTGGACGAAGGTCTCCCCAAGTTTTCTCCACAACGGTCTGTCTTGTGCCAGTCTCCTCCATGTCACTCCCGCATACTTTCGAATTTCATCCACCCATCTTCCATGTGGTCTTCTTCTGGGTCTTTTCCTGTCCCTTGGAATCCAATCTAAAATTTCGGCTGTCCATCGATGGTCTGTTCTTATGGCAGTATGTCCAGCCCATTGCCATTTCAGGGATTTAACTCTGATCATGATGTCTTCCACTCCTGTCATTTTTCGGATCCACGTGTTCCTCTTCTTATCTCTCCTGGTTACACCAAGCATGCACCTCTCCATGCATCTTTGAGTTGTCTGCAGCCTTTGTATGTCTCTTTTAGCTAAGGTCCACGTCTCTGCACCATACGTAAGCACTGGAAGGATGCATTGATCAAACACTTTTCTTTTAAGACATAATGGCATATTGCTCTTGAAAATTATGCTGTTTCTTCCAAAAGCTCTCCAGGCAAGTTTTGTACGCCGATTAATTTCTTCATCAATGTGACCCTCACTTGATATCTGCTGTCCAAGATAAACGTACGTGTCTGTTATCTCCAGCTTTTCTCCATCAATCGATAAATCTTCATTTCTTGTAAAAGCATTGTACATCACTTTTGTCTTCTGAAAGTTCATTTTTAATCCTACTTCTTTACTCTTGTCAGCAAGCTCCTGGATCATACTCTGTAGCTCTGATGGGGTAGTTGCAAAAATGACTATGTCATCAGCAAAACGAAGGTGGGTTAGATAATCTCCATTAATCTTTATCCCTTTCAGTGATTGAAAGACATTTTCCAATGTGGCATTAAAGAGCTTCGGAGATATGGTGTCACCTTGTCTCACTCCTTTTCCAATTTTTATGTGTGTTGTATTTTCAAACAGCCGAATCTTTGCACTTGCATTTTCATAGATGTTATTAATAATACTAATGTATGCATCTTCAATACCGCAGGATTTCAGAGCCATTGCAACTGCTGATGGTTTCACCGAATCAAAGGCTTTTTCATAATCGATAAAAGCCATGCACAATGGAAGCTCATATTCCCTCGCTCTTTCAATTAGTTCTCTCAGTACGTGGATATGATCTATTGTGCTGTAGCCACTCCTGAATCCAGCTTGTTCTCTCGGTTGAGCCATGTCCAGTGTCACCTTCAAGCGGTGTGAAAGAACTTTAGTGAAGATTTTATAAACCACTGATAGGAGGCTGATAGGTCTGTAGTTCCTGAGATCCTCAATGTCACCTTTTTTATGTAGCAAGATCATTGTAGCGTCGTTCCAATCCTCAGGAATTTTCCCTTCATTAAGGCATGGAGTGAAAATTTGGGCGAGTACTGTTTCGATTTCTCCACTTGCTTCTTGTATGATGTCTACAGTAATTCCATCTTCTCCTGGAGCTTTTCCCCGCTTCATGTTCTTGATTGCATGTGCAACTTCTGCTGGAAGGACTGGAAGAACTCTGGTACTGGTACCTTTCATGATGTCTGGAGTACATGTATCATCCCTTTCATATAATTTGGAGTAGAAATCTTTCACTCTTGTCAAAATTTCGCCTCTATTTCTTGTTACAGAACCATCTTCTTTTCTCAGTGCCATAATCTGTTTTCTTCCCTTACTGAGATGCCCCTTTGCTATCTTTAGGTTTTGGTTGTTTTCAATTGCTTTCCTTACTAGTTCACAGTTGAATTTCCTTACGTCTTCAGTGATACTTTTTCGTACTGTCTTGCATAGCTCTATATATTCCACTTTGGAAGTCACATCTTCTTTAGTTGTCCTCATCTCTCTTCTTTTTTGCATCAACATTTTGGTTTTTCCTGATAATTTGTTCATATGCAACTTGTTCTTAGACCCAGCTAATTTTGTTGCTGTTTCCATAAGAGCTTTGGTTACTTTTCTGTTAACTTCAGAAATATCCACTTCTTCCGATGTTAGGCCTTCTAAAGCAGAGAATTTGTTCTTCAGTTCCAATTTGAAGGTATTATGGTGTTTTTTAAGGTTGGTTATGTCAATACATTTTGTTTGTCTTATGAGCTTGCTACGTTCGAGTTTAGTGTTGAGGTGCATCTTACATCTCACCAATCTATGGTCACTGCCTGTGTTGAACTTGTTTAGCACACTGCAGTCTTCTATGACGAATTTTTTGTTACACATAATAAAATCAATTTCACTTGTCGTCCCATTTGGATGTCTCCATGTCCATTTCCTGTGTGGCTTTTTCTTGAAAAAGGAGTTCAAGATGAAAAAAAAATATATGTATATATATATATATATATATATTCTATAAAGAAGATACCTAAGCAAAAAAAATACATATATAATTTTGACTCACACCTAGTACAACATAGAAAAGGTTATGTATCTACCTGTGTGAGTAAAAGGAGAAAAGATAAAAAAATAAAATAAAACAACTGAATGTAGAAGGTGTCGAGAATACTGAGCCTTGGCTTTATCAAGGACCAGCAAAAACTCTGCATTTTCTCACTTCCACAAAGACCTAGTTGGAAATGGGTTTCTGCAAGGCCATATTTTGCACCCTTCGTTTTAAATTTTAAAATTTTTCCTTAGTCTTCAGTTTTGCTCTTAAGTATATATATATATATATATATATATTTTACAAGAAATGAAGATTTATCGATTGATGGGGGAAAACTGGAGATAACCGATACCTACATTTACCTTGGACAGTAGATATCAAGTGAGGGTCACAGTGATGAGGAAATTAATCGGCGTATAAAACTTGCCTGGAGAGCTTTTGGAAGAAACAGTATAATTTTTAAGAGCAATATGCCATTATGTCTTAAAAGAAAAGTGTTTGATCAATGCATCCTTCCAGTGCTTACGTATGGTGCAGAGACGTGGACCTTAACTAAAAAAGATATACAAAGACTGCAGACAACTCAAAGAAGCATGGAGAGGTGTATGCTTTGTGTAACCAGGAGGGATAAGAAAAGGAACTCGTGGATCAGAAAAATGACAAGAGTGGAAGACATCATGATCAGAGTTAAATCCCTGAAATGGCAATAGGCTGGACATATTGCCAGAAGGACAGACCATTGATGGACAACGGAAATTTTTCACTGGATTCCAAGGGACAGGAAAAGACCCAGAAGACCACATGGGAGATGGGTAGATGAAATTCGAAAGTATGCGGGACTAACATGGAGGAGACTGGCACAAGGTAGACCGTTGTGGAACAAACTTGATGATTCCAGCAACTCAAGCTAACTATTTTACGCCCTCCCACCTTTCAAAGCAATTTTAATAATTTCTTATTGAAACATGCTGTTCGTGGGAATAACTTTCAAATATGTGCCTATATGAGATAGACTTACCGTATTTCCCGGCGTCAAGGACGCACTCCAATTTTAAAATGCAAGATTTTGAGAAAAAAGAATAAACATAAAAATGAGGTCTCAGCAATTTCATAAAGATTAAAAGAAACACAAATTTTACCTCTACATATAAGAAAAAACATTACAGTCATCCATATCCTCCAATCCAGAAAATTAACTGGTGTTATCCATATCACTGGCATCATTGTTCTAATCGGGGTCGTGAATACTGTCTGAAGTCTCACTATCTTCAAACAGAATGTTATCTCCTATGCCACCTAACGCATTACTGATGCCACATTTTTAAAAGTATTTTACTACTATTTCAGTCTTCACAGCATTCCATGAATTTATGACCCACTCGCACACTTGAGCAATTGTTGGCCTTTTCAAAGGCCAACAATTGCTATCCCATCCTTGATCTCTATCCAATCCTTCATCTCTTCATCCAGTTCTGGCCACTTAGATGTAGACTGATCCAGGTTACGTTTACTTCTTGATGCAGTCTTCTACAAGTCCTCTTGCTTCCTCCAGTAGCGGATCATTTTCTGAGTTGGATGTGGTCCAAAATACCTTTCTGCAGCCCTATTGTCATGCTGTTTGGCATATTCAATTACCTGTAGCTTGTAGTCGATGGTGTAGGACCACTTATTGTTTCCAGATGCCATAATATGGGTCATGTTTAAAATTTTAAGTCAAAGTCTTCTGAAGCTATAGATCATTTCTAGCATGAACAGCTACAGGTTTGAACTGATTAAGACCCATGCTTTTGGTCTTAATCATGACAGTTTAGCAACGCCGCGCTGGAGTCACATGTGTCAAAGATGGCATCATTAAAGGAATGAAGCAGGAACTTAGAGAGAAACAAGGAGAACGAATAAATCTTACTACAGTAATATTGTAATAACGGCTAATTAATGCCTTGTTTTTGTTAAGTGCGAAAAGCCATTTTTTCTCTTTAAGTGGTTTGCCGGCGAATTCCCGACCGAAGATATACCACCTGTTTTTCAGCTACGACTGTGGGAAAGGCTTTTCGAACAAGCGAGCTAAGATTGTTTACCCTTAGAGCGGCTCTTTTGATTTAGAACTTCATATGTGTGCGTCGGTCTCGTAGTATGGACCACCTGGTTTATCGTGAATGCCTCCCAGCAAAAGCGACGCGAAGAAAAAAAGCATTAGTCTTCCCATGGCGCTTCACGACGAAGGCAGTCTTGTTATTAATAAGGTTTACCGGTAAACATATTAACAAAGATAACCTTTCTCTGGGGTTAGCATAGGCCTACCAAAAATGTAACCTTCAGTTTCCAGGACGCACGGTAAATTTTCGAGACTTATTTCAGGAAAAAAATAACGTGTACAACGCCGAGAAATACGGTACTTGACCAGTTTCCTGCACTTATATCGCTAATGAAAAGCAATCATTTCATTAATAATTTTAACTTTTAATTTAAGTTAAAGAAATAAAGAAAAAATCTATACATACCCGGCTATATTTTGTCGGGATGAAGTTCTTCCTGTGAACTTTGTTTACCCATTGCTTTCGGAGGTATTATATCTCTAAAAAATGAAAACAGGGAGACTTTCGGATCTTCTAAATAATTTCCTTAACAATGCGGCGCACAGCATATTTACGGCATCTTGGTGACTACTACAATAGAAATTTTAGCCTTACACAGAACAAAGACACTAATATGGCCAAGAACTACAGGTTGGTATCGTACCGTGACCCGTGAGCTGCCGGCGTGCTAGCCGATCACTTAGGGTCGAAAGTCACGTACGAGCCGAGCCTCCTGCCATGACGTAGCTGCCGGTGAGGACGTCAAAAGCGGGTCCGGAAATTGTCCTCAGGCCTGCCTTACGTTGTTCACGCACCAGGCGAGGCGAAATTCCCGATGATGAGCAGTCAACAGTGGCACGGCCGCCTGGTGGCGCAGTGATCTAAACGCTGGCTTATGATCATTCGTCTGAGTTAGGTCCGGTTTCGAATCCCAGTGAGGCATGGATGTCGTGTTTGTCTTACGGCCCTGGCTCCCTTCCTTGGAACCAGTGGCTCTAAATTAGGGACGGCCAATTGCTTAGAGCCCATTGAGTTGCTCACGGTGGTCGTTAAAATTCGAATAAAAAAAATGGTGGCACGAGTAGGGTGTCGGCTACCATAGCCCAAAGCATGCAGAGTGACGCTGCTTTGGCCTCCGACATTTAATCCGGATGTGATTTGCACCGCCGTTGCCAAGCGGTCAGTCTGTGCGAGCCTGGATAGTCTACGTCGACCCCGGTCATCAATGGCGTTTGGTCGGCCACCGCTTACTCTCTGGGCGCTGGTACGTCCGGCGATGGCATACCCGCGGTACATTCTTGATACGGCTACCCTCGGGAACCCTAGGGTTCTTACCACTTGGGCGATGGAATGACCCACCTATCTTGCGCCAACAATGCGTCCACAGTCAAAGTCGCTCAGATCACCACGTTTACCCATGTTTGTCGATTGCGATACACTGCTCGGAAGCCCTGCTGTCCTCTTATTTATCGCCTACGTTCGGTTTGGGTTTCTTCCACTGTGCGAGGGGGATGCCCATGTCGGTGTCGTGGCACATCCGGACATGGCTCTTCTGTGCAATGAAAATTTTGTGTCAGATCCGTACAAGCAAGCATTCCTGCACTACTTTCCGCAATGGGGAGAGGGAGGCAAACCGATCGTGTGACACTTCCGTATAAAGGGTCCCCCTAATCCTTTCACAAGGGGAGAGGGAGGAAACTGATCGTGTGTTACTTCCGTACAAAGGGTGAGATTCATTACTTCGTCAGTTTGTTCTTTTAAAATTATGCAGCACAGTGCTCTTGTTGCATTTGGAGATTTTATTTAAACAAAATGAATCTTGTAATGTTGTCACGGTTGTCGTTAAACTTCCATTAAAAAAAAAAATGGGTTAGGCTGTGTCCTGGACACACCCGCAGGTTTTATTTACGTGGATACGTGTTTGACAGTAAGGGGTTTGAGGTAGAAGTCGGTTGATAAATGAAAGAGGAATGCAGTTAGACTATAATTTTATTTATTAAAGGCCGATGATATGAGAAGTAACAAACATATGGCATACAGTTCGCATCTATGTTTCGTACAAAGGTTAAGTCGATACAAGTATTGCCTAAGGTAGTTGGTGGAGATATATAAGTCAAGCGGAAATTATCTTTCATGAACTTGAGTAACTTGGTGTTTTGTTGCACATCAATGTTAAAGTCAGCAGTTAGAATGGGTATCAATGGGCATTAATGTTAAAGTCACCAGGGAGCACTTGGGTATCCGATACCATACTTGGTATGATTTTCTTGATGTTTTCAGAGTAATCGCATAGCATCCGAAACATGAAGACCTCTAGTGATGTTTGTGAAACGTTGGGATGAATGTAAACCAAACCAAGTATGAAGCGAGTTTGAGCAGACAGTCACATCAACTAAACACATGTCGCCCACATAGTCATCTTCGTTTCTCAATCTGTTGTTGACTGAGACATTTACGGGTTGGCAATCAGTTAGACTATTGATGTTTTTCACTCACGGCCAAGTAGTCCATTGGTTCACCTGTACTTGGTTGTGGCTCCACGAGTTGCGCCGCTTCGGCTTTCTTCTTCTGCCTATAAGCCCTACATCGTTCTGCGTTAGTTGTTTTGGGCTTATTCGATTCTTTTTGAGTTCTTTCTTCTGATATAAGTTTGTAGCATTTTGAGTCGAACTTTTGCTTCAAATATTTAGACATTTTGATTTTCTCACAAACATTTTTGCGTTTATAACTTATAAAGTACTTATTAAATGTTTATGAATTATTGGTTTTTAGATAGATCTCATCCAGACAAATCGTTTGAGACCAATATCACGATCCTACCTCTACGCGATCTTGAGTTATACTGATTTCAAGACGCTTGACTCAGCGTATTCGACCCCAAATTGGCGGACACCCTACCCTCTCCCCGTGCATGACCTTGAAGTTGATATTTTTAGAATCATTGGTTATTACTTTTTTTATGTCAGTTATTATATTTTAGATATTTGTTATAATTTGGAAATTATAAGCATTTGATGAATCGTAAGAAATTATGTCGGTCAAGTTTTCCTAGGGGTACCCCGATGGTACCGATTTTAAAGATGTATCCACGTCAAAAAAAAACAAAGCTTTGTTGTGATTAGCATGCTGAATTCGTATGAGTATGCAAACGTTCAGGAAATGATGTTTTATAGTTCTCCTTAGTTTTCGTATGATACCCTCTTCCCGAGAATAATCTGTTTCATGGATTGACTGGAAAATTCTTTCAAAATATTCGATGGTTTTCATCCAAGAGCCAGAAGTCAAATTTTCAACGTTCTTAAATATGATGCCAAGAGATGGATTTTTGTCCCGAATGCGACAAGTAATAGAATCTGCAATAAAAGACAACGCTTGTTTCTCGGCTTCACACTTGTAGTTTATTTATTTATTTGTTTTTCACATATTTGATCGGCCCACTTTTCTGGCCATGGTTTACTACAGATTTTTTTTCAGCCTTCGAAAAATTTCCTTCCTTTCATTCAACAAAAAAAAAAAAAAAAAAAAAATGAGCACCCCCTCAATATGAGATCGTGGACAATCTTCTGAATCCATTCCTTTACATTCTCGTTGTTATTAACAGAGAAAACGTGATGAACCACACATCCGGTACATTATTTCCTTATATTTCAACAACTGGCATCAAGCCCACTGCACAAAATGAAGGCATTTTGTAAATTAAAATAAATATAAACAGACGTTGTTCACAAAGAAATGAGAGCAAAACTATTATTCCGTTCTCAGGTTTGCTGCCAAAAGATAAGCAACAGAGGCTTAACCCTTTAACGACCATGACTCCAAAATCTTTTATCACTCCAAATACCATAACTTCCGAAACTGTCTGCTGGTTCTCTTCTTTGTTTAAAACAACAATAGTGACTGAGGGTGACTCCTGCTGATCCCTCATAGATCGAGAAAATTTTAGAAACAGATAAAGGTAGGAAATTTGACTCACTCTAGACAGGCGTTTCGGGCGGCTATGGCGGTTTATATGCATGGGCGTTTTGGGCGTTATGGTCATTAAAGGGTTAAAATACTCATCCGGTCGTACAACAAAGGGACCCAGCCCTTCTCCTTCTAAAGCCCTGGTTCACACAAAGGGAGCAAGGTCAAAGATGATCCACAGGCATCTTCTGGGTACAGGAGAGTTAAATTCCGTTTTGTATGCAACTGACACAAAAACGATAGGGCTTTAGGAGATCTCAAATACGATGCGTAATTAGCATTTGTACGGAAGTAACGCTAAAATTTCGATGCATGGAAGGGCCATGTCCGGATCTACCAGTAAACCGCCCATCACCCCTATCTCTAATGTTTTGTCTTCTGAGTGTATGGTAACTTATTTTCGAAATAAAAGAAGCCAGAGAGATAGAAATTAAGGTAGAGATATTCCTCACAAGTACACTCACTAAAGATTGGTCACAGCAATCACACCGTGTTACTGAATTGCTTATAGTTGCCGATCACCATGCAACATCTCTGAGAAAACTTTACAATTGCATAGCGATAAACAGCTTCTTATGCAAATTGCCGCTTGGTTAGCTTTCTAATGCTCTGAACTCTATTTCTTCTCTACGATTATTTTCATCTTTACTTTTATTCTCATTATTCACGTAATAATTATCCTGATTGAATTTTTAATAATTATCCTGATTGCCTTAAGTGTGTTGAAAGTGATTACATTATTGCTCACTCTCTGTTGGTATTCCCCCTGGAGCGGGTATTGAACACGCATCTCCCGATTTCCGTTCGAGCATGCTCTCCGTTACACCACGCAGGATAACGAAGTACCAAGTAACAAAAACTAAGCATTTATAGCTTAGGAATCTCAACACTTTCAGATTTCGCTAGTTGAAGCAATCCTATGCTTCCTCCTATCTTCAACGACACTTTTTAAATCCAGGAAAGGATATAGGTCATAAATCACTACTACCTCAGATATAGAAATAAAGGTAGAAATATTCCTCATAAATACATGGGAAATTCACGGGGTAAGATTATTCACAGCAATCAGATTGTGTTACTGAGGAATGCTTAAAGTTTGCTGGTCACCATGTAACATCTACCAGAAAATTGGAAAATTACAAAGTGAGTAATGACCTATATCCTTTCTGGATTCGAAAGGGGTCGTCGAAGCTACGAGGAAGCATAGGATTGCTTCGACTAGCGAAATATGAAGTATTCAGATTCCTAAGCTATAGTTGCTTAGTTTTGAGTTACTTGACACTTCGTTGTCTTGGGTGGTGAAACGGATAGCAGGCTCGAACAGAAATCGGGAGATGCGAGTTCGACGCCCGCTCCAGAGAGCTATGCAATCTTCAAGTTTTCTGAAAGATGTTACATGGTCACCAGTAAACTTTAAGATATTTAGTTATACTGTATAATCTGATTTCTGTGAATCATATAGTGAATGGAAGTCATGGTATAGTGATCTCTGCTTGGTCTGGGTCCAAATTCGTGGGCAGGACCCAGATGTTGTGTATCTGTCTTTCGGAAGTAGATGCTTTTTCCATTCTGAAACCAGTGGCTCCAGTTTAGAGGTGGGAGACTCGCTATGACCTTAGGTACTCACGGAGGTCCTTAAACCAGAAAGGAAGAATGGAGTCTCAAAATCATGTGTTAGGAAAATGTTTTAGGAAAACGTTCTCCGTTGTGCAGCAGTAATTTTTTTTTTTTTTTTTTTTTGATACTATACGGTAGAGTTGTGCAAGGGCTTTCATTGGGTATAAACTAAGCACCGCTTAAACCCAAACACCAAGGCCTGACCCGTTTCATAATTGCATCTTGTAGCCCGTCTGGCTTTATACTTTCATCTTACCGCCCGGGTTTATAACATTTGTGTTATACAATATAAATGTAATGTATCTTAAAATATATATTTTGGGGCGAAGGATGGATTTCTCTGTTTATTTATTTGCCAATCTATGTTAGTAGTATGAGAAAGTAATATAAAAAATAACGAATTATATCACAATCAATCTTTAATTTTGCGAGTCAAAATTGTTTTTGTTAATCCAGTAGCTAAATATCCCAGCCCATACTGATTCGATTTAAATAAAAGCCCGCATCCGGACCGTCTTTTTTAACTTAATAGAAAACAAAATCCGAGCCTGATTTTCGCTGTGCAGGACATACTCTGAATAAGCTGACAGCAGGTATACTTTGGCTAAAAAAAGTGCACTACGATCACCTTTATCTCGTAAATACACCATCCAGCCACTTTTACTTGATTATTCTTCGTAGAAACTAATGTGATTTCTGTTAGTTATCTCCTTTCCTAAATAGGAAGACTGCATGCCTGAATAGCAGATTGTTAAAGGACAGTTGAAAATTAGCCAGTATTTCTTCATTCTTAAACGACACCAAGTAAGTTGTTTCCTAGAAAAATGAAACACACAAAAATTGAATTTCGAAAAAGTTTTTGCTTTGAAACAAAAATGAAGAAAAATGCTTAACGTTCTTACATGGGTTTTAGACACTATGAGAGAAAAAGCAAAGTTCCGCGTTGACGACGTTAAGGGTTTATTTTTTCTATCTCCACAAAGCACTGAAAACGTCGCTCCAAAACTTTGCTTTTGTTAGGTATTGTTACCTCAGGTGTATTTCACGGAAGTGCCGAAATGTCGTACGGTAATCGCATTTATATATTTTATTTAATCTACTTTTATGTCGTGAATTAATATTTTAAAAAATATTTAAATAAATGAAGAAAGGCTTGAGTTCCAAACAGCTAAAAGTGTAAAATGTGTATATTCCTCACTATTTGTAATTATCATCAAAGAAACTAAGCTTTGTGTGTGTGTGTGTGTGTGTGTGTGTGTGTGTGAAAATGATTACGTCTTAGTAAGTTCGTTTGTTACTGCTTAGTAACAAACGAACTGGTATGAGAAAGCAGCGTTCACAATCTAAAATATATAGTCAGAAAATACGATAATAGTACCTGTTTGCGAATGCAAATTTTGCGTCTTTAATGTGTGCCGCGCTGAAGTGGCTTGAGCAAAATAAAAAGTGCAAAAGAATGTTCTCGAGTAACGAGTTACTGCGGCGCACAGATCAGAGTCTGTAGGGAGCGGAAGTGGCCTCAGTAAAAGCTGATGCATGTCTTTCTGCGTCTCAGACGGCACTTTTTTTACATCTGCCTTACATCATCCGCTCGTTGTGGGGCATAAAGGGCACCCTTGCGGCCTCCTCGCTTCCCAGAACAAGATCCGAGTCCACACAGAGCCAAAATGAGTACCACCACATTTATTTACAAGAAAGGACAAGTTTTTCTTTTTTTTTCTTTTTTAATTTTTTGTAACTATTTCGATAAGTAAAAAACAATCGTTGGTAATTAACTCCATGATAAAGAGAAACGTGAGGTTTAATTACAGGCGGTGAAGGCTCGTGGTTTGGTAAGCATGCAGGTAGAGTACAAAAATGGAACGAGAACCTAATCAATTGGGTCATTTAAGTAGAACTTACACATCAATATTTTGATCTACAGTGGTGTAAATAAATTCAAATATTTCAAAGAAACTTGCTGTAATTTTCGGGCCAAGCGCTGCATCAGCGTAAGAGCCTCATCTGACGAAAATTTCTGTTTAGTTGAAACAAATTCCTTGTAAGAACCGCACCGGCAAGTTTTGTAATATCTTATCCATCGATGTAGAAGCTTCGACAAATAACACCCTAATACGACTGGAGCTACCTGCATATTTTTAAAGTCATTAATTTACCTTAATTTCATAACGTCTTTTACGTTATTGTCGGTAAATTAATGAGCTAATATGAGGGTTGTCGGAAAACTCATGACGTATTTTAGCCGCCCCGGTGGCGCAGTGGTCTAAGCGATAGCCTCTGATCATTCGTCCGAGTTCGAATCCCGGTGAGGCATGGATGTTGTGTTTGTCTTACGGCACTGGCTCTCTCCCTTCCCTGGAACCAGTGACTCTAAATTAGGGACGGGCGACTGCTTATAGCCCATTGAGTTGCTCACGGTGGTCGTTAAACCTCCAAAAAAAAAAAAAAAAAAAAAACCTCCAATAAAAAAAAAAAATGACGTATTTTAGCCATGTTTTGCAATGGTCATTTATTGATCGAAAGAACAAAGATCAATCAATGATATAATGCCCGTTTTGTTCGATAACCTTTTGCCATCTTTCAGTGAGCTGCAGAATGCCTCGTTCATAGAAGGACCTGTCTTTCGTGGCGAAAAACTGTACAAGGTGCTGATTTACAGCCCCATCTGAATTGAACGTTATATCACGCAAGGACTGTTGAAAAGAGCGAAACAAGTGGAAGTCTGACGGCGCAAGGTCAGGCGAGTATGCTGGGTGTGGCAACACATCCCACCCAAGCTCCAATAATTTTTGGCGGGTGATCAAACTTGTGTGTGGTCTCGCGTTGTCGTGATGGAACACAACACCTTTACGATGAACGAGCTCTGGACGTTTCTGGATGATGGATTCGTTCAAACTGTCCAATTGCCGACAGTACACATTCGAATTAATTGTTTGGTTCCGTGGTAGGAGCTCGAAAAACACGACACTTTTAAAATCCCACCACATTGAGACCAGAACCTTCCGTTGATGAATGTCTGCTTTGGATGTCATTTGAGGCGAAGCAGCACGTCGGAATCAAGACGTTTGCGCAGCACATTGTTGTACACAATCCAATTTTCGTCACCAGTTATCAGTCGCTTCAAAAAAGGATCGTTTTCCTTACGTTTAATGAGCATATCGCAGATGTATATACGCGCCGTCAATTGAGCTTCTTTGAGTTCATGAGGAACCCACACATCGAGCTTGCTTACGTATCTCAGCTTCTTCAGGTGGTCGCGAACGCTTGTATGATGGATGTGCAATGTGTCTGCAATCTCTCGTGTCGTGTAACGTGGGTTTGACTCGATCAATGCCTTGATTTCGTCGTCATCAACCTCGGTGGGCCTTCCGGACCGAAGAGCATCTTTGAGGTCAAAATCACCAGCACGGATTTTTGCGAACCACCGCTGGCACTGGCGTTCTTGTAGAGGATTATCACCGTACACTTTACGCAACTTTTCACAAGCTTGACGCGCGCTCTTCTCTTTACGGAAGTAAAACAGTAAAATATGGCGAAAATGCACAGTTTGGTCTTCCATCTTCAACTTGATGTCAAATCTCCGCAAATCAACCAAATCGCTCACTATTCCTTTTAGACTGCAGCTAGAACTGGCACCTGTCGAATGCCATAGCGATAACAGAGCTGCGTATGCCTCCAGTACTTCCAAAACCGCCCAACCGCCATCCGGTGCCAAAATACGTCATGACTTTTCTGGCAACCCAATAAAAGCGAAATGGACGATGGCATTGAAAATCCCAAAAGTTCTTTCCTTTTTTAACTTCATTCATTTTCTATCAATAGTCGTTCTTAGAGAGTGACTCTGATTATGAATTATAGGTTGTAAATTGTTTCACACCATGACCGGTTTTATTTTTAGTTCAAAAAACTGTTTGTTCTATCAAAAACTATCTGAACGAAAAAAAAAAAGAGAAATATGAAATCGTCATTTTACAAAGGAATGTTCGTGAAAATGGTACAAGCAAATGGATATATGAAGCAGAAACGTGCTGGAAAGAAGAAATAAAAATCAATTCTGTTTTTAATTTCAAGTACTACTGCCCGTGTGAATGGTATTTTGGATATCTGTTTTAACTCTGTTCTGTGGAACAACACTAAATTCTCAAAAGTGTCGCAGGTTGTGACATAACACAAACATGGGATCACTGCTACAAATTCCTGTTAATTATGTTTGGCTTTTAAGTTACCGCCGACCGTGCTTTAGAGAAATGTACCCCAACACTTTCATGCTATTTCTTTCTCATAAATGTGAGATTTAGTGACATAACAATGCTGAATTTCGATGTTTTTGATAGATTTCACTTTGTAAGAAAAATGGAAAAAACAAGTTCCGGGGGGGGCTATGGAACTTCCTCTTGTCCTTAATAACTTTGCAGAAGTAAACATACGATTCAAAAAGAGGGAGGAATCCATGGTTATTTATTGCGAGAGTAATATCACACACAAACGTGCAATATATACGTATTTGCTGAGCAGTTTAGAAAAAAAATAATTCCAATAAGCGTCCAAAGCATTATGACTAGCGCGTTTTTATTCAAATCGAAGCAACTACATATAAACGACGGCACTCGTGAAGGTCATGAAACGGTAGAAATAACACCTGATACTGAGCTGTGTTAATCAGATTTGTTCTTGTTCTTCAGATGGGAAAGGCAGCGGACTTAAGAGAGTTTGACAAAGGCCAAACCGTATGGGCCAGACGACTGGGTCAGAGCATTTCCGAGACGGTAAGGCTTGTGGTCAGCCGTATTTAGTACGTTCAAAATGTGGTCCGAGAAGGGATATCCATGAACTGCCGGCAAGGTGTAGGCCGACCAAGGCTCATCAATGCTAGAGGTGAGCGAAGGCTATATCGTATGGAACGAGCCAACAGAAGGGTGTCTGTAACGCAAATCGCCGGTAATTTGAATGCTGGTGACCGGAGAAATGTGTCACAACACACAGAACATCGAACCCTGCTGCAAATAAGGATGCATAACCGCAGTGCCCATTCTAACCTCGGTTTACCGTCGAAGGCGAGCATTAAAACTCAACCTTGAATAATTGGAAAAAGGTCATCTCGTTTCCTGATGCACTATGTGGACAACCGGGTACGCGTGCGCCGTTTACCTGAGGAAGTGTCTGCACTGGGATTCACCGTTGGACGAAAACAAACAAGTGGAGGAAATGTAAAGCTTTGGGCAATATTCTACTGGAAAACCTTGGGTCTAGTCATTCATGTGCATCGATCGAACTATTACGTCTACCACCTACCTAAACAATATTGCAAACCAGATACACCCTTTCATGTTCCCCTCTAGTAGTTCCTTCTTTCATCAGCATAATGCTCCATGCCGCATTGCCCGGATTGTTCGATAATGGTTCGCGGAACATGAGGAAGACTTCCAGGTATTCCAAATTCCCCAGACATCAATCCAATCGAGCATCTGTGGTTTGTGTTGAAACAGCAGATCCGGTCTGCGGCGGCTCAACCACGTAACTTACGAGAGTTAAAGGATCTGCTCTATCACTCGTTTCAACTATATCACGCCGATGGAAGGGTGTGTACGTGTCGTAAACCACACTTAGCGATGGATCCAGCTTGCCAAGTTGGGATCATAAGGCAAGTGGAGTCGATGTAACAGTTTGGAGTGCGTTTGCATGAGCTTCTTCGGTACCCGTCGAGACCTCAGTCACCGGCACAAGGTATGTGAATAACTTCACCGATCATTTACACCCGTTCATAACGATTCTTTTTCCGTACCATGACGTCATCTTTCAACAGAACAACGCCACACCGCATACTTCTCGAGTGGTTACCAATTGCCTCCAGGAGCAGTCCAGTGAGTTTACCACACTGGAATGGCACCCTCGATAGCTGGACCTCAACCTCATTGAGAATTTGTGGGACGAATTGGAAAGATCTATTCGATTTCGCCAATCCCCACCGGCAACTGTGAATGCTTTACGAAAGGCGATCCTCGCTTTATGGGCGACAGTATCACCTCCGTGTTTTCACCAATTCACTGAGTCCTTACCAAGACGTCTGGCTGCTGTTGTGAAGGCAAACGGGGGAGCAACACGTTATTAGGTAGGTGTATACAATAATTTGTCCACTCAATTTATAATACATTGTTAAAAATAAGAGGTGTGAATTCACGGAAAATTCCTCAAACTAACGTGTAGCAAAGTTGCCGGTAATTTAGTAGTTTGATATACTACATATTTTGCGTTGTCACTGATTCCGTTTTCTTTTTGTTGTTATTTTAGAGCAATATAAGTTTCTTATTTTTCCGCGTTTGTACAGAAATTTCAGTTCCAGGTTTTTTTCGTTTTTATACAGATATTTCTCAAGTTTTCAAAAATTCCAGTTTGGTCTTCTGTCTCTATGCAGATGTTTCCGATGACTTAAGCAGAGGGAGATGGCTTGGTTGTTGTAATGACGACAGTTACGGATGCCCCTAACGCGTTGGTGCAACACTTTGTGCGTCAAGACATGCGATTTCCTTAAGAGGTGAAGGAATTCCTTCCTCCTTGATGTTCGAATGCGCGGTAGTGTAAACGTGAGTACGAAATGCTTCTGATTAAGCCAGCAAGACGATTCCCATCCTGTCATGTTTAAGGTACAAGCACTGGGGATGTAGTCGCACGAATAATGATTTTTTTTTTTTTTTGCTATGAATGCGAATTGATTAGTCATTTTATTTTCTGTAGAAGCTTATATTTTTATGCATGGGTTTGCAATAACTTTATATTTTCTATAGGTGGACTTATCACAAATTACATTATTTACGTAATTATTTTTCAAAGCAACAGGTTGTTTTGCAGCTCCAGATTTTTTTTTCAACTGTCTACGACTTTTCATTATGCTTAAGAAAAGGTGAAATGTACTACTTCATAGTATTATTTCACAAAACTCCTAAATATGAATCTTGCCGCCCCGGTGGCGCAGTGGTCTAAGCGATGGCCTCTGATCATTCGTCTGAAAGGGGTCCGGGTTCGAATCCCGGTGAGGCATGGATGTTGTGTTTGTCTTACGGCACTGGCTCTCTCCCTTCCCTGGAACCAGTAACCCTAAATTAGGGACGGGCGACTGCTTATAGCCCATTGAGTTGCTCACGGTGGTCGTTAAACCTCCAATCAAAAAAAAAAAAAAAAAAAAAAAAAAAAATATGAATCTTTGTCTTGATAGCTGTAAGAACTTTTGAGTTAAGTCCAACGGCTGAAGCACAGACATCATTCACTCATGTACGACCAGAGCTATAACTCGGGCGGAGAAGGCTGCCCCGGGCGCAGCTCAAGAAGAGTCTGCAAGCAATCTGATTAACATTGGAATTGAAACCTTTGCTTTCGCCAATTTCGATAGCCTTGGCAACTTAGAATTCGTATTTCTTCCTCAAAATGTTCAGAGGATGTTAGTTGCTCACATTCAAAATGAAAGCGCAGTCCGTCAGACTGAAGAAGAACCACGACCTTGGTCAACAAAAATGGGACCTGCGTTTTTTTTTAGTTGAATGGACGTTGCAAGATAAAGATGTCGTTCATATTGTTGATGACTCTTTGTGGGCTATTCCATCATCACCGTGGCTGCCAGCTGCATTTCGACCGTTTGATGTACCGAAGATCCGAACTTCGAAGCAGTTGGGAAACGCTGTACAAACAGTTACAGCTTGATGGTGCTTCCCGCATAGAGATAACATTGGTATATGACGAAACTTTTGGTTTGATGAGCAGTGAATACATATATATATATATTTACGGAAAGATGGGGGGCGCAATATTTTATGCTTTGCCCCAGGGGCAGAAATGCCAAATGCCTACTTACGCCTGTGTGTACAACACGTGAAGTATCCGGTTTGTACGGTAACCCAATATCCAATAGTAAATCCACCAATAAGAGGCGGAAGGGGTCCTTTGTTACAGTTCACTTTAATGTCATGTGATATGCTATCGAAAACGTTTCAGCTGCGCCTTCGTGGTTACAACTTCCGATGGTGTGATTGAAGAGTGATTCATTAAAGCTGTTGAATTGAAATTTAATAGTTAATCAAACCTCTTGAAATTCAAATTTTCCCCCGAACCGCTCTTAATACTGGTAATTTACCATCATGTGGAGACGGGGGAAATGTGAAAAATTTTCTGTTAATATACGAAAGAAATCACGGAAAGCGTCCCTGAAAATTCAGGTTTCACCGATAACACCTCGTAAAAACGGTAATTTTCCATTATTAACCTGAGAAAGATGAGCAGGAGTATTTCCGTTAATTGAGGTATGAAACATTCGTGAAATGTAAGGTTTTTTTTTTTCCGTCGTTTCACGGAAAAGGTTATATAGGAAATATGCTTCGCGACTACTTATAGCCCATTGAGTTGCTCACGGTGGTCGTTAAACCTCCAATCGCCGCCCCGGTGGCGCAGTGGTCTAAGCGATGACCTCTGATCATTCGTCCGAAAGGGGTCCGGGTTCGAATCCCGGTGAGGCATGGATGTTGTGTTTGCCTTACGGCACTGGCTCTTTCCCTTCCCTGGAACCAGTGACACTAAATTAGGGACGGGCGACTGCTTATAGCCCATTGAGTTGCTCACGGTGGTCGTTAAACCTCAAAAAAAAAAAAAAAAAAAAAAAAAACCTCCAATCAAAAAAACAAAAACAAAATATGCTTCTTTAATTAACGAAAGAAATCACGGAAAATGGCTCCTGAATTTCATGAAATGTTTTAGAGTGTTTGGAGGTTGAAACTGAACAGACTATGAAAGTTCACCCACGAACAGCAAACATGGCGAAAAAACAAAACAAAACAAGAAAGCAAGCATTTTGAAATCACAACGTAAGTATATTCAGGCCGCCCCGGTGGCGCAGTGGTCTAAAGCGCTGGCCTCTGATCATTCGTCCGAAAGGGGTCCGGGTTCGAATCCCAGTGAGGCATGGATGTTGTGTTTGTCTTACGGCACTGACTGGCTCTCTCCCTTCCCTGGAACCAGTGACCCTAAATTAGGGACGGGCGACTGCTTATAGCCCATTGAGTTGCTCACGGTGGTCGTTAAACCTCCAATCAAAAAAAAAAAAAGTATATTCAGTCTTATTAACATACTTTTAAAGAGAGAAAGAGGCACTGCTAGATGTCACACACACAAAAACACACGGAGGGTCTGGGGTCCACCCTCGCTCAAAGAACGTCCTTGTCAATGAAGGAAACAAAAAATCTTTGTTATTCCGACTGTGACTAAATTAAAAAAAAAAAAAAACCTTTGTGTGCATGGTTTTATCACTTTAATATTTCAGTTATGATCAATTATTTTTCTGTACGTCTTTGTTGTAGTTTTCGTAATGATCGTTATTTTTTGCTCGTCTTAGACGCAATGTTAATTAAATTTATCTTTCGTATTCATAAGAATAATTTTTTAAACCTGTCTGCCCGCCGGTATAATATACATACGTATATGTTTTAATTTAGCCGTAGTCTCATCATGTCATGATCATGATGTGTTGGATTAGAAATATGTTGTCGGAATAAAAAAGTATCATGTGGGAAAAGGAAGCTTGCTGGAGAGTGTTTGCTGTCTTGTCATTTATCCGCGTTAGAATAAAGCCAGTGCCACATGGTAAGAAAATGTCAGAAGTGTGTACATAACACAGCTTAAAGTGGCTGTCGAAGCAAATGGTTGTGATCGGCTAAGGAAAGAGGCAAGCTTTCTGGAAGCTTCATTCTGTGACCCTGCGACTGACGTATCCTGAAGCCTTCCGCAAGAAAATAAAAAGTTTCTATTACGGAAGTTCCATGTCAGGTGCTAGATCTTCGTTTCGGAGATGGGTACTTAAGCAGCTGCGGACGATTCATCTAAGAAACCGTTTCAAGAATAAGTGGCTTTACAAATATTTCTACGGATTGGCTGCAAGTCTGAAAGATCTTAACTCAGACAGCATAGTTGCTTATGAGCGACAGTGTGTGCGCGCAGTCTTTGATGACTGCTGTTTGATGAGCTTTTAAAAAGCCATCC
Source organism: Macrothele yani (assembly GCA_039090855.1). Classification (NCBI taxonomy): domain Eukaryota; kingdom Metazoa; phylum Arthropoda; class Arachnida; order Araneae; family Macrothelidae; genus Macrothele; species Macrothele yani. The sequence continues at coordinate 2,306,233 of CM077022.1, read as the reverse complement.
GTATCTAATCACACATGTTTACGTTGCAATTAGTGGCGGATTGGCGATCCATTAACAGCCCTGGAAACGAATTCTTTGCGGCCTACTATTTGGGAAAAAATATTGTGGTACCCAAACCCCAAAATGAGTGGTATGTCAACATCACTATTTCCTATTTAAAGGTCTTTTTAACCCAAGTCTACGAATTATAGCAGTGTGTGTTGAGATAACTATTGACTAGTTTTAACCATTTTTCCTGAGCGCAACGTAAAATATCCCTACTAAATATTAACTAAAAATCATTACTTCCATTGCCGAAGCAAGTAGATATGTTACGTTTTCCAAGAGAGGGGCTGTCGAAGATTTTATTCGACTTTAACGAATAAAATCTTCTTAAAAATATAAATAAAATCTTTAATTTTATTGCAATCACTGAATTCAGAATCGTAAAAGTTCCGTCGCTTTTAGTGAGAAGGAAAATCCAAATGTGCTATTTCTTTTTTCAAAACTTACCTAACATGAACAAATTAATTACGAAAAAATCTCCTAAGGAAATTGCAGATTTTGAGAATTGCAAGAATTTTGCGCAATTGTAAAGTTACAGAAATTAAAGAGTGAAGAAATTTGATGTTTTTTAATTTCTTTCAATTGAGAAAAGCAGTTGTTTTGTTGTAGCCGAAATACACTGCTGGCCACCCAAAATGCAACACGAAGAAGGACACGAGATAGCAAAGCCAGATTTACTGGACACATAACAACAGATAAAGATGAAACGATTGAGCTTACAGACATCAGTAGTTCGTGTGGCCCGCATGGCTGGCAATAACGGCTGCTACACGGTGCGGCATCGAACGCAAAAAGCTTTGGGTGTGAGCTTGGGGTATGTCGGTCCAGGCTGCTTCCACACGTTGCCACAGTTCATCAGGCGTAGCCGCGGGTGGTGCTTACCGGGCCACTCGGTTGTCGATCAGCGTCCAGACGTGTTCGATGGGCGACATATCGGGAGAACAGGCGGGCCACGGCAGCAGTGACACCTGGTAGGCAGTGAAGAATTGTTGCACGATGCGTGCAACGTGCGGGCGCACATTGTCCTGTTGAAACGTGGTTGCTGGCAGGTCCTGCAGGTAAAGGAGGACTACAGGCTCCAGAATGTCGGAGATGTAGCGGTGGCTGTTGAGTGTACCGGCGATGTGTATCAGAGGGGGGCGAGTGTCATATCCAATTGCGCCCCAAACCATAACGCCAGGTGACGGACAGGTATGGCGATGCATAATGCAGGCGGCATATAGTCTCTCGCCGCGGTGCCGGCACACGCGGATCTGACCATCTTGGTGTTGCAGGCAGAAGCGGGATTCGTCGGAGAAGACAATGTGGTGCCATTCCGTAGTCCAGGTGCGGCGTTCAACGGCCCACTGTCGCCGCACTCGCCGGTGGTGTAACGTCAATGGTAATCGGAGTAATGGGCGCCGTGCGACTAGTCCCCGCTCCTGCAGACGACGTCGAACGGTACGTGCTGACACAGGTTGTTGCGCAACACACCCTAATTCCTGCGCTAACGTTCGTGATGTGGCGGTGCGAGCCGTCGATGCCCGCCGCACAACGTGCCGGTCCTGTCGTTCGGTGGTGTGCTGCGGCTGCGGCAATCACTCACGTCGGTCCGTCCGTCCCTCCTGCACCCACCGAATCCATACTCTCCTCAGTGTGGCTGGATGTCGTCCCACACGGGTGCCGATGTCTTGGTACGATAAACCGCTGTCGCGATAAGCCACTATTCGTCCTCAGTCGAACTCCGAAACGTGCTGGAATAACTGCCGTATTCTGCGACGAGGCAACAGGAAGCTTTCCACGCACAGGTCCTGCAGCACAACACACTTCCACTACTTACACACCGCCTTCTGTGCACCCTTATTATAGTGTTTCTCGGTGGCGTGCCGGGCGCACATGATTTGCTTATGCCCTGCAATGCTAATCGTTTGCATGTCCTCTCGCGGGCGACGCATGCTGCGAATATCAGGCCAATCGGATGCTTCCTTCTTGGTGTTGCATTTTGGGTGGCCAGCAGTGTACTTGTCAAAACTGCACTTCAAGAATTCGTTTAACTGTAAGCCCCAGAAAGTAGTAAATCAGATGCAGATCCCGTTGAAAATACAACAAAATATATACAAAGGCCGTTCCATAAAAACTGAGAGTAATTTTTTTAAGTTGGCAACAGTGCGAAGGGGAAATATAGCCACGCAGATGACTAACTGAATTAAGGAAGTATCTATGGCACCAGTTATTAGCCGTGGCAGACGATTCTGGTTTTGTTATTGCGCAGTTGTTGAAGGTACATCTGGTTTTCGCCATACGGTTATAGAGGTGAGTGATTCAGAGTTAAGAAGTGAAATGCGTTGTGCGATAAAAATGTGTTATCGTTTGGGTAAAACGGTTCCAGAAACAGTTGATTTAATGAAAAAAGCTTACAAAGATAAATGTTTGAGTGAGTCAACGATTTTTAGATGGTATCGTGATTTCAAAAAAGGGCGTTTGTCGGCAGAAGTCGCTCCTAGGTCTGGTCGACCTGAAAGTGTTGTTATGGAGCGTATTGTTAACACTGTTTGGGCCATCCTGCAAGAAGATCGACAAATGACGTGTGAAGACATAGCGGCGTCAACTAATATTTCAAAAACGTCGGCATTCCGCATTCTACGTGACAAATTACTGCTGCATCGCGTGTGTTCCAGATGGGTACCTCATCACCTGACGAGAGAACAATTGTTAGCCAGAGTTCAGGTGTGTCATGAGTGGAAACAAATGATTGCAAAGGATCCAAACTTTCTAAACACAGTAATAACTGCCGATGAAACATGGGTCCACTATTTCGGTCTCCTCACGAAGCGCGCAACGAGTGTCTGGAAACACGTAGCTCACCTCCTCTGAAAAAGTCCCCCAAACCAAATCAGTTGGGCAGGTGATGATGATAATTTTCTTTGATCGCAAAGAAGTAGTCTACCAGCATGCCGTTCCTAAACAAATTACTATCAGTTCTGAGTATTACATTTCAGTCTTGAAGCGTCTGCGACGACACATATCGATTAAGCGACCGGAACTGGTGGGCAAGTAGGCTCTACACCATGATAACGACCGCCGACATGTGGCTGCTTGTGTTCAACAGTTTCTTACGAAATGCAGTATTGAAATCATGCCACAGCCTGCCTACAGTCCTGACCTCGCCCCGTGCAATTTCTGGTTGTTTCCAACAATGAAGGAGAAATTTTGAGGCTCAACATTCAACACAGATGCTGACGTTATTCAAGCTGTACAGGGGTCGCAAAAGCAGCTTCCACAAAATGCTTTCGCCACATGCTTTGAAAAGTGGGCTGAACGATGGGACCGTTGCATATCATCCGAGGGAAGAGACTTTGAGAAAGAATAACATATATTTTGCTGTACCTATATTTCTTCATTTTGTGTGATTTTACTCTCAGTTTTTATGGAACGGTCGTTGCATATATATATATATGTATACACTCAATGGACGAAGCATTAAATATTCCTACCTGATAGCGTGTTGGTCCTCCTCTAGCGCCGAATAACAGCCTGTACACGCCGAGGCATTGACTCCACCAGATGCTGGTGGGTTTCCGGAGATAATGCCAGTCATGCGTGCTGCAGCATTGTCCACAATTTTGCCCGAGACGACGGTTCAGGATTCGTGGACCTGATGTTTTGCTCCACGGTATCCCAGAGAGCTTCCACAGCGTTTAAATCCAAGGACCTTGGGGGCGGGGGACACTGGATGGTTCTAAACTTATATGAGAGTTCCTCGAGCCATGACTGGGTGGTTGCGGCTGGGTGGGGCGGCGCATTGTTCTGCCGAGACAGACCATCGGCCGCAGGATGCGCGAAGGCCATGAAAGCGTGTAGATGATCAGCCAGCACATGATGGTAGCGCGCCGCGGTTAAGTACTTCTCCAGACGCGATTTCTAGCTGTTCACCAAGCTGATCGCGAGTGGCGACCACACGGCCTGATCCCATTTTCTCCATTGTACTATTTTAATTTTTGTTTTTGTTTTTTTCTCAATACGACAAGAACCCTCCACAGTTGCAGGACTCTGATGTTGTGGTTTTGTCACCGGAGTTTAGTTCGCCGTTCTATTTCCATCATAGCTGTGAGCAGTTGTGAAGGTGCAGGAGTTCAGAGTTCACAGTTGTTAAAAAAATTTACTATCTGCACGAAGACACATCAGAAAGTAAATTTTTCTGTCTGGTTCCTTGGTAACAAGTACCCATATACACATATACATGTAGGTATGTTATTTGGATATTCAATAGTGCAAATACTTAAGCTGACAGCATTCATTTCTTCGAGCAGCTAGTAATCAATTCGACAAGCGGCGCATAGTCGACTTCACAAGCAACGGGTTAGTAACACCACAAACGGTAATAATTTCAATTCTCAGCTTTAGTTGGAAAATGGTGATTGTACATGGGCGCCCACAATTCTGTTTCCAGGCTGGAGGGGGGGGAATATAAATACAAACTTATAGAAACACTCATGTACAAATCTACCCTGTGACCTTTTTTCGTTGTGGACTCTTTCAACCACACACACGCGCAACAGAAAAAATTTATTAAACACTAGAAGACCCAGAAACTACTAAAGAGAGCTAGGTTGATAAAACTATATGGCGTTTTGGAAAAATAAGAAGATTTCTTTGCTGTATGTATTTTAATTCTGATATTTTCAGCTTTTGTCCACTTTTATCTTTTACGCTTAAAATCTCAGAGATCAGTCAAGAATAGATAAAAATTAGACTCAAGACAGAGAGTTCTATGAAAAACTTTTAATATCTTGGCCCAGCCGTGAATGCAGGAAGAATGGGTGCTGTGAGTGATTATGTATTTTTCAGTTTTAATGCTCTTTAATACTGTGCACGTGTACACTCCTCCAGAACACATTGGAAAATTTCCGTGTTACTTCCTAATGTAAATTTCCACTGAGCCCCCTCTTTGATTTTCAAAAGTCTTTTTCTACACGCGCGTAGAAATACACAAAAAATTAGCAGTTAGAGCTACTGTTATTGCAAAAATCGTTGCAGGTCACAAGAGTTGTAACAAATGGCGTGCTTCTGATTTTAGGTAGGAACAAATTCACCATCTCTGTTTTCCTACCTTGGCGTGTACGCGTGCTACACAAAGATCAGTTATTCGTTTTACTGAGAGCTAAACACTCTGACTGAACCAGTAGAAATGTGCAGAGCGCCAGTTCTTGAGATCAGCTCAAAAAATTTCTTATTCCAGTACGTTCGAATATATAGTTTGACAATGGACGACAGCAAGAGTGTACGTTCATCCACGTAAGTCAAGCATGTTGCAGACATTGAAACAGTTGTGCAGAGAGACAGACAGACGTGTGTTTCGCCCTCAGTTGGCTACACTGACCATAGGAAGAAGTCCTCCAACAGAAAGTCAGGCGATGGCTACGTTAATTAGGCACAACTTCCTACCGCCATGACTTTGAAACTCTGTCCAAGTTCCACGACGAGTACGTTAAAAAGTAGTTTAAGGATGTGCCTGATTTTGGATGTTGCGTAGTGCGTAATGTGTAAATAATTTTAGTGAGGGAATGTCTGACCCCAAACTGCCCTTTTAAGGAAAAAAGCTAGGAGTGTTGAGTTAGGGAACTCGATAAGAAGGGAAAATGAAAATTTTTAGAGACGGAGATGGAGGAAGTCTTTTCAAACAGGTCGAACGGAAAGGAGGCAAAACACCCAACAGAGAGGAGATCAGAACACCCAGTAATCACCACACCAGTCACTACCGGCCACCTTCCGGGGGATGGTAGGGTAGTGGCTGGTGTGGTGATTCTAGGGAGCTGGAGCAGCATCAGGTACTCACCGTCTCACACCGACCTTAAATAGAACTAAATATCCGTTGAGTCTAGACACTCGTTTTCTGGTCTGTCTATCAGCCACCTCGTTGCTTGACAAAGACTTCTTACCTTCTGGTCCAATTCAGTTTTCTGACACAAGAACAATACGCCACTATCCTTATTTTCCTGTCAGTGTTGGAGCTCTGACCACCGTCTAACGTCTGGGACTCTTGATGGCTACACCAGAGTCATAGTCGACCGCATCCCTAACAAGTTCGTTTTCATGGGTAGTCTCTTTCTTGAAGAAATAATGGGTGAGTCTGATGGCAAACTCACGTACCGAGCCGGCCTCTTAAATTCCGAGTTCACGGCGGAGTTCCTGTGGTCATTCGGAGTGTGCACCGTCTCCAATCTTTTTCTCTGAGCCCTACTTCTTCCTACCCAGATGGGAGCAGCGTATGTGAACACTGGCCAGACGAGTCCAGTGTTTCTTTCAGGCATACATCCAGGGGGCGAAGCCCTCCCGGAAATGACTATCCCCCCGGAGGCATTTTAGGTTACCGAACTAAATTTTAATAAATTCTGGCTATGATGAAAAAGGAAGTTTCGTTTCTTTCTATGCTACAAATATTTCTCCAATTATATTTTTTTAAATATTTGTTCAAATGGTACTAGTTATAGTTTATTTTATTAAAAAGTGTATTACGACGCATGATATCGTTCAAAATATAATAAGTAGACTAATCAATCCTAATTGTCTGGGAATCGCGATTCAGGATCTCTGGACGTTGAATGCATTTTAATAGATAAAAATTTCGAGCCTGCGCCCCCCCTCCTTTAGCTGAAAAAAGTTTGTTATTCCTAAAATGTTTGAAGAAGTAATTACTATATCAGGAATGTATATAGAATTTTTCCTCGGAGGGGGGGGACGAAAAAAGGAAGTTTTTGAAATCCACCATCTGGAACAAGATTAAAGTTAATGAAAAACTGAAGAAAAATTAAAGCATTTTTTTCTAATGTAAGTTGATACATTTTTATAAAATTAAGGCATTTTTTTCTAATGTAAGTCGTGTTTTAACCAAAAAAAAGAAAAGAAACATTTTCGGGGGGGGGGCTAGGCCCCTCTGAATGCGCCCCTGTGCTAGATATATAGTAATTACTTCTATATATATATAAGTATAGTAGTTAAAATTATATATATATATAGCAAATGGAAAACTTGCTCCCTCTAAGGTTCCATTCCCCTCCCCCCGGCCAAAAAGTCCTGAAAGGAACACTGCAGACGACCGTCTTGGGCAATAATATTTTGTGGTGTGTTGTAAGGAAGCTTCTTCAATGGGGGAGTGGAACTGACGGCTCGAAGCTCTTCCTTACTCTCTTCGTGAGGGATACACAAATGAATTTGAATGTAACTTATATACCAGGTGTTTCATGAACATTGTAAAAGGAGTTTATTTCCTCAGTAGTGGGTCGTAGACATTTATTTTTAAAAAGTATCAGAATGAAGCGTAGAATTCTGTCGCTGCAGTTTCACTATCGTGGGTGGTATTCCCCTCAAATTAAGAAATCTACATTTTTACACGGGCCCGGCAGTGAACAATATCCAGTTAGACAAAGTTGCGCGGCGAGCTAATTTGCCTGAAAAAGCAACCCCGTATTTCTAGCTGCAAAAGTTGCTGAGATATTAGCGATATGAATTAGAAATATGACGTCCCTGTATTTAGTATAGCACGTTTATTCTCTATGTGTGTGTTGTTTAACAGTCACTATACTCGTCATTAGTTTCATATTGTAGCGTCACATATTTAGGAATAAATTGTGTCTCATTTGTTTTTAATACTAGTCTTTAATCACATAATTTTAAAGATTATATTATCTCTGTGTCGCATTCTGATGTTAAATTTTGCTTTAACATATTTCTGTAAGACTTCGTCTAGCTTTGTGTTTGCATAGATATATTCCCTAGAACAATCAAGAAAAAATTGAGTAGAAACTAAGAAACCCGAAAAGGAATGACAAGGTACTTGAAAATTTTTTAGTCTCGTAAACGCTGACACGCATGTTATTAAAATTCTTGCTTTAAACAAAAAGGAAAAATACGTCAATAGCCCCGAAGCAGTTTTAATGGTATCTCGATATCACCAAAGTGTAGTAATGAGACTTTTAATCCTGATGTAACTTCAAAATGAGCTCCTCCGAGAAATAGCCGGAGTTGGGGAAACAAGGCATTGATCCTCTAAAACGCGGCATCCTTGAAACTTCAGTAATCTGTGCATACTGATTTTTAAGCTGTATGGATCCACAATGCAAATCTGCTTCAACATCTGTCTTGTTCACATATTATGTTGTACGTAGGGCTATTATAATTGCTGATATTATCTATCTTTCGTGATAGAAGTCGTAAAATATTTGAAACGCAAGTGTCGTAAAATGAAACGCAAATGTCGTAAAATGAAACGCAGTTGTCGTAAATTGAGCGCCCTTTTAAATTTAGGCTCTGCGCATGCTGACTTAAAGAATAGATATAATTCAAAACTGAATCTTAAGTTCCTGGGTTCGTTGTCCGCTGTCTAATTTGTTACGACACTGTTTGTTATGTTCCATCTCAGAATATGACTAATTCTTCCACATCGCTGCAAGAACGAATGCTGCACTCACTGTATTAGTGGGCGTCGTATTTAACGGATGGCGCGAGGGAGGGAAGAGTTCCGGGCACACACTCCCAAAATTATTTTGGCTGTTGTTTCAGAATGTTTCTTTATACGATTTTTTTAGTCCCTTTTTTCATTGTTTACAGTAAATATTTGTACACCGTTTTTCTCCTTTGATTTGTAAGAATTATGAGCTTAGATATTGTTTGTAAACGAGTTCAGGTACGTATAATGTTAGATATTTAATAGTTTTCCCACAGAGGACTTTGTTTCTGTGTATGTGTGGGTTATAAATTTCCTGTGCTCTCTCACACACACACTCCTCTGTTTTTGCTGGTGCGAGAACACTGGTTTCTGTGCTAGTAGTAGACAATGTTTGGTGTCATTCCACTTCCTGAAATTCTGTGATAGACATCCTCAGTTCATGAGACGAAACTCTGTATTTCTAAGAGCAATCGAAACTGCTTTAACTCCACCGATCAGTTTAGGAAAATTACAGCTTAGCTTCATGTAAATTTGAAATCTCATAGCTTCAGAGCTGACCGTAACGGTAATGCTAGATTTTTTGCATTTGAATATATTGTAGCCACAATGTGCTCAGAAGTCTGCTATTCTATTTTTCCACTAGTGTTTGTTTAGTGCTACCATACCAAAAGAAAACAAGGAAGGTGTACAATATATTATCAAAAATATTCGAACACCACAGTGTTTTGGGACAAATGGCTTTATTGTCGTAATTAGTAGTTAGTCGGTCCACCTTTTGCTTGTGTCATAGCGGCAACACGTCGAGGCTATCAAATAATTAGTCGAAACCCGTCGAAATTGACAGTTAGTTTGTTTGTTTTTAAAGCATAAACTCATATCAAGCAACAAATGTAAACTTTATTTGATTGACAAAAAAATGTTACAAATTCATTCAAACACTTCAGTAAAGACAATATTTTGAGTCCATCCATTTGCGACAGGTAATATAGGTGCATTTTCGTGAGTGATCTTTACTGCAACAGAATCCTTTGATCTTGCTCGAGATAGGGCAACGTAGAGCATGTGAGAAGTCTGGTTCTGGCAAGTATATTCCAATTTTAGCAAGTGTCTGTTCTTGACTCTTATTGTCATTGCAAAGAACAATATGATCGGAAATTGAATCCGTTTGATCGTAAAAGGGAAAGTGCTTTCGCTTGGAGTCATCGGAATGCGTGGCAAAATGTGCAACGACTCCTTGTGTTCTCCGCACAAAAATTTCACAGAAATTGTATTTTGGAAGAGCGACTTTACCATCATACGTGCGCCATCGACTAAACATTTCCTTGTGTCTAGGTTAGTGATTTTTTTTTTTTTTTTTTTTTTTTTTGGACTGAAGGTTTAACGACCACCGTGAGCAACTCAATGGGCTATAAGCAGTCGCCCGTCCCTAATTTAGGGTCACTGGTTCCAGGAAAGGGAGACAACCAGTGCCGTAAGACAAACACAACATCCATGCCTCACCGGGATTCAAACCCGGACCCTTCACGAACGAATTATCATAAGCCAGCGCTTAGACCACTGCGCCACCGGGCGGCCAGGTTCGTGATGAGCATCACGACTGCACCCTTTTTCAGTTGTAGAATGTGCGGCGGAAGTCCACTCATCTCGATCGTGTGCAAAAATTCAACTGGATAGCGCACTCTTTCACTCTCATCTTCAGTCACAACTGTGTTTGTAAATGTTGTTGGAATGAGATTCGCGTTGCGAATACTCTTTCTTCTCTCTTGTCTGAGACATTTAGTTGCGACCCATTGATCGCTCACGCCTTCCAGTAAGGCTCTTACGTTAGATATTTTGCTAAGAGTAAGTATGCAATAAAGTATTTACTTACTTTAAGATTGATCATAAAACACCATGCACACACCAAGTCTGACACCATGCACCAAGTCTGCGCCTGATGTAGATAAGGGCCGTACGGTTCTCCCATAGACTTTACATGGAAACTCTTCCGCTCCGCCACGCTCGAACCGTTGCTCCAATCTCAGTTTTCTCTTGAACTAGCACATCTACATGGTAAGACCTTTATTTTGATACCTCAACTTTATTTTTACGTTCAGCCGTTCTGTCAAGAAAGGTCTCACAGTAAAAAACCTTATAGAATTAATATATAGATTTCCGGTAGGTCTCGATAGTAATGGCTTACCTTTCGTCCTGCAAAGCTCCTGCCAGAGTGGAGAGCGAAGACAGTAGTTGTAGTCGATTTCGTATCCGTCGCTCCAGTTCATCCCATAGGTTATAACGAAGTAAATTTCTCCGTCATTTTTGGTCCACGCCGGGGATCGAATCCGAGTCCACTTATTCCGGAACAAGTAGCTCTACCAACTGAGCTACGCAAACGTTTGTTCTTGCTGCTATCTGCCTTTATGTCGTATTCGTCCTGCGGGGCAGGCACGTCACAAAGTGTTCTCTGAGATTAAGATCAGGCCAGCCTAACCATTTCACATCATTTTCAAGAAACCAGTCTTACAAACGCCGTGCAGTGTGGCAGATATCTCAATCGTGCTGGAAAACACAACGGTTATTTCCATAATACTGCCTGCCACATGGTTGGTAGGACAGAATTATCCAGATGGACGAGGTACACTTGAGAATTCATAGTGTGTGGTTTAATAACCAACTCGTCGTGTACCATCCACGAAAAATAACTCCATACCATGATGGAGCCTCCGCTGAACTTAAGAGCTGCAAGAATACAGTCCGATGAAAATCGTTCTTCGGGCTGTCGCTAAATCCAAACACGCCCAACAGATTGGAAGAGTGAAACGCGTGACTCATGACTCCAAAGAACAGCTTTCCAGTTGCCCACAGTCCAGGAACGACGAGAGACACACCACTCCAAACGGCGCTTCGTATTCACGGTAGTGATGTGTGGTGTGTGCCGCTGCTCTACCATAATAACTCTCTGCGGATAGTTATGGTACTAACCGAGACATTACAAACATTTTCTACTTCAGAAGCGATGAAAACAGCAGAGAAAGAACGGGATTTCTGAACATTTCTTACCATGGCTCTTCCGTCACGTTCCGTCAGTTTGTCCCGCCTTCCTGAACGTTTTGTTGCCGTAGTTGCATCGTTCTGCTTCCATCTGTAACGACATCACTTGCAGTTAATTTTGGTATGTTTAGTTTAGCTGCAATGCTCCGTATAGAAACGTTACTCAAATGACATCCTATGACCAGCCCACGCTGGAACTCGGAAAGTTTAGGTCCACGCGGCATATCCGCTTCAAAGTTACTGATAACACGACAGAACATCTCAGCTTTATATACGTACCTCTCCACTCACAGCGCACCTTCCTACGCAACCGTTCTTTGCACTTATGCAAATATTTAGTAGGGTCCGGAATACATTTGATAATACAGTGTACCTGTAGTTGTTTGCGATTCTCAGATATTTTAAGTTCCTTTCTTAGTACTACATAGAAAGTGTATGTTAGTCCAAACACTACATTACTGTCCAAAACTTCAGGACGAACATGAAATCTAACTATTGCAAAACATCATGGGGCTAGAAGAGCTTAGCAACATGTGCACATGAGGATGACGTGCGGGAAGCGACCGTGCGCCAAGCGACCCTGTGGAAAATCGTGCGCGAAGCGACCCTGTAATATTCCATCGTGGACGAAGCGACCCTGCTAATCGCATAAGTTTACTTATATATATACAGTATATTTATAAATATATATATATATATATATATATATATACTTAAGAGCAAAACTGAAGACTAAGGAAAAAAAAATTTTAAAATTTAAAACGAAGGAGAATATATATATATATATATATATTCTATAAAGAAGATACCTAAGCAAAAAAATACATATATAATTTTGACTCACACCTAGTACAACATAGAAAAGGTTATGTATCTACCTGTGTGAGTAAAAGGAGAAAAGATAAAAAAATAAAATAAAACAACTGAATGTAGAAGGTGTCGAGAATACTGAGCCTTGGCTTTATCAAGGACCAGCAAAAACTCTGCATTTTCTCACTTCCACAAAGACCTAGTTGGAAATGGGTTTCTGCAAGGCCATAGATGCAAGTAACATTCCCACCTAAAATAGTTTAAAAAATATATATATAAGTCATGTCCTCCGTAGAGCAGCATGACCTAGCACTAGTTAACAATTTCGCTTGCATCCATTAACCTTCATGGCCCGACCCATGCTCTTCATCTGTTACTATTAAACAGAGAGAAGAAGATTAAAGAGAACTCAAGCTGTGAGAGTGACATAATAAATAGAAATGATTTTCAGCTATAACGAAATTCCAAGTTCGTTTGAGAGAGAATTTAAACCTGAAAAACAATGCAAAAGAAATCCAAATTTTACATTGCAATTAAAAAAGGAAATGTTAATTTATAACGAACAGATTTTTGAAAGAAAACTTGAGTCTAAAACCCCCTACTCTACAACTTATGACAGCTCAAAAACGAGAATAAGTTAAAGATAATAATTAACTAAAGAAAACTTTGTGAAAGTTATATACCTTAAACAGTTAGTTGCAATATGTACAAAGTATTTCAGCAGTGCTTTAAGTGCATAATTAATTAGTTATTAAGAACTTAACTACTTTGAAAAAACAGCGCATAGACAGCGCATAGAAAAGGAACAAGCTTAGCCTTCTTCTGTTCCTAGGTACCCCAAAAGACGCTCAAAGTTACAAAGAAAAGTAAGAGTTAAAACCCGCATAAATGTTAACAGACAAACCAATGCTTAAAAGCTGAAAAGCTAAAAAACGACAGAGAAAAGGTACATAAAGTACAAACATTGAACTTATAAAACCTAGAACCCAAAAACAAGGAAGAGAGCTTACCTCTTGTGTGACAAAAACTTTTCTCCTCACAAGAGGAGAACATGGCTGACCCCTTCCGCCACTCCCTAGACGCTGGGGGGCAGTGAGGGTGGGGCTGATGGCCTCCTCATACAGCAAGAAACCAACGCACCCTTCGTTTTAAATTCTAAAATTTTTTCCTTAGTCTTCAGTTTTGCTCTTAAGTATATATATATATATATATATATATATAAAATCGTAGTCAAATTATTTACATCTAATTAATTAATTACTTACATCAAGTTTTTTAAACTAAATACAAGTTTTTAATATCATTTTACATATATATATATACAAATCGTAGTCAAATTATTTACACCTAATTAATTAAGTACTTACATCTTCTGAATTTTGATAGCTTAATGCTTTCAGGTATTTTTTAAGGTCTTTAGAATTTCCAAATTCCGCCATGATATTACGAATGCGTTCTTCTACTTGTATACACATTTTCTTCCTTTTTGGACCAAGTTCTCCTAATTCTTTTAATTGTTGTTTGTGCATCACACGTCAAATTTGGAAATTTAAAGATCTTAAAAAATGCCTGAAAGAATTATTCTATCTTACCAAGTTGGACTAAGGACAAAAGCTACAAAATTTAGAAGATGTAAGTACTTAATTAATTAGATGCAAATAACTTGACTACGATTTGTATATATATATATACACTGACGGAAAAAAATCCCAACACCACGAAAAAATAGTTGTAGAGGAATGAAATGGCGGCAATACATTTGTATAGGTAACATATTTAATCGATTAAGGTTTCAAGATCACAGCTTAATGTAAGCGCGAGAAGAGCCATTTTAAATGTGAAATGCTGGTACATTAATAACCGGTGTAACCGCCAGAATGTTGAATGCAAGCACGCAAACGTTCATGCATTGTGTCGTACAGGTGCTGGATGTCAGTTTGTGGGATGGAGTTCCATGCCTGTTGCACTTGGTCGGTCAATACAGGGACGGTTAATGCTGGTTGGGGTTGACGCTGGAGTTGTCGTCCAATGATGTCCCATACGTGCTCGATTGGTGAAAGATCTGGTGATCTAGCAGGCCACGGCAACATGTCGACACTCTGTAGAGCATGTTGGGTTACAACAGCGGTATGCGGGCGAGCGTTATCCTGTTGGAAAACACCCCTGGAATGCTGTTCATGAATGGCAGCACAACAGGATGAATCACCAGACCGACGTACAAGTGTGCCGTCAGGGTGCGTGGGATAACCACGAGAGTGCTCCTGCTGTCATAGGAAATTGCTCCCCAGACCATAACTCCAGGTGTAGGTCCAGTGTGTCTCGGCCGCAGACAGGTTGGTTGCAGGCGCTCACCTGGCCTCCTTCTAACCAACACACGGCCATCACTGGCACCCAGGCAGAACCGGCTTTCATCAGAAAACACAACAGATCTCCACTCCGTCCTCCAATGAGCTCTAGCTTGACACCACTGACGTCGCAAACGACAGTGGTTTGGAGTAAGTGGAATGCACGCTACAGGGCGTCTGGCTCGGAGCTGTCCTTCAAGTAACCGATTTGTAACAGTTCGTTGTGTCACTGTGGTGGCAACTGCAGCTCGAATTGCTGCCGCAGACGCGGTACGATGCGCTACGGCCATACGCCGTACACGGCGGTCTTCCCTCTCAGTAGTGCCACGTGGCCGGCCGGAACCCGGTCTTCTTGAGGCAGTACCTTCCCTTGACCACCGCTGCCAACAATCATGCACAGTGGCTACATTCCTGCCAAGTCGTTCTGCATTATTGCGGAAAGAAAATCCACCTTCTCGTAGCCCTATTACACGACCTCGTTCTAACTCCGTGAGCTGTTGATAATGGCTTCTTCGTCTTCTTAAAGGCATTCTTGACTAACATCAACACCCTACGTCGAATCTCAACGATAACTAACGCTCACGAACGTTACAGCGCGTATTTACAGCAAACTTGCTTTGCATGTTCCGATGGGCGCTACTAGCCCCACACGTATGCGCCGAGCGCGAAATTTGCATAGTCGTCATCTTACAGATGTACTCTCACCGCCTACCAACTGTCGTTTATCTAACACAACCCCTTCTTGGTGTTAGGATTTTTTTCCGTCAGTGTATATATATATATATATATATATATATTTTACGAAATTCGTAAATATGCGGGAGTGACATGGAGGAGACTGGCACAAGACAGACCGTTGTGGAAGAAACTTGGGGAGACCTTCGTCCAGCAGTGGATTGATAATGGTTGACAATGATGATGATGATGATGATATATATATATATATTCTATAAAGAAGATACCTAAGCAAAAAAATACATATATAATTTTGACTCACACCTAATACAACATAGAAAAGGTTATGTATCTACCTGTGTGAGTAAAAGGAGAAAAGATAAAAAAATAAAATAAAACAACTGAATGTAGAAGGTGTCGAGAATACTGAGCCTTGGCTTTATCAAGGACCAGCAAAAACTCTGCATTTTCTCACTTCCACAAAGACCTAGTTGGAAATGGGTTTCTGCAAGGCCATAGATGCAAGTAACATTCCCACCTAAAATAGTTTAAAAAATATATATATAAGTCATGTCCTCCGTAGAGTAGCATGACCTAGCACTAGTTAATAATTTCGCTTGCATCCATTAACCTTCATGGCCCGACCCATGCTCTTCATCTGTTACTATTAAACAGAGAGAAGAAGATTAAAGAGAACTCAAGCTGTGAGAGTGACATAATAAATAGAAATGATTTTCAGCTATAACGAAATTCCAAGTTCGTTTGAGAGAGAATTTAAACCTGAAAAACAATGCAAAAGAAAACCAAATTTTACATTGCAAATGAAAAAGGAAATGTTAATTTATAACGAACAGATTTTTGAAAGAAAACTTGAGTCTAAAACCCCCTACTCTACAACTTATGACAGCACGAAAACGAGAATAAGTTAAAGATAATAATTAACTAAAGAAAACTTTGTGAAAGTTATATACCTTAAACAGTTAGTTGCAATATGTACAAAGTATTTCAGCAGTGCTTTAAGTGCATAATTAATTAGTTATTAAGAACTTAACTACTTTGAAAAAACAGCGCATAGACAGCGCATAGAAAAGGAACAGCTTAGCCTTCTTCTGTTCCTAGGTACCCCAAAAGACGCTCAAAGTTACAAAGAAAAATAACAGTTAAAACCCGCATAAATGTTAACAGACAAACCAATGCTTAAAAGCTGAAAAGCTAAAAAACGACAGAGAAAAGGTACTTCCTTGTTTTTGGGTTCTAGGTTTTATAAGTTCAATGTTTGTACTTTATGTACCTTTTCTCTGTCGTTTTTTAGCTTTTCAGCTTTTAAGCATTGGTTTGTCTGTTAACATTTATGCGGGTTTTAACTCTTATTTTTCTTTGTAACTTTGAGCGTCTTTTGGGGTACCTAGGAACAGAAGAAGGCTAAGCTTGTTCCTTTTCTATGCGCTGTCTATGCGCTGTTTTTTCAAAGTAGTTAAGTTCTTAATAACTAATTAATTATGCACTTAAAGCACTGCTGAAATACTTTGTACATATTGCAACTAACTGTTTAAGGTATATAACTTTCACAAAGTTTTCTTTAGTTAATTATTATCTTTAACTTATTCTCGTTTTCGTGCTGTCATAAGTTGTAGAGTAGGGGGTTTTAGACTCAAGTTTTCTTTCAAAAATCTGTTCGTTATAAATTAACATTTCCTTTTTCATTTGCAATGTAAAATTTGGTTTTCTTTTGCATTGTTTTTCAGGTTTAAATTCTCTCTCAAACGAACTTGGAATTTCGTTATAGCTGAAAATCATTTCTATTTATTATGTCACTCTCACAGCTTGAGTTCTCTTTAATCTTCTTCTCTCTGTTTAATAGTAACAGATGAAGAGCATGGGTCGGGCCATGAAGGTTAATGGATGCAAGCGAAATTGTTAACTAGTGCTAGGTCATGCTACTCTACGGAGGACATGACTTATATATATATTTTTTAAACTATTTTAGGTGGGAATGTTACTTGCATCTATGGCCTTGCAGAAACCCATTTCCAACTAGGTCTTTGTGGAAGTGAGAAAATGCAGAGTTTTTGCTGGTCCTTGATAAAGCCAAGGCTCAGTATTCTCGACACCTTCTACATTCAGTTGTTTTATTTTATTTTTTTATCTTTTCTCCTTTTACTCACACAGGTAGATACATAACCTTTTCTATGTTGTACTAGGTGTGAGTCAAAATTATATATGTATTTTTTTGCTTAGGTATCTTCTTTATAGAATGTGAATTCTGAATTTTCAAAACTGTGCGTTGCGCGTTTTGATTTTCAGGTTATTTTGCACCCTTCGTTTTAAATTCTAAAATTTTTTCCTTAGTCTTCAGTTTTGCTCTTAAGTATATAATATATATATTTATATATATATATAACTCTTATCTCAATTGTTGCATTAACAATAACCATATTTTATATAATAATACTCTCTATAACTCTATAAGCAAGTTAACGGGTTACCTATGGGAGTAGCTCACTCCGCAAATATAGCGAATCTATTCCTATTCTTTAAAGAATATAAGTTCATTAATAAAAGCTCCTCATGCTCAGATAACTACCTATAGACTTATAGATATATTGACGATTTGCTTTGTATAAATAATTCGGAAGTTATAGAAAGTGATTTTCCAAATATCTATCCTAGCTCTCTTAACTTATGTAAAACCAACCAAAGTAATCAGGAACTAGATTTCCTAGACTTAAACATTAAACTTAACTGTGGTAACCCGACCATCAGCCTTTTTGATAAAAGAGTTAATTTTCCCTTTAAAGTAATAAAATATCTGCACTGGAACAATAATATCTCGACCAAAGTAATTGAGAATGTACTAATTTCTCAGGTACTTAGAATTTCAAGAATTTGCAGCAACAATTTGGATTTCAATAACCACATTAGAATCTTTTTAAACTGTTTTCTAGAAAACAAAATTCCTATTATTTTCATAAAAAGAACTTTAAGAATTTTTTTCTGAATAATAGAGTTAGGTTGGCAGATCTGTTTTAATTTCTACACAGTTAATAAAATGATTCTGGCCAATGAAAGCCTTTTGGAAGTTGGTCTGGAGGATGCATATTAAACTACAAAAGGGAACCTTTAGTGCTATGGACAGGACAGTCCTATTAAAAATAAAAAAGTAAAAATGCAAACAAAATCACACAAAAAAGTTTATAATTTGATTAAAAATAAAAATAAAAATAAATAAAAAGTAAACTAGGTATTCGCTCACAAGAATAACTATCCTAAAAATAGAAAAACTTCGTTAAAATAAACAGGAACTTGTAGTGTCTGTAGAAGCACACTAAGGTAATTAAATACATATAAAGGTTATGAAATACACTACTAGTGAATTTGATAATATTTTTCATGTATTCTGGAGAGTTATTCTACTCTATCTGGACAAGCAGGACTTCATTCTTCGTTGTATAATTCTCTTGATAGAAATTTAACGGGCAGCGTCTTTTATGCGGAGAAAAGTTGGGGACCTCCCCCACCACCCCCCGCTTCTGGGAGTGGCGAAAAGGGAGTTCGGCCATGTTTTTTTGGCACTTGAACTGCAAGTGTGGCTTTGAAGGTAAGCTCTCATCTTTGTTCTTATGCTTACTTCGTTCTAAGTTTAATTAATGAACATTCTTGACGGAAATTTCAGTTTTTTAGCTTCAAGAATTAGGAGCAAGCATTTTTGTTAACTTTTTGAGGTTTTTTTTCCCTTTCACTTAACTTGGAATTTTAGCGTGTTTTGGGGGATGTAGGTAAAAATACCCCCGGGAAAAAATACCCCCGAAGAAAATACCCCTGAAAACCGAAAAGCGGACAAAATACCCCCGGAAGAAATACCCCCAGAACAAACGGTTCACTTTAAAATGCCACACAGGAACACTGATGTGTGGCAGTGTTCCGGTGTGGCAATTTACCGGCAACACTGCCACACATCTTTCAGCAAATTGGCTACAAAAGTTCAAAGGTGGGGGGGGATCTATAAAGATTGCCGTTTCTGGGCAATCTTTATAGATCCCCCCCCCCCCACACACACACACCTTTGAACTCTAGAGGTCCAGAACATAAAATTACGGAAATTAGGGGTAGAGCCCTCCAAACCAAGCACCTCGTATCCCTTTCACAGGCTTCACCAAATTTCTGGGGGAGGGGGAAAGGCATACATAGTTTACCATTAAACACAACATGAAGCATAGAAATTGCGAGCAAATCCCTTACCTTGAACACTTGTCTGCCGCCCCGGTGGCGCAGTGGTCTAAGGCACTGGCCTCTGATCATTCGTCCGTAAGGGGTCCGGGTTCGAATCCCGGTCAGGCATGGATGTTGTTTGTCTTACGGCACTGGCTCTCTCCCTTCCCTGGAGCCAGTGACCCTAAATTAGGGACGGGCGACTGCTTATAGCCCATTGAGTTGCTCACGGTGGTCGTTAAACCTCCAATCAAAAAAAAAAAAAAAAAAAGAACACTTGTCTGCGCTCTTAGAAACTTGCACCCCACCCTCCTGAAAATGCGTGGTCGTGTACAGAATCATTGTAAAGCATGGTTCTAATGTTTACAGCTCTACGTCCATTTTAACTTTTGGGGACCCCCACCCAAGCTCACGGACCTCGCGGACGCTTCAAGGGGAACAGCCTGGATACACTGACAGACTCCAGCGGCTCAGAATCTAATATTACAGAAGTTGGGGGTTGAACCCCCGCCCCAACCAAAAGTACCTCGGATCCTCGGCAATTTATTTCTTCAAATTAAAGTACAATTGTCGCTTGGCTTACATGGAACGTTTTCGCGAAATTCGTTTGGAGTTCCCAATTCAGTTATCAATGTAGGCCCAGAAACGGCAATCTTTTATACACCTCGGCCCCCCCCCCCTTTGAACTTTTGTAGCCTATTTGCTGAAAGATGTGTGGCAGGGTTGCCGGTAAATTACCACACCGGAACACTGCCACACATCAGTGTTCCTGTGTGGCAGTTTACAGTGAACCGTTTGTTCGGGGGTATTTCTTCCGGGGGTATTTTTACCGTTTACCGTTCGCGGTAGGGGGTCCGGCTCCTTTCCGTGCGCAGTAAAATACCTTGCCTACCGACAGGATATGAATTGGGTCACGACGCTCGAACCGAGAAACGAAGAGAGAGAGAGAGTTCCAAAAACTTCCTTCTAAAGGTTTAAGGCCGCCCCGGAGGCGTAGTGGTCTAAGCATGGGTGGCGGTAAACTCCCACAACTTCTCATAAAAGGGATGTACTCGAATTGCGTTTCGTTCCGAGATCTTGTCGAAGTGATGGGACTTTTCCTAGTTGACCAAAACGAAATGTGTGAGTTTTCCTACGGATATAAATGCGTATGAAACATCATAATGGCACAATGTTTATGTAGAAGCTTCCCGACTAACTAAATCTTGAGTTATTATTTCAACATTTCGCTTGAGATAACATGTAATAAAAGCGAATCAACATGGACTCAGCGAATCGATCTTTAGGTGCACCTACGCCACGGCTCTTTTCAGAAGATTTTGAATTACCACCTTGATGTTTCGTATTTGTAAACACTTTGAAAAACCAAATCGAAGGCACTCAACTGATTAATTCTCAGCTGGGCACATATGCCGGGGCATTTTTAGAACATTTTAAGTTACAACGTGGATATTTGGGATTTGTAAACATTTTGTAAGACTTAATAAAAGGCACTCAACGAATCAGTTCTCAGCTCTCTACAAGATACTTGGTAAACGGTAAAAATACCCCCGGGAAAAAATACCCCCGGAAGAAATAACCCCAGAACAAAAGGTTCACTGTAAACTGCCACACAGGAACACTGATGTGTGGCAGTGTTCCAGTGTGGCAATTTACCGGCAACCCTGCCACACATCTTTCAGCAACTTGGCCACAAAAGTTCAAAGGAGGGAGGGGGGCTATAACGATTGCCCCGTTTCGGGGCCTATATTGAGAACTTAATTGGGAACTCCAAATGAATTTCGCAAAAACGTTCCATGTAAGCCAAGCAAGAATTGTACTTTAATTTGAAGAAATAAATTGCCGAGGAACCGAGGTACACTGGGGGGGGGGGGGCTCAACCCCCAACTCCGTAATATTAGATTCTGGGCCGCTGCAGTCTGTCAGTGTATCCAGGCTGTTCGCCTTGATGCGCCCACGAGGTCCGTGAGCTTGGGACGGGGGTCCCCAAAATGTTAAAACGGACGTAGAGTTGTAAACATTAGAACCATGCTTTACATAATAATTCTGTACACGACCACGAATTTTCAGGAGGGTGGGTGCATTCACCCTCCGCCAAGTTTCTAAGAGCGCAGACAAGTGTTCAAGGTAAGGGATTTGCTCGCAATTTCTATGCTCCATGTTGTGTTTATTGGCAAACTATGTATGCCCTTCCCCCTCCCCCAGAAATTTGGTGAAGCCTGTGAAAGGGATACGAGGTGCTTGGTGTGGAGGGCTCTAATCCCAACTTCCGTAATTTTATATTCTGGACCTCTAGAGTCGGCCAGTGTATCCTCGATGTTACCCCTGAATAGCTCTTAGAAACTAGGGGGGTTACCCCACCCTCCTGAAAATTCGTGGTCGTGTACAAAATCATTATATAAAGCATGGTACTAATGCCTACAGCTCAACGTCCATTTTAACATTTTGGGGGAAAGCCCTCCCAAAGCTCATGGACCTCGCGGACACTTCAAGGGGAACTTCCTGGTTACACTGACAGAATCCAGCGGCCCAGAATATAATATTACGGAAGTTCAGGGTAGAGCCCCTCCCCACTCAACCAAGTTTACCTAGGATCCTCGGCAATTTATTTCTTCAGATTAAAGTGCAAATCTCGCTTGGCCTACATGGAAAGTTTTCGCGAAATTCGTTTGGAGTTCCCAATTCAGTTATCAATGTAGGCCCAGAAACGGCAATCTTTATAGACCCCCCCCCACCACCACCTTTGAACCTTTGTAGCGAATTTGCCAATTTGCTGAAATATGTGTGGCAGTGTTGCCGGTAAATTGCCACACCGGAACACTGCCACACATCAGTGTTCCTGTGTGGCAGTTTAAAGTGAACCGTTTGTTCTGGAGGTATTTCTTCCGGGGGCATTTTTTCCGCTTTTCAGTTTTTAGGGGTATTTTCTCTGGGGGTATTTTTACCTACATCGAACACCAGTCCCAAGAAAACCCAACATGCTTCAGGTCGGAAAAGATTGGACGAAGCCATGCGAACCGTTTGGCACTCGGCGCTGCTGTTCCAGGTATGAGGAAAGAATGCCCACGGAAAAAACGCCCACGGAAAAATCGCCCACGGAAAAAACGCCCACTTCTCGAAAGTAGGAAAAAACGCCCACGGAAAAATCGCCCACAGACAAAATGCTCACGGGAAAAATATGTGATCGACTGATAAGTTTATATGTCTGTTATAAACGGTGACAGGACAACTGGTCACAGACTGCTGGCCAAAAAATCGTTAGGGGTCATATAAAAATTGCGGTTTCTTGGCCACCTCACCTACATAACGCGAATGGGTGTAGGAGAATTGGCCACAAAAGTTCAAGGGTGTGTGTGGGGGGGGGGTAAGTCTTATCGATTTTTGGCCTACATTGAGAATTGAATTAGGAACTCCAAACAAATTTCGAGAAAACGTTCTATGTAAGCCAAGCGAGAATTACAGCATAATTCATGTATGTTCGGAAAAGGACCCTAAGGGGTGGGATTTTTTAATAACGCTGCACTTTTACGTAGGTACTAAATATTTACATAACATGTCAAGTTTGCAATATTTTCTTTTACTTAATTAATTCTTTTTTTTTTTTTTTTTTTTTTTTTGATTGGAGGTTTAACGACCACCGTGAGCAACTCAATGGGCTATAAGCAGTCGCCCGTCCCTAATTTAGGGTCACTGGTTCCAGGGAAGGGAGAGAGCCAGTGCCGTAAGACAAACACAAAATCCATGCCTGACCGGGATTCGAACCCTGACCCTTACGGACGAATGATCAGAGGCCAGCGCCACCGGGGCGGCACTTAATTAATTCACAGGCGAAGAAAAAAGTGTTGAATTGGCTTAGGCCTACGGCCTATTAATTAATGTATGGATTGAATGTATGGTGCATAAGTAGAAGCGCAATATTATTGACAATTAATACAGACATTTGACGTGGAATAGGAATAGCTGTGGTGCCGTGGAAGCATATCCGGCGCGTAACTGGAAGACCCTGAGTTCGATTCCTGGAGGCGGCCACTGAGAATTTTTCAGTGACTCACTTATAAACGTGGAAAGAGCGATGACTTGCCGCCCCGGTGACGCAGTGGTCTAAGGCGTTGGCCTCTGATCATTCGTCCGTAAGGGGTCCGGGTTCGAATCCCGGTCAGGCATGGATTTTGTGTTTGTCTTACGGCACTGGCTCTTTCCCTTCCCTGGAACCAGTGACCCTAAATTAGGGACAAGCGACTGCTTATAGCCCATTGAGTTGCTCACGGTGGTCGTTAAACCTCCAATCAAAAAAAAAAAAAAAAAAAAAAAAGAGCGATGACTTGTTTGATTATTGACAATACTTGTATACTTGTTATGTAAATTTTACGAATATGGGAATGACGGAACGAAAACTTTCAGAAGGGCCTAAACGTTAGTCCTAATATTATTTTGTGCTTGAGTAATACCGCAATATTAATAATTTGATGTGTTACGTAAACGGTATGAATATAACATCGTTAGAATAAAAACTGTTAAATAGGCCAAGGCCTAGGACTTATGACTTAAGGGCCGCGGGTGGCCTAGTGAAGAACCAAATAAGATTGTTAACTTTCAACTTCCTACTGTAGAGTAGCTACTTTCTTAAAAAATTCCAGTTCGGCTGTACTATAATAAATTTGTGACTATTCTTATTTTTTAAAGTAAGGTCTTAATTTTTATAAAACTATGCATGTTTATTATTTAACTATATCAATTAAAAAAAGAAATCATTAAAAGTCAGATTATGTTATTTATAAATATTTTTAAAGTTTAATGCATTTAATTGTAAAAGCGATTTTCGTAAAAGCCGCAGTTTACTGATATAACTTTGTGTAATGTGCTTTCTTTCCACTGTTGTCTGTTGAGTACGGCGAGCGGAAGCGGAGGGGGACATCTGTCTTTCGTCAAAGTGGTACTTTGCAGCTGCAGCTTGAACGTTTGCTAGCGACCGCACCCCAAATTACAAGCGATATATGTCATTTAAATTTATCGGTTGGCCACCGGTCAGGGTGTGTCTTCCCCGTGAGTAGTATAATCTCAAGTTACAGGCATACTTCTTTTCTTCCCAGTGTAAAGAAAAAAATACGCACTAACACCCATCCTGACTGCTATAATATACATTTCCCTCACTGCTATAATATACATTTCCCTCACTGCAGTGTATTAGCAATCCTCTTCAGTTTATGCTTGTTTTGTTCACCAGCTACTAAATGGGATGGTTATATGATAATTGTGAATTATATAGAATTTCTTGTCCGACCCGGAGATTTTCATCATTCACATGTCTTCAGATAATGTGTCGAGTTGTAGCTGCTAATTGCCGAGAATCTCCCGATCGGACGAGAAATTGTTCATATCTTACACTTTTGGTATTACCCCCCCCCCTCTTCGCCGACAGGTTTCCAGAGAGTGACATGCGCTAAGAAAATTTGTCGAGTTGCAGTTTCTAAATGCTGAAGATCT
This sequence comes from Macrothele yani, assembly GCA_039090855.1. NCBI lineage: Eukaryota > Metazoa > Arthropoda > Arachnida > Araneae > Macrothelidae > Macrothele > Macrothele yani. Next base: position 2,281,207 of record CM077022.1, on the reverse strand, counting down.
CCAGATCGGAAGAGATATTCTTGATATTCACGATTTTGGTATTACCCCCCCCCCCCCCGACTAGTTTCCTGAGGCAGCAGATACCCTCAGATAATTCGACGTGTTGTAGCTTGTAAACGCTGGAAATCTCCCGATCTTACCAGAAATTCTTTATATTTCATATTTTAGATTTTAAGCCCCCCCCCCCTCCCCAGACAAATTCCCTGGGTTTGCACATACTCGCAGAGAATTTTTTATTTGTAGTTTCTAGAAAAATATCGTATAGCAGTTGGCTTGAAGACAACGGTGAATCATTAGTGTGTTTTTAAATAAATGTTGCATAAGACTACCACGGCTTTCAGGCCAAGACCATACAACCTCTACAGTCAATCAGTGCAATCCGAACTTTCCTCTCATATTTGTAAGGTTTGCAGAAAATATTTTACACATCAAATTATTAATATTGCGGTATTACTTAGGCAGAAAATAATGTTTAGGCCCTTCTAAAAGTTTTCATTCCGTCATTCCCATATTCGCGTTATGTAGGTGAGGTGGCGAAGAAACCGCAATTTTTATATGACCCCTAACGATTTTTTGGCCAGCAGTCTGTGACCAGTTGTCCTGTCACCGTTTATAACAGACATAAAAACTTATCAGTCGATCACATATTTTTCCCGTGAGCATTTTGTCTGTGGGCGATTTTTCCGTGGGCGTTTTTTCCTACTTTCGAAAAGTGGGCGTTTTTTTCCGTGGGCGTTTTTTCCGTGGGCGATTTTTCCGTGGGCGTTTTTTCCGTGGGCATTCTTTCATACAATCCTGTTCCAGGACTGCATGTGTGAAATTTTTGGTACATATCTACATAATTACTAGATAATAGTGTGAGATACACTCGATGGTCAAAGAGCTTACAACAAAACCAGCACAGCAGTCCTTTGAGGCTGTAATTTACATGCACCTTACTCGCAACGTGAAGGCATGTGACCTCTGTCTTGAGCTGATTCTGCGTAAGCTGCTAGTATTTTAGCTTCCTTGATACATAAACGTTTCTTTATAGAGTGACAAATCTCTCTTCAAGCTCTTGTTCATAACCACCCAACTGTAGCACCAACGACACTCCTGAAGAAAAAAAAAGTTCTGCAGGGTTTTTTTCTAGTCTGAAAGGACCTTGTGTATGGATTTCTAACATTTTTGCTTTGTTTCATTCCCCATTGGTCTCACATTCGTTGGCTGAATAACAGCAAGATTCAGCACCAGTAGCTCTAACTCTAACGCCTCAGCTTCGTGCAGGATTTACCATTTATCACCTTGACAGGTCGATCTACGTAATGAAACCCCCGAGCTCCTCGGAACCCTCCTCCCTAACACATCTTTGTTCCACACGTTGTTGTTCCCGTCCAGGATTGGAGGGGGGGGGGGCAGACGCATATACAGGCAACCCTCGACGGCATGAGTCACAGAGCTTCTCATTCGATGCCCATAGATAAGCCCGTCGTGTCCTCTCGCCCACGTCTCCCACCCTCCAGTTCTCACTCCCCACACCCGTATGGGAACGGGATGGCGTGTAAGACTCATATAAATCGTCGTCTTCAGTATTCGACACTGTTTCGCTCTGCCTCCAAGTAAACACAAGTGCTGCGTTTTTGGCAGTAGACAAAAGAGAGCTCAGAAATTGGCCAGCCATTTAACGAAGGGTAATCAATACGTCGTGTAATTGGTTGGTACGGACATTCTCTTTGCCTGTAAATCTCTGCTCTCCCTAATATCTGGGCCGAATTACTCGTCAATATTTCTGGCCTAAAGCTTAAATTATCTGTGGATATCTTTATTTAGTGCACTGTTTATTACTATCAATTTAGCTAATCAGCAGGGCCCGAAATATTATATTTTGTATTACTCTGAAATATTATATTTTATACGCATTACTCTGAGGATAAAACAACAATATTAGCCTCTATTTCGTAACGAATCAACTTGGTTGGAGGAAGACCGCCACACAGGAAGGCTGCCACACAGGAAAACTGCCACACATTTTTCAACAACTTAGAAAACTGCCACACATCGGAAAACCGCCACACAGGAAAACTGCCACACGATTTTCATTAAGGGGCCGTGCACAAATTGCTATTCCTCCGAGGAACACTTTGAATGTGTGGCAGTTTTCCAAGTTTCCGAATTATGTGTGGCAGTTTCCTAAGGTGCCTAACGATGGGAAGGAGCTCTTTTGTTTGTCTGAATTTTCATGTCGGTTCATACTATTGAGAATTGAATTGGGAACTCCAAACAAATTTCGAGAAAACGTTCTATTTAAGCCAAGCAAAAATTGTTTTGTTCAGGAAAGACCAATGAGGTGGGAATTTTTTAATTACGCTGCACTTTTACTTAGGCACTAAATATTTACATAAGATGTCAACTTTGTAGTATTTTTCTTTTACCTAATTAATTCATAGGCCCTATACACCTCGGCCTTTTTAACAGCTTTTAATTCGCCGACTTTATATTCATAACGTTTACGTATCAAATCAAGTCAATAGCATTGCTCTTTTACTTAGGCACTAAATAGTCATAATAGGCCACAGGCATAGGGCCTTTTTAACAGGTTTTATTCACCAGTGTCGTATTCACAACGTTTACACATCAGATCAAGTTAATAATATTGCGCTTTTATTTAGGCACGAAATATTTATTCACAGGCTCCAGGCCTAGGTTTAGGCCCTTTTACCAGTTTTTATGCTATCAATGCCATATTCACAACGTTTGACAGAAAATCAAGTTAATAATATTGGGCATTTACTTAGGCACGAAATATTAATTCATAGGGCCTATGCCTTTTTAATAGTTTTTACTTTATCACTGCCATATTCACAACATTTACACAACAAATAAATGCAATAATACACTGCTGGACAATTGCTAAGGACGGATCATAAACGGCTATATAGCGCATAAAAAAGTAAGTGTGGTTGGATGCCAAGTGAAATAAAATAATGTGAGAATGCCAGGACATTACAAGAAAGACAATTTACTGTGCTCTGAAATCCAGAAGGCTTTGGAACGTGTTCAAGGGACAAACAGGCCATTTTGTGCAGAATACGTAAACGTGAAAAAAATGCAATTACCGTCCGCAGGCGTTCCGCCGTAAGATGTCAATACGGGATATGGCCACCATGGAGGGCGATGCAAGATTTCACACGTCGTGTCATTCTTTGCACAACATTATCAAGCAGCTGTTGGGGTAATTTATCCCATTCCTCTGTCAGTGCACGGATGAGGGTGTCCTTGTTTATTGGAGGGCATTGGCGACCAGCAAGACTCCTCCCCAAAGCATCCCACACATTTTCAATGGGATTCAGATCTGCAGAACGTGCTGACCATACGGGGCGTTGAATATCCTCGCTCTCAAGACACTCCTGGACAGCGACTGTTCGATGACATGTTGCGTTGTCGTCCATGAAAATAAATCTATCACCGACAGCACCACGGAACATGCGAACATGAGGTAGCAGAACATCATTAATGTATCGTTGGCCAGTCATAGTCCCAGTTGGAAGCACATAGAGGAACGTACGGCCATTGATCATGATGCCAGCCCATACCATGACACTACATGTCGGATATCGGTCCGTTTCCTGTATGTTTGCTGGACAATATGCAGTACCACTATCACGCCAGATCAGTTGTCGACGACAATCAGACGATAGACTGTATCTACTCTCATCTGAGAAGAGGACAGCAGACCAGTCGTTATCAGTCCAATTGCGATGTTGATGGCACCATTGCAAACGGGCGGTACGGTGACGTCTGGACAATGGGATGCACACAACAGGACGGCGGGCGTATAGTCCTCCTTCATGCAAACGTCTGGCGACAATTTTTCGGGAGATCCGCTTGCCAGTAGCAGCCATAAACTGATTTTCTACCTCACTAGCTGTGCTGCGCCGGTGTCTTTTTGTTGATAGCACTATGTACCGATCTTCTGCAGGTGTCGTACTGAGAACACGACCTCCCCCGTGACGTTTGCTACACTCTCCATTTGTTTGAAATGATTTCCAAAGCCTTGAAACAACACTGTGGCTGACGTCGAACTCCCTGGCAACATCTGTTATTTTTCGCCCTTCTTCAATCTTACCAATAATACGCCCACGCGTAAAACCATCTAGGTGATGTCGGGAAGACATACTGAAAATTGCAAGTTCGTCAATTGATTCTTTCCCTTTCAACTTTGCGTTTGAACAACAACGGTCAATACGCGTCAAATCCTTTATATCTCTTATCAGCGCTATGACGTCACGAACAAGTTCGGCAATCCAAAATTTGCATACGCACAACACGTCTTACTAGATCCCGCACTTATGCTAATTTCAACATTTTCCTGCTTTCCATTTTATGGTTGCAATCGTTGCTATTGTCATCCGTCCTTAGCAATTGTCCGGCAGTGTATTACGCTTTTACTTAGACAGGAAATATTAATCCATAGGCCCTAGGTCTAGGCCTTTTTGACAGTTTTTATTCTACCAATGCCATATTCACAACGTTTACACATCAAATTAAGTTAATAATATTATGCTTTTATTTAGGCACGAAATATTTATTCACAGGCCCTAGGCCTAGGCCCTTTTACCAGTTTTTTATTTTACCAATATCATATTCACAACGTTTACACAGCGAATCATGTTAATAATATTGTGCGTTTACTGAGGCACGAAATATAAATTCATAGGCCGTGGGTCTTTTTAATAGTTTTGACTCTATCAATACCATATTCACTACGTTTACACAACAAATCAATTTAATAATATTACGCTTTTACTTGGGCACGAAATATTAATTCATAGGCCCAGACCTAAGGCCTATGAACGAAAATTTCGTGCCTAAGTAAAAGAGCAATATTATTACATTTTGTGTGTGTGTGTGTGTGTGTGTGTGTGTAAACGTTGTGAATATGGCATTCATAAAATAAAAAATATTAAAAAGGCCTAGGGCATGTGAATTAATATTTCGTGCCTAAGAAAACGCACAATATTATTAACATGATTTTCTGTGTAAACGCTGTGAATATGGCATTGGTAGAATAAAAACTGGTAAAGGGTCTAAGACTAGGCCTAGGGCCTGTGAGTAAATATTTCGTGCCTAAATAAAAGCGCAATATTATATTAACTTGATTTGATGTGTAAACATTGTGAATATGACACTGGTAGAATAAAACCTGTTAAAAAGGCCAATGCCTGTGGCCTATGACTATTTAGTGCCTAAGTAAAAGAGCAATGCTATTGACTTGATTTGATACGTAAGCGTTATGAATATAAAGTCGGCGAATTAAAAGCTGTTAAAAAGGCCGAGGTGTAGGGTTTATGAATCATTTAAGTAAAAGAAAAATATTGCAAATTTGACATGTTGTGTAAATATTTAGTGCCTAAATAAAAGTGCAGCGTTATTAAAAAAAATCCCACCCTATTGTTCTTTCCTGAACGCTTGGCGCTTAAATAGAACGTTTTCTCGAAATCTGTTTGGAGTTCCCAATTCAATTCTCAATATAGGCCAAGAAACGGCAATCTTTATACCCCCCCCCCTCGAACTTCTGTGGCCAGTTGCCGTAAGTATGAACCAACATGAAAATTCAGACAAACAAAAGAGCTCCTTCCCATCGTTAGGCACCTTGGGAAACTGCCACACATAATTCGGAAACTTGGAAAACTGCCACACCAGAGAACTGCCTCACATTCAAAGTGTTCCTTGAAGGAATAGCAATTTGTGCCCGGCCCCTTAATGAAAAGCGTGTGGCAGTTTTCCAGTGTGGCAGTTTACTTGTGTGGCAATCTTCCGGTGTGGCAGTTTTCTTGTGTGGTAGTTTTCCTGTGTGGCAGTTTTCCTGTGTGGCGGTTTACAGTGAACCATCAACTTTCATTTGGAACGAAGAGTTCCTTCACTCAGAGCTGTTTCTTTTTGAATCCAGAGAATAAGATAGGTAATGTATAATGACCACTGATTTGACCATTTAGAGAATCGGAAGGTGAACAAACCAAACCAGTGATGAGAGTAAATAAACCGGAAAGCAGTATTTAAAGCCTGGGTTTTTTTGGTTTTTTCTACTTTATTTTATTTCGCCGTTTAACACCGTGAACTACTCTATGGGCTGCAAGCAGTCTCTCGTGCCTAATTTAGGATCATTGAAACACTTACTGTTTGTGGAGAACTTTTATTCATAAGTTCTTCACAAACAGTGTTTTCCCATTGAAAACTTAAGAATAGTTCAAAACTTATTAATAAGTTTTCCACAAACGGTGTTTTCCCATTGAAAACTTAAGAATAGTTCAAAACTTATTAATAAGTTGTCCACATACAGTAAATGTTTCTAGTAAGTATTTTCCCATTGAAACAGAACAGAAGCAATTCGATTTGGAATAGACTTACAAGTCATGCACATATGATAACGAAATTTGGAACCATTCTCTTCCTGTAAAATATCTCCCGATTGAGCCAGTGATGTTGGAGGTGAAGAGTGTGATTCTGCCCTTTCGCTCCAGATACTGTATAATGAGGTAGTACTGTACAGTATCTGGAGCGAAAGGGCAGAATAACATTGTACAGCACAGGCGCTGTACAATGAGGTGGTGTTCATTCACATATCTCGCAACTATCTTGATGGATATACGTTTTCCAACCACTCACCCAACTCATTTTTACAGGAGATCCGAAAAACAGCTGCCTGTTAGCAGTGCCATAACTAGGCATGGACAATGTGACCCCTGATATAGGCACCAATTAAACGAAGGCGCCATATGGGGTTTAAAACTGTTAAATTAATAGTAATTACTAATCAGTTACAGTAAGGTTTAAAACTGTTAAATTAATAGTAATTACTAATCAGTTACAGTAAGGTTTAAAACAGAAGCGGAAGTACGAAAATTTTATACTCATTTGAATATTTTCATTATTTTTATACACGTGTGAACTTCGCAGCAACATGAACTGATATAATTTCGCCAGAACTTTACAGCAGGTCTTTGCAGGGATTCAAAAATTATGGGATGGGCTCAAGTAGTTTCATAACCAAACACCGAAAATAATGGCAAATCTAGGATAATCAATTAATAATTAAGCGTTAAATATCAATAATTCATTATTTAGAATAGTTATATAAATTAATTAATAAATTAACAGTTTTATTGATAATTAAAATACTGATTTACAAAATTTTAATACAAAGCCTTATCTATTTATTATATTGTGGAGGGCTATATATTTATTTGTTAAATGTGGTTAATGTAAAATAGAGTACTTCTCTCTCAGTATTCAATTTCTGGGAGTTATTTATAAAGGCGCAATTTTAAACTTAGTTATTTTATGAAATAAATAGTAGTGCAGAATATTGAAAATGTAAAAGTTTTGTTTGTACTTTAATAAAATTATACTTACATATCTTAGCATCATTATACAAGGTAACTGCGCTTCGCCGCCATTGCCTTCAAAATGTGGATCCCGTATTTACTTCTACTTCTCGATGAATGTTCAGCAATGCGAGTCCAGAATGTTGTGACGTGCCTGCCCCGCTGCACGCACAGGACATAAAGGCAGATAGCAGCAACAATGAACGTCCGCGTAGCTCAATTGGTAGAGCGACTTATTCCGGAATGAGGGGGCCCGGGTTCGAGCCCCGGCGTGAACAAAAATGACGCAGAAATTTACTTCGTTATAATGACTTTCCGGATGACCCGGCCGTTCAAAATCTCGCACTGGTGTGATGTTCTTTCCACACCGCGAGATAGGAAAAATAAGAGAATCCCTTCTCCAGCGCTTCAAAAAATAAATGTGTGTGACGTTGCATTCCACACACCAGATTGACTGGGAGTTCTCAGGTGCACGTTCTACAGCGGATGGCTGCCTGCAACGACTCATGGTCACGGCTGACCCGTGGGCCATGCCCCCGGCCCTCTTTCGGGGGGGGGGGAAGGGGGATGTGACGTGTCTGCCCCGCTGCACGCACAAGGCAGATAGCAGCAACAATGAACGTCCGCGTAGCTCAATTGATAGAGCGACTTATTCCGGAAGAAGGGGGCCCGGGTTCGAGCCCCGTCGTGGACAAAAATGACGGAGAAATTTACTTCGTTATAAAGTCGAGAATTAGACCTTGTGTTTCGAAGATACATTTTCCGGCGCTTGAGAGTAGAAAATGTACTTTCCGGAGTGGCTGTTGAGACAAGGAAGCGTTGATAAAATTTTTAGGAACTTCTTGATATTGGGGTAAAAAAACAAAAAAAAACAGCAGCTTCACAACTTGATAAAGATTCTATCGCAGGGGTTGGTCATCCCTCTTGTCTTATTGTTAATAAAGGCATCTTCCAGGAGTGTGAGCGACAGCGAGTGAACCCTTAGGGTGTGTTGCTTGCACGTGGAAAAATACGCCAATGAAACGAATTCAAAGGGATTCAAAAAATTCCGCGACTTCGTTGGAAAAAAAATGTGATCTGAGTCAGTTTTTTTATCGGTTTTTGGGATTCATGTTCATATTTTTAATGAACAAGAATTAAAATTCGGCTTTAAAAGAGAAAAAGAAATCATGTGATTCGGCATTCAAGAGAAAAATGTGCCTTGCTATCCAATGGGAGGGGCTCGAGCCCCCTGAGCCTCTCCCTTTCCTACGCCAATGGATCTTTGGGTCACAAAGTTCTGAGCGGATGGTCAAGGAAAACGATTGGAGAAAGGAGCGTGATGTTATGTATGTGACAGAGATAGAAAGATTTTTGGACAGTCCCCTGAAAGGGGAAGAAAAAGACTGTCAGCAAGAAAAGAAGCCGATAATTTGGTTTCCAGTGTGCTAAGGCAAAACGCAGGGGTATCTCGGCCGACGGACCACCGTACCGTGTGTTCTTGATTCGCCAATTCTTGTTTGGCCTATTCTTCGTACGTCGATGGTTAATAGGTTTTGCCATTTTAGGCGAGGAAAGAATTCTTGATTCGCCTATTCTTGTCTCGCCTAAAATTTCACCTGCTAGAGGGGAGGGATTCACCTGAAGCAAACTTCTTGATTCGCCTACGTCGAAAGTTAATAGGGCGAGAAAATGCTATTACATTATTGCGCTTAAGCTTTGACGGAGTGATTTAAAAAACAAGTTAGTAAAATCATGCAATGCATTGATTATGATACGCTTTCCAACATACCAGAAATTATTACTCAAGTTATGAGGATAATGGCTGTGGAATAAATCTCGCTCCTGTGTCCTGATCTTTGACTCCATTTCGATGATATTCAACAGATCAACAGAACCGGTTCACTATACCTCCGGAACAACATGATAACGTTTTGTCGCAATCGAAACATTTTTAGGTAAGTTATGATGCACAAGGGCAATGGAATGGATCCCACTCCAGTGTTCTGACCTTTGACCCTATTTCGCCCATTTTCAATAGGGTTCGTCCCCAGTGGCTCCCTACCACATATTATAATTATATCGAAATCGAACCATTTTTACGCAAGTTATGACGCATAAGGGCAATGGAACAAATCCCGCTCTTATGTCCTGCCTGACCTTTGACCCCATTTCGCCCATTTTCAATAGGGTTCGTCCCCAGTGGCTCCCTACCACATACTAAAATTTCATCGAAATCGAACCATATTTACGCGTGTTATGACGCATGAAGGCAATGAAATGGATCCCGCTTTTATGTCCTGACCTTTGACCCCATTCCGCCCATTTTCAATAGGGTTCGTCCCCAGGTGGTTCCTTACCAATTACTAAAATTTCATCGAAATCGAACCATTTTTACGCAAGTTATGACGCATAAGAGCAACGGAACAAATCCCGCTCTTATGTCCTGCCTGACCTTTGACCCCATTTCGCCCATTTTCAATAGGGTTCATGCCCAGGTGGTTCCCTACCACATACTAAAATTTCATCGAAATCGAACCATATTTATGCATGTTATGACGCATAAAGGCAATGAAATGGATCCCGCTTTTATGTCCTGACCTTTGACCCCATTCCGCCCATTTTCAACAGGGATCGTCCCCAGGTGGCTCCCTACTAAAATTCCATCGAAATCGAACCATTTTTACGCAAGTTATGACGCATAAGAGCAATGGAATGGATGCCGCTCCTATGTCATGACCTTTGACCCTGTTTCGCCCATTTTCAATAGAGTTCGTCCCCAGGTGGTCCCGTACCACATACTAAAATTTCGTCGAAATCGAACCATTTCCACGTGAGTTATCGTGCGGACAGACGGACAAAGCTGGAACATATACGCTTCTTCAGTTCAACACAATTTTATTAACAAGGTTGTGTTCAGGAGGCGAACATGGGCGTCCTGATACATATATTGTACGGTAAAATATACAAACTCTAAAATTCTATGTACATTATATACAGCACGATGTATTGATTCACAAAGGAGCCTCGTGGTAAGAGGTGCAGGCATTTTGCACAAGAACAATAAGAGAGATTGTCGAAACATTTCTTCTGGAAGCATAAGTATATTATAGTGCTGACAAATAACAGAACGAGAATATTATAATGAAGCACTGTACAAAAGGAGAACTGTAGATAACAAAGTAGACAATGTGAAACCTAAGGCAAACGGAATTACGATGTCTTAGTACTGGTAGAAAAAATGATAATCAAAGAGAAAACAAGTAAGACTATATACATTTGTACAGTATGGTGCATATTTTATTCACATTTGTTAGAAGATATAAGCTTTGTGTTGAAGTTTGATTCCGAAAACCAATGGTGAGCATGCACGTTGAACTGAAGTTCAACAGAGCTAGGAGCAACGAGTTTCAACCTATGGTTGGAAAGCGTAAAAAAAGATACATCTTTACCTCCTGTGATTTTTTTTTTTTTATCGAAACACTAAATCTGTCGTGTGTTAATAAAAAGGACAATTTTTCCCGTGAAAAAAGAGCAAACTAGTTTTATCCCTAGGGTTTGAAACTAGTTTTATTTCTTTAATCGAAAAAAAAAAAAAAAGCCAAGTAGCCAAGTAAAAAACAAAGTTGTGCTAAACATTTATAATTTGAAAAAAGGGAGGGTGGATCCTATTACATCATTTCGCATAAGCTTTGATGGAGTGATTTTAAAAAAAGATTCATCTTTACCTCCCGTGGTTGTTGTTTTTTTAATCAAAACACTAAATCACTAAATCTTTCGTGCGTTAATGTTGGAGATATCATATGATGAGTAAAAAGTAAAAAAACAGAAGGTAGTCCTCATAGGGCTACCTTCTGTTTTTTACTGATGATTAAGGTATTAAATGTGTCGTCCAATCAAAATCGTGAGAAACTGTGAGGGGTTATGTGAGTGTAAGGCAGAATTCAAGAAAGCGCTGATGATGAAAAGGTAAAGAAAAATAAAGGGTAGAGGGATGTTGATGCGGTGTCCGGACTAAAGTGCACCGGACGCGGGCCCACTCGGATATTTGCCCACCCGGACACTTGCCCACTATGGATGATTTGTATATAATACGTAACGTCGGAGGACGCTTCCGGTCTAGTCTAGGAAAGCTGATCACATAAATATTTACCGACCATATAAAAATTGCACTTTGTTTTAGAAATGTTGAAATTTAAGGGGGTTACCCCCAAACCTTAACTAATATATGTTACCTTTGTTATGGGTTCAAAAAGCTCAAAATTAAGTCATAAGACAAGGCTGTCAATAGACGAACAACGCACTTAAAAATTGGCAAAACTTTAAATTTAGGGGGCACTAACCCCCGAAATGCAAACTAACATATATAATCTTTTTCATGGGCTCTAAAAAGCTCAAAATTAAGCCATTAGACAACGCTATCAATAGGCGAACAACGCACTTGAAAATTTGGAAAAGTGTAAATCCGAGTAGCAGAAATTTCTGGTCATAAAAATTCCTCATGTTGGAAAGATCCCTGTCCGTTTGTAAAAAAACAAAATTGTTACAAACGAAAGTAGGATATAGAGGAACTACCCACTCGGTACCATTTTCCAGCAGTTACACTGGGAATGCATTTTTGAAACCACAGATGAAAATAAAAGGTAGAACGTTATGCCCTAATGCGTACATGGAAGGCATTTAAGCTAAAGAGTACTTTTGCAAATTAGAAGCCATAAATTTTAAGTTAGACACATTAAGTATGTTTATAATTTAAAAATAAAGTGAGACAATTAAAAATAAAATGAGACTATAAAAATAAAATGAGACTATTAAAAATAAAATGAGACAGAATTAGGCACAATATATTGATTCTGAGCAGCTTACAAAGGGCATAAGCTTAGGTCTTATTTGTAGGTTTTAAGTGGTAAGCATAATATTTGGTATGTGCACATAGGAAAGAATATTTGTAAGAATCTGAGGATACATCAGTTACATTATTATATTCCCCTCCGGTTACTGAGAACCTACTAGCATCATGATAGTAAAAAACTCGTTAGCGTTGGACTCCACTTTGTACACGGTGCAGCACTTTTGACTCAACATGAAGTGGTAAAAATCATTTAAGTCGCCATAAATTAAACTGTGGCTGCCATACATCAGCTTTTTTAGTGACTTCTGAATTCTGTTATGAGTGTCGCACAAATTTTAGCTATCCACCCACCCTCCGAACCAGAGCTGAGCAAGTAGCTGGCACATTATTAGGCTCAGATAATATTAAAGATGTACAGCAACAACTTCACTAGCTTCTTTCCCAGATAGTTCTGTACTCTTCGCCTTTGAACCGAAGAGGTAAACAATTATGTCATGGTCTCTTTTGCTTGTTACTTTTTACTCAGCATTTGATGTCTCCTACATTAACACACGAAAGATTTAGTGTTTCGATAAAAAAAAAATCACGGGAGGTAAAGATGTATCTTTTTTTTTAAATCACTCCATCAAACCTTATGCGAAATAATGTAATAGCATCCCCCCTCCCTTTTTCAAAATTATAAATGTTTTGCAAAACTTTGTTTTCTACTTGGTTTTTAGTTTTTTTATTTTTCGATTAAAGAAATAATCCCTAGGGATAAAACTAGCCTTTTTTTTTTTTTTTTTTTTTTTCACGGGAAAAATTGTCCTTTTTTTTTAACACACGACAGATTTAGTGTTTCGATTTTTAAAAAAATCACGGGAGGTAAAGATGTATCCCTTTTTTTTTAAAATCACTCCGTCAAAGCTTAAGCAAAATAACGTAATAGCATTTTTTCGCCCCATTAACTTTCGACGTATAGGTGAATCAAGAATTCTTTCCTCACCTAAAATGGCGGAACCCGTTAACTTTCGAAGTACGAAGAATAGGCCAAACAAGAATAGGAGAATCAGGAAGTAACCCCACCGTACGATGGGTTACAAGATCAGGCAATCGTGCTGAGCCTACCCCTCGGAACATGAGGAATTCCATTAGCTCTTTATGCGGCCGATGCACCTGAATAATATTGTGCTCAAGTTTGTTGGTGCTTTCCAAAGAAAAGTATTCACATAACGGACGGATTTTACGAAATCTACGATAAAACAATTCCTCTTCACCTCTCATCTCAGCAGTACCGGCCATAAACTTATCGCAAGTGATAAGCGCTTGTTTATAGTCCTTTATTATCTGCTCCATTACCCAAGGCATGATGGGGAAGGATTAGTCCTCCTTGACACTGATGTTATGTCACGGGGTAGAAACATGTGACTCTTAACATATTCTCTCTCATTTCTTTGATTCATTGCCATTGTTATAGCCCTCTTAGCAGGTTGTCAGTCAGAAATGAATAGTGCCAATCATCCCTTCCCAAGTGACCACTTTGAATAACAAAGCTAAGGGGAAAGCAAAACTTTCTGATTGTAGGTTCACTTGTTTCATCTGCGTTCGGCACACTTCTTAGACAGCGAATGTATTCGTTCGTGCTGATTTCAACCCATTTTGCAAACCCGAATTCATTCGTTGCAGTCGGTTAAAAGGTTAAAGAGAATTTTTATTAACATTTGAAAGTGAGAAATCCAAAATCATAACGATTTCAAATGTCAGGTAAAAAGAAGTCTGTCCGGAACTATAAGAAACAAAAAGAAAGAATTTTGACAGAGCAGAGAAAACAACCAAAAGTATTTGACAACTGTTGCATAAAAGCAGTTAAGGAGAACTTTGTTTGTGAAGAAAATACGAGTAATGAGGAAACTGTTAAGAAGGAACGTCTAACATACGTATACTTTGGAGACAAATATAAAGATAACAAAGAAAATGAAAAAAGTTTTTATGCGGATATGAAAAGTGAATGTAACAGTGAAGATATAATAAGTAAAGAATTTGAAAATAACATAAACCAGGATCAGCAACATGAAAGTAAAACGGATAAATCACGTGAGGAATTTGAAGCAAACGTGCCTTAAGATTTACGTTTTGAAAACGCTATAGTTTGTGAAGAAAATGGAACAATTAATTTTAATGATCTATCATCTTGGAATTTATTGTCTGGTAAGGTAAGAATATTACTTATATTGCACGGCCCTGAACATAAAGAACTGAAACTGCAAGTGATGGTCGTAGTTGGATGAATACAAAATTATCTAATAGTGAAAAGCAATGCAGAAAGTGGTTATTTTATTCAGAAGTTAAAAAGTGATGATTTTTCTTTCCATGCCTATTATTTTCAAAAAATTTAGTTTCATTGATTTAGTGAAACAGAAGATGGATTTTCTAAATGGAAGCAATTGAACCCAGAATTCCAAGTTATAACCGATAATTTGTTATACAATATGGAAAATTCTTGCAGCCCCGGTGGCGCAGTGGTCTAAGGCGCTGGCCTCTGATCATTCGTCCGTAAGGGGTCTGGGTTCGAATCCCGGTGAGGCATGGATGTTGTGTTTGTCTTACGGCACTGGCTCTCTCCCTTCCCTGGAACCAGTGACCCTAAATTAGGGACGGGCGACTGCTTATAGCCCATTGAGTTGCTCATGGTGGTCGTTAAACCTCCAATCAAAAAAAAAAAAAAAAAAAAAATTCTCAAAGAAAAACTGGAAGAAATCTCATTGATAGCGCTGTATATAGAAACAAATGCCAGAAGTAGCACACAAGTGGCGCCACATTCTCAAATTCATTTTAAGATTTGTTTTGTGCAACAAATAATTAGCTTTAAGGGGAACTAATGAAAATAGCCCTGATGGCATAAGTAATGTCAATAGAGGATTTTTTTTTTTTTTCATGGAACCTGTGAGCAATTATGACAAAACCTTAAAAATCAAGTGAAAGAACTTGGGGACGCGTATCCTTTTTCACTCCACAAATTCAAATGAATTTATAAATACAAGTTGTATGTTGGCATGTAAAGTTGGAAACAAAATAATTAATATTATTAAAACTACAAAATATTTGAGCATAATGATTGATAGTACTGCCGATACATCTTATAAAAACACAATTATGTCAAACTATACGATATGTAAAAATTGATACTGACAGTCATTGGCGTAGAAGAGCTTTACCGCGGTGCTAAGGCACTTTTTTTTTCTATAGGCTTAGCGCTGCTTAGGCACTTTTTTCTATAGGCTTAGCGCTGCTTAGGCATTTTTCGTGGTTAATGCGTTAGAGTAGCTGGGATTTTTTTAGATTATCATATATTCGAATGCTATACACTGCTGTTTGCAACACCAGGAGAAAGTGAGCGATCTCACTGAAAATCGCAGGATGGGTACGTCACGTTAGAAGGCGCGAATGACTACAACCGCAGCAGCGCACATGCAAATCATTTGTGCCAGTAGCTGAACCACAGGAAGTATAATAGCAGGGCAAGTTGCAGTAGTCAATTCGCAGGAGTTATGGCAGTAAGGTATTGGTACAGTAACTGAATATGCCCCGTCGCAGCAGACAAGATCCGTACATACATATGACTGACTTTGAGCGAGTCCGATGTGTTGGACTGCGGGACGGAGGATTTTCCTTCTCGACATCGCCGCTCCGGTTTAACAAAACGCGAGCACAGTGATCCGAATATAGCATCGGTGGGAAGAATGTCTGATGCACCGACGTGAGAGGTCTAGAGCCCAGCGACGGTCAAACGCGCGGGAAGACCGTCATCTCCACCCCATAGCGTTGGCGGGCCTAAGGCCGTTTCACACAGGTGGAAAAAATCTGCCGAAGCAATAAAACCTTTCCGCCGTGCAGTTTTTGGCTAACTTTTACACAAGCGGTTTTATAGCTAGAAAGGAGAAAAAACACCCGACGGATGAGCGGGAACCAAATCGGTGGCTCTTTGTGCAGCAGCATTTTCCCCCACACCCTCTCACAGGAGTGATTGTTTTATTGCTGTAGGGAACGATCCGCTGGCTGCCTGTCTGTACATCTTGCCTTACACATATGTTTCTCCAAATTTCGACAGTGTTTTTGCCGTCCGGTTTGTAACGGACCCAGCGGAAGTTGAGCGGCTACAGCGTCGGAATTTCTACCTCTTCCGGGCGTTTGAAAGTCTCAGTAAAACTTTATAGTCCGCTTGAAAACGAGCGGTTGGACAGCAGGGAGATTTATTGCTTCAACGTATTTTTTCCATCTGTGTGAAACGGGCCTAAACAGCCACGTTCTGAGATTTAGAACAACAGTAAAGGTCTGTATTACATCAACAGTTGGCTGTAAGTCTATCCGGTGCCGTTTGCTTGAAAGAGGCCTGGTCGCTCACCGTTCGTTCCTTCGACTTTCCTTGACTTTAAACCACAGACGTCAGCTGCTGCAATGGGGCCAAGAACGCAAACACTGGCGTGATGAATGGCAGCGCATAGTGTTTTCCGACGAGTCGCGGTTCAACCTAATGACCCATGCTCGACGTGTCCTTGTACGGCGACAACGTGTAGAACGGCTGCTGCAGGCATGTATTATGCAGTGCCGTAAGGGCCCGACACCAGGCTTTCTGGTGTGGGGTGCTGTTGGGATCCATTCACGTTCCTTCCTCCTGTGTATTGCAAGAACCATGACCAGCCAGCGGAACATCGTGGAAGTTGTGGATGCTGCTTCCATATCTGCAGACGGTCCCCGTTGCTTCTTTCGACAGGACAATGCCCGATCACGTGGCGCGCAATGTCTTACAGGCAATTCTTGGATGTCAAAGTCTTCCTTACCCAGCGCGTTCGCCTGATTTGTCGCTCATTGCACAAGTATGGGATATTGAAGTCCTACGCCTGGCCCGTCAGGAGCCTCCGCCAGCAACCCGACATGAACTTTGGGTATGAATCGAGATACCATGAAATGAACATCCGCAGTGCGACATCCAGAACCTCTTCCAGTCAATGCCACGCCGTGTACGATACGTCATCGGTGCTCGTGGTGGGTACACAATGTACTGAGTATTTGTTGTGTGTTCCACATCCCTTACAGGTCTGTACTTTTGATCACTTACGTCTCGTATCATAAGTCACATATCCAATACATCTCGCTTCAATATCTCAGGTCCTTCTTGGTGTTGCATTTTCAAAAGACAGCAGTGCATTTTACACTGAAGAGCAATTGAATTAGAGGCAGCTGGTGTTATGTAAATGAGGCGCTGTGGGCGGCCCTGTAAACGGAAACGACATGACGTATGCAGCGATCCGACAATATAAGGAGTGATGCGACGGGAATCAGTAAGAGTCGAACGCAGTATGGGTAAGAAGAAGGATCTAAGCGTGTTCGATCGTGGGCAAATTATCGGGGCCCGACGATTGGGTCACTCCATCTCGGAAGTCGTGCAGGCACTGGGATTTTCACGAGCCACTGCGTCACGGGTGCACCGTGAGTACATCGAATCCGGCAAAACCATCCCTACAAGGGCCAACTGCCGTGGACAACAGCGTGTGGATGTGCGGAATCATCGTCGGCTAGCTCGCATTGTACCAGCGGATAGACGGACCACAGTGCAAGAAATCACTCGGCAATTTAACGCTGGTGCACAAAAACGTGTAAGAAAGCAGCCACACCATCCAGAACCATCTCCTCGCTATGGGGTACAGGAGCCATCGTCCCACTAGGGTACCGCTGCTGACCGCACAACACAGGGTGCAAAGATTAGCATGGGCGCGGGAACATCGCCACTGGACCCTAGACATGTGGGAAAATGTTACCTGGACTGATGAGTCGAGATTCACGTTGGTACATGCGGATGGCAGGATGCGAGTACGGCGCAAACCACATGAAGCGATGGATCCTTCTTGCCAGCAGGGTACTCTTCAAGTTGGTGGGGGTGGCATTCTCGGCTGGGGACTGTTTACGTGGACTGAAATGGGACCCCTGGTACATGTGACATCGTCCTTCACAGATCAACGTTACCGGGATATCCTGGACGACCATTTGCTCCTGTTTGTGCGTCTTCAACATCCCACTGGGGACCTCATCCTGCAACAAGACAATGCACCGTGCCATCGCTCCCGAATTGTATCCGAATGGTTGGATGAACACTCCACCGACGTGACCTCGCTTCCTAGGCCAGCTAGGTCACCTGACCTCAATCCCATCGAGCACATCTGGGATGTCATCGAGAGAGATGTTCGAGTCTCTGACCCCTTCCATCAAATCTTCGTGAACTGTGGGAGCTTGTTCAGGGGTCGTGGATCCGTATGGCTTCCCAACGCTTCCGGTGTCTTGTCGAGTCCATGCCGAGACGAATCGCCTCTGTCATCAGGGCGAAAGGTGATGCTACACGTTACTAGACAGGTATCTCTAATTCAATTGCTCTTCAGTGTATATGTAAGCATATTTTAAACCTATCGTAAACAGTATTGCAAGGATACGAGTATACAACCGAATCGCCGAATCTCACGAATCATAAGTAGCAAGCCAAGGGGAAGGTCCTAGGTCCGGACTCCTCGCAAAAAAATTAACCTGCTGTATTTTTGTATTGTTTTCATACAGTCATTTCAAAATACGTACTTTTTACGGCTTAATTATGTACAGTTTGTGCATTGTTTTTAAGATTTATCAATTTTACAGATATATGTCACATAAGAATCATTCTATAAAGAAGATACCTAAGCAAAAAAATACATATATAATTTTGACTCACACCTAGTACAACATAGAAAAGGTTATGTATCTACCTGTGTGAGTAAAAGGAAAAAAGAAAAAAAGAAAATAAAACAACTGAATGTAGAAGGTGTCGAGAATACTGAGCCTTGGCTTTATCAAGGACCAGCAAAAACTCTGCATTTTCTCACTTCCACAAAGACCTAGTTGGAAATGGGTTTCTGCAAGGCCATAGATGCAAGTAACATTCCCACCTAAAATAGTTTAAAAAATATATATATAAGTCATGTCCTCCGTAGAGTAGCATGACCTAGCACTAGTTAACAATTTCGCTTGCATCCATTAACCTTCATGGCCCGACCCATGCTCTTCATCTGTTACTATTAAACAGAGAGAAGAAGATTAAAGAGAACTCAAGCTGTGAGAGTGACATAATAAATAGAAATGATTTTCATCTATAACGAAATTCCAAGTTCGTTTGAGAGAGAATTTAAACCTGAAAAACAAATTTTACATTGCAATTAAAAAAAGGAAATGTTAATTTATAACGAACAGATTTTTGAAAGAAAACTTGAGTCTAAAACCCCTACTCTACAACTTATGACAGCACGAAAACGAGAATAAGTTAAAGATAATAATTAACTAAAGAAAACTTTGTGAAAGTTATATACCTTAAACAGTTAGTTGCAATATGTACAAAGTATTTCAGCAGTGCTTTAAGTGCATAATTAATTAGTTATTAAGAACTTAACTACTTTGAAAAAACAGCGCATAGACAGCGCATAGAAAAGGAACAAGCTTAGCCATCTTCTGTTCCTAGGTACCCCAAAAGACGCTTAAAGTTACAAAGAAAAGTAAGAGTTAAAACCCGCATAAATGTTAACAGACAAACCAATGCTTAAAAGCTGAAAAGCTAAAAAACGACAGAGAAAAGGTACATGAAGTACAAACATTGAACTTATAAAACCTAGAACCCAAAAACAAGGAAGAGAGCTTACCTCTTGTGTTACAAAAACTTTTCTCCTCACAAGAGGAGAACATGGCTGACCTCTTCCGCCACTCCCTAGATGCTGGGGGGCAGTGAGGGTGGGGCTGATGGCCTCCTCATACAGCAAGAAACCAACGCGCGGAGATTTTAACCAGAGAAAAAATATATAAACTTAAGACTGTGGATCTGTATGATCAGAATGAGCAGAATTAACTCTCCAGAATACATGAGAAATATTATAAAATACACGAGCAGTTTATTTAATAATCTTTGCATGTATTAAATCACCTTAGTGAGCTTCTATAGATTAATCAGAATCTTATTAATTTTAATGTTGGTTTTACTATTTTTAGTATAGCTATCCTAGTGATGAATAACTAGTTTTCTTTTTTATTTGTTTTTATTTTCTTTTATAAACAGATTTTTAAGCTTTTTTTGTGATTTTGTTTATATTATTTAATTTTTTGTTTTAATAGGACCGTCATATCCATAGCACTAAGGTTCCTTTAGGTAGTTAATAGGCATCCTCTAGCCAACTTCCTTACGGCTTTGATTGGTCAGAATCATATTATTAACTGTGTAGAAAATTAAAGCAGATCTGCCAACCTTACTCTATTATTCAGAATAATTTTTCTTAAAGTTCTTTTGATGAAAGAAGAAGGAATTTCGTTCTCTAGAAAACTTTCTAATAGTATATTAATGTGGTAATTGAAGTCCAAATTGTTGCTGCAAATTCTTGAAATTCTTAGGACCTGAGAAATTAGTACATTCTCAATTACTTTGGTTGAAATGTTATTATTCCAGTGTAGATATTTAATTACTTTGAAAGGAAAATTAACTCTTTTATCAAAGAGGCTAATAGATGGGTTACCTCTGTTGAGCTTAATGCTTAAGTCTAGGAACTCAAGTTCCTGATTACTGTGGTTGGTTTTACATAAGTTAAGAGAGCTAGGATAGATATTATCAAAATCACTCTCTATAACTTCGGAATTATTGATACACAGCAGATCATCAATATATCTAAAAGTGTAAAGGTAGTTTTACATGTATCGTATCATATGTATTGGGTTGGAAAGAAAGTAATGTCCGATGTTGAGGTACCCGAAGTCGAAGGCCTGGCCACGGCGCGCATCGGCCACTGAGATTGCGCAGCACACCGGCATGACATCAGCAGATACGTGGCCTAAGTCAGTGGAAGTTAGCCGTCAGAAGGCGAAGAGCGTAAGCGCCAGCCAACATGGAAATGGAGCAGATCCGCCATTGCATGCTGTATATATTTCGTTGCAGTAGCACTCCCGCAAGTGCTGTAAGGAACATTACCAGTGTGTATGTCATATCACATCGTCAGTGCTGTCGTTGGTTCGAATGCTTTCGAGAGGGAAAATTTGACCTCTCAGACCGTCCCAAAGCAGGAAGATCCGCAACAGTGGATACAGACATGCTGAAGACCTTAGTAGAGACCGGCCCACGTGTGACCACGCGGGAGTTGGCCGAACGGCTGGGGGACTGCCCACACAAGCATTATCACGCACTTGTGTCAACTTGGGAAGGTGCACAAGAGGGGGTTTGGATACCCATCAAACAGAGTTAAGGAGAAAGCAAATCGCATGAGTGCATGAGTTTCCCTGTTTGCACGTGACCAAGTTGAACCGTTCTTGGGCCGCATTGCGACAAGTGACGAGAAATGGGTCAGGTATGACAATGTCAGGGCCCGGAAACAGTGATTAGACTGAATACAGAAGCCCATGCCGACCTCAAAAGCCGGCTTACACCCAGGTAAGTTCTTGTGGTCTGTTTGGTGGGATATGCGAGGTGTCGTGTTGTTTGAGCTGCTGCCGGACAACACCACTATCACCGCCGATGTGTACTGCCGTCAGCCCGAGGGTCTGCCTGCATCGCTCACGTCGGAACGACCAGCACTGCTGAACCGCAAGGGCGTCCTTCTACAGCATAATGTAGCAAGATCTCACACAGCACGGGTGACCTGTCACAAGACCAGGGACCTGGACTGGCAGCTGCTGCCGCACCAAGCCTATTCCCTGGACATTGCCTCAAGCGATTACCACCTTTTCCAGTCGTTGCAGCACTTCCTAGACGGACAGCAATTCATCAACCGGGACGATATCGAACGCGCACTTACTCAATTCTTTGCGTCCAAGTCGTCACAATTCTACACGGACGGTATCCAACTGCTGCGTAGACGATGGAAGCAGGTCGTGACAAACAACGGAGATTACATTTTGGACTGATTTGTATTTGTATATACGGTAATTAGGACTTTTCTTTTGCCTTGCATTTGCAGACATTGCTTTCTTTTCAACCCAATATATCGTATCTTATGTGCTATATACCGTATCTATGCATAGGTATTATACATATATAGCAGAATTCGAACAGTTGAGTTCGAAGTTGGAATGATGTGTGAAGTGTAGACATTAAAAGTGTAGTTTTCTCAGGTTACATATTGTGTTCTTGTATTAATGTAAAACTGAAGTGTGTGCCACATTTAGAAATTTAAGCCAGTTATAGTTGCTATAACTGAATTTGAATATCCATTACATTCCACATTCAGTATTTGCCCCTGATCATTACACTTTTTATGCGTGCGCTGACTTCTCATCTCTCTCTCTCTCTCTCTCTCTCTCTCTCTCTTTCTCTGTATGTACTCGTACAAGAGCACAGCGGACACTGTGCAGTATGATTATAAAATATCGCGGGAGAAAGTTAATTCTTACTGCATCACATAGAGCATTATTCTGAAAATTTGTGATTCGTACAACGGTTAAGTTATATCTTATGTGGTATCAGAAATGGAAACGAAAACAGACACCAGAAAAATTAGATCGTCCGTTACTACAGTTCTTGTTGCTTGTGAAGAGGAATTCTACCCAAAAATTCTTTCGCCATTCAAAAGCTTATTTCTTCCCGATGGACATAGGCTATATACGTATTATCATGGTATGAAAAATTGGGGATGAACAAAAAACATTTATGTAAAACACCGCTGCGTCTCAAACCGGTGCCATGCGGGGTAAGGATGGGGTAAGAAACGCCGACTTCGATATCAGTAAAATACCATGTCGCGCCGGCACAGCCAAGTGAACCGGCACGTAATGCAGACGTACGCACTAATATTGCTTCCTTGATTGCTAAGGTCTCAATTTGAAATGAATTTTGAGTAGGTACCTGAGCTTTCGTATGCTTAAGTAATAAATAAATTGTAACTAAGCGCAAGTTGATACTGATTTAGTTTAAATAGATTAAGTCATCGCTCTTTCCACATTTTTCTTTAATTAACACACAGCAACCGAAAAATTGTATTTTCGACACCGCTGGGATCGAAGCCCAGATCTCTCGATAACTAGCCGAGTGCGTTCGCTTTACGCTACGGTGCCAACAATCCACGGCGCTATGTGTGTTTATCTGTCAGCATCTGACTTCTCAAATCCGTAGAGATGGGCTCAGCAGTTGAGACGTCTCCATCTGGTGGGACTTAACGGCACAAGCTATTTAATTATAGCTAATAAATCCAAATGGCAAGAGAAATGGTGAAAATCTTCCAAATATGTGGAGACAATGTTCTTTGTCTATTTACATTGTCTCCACGTATTTGGAAGATTTTCACTGATTTTGCTTGTTTACTTAGTAGAAAATCATAGGTTCGATTATAATCTTGATTGGTCAGGTTTTCATTATGTAATTTAGTGTAAATATTTCGATTACCATGTAAGTGAAATAAGATGGTTGGTGGTACTCAGAACTGCAAAGTACCTCATACCCCGAAGTTGACAACGATTTAGTGTTTGTTTACTTAGTGGTATAGGCTAATTATAATTTTTAGTGTACATAGTTACAAAGCTGATTGATTTTGTTTTCTTAGTGGTACATTTTCTTAGGGAGAACTCTGTTGAAAGGGAAAATCGTTTAGGACATATCAATGCTCACATTGCTGGGCAGATGGCACATATACTCCGTATCCCGATTATACACTGCTGGACAATTGCTAAGGACGGATCATAAACGGCTATATAGCGCATAAAAAAGTAAGTGTGGTTGGATACCAAGTGAAATAAAATAATGTCAGAATGCCAGGACATTACAAGAAAGACAATTTATTGTGCTCTGTAATCCAGATGGCATTGGAACTTGTTCAAGGGACAAACAGGCCATTTTGTGCAGAATACGTAAACGTGAAAAAAATGCAATTACCGTCCGCAGGCGTTCCGGCGTAAGATGTCAATACGGGATATGGCCACCATGGTGGGCGATGCAAGATTCCACACGTCGTGTCATGCTTTGCACAACATTATCAAGCTGCTGTTGGGGTAATTTATCCCATTCCTCTGTCAGTGCACGGATGAGGGTGTCCTTGTTTATTGGAGGGCATTGGTGACCAGCAAGACTCCTCTCCAAAGCATCATACACATTTTCAATGGGATTCAGATCTGGAGAACGTGCTGGCCATACGAGGCGTTGAATATCCTCGCTCTCAAGACACTCCTGGACGGCGACTGTTCGATGATATGTTGCGCTGTCGTCCATGAAAATGAATCTATCACCGACAGCACCACGGAACATGCGAACATGAGGTAGCAGAACATCATTAATGTATCGTTGGCCAGTCATAGTCCCAGTTGGAAGCACATAGAGGGACGTACGGCCATTGATCATGATGCCAGCCCATACCATGACACTACATGTCGGTTATCGGTCCCTTTCCTGTATGTTTGCTGGACAATATGCAGTACCACTATCACGCCAGATCAGTTGTCGTCGACAATCAGACGATAGACTGTATCTACTCTCATCTGAGAAGAGGACAGCAGACCAGTCGTTATCAGTCCAATTGCGATGTTGATTGCACCATTGCAAACGGGCGGTACGGTGACGTCTGGACAACGGGATGCACACAACAGGATGGCGGGCGTATAGTCCTCCTTCATGCAAACGTCTGGCGACAGTTTTTCGGGAGATCCTCTTGCCAGTAGCAGCCATAAACTGATTTGCTACCTCACTAGCTGTACTGCGTCGGTGTCTTTTTGTTGATAGCACTATGTACCGATCTTCTGCAGGTGTCGTACTGCGAACACGACCTCCCCCGTGACGTTTGCTACACTCTCCATTTGTTTGAAATGATTTCCAAAGCCTTGAAACAACACTGTGGCTGACGTCGAACTCCCTGGCAACATCTGTTATTTTTCGCCCTTCTCCAATCTTGCCAATAATACGGCCACGCGTAAAATCATCTAGGTGATGTCGGGAAGACATACTGAAAATTGCAAGTTCGTCAATTGATTCTTTCCCTTTCAACTTTGCGTTTGAACAACAACGGTGAATACGCGTCAAATCCTTTATATCTCTTATGAGCGCTATGACGTCACGAACAAGTTCGGCAATCCAAAATTTGCATACGCACAACACGTCTTACTGTATCCCACACTTATGCTAATTTCCACATTTTCCTGCCTTCCATTTTATGGTTGCTATCGTTGCTATTGTCATCCGTCCTTAGCAATTGTCCGGCAGTGTACATACCTTCAGACTTACCTTTTGCTTTCAAAAGACTGCAATTTCTCGTAAATGTTTCCTTCACCATAACTATCAACAAATTCCAGGGGCAAACATTCAAATATGTGGGATTAGATTTAAAACAGGAATGTTTCTCTCATGGCCAATTATATGTCGGTTTATCCAGATCGAAAGCTTGGAAAATCCAGTTTAATTACGAAAAGCAGCCCAACTAAAAATGTGGTATATGCAGAAGCATTGTAACTACATATGATAATATATTCTGAGAATATGTATGTTCCTATAATAGATATGTTCCGAGTTCCACGCGAACGAAGTCGCGGTCAAAAGCTGGTACTTTTATAGAGATGAAAAGGTTCTAAATAATAATTGCAGAATAAAACCTGAAATGTAGACATATCATGGGATATAAAATAAACCTGTAGAACTTCAGTTACTTCTGCTTCCCGAAATGAAATCATGGCTGCGTCGCTAATCATAAGGGCTGTAGTGTAAAAAGAATGAAAACTCTTTTTTCACAGAGTTAAGTTATAGGTGGTAGCTTTGCGTTGGGTTTTTCTCTGCTGTGTTTACTCGAATGGAAAACAACAGAGAAAAATTATACATGCATAAAGACTGCAGCGCTGAGTTCGGGCTCAATTTTAAGAGCCCGAGCCCGAATTTTATATTGCAGGATAGAGCCTGGGCCCGAACGAGCCCGAAAACTATGATTAACCTGTTTAGGCATTAAAAAAAATCTCCTCTTCTTGATTTCCAGCACTCTTTCCACCCAACTCAATTAATTAACCGATGTCTTTTTCAACTGCGGAATGAGAAAATGATGTCTATTTATTTCTATAGTTTCTTTAACCATTCATTTCTTTTTGAAATGTTTCGGGGTGCCGGGCACCAGGAAAAATCAGGAGACACAACAATCTACGTCGTTTACTTAGTGGTTGCTCAATAGAATTAGCAGGGAGCTTCTCCATTGAGTTAGGGGGCAAAATTTCGTCAGCTTGCTATCTACTATCTGTAGTTCTTAAAGAAACTTTTCCTTCGCAAAAATTCAGTAATTCATGGCCTATGGTATTCGTTACCCAAGCCCGGAATGAATAGCCCTGCCTAGTTCCCGCTCCCCATCCAGACACAGTTGCCAAAGAATTCTATTTAACAACTACAAAGTGTAAAAAAGTCTCGTGTGCTAAATCGTACAAAATCACATTTAAAAAAATAGAAAGAAAATTCTCTTCTTCTGTCCGAGCCCGAGCCGAACTCCCGTAAGTTTTATGCAGCCCGAGCCCGAACTCCCGTAAGTTTTATGCAGCCCGACCCCGAACTCCCGTAAGTTTTATGCAGCCCGACCCCGAACTCCCGTAAGTTTTATGCAGCCCGAGCCCGGTTCGGGAACGGGCTCGACCCGTCTCAGCTCTGAAAGACTGACTCTGAACAGGTTACTGACTTCAGTAAAAATAATCCCAGAGCTCATTCTCTAATTCCTTATGAGTGACAGAAGATATATATATATATTTTTTATTGGGGTTTAACGACCATCATGAGCAACTCAATGGGCTATAAGCACAGTCGCCCGTCCGTAATTTATGGCCACTGACTCCAGGGAATGGAGAGAGCCAGTGCGGTAAGACAAACACAACATTCGTGCCTCACCGGGATTCCAACCCAAACCCATCTCCGACGAATGGTCAGAGGTTAGCACTTAGACCGCCTCTTTGCCACTGCGCCACAAGAGCGTCAAAGAAATCTTCTATAATACATCCACGACATAATCTTAATAGAAAAGGCTTAGGAATTGATGTAACAATATTAGTTATATCTATTCAAAGTTACTAATATGTATTATTCACACTGAATGTTTAGGACCGTGTAGAACGACGGAGCAGTATTTAAATAAAAATTTAATATTCTTATCATGCAACATTCTTCCTTTTATTTAAGATTGCTCAAATTAAGTAATTTTAATAATATTGGTAAAAGTAATTAGTAATAAAAATTTTAATAAAAAATTGCTAATTGGAACAATTTAGGTTTCACATTGCTTTTGAAAAGTATTAGGGTCTTTTTTCTGGGTTGTTTCTTCCTGGGGACGCGGATGGGCTAATGGTCAACGTTCGTGACTGCCAGGAGGAATTTCAGGTTCGATCCTAGGCAGGTACGAACGCTCGAACCACTAAATATCC
Source organism: Macrothele yani (assembly GCA_039090855.1). Lineage (NCBI taxonomy): Eukaryota > Metazoa > Arthropoda > Arachnida > Araneae > Macrothelidae > Macrothele > Macrothele yani. The sequence continues at coordinate 2,253,628 of CM077022.1, read as the reverse complement.
GCGGTGCGTCGGATGGGCACGTTAAACCGTCGGCTCCCGGGTACTAGCCTTCCGGTAATAAATGAGGCTGTCTTCCTCACACTTTCTACCTCGCTTCCGTGTCACATTCTATCGGGCACTCTAGTCCAAATCTCCTAGCTTCCTATTTCTAAGGGTTGTTCAAGACCTGGTGTCAGACACTCGCTAAAATCCTCTATACATGATCTGATGTGTTTCTTTCTAATCAGTCCACCACTTGGGCATCTTTTTATAATACTCTGGTGTGCAAAAATTAAGGACGAAAAGCAGAAATTAGCATAACAGCGGAACGACCAGGCAGAATGGACCGAAAGACCACTGAGGAGATAGACTAGGGTCCGGTACGGTAGGGCATGCGCATATATGCAGCATGACGTAGGGGGGGGGGAGTGTCGGAAGGGTATAAAGCACACGGGTGGTGTACGCTCAACAATTCGGTGAAAGCTATTGCACGTTGTACATCTGTTTGAACAACGTCGAGTTGCTGCCACCGTGTGATATGGCCAACAGGCAATCCAGTAGACGACATATGGATGACTTTACCCGAGGTCGCGTCATTGGGAAGTTGGAAGAAGGTCGAAGTGTGTCTAGTGTGACCGAGGAGTTCGGGATCGCTCACAGCATCGTTTCACGAGCTTGGAAAGCATTTCAAACGGCAGGAACAGCTGTCCGAGAGTTTAGTAGTGGTCGTCCCCGAGCAACCACGGCGGCGGACGACCGGTATATTGTCCTACAAGCGAGAAGAGACAGACGGCAGGCAGCGGGAAAAATCGCAAGGCACATGCAGCCGACAACTGGACGTCCGTTTTCGCATTTTACCGTGGCCAGGAGGCTGCACAAAGGTGGTCTATTTGCGCGACGACCAGTACGGTGTGTGCCATTAACGCCTGCTCATCGGAGACGGCGGTTTCTGTGGTGCCAGGAACACAAGAACTGGACACATCAGCAATGGGGTCGAGTTCTCTTTACGGATGAGAGCCGATTTAATCTGACGAGCGATTCTGAACGTATACACATCTGGAGAGAGCAGGGAACACGCAATCACACCTTTAAGATCATCGACAGGGACCGGTTTGGAGGTGGCGGAGTTCTCGTTTGGGGCGGTATCATGCTTGGTAGCCGTACTGACCTCCACATCTTCCAAGCAGTTTCAGTCACTGGTGTCCGCTATTTTACCGAGGTTCTCCTGCCTCACGTGCGTCTGTTTAGACGTGCTGTGGGTCCTGAGTTCCTCTTCATGAACGACAACGCTACACCTCATCGTACAGTGGCTGTCGCAGAGCTGTTGGAGAGTGAAGATATTCAACGCATGGATTGGCCCGCAGGGTCCCCGGACCTAAATCCAATCGAACACGTGTGGGACCTTCTCGGGAGACTCTTGGCAGCACGTCACCAGCCGCCAGCAACGATTCCGCAGCTGCGATTGGCGCTACAAGAGGAATAGGCCGCGATGCCTCAACAGCTCCTTGACAACCTCGTCCTCAGCATGGACAGACGTTGTAAATCTTGCAACGCAGTCAGGGGTGATCATATCCCCTACTAAAGACTGGATTTTTCTTGGCAGCCGCCTGTCACATGAACGTTTCTGTCTTCTGTCCAGTTGTGCTCGAAGCTACCTTTTCAATAGAGTGCCTTTGTATCCTTTAGATTCCTTGTTTGGACGGGTTTACTCACTTGTCCCATATTCTTACATTTTGGGGATCTTATGGTATGATTTGAGTCTATCTGCACGACGTTACATTCGAAAAACCGTCTCGTCCTTAATTTTTGCACGCCAGTGTAATAAAAAGATGCTGCTGACATTATAATAATAACTACAACACCGCTGACAATGAAATTGTTTCCATTGAAGAACGATTCGTTGATTTTGTATTATCAAAAAAGAAACAGGAGAAGGACCTTTCAAAACAAATTTCAGTTAAATTTAAGAAGGGTGGTTTAGATATTAAAGACATAAGAGGGCAAAGATATACGATAATGGAGCAAATATGACCAGAAAACATAATGAAATGCAAGTACATATATTGAGGATAAACATATGTACCTTACGCTGCACATGCGCTTAATTTGATAGCAGTACATGAAGCAAGTAATTATATAGAAATGGTTTCATTTTTGGGGATAAATCCAGAAGCTACTTAACTTCTTTTTTTGTTTTTTGACACCATAGGTGGAAAAAAATGACTGCGTTATAAAATACAACTCTCAAAAGACACAGCGACACAACATAGTGTTCTAAATCGCGGACAAGAAATACTCTGAAATTTCAAATTAATGAAGTTATACTAATTCTAAAAGAAATTTCTGAAGATTCTTCATCTGGAGACGGTGTAGCAACAGCTGTCATTGACTATATTGAGTCATAATTTTATTATGTGGGAAACAGTTTTAACAAAAAAAAAAAAAAAAATGTTTTCAACAAACAGTTGCAGAACAAAACCGATATATTTTTCGGTCTTCAGAATTATGAAATGGACTTACTTTTTTTATTCCAAAATTTAAGAAATGAAGGGTTTCATAACGTTATGTTAGATTGTGAAAAAAATACACGAGTATTCTGAAATTGATTATGCACCCAAAAGCAAACGAAGAAGAAATGAATAAACATTCCCCGGAGAAACAGATGGAAGTGCATTATTTTCTAGTCACGATGAATTAAAACACTTGTAATTATAAAGTTGTTAAGGTCATCATCTTATAACTGAACGACTGATCCGAAAATAAGCAGTCTAGACGTTCGATTTCTGATTTTTTAAGGTGAGAATTTAGCTACCATGCCGTTAGATTTTTAAAATAAGTGGCACGGCATCCAATTGTTGCATCGCCTGGATAGTATTCAGCTATTAAATGAATTACAATGTTTTCAGTGTCAAGTTCAAATAAGTTCCCCTCTTAAAAAAAAAATTAAAATCTTTACACCATTTAAAAATTTTGAACGAAATGGTTAATATGGGTTTGAGGGTTTAACATTTGCTGCGGTAAGAGCTATAAGCAGTCGCCAGTACCCAATTTGGGGCCTCTGGTCCCAGGGAGGAGAGAGACCCAGTGCCATAAGACAGACGCACCACCCATGCCTCATTCAGGTCCACCAAGGAGGTTAATGCCCGGGTCCACCAAGGAGGTTAAAATAATACTTCTGGAGATGCCCTGAGTCTCCTAACCGTGAAGCTGCAAACTGTGGGAATTTGACGTTGTTTACATGATACCATGTAATTTCAACTGTGTGTATTTTGGAATTCCGTGGTTTTTGGTTGCAGAAATCGTGTTAGTATCGAACCGGAATGAATTATACTTCTTACATGAGTGAAGTTTTCAATTTTTAACGTTATGTTTTGTTCAGAATTCGCACTAACGTTCGTGTATTTCAATTTAAAATAAAAATAGGAAGGATCCTCAAAATGATTAAGAATTTTATAAATTCAGCATTTTCCCACACTTAGCAGCAATTTACGGTGCCAAATCGGTAACATTTGACACGGAAGGAGACGATTTGGCCAGCACAAAATGCATTGCAATAGGCTTAAAAACCATCAGCTTTCCCACGAATGAGGTGAAAATTGATGGCGAGTTCAAATGCAAATGCAAATACTGCAATTGTACAATTAGTTGCAAAATAGAGCATAATAAGTACCATTTAAGGAACTGTTCTTTCACCTTGTTGATTTTTGTAGTAACAACAACTTTGTTGTTGTGAGCAATGGGCTTTACCTTCAAACCCTCGGTATTCCCATGGGCAGTCGTTTCTCCAGTAGCCTTGCTAACCTTTATTTACATCATTTTGAGGAAAGAAGGCTCATTGCTGCCAGTACTCTGCCCAGCGTGGTTTTACGATATGTTGACGACATTATTATCTTCCATATTCCTGATGATTTAAATTTTAGTGCTGATCTGTATCCTGATGACCTCATTCTGGACAAAAACTAATGATTCGTCTGGCCACGTTAGTTACCTTGACTTAGAGATTAGTGTTGATGGTGTGGATGGGTGTGCAGTTAACCTATTTGATAAAAAGAAATAATTTTGACTTTGACATTACTTATTATATTCAGTGGTCCTCAAATGTTTTCGCTAAAATATTTCGTAACTTAATCATTTCTCACTTTCATAGAATTGTAAAAATATGTTCTACACAAGCTTATGCATTCAAAAATATCAAAGATTGTATGAAAAAATAAAAAATAGCAAATTTCCTTCAAAATTTTTTAGACATTACCTTAAACAACTGATCTTAAATTTTAATTCCGTTTCGCGAAGTTTCAAATTGCACATTGACATTTTTGACTAACCCAGGACCTAACAAAATTAATGTTGGCATGAAAGACTTAGTGCCGCCTGGTGGGTCCCTGGTGGCTGAAGACACATATATAACACAGTATCACACCTTACTGATCACACACATTTTTTGGCTGGTTAGGATCGAGTTTTTATCCATAACTACTTCTTTTTCTATTTGGATACACGTTGGACATATGTTTCTTTTACACTTTGGTGTTATTCTTGGATTGCATTTGATTGAATTTTGACGGTAAGTTACATTTTCTTTTTTGATTTTTACTTATTTTGTTTTTTTGACATTTGTTTTTCGTTTGTTTTGGTCCGGTTGTCAGGCTTCGGCACCATGGCCAGCCGACATTTGGGTTTCTCCTGTCGTTTGCTGGCACCAGAAAAGCCACTCCTACAGGTTGATGCTCTCCCGATGTCAGCAACCTGTCTTATTTAATTTACTTCAATGTTAATTCTTTTGTTTAAATGTAATAGAATATACACTGAAGAGTAAATGAATTAGAGATACCTGTATAGTAACGTGTAGTACCACCGTTCGCCCTGATGACGGCGGCGATTCGTCTCGGCATGGACTCGACAAGACACCGGAAGCGTTGGGAAGCCATACGGATCCACGACCCCTGGACAATCTGCCACAGTTCACGAAGATTTGATGGAGAGGGGTCAGAGCCTCGAACATCTCTCTCGATGGCATCCCAGATGTGCTCGATGGGATTAATGTCAGGTGACCTAGCTGACCAAGGAAGCGAGGTCACGTCGGTGGAGTGTTCATCCAACCATTCGGATACAATTCGGAAGCGATGGCACGGTGCATTGTCTTGTTGCATGATGAGGTCCCCAGTGAGATGTTGAAGACACACAAACGGGAGTAAATGGTCGTCCAGGATATCCCGGTAACGTTGACCTGTGAGGGACGATGTCACATGTACCAGGTGTCTCATTTCAGTCCACGTAAACAGTCCCTAGACAAGAATGCCACCCCCACCAACTTGAAGAGTACCCTGCTGGCATGAAGGATCCATCGCTTCATGTGGTTTGCGCCGTACTCGTATCCTGCCATCCGCATGTACTAACGTGAATCTCGACTCATCAATCCAGGCAACATTTTTCCACATGTCTAGGGTCCAGTGGCGATGTTCCCGCGCCCATGGTAATTTTTGTGCCCTGTGATGTGCGGTCAGCAGCTGCCCCCTCGTGGGACGTTGGCTTCTGTACCCCAAAGCAAGGAGATGGTTCTGGATGGTGTGACTGCTTACACGTTTTTGTGCACCAGCGTTAAATTGCCGAGTGATTTCTTGCACTGTGGTCCGTCTATCCGCTGTTACAATGCGAGCTAGCCAACGATGACCACGCTCATCCACGCGCTGTTGTCCACGGCAGTTGGCCCTTGCAGGGATGGTTTTACCGGATTCGATGTACTCACGGTGCACCCGTGTCACAGTTGCTTGTGAAAATCCCAGTGCCTGCACGACTTCCGAGATGGAGTGACCCCTTCGTCGGGCCCCGACAGTTTGCCCACAATCAAATGTGCTTAGATCCTTTCGTCTTACCCATACTGCGTCCGACTCTTACGGATTCCCGTTGTATCACTCCTTATATTGTCGGATCTCTGCATACGTCATGCCGTTTCCGTTTGCAGGGCCGCCCACAGCGCCACATTTGCATAACGCCAGCTGTCTCTAATTCAATTGCTCCTCATAAAGTGAAGCGACTACGCCCGATCGAATGCAACCAATAGCAGCGTCCCTAGTGGCGAAATGCGGAAGTTAGCCATTTCAAATCGAAAACAAAAAGAAGTAGAGCAGAATTTCCAATAACAAAGTTGTAGAGAATCAATTAATTAGTATAAAAAACGACATTTGTTTCATACGGATAAGATAAATTGTCGCCTGAATACCCTAAAATGTCCAAAATCGATGCGCGATGATTCGAATCTGCATATTCACATTTCGCAAATGTAGCCGTATGCAAATGTAGATTGTGACGTTGTACCGTACCTACGATATGAAAACTAGTAGCAGGATGTACCCTGATCAGAAGTTTAGGTCTACGTACGCTGTGTGAGAATGGCGAGCTCGGATTTCTGGGGTTACGTAAACAATCAGGTGTATGCAACAGCGCCTACAAGTTTGCTGGATCTACGTCGTCGTGTTACAGATGCTTGCAATAGTGTGACACCTTCCATTCTGAGGAATGTGCATGCAGAGTTACTTTCACGAATACAAATGTGTATCGAACTCCTCGAACATACTCGACATTAATTTTTTATCACTGTACGCCAGTTTGCCTTTTTTGTTTTTGTTTTGTCTGACGTCATCAAACTGTATTGACATCAGTACGCATTTATGCAATAAATTGTGTGTATTTGCTCATACCTATGCCTGTTCCCTTCAAATGTTCACACAAAAGGTCGCGCATCGATTTCGGACATTTTAGGGTATTCAGGCGACAATTTATCTTATCCGTGTGAAACAATGTCGTTTTGTACTAATTAATTGATGCTCTACAACTTTGTAATTGGAAATTTTGCTCTATCTCTTTTCGTTTTCGATTTGCAATGGCTAACTTCCACATTTCTCCACTAGAGGCGCTGCTATTGGTTTCATTCCATCGGGCGTAGTCGCTTTACTATACCGTTATTGCACTTGCATAACTGTACCTCTCTCCGCTCGGAAGTTTTTCCAGGCTGAAGGGACTTTCCTATGCACCCTGTATATATAGAATATACATATAAATAAATTCTTCTGATTCAAGGCTTCTTGAATTGGAAGAGGAACTACAAAGGATCAAGTGGGACATCGTCGGGCTAAGTGAGGTAAGGAGAAAAGGAGAAGATCTCATTGAACTTAAAAGTGGACATCTCTTCTACTATCGTGGGACAGATACTAGCAGAACTAGTGGTGTTGGATTTATAATAAACAAGAAACTGAAGGATAAAGTTGTAGAAGTTGAAAGTTCCTCTGACAGAGCTGCACGACTCGTTATCCAACTCTCGAAAAGATACCAGGCTCAGATTATTCAAACTTATGCACCCACCACAAGTCATCCTGAAGAAGAAATTGAAGAATTTTATGAGGAAATTTGTCATCTAAATAATAAAGGTAAGCAGCACTTGAAGATAATTATGGGAGATTTCAATGAAAAAATAGGGCAACGGTAACAGAATGAAACTTCAGTAGGTAAATTCGGTCACGGCAACAGAAACCAGCGTGGAAATACTCTCGTTGAGTTTGCAGAGGCAGAAGGGTTTTTCATCTTGAACTCCTTTTTTAAGAAAAAGCCACACAGGAAATGGACATGGAGACATCCAAATGGGACGACAAGTGAAATTGATTTTATTATGTGTAACAAAAAATTCGTCATAGAAGACTGCAGTGTGCTAAACAAGTTCAACACAGGTAGTGACCATAGATTGGTGAGATGTAAGATGCACCTCAACACTAAACTTGAACGTAGCAAGCTCATAAGACAAACAAAATGTATTGACATAACCAACCTTAAAAAACACCATGATACCTTCAAGTTGGAACTGAAGAACAGATTCTCTGCTTAGAAGGCCTAACATCGGAAGAAGTGGATATTTCTGAAGTTAACAGAAAAGTAACCAAAGCTCTTATGGAAACAGCAACAAAACTAGCTGGGTCTAAGAACAAGTTGCTTGCGAACAAATTATCAGGAAAAACTAAAATGTTGATGCAAAAAAGAAGAGAGATGATTAAAACTAAAGAAGATGTGACTTCCAAAGTGGAATATATAGAGCTGTGCAAGACAGTAAGAAAAAGTATCACTGAAGACGTAAGGAAATTCAACTGTGAACTAGTGAGGAAAGCAATTGAAAACAACCAAAGCCTAAAGATAGCAAAGGGACATCTCAGTAAGGGAAGAAAACAGATTATGGCACTGAGAGAAGAAGATGATTTTGTAACAAGAAATAGAGGCGAAATTTGACAAGAGTGAAAGATTTCTACTCCAAATTATATGAAAGGGATGATACATGTACTCGAGACATCATGAAAGGTACCAGTACCAGAGTTCCTCCAGTCCTCCCAGCAGAAGTTGCAGATGCAATCAAGAACATGAAGCGCGGGGAAAGCTCCAGGAGGAGATGGAATTACTGTAGACATCATACAAGAAGCAAGTGGAGAAATCGAAACAGTACTCGCCCAAATTTTCACCTGATGCCTTAATGAAGGGAAGATTCCTGAGGATTGGAACACTGCTACAATGATCCTGCTACATAAAAAAGGTGACATTGAGGATCTCGGGAACTACAGACCTATCAGTGGTTTATAAAATCTTCACTAAAGTTCTTTCACACCGCTTGAAGGTAACACTGGACATGGCTCAACCGAGAGAACAAGCTGGATTCAGGAGTGGCTACAGCACAATAGATAATATCTACGTACTGAGAGAACTAATTGAAAGAGCGAGGGAATATGAACTTCCATTGTGCATGGCTTTTATCGATTATGAAAAAGCCTTTGATTTGGTGAAACTATCAGCAGTTACAATGGCTCTGAAATCCTGCGGTATTGAAGATGCATACATTAATATTATTAATAACATCTATGAAAATGCAAGTGCAAAGATTCGGCTGTTTGAAAATACAACACATAAAAATTGGAAAGGGAGTGAGACAAGGGGACACCATATCTCCAAAAATCTTTAATGCCACATTGGAGGGTGTCTTTCAGTCGCTGAGCTGGGAAAACAAGGGGATAAAAATTAATGGAGATTATCTAACCCACCTTCGTTTTGCTGATGACGTAGTCATTTTTACAACTACTCCATCAGAGCTGCAGAGTATGATCCAGGAACTTGCTGACAAGAGTAAAGAAGTGGGATTAAAAATGAACTTTCAGAAGACAAAAGTGATGTTCAATGCTTTTACAAGAAATGAAGATTTATCGATTGATGGAGAAAAGCTGGAGATAACAGGCACGTACGTTTATCTTGGACAGCAGATATCAAGTGAGGGTCACATTGATGAAGAAATTAATCGGCGTACAAAACTTGCCTGGAGAGCTTTTGGAAGAAACAGCATAATTTTCAAGTGCAATATGCCATTATGTCTTAAAAGAAAAGTGTTTGATCAATGCATCCTTCCAGTGCTTACGTATGGTGCAGAGACGTGGACCTTAACTAAAAGAGACATAACAAAGGCTGCAGACAACTCAAAGAAGCATGGAGAGGTGCATGCTTGGTGTAACCAGGAGAGATAAGAAGAGGAACTCGTGGATCCGAAAAATTACAAGAGTGGAAGACATCATGATCAGAGTTAAATCCCTGAAATGGCAATGGGCTGGACATACTGCCAGAAGGACAGATCATGGATGGACAGCCGAAATTTTAGATTGGATTCCAAGAGACAGGAAAAGACCCAGAAGAAGACCACATGGGAGATGGGTGGATAAAATTCAAAAGTATGCAGGAGTGACATGGAGGAGACTGGCACAAGACAGACCGTTGTCGAGGAAACTTAGGGAGACCTTCGTCCAGCAGTGGATTGATAATGGTTGACATTGATAATGATATAAATAAAAGAAAAAACTATAAAAAATCCAAAGAAGTCCAATAAAACCCGAAAAAAAAAAAAAACATGTGGTCTGGGTTTTTTCAAATCCTGAGTAATGATCAGAGCCAACATCCGCACCTCTCATCACACGAGTGTCAACAACTAAGTGTCTCAGACGCTGATCGTAAACAACAAAATCTATTACAAGGTCCCGAGTCACAAGGAGCATACACTACAACTACTCTCTGAAGTTTCACTCTCAAACGAATCCAAAGAATTATCTCACTTATGCAGCTATAGTGAATCAAGTTGTTCTTCATCTGTTCACTTAAAATCACACCTACACCAGCCTGCCTTCTCACATTATCCTGTTTTCCAGACCACACACTCACCATTCCATTCAGTTCTTCTATCCCAATTTCCTTCTTTTTAGTTTCACTTACACACAGCACAGCCAATTTATTCTTATTAATTTCTTCAATCACCTCATTCATCTTTCCATTTATTCCTCTAGTATTCCATACACCAACCTTACACTAACTCAGTCGAGATCTCTTTCTCCTTCTCCGTTTTCCATTTCCATTTTGTTTCCGTGGTGGATCACCTTTCTCAAGTGTGGTAGGTCCGCCATATCCCGCACTAGAATCCGAAAGAATAATTCTTTGTGTTTTTAAATCAGATAAGTACACCAGTGTGGGGGATTAGTCCACAGCTGACGGTTCTAGTTGGTCATTCAACCTAAGGATTCTGGAACAAAACCCAGTGAGTTGGGGTCTTTTCGCTAATGTCACAGGAATTAGCTGGTAACTCAACACTAATTTATACTGAAGCTTAAAATTGCATCAATGTTTTTCTCCTTGAAATTTCGATTTTTTATGAAAATTGTCCAAAAACTGTTCAGATATACCCTTAGGAGAGGTCCCAAAATTGGGGGGACGAGGACGGTTGTTATGATGTAACAAAATTTCAAGTAATATATGAATAGGTCAATTTCCTAAACGAATTTACCGTTGTGTCTTTAAAGAAAGGTGTTTGATCAATGCATCCTTCCAGTTCTTAGTTATGTCCCTGATTAAAAAAAAAGACGTACAGAGGCTGCAAACAACTGAAAGACGCTTGAAGAGATGCATGCTTGGTAAAACCAGAAAAGATAGGAAGAAAAATACATGCATTAGGGAAACGACAAGGATTGATGAGATCATGATCCAAGTGAAGACCCTCAAGTGATAATGGGCTGGACATGTTGCTGGACGAACTGACCACCCTTAGACAACTGAAACATCAGAGATTGGATACCAAGCGACGAAAAAGGAAGACCACCACGCTGGAGATGGGTAGATAAAATTTGAAAACATGCTGGAAGGACTTGGAGATTGGCTTAAGGTAGGAAGTTGTGAAAAAAACTTGGGGAAACGTTCATCCAGCAGTGGATTGATAGTGGTTGATATACACGGTCGTATCAGAATAATATGACCACCCCCGGAATCACGGTGTACCCGCCCAGGCGCGTCACAGAGTGCACGTGACAAGGTCGACCACATAGACCCGACACGGAGATATAAGCGGCCGGCCAGGACAGATGAGCCATAGTGCTTTACGTGAGCACAATGAGCAGAGGTAGTGATTTGACGGACCTTCAAAAAGGAATGATCATCGGCTACCGCGCCAAGGATGGGAGCATCTCAGAATTCGTCTGCTGTTTGCGAGGTGTTATAGTAAGGGTGTACCAAGAATGGACCGCTGGCACACCGAGTACCTCCGGACGTCATAACTATAGGGCCCCAAAGGCCGTCGACCCCAGAGGAGAACGTCGCCTCCGTCGACTGGTAAAGAGCAATCGAGATGCAATAGTGCAGGAATTGACCACGCAAAGGAACGCTGGGGCACCCAGGTACGTGCCCTCGATAACATTAGAGCGAAGCCTTTTACGCATGGGTCTCCGGAGTTGACGCTGCGTCAAGGCGCCCATGTTAAACCAGGTCCATCTGCAACGACGCCTGTAGTTCGCCAGGGACTACCGTCATGGGACAGTGGAAGAGTGGAAAAAAGTTGCCTTCTCGGACGAATTGAGGTTTGTACTCCACATACATGTAGGTGACGGGCGGTGGCGGATACGGCGTCAGACACACGACAATCAACAGCCAGACATGCTTGTCGGTCAAGCACAGGCCGGCGGTGGAAGTGTGCATGTCTGGGAGATGATTTCCTGGTATGACCTGAACGCCAATGGCTACCTGTCCATCCTCGCTGATCACATGCATCCCTTCATGTTGGACGTTTACCCTTGTGGTGATGGTGTCTACCAACAGGACAATGCACCGTCGTACCACGTCGCTAAGGGGGTGCGTGACTGGTTCCAGGAACACGACAGCGACGTCTCCGTTGTCCCTTGGCCGGCAAAATTCACCGTCCTCAATCCCATGCGCTTGTGGGACTATTTGGATCGACAGGTCCGACGTGCCGACCCACAACTTCGTCATTTCCAAGACCTCCGTGCCCTGCTGTAGTCCGAATGGGCAAGTGTGCCTCGGGCAACCGTCCAGGGCCTCATTGCGTCCATGCCATGCCATGCCGTCTCGTCGCTGTCATCCAGGCCAATGGTAGTGATTCCCATTAGTAGGTATAGGTGGTCATGTTATTCTGATGCGACTGTGTATATTTATACAAGGTAGGTTCAAAAAGTTCCTGGAAAAGTACCCAACTGTGGGAATGAAGAATGGGGCACGGGATTTTTCGGTTTCAAAGGTTGGCAGCACATATAACGTCGTCGGACGGCAAGTTGCGCTATCCCATTTCCTGTCTGTGTTTTAAGGAAGTGGGATATCAGTTTGCCACCAGTAGTTTCTTTGTTTACTGTGCTTTACGTTCTTTCTACAAATCTTAAAAATATTCTTAATCCTAGATCGTACAATCAGTTACGCCACCGGGGCGGGGCGGCTTGATTGCCTTGTGAACATGTGCGTCTGTATAACTATCCACGTCGCTCTTCAACGAGCATGTGCGTTACCGGATGTGACGTCACGAACTTTCGGCGCGTATATCTCCGGAATGCGACGTCCGATCGGACAACGGACAACGGTTTTCGGTTTCTTTCTCCACGAGGAATCCTCCGGTAGGTTTATTGTGCGGTCGATTCTGATCACCCTGTATAATTCGTAGTTACGATTTATGTGTGTCCCTCCTGAAAATTAAGCTTTGGGCGCCCATGCAGTGGTGTATGCGCTGGCTTCTGATAATTAATTCGAGGGGGTCTGGGTTCAAATCCCGGTGAGGCATGGGTAGTGTGTTTGTCTTACGGTATTGGCTCTCTTCCTTCCCTAGATCCAGTGGCCCTAAATTAGTAACAGGCGACTGCTATAGCCCATCAAGTTATTTCACTGTGGTGTGTGTGATGTGTGTGATTGGAGGTTTAACGACCACCGTGAGCAACGCAATGGGCTATAAGCAGTCGCCCGTCCCTAATTTAGGGTCACTGGTTCCAGGGAAGGGAGAGAGCCAGTGCCGTAAGACAAACACAACATCCATGCCTCACCGGGATTCGAACCCGGACCCCTTCGGACGAATGATCAGAGGCCAACGCCTTAGACCACTGCGCCACCGGGGCGGCATTTCACTGTGGTCATCAAACCCCAAGCAAATAAATGACATTTGAGTTTACAGATTGCATAACGCACCCGAAAGAAGCAAGGAAAATTAGAAAGGGCACAGTTCGAACCATGATCTACCCGCCAACGTCATTCAGTAAATCCCGTTCCCATGCGATTACATTGCATACGTTGATATGAAGACAAAAGTAGCATCACAACGATAAAGTATAGTATTTGGTATTAGAAAAATGTAGTACTCATTCGATTATTTTGAATTTTAATTTAAATTCTGGAAATTATGAGGTTCTGAAGTATAAACATTAACGGAAGCATGGTGATTTGGGGGACAAACTAAAGTCAAAAGCAGGAGGAACACGTCTCCTTATCCTCATACGGTTCTACGCCCATGAGCACACCTTGCTTATGAAAAAAATGCACAATTTTCCATATTTTTACGTGCATATGTCCTGGAAGAAGTTGTAAACAGGACAGTTAAATACAGATTAAGAACTCCCTTTTGATTTCATAACTAATACTTTAGTATTAGTATTATATATAAACCCCGAAAAAACCGGCGACTAGACAGCCGGCATGACCGGGGTATTCGAATCCCGATCCTAACGGGCGACTGCTATAGCCCATCAACACTCAAAGGCGCATAGTCGTCTTTACGGGACTCAACCCACCATGGGCGGACGAGATAGAATGGTAGATATATAATATTATAATATAGTATTATACAGTATATATATAATACTATTCGTATTATTAAAACGCCTCTATTTATAGAGGCTTTTTAATGCGCAGTCACTGAAATCAGGTTGAATCTTGGCCCCGATTCCATGTACGCCACTGTAACTAAATTTAGTTTTAAATAATTAACCGAATTAATCGTGTACGTCGAAATATCGAAAAAAAAAAATCTGGTGGATTTGAACCACGTTGTACCGCATTTATTCCAACCTTACTCGTGGTTGGAATAAATGCGGTACGAAGCGTTTAAGCTGTGTATGGAATAAAGACAACCTTTAACCGATGGCAGGAGAGAGAAGGAGGGGAGGAACGCGGGGAGTGCTGGTGACGTCCATTAAAGGGATGCAAGAAGCGGGATAGAAAAAAACTTTATTTTTTCGGATCTCAGCATTGTACTTCAATCGGATTAAGCACTTTTTTCAAAGAGGCCACGCGTTTGCACCCGTATGTCATTCTCCGTAATCTACCGATCAGGGGAATGGAAATCTATTATTGGAGGCGCTTATTTGGATTGTGCGGAAATCCTGTTTCACAGCATCGCAGTATGAATCGCTCTAAGATGAAATATACACAACAACAGGAAAACTTGTCATTTTAACTGCGATGTCGGAATCAGCTGCAAGGGGTTTGCTTTAAATGTCTATTTAAAACATGGATTCGTAGAAGCTGCTTTCCAATGTTGAGATTTATTTTCTGAAAATCTCGTCTGCCTCAAGCTTTCTAAAATCAAGCTTTCTTTTTCTTTTATATGCTCATTGGGTGTTTAACATCATGGAACGAAAAACGATGGCATTTTCTGTGTTTGTAAAATCGATAGCAAAAATGCATGTCGCTGTGTCCATTTTTTTATTTATTTAGCCTACGGCGTTGTTCGTTGTTCCCAGCTTTTAACGTTCTTTTTAAATTTAGAATTTTTTCCTTTCTTTCTCACGCTCATGAGTATTACATGCCTGAAGTCGTCCAGCCCTAATTTAGGATCACTTGCTCAAAGCAAAGTAGCCCCCGTGCCAATCGCTGGAATTCCGTTTCTGAAGTGTTTTTGGTTCGTTTTACTCTATTATACGACTGCGTTAGTTCCCCCCCCCCCCTTTTTTTTTTTTAAACGCATCTGAGAAATCAATGAACAGTACACGACATAGAACCATGCTCTAATATTACTCAAAATCTTTTCTGAAACGTAACAAAATAATTTAATTGATGCCCCAAGAATGGTAGTTCGACATTGTTTCTCGTTCCTTTTTTAAGTAAAGTAATTTAAACTTTCTACTCTCCCGTAATCGTGTTAATCTCTCCTGACCCACGTCGCCGGAGGAAAAGAATTATCCTGCTCGTGCTCCGATATTGAATACCAACGGTTACTTTCACATTCTTTCGGTGGCGTGCCAGCAATTAGGTTTCATACGAATTATCCGCCGGTTAACGCAAAACGTACTTCACCTTCCTGGCCGCGATCTGTGAACGCCAGAATACAATGCAAAAGAAACCTCTACCAAACGCGTATATGTACACTATATTGACAAAAATCACCGGACACCTAGAACAGAAACACAGCATAGCATTTATTGACATACATTATTAGTACGGTGTAGGTCCACCTTTGGCCTTAATGCATGCACTGACCCTTCGAGACATGCTTTCGACAAGGTTTAGGAACAGAGCGATAGGTATGCGCTTCCATTCAGTACATAGTGCTGCCGCTAACTGTTGCTTAGTAGTAGACCTTGGTTCCAAACTTCTCATGCTGCGCTCTAATTCATCCCATAGGTGTTCTATGGGATTAAGATCAGGGCTCTGTGCTGGCCAGTCCGCACACGATACGAAATTATCGTCAAACCACGCCGTAACTGTCCTTGCTTTATGGCTCGATGCTGGTACCAACAAGGCTCGGTTCCGTAGTATTGCCACAGAGTTGGTAGGGCATAATTGTCCAGAATATAGAGGCAGACGTGCTGGTTAACAGGTTTGCCCACGACAACCAATGGGCCGGAACCCTACCACGAAAAACACCCCCACACGAGTACACTGCCAGCTCCAAACTTGACCGTAAAAACAGTACACTGTGGTAAATAGCGTTCCCCGGCTGCCGCCATACCTACGCACTGCCATCAGACTGATGGATCGTGTATCTGAATTCATCAGTCCATAGGACCTGTTTCCATTGATCTACGGTCCACGATAAATGTTCTTTACACCATGCTAAACGACGAGTAGTATTCCGAGTGGAGATGAAAGGCTTATGAGCAGCCGCACGGCCACGGTAACCCATGGAATGAAGTTCTCTGCGAATGGTATGTGTACATACCGAGGTTCCAGCATTTTTACTCACCTGTACACTGAGGTCGTGTGCACTACTCCGTCTATTAGCTGTAACAACTCTCCTGAGGCTTCGACGTCCTCTATCACTGATTTTCTTTGGTCTGCCGGTACGTTTTGCTGCTTCAAGCACGCCATGTGTCTTCCACTTATTCAGTAGGTACATTCAAAACAGTTGTTTTGGGTATGTTTAAAAGCCTCTCTGTTTCTCTTATGGACAACCCACTAATATAACACCCAACAATCTTTCCTTTCTCAAAGTCAGTTCTCTCCCGCCGCGACATTTTCACTCAACCTCACAGTGCGATATCATCGCGGTCAGCTGCAGGCTTGTTTTTATACCGTTTACAGCTGTACCGCGCATCTTAGCAACGCAGCGGATCCGTTCATTTGCTTTTAAAGGGGTGGCCGGTGACTTTTGTCAATATAGTGTGTGTTCCAATGCTTTCTTTGGCAGTCAGCTAATCTCTGCTTACCGCAGCTAAAAACGCTTCCTGATCACTCACATGGAATTGACAAACACGGTTCAGCTATATTAGCACAACACGTTTAAATAACAGGTTAGCGTCTACCGCTTTGCTGAAACAATACTGCACTCATCACAATTTGGGTGGTCCGACTCATTAATGTGTTTGCAAGATGTTAAATCTCTTGATGCATTCGTCCTATTGTCGCCTGCTGTCTGTTACATTTCTGTTTTTCACGGATCTGACAAAATGGCACGAACAAAGACACCTTCTGATAAAATTGTGAAAATTAAATATAAATACACAGAGTAGATTCCGGTTAATTGGGCCACCGGTTAATCGGAGCAGCCGTTTATTTGGAACAGTTTTGAAAATCAACAGTTAGAACACTCTTTGGGATACAGTTTCACAAAGTTGGAGCAGCCGCTTTATTGGGCCAAAGTGTTCTAGTTCCGATGTATCCCAATTAACCGAAATGTACTGTATTTACATATTTGACATGAACAAGGTCTGAGAATCTTACAGAACTATTTTTCTTTAATTTCCAAAAACTCTTCCGCATATTTCTGAGAGTCCTTTTCATCAAGTTTTGCTGAGTTTCACTCAATGGTTATATCTGCAGATGGCTCTGAAAAGGGTAGTTAGTCGTAATCAACCTTACTTGATGTTGCCATCTAAACGCAGATCTTCTGCGTTTAGTCTCCGACAGTCTGGCAGTCAACATTTAGGTCTGTCGGTACGTTTCGGTGTTTGGAGGGCACCTTCGCTTTGCTAGCAATGCACTACATTTAGCACAGGTGACTTAGGAATGCTTAACAGATTCTCTCTCTCTCGCTCTCTTATAGGAAGGCCACTCATCAGGCGTGATGCTCCCCCCCCACCGCCTCTTCCTTCCTCCCGAATATTTAGGCAGTCAGAACACATGGCGAGTTCAACCATCAAAGATTCCTGGAATTCCTTGTTGTCCTGGTAACGTTCTAAAATTCTGTTACATATCTTGGGATTTTATCCATTCCTGCCATTTTGTCCCTGCGCGATGTTTTGTAGCTGAGGATTTTTCTACTGATATAACTTATGTCTCAAAAAATTATCTCCCCACCCCGGCAAAATGCGGGGATCTGTTGGTTTTGTTGTTTGTTAGCAATACTGAAGCTGCGTTATTAGCACGCCTTTTGTAAAAAAATATCGTGCTTATGTCATCACTTTGTCCGTCCGTCTGTGGACACCATATCTCTGCAACTATTAGTCCGATATGAAAAATTCTGTTTGCATTGGGAAGCCTCAAATGTGAGAATGATGATCCTTGCATTCCGTTTTTTTTTTTTTTTTTTTTTTCAACTTTGCCGCTAGAATGCGAAAATGCAGATGATATCGAATTCAAATTACATTTTATTCCATATATTTGCTTCTAAATATCCGATTGAAAAAAATTATTTTTCCTTTTGATGCAATTTATACCGAAGACTATTTTAGGTACAATTTCTTTTTCAAGTAATGCATAGATTTTCCGCTAAGAGCGTAAAGATAAACTGCGTTTTCTTCGATATCTCTGTTTCTGAAAATCCGATTTGAAAAATTATTTCTGCATCGGATACAGTTCCTGATGGGAAATGTTTTGCATATAATTTTCAATTTTTGGTAAAGAGCGGTTTGGCCACCCGGGGGCGTAAGTGTTTATTTCTGCTTCTGAAGTATTTGCAGCGAAATCTGAGCTTCTGAAAATTCGATTGAAAAAAATATTTCGTGGGCTGATACCACTCACCTCTGAAAACCTTTTAAGAATAACCTTTTGCTTAAAATAGTACATAGTTTTTCCGCCAAGGGACGTAGATGTATATCTTATTTTTGTTTATATCTCTGCTTCTAAGAGTCCGTTTTGAAAAATTATTTCTTTGTTAGACACCGTTTTCTGTGCGAAAAGTTTCTCATATAATTACAAATTCTTTTTAACGCACAAGTGTGCCATTAGAGGACGTAAGCTCACGTTTCCACTCACAGCAATATCTGTGGGACTAGAAACCCGATTAAAGAAAAATTCTTTTTTTGTCAGATACTACTAACTATGAAAACTCTTTGTGTGTATTTTCTTCTCAAAATAATAAACAATTTCGCCGCTAGGGGGCGCAAATGTTTAAACTGTTTTTCTCAATATCTCTGCTCCTAAACGTGCGATTTAAATAATTCTTTTAACACCGGATACCATTTACTTTGTGGAACACTTTGTGTTTGTATTTGAGGAGTTTTGTAGTTCACAGTTTTGTCACCATGTTAAGTTTTAGTACTTCTGTTTGTAATTGTATCTCCTCCTCTAGAATCCCTATTGAGAATGTTTTTTGTTTTTGGTTTTTTACTGTATGCCATTTTCAACAATAAAGATGTGGGGTATTATCCGTTTTAAGTAATGTACAGCTTTCCAGCTGGAGGGCGTAAAGGTCAAAACCTTTTTCTTGCTATCTCTGCTTCCGGGAGACGTATTTGAAAAGTTATTTTGCCTTAGCATAGCTTTAGCCATGAAGAATACTTCTCGTCTATTTTCAACTTTTCCATTATGCGAAATTCTTCTGCTGGAAGGCGTAGATTTATATCAAGTTTCCTTCAATATCTATTATTTTAACTGTGGAAATATGCGCATTAAAATGAACCAATAGTGTTGGCGGTGGTGGGTTAGTAAAAAAAAAACAAGGCTTTTTATTTTTATTTTTTGCTTGGGGATAACCTCAGCGTCTGGTAAAATCTTCGTGAAAGGAATTTGGGGCAAAATTTCGGCCGAGCACTTTAAAATTTGTGATCCCTGTACGATGTTTAGCTCCCTCCAGTTCCGAACTGCTGGCGTTGCCACTGCCACTCACCATACAATCTTACCTCTCTCAAACTCTGTGTGTTCACGTCGTGACATCCTGCCGTCGAACACGTTCTGGGAGAGAGTAGTAGCTTCCTCTTATTTTTTTTTTCGCTTTGTTATGAGGTTTAATGACCACAGTGAGCAACTCAATGGTCTATAAGCTGTCGCCAGCCATCCCTAATTTGGGGCCAAAGGTTCCAGGGAAGGGAGAGATCCAGTGCCGTAATACAAACACAGCAATGATACTTCACCGGGGATTCGAACCCGAACTGGGCCCATCTCGTATGAATGATCAAAAACCAGAGCTTAGACCACTGTGCCACTGGGGCGGTGCTTCCTGTTATGCCACCACACAATTATTTGCATGGAAGGCTTGCATACTGGGAATCTGGAGGGCTGTGCTGTGACTTTTGCCGATGCAATACGTTTCTGAACAGCAGTTTTTTTATCGAGTTATTTTGGCCCTCCTCTTCATTATTTTGAGGTGGGCTTCCAATTAGCGACATTCCACCCAGGTGGTCTAAGATGGGTCCCGGTTCGAATCCCGGTGTGACATGGATGTATATTGTGTTCGTCTTACGACACTGGCTCTCTCTCCTTCCCTGGAAATAGTCATCCTAAATTTTGGGACGAGCAACTGCTTATAGCCCATTGATTTGCTCACAGTAGTCGTTAAAACTCCAAACAAAACAAAATAAAACAAAAATTAGTGATGCTTTGAGATAGTCCCAACTTGGAACTCTCAAGTTTATGTGTATTGCTCCACCATGTTTACATACATCTAGCTCACACCCATTATGAAAAGGCAAAGGAACTAGCTCTGCATAAATTTCATGTAGATTTTTTTCATAGGAAGTTAATTTCAACCCTTTTATAGGAAATTAGTTTCAACTATCTAATGACACGGACTTTTTTATGCATACAAATGTGACTTCTTTTATACAGAAGAAATATAGAATAACAATACACTGGACGTTTTTTCCAGTCGCCTTCGAGTTCGCACTTACCTACAGCCAGTTGCGTATCAAGAAATGTCTTAAGGGGCGGTCCGTGGATTTTGGATTTGGTTCATCGGTAAAAGCTTCCCGGAAAAAAATCTTCAAAAGTCAAAAAATGAAAAAAAAATATATATGTATATATCATCATCAGCATTGTCAACCATTATCAATCCACTGCTGGACGAGTTTCTTCCACAACGGTCTGTCTTGTGCCATGCATATATATATACTGTATATACAGTGGTGGAAAGTGAAAAAAGAACGCCAAGAAGGAGACGTCTGATACCAACGAAATTTATTTTTTTTTTTTTTTTGATTGGAGGTTTAACGACCACCGTGAGCAACTCAATGGGCTATAAGCAGTCGCCCGTCCCTAATTTAGGGTCACTGGTTCCAGGGAAGGGAGAGAGCCAGTGCCGTAAGACAAACACAACATCCATGCCTGACCGGGATTCGAACCCGGACCCCTTACGGACGAATGATCAGAGGCCAGCGCCTTAGACCACTGCGCCACAGAGGCGGCCCAACGAAATTTATACAGCATAATAACGGAATACAGAGGATAACGTGATCAAAACATTATGGCAAAATACAGCTGTATTTGCTGGTAAACTGAAAAATAACATTTCCATGTAGCATGGTTAGTACGAGGTTGAGCCGCCATGAACTGCGTCACACTGTGCAATTCTGGCATGGAATCTGTCGTACAAATGTTGGATGTAAGTTTGGGGTATTGAATTCCAAGCATCCTCAACCTGGACGCGTAAATCGGGGATGGTCGTGGCTGACCGTGGAGGCCGGATAAGTCGTTGTCCCATAAAATCCCACACGTGCTCAATGGGGGATAAATCCGGTTAACGTGCAGGTCATGGAAGTTGTCTCACACCCTGAAGTGCATGTTACGTTGCACGTGCCGTGTGTGGGCGTGCGTTATCTTGCTGGAAAACACCACGATGGACCGACCTTACAAATGGCACAACAACGGGCTGAATGATGTTGTTGATGTAGGCGGTGCTGTTTAACGTACCCGGTACAAACACTAGTTGTGTACGGGAGTGATAGCTGATCGCTCCCCACACCAGGAGACCAGGTGTAGGCTCTGTGTGTCGCTGGCGGATGCAAGAAGGGTGGAGACGCTCCCCTGTGTGTCTGCGAACACGCATACGACCATCGGAGGCTCCCAAGCAGAATCTGCTTTCATCGCTGAACACGACAGATCGCCATAGCGTTCTCCAGTGCAGACGTTGGCGACACCACTGCAGCCGTTCCTGACGGTGGGCTGGAGTCAGAGGCACACGTGCACGTAGTCCAGCATCCAGTAGACGGTTGCGGATTGTTCGCACAGTCACCTCAGGTGCAACGGCAGCTCGGATTTGCGTCGCAGTGGATGTTCTGCTTGACAGCGCCGCTCTTCTTATGCGTCGATCGGTCCGCTCATCAGTCCGTCTGTGACTCCCGGTTCCACGTCTTCTCGTGTGGGAATGTTCCTCGGACCATCTACGCCACCATCGAACCTCCACCGATACTTCCCGTCCAATTCGCTCCGCAATACGACAATACGACCACCCGGCCTCGCGGAGTTCGACTAGACGACCTCGCTCAAAATCCGATTACTGCTGAAATCGTACACGTCTTCCATGTCCAGGCATTGCAGCTTCTTCAGGGTCTTCGCACGTGTCCGTACGCCGACGACTGATTACATTCACTTCGCTGTACTCCTTAAATACCACCGACGATAATTAGCATATTATGCCGTGCTGTGGCGTAAGCGCTCATCGGAAATATTGCTCCACCACTTACCGTATGTGACTATTTTAAATTTAAACTGATATCTCTTATCATAAAGGCTTATGACTGGGTTGCCTGCATTAAGATTTATAGCTAAATCCAAAAATTCAAGAACTTGGTTATTATCATTGGTTTTATTTAGTTTAAGGCATTTAGGATAAATAGCTGCAAAGTCTTTTTCGATATTTCCTGAATTATTTAAGCAAAGTAGGTCATCTATGTATCTGTAGGTATGAGAGTAACTATTCTGATTGGAAGAATTTGACTTCATGAACTGAAATTCTTTGAAGAACAAGAATAAGCTGCATACACTCGTGAAATGTGAACACCCCATAGGGATTCCATCAACCTGTTTGTGAAACTTGTTATTGTAGAGGAGAAAGTTATTTTTAATACAGCAATTTAGAAGTGTATCCCAAGAACTTTCCGAAATGATGCTACTTGAACTTAGTTTTTGTTTAATTATTCTTGTTGCTTTTTTGCTATATACATACATACATACATACATACATACATACATACATACATACATACATACATACATATTAATCATCATCATCAACCATTATCAATCCACTCCTGGATGAAGGTATCCCCAAATTTCTTCCACAATTGTCTGTCTTGGGCCTGTCTCCTCAATGTCACTCCAGCATACTTTCGAATTTCATCTTTCCATCTCCCATGGGGTCTTCTAATGGGTCTTTTCCTGTCTCTCGGAATCCAGTCTAAAATTTTAGACGTCTATCGGTGGTCCGTTCTTCTGGCAACATGTCCAACCCATTGCCATTTCAGTGATTTAACTCTGATCATGATGCCTTCCACTGCTGTGATTTTCCTTATCCACAAGTTCCTCTTTTTATCTTTCCGGGTTACACCAAGCATGCATCTGTCCATGCCTCTTTGAGTTGTGTGCAGTCTTTGTACGTCTTTTTTAGTTAAGGTCCATGTCTCTGCTCGATACGTAAGCACTGACAGGATGCATTGATTAAACACTTTTCTTTTGAGACATAATGGCATATTGCTCTTAAAAATTGTACTGTTTCTTCCAAAAGCTCTCCATCCAAGTTTTATAAGCCGATTAATTTCTTCATCAATGTGACCCTCACTCGATATCTGCTGACCAAGATAAATGTAGAAATCCGTTGTCTCAAGCTTTTCTCCATCAATCGGTAAATCCTCGTTTCTTGTAAAAGCATTGTATATCACTTTTGTCTTTTGAAAGTTCATTTTTAATCCCACTTCAGTAAGTTCTTGGATCATACTCTGTAGCTCTGAAGGGGTAGTTGCAAAGATGACTACGTCATCAGCAAAACGAAGGTGAGTTAAGTAATATCCATTAATCTTTATACCTTTGTTTTCCCAGTTCAATGATTGAAAGACATTTTGCAATGTGGCGTTAAAGAGCTTGGGAGATATAGTGTCACCTTGTCTCACTCCCTTTCCAATTCTTATTTGTGCTGTATCCTCAAATATCCGAACCTTTGCACTTGCATTTTCATAGATGTTATTAATAATGCTAATGTATGGATCTTCAATACCGAAGGATTTCAAAGCCATTGTTATTGCTTATGGTTTTATGGAATCGAAGACCTTTTCATAGTCAATAAAAGCCACGCATAATGGGAGTTCATATTCTCTTGTTCTTTCAATTAGTCTCTCAGTACATGGATATGATCTATAATGCTGTAGCCACTTCTGAATCAGCTTGTTCTCTTGGTTGTGCCATGTCTAGTGTTACCTTCAAGCGATGTGAAATAACCTTTGTGAAGATTTTATAAACTACTGAAAGGAGGCTGATGGGCCTGTAGTTCCTCAGATCCTCAATGTCACCTTTTTTATGAGCAAGATCACTGGAGCATTGTTCCAATCCTCAGGAATCTTCCCTTCATTACCACATCTGGTGAAAACTTGGGCGAGTGTGGTTTACATATACACTGAAGAGCAAGTGAATTAGCGATACCTGTCTAGTAACGTGTAGCACCACCTTTCGCCCTGATGACGGCGGCGATTCGTCTCGGCATGGACTCGACAAGACACCGGAAGCGTTGGGAGGCCATACGGATCCACGATTCCTGAACAAGCTCCCACAGTTCACGAAGATTTGATGGAGGGGCCAGAGCCTCGAACATCTCTCTCGATGGCATCCCAGATGTGCTCGATGGGATTGAGGTCAGGTGACCTAGCTGGCCAAGGAAGCGAGGTCACGTCGGTGGAGTGTTCATCCAACCATTCGGATACAATTCGGGAGCGATGGCACGGTGCATTTTCTTGTTGCAGGATGAGGTCCCCAGTGGGATGTTGAAGACGCACAAACGGAAGCAAATGGTCGTCCAGGATATCCAGGAAACGTTTACCTGTGAGAGACGATGTCACACGTACCAGGGTCTCATTTCAGTCCACGTAAATAGTCCCCAGACGAGAATGCCACCCCCACCAGCTTGAAGAGTACCTTGCTGGCAAGAAGGATCCATCGCTTCATGTGGTTTGCGCCGTACTCGTATCCTGCCATCCACATGTGCTAACGTGAATCTCGACTCATCAGTCCAGGCAACATTTTCCCACATGTCTAGGGTCCAGTGGCGATGTTCCCGTTCCCATGCTAATCTTTGCATCCTGTGATGTGCGGTCAGCAGCAGTACCCTCGTGGGACGATAGCTTCTGTACCCCATAGCGAGGATAAGGTTCTGGATGGTGTGGCTGCTTACACGTTTTTGTGCACCAGCGTTAAATTGCCGAGTGATTTCTTGCACTGTGGCCCGTCTATCCGCTGTTACAATGCGAGCTAACCGACGATGACCCCGCTCATACACAAGCTGTTGTCCACGGCAGTTGGCTCTTGCAGGGATGGTTTTACCGGATTCGATGTACTCACAGTGCACCCGTGACACAGTGGCTAGTGAAAATCCCAGTGCCTGCACTACATCCGAGATGGAGTGACCCATTCATCGGGCCCTGACAATATGCCCACGATCAAATGCACTTAGATCCTTCGTCTTACCCATACTGCGTCCGACTCTTACTGATTCCCGTCGCGTCACTCTTTATATTGTCGGATCGCTGCATATGTCATATCGTTTCGGTTTACAGGGCCGCCCACAGCGCCATATTTGCATAATGCCAGCTGTCTCTAATTCAATTGCTCTTCAGTGTATATAATATATATACAGTATATGTAAACTATAGTATATATATATGTGTAGTAAACTACACACCCACACACATATATATATATATATATATCCTGTTCCCACTAAAGGGGCTCTGACGACCGCAAATAGCGGTATAACTATACCATCGGGATCAGAGGAAATGCTATCCCACACTCACCAACCCGCTTGGCCAGCGTGGTGAGTTATGGCCAAACACCTCCAAAATGACTCTACAACTTAAATCTTGGCCCTCAGTCTCCGGCAGCTGGAATGTACCTGGCCAAGGCAGCGGCCAGTGCGACATGAAGGCAGAGGGTGCTAAGAATCCCCGGAGGACCGGACTAGGCTGCCATTTGATGCTGACCTTGGCTACCTATAACGGACGCTCCCTATCTTCTGATTCAAGGCTTCTTGAATTGGAAGAGGAACTACAAAGGATCAAGTGGGACATCGTCGGGCTAAGTGAGGTAAGGAGAAAAGGAGAAGATCTCATTGAACTGAAAAGTGGACATCTCTTCTATTATCGTGGGACAGATACTGGCAGAACTAGTGGTGTTGGATTTATAATAAACAAGAAACTGAAGGATAAAGTGGTAGAAGTTGAAAGTTCCTCTGACAGAGCTGCACGACTCGTTATCCAACTATCGAGAAGATACCAGGCTCAGATTATTCAAACTTATGCACCCACCACAAGTCATCCTGAAGAAGAAATTGAAGAATTTTATGAGGAAATTCGTCATCTAAATAATAAAGGTAAGCAGCACTTGAAGATAATTATGGGAGATTTCAATGCAAAAATAGGGCAACGGCAACAGAATGAAACTTCAGTAGGTAAATTCGGTCACGGCAACAGAAACCAGCGTGGAAATACTCTCGTTGAGTTTGCAGAGGCAGAAGGATTTTTCATCTTGAACTCCTTTTTCAAGAAAAAGCCACACAGGAAATGGACATGGAGACATCCAATTGGGACGACAAGTGAAATTGATTTTATTATGTGTAACAAAAAATTCATCATCGAAGACTGCAGTGTGCTAAACAAGTTCAACACAGGTAGTGACCATAGATTGGTGAGATGTAAGATGCACCTCAACACTAAACTGGAACGTGGCAAGCTCATAAGACAAACAAAATGTATTGACATAACCAACCTTAAAAAACACCATAATACTTTCAAGTTGGAACTGAAGAACAGATTCTCTGCTTTAGAAGGCCTAACATCGGAAGAAGTGGATATTTCGGAAGTTAACAGAAAAGTAACCAAAGCTCTAATGGAAACAGCAACAAAATTAGCTGGGTCTAAGAACAAGTTGCATGTGAACAAATTATCAGGAAAAACCAAAATGTTGATGCAAAAAAGAAGAGAGATGAGGACAACTAAAGAAGATGTGACTTCCCAAGTGGAATATATAGAGCTATGCAAGACAACACGAAAAAGTATCACTGAAGACGTAAGGAAATTCAACTGTGAGCTAGTGAGGAAAGCAATTGAAAACAACCAAAGCCTTAAGATAGCAAAGGGACATCTCAGTAAGGGAAGAAAACAGATTATGGCTCTGAGAAAAGAAGATGGTTCTATAACAAGAAATAGAGGCGAAATTTTGACAAGAGTGAAAGATTTCTACTCCAAATTATATGAAAGGGATGATACATGTACTCCAGACATCATGAAAGGTACCAGAGTTCTTCCAGTCCTCCCAGCAGAAGTTGCTCATGCAATCAAGAACATGAAGCGGGGGAAAGCTCCAGGAGAAGATGGAATTACTATAGACATCATACAAGAAGCAAGTGGAGAAATTGAAACAGTACTCGCCCAAATTTTCACTCGATGCCTTAATGAAGGGAAGATTCCTGAGGATTGGAACAACGCTACAATGATCCTGCTACACAAAAAAGGTGACATTGAGGATCTCAGGAACTACAGACCTATCAGCCTCCTATCAGTGGTTTATAAAATCTTCACTAAAGTTCTTTCACACCGCTTGAAGGTAACACTGGACATGGCTCAACCGAGAGAACAAGCTGGATTCAGGAGTGGCTACAGCACAATAGATCATATCCACGTACTGAGAGAACTAATTGAAAGAGCGAGGGAATATGAACTTCCATTGTGCATGGCTTTTATCGATTATGAAAAAGCCTTTGATTCGGTGAAACCATCAGCAGTTACCACGGCTCTGAAATCCTGCGGTATTGAGGATGCATACATTAATATTATTAATAACATCTATGAAAATGCAAGTGCAAAGATTCGGCTGTTTGAAAATACAACACACATAAAAATTGGAAAGGGAGTGAGACAAGGTGACACCATATCTCCGAAGCTCTTTAATGCCACATTGGAAAATGTCTTTCAATCACTGAACTGGGAAAACAAAGGGATAAAGATTAATGGAGATTATCTAACCCACCTTCGTTTTGCTGATGACGTAGTCATTTTGCAACTACCCCATCAGAGCTGCAGAGTATGATCCAGGAACTTGCTGACAAGAGTAAAGAAGTGGGATTAAAAATGAACTTTCAGAAGACAAAAGTGATGTTCAATGCTTTTACAAGAAATGAAGATTTATCGATTGATGGAGAAAAACTGGAGATAACAGATACATATGTTTATCTTGGACAGCAGATATCAAGTGAGGGTCACATTGATGAAGAAATTAATCGGCGTACAAAACTTGCCTGGAGAGCTTTTGGAAGAAACAGCATAATTTTCAAGAGCAATATGCCATTATGTCTTAAAAGAAAAGTGTTTGATCAATGCATCCTTCCAGTGCTTACGTATGGTGCAGAGACGTGGACCTTAACTAAAAGAGACATACAAAGGCTGCAGACAACTCAAAGAAGCATGGAGAGGTGCATGCTTGGTATAACCAGGAGAGATAAGAAGAGGAACTCGTGGATCCGAAAAATGACGAGAGTGGAAGACATCATGATCAGAGTTAAATCCCTGAAATGGCAATGGGCTGGACATACTGCCAGAAGGACAGACCATAGATGGACAGCCGAAATTTTAGATTGGATTCCAAGGGACAGGAAAAGACCCAGAAAAAGACCACATGGGAGATGGGTGGATGAAATTCGTAAATATGCGGGAGTGACATGGAGGAGACTGGCACAAGACAGAACGTTGTGGATTAAACTTGGGGAGACCTTCGTCCAGCAGTGGATTAATAATGGTTGACAATGATGATGATGATGATCCATGTGGTCTTCTTCTGGGTCTTTTCCTGTCCCTTGGAATCCAATCTAAAATTTCGGCTGTCCATCGATGGTCTCTTCTGGCAGTATGTCCAGCCCATTGCCATTTCAGGGATTTAACTCTGATCATGATGTCTTCCACTCTTGTCATTTTTCGGATCCACGTGTTCCTCTTCTTATCTCTCCTGGTTACACCAAGCATGCACCTCTCCATGGTGCTTTGAGTTGTCTGCAGATTTTGTATGTCTCTTTTAGTTAAGGTCCACGTCTCTGCACCATACGTAAGCAATGGAAGGATGCATTGATCAAACACTTTTCTTTTAAGACATAATGGCATATTGCTCTTGAAAATTATGCTGTTTCTTCCAAAAGCTCTCCAGGCAAGTTTTGTACGCCGATTAATTTCTTCACCAATGTGACCCTCACTTGATATCTGCTGTCCAAGATAAACGTACGTGTCTGTTATCTCCAGCTTTTCTCCATCAATCGATAAATCTTCATTTCTTGTAAAAGCATTGTACATCACTTTTGTCTTCTGAAAGTTCATTTTTAATCCCACTTCTTTACTCTTGTCAGCAAGTTCCTGGATCATACTCTGTAGCTCTGATGGGGTAGTTGCAAAAATGACTATGTCATCAGCAAAACGAAGGTGGGTTAGATAATCTCCATTAATCTTTATCCCTTTGTTTTCCCAGTTCAGTGATTGAAAGACATTTTCCAATGTGGCATTAAAGAGCTTCGGAGATATGGTGTCACCTTGTCTCACTCCTTTTCCAATTTTTATGTGTGTTGTATTTTCAAACAGCCGAATCTTTGCACTTACATTTTCATAGATGTTATTAATAATATTAATGTATGCATCTTCAATACCGCAGGATTTCAGAGCCATTGCAACTGCTGATGGTTTCACCGAATCAAAGGCTTTTTCATAATCGATAAAAGCCATGCACAATGGAAGTTCATATTCCCTCGCTCTTTCAATTAGTTCTCTCAGTACGTGGATATGATCTATTGTGCTGTAGCCACTCCTGAATCCAGCTTGTTCTCTCGGTTGAGCCATGTCCAGTGTTACCTTCAAGCGGTGTGAAAGAACTTTAGTGAAGATTTTATAAACCACTGATAGGAGGCTGATAGGTCTGTAGTTCCTGAGATCCTCAATGTCACCTTTTTTATGTAGCAAGATCATTGTAGCGTTGTTCCAATCCTCAGGAATTTTCCCTTCATTAAGGCATCGAGTGAAAATTTGGGCGAGTACTGGTTCGATTTCTCCACTTGCTTCTTGTATGATGTCTACAGTAATTCCATCTTCTCCTGGAGCTTTTCCCCGCTTCATGTTCTTGATTGCATGTGCAACTTCTGCTGGAAGGACTGGAAGAACTCTGGTACTGGTACCTTTCATGATGTCTGGAGTACATGTATCATCCCTTTCATATAATTTGGAGTAGAAATCTTTCACTCTTGTCAAAATTTCGCCTCTATTTCTTGTTGCAGAACCATCTTCTTTTCTCAGTGCCATAATCTGTTTTTTCCCCTTACTGAGATGTCCCTTTGCTATCGTTAGGCTTTGGTTGTTTTCAATTGCTTTCCTTACTAGTTCACAGTTGAATTTCCTTACGTCTTCAGTGATACTTTTTCGTACTGTCTTGCATAGCTCTATATATTCCACTTTGGAAGTCACATCTTCTTTAGTTGTCCTCATCACGCTTCTTTTTTGCATCAACATTTTGGTTTTTCCTGATAATTTGTACACATGCAATTTGTTCTTAGACCCAGCTAATTTTGTTGCTGTTTCCATAAGAGCTTTGGTTACTTTTCTGTTAACTTCAGAAATATCCACTTCTTCCGATGTTAGGCCTTCTAAAGCAGAGAATCTGTTCTTCAGTTCCAATTTGAAGGTATTATGGTGTTTTTAAGGTTGGTTATGTCAATACATTTTGTTTGTCTTATGAGCTTGCTACGTTCGAGTTTAGTGTTGAGGTGCATCTTAGCACACTGCAGTCTTCCATGACTAATTTTTTGCTACACTTAATAAAATCAATTTCACTTGTTGTCCCATTTGGATGTCTCCATGTCCATTTCCGGTGTGGCTTTTTCTTGAAAAAGGAGTTCAAGATGTAAAACCCTTCTGCCTCTGCAAACTCTACGAGAGTATTTCCACGCTGGTTTCTGTTGCCGTGACCGAATTTACCTACTGAAGTTTCATTCTGTTGCCGTTGCCCTATTTTTGCATTGAAATCTCCCATAATTATCTTCAAGTGCTGCTTACCTTTATTATTTAGATCACGAATTTCCTCATAAAATTCTTCAATTTCTTCTTCAGCATGACTTGTGGTGGGTGCATAAGTTTGAATAATCTGAGCCTGGTATCTTCTCGAGAGTTGGATAACGAGTCGTGCAGCTCTGTCAGAGGAACTTTCAACTTCTACAACTTTATCCTTCAGTTTCTTGTTTATTATAAATCCAACACCACTAGTTCTGCCAGTATCTGTCCCACGATAGTAGAAGAGATGTCCACTTTTCAGTTCAATGAGATCTTCTCCTTTTCTCCTTACCTCACTTAGCCCGACGATGTCCCACTTGATCCTTTGTAGTTCCTCTTCCAATTCAAGAAGCTTTGAATCAGAAGATAGGGAGCGTTCGTTATACGTCGCCAAGGTCAGCATCAGATGGCAGCCTAGTCCGGTCCTCCGGGGATTCTTAGCACCCTCTGCCTTCATGTCGCACTGGCCGCTGCCTTGGCCAGGTACATTCCAGCTGCCGGAGACTGAGGGCCAAGATTTAAGTTGTGGAGTCATTTTGGAGGGGTTTGGCCATAACTCACCACGCTGGCCAAGCGGGTTGGTGAGTGTATGATAGCATTTCCTCTAATCCCGATGGTATAGTTATACCGCTATTGGCGGTCGTCAGAGCCCCTTTAGTGGGAACAGGATGTACCACGAGAAGGCGGGGTTGACATTTGTCAAGGAGAGGCTGTGATAGTATATAAATGAAACAAAAAATGCTTTATAAAAAAATATTATAACACAAAAGAAATTAGACAAAAAAGCTAATACCATGAGAAGCGCCGAAGGTAGCTAAACCTCATGTAGTAGCATATATAGAATGAAAACATTACAGAACAAAAATACAAAATTTTAAAAACGGAACTTCAAAACAAGTTAAAATTAAAAACAGGTTGCCGTCATCAGGAGAGCATCAACTTGTGGAAGTGTCTTTTCTAGTACCAACAAAACGACATGGCAAGCCAAAATTGTCGGTTGATTTTTTTTTTTTGATTGAAGGTTTAACGACCACCGTGAGCAACTCAATGGGCTATAAGCAGTCGCCCGTCCCTAATTTAGGGTCACTGGTTCCAGGGAAGGGAGAGAGCCAGTGCCATAAGACAAACACAACATCCATGCCTCACCGGGATTCGAACCCGGACCCCTTTCGGACGAATGATCAGAGGCCATTGCTTAGACCACTGCGCCACCGGGGCGGCTAAATTATCGGTTGGTCATGCGCCCTAGGCCACAAAACCAAATTCTAATAAGCACAAGAATTCCAAGAATCAAATTTATACAACTAAGAAAATAATTAAAAGCTTACCGGCAGAACAAAACCACCATGACAAGACATCAAAGAAAACTGAACAAAGCACCCACAAGAACCCAAATATATACACTGATAAAAAAGGTGGTCACGGTTAATCAACTACCTGGTAAGCCAAAAAATGTGTGAATTGACAATATGCAAAACTGTGTATGTAGATAGCATCTTCAGCTATTAGGGACCCACCAAATAGCACTTTATGTTGCCTATATACTTAAAATTGTTAGGTCCTAGGTTAATAAAGCATGACAATGTCCCCCGAATTATAGTTCAAAATTAAATGGTTAAAATGATGTCTTAAGAAATTTTTAGGAAAGTTGTTAGATTGCAGTTTAGAAAGAAGAGCTTTCAGATTTTTTTACAAGTAAGAACTGTGTAGAGCAAATTTTAGCTTTTCTATGAAACTGAGAGATGAGTAGATTGCGATGTATAACTTTTGAAATGTTGGATGACCAGTGAGTGTAGTGAATGATATCAAACTCAAAAGAGTTTCTTTTATCAAATAAGTTTACCACACTTCTTCCCTCCTCGTCCACCTGAACCTCTAAATCGAGGTAACAAACACAAGTAGGCGATCTGTTGGTTTTTTCTAGGGTAAGGTCGTCAGGATACAAGTCAGTGGCGCAACGCAAAAAGTTCGGAATGTTAATGACAATGATGTCATCAACATATCTTAGAGCAATCCCAGGTAAAGGATGATTGGCAACAAATCTAACCTCAAAGAAATGTAGATAGAGATTAGCCAAACTGCTAGAAAAGCGACTGCCCATCGGGATACCACGAGTTTGGAGGTATAGTCCATCGCCCACGGTAACGAAATTGTTATTGATACAGAAATCCAGTAGGAAGTGCCAATACTGTTCTGTAGTCTCGGGCTCGAACTTCGTATGTATGTTTAGGGATACCTGCCGCAAACCCTTCAATGAAATTGAAGTGAAGAGGTTATTAAAATCGTAAGTATCCACAGATGTGACAGTCACCGAGCCAAGTATCTCCAAGACTCTGTGACTTTGTTATTGCTCCCAATAATCCAAGTCGAACCCAGCTTGCGAAGCGCCACGGACAAGTGTCTCTGAAGCAACCCACCCGCTTTACTATTATAACAGTTGCGTCCACTAGTAATGAAACGGAAGGAAACAGGTTCCTTATGAAACTTTGGGATAGCATAAATAAAAGGAAAGTTTAAGTTGGGCACATTAAGCTTAATCCTTTTATGCAGAGCGATTATTTTTTTAGCAATGTCTTTATGGTTTTGAGAAACCGGTGTGTAAGTATCCGTGTTGTTCATCTCCTGTATTAGGAGATCCTGATAGAGCTGTTTACAAAAGAAGGCAAAGTTATTACCAGCTTTATCCACTGGAGAAATAGTGAATAAGTTTTGAAGTTCATGAATTTGTTAATTAATCACATCAAGATTATGTGGCTGCCGGGCACAAACCCCAGAGCTCTTTAGCTTGTCGAGCTCATGACGAATATCACACAGCACAGAGTCCAGCCATTCGTTAAAGGCTTTGAGGGGCAAACCAAACTCATAAGAAAGCTTTAGTGCGCATTGTAAAAAATTACTGCGTAGAATAGAGACACATTTCTTAGTTTTGAATCGAGGTGTCAACCTGTATTTAGTGCCCAGAGACATAAGTGTGCGTAGTTCTCGAAAAGGCACTATGTCCAGGTCACCAGTAACGATATGACCGTGGTAAGGGTTGACAAATTTACTGAATCTGTCAAGATGACAGTAACAGCTGTCATCCTCACTGCCGCTTAAAGACTTTAAATCAGCAACAGTTTGCCTGTAGTTAAAAATACGGCTACCAAGCGGTTTTTCATAGCGAAAACAGGTCACCAATTTCACCTCATTTCCTAGAGGGAAAAGATCCAAACGTTTATGCAAAATTGACTTTAAGCCAATAAAATCAATGGCCTCATGATCATAATCACTAACGCAGCACTTCCCGACAAGGTGATCTGTGAATTTACAACGAAAAGTGGAATGTCGGTGCGCAAGAAGGTCACCGATCAAAATTCCAATGTATTCAGAGCCGAAGGCATAATTTCGAAGCAGTTGTTCAAAAACCCTGATTTTCTTGTTACTTAGCGCAAAAATTTTAGAACGACAACGCTTAACGAAATAGCCCTCACAGCAGTCAAACTCATGAACCAAATCACCGAAGTTCACCCAAACCGATGAGTTCCTTCCGCTACCTCTACTACCCTTTGTTTTTCTTTGAGAAACGGCAAAAGGTTTAAATTTAAATTTGAGATAGACACAAGTATCTTGATTCAGCTGCTTACTATTGAATAGTTCGTTAAGCCCATGCGGAAAGAGAGTTTCGAATTGCAGCATGCACAGGTTCTCAAGTACTAACCTGTTTTCCAGCACGGACTCAACGAACAAAATTCTAATGGAAACATTGCTAAAATCGAGTGACTGAAAATGTTGAATCTCACGATCAGATTTCCTTTTGAAGGTTCTTATTTCAGACCTATGACCGTTAATACGAATGTGCAATGGATTACTGCTCTGACCAACATAACCGCATTGGCAGGTTTCACAAGTAATCAAATATACACAATTGACAGCTTTACAAAAATTGGGTGAATGATATTCACCAAGATTGGAAGAATGTGAGCACAACAACAAGTCTTGCATCTGCCATCATTGCATTTAGAAAATTTTAACTGAGGAATAAATTGGGGAACTGAAAAAGCAAAACCTTCAACAAAATTAACTTGGAATGGAGACCGTAGCTTAGAAGTAACACTGGCCCCCTTTGCCTCAGGTCAGGCACCGGAGGCTGTAGCGCACTTTTCGCTGTGGCCCACACTGCCTCAGGGTCAAGCGCGGTCCTTGATAAACCACGCGATACTTACGATTTTAAAAACCGATACTTACGATTTTATACTTACGATTTTAAAAACTGATACTTACGATCTATGGATACTTACGATTTTAAAAACCTTTTCACTTCAATTTCATTGAAGGGTTTGTGGCAGGTAGCCCTAAACATACATACGAAGTTCAGGCCCGGGACTACAGAACAGTATTGGCACTTCCACTGGATTTCTGTATCAATAACAATTTCGTTACCGTGGGCGATGGACTATACCTCCAAACTCGTGGTATCCCGATGGGCAGTCGCTTTTCTAGCAGTTTGGCTAATCTCTATCTACATTTCTTTGAGGATAGATTTGTTGCCAATCATCCTTTACCTGGGATTGCTCTAAGATATGTTGATGACATCATTGTCATTAACATTCCGGACTTTTGCGTTGCGCCACTGACTTGTATCCTGACGACCGTACCCTAGAAAAAACCAACAGATCGTCTACTTGTGTTTGTTACCTCGATTTAGAGGTTCAGGTGGACGAGGCCCTAGGGAAGAGGTGTGGTGAACTTATTTGATAAAAGAAACTCTTTTGAGTTTGATATCATTCACTACACTCACTGGTCATCCAACATTTCAAAAGTTATACATCGCAATCTACTCATCTCTCAGTTTCATAGAAAAGCTAAAATTTGCTCTACACAGTTCTTACTTGTAAAAAAATCTGAAAGCTCTTCTTTCTAAACTGCAATCTAACAACTTTCCTAAAGCATTCTTAAGACATCATTTTAACCATTTAATTTTGAATAATTCGGGGGACATTGACATGCTTTATTAACCTAGGACCTAACAATTTTAAGTATATAGGCAACATAAAGTGCTATTTGGTGGGTCCCTAATGGCTGAAGATCCTATCTACATACACAGTTTTGCATCTTGTCAATTCACACATATTTTGGCTTACCAGGTAGTTGATTAACCGTGACCACCTTTTTTATCAGTGTATATATTTGGGTTCTTGTGGGTGCTTTGTTCAGTTTCCTTTGATGTCTTGTCATGGTGGTTTTGTTCTGCCGGTAAGCTTTTAATTATTTTCTTAGTTGTATAAATTTGATTCTCGGAATTCTTGTGCTTATCAGAATTTGGTTTTGTGGCCTAGGGAGCATGACCAACCGACAATTTTGGCTTGCCTTTTCGTTTTGTTGGTACTAGAAAGGCCACTTCCACAAGTTGATGCTCTCCTGATGACGGCAACCTGTGTTTAGGTTTCACTTGTTTTGAAGTTCTTTTTATACATATACACTATCTACCAACAAGTACTTGGACACCCCTGCAATCGACGATATCTGCGGTCGTGATACACGTCACGGCTGCCGCCGTTAAATATCGTGTGGGAAACGACAACGCAACCAGTCGCATTCAAGATGTCACGCAGTTCAGAGCTCTCTGATTTCGAGAAAGGTGTAATCGTCGAGTATTACAGAAATGGCCGATACTTACGTCACATATCCAGCGAGTTGAAGTACCCAAAATCGACAGTGGCCTACGTGATTGGCAAGTGGAAGATGAGAGGTGACTGTCGGAATGTGCCCCGACCTGGCAGACCCACAAAACTGGGAGTTAAAGACCGACGGGTGCTGGCCAGAGAAATTCGGAAGAACCGCACCAAATCGATGGGCCACATCTGCGAGGAGTTTCAACAGGCATCCTGGAGTGTTCTTTCGATGAATACCATTCGTAAGGAAGCCCATCTGCTCGGTTATCATGGACGTGCTGCCGCCCATAAGCCTTTGATCACCAAGTCCAATAGCGCTGCTCGGCTAACGTGGTGCAAAGAACGTCGACTGGACCGTTGAACAGTGGAAACAGATTCTCTGTAGCGACGAGTCAAGGTTCACCCTCTACCGTTCGGATGGCAGCGTCTGGGTTTGGCGTCTGCCTGGATAACGCCTCTTGCCGGAATGTATTGTGCCAACTGTGAAGTTCGGCGGCGGTGGAATTATGCTATGGGGGTGTTTCTCCTGGTATGGCACGGGACCCTTGGTCTTAATTCCTAGTAGACTCAACGCCGAGACTTACTGCACCATTTTGGATGATCATGCGCTTCCTACGTTGTGGCAATTTTACGAAGTGGACCCATGTTACTTTCAGGATGACAATGTCACCTGTCATGTTGCTAGGTCCACCATGGCTTGGTATGGTGACAATGGGGTTAATCGAATGGACTGGCCTGCGCAGAGCCCGGACCTTAACCCTATCGAGCACCTCTGGGACGAGTTGGAGCGTCGACTTAAGCGCCGCCCTCACCGTCCGAAATCGGTGAAGGAACTGACCTGTCTTCTCCAAGCTGAGTGGAAGAAAATACCGCTAGCCGACGTACAACGCCTGGTTGAGAGTATGCCCCGGAGGGTCGCAGCTGTAATCGCCGCTCGTGGAGGCTCCACCAACTATTGAAGGTGAATAAACTTCGTTTTCCTCTGCTATCACAGGTGTCCAATTACTTGTTGGTAGATAGTGTATATACTGTATATATATATATTCTATTAAAAAGAGACCTAAGCAAAAAAATATATATATATTTTTGACTCATACCAAGTACAACATAGAAAAGGTTATGTATCTACCGGTGTGAGTAAAAGGAGAAAAGATAAAAAATAAAATAAAACAACTGAATGTAGAAAGTGTCGAGAATACTGAGCCTTGGCTTTATCAAGGACCAGCAAAAACTCTGCATTTTCTCACTTCCACAAAGACCTAGTTGGAAATGGGTTTCTGCAAAGCCATAGATGCAAGTAATAAGCCCACCAAAAATTGTTTTAAAAAATATATATATGTCATGACCTCCGCAGAGTTGTATGACCTAGCTCTAGTTAACAATTAGCTTGCATCCATAACTTTCATGGCCCGACCCATGCTCTTCATCTGTTACTATAAACAGAGAGAAGAAGATTAAAGAGAACTCAAGTTGTGAGAGTGACATAATAATTAGAAATAATTTTCAGCTATAACGAAATGCCAAGTTCGCCTGAGAGAGAATTTAAACCTGAATAGCAATGCAAAAGAATTCCAAATTTCACATTGCAATTAAAAAAGGAAATATTAATTTTTTAAAACTCAGATTTTTGAAAGAAAACTTGATTCTAAAACCCCCTACTCCACAACTTCTGACAACACAAAAACGAGAATAAATTAAAGACAATAATTAACTAAAGAAAAGCTTTGTGAAAGTTATATGACATAAACAATTAGTTGCAATATGTACAAAGTATTTAGTAGTGCTTTAAGTGCATAATTAAGTAGTTATTAAGAACTTAACTACTTTGAAAATACAGCGCAAAGTAAAGGAACTATGCTTAGCCAGCTGCTGGGCCTAAGTTTCCTAAAAGACGCGCAAAGTTACCAAGAAAAGAAAGAGTTAAAACCCGCAAAAATGTCAACAGACTAGCCAGTGCCTAAATGCTAAAAAGCAAAAAACAACAGAGAAAAAAAGTACAAGAAGTACAAACATTGAACTTATAAAACCTAAAACCCAAAGACAATGAAGAGAACTTACCTCTTATGCAACTAAACTTTCTCCACACAAGAGGAAACATGGCTGACCTTTTCCCCAAACGTCCAAACACCTCTGCCACTCCCTAGTCGCTGGGGGCAGTGTGGGTGGGGCTCATGGCCTCCTCACACTGAAAGAAACCAACTCGCGGAGATTTTAACCAGAGAAAAAATATATATACTTAAGACTGTGGACCTGTATGATCAGAAAGAGCAGAATTAACTCTCCAGAATACATGAGAACTATTATAAAATACACAAGTGGTGTATTTAATAATATTTGCATGTATTAAATCACCTTAGTGAGCATCTCTGCGGAGGTCATGACATATATATATTTTTTAAAACAATTTTTGGTGGGCTTATTACTTGCATCTATGGCTTTGCAGAAACCCATTTCCAACTAGGTCTTTGTGGAAGTGAGAAAATGCAGAGTTTTTGCTGGTCCTTGATAAAGCCTCAGGCTCAGTATTCTCGACACTTTCTACATTCAGTTGTTTTATTTTATTTTTTATCTTTTCTCCTTTTACTCACACCGGTAGATACATAACCTTTTCTATGTTGTACTTGGTATGAGTCAAAAATATATATATTTTTTTTGCTTAGGTCTCTTCTTAATAGAATGTGAATTCTGAATTTTCATAACTGCTGCGTTGCGCGTTTTGATCTTCAGGTTATTTTGCAACTTTCGTTTTAAATTCTAAAGTTTTTCCTTAGTTTTCAGCTTTGCTCTTCTGTATATCATCATCATCATCATTGTCAACCATTATCAATCCACTGCTGGACGAAGGTCTCCCCAAGTTTCCTCCACAACGGTCTGTCTTATGCCAGTCTCCTCCATGTCACCCCTGCATACTTTCGAATTTCATCCACCCATCTCCCATGTGGTCTTCTTCTGGGTCTTTTCCTGTCCCTTGGAATCCAATCTAAAATTTCGGCTGTCCATCGATGATCTGTCCTTCTGGCAGTATGTCCAGCCCATTGCCATTTCAGGGATTTAACTCTGATCATGATGTCTTCCACTCTTGTCATTTTTCGGATCCACGAGTTCCTCTTCTTATCTCTCCTGGTTACACCAAGTATGCACCTCTGCATGCTACTTTGAGTTGTCTGCAGCCTTTGTATGTCTCTTTTAGTTAAGGTCCACGTCTCTGCACCATACGCAAGCACTGGAAGGATGCATTGATCAAACACTTTTCTTTTAAGACATAATGGCATATTGCTCTTGAAAATTATGCTGTTTCTTCCAAAAGCTCTCCAGGCAAGTTTTGTACGCCGATTAATTTCTTCATCAATGTGACCCTCACTTGATATCTGCTGTCCAAGATAAACGTACGTGTCTGTTATCTCCAGCTTTTCTCCATCAATCGATAAATCTTCATTTCTTGTAAAAGCATTGAACATCACTTTTGTCTTCTGAAAGTTCATTTTTAATCCCACTTCTTTACTCTTGTCAGCAAGTTCCTGGATCATACTCTGCAGCTCTGATGGGGTAGTTGCAAAAATGACTGCGTCATCAGCAAAGTGAAGGTGGGTTAGATAATCTCCATTAATCTTTATCCCCTTGTTTTCCCAGCTCAGCGACTGAAAAACACCCTCCAATGTGGCATTAAAGAGCTTCGGAGATATGGTGTCACCTTGTCTCACTCCCTTTCCAATTTTTACGTGTGTTGTATTTTCAAACAGCCTAATCTTTGCACTTGCATTTTCATAGATGTTATTAATAATATTAATGTATGCATCTTCAATACCGCAGGTTTTCAGAGCCATTGTAACTGCTGATGGTTTCACCGAATCAAAGGCTTTTTCATAATCGATAAAAGCCATGCACAATGGAAGTTCATATTCCCTCGCTCTTTCAATTAGTTCTCTCAGCACGTGGATATGATCTATTGTGCTGTAGCCACTCCTGAATCCAGCTTGTTCTCTCGGTTGAGCCATGTCCAGTGTTACCTTCAAGCGGTGTGAAAGAACTTTAGTGAAGATTTTATAAACCACTGATAGGAGACTGATAGGTCTGTAGTTCCTGAGATCCTCAATGTCACCTTTTTTATGTAGCAGGATCATTGTAGCGTTGTCCCAATCCTCAGGAATTTTCCCTTCATTAAGGCATCGAGTGAAAATTTGGGCGAGTACTGTTTCGATTTCTCCACTTGCTTCTTGTATGATGTCTACAGTAATTCCATCTTCTCCTGGAGCTTTTCCTCGCTTCATGTTCTTGATTGCATGTGCAACTTCTGCTGGAAGGACTGGAAGAACTCTGGTACTGGTATCTTTCATGATGTCTGGAGTGCATATATCATCCCTTTCATATAATTTGGAGTAGAAATCTTTCACTCTTGTCAAAATTTCGCCTCTATTTCTTGTTACAGAACCATCTTCTTTCCTCAGTGCCATAATCTGTTTTATTCCCTTACTGAGATGTCCCTTTGCTATCTTTAGGCTTTGGTTGTTTTCAATTGCTTTCCTCACTAGTTCACAGTTGAATTTCCTTACGTCTTCAGTGATACTTTTTCTCACTGTCTTGCATAGCTCTATATATTCCACTTTGGAAGTCACATCTTCTTTAGTTGTCCTCATCTCTCTTCTTTTTTGCATCAACATTTTGGTTTTTCCTGATAATTTGTTCACATGCAACTTGTTCTTAGACCCAGCTAATTTTGTTGCTGTTTCCATAAGAGCTTTGGTTACTTTTCTGTTAACTTCAGAGATGTCCACTTCTTCCGATGTTAGGCCTTCTAAAGCAGAGAACCTGTTCTTCAGTTCTAACTTGAAGGTATTATGGTGTTTTTTAAGGTTGGTTATGTCAATACATTTTGTTTGTTTTATGAGCTTGCCACGTTCAAGTTTAGTGTTGAGGTGCATCTTACATCTCACCAATCTATGGTCACTACCTGTGTTGAACTTGTTTAGCACACTGCAGTCTTTTATGACGAATTTTTTGTTACACATAATAAAATCAATTTCACTTGTCGTCCCATTGGGATGTCTCCATGTCCATTTCCTGTGTGGCTTTTTCTTGAAGAAGGAGTTCAAGATGAAAAACCCTTCTGCCTCTGCAAACTCAACGAGAGTATTTCCACGCTGGTTTCTGTTGCCGTGACCGAATTTACCTACTGAAGTTTCATTCTGTTGCCGTTGCCCTATTTTTGCATTGAAATCTCCCATAATTATTTTCAAGTGCTGCTTACCTTTATTATTTAGATGACAAATTTCCTCATAAAATTCTTCAATTTCTTCTTCAGGATGACTTGTGGTGGGTGCATAAGTTTGAATAATCTGAGCCTGGTATGTTTTCGAGAGTTGGATA
Organism: Macrothele yani; assembly: GCA_039090855.1. Classification (NCBI taxonomy): domain Eukaryota; kingdom Metazoa; phylum Arthropoda; class Arachnida; order Araneae; family Macrothelidae; genus Macrothele; species Macrothele yani. Next base: position 2,211,444 of record CM077022.1, on the reverse strand, counting down.
ACAAGTCGTGCAGCTCTGTCAGAGGAACTTTCAACTTCTACAACTTTATCCTTCAGTTTCTTGTTTATTACAAATCCAACACCACTAGTTCTGCCAGTATCTGTCCCACGATAGTAGAAGAGATGTCCACTTTTCAGTTCGATGAGATGTTCTCCTTTTCTCCTTACCTCACTTAGCCCCACGATGTCCCACTTGATCCTTTGTAGTTCCTCTTCCAATTCAAGAAGCCTTGAATCAGAAGATAGGGAGCGTCCATTGTAAGTAGCCAAGGTCAGCATCAGATGGCAGCCTAGTCCGGTCCTCCGGGGATTCTTAGCACCCTCTGCCTTCATGTCGCACTGGCCGCTGCCTTGGCCAGGTACATTCCAGCTGCCGGAGACTGAGGGCCAAGATTTAAGTTGTGGAATCATTTTGGATGGGTTTGGCCATAACTCACCACGCTGGCCAAGCGGGTTGGTGAGTGTGGGATAGAATTTCCTCTAATCCCGATGGTATAGTTATACCGCTATTGGCGGTCGTCAGAGCCCCTTTAGTGGGAACAGGATGCACCACGAGAAGGCGGGGTTGACATTTGTCAAGGAGAGGCTGTGATGTTACGCATCACCTGACCTTACATCCCCTTCTGTATATATATATATATATATATATACCACAGTGAGCAACTCGATGGGCTATAAGCAGTCGCCTGTTCCTAATTTAGTGCCACTGGTTCCAAGGAGGGTGAGCCAGTGCCGTAAGGCAAACACTACATCCATGCCTCAGCGGGATCTGAATCTTGGCCGGACCCATCTCGGACGAACGATCAGACCACTGCGGCACGTGGGCAGCGTGAAAATTTTATTGTAAATCTTATTTATCGTGAAAATCTCTAAGTTTGTCGCCCCGGTGGCACAATAGTCTAAGCGCTGGCTTCTGATCATCCGTTTTAGATGGGTCCGCGCCGGGTTCGAATCCCGGTGAGGCATGAATATTGTTTGTGTTCACGGTACTGGTTCTTTCCCTTCCCTGGAACTAGTAGCTCTAAATTAAACGAAAAAAGAAGTGTTTAAGTTTCAAGTCTATTACTTAAAGTATCGTTTCAACCGGTGTATTTCTGCCCAGAAAATTTATTTTAAAAATTCACATCCTCTTTGCCATTAAGCAATAACAAAATAATAATAATAAAAATAAAATAAAACAAATGAAATGAGATAAATCAGGTATATATTTCATCATGGTTTTCAGAGACTCAGCTTTTTATTTTCTCCACTACTTCTGTGAACCAGTTCTTGTTCCCGAAAAATAAAAATAAATGACTTCCTGTGTTCAGATCCAAGTAATAGCTACTGTGAATCGGTACTTGTCCCGAGAAGGAAACAGTAACGACTTCTGTAATCAGGTCCAAGGAACGACTAATGTAAATCTTTACTTGTCCCGAGAAAGAGAAATGTAACGACTGTAAGGAGTAACGAAGTAGGAAAGTACCGATGGCGCAGTGGTCTAAGCGATGGCTTATGACCATTCGTCCGAGAAGGGTCCGGGTTCGAATCCCGGTCGGGCATGGATGTTGTGTTTGTCTTATGGCACTGACTCTCTCCCTTCCCTGGAACCAGTGGCCCTAAATTAGGGACGGACGATTGCTTATAGACCACTGAGTTGCTCACGGTGGTCGACCTTCAATAATAAAAAAAAAGTACCGATGTTCTGTACTCGTTACATTGTAACATTTACGGATGTACTGACTCATCACTAGTAACCAGGTCCAAAAGACGACTGCTGTAAATCGGTACTTGTCCCGAGAAAGGAAAAGTAACGAGTAACGACTGAAATATGAAAGTATCGATCTTCTGTACTCGTTACATTGTAACGGGTGCAGAAGTACCGACCCATCACTACTGTGGGGAGATGCTAAGTTCACAAGGCCAGGATACTATGGTGATGTTGCAGATTTAGTCAGTTGCACCTGTGTGATAAAGATATCGAAAAACGATATACGAGCAATCGGTTAGGTCTTCATCAGATGGTTCAACGTGTGGGAAGGAGATGCTAAGTTCACAAGGCAAAGATACCCGCAGGATACTATGCCGACGTCACAGATGATATGTCTAATACCGATAAGCCGATATATTATCACTACGGGTCGAGCAGATCTAAACATTGTGGTTTTTGAAGCAGTCAGAAAATTCGTGTAACTGATGCGGAAATAAAGCAGATGCAAACATAAAAGGCAGGTTTGTATCTTGTTTCGCCGCGATCTTCTTTTGACCAATGCTGAAATAAAGCAGATGCAACAAATAATTATTCGCTAGTTTGCACCTTCCTCCGTTTCTTTACCCCAACGTTCCTATTATTAGCATTATTCACTGAACAGTCATAAGTGAGCAGACCTAATGGTACCAGAAAACATTGCTTGAGCAGCGATCTTTTAAATCACTTCCTAAGAAAAGCTGAAGTCAGGTCCAAAAAGACGACTGCTGATTCTAAATATTTTTCGTATAGTTTATAGAGATTTTTAATCGCGACAAAGTTACAAGTATAGCTGGGTTTTTTTTCTAATGACTAGTGTATACCATAGATGGCGCCATACGTTCTCTTTAATGGGTTGTGCTGAAAATTAAATAACTTCGGATATTTTTTTAGTTGCTTGCTGTTGTTAATGAGAACAGTAATCCGATAATTCACATTACTGTATGCAGAACACTATTAATAAAATTAACGACATTGTAAATTACATAGATATCGGTAATTCCACTAAAACAAATAATTTTTAAAATAGTATTTTATTTAGATCAAAAACTGTAATTTCTTTTCTTCATATTTGAACTCATGGGAGTACTGATAGCGCCGCACCCCCCCTGCACCCCCGTTTGCGGCGGAGGTGGGAGGGGGCTCATGGCTAAGAGGGTCTGTAGCTTCAGCAAAAGCATTTTACAGATTCTTTTGCCGAAACTTCATATGAATAAAGACATAACCAGCAATTTTTTACGGATGCCTTGAAAGAAGTATTGCAAAGAAAAGTATTTTCGCTTGTTTCTTTTTTCGCGGTTAAAATGTAATAAAACTGGATGACGGGGAAAGCAGTTGTTTCAGAAGACCCGAGGCCCCTTTTCATAGTAATAGCAATAATTGCTATACATGCATATTAACAAGAGAATGTGAAAGGGATATCAGTTCAATGAATGAAAAGTTTATATCAATAGGATAAGGTGCTATGTATTGCAGTTGTTTACACTTAACTACACATGCTTCAGAATATAATGAACTGAAAGGTATTATTCGCGGGGAGAAACAGAGACCTGCGTCATTTTTTTCATAACAGAGTCAAGAGAAAAATTTTCTCTATGTGTAGAATCTTGTAGCATTATGCTAAGTGTGTTTTTTACATTCAAGAGCAAATAATTTAAGGAGTTTCAGTTTTTTTTTGCCACAATTCTTAATTGATATCTATTTATTTACTTACTTATGTTTGGTATTTTTGTATAAATCGAAAAAGATCACTAGACACTGTCACGCGAAAGTTATGTGTTTTGTATTTGTGATCGTGAGGCATTACAACGAGGCTGGCTTTAGTTCTCTAAAAGAATAAAATTTGCATGATATATTCAACTTTGGCGTAATTGTTTTGAAGTGCTTTCTGTTGATAAAAAATTAGGGCAACTATTCCTATTGCAATGTGCACATTTGTGTTACACGCAGTAGAGTGCACTAATTTTGGTTTTGCGAAATGTACCTGTAGGTTCCGAGGAATTTGAATTATTAAAACACCTATAATACTTCGTTAATAATATGTAATTAAAAATTTAAGTAATTGAGTGCTAATATATTTTCGCAAAAGAACCTCGAAGGAATTATTGCGGGGGGGGGGGGGGGGGATTTTTCGGTACGCCACTGTTTAAACTGTATTATCTGGAAACGCGTGAAACTCCCGAAGAATTAAATAATATCAATTATTCGAGTTTCGACTTGTTGTAACCACCGGTACCGGTAGATGTCGCCGCCTGAGATTATCTAAAATATTTCCTAGCTGTCTGACACGATTTAGTATTAAAAAACGTCATTGTTAACATTATTATTGAGGTGGTTAGTAGTTATTGTATTATAAAAATCCGTAATAACACACTAAAAATTAATCTGCGATGTTTAGCTTCATTTCGTTACTTAAACATATCCAAAAACGGAAATATTTGGAAATATATATATAAGACTACGAATACAACAGTAGATTCAAATCTTTCAGCTGTTTTTCCTACTCTTCCTCCGATTCTAAATAACCAGACATGAAGCCACCTTTATCAATATTGTAATCTGTCAAAAAATTCTGGAAACGTCATTTAATGAAATCTCCATAATCTTCAAACTCAGAGAAACTTCGAAATCGCTATGTGAGTCCTGTTCACGTAGCACCATCTGATGAAGACCTAATAGATTGCGTGTATGTCGTTTTCGATATATTTTATCGCACAGGCGCAATTGACTAAATCTGTGACGTCAGCATGGTATCCTGGCCTTGTGAATTCAGCATCTCCCCACTACTGTGGACCGTATTCACGGTGTACGATAGACAGGTGATTCAACTCCGCATCACTCTCGTGCTGGAAAAAAGGTCCCTTAAAGTAATGACCACTAGAGGGCGACAGAGGAAATGCGGGCCACTCGAAAGGCTCGAATCGTCATGTGAGTAAACAAATCGAAGAAGGGGATGGCGTGCTCTGCGTCCTGTTTTTAAACATCTAGCTATATAATTTGTTACAGGAAGTTAGAACAAGGTACGTAACTGAAATCTTTGGCTTTTCTCATACCAACGCCGCCGAATAGTATTGCTATGCCTTAGGCCCTTTAGAGGGGCTTTCAGTATTCTTGACCTACTTTGAAATCAGTGTAAACTGTCTTATTTCTCTTGTCGTTTTTTTTTTTTTTACTGAAGCTTTTAGTTTTTCGGAGTTTTCAATTCTCGTGGCATGGGACGAAAATGTTTTTCTTTCCCAATTGCCGTTCTGGTTATGCCAATAGTGAAGAACATGCTTTTTTTGTTTAAAGCACCTAAAAATGAAAAAAAAAATGTTTGCTAAATGGCAGGAAGCCTTACACATCAAGTAAGCCAACAGGCCAATCTGAAACACAACACTAACGATTTTGTTTGTGAGAAACATTTCCTCGCCCATGATGTAATTAGACCCAGGAGTGAAACATTCAATGGCCCAGTTTTATATGATGTGCCTATCCGTGTCAGATTTAACTTCACTGCCCTGAATTGTGCACCATAATCACCTTCAATACTTATTCGTATGGTATAACCTAATGTCTACATACAACTTATAATTGCCCATAAAGCAGAGGGCTTTCGAATACTGCAAAGAAGCGTTCAAAAATTTACACACTTAAATTTAAGAACCTCTCATTGATGCGAATATTTCATGTATTATGCATAATGGTATTTTGCGAGCTATTTAGAAGTAAATAGCTACTGTTGCAAGTTGCAACACACCATCACCTTTAAATGCATGCATGCAGGGAGGTCTAGAAGCATATCTGCTGTATAAATACACAATAACTACATTAAAGTGAAAAGGTCATATAAATTTATGTGTCCTATATGTATCTAAAAGAGTTTAAAATAAGTGATTCAAAATGTTACACAATCATAATTATGACGCTGGTACCTTTCTGCAACTGTATATTAAATTACATCTGTTTTATGTAACAGAAGCCTATATATATATAAAACACGAACGTATTATCAATTCATAAACAAAATTCCCTTCCTAGAAGCCACTGTTGCCTTTTAAAGGAGTGTCATTTCTACATGGAAATGGCCTGTTGGCTTACTTGATGTGTAAGGATTAATAATATTTGAGTAATACAATACGGCTATGTTTATGCTTAAACACATTGCAACAACAAACCTATACCTCATGGTGATACAGACCGGTTTACTCACCTCCTGGAATTGATGGCCCACATCTCCCCAGCAGCCTCTGGTAGCAGATTATATTAAGAGTCCACATTTCACCTGAGAGTTGAATCACCTGTCTATCGTACATCATGACCAGGTGACTTGGAAATGGAAAGGATCAGTTGCACACGACCCCATCTCTAATGATTACACATTTAAATCTTAGTCATGTTTGTGCTTGTTGGATTCCAAAACTGTTGACACCTGAGCAAGTGCAGCTGTGAGTGGATGTGTGTACAGAAGTGAAAGTCAGACTTCACATAGTAGGTGAAAACTTTCCAAAAGCCATCATCACAGCAGAATAACCATTATGATTGCACAGCAAAGCAGTGAATGGAAGAAACATCTTTCTTCAGAACCACCTCCAAAGAAAACAAAAGCTTTGAAGTCTGCTGGTAAGGTAATGATTACTGTGTTCTTTGATCAAGGGCATTGTTTACCAACATGCTGTGGAACATGGTAACATCATAAATGGGCCCACATTACGGAAATGTGTTACGTCGCTTGTGGCAGCATGTTCTGAACAAGTGACTGCTGCTGAAGCATGGCTTCAGTCTTCACTACGACAATGCGAGGTGTGCAACGTTCTGTAAAAACTACATAGAGATTGTTCCCCACCCTCACTACAGGAGTGCTCCCCCCCCACCTTGGGCTGACTGGAAAATTATTACGTCGAAGTTTGAAACAATAAGTCACTACACGCGATCTACATATATTTCTTAATCATGTACCATATAATTATAACATACAATAATTATAAGGGAGTAGTTCTGTTAAATAAATTTAGAAAAATCTAACCGTGAAAAGAATTTAATGTACTGCTTCTTCTAAATCATAATTAACTTTCTTGTACTGCAACATTACTAGTACTTGGATAAGAATAAATGTACAAAAGTCAACCTCCTTCGTAATTGTTATAGCAACTGACTATTTTCCCCAGTAAATTTAGGGGGCCCCACCCCCACCTTGGGAAAATTCTGTGTGCCCCCTAAAAATTTCTGGGTGTGCTACTGCTTCCCTATAGTGCTTATCTTGCTCCCCCTGTGACTTTTAGCTTTTTCCAGAACTCAAACCGTTACACGGCCGTCACTTCACCACTAATTGGCAGTTTTTAAGAACCTTTATTAAAAAAAAATCTCCTTTTGCATGTCTTCCATAGGTGGGTGAAACGCTGGGACCAGTGTATTGCGTGCATAGAAGGATATTTTGAAAAGGAGCATGTAAACAATGTTGATTAAAACCAATCTGTCATTTCTGTGTGTGCAGTCTCATTACTTTTTTAATCAGCCCTCGTATTTATTTCGTTTTTGCCTTGCAGCTGTGACAATTAAAAAAGTTCATTGTTGTCTTTAAACATCCCAAAAAGAATTACTGAATTGCATTTTGGCATTATACCTCTCTTTTCTTCTGTATACGTAGTTACCAACCTTGGAAAACGAAGAGCTGCCCAATAGTAAGGTGTTTAAGACTGAATTGCATTTTGCCATTATACCTCCCTTTCTCCCATATACATAATTACTAACCATGGATAATGAAGAGTCACCCGGCTGCCCCGGTGGCATGGTGGTCTAAACAATGGCTTCTTATCAATTGTCCACATCAGATCTGGGTTCAAATCCCAGTGAGGCATGGATGTTGTGTTTATCTTACGGTGCTGGCTGTCTCCCTTCCTTGGAACCAGTGGCCCTAAATTAGAGGCAGGCGACTGCTTATAGCCCACTGAGTTGCTCACGGTGGTAATTAAACCTCCAATTTAAAAAAAAAAAAAAGAATTGCCCAATTGTAAGGTGTTTGAGACTATGGGCTTCTGATTTCCATTCTGCTGGGTCTGAGTTTGAATCCTAAAGCAAGATATTGATGCTGTGTTTGACCTTCTAGTACTGATTATGTCCCTTCCCTCGAACTACTGGCTGTGGCATGAGCAACTTTTTTTGGCTTTAGATGCTCATAGAGGTTGTTAAACCTTTAAACAAGTGGTAACAACAAAAGTGATGGAACTTCCATTACATGAGCTTTCAATAACTCAGCCAAGATTTTATTTTTGTGTGTGCTGCAGATTTCTTAGCATCACTGGTATGGAATCATCATAGTTTTACAGTGTATTTGAAATTAATTCTGTTGAGCAGCTTCAAAATTCTGTTGTAGAAAACTATGCCACACCCATGGGCTCCCGTATGGGGGGGGGGGGGGCATTTACCCTCCCCTGAAAATCTGACTACACCATTTCAATGCTAGGGAGAAACTATGAAGTTTTTCTCAATAACACTAATTTTGATTGCTAATTTTTATTTTCATGTGTATGCAGTGTATTACAATAGAAATTTGGAAATCCACAGTACTAAGTAGTAATATTGAATGTTGGAGCACAGCTTAATTACTTACAATATGGAAAATCAGACCGGGAAATGAAAATTATGGTATATTCCTCTTCAGCAGCCATTCACGGGTGGACAAAGTTTCTTCCAGAACTTTGTCTTGAGGGTATTGTTTCTCTCTGGATGACCAATCCAGTGATTGCTGGACTTTTGTGGGGCATAGGTCCCAAATAGCCAAAAGATGCAAGACAACAACAAACAACTGTTATTATTGCCCCAGTATGCTGTCAAATTTCATTTATCCATCACTTTTATGTAACTTTTGGGTTCAATTTAATAAGTGTGGTTAAAAAGATTAGATTACAATAAGGCACAGTCGAAATTTCCATATGTTATTTATAGTTACAATTTCTGTTTGCCCCCTCTTGAAAACTAAGCAATGGGCACCCATGGCCACACCCTTGAAGTACCAAAGGAAGTTCTATATCATGTTTAATGTTTCAAACAGTGCAATGTGTACTTTAAGTAATGGTATAAATGATGTCAAGGTAGAAATCTTTAGTTCTTATAAATGTTTCTTCATCATTCTCAGTGTATCTTTTAGTTTTAACAAGATTTCTACTAAGTGATTTTCTGACTTTGATAATTTTAAGCAGAATTTTGATTTTGTCAAATATCCATATTATATGAAATTTTACTGGTCTTGTGGTTTCTTAAAGCTGCAAAAATTCAGAAAGCCATGATGCTCAAGTAAATGATTAACTGACTATTTTCATTACCATACAGACTTATGGGAACTTAGAGTACATACCCGGCCGCCCCAGTGGCGCAGTGGTCTAAGGCGTTGGCCTCTGATCATTCGTCCGTAAGGGGTCCGGGTTCGAATCCCGGTGAGGCATGGATGTTGTGTTTGTCTTACGGCACTGGCTCTCTCCCTTCCCTGGAACCAGTGACCCTAAATTAGGGACGGGCGACTGCTTATAGCCCATTGAGTTGCTCACGGTGGTCGTTAAACCTCCAATAAAAAAAAAAAAAAAAAAGTACATACCCGATTTTGTAGATGTTTAGTGAGTTGTATCATATTTACACTGAAGTAGCAAATTATTAGGAACACCCTGGAATAGCAATCAGATACATGCCAGGCTCACTTATGTAGGCAGCTATGATGTTTAGATGGCTGTATGAGTAGCTCACTACGAAGGATTCAGATATGTACAGCGCGTAGGTAGCGACAATATGGAAAAGACCCGCAATTTAAGAGACTTGGGAAGAAGCCTGGTGGTGAGCAGTAGATAGGCAGGTGCAAGTGTCTCGGAAATGGCAAACCTCATCTATGCAAGAATAACTGCATCAAGGTCGAGGGTGTACAGTGTGTGGTGTATAAACATAGTCAGCAGTCTTCCGGTGGGTGGAAATGGCTGTTCAAGGGCAGTGGTGGCTAATAAGGATTGTACAAGGTAAGAGAGGTACTCCATTACATCATTTAACCTGCAGTACAAGAGTGGTATTGAGAGGAGAATCTCAGCATACTCACCCCACCCAGATAAGCACAAATGGGCTATAACAGAAGACATTCCCTTCATGTGCCACTCTTCTCTGCTAAAAACCAACAAACTCATCTGCAGTAAGCACAAATACTGGACCCTTAAGGACTGGAAAAAGGTTGTATGGTGTGATGAATCAATTTTCAGGTAATGTGTGTCAATGGACTGGTCAGAATATGACATCAACAGCAGGAATCAATTGATTCCAGCTGCCTAGCATTAACTGTACAAGTTGGTGGAGGCATGTAATGGTCTGGGGTCTGTTTTCATTTGTGGTGGTGGTGGGGGCATGTAATGGTCTGAGGTCTGTTTTCATTGTGGGCATTTGAGTTCCTTAATACTTCTGGAACAGTATTGGGCTGCCTCAAAGTAGCTTAACATCACTGCGAATCAGGCACTCCCATACTGCGCATGGTGCTTCCCGATGGAGAGAACTACTTCTGGCAGGATAATGCCCCATCCCACAAGGCTTGGATTATTCATGCCACAAGGCTTGAATGCCAGGAGTGTGATTATGACTTAAAAGTGCTCAAATGCCCCCCTCTGTTTCCAGAACTTAACCTAATTGTACATGGGTCATTCCATGTGAAATCAACCAGCAAAAATAGCATTTTCAACCTGACCATTTTTTATTTTTATGAAACTTGGTATATTTGTAGAATTCATCAATATAAACATATGAATTTTTTCAGAATTTTTAATGCATGTGTTATTGATTTTTGAAATTTCAAAAAACCCTGAAATTTCATCATCTGAGCAAAACTTTAACTGCCAATTACTCAGATTCTAGTTGAGCTGGGGTCATGAATTATGGCTCATTTTAAATATCTTGAATTGGGCTTTCATTTGATATGCCACACGACACTATTAAAAAATTAATTTCAATTTGAAATTGAAATATTAAAAAACATGTTTTTTTTAAATCTGAAAAAAATATATGTTTAACAAACATTATTTTTCTACATATCCTGAAAGTTTCATAATGGGATCACTATAAAAAAAATAACAACATAGAAGGACGTTACTAAACGCACCATCAGTGACTGAGGAATTGTTTATTTTGTCCAAAATGTTATCCCTGGTCTTAACTAACACTGCAAATGTTAATGAATTAATTATAATTAGTTAAAAAGTTAATATATAAGGGTAACAAATTGTGTTTCTTTCCTAGGATTTAAAGTAAAAGCAAAGTAAAAGATGGATGCCAGCAGACCATCCACATCAAAAGTTTAAAGTGTGGTTTACTGTTGCAACCCCCTTGGGAAACCAAACCATAAATATAAAAAAAAAAAAAGCTGCGACCAGTTTCCAAGAATCTATTGCTACAGAACAAGTTGCTCAAAACTGGAGACAAGATCTGTGACAGTTGTCGTAAAACAATCCAGAAATTTCACTCTGCCGCCCCGGTGGCGCAGTGGTCTAAGGCGTTGGCCTCTGATCATTCGTCCGTAAGGGGTCCGGGTTCGAATCCCGGTCAGGCATGGGTGTTGTGTTTGTCTTACGGCACTGGCTCTCTCCCTTCCTTGGAACCAGTGACCCTAAATTAGGGACGGGCGACTGCTTATAGCCCATTGAGTTGCTCACGGCGGTCGTTAAACCTCCAATCAAAAAAAAAACAAAAAAAAAAAAACAATTCACTCTGAAGCTGCTAAACATTCCTCTTCACCTTCTGACAGCTATAATGAACAAGAAGCCGAAGGCCATGCTGTTCCATCTGAAAACATTGAAGTATCAACTCCTGAAAAAGAGCATGCTACAGAAGCATTTAACAGAAGTTTACAATGTCTGGATGAAACACCAATCAAGAAAAAACGCCTGCAAGAAAAAAATACCCTGAAGAGAAATATAAAAAAGCCCAAGAAGCATTTCGAGCAAAATAATTAAAGTTAAGTCATGCGTCGGAACCAAATTATATTTCATCTCCTGAACCAGAAATTTTTAAGACAGTTGAAAGAAAAATTTCATTCCACAGAAAATAAAAGCATAAGAATGCAGATATTGAGTACACTGCCTAAATCTTGGTCACTGAAACAAATTGAAACAGAATTTTGAATTTCAAATTTTATGGCCAGAAAGGCTAAAAAGCTAGTAAAAGAAAAAGGTATCATGTCTTCTCCTGATTCAAAGCCAGGAAAGGCTTTAGACAAAGACACAGCAAATTGTATACAAGAATTTTATGAGAGTGACGATGTAAGCCGCCAAATGCCAGGAAAAAAATATTTTGTTTCCATTAAAATAGATAATAAGCGTCAATAGGTAAAAAAAATTGCTTCTGAGTAATTTGCGTGAATTGTATACTCTTTTTAAAGAGAGATTTCAAGAGAAAAAGGTGAGGTTCTCCAAGTTCTGTGAACTTCGCCCTAAGCACACATTCTGTTTGTACAATGCATCGGAATGTTACACTGATGATGACACAATGCAAGTTACCTGAATTAACAGGAGACACTGTTCAGCCAATAAACTCCTATAAAGATGTCCTTGCTAACATAATTTGTGGAAACCCTACACCTGCATGTTACTTCAGTCAGTGCAACAACTGTCTAGGATTAGAACAGCTCAAGCAACGATTTGAATATTTTTTTTATCTAAATAGTATAGAAAATGTGGCATTCAAGCAATGGGTGCAATTAGAGAAGAGGACAGTACCTGAAACATTATCAAAATCCACACAGGAGTTTTTGGGCCTGTTGTTTGGAAAACTTCTAGTCCTGCTTCACCATTCTTTTATAGCAACTCAACAGTCAAGTTACTTAAGACATCTTAAAGACACAATAACAGAAAATCAATACATAGTAATTTGTGACTTTACTGAAAATTATTCTTTTGTATTGCAAGATGCAGCTCAGGGTTTTCACTGGAACAATGCCCAAGCAACCCTGCATCCTATAGTTATATACTATCGAGATGAGAAAACTTGGAATCTAAGACATTGTAAGTTTTGTGATTATATCGGACTGCCTAATTCAGGACAGTATAGCTGTCCATCTGTTTCAGCGTTACCTAATTAATTTCATGCAGTCACATTTTTCTCAAAAACCTGAAAAGATATTTTATTTTTCGGATGGAGCAGCTTCACAATACAAAAACAAGTCAAACTTCCTCAGCTTGTGCGACCACGAGACTGACTTTAATATAAAAGCAGAATGGAATTTTTTTGCAACAGCACATGGCAAAAATGCATGTGATGGGATAGGGAGGGGGTACTGTGAAGCAATTAGCTGCAAAGGCAAGTTTACAACTTGTTTATAATAATCAAATTATGACCCACGCCAACTCTTTGAATGGGCCACTGCTAATATTGCCTCCATTCACTTTCGGTTTGCAACAACAGAAAATTACAAAAAGGAGGAAATTATCCTTAAAAGTAGAATAGCTTCTGCTAAGACAATAAGTGGTACTCAGAAACTCCATTGTTTCATTCCTGCAGAAAAACACAAATTACTAGTCAAAACTTACTCACTTTCTGAGCATTTTAAAGAAGAGATATGTGCAACAAATGAAGGGGTAGAGAACATTAGTTTTGAAAATATGGTAGGTTTTGTGATTAGTAAGTACTCATAGCACTGGTGGTTGGGATGTGTACTTGGTGTGAATGAGGACACAGAAGAGGTAAAAAGTGAGCTTCCTGGAGCCGCACGGTCCATCTCCATCATACAAGTATCCTCAGTCACCGCATATACTGTTGGTTCATAAATTTGATGTTTTGTTAAAAGTTGACCTGACAACAGCTACTGGAAGAGTATATAATTTAACAATGACTGAGACAATGAAGGCAAATCAAGCACTGGCATACAAGTGCGACAAAATTAAAAGAAAGAAAAAAAGCAGGATACATATAGAAGATAAAATAATTTTGTAAGTGTAAATATGCACACAGAACCTTATACTGAATTATGAAATGAATTACTTTGGGACACAGTTTCAAATTACTTAGATGTTTATTTTCATTCTTTAACATTCACAATGTTTAAAAGAATAAGTATGACATTTTACACAAACCACATAAAGAATAAAGGCCCTTCCAGTCATGGGTGGAACCGGTAAGTACATCTGGCACATTTCAGTTGCATTATTCTACGTTTTTATTTTTTTTATAGCGATCCCATTATGAAACTTTCAGGATATATAGAAAAATAATGTTTGTTAAACATATATTTTTTTCAGATTTAAAAAAAAACATGTTTTTAATATTTCAATTTTAAAATTGACATAAATTTTTTTTGATAGTGTCATGTGGCATATCAAATGAAAGCCCAATTCAAGATCTTTAAAATGAGCCATAATTCATGACCCTAGCTTTACTAGAACCCGAGTAATCGGCAGTTAAAGTTTGCTCAGATGATGAAATTTCAGGGTTTTTTGAAATTTCGAAAATCAATAACTCAAAAACGGATGCATTAAAAATTCTGAAAAAAATCATATTTGTTTATATTGATGAATACTACAATTATAATAAGTTTCATAAAAATCAAAAAATGTCGGGTTGTGAGCCTTGTTGATTTGACATGGAATGACCCACAGATTAGATTGAGAGAGACATTCGTAATAGAGATCTTCCTTCAGTGAACATTCAGCAATTGCTGGATGCTATCACATCTGTGACCATACCTGTAGAATATCTGCACCTCACTGAATCCAGGACACATCAAAGTGAGGCTGTTTTAAAGGCCAAGATTGGCCAAATACATTATTAGACAGTGTTTCACCTTTTCCCTCCTTACTACACAGTATTATACAGTGTTTCACCTTTTTTCTCCTTACTACACAGGTAAGAGAAACCACTTTCTTTTTTGCTTGTTTGTGAAACATGGCAAACGATAATGTTAAAACATGTAAAGAAAAAAAAAATCGCATTCCTTATGTTTTGTACAGAAGAGAGTTTAATCCAGCAATCCCAAATGATTACATAATAACAGTAGTATCTAGTTTTAGCAAACTATGCTTAGCTGTTGCAAATGATTACACTGGTCTGCATTTTGAAATCAATTTTCTGATGTTTTCGAATAGATGATTATTAATCATTTTTTCACGCTGATTTAAAAATGTAAATCATTTTTTTTGTATCACGTCAGAATTTTTCACAAACTGAGATAGAAGATATTTGCATTTTAACACATTTTGCAGTAATTTTAATCACTATTGCAAACAAATAAGCGTAAAATAAAATTGAAAATATGATGCAGTTTGTATACCATACAAAAATGTAGCCTTATAAAAATGTCGTTTGGTAAATATTTGTTAAATGTATGAATGTCCACATATGTATTCATTATGGTTGATAAAATTTCCATTTCTTTCATTACCTTGCACAGATATTTTCGTCAGAGGGTACCTTTCTCTTCACCATCCAACAGTAATCTGCTGTTATATTTACATAACATTATTTCCAATATAGCTCTTTTTCCATTTCTTTAGTGTCTTGATGGAATCTTTCGTTTTGTTTTTCTATTACATCATCTAAGTTTTCTGGGAAGCAGTTACTGTGCAAATTTAAAAAAATGAATGTTCAAATTCATATTGCAACCAAGTTTTTCAGTTTTTTCACATGTCTTCAACAATAGTTTTGTAATTTGGATCTGTTTTGTTTCCCAAATGGTTTTCAATCACATTTTAAAAAGCTTATCCACATTTATTTCTCATGTGCATTCAATATTTCTCAAATTGTCCAACCATCATCAGTTTTTGAATTTGACGCCCAACAAAAAAGTGCTCTCTTTAAGTTTTTCATATGTAATAAATGGGAATTTCTTGCAAATGAATTTAAAACAGTCACTCTCTCCATCCAATGCTTTAACAGACTGCTTCATTAAACCCATTTTCAGGTGTAGAGAAGGGAGTAACACTTTTGTGGGATCAACCAATGGTTCATGTAACGTGTTTTTAGAACCAGGCAGTTAACACACATTGTAAATGTCATGTTCCTCATTTCCTAGTGCTTACTTTTGGCCTGGCTGTCCCACTTGCACAATAAAACAAGGAATTTCCATGTCGCCAGCTTGTCGTCCAAGCAATAAACCAATCACTTTAAAATCTTCGCACAGAAACCACCCGTGTTCCTCATATTTCACCCAAATTAATTGAAGTTTAAGACATTCGAGAGAATTTTTTTAAATGCACAGAAAGTGCCACTGAGATATAGATGCACACACATTCCCATTTTGTAGCCAAAGACCTTCTAAGGTTCTCTTAGAAGAGTCAATGAATAAATGCCATTCAGCAAGGTTATAAACATCAAAGTATTTCATTATTCTAGTTATGTTATTATAATATACTAGACTCTTCAGAAAAACATTGAACTAACTTTCGTTTATGATGCCTGTATCATAAAAATTGTGTTCCTGGTGATAAAATATTTTTGATTTGGGTTGAGAACCAAGGAGCTTGGTACTTTCTTTTGGTAAGTTAAGATCTTGCACAAGATCATTAAGTTTGGGCTGTGTAAGCAAGTGTGGAGTGATATTACTAATCAGGAAGTAGTCTTTCAATTCTTCTGTTTACTGTTCTCTTCTGTTACATTCTCCAATCTTGTTGGTAAACAAGATCATCTCCATGAGGCACTGGTCTAATTGCCTAGGTAAACACAGTATCTTTTTATATTTTGCACTGTAGCTGGCAGCTTTTATCAAGAAAAATAATGGCCATCTACGTATATAATTTTTAGGCTTTTTCCTTATCATAAGAATTGTAAAATGGTATAGCTATTTGCTTACAATATTTTCAGTCTTTGAACATTTAACACTA
Organism: Macrothele yani; assembly: GCA_039090855.1. NCBI lineage: Eukaryota > Metazoa > Arthropoda > Arachnida > Araneae > Macrothelidae > Macrothele > Macrothele yani. The sequence continues at coordinate 2,194,912 of CM077022.1, read as the reverse complement.
GTGTGGCATACTTTGTGAGGTGGCCATGGTGTGTCTTGATCTCCTAATATAATTTTAAAATAGACAAAGTATGCTGTTTTCACAAAATCTTCAATACTTTGCATTTTTGTAACTACAACATAGCTTCCACATATGTAATAAAATACATTAAAATTATTTAAACATCAATGAGGAGCCATTTCTGCATTCAATCAGTCACTAAATGCTCAACAGTTCAATGTTAACATAATGACCATAACAATAAAACCGAAAGATTTACATAATGGTTTTAACAAAGTAACTGGGAGCAAAAGTAAAGGTTAGCTGGTCATGTGACTAAACATGGTGTTATCTATTGCATTTTTTTTTTTTTTTTGATTGGAGGTTTAACGGCTACCATGATCAACTCAATGGGCTATAAGCAGTCGACCGTCCCTAATTTAGGGCCACTGGTTCCAGGGAAGGGAAAGAGTGAAAGAGCCAGTGCCGTAAGACAAACACATCCATGCCACACCGGGATTCGAACCCGGACCCCTTTCGGACGAATGATCGGCTTAAACCACTGCACCACCAGGGCGGCTGCATACATTTGGAAGTTATTGCCAAAATATTATCTCTGATAAATAAATATTTACTTTGTTGAAATTCGCACCACTCATATTATAAAATCCTGGCACATGATAGAAAAAATGGAATATATTTTTGAAATTAGCAGGAAAAATGGACCTAAAAGTACTATTTCAATTGTAAACATCAAAATCCATGCAGTTTTTTACTGTACATGTTTAATCACATTTTAATTTTTGTGTTTTTTAAGGTAACTGCACTTGCAAAATTTTTTTTAACAGAAACATAATAATAACAGAAATAGGCATATGGTTAATAAAAATGGTATAGAAAAAATATAAATGATAATGAAGCAAAATTATAAAATACTAGTGGCTTGGTTGGACAAAAGACCTAATTTAGTAAGAAAGTTTCAAGAAAGTGGTAATAAAATTACACCATTTTTTCATGCTTTTATGTATTCTGTAGAGGGGATATTGAGAATGTGTAAATGAATTATCAACAAAACACAGGTCCTGGTTGTGTCCTGCTACTTCATGTTCGATCGCCTCAGCTGCAGTCTTGTACACTTGGGCGTAAGGATTGTTAGCCAGAATATCTGCCAGAGCTGTGAATATCGATTGCTTTCATTCTTTATTTTCATTATAACTAATACACATTTCAGTGGCTGCCGAGAAATCTATAAAATACAACTGACCATATGAAGGGTTTTCACCAGTAAGTGGTAACAAATCCGAGATATACTGGTGAATCTGCCCCTGAATTTTGAAGCAGTATGGACCATTGCCTGGAATCTCCTTTTTTGTGGTTGAAGAAGAAGCGAATGACATTGCACTATCGTTTTTTCCGGATGTGTTTGACAAAATTAGGGCTGTTCAGAAGTAAGTCTTTCAGCTCCTTATTTATCTATAGTTCTGAATGGAAAATAAGGCTGTTATGACAAGACAACAGGAATTAAAATGACCATTAGTTTCCTCCTCAGTGAAATGCAAAACATGGTAGTGCACACACAATATTAATTGCACCCAAGCTGTGCTCATGTACGACAGTTTCGTCCATTAAAGCTTTCAGAAAGATAGGCTGCTGTGTGTATTAGTGTGATAATGTTCATTATGTGTGCTGTCAAAATTCCTGCGCTCACATACATTATGAAAAGATACCCTTAATTGGATGGTCTCCCTGAAGCGCTATTTATAACAGAACCCTATTTCCATCCTCCCTGTAGCACAATGGAAACACGTACAATACAATAGACAATCAGCTCGTTCCTCACTGACTATGGCTGGCATCATCTCTCAAGGTCATAGGATGTACCCGTCTTGCCTCTCATGTTGCGATGCTACGGAGTGAGAATACTCGGCGTAAGCTAGACTAAGTGTTGTGACACGTACAGCAATCAGTTGATTAAATTTGGAAGCAAACTTGTGTTTTCCCCTGATTCTTGGGATCAAGGTCTGTAAAATGAGCCATCTCCCAAGGTCGTACGACATACCTATGTCCCGTAATTTTGTGCAACACTACGGAATTATATACACTGAAGAGCAATTGAATTAGAGACAGCTAGCGTTATGCAAATATGGCGCTGTGGGCGGCCCTGTAAACGGAAACGACATGACGTATGCAGTGATCCGACAATATAAGGAGTGATGCGACGGGAATCAGTAAGAGTTGGACGCAGTATGGGTAAGATGAAGGATCTAAGTGCATTTGATCGTGGGCAAATTGTCGGGTCACTCCATCTCGGAAGTCGTTCAGGCACTGTGTCACGGGTGCACCGTGAGTACATCGAATCCGGTAAAACCATCCCTGCAAAGGCCAACTGCGGTGGATAAGCGGGGTAATCGTCGGCTAGCTCGCATTGTAACAGCGGATAGACAGGCCACAGTGCAAGAAATCACTCGGCAATTTAACGCTGGTGTACCAAAACGTGTAAGCAGCCACACCATCCAGAACCATCTCCTTGCTATGGGGTACAGAAGCCATCGTCCCACGAGGGTACCGCTGCTGACCGCACATCACAGGGTGCAAAGATTAGCATGGGCGCGGGAACATCGCCGAAAACTTGAAAATTACATCGCCTTGGAGCAGGATGTAATTTTCAAGTTTTCTGATGTAATTAATGTTACGTGAGAAACAGTAAAATCTGCGCAACTCAGAGATGTCTGATTGCTGTGTTAATAATTTAGATGTATTTCCACGTATTATGTAAAGAATATTTTTTCCACACTATTTATAGTTGTGGATATCATATTTTTGTATGCAGGTGCCGTTTTATTCCTGAAAAAGTTTACTTTTGTTCCCAGTGTATGTGCTCTGTGTATTATTTGTAGTTATAGTCATTGTTGTTAGTTAAATAAGTTTTACCAACCTTGTATTAAAGTGGTTTTGCATTTTCCCCCATAGGGATAGGAATCCCTGAGGTCATACTTCCTGATACATCTCCTCATCCCAAAGTAGGCGGCGAGTTGATTTTAAAATGCAGAACCGAGGGCAACCCTGATATTCAAGTGGTGTGGTTTTACAATGGAGTTCCTTTGGTCCCCAGTCAAAGGAAGGTCATCCACTCAAGCAGACTTCATATTTCTGATCTTTCTGTTTCTGACAATGGTGTGTACTCATGCTCTGCAAAAAATGATGCAGGAACTATGGAAAGTAGAAACAGCTATCCCCTTATACTTTCAGGTAAATTGCAGGTTTCATTCTGGTCCATGGATATTTTGTAAAAATAATTTGTCAAAAATGCAAATGTTTTATAAGTTTTTCTGTGAAAATAAAATGATTAATTAATGGTGGTATTACAGCTATTTATTTAACTTCTAGCCAGTGTATTAGAACCTGTCTACCATTTTATGCAAATAGTTTGGTAAGTCATATATATAATTCCACATGTCAGAATGCATTTCAGTTATTAAACTGTGAAGACAAGGGGGTCAACCGGTCAAGATTAATGTAAATAGTTTAAACCTACTTCAATTTGCTGAAGGCAGTCATTTTTGCAAATACCAGGAAGTTCATGGTGATTTTGCATTTGCTCAGGAACTGAAGAGGTTTTGGTGATTTTGCATTTTGCTTTCTCTGAGGATTGGTTAAAGGATGGGAAATACTGCATTCACTCTTCTCCCAACCCAGCTGGTCCAGTGTAAAGCTGTAAGTAAGCCCAGGTAATGACTATCAGCTCATGAAAACAGGAACATGATAACAGCAAGCTACTGACAGTCATTGTACAAGGTGTGGTGATCAAAAAGTGAGTGGCCTCAGTGTAGCGCAGGTGTGCATGTGCTATGATACGAACCTTGACCATCCTCTAGAGTGGAATGTGCTGAGTCATATGACGTTTCACAGGGCTCTCTGTCTTGCTATAAGGACCAGTTTTATGAAATAGAGCGAACACATTGAGTGCCCTTTGTGACTTTTTGAGTTAGTGAGAATGCCCGATTTCAAAGAACAGCACATATGCATCAGATTTTGTTTCAAATTAGAAGACTGCTGTTTTGTTTCAGGGTGTAACCATAAAGCCATGATTCATGACCACTTATGATATTGTATAAGATGCTAGGGTCTATTTCAAATTTCTCTTTCAGCTCCATTTGCTCACATTCACCCAGGATTGCTTTTGTTCGTCAGACAAGATATGTGGCACAAGTTTTGCTGCAATTTTTCTCATGTTCAGATCTTTTGTGTGTGTGTGTGTGTGTGTGTGTGTGTGTGTGTGTGTGTGTGTGTGTGTGTGTGTTTGGGGAATTTAATGACCGCCAGGAGCAACTCATGGTCTATAACATACATGACATTTTTTCGCGGATTTTGTCATCATTTGGGTAATTCTCAAGATCGAGGCAGAACTGAAGAGACATGGCGGGGGTTGGGGGTTGATCGTTTTTCGTCTGGGGATGGTATTTCGTCTTTCAAAACTTTCAAAAATTGAAGTTAAACGGAGGGACTATTTTTCCCGTAATCGTAATTTCTTTTTTCTCACAATGTTGCCTGTTCTCATTATTGTTATTAAATGTCATTTTATTAACTAAATGTTTGTATTTCAGCATGAAACTGTGGGCAACGATTTCCAAACACGGAAGTTAAGACGGCGCGAAGATTTCCTCATAGTCTTCTGGCAAAGATTCTTTCGTGGATTCGAAGAATTCTGCCATTTCCATTATTATTTTGGGTATTTTCAAGATCAACGACGGGATTCTGTCTTACGAAACTTTTGAAAACTGAAGTTAGATGCAGCGAAGATTTCTCCCGTAATCTTTTTTTTTTTTCTTGCGATGTTCCTTCTGCCCAGTATTGTTCTTAAATATCCTTTTATTCCACAAATACTGCATTTCAGACTAAAAATGGAGGAAGAAGTTTCCGAAAACGGAAGTCGGTCGGTGCGAAGATTTCTCCCGAAATCGCATTTTTTTTCTTCCTGCGGTGTTCTCACTATCCTGCGTTGTTGTTAAGTGTTACTTTCCCCATAAATGTCTGCACTTAAGTTTGATAAGGGAGAGGAAATTTTCCAAAAACGAAAGTGACTGAGTTTGAAAATTTGTTAGAATTGATGCATGGTGTTCAAAGGTATTCATATTCTGAAAGTCACGCCATTTATCTAAAGTAGCAAAAGCTTTTATATCATGCGTTCGTGGTCCTCAGGCTGAAAGTTCTTTCAGTGTGATGGATAAATTATTGTCGTCTGAGGGAATAAAAGAGGAGGAGGAAAGAAAAGTTGTGAAGAAATAGGAAGGGAATTATATCAACAGAAAGAAAAACTAAGCAAAGATTGCTGTGCAGCTGCAGATTCAACAAAAGACAAATATGGCCATGGAACTTGCTGAGAAGATAGCAACACAAGAGGAAAGTTGAGCTGATGTTCTAGCAAGTACAAAAAAAAAAAAAAGAAAAGAAAAGAGAGAGAGAGAGAGAAATGTTTGAAGCAGTGTCTTTTAAAATCACTTTATTTTGTTTTGAATTCAGTAATTTAATATTGTGAATACAGTGAACAATTCCATCTTGCTCGTGCTGCTTTATATTTACACTTTCTTGTCTCATGTTCTGATTTTTTTCGCCCGATTAAAAAAGTTCAGCTTTTTTGTTCCTTGGTCAGTCTCATGTATGCTATAAGCAGTCACCCATCCCTAATTTAGGGCCACTGGTTCAGGAAAGGGAGAGAGAACCAGTGCTGTAGGTCTAACACAACATCCATGCCTAACTAGAATTAGAACCTGTACCCATCTTGGATGAGTGGTCAGAAACCAGCACTTAGACCATTAAATTACCAGGGCAACCACATTCAGATCATTCACTAAAATGCTCTGACTGGTACCAAAATAAATGCCCAATTCAGATGCTATTTCCTGAATAATGGCACATCTATTATCTCATAGTTTCTTTAACCCGATTCTAGTGCTTGAGAAGTAGTGCGCTACTAATAGCGACATAATAATAGTGCCCTACTTTTATTGTAGTTTGTAGCATAGCATAACTACAAAAGTAAAAATGTAGTTTTATTCGTAATTCGTTACAAGAAACAAGTAGTTGTAACGAAATTTCATGTTACATTTTTCACTACTTTTTGCCTACAAGGCACTAATTTTACCTTAGCAGCAGGTAATTTTTCGTCAAATGCAGCTTAACCTTTGACTTAATTAAAAAGTCCAGCGTGATGCATGACATTCACAATGCTAGTTTAAAGACCACAAGAGTGTGAGATAAACGCAGAAAGTTTGAAGACTATAAAAGACGAAGAGCAGTAACAGGCACACGAAGAAACAAACAAACAATGCCCTGTATACAGACACACACACAGTCATTAAACTTAGGACCTGCCAAGTAATCAGAGGGACTGTCGACTATGTTTTGAGATCATTCCCACAAAAGTTGTATAACCGTTGTTTGAATTTCCATTTTATAAATTACTGCATTTTCTTTGATTAATTCCTGATTTCTTTGAATAACAATTCACTAGCTAAGAATGAATTCTGAAGCAGAACTTCCTTGGGTAGCCTACAACAATTATTTCAAATTAAAAAAAAAAAAAAAAAAAAACAGCTCAGGTAAACTACATGATACACTGCATTCTGTGCAGACCAGGAAGAAATTATCTTTTGGCTTCAAAATCATCATCCAACTCACTACCTCAGTATGCCAAATTTTTTCCTTTTATTTTCTTTTTTCATTTTTTTTTTCTCTTGGCTTTGGACAGATGTATTGGAATGATGACCCCCCCCAACGGTTTTATTTCTTACAAAGTCTAATTGCCGGCACTGGCTGAAATGGTGTTGGGCCCAATCAATGTGCGATAGTGTCCAGTGGCGTCGTGTTCTGGTTTTCCCTTGGCAGGGATGACGAACACGTGTGTCTGGAGACAAGCCAGCCAGTGCACAGATCCTGCCTTTACCATGGAATGGGACATGGCTCGTACACTGAGAGGGACACTCTGAGGAGCCATTCCCTATGATAGGAGGACACCCTTGGTAGTCCTCCATACCACCCTCATGGCTGAAGGGTACGTTGACTACATTCTGCGACCTGTTGTGCTGCCATTCCTATCACAGCATCACTGAGCAATTTTTCAACAGGATAATGCCAGGCCACACATGGCACAGCTCTCCCATGCCTACCTCAATTAATGTTGAGACTCTTCCATGATCAGCACGATCCTCACCGATCAAACATGTTTGGGACGTGATGGAACACCACCTACGCCCATCCCAGAATGTCAGCGAACTGGCCCGCAATCTGGATACCATCTGGCATGCTGTACCTCAGGACTGCATCTGTTAACTGTATGTGTCTATGCCACGTCAGGTAATCGCTTATATTCGAGCCAGAGGTGGCGCTACAATGTATTGACTTGTTCCACTTGTGTGGCTTTTATACCCGAATAAATGACCCAACTGCTCTGGAATTGCAATCATTTCTTTTCCTATGCATGTACATTGTACATACCTATTTTCATTTCAATTGGATAAATTCTTTCTGGGTGCTTCGGGTTTTTTTTTTTTTTTTTGCAAAGAGTGTATTTTTGGGGGCCACATAGAAATTGTACTTTGTTTCCCACTTCTCTTACACAAGAAACACGATTGCTTTGTGTAAATCTGACATGTGAGATTAATATTGTCACTGGTAAAATCAAAACTGAATTAAAATTTCCAACAAAATAAATAAGTTACTCTTGTACTGCAATATAAAAGATGTTATGCATTAGGGGGCAGGGCTGGATTAAGAGGGATCTATTGGGGCTACAGCCTTGGTGCCCACCATGACCAAGGGCCCAGGAGGCATGCCTGGGCAAGTAAGAGAGAGATAGAAGTTTATAAAATAGTTTTTACTTTCGTCTCGTGATTTCCACTCTGTAAGAAACTGGGGCTGGAAGATGGACAGATTTCAAGAAAGTGACTCACGAAGGATAAAGGTTTCATGTTGCTGTGGACAGTGGGGTTGATGATACAGTTTCAGCTGTTTCACTACCATTCACCCACACCTCCCAATTGCTTTTGGAACCATTAATTGTCAAAGTCCCCTGTGGCTTCATATTGCATTTAACAAAAAAGATGAACTAAGAAAGGTATACAATGCTAAATCAGTAGAAAATCCAAGACAAAATCTAGGAATCATAGGCTTTTAACTCTATACTTCTGAGAACAATGAAAAATACAGTGACTTATTATGAAAACTCTGCAGGTAATTTAGTAGTTACAGTTTTGTGTTTTAATGGACTTCATAATAGTTCCGAATCACAAGTTCTTTTGGGGCCCACTCAGATGACTTAGCCTTGGGGCCTACTAAGTCCTTAATTTGGCCCTGTTAGGTGGACATATAACAATTGTACTTTCAGTTGGTGATACAAACTGTCTTCACTTTGCAGAGATCCACTGTGTTCAGTGAAACAAGAAGAATATACAGTGTATGTTTGTTTGTGTTTTTAATTGCGGACTTTGTCAGTGCTAAATATTTGGAGTGCAACATCCATGTGACGTTGCTAAGGTTAAGAACATTAGCTTTCGGGATAGTGAAATGTTGAGAAAGTGAATTTCACAGTTTTACACATCTGGAAGAAATTTCTTTACAAGGCTATTGGTCCATAAGGCCTTTCTAGAAATGTTTGTCTCCCCTTTTCTTCATATTCAAAAAGCTTTTCATGTCTACTGAAGATAATATCATGCTACATACTGTATTTAGAAGTTTGTAAGTCAGTTACTCGTTAGGCCCCCAGCCTTTTGGTTTTTCTTTGATATTTTTATCCCATTGATTTTATATTCGTAGGTGTATATAGCCAGTGGTGCAGTCCTGAAAAAAAGAAATGGGCTGGCGCTCCGAAGACTAGCCCAAGCGTTTTTTAATCCAGAAGATATGAAGGGGGGGCAAGGAACCTTTGAAATTGTATATATTTATATACTTTCTGCTACCCACTTCTCTGGCTATTTCTGTGGTGATTTCGGTAAACAAAAGGTCTATCAATTTGCGCATAGCCACCATGAAAAAAAAAAAAAAGATAAACAAAGCAAAGAAGGAAGAAGAGAGTAAAAACTCAGTTAAGATTTTTTGTGTTAAATTAAATGTCGATTTCAATGGGTGATGATTGATTAAATAAATTTAAAAAGTATGTTTCAGTTAGGTAAAAAGTAGCCTGGTGCCGCCAGGCCTTGTAAAAAGTGGCCTGGCTGCACCCCTGTATAATAGCTAACAAAGTTAGTGTCATATTTTGACACAGGTGCAAAATATTCTTATAGGCCCTGGTGTTTGTAGATGTTTTTCCCCACTATTTCCATATTCACAACGTTTACACAAATTGCAAAATATTATTTATCTTTTGCAAAGCCCGAAAAGATAAAATTACCAATATAAAAACTTTGCCCTTATTGCTTTTGCACTCGTTAAAGGTTACATATCATAAGTAAGTAGGATAATCACATTCTTCACATTTACAAATCTCCAAGGTAGTTTTATGTAATGGTATTTCTAAAAACTCATTTGTTTTGCATATGCATTGATGTGTGTATTTATGTTAAAAAAAAAGTTTTTAAAACTATTTTCAAAAAGTTGTAATGAAACTACTTTATAGGAAAAGTAGTTATATTGGTTGGGAACTACTTCTCTGAAATTGTAGCTGTAGCTAACAACTTTTGAAAAGTAGTTTCCCCAGCATTGCCCAATTTATATTTTCATCAGATTTGCATGTTGTGGACACGAATCACTATCTTACATTTCTGATGCAGTCTTGCCTAATTTGAAACAAAATCTAATGCACATGTGCTGTTCTCTGAAGTCGAGCATTCTCATAAAGTAAAAAAAAATCACAAAGAATTCAACACGTGTTCACTCTACTTCATAAAACTGGATACAGATGTCTTCTTTGTGACATGACAAGAAAAACTGCTGTTCCATGTGTACTTTGGAACATTCCATGTTGTACTGAAATGGAAAGTGATGAATCACTATCTGACATGCATTTCAACATTTAAATGTCAATCAAACAGAGGTTATCGCTCTTATGGTCCACGTCAAATGTCTGTATAAATTAATATTTACATGTTTTAACACAGCAATATCAATGAACATTTTGCATAAATCTCTACTGTTATATTTTTTGTTGACACTTTTGTACAGAGGCATACCCAGAATTGGGAAGGGGTGCATCTTTTTAATTGATTAAAAATTCAGTTATTAATGTTTTTACTGTTATTAATCATACATACATATCACTAAGCTGTTCTCTGAGATTCAGAGGTTAGCTCCAAAAAGAAATACAAACTTCCAGGTATTTTTTACTTATTGTTGTTGTATCAAACTTCTCCATTTACAGCGATCTTGACATACAACTCGTGCTTCACTAATATCCATTACACACCATACACAAGATCTTTTATACTTCATACTAATAATCTTTTTCTCATGCAGACACTCCTGAATCTGATCCACCCATGTCTTCCTTGGCCTTCCTCTGCCTTTCCTTCCTGCCACTTGGGCTGAAAAGATTTTCTTAGTAAGCATTTCATCACTCATTCTTTCAGCATGGCCAAACCACCGAAGCATATTGGTCTCCACCTTGCTAACAACATTTTGCTTCACATCACACAACTGCAATACATCTTCATTTCTCACACAATCATATCGTGTCTTGCCACAAACCCCACGTAAGTAACACATTTCTCCAGCACACAAACAACTCCTATGTTTCTTCTGCAGTACCCAGGTTTCACTGCCATACATCAGAGTAGGAACAATTACAGTTTCATACACAGCCATGTGGAACTCTAGAGAACCCATCATTCCTGTGAAAACCTCCCAGAGCAGCTATGACTTTCAAAGAAGAATTCACTCGCCTACTGATTTCACCATCCAACTTGTTCTCTCTGTCAAACATGCTTCCTAAATACACAAACTCACTCACCTGGTCAATCACAGTATCATTTATACTCACATTACATTCAGTGCTACCCGTTCCTCTCTCAAACACCATAACTTTGGTTTTTCCCTTATTTATACTCAGTTTGAATTTCATGCAAACTTCGTGCATCCGAGTCAACATACTCTGCAACTCACTTTTGCTCTCTGCCAACAGGACAGTGTCATCAGCATACAGCAATCTGCACATACGGATATCACCAAGACATAAACCACTATTATCTATTTTGGCATCACGCATGCATGCATCCATAAATATATTAAACAGCCATGGTGACATTACACAACCTTGTCTAACTCCTGCACCAATGGAAAACCATTTTGATAAAACACCATTCACTCGTACACAAGCTCTACTACCAGCATACATGGCTTTTACACTATTAAGTAGATTCCCAGTAACACCATATTCATTCAATACCTTCCACAAAAGTGTCCTATTCACTGGGTCATAAGCTTTCTCTAAATCTATGAAGGCAGTAAAAACTTTCTTCCCAACAGCCAAATACTTTTCAATCATCATGCGTAATGCAAAAATCTGGTTAGTGCAGCCTTTACCAGGCATAAAACCACTCTGAACATCCCACACTTTCAATGATGTAAGACCCCGTACTTTTTCAATAACAACCTTACCAAACACTTTCCCTGGCACACTCAGTAGGCTAATACCACGATAGTTCTTGCATTCAGTCTGATCACCTTTTCCCTTATACAAGGGAATAATGATAGCATCATTCCAATCCCGAGGGACCATTCCTAACTCCCAGCACAACTGGCAAAATTCAGTTAACCAGTTAATTATAGAGTCACCACCATATTTTAACATCTCTGCAGTTATGCCATCAACTTCCGGAGCCTTGCCATTCTGAAGAGATTTTAGAGCTTTGCACACTTCTCTTGAGATCCCTCCTGTGCTTTCATCCCTCATTGTGACATCATCTGCATCTGTCTCAGAATCATCTTTGCTTTCCTGATCTAATAACTCACAGAAGTATTCACCCCATCTGTCACTTAACTCATTGGGCTCCCATATCATTTCCCCAATCTCATTCTTCACACAACTTACAACTTTGTTTCCCCTATTTTTCCTGAGTCGCATGTACTTCCAGAAGGACTTCCTATCTTTCCAAAAAGTCAGTTCATGCCTTTCCATTTTCTCTGTCCTGTCTTTTGCCTTTCTGTGGCGAACCAGCTTAGCAGCTTCACGCTTCTTACAGCGATATTCATCCACAGAGACTCTACCTTGCAACATCCCCAAAGAGGCTTCCTTCTTTCTCTTTACTGCCTCTTCAATCTCACTATTCCACCAAGCATCACCTCTATTGTTGCCCACTATTGTGGTGCCACAGACCTCTTTAGCAGCAGTGACAACACAGTTCTTAAAACATTCCCACTTCTTTTCTACATCCCTCTCACCAGACTTCAGATCCTTCAGTCGTTCTCTGAGTAAATCAGAATACTGCTGATGATCTTCAAGGAGCCTATCAACCTTTATTCTTTCTATCCTGGGTCTCTTCCTATTTCTTTTCCTCCAACCAACATTAAGTTTCACTCGTGACACTACCAAGTAATGATCAGAACCAACATCCGCACCTCTTATCACACGGGTGTCAACAACTAAGTGTTTCAAACGCTGATCGTAGACAACAAAATCTATCACACTCTTTTGACCAGACGATTTTCCCAAGTATATGTGTGGATATACTTGTGGTTGAAAAATGTATTAGATACACACAAACCATTCTCAATGCAGAGTTCAATAAATCTTTCACGATTATCATTCACACAAGGATCATTAAACTTACCCAGAACATTGTCAGAAATTGCATTCTGCACACCTACTCTAGCATTGAAATCCCCTGCTATTATAACTTTTTCTTTAGCACCAAACTGGCTCAAAACAGCTTTTAGCTCATTCCAGAAATCTTCCTTCTTATCAGCATGCTCGAACAGAAATCAGGAGATGCAGGTTCAATTCTTGCTCCAGGGTGATGTAATTTTCAAGTTTTCTGATGTTAAAATTACATGCTGAATAATAAGCAAGGCAATGGCTATTCTGTTTTCTGCCTTAAAATCCCTGTACTCCCATGTATTTGCAAAAATATTTCTTCTACAATTTCCATGACATAATTGTAGTCTTGTAAGATCATTAGTAGTCATTTTGGATTCCTGTTATGCATCACTGTACTCAGCTTTTGATCTCGGTTTTTCACTATGCTTTCTGCCTTCCCTATTTTTGCTACCTCTATTTTATGACATTTGCTACAATAATTGAACAGAGAGTGGAGCTTCCTCTTGTTCATTTTGAATTATATTTGAACCAATGGTGAAATTAGATAGTAAAAATGCCTCACTATGCTTTTTGAAATTAATTCCCAAGGAATTCTGTGGAATGAACACCATCAAACTATTATTTATTGTTTTATTCTACTTTATTCTGATTCCAAAACCAAGACATAATCAACTTTGATATACTCTTCACTCTTTTGAGTGTCAAGTCCCTCAGTTTGTTCTTTGTGCCACTTTCTCTCTGCTACAAAAAGCGAAGCCCCCCCCCCCCCCCACCTTTCTCTCTCTTTCTAATCCTCTAAACCACCACTCCCCTGCATATAAATAAATTTTCTACCCATGACCTGTGCTACATTCTATTCACAAAGATGCCATCTCTCCTGGGCATAGTCCTGTCACAAAAGAGAAGACTGACCATTCTGTGTGAAAAATAGTTTGATTGTCCCACTGAGCGAAAAATGCCCCTGAACCTAATAAAAGTTGATACACTCCCTGCACTGTTGGTGCTCAGCACAATGAAATGCAGCTGACAATGAGCAAGACCCCACAATGTGATAAGAAGACATCCTTTAGGTAAGAAGAATTCCTACATACATTGTACAAAAATTACACTTATCTTAGGTTGTATCACATCTAAGCTATACAGCTAAAATTTATGAAATAAGATTCTACTGTTGTTTCATAGTTACAAAATTTGGAAAACCAAGAAATTGGGTGACCCATATGCAATTGAACATCAGGACACAGGACATTTTTTTGGGTGCAAATGTACCCTTGCAACACTTCCCCTAATATGCCTCTGCTTTTGTGTTTCATGCTTAACTTTTGACTGGTAGTGTAACTTACTTCCATTACTTTTTTTCATGCTACATCGCCAGTGAATATGTTAATTCTAGCATAATTAAATAGCATTTCTTATAGCTTGAAACTCCTGTGCTCATGCAAGTCTATTTTGACATGGTTTGTTCTTCATTCTTATGTACTTTGTGGAAGTACAGGCATTTAAATAAATGGAGAACTTTTTACAGAAAAATAAGAGTAAAATATTGATAGCAAGCTTTTATTTACATTCTTCATGAATTTCAAATGATGGATGTTAGCAAAATATGGACCCAGACAATGACTTTGATTGCACTAAACAAGAAGAAAATTGGTGTTGAATTTTTGGTTGTAATGAGTACATCTTTTGAGTCCTTTCTGACACGAACTAAATTTATCAAAGTTATTCAAAGTCATTGCAACCAGTTAGTAAAAAACAACCAGATTTCTACAATCGATAAAACATCCAGAAATAGAAACAGCTACTTACTTCCACCAACAGCTAAAACATGTTACAGAAATTAACAAATGGTGTCAGGGGCATATTTAGAGGGATGCTCAGCCAACATGACAGTATTTCAATTTTTTATGTTTTGGGTTAAAGTGCAGGTTACATTAGAAAAAAAAATGCCTTAATTTAATAAAAATGCATCAACATACATTAAAAAAATGCTTTACTTCTATCTTTCATTGACTTTCATTTTGTTCTGGTGGATTTCAAAAACTTCAATTTTTCACCACCCCTCCCCACCCCCTGAAAAAAATTCTGTATACGTCCCTAAAACATGACATAACTCCATACCTTCTAGCAGAAGAATTTTGCTGAATAGAAAAGTTGAAAAAAGGCAAACAATGTTCTTCATGGAAAAAGATATGCTAAAGAAAAAGAACTTTTCAAATATGTCTCTCGAAAGCAGAGATAGCGAGAAAAAGGTTTTGACCTTTACACCCCCGAGCGGGAAAACTGCATTATTTAAAGCAAATAATGCTCAACATCTCTATTGTAGTGAATGGCACACATTAGGAAAGAAATTCCTCAATAGGGTTTTTAGAAGCAGAGATACAGCCAGGGGCACCCATAGCTTGGGTGCCCATGGCTGTATGATTTTAGGATGGGGCAAGCATAAATTGTAGCTACAAATAATATATGCCATGTTGATCTTCAGAAACTTAGTCATTCTGGGTGGTGGTGTGGTTAGCATACTCAGGCGCTATCTAGGAGATGCGGGTTCTATTCCTGCTCCAGGACAACTAAATTTTCAAGTTTTCGGATATTATCTCACTTAATATCCATGTCATATTTACGCCAATAAACGGATTCACATCTTCCAGATTTGTACCATATTTACATTTCAACTCTGCTACTCAGCCTTCTTGTTATCTAGCCGCTTTTACCACACACTGAAAATAATAAATTTGACTGTCAACTAGATGACTACATAAAAGAGATGGATAAGTGAAATCAGACAGGTTGTTAGAACAATAAGCAAATTTCTTTGGCATTCCTTTTGATTCTTTTGGCCACTTGGGTTGCTTACACCACAAAACCCCAAAGATCACTCACTCATTTGGTCACCAAGAACGAAAGAATATCCTCAAGATAAATTTCTTGAGAACATTTTGAAAGATCCTTATCCAGCAGTAAATAGCTGCTGCGGAGGATGATATATTTTTTCATTTCTTCGCCTTTCGTACATTTCCACACTGTAGAAGAGTACTCTGTTCCCCAACATGCTTTGAAAAAATTCATTATTATTTTCTACTGTAAATTTCCCATATTTTTTTTTTTTACCGGAAATTCCTAATGCTTTTCTTATTATTATGGCATGCACACACACATGGGTGCCCATAGCGTAGTTTTCAGGAGGGGACAAACAGAAATTGTAACTACCAATAAATAACATGCATGAAACACCATATGCAAATTTCCCCTGTGCCTTCTTGTTATCTAAGTAACTGTTTTTACCTCACTCTCAATACATACAAGGAGTGTTCAAATGAAAAGGTACGAAACGACACTGTGGGTATAAATGAAGACTTTATTCAAAGTATACACCATAGGCCGTAGCACAACGATCCCATTGATTAATGAGCCGAAGGATTCCTTGTTCCCAGAATTCCTGTGGCCGTGACGAGACCCAGTCCTGCACAGCGTCCTTGAGTTCGTCGTCCGAGTGGAAGCGCTTCCCTTTCAGATGTTTTTTCAGGGGACCAAACACATGGAAATCGCAGGGCGTCATGTCCGAGCTGTAGGGCGGATGGTCAAGCTGCTACCACTGGAACTTGGCCAGTTCCGCGTGTGTGACCCTGGAGACGTGTGGACGCGCGTTATCATGGAGCAGAACCACACACTCCGTGAGCAGCCCCGGTCTTTTGTTCTTGATGGACCTGCGTAGGCTTCGGAGTGTCTCATAGTACACATCGGAGTTAATGGTTCGTCTGTGCTGGAGGAATTCAACAAGTAGTGGACCTTGGACGTCGAAAAGACGGTGAGCAACACCTTGCCTGCGCATGCTCCGATCCACGCCGGCGACTCCAATCGCATCCCTAGATGTGTCGCTACGTTCTCCCATAGCGGCATAGGCAAATATGTTAACGGTTACGTTCTTATGACGTTTCGTACCTTTTCATTTGAACACCCCTAGTACATTTAATTGGGAACCAGATGACCCAAAATCTACATACAAGAGATGGATGAATTAAATCTGGGTGATCCATGTCAGTCAGCCGCCTCGGTGGCGCAGTGGGCTAAGCGATGGCCTCTGATCATTTGTCTGAACTGGGTCCGGGTTCGAATCCCGGTGAGGCATGGATGTTGTGTTTTACGGCACTGGCTCTTTCCCTTCCCTGGAACCAGTGACCCTAAATTAGGGACGGGCGACTGCTTATAGCCCATTGAGTTGCTCACGGTGGTCGTTAAACCTCCAATAAAAAAAAAAAGATCCATGTCAGATCACCCAGGGCATGTCACCCACCCATCTCAGATTTTTGTGAAAATTGGTACTAAGTATTGTACTGGTAAGATACGAAACCTATCAAAATGTTAGGTCAGTCGGTCCAGTAGATCTTGAGTAATGCCACTTTAAAAATTTGGTAGCTGTGCCTTTAAAGTTTTTGCACTATGAGTTTTCACAACTACACTGTAGGACAAAAAAATTCATAACTTCACAACTAACTGTTGCAGCCACATAATTTTTTTTCATAAATGTTCTACATGATCCATACATTTTGGAACAACTTGTTTCTGCACATTTTTAGAATTAAAAGAACACTTTTGTTTTAATTTTGTAAAAAAAGACATGGAAAAATGAGGCCACATTTTTATTAAACAAAACATTTTTTTTTCAAAATGAGCCCCCACCTCAAATTTGTTAAAAATATTTTCATGTGTGTATTAAAAAAAAAAAATACTTTGGGCAATTCGCATACCCTTTCAGCAGGAAAAAAATACTTTGGGCAATTCACAATTTTGGCGAGGGAAAAAAAAAGGTCCAAAATGGCGTGTTTTATATACGGGACATTCCGACATATTACCCAATTTTTTAATTAAGTCGTTGCTTGACCATTTTATACCCCCCCTCCCTCCCATAGTTTAACCCTATTGGTGAGTAGCTCAAAACAATTTTTATTTTATTTTTATTTGCCATCATTTTGGATATAAATACATTTTTCTTTTCTGCAGGCAGGCCAAATTAGGGCCTCACAATGGTTTTCAAAAAAGGCAATTTGTAGATCAAAAGTTTAGGTTTTCACTACCTTAAAGAGGACATTTTCGGCTTACAGAAAATGTATAGAAATGATAGAAAATACTTTATTTAACCTTGATAAAAATGGCGTCAAAATCTACAATACTCACAAGCATAATCACAATTTTGATGGGCTGTTAAGGTGACTGGGAGTTGGAACCCTAAGTTGGGAATTTTTGTGTAATAACTATGGCTAGTAGAGTTTTCAACTATGGGGAACTTAAGTCTGGGTTTGGTCCTTTTCCTACTTTTTTTTTTTTGTTCTCCCTTCAAAGTTGCAAAATTTTGATTGAACTTTAGCAGATTTCAAGGTTACACATCTCAAAAGAGGGACCAGATAAAAATGTAATTTTTTTTTCACCTGGCACTCAACAAAACCTGTGAGTTTCATTTTGTGGTTCAAACTGGTTTAGAAGTTACAGGCTCTGAAATATTTGTGAAAAATGGTAACAATGGTAACATTTTTTTGTGAAAAATGGCACTCTGAAATGCACAGAAACTGAAGAATATTTGTTTATTTCTGTTTTCAAAATATTTTTGAAGGCTTATGGAATGATATTTAAATACCTTTAACTAACAAATACAATATATGTACAATTTATACATCTAAGCTAAATACCCCCCCCCCCAAAAAAAAAAACCCCTTACCAGAGCATACTGTATAGTTTGCGATTCACAAACTTTAGCAGCAACACATGTCTAGATGTATATATAGCCTTATTTCTGCGAGTGTGCTTGCAACTCACTATATTTGCTGCTGTTGAATTTAATATTTGGAGCAATTTCAATTTGTAACTGATCAGAATGCTAGCCTGCAAAGCTGTGCTCACAATCGCCAGTCAAATTGCCATTGAAGTTTTTATAGTTACCATACTTAAAACGTGTCTCCAATTGCGAAAAATGTGACCGACAGGGCCACCTATGCTATCCCAAGCTGTTTCTTTTCTTTTTTTCCTTTTCGTTTTGTTTTTAAGAATACAAGCAACTGCCAAGATCTAGGTGACTCTAAATTTCTTACTAATTTTAATAAAAATATAAACTAATGGAACAAACCATTTTATGAATTATTTTGACATTGATACGTTTATGTATGATTTATAAATGAACTTTTCCTTGGTTACATAAAAGGTAAATTAATTCTTTTCTCTATCAGTTTGAATTAAAACTGAACACAATTACTGATTTTCATATGAAAAAAAATTTGACTGAACCAGGTCTGGTCTTCAGCCTGTTTAGATAGGCTGTATGTTCTTCTTGTGGCAGTGTTTACCTCAACCAAACATAATATGTGTGTCGGAGATACTTCAAAGCAATCATTAGGCCAATAAAAAGATGGAGAAGACTCATGAGGGTGCATGAATCGAAAGTCACATCACCTTCATCATAGTTAATCTTTTCAACAAATCCCACGTACCAACAGGAATCATATGCTACATAGCACTTGGCATGTAACTGTAACTCATCTTGAAAAGTAGTTATGCTGATTTTGGAAATAATGCTGTCATATTTATCATAACTTAATGTCTTAGCACCAATTCTGAAATTCGGAAGTGGTGTAAAGTGATGCATTGTGCATATACTAGGAGGAGTTTTTGCTTTCTCAAAATGTGGACTAAGCTGATTACACACTTTGTTCATCTCTTCTGCACACACAAAGAAAAATGTAATTTCTTTTATATTTCCTTTGATGAAGTTATACATTGTTGCAGCAGATGTTATTTGTTGAGCTACAGGTTCATCATGACTCGCCCGCACGGGGATAACTGGTTTTCCAGTTATTTGGGGAGCGGCGCCCCCACGGCCCGAGCTGACCTTGTGACTGGTCAACATCTGATGTCATGCCACCGCTTGTTTTTTATTTTGGTGCTGTTGGTGTTTGCAGGGACGGCTGTTCATCCAGCTGTTGGGGAGTCGCGGCCCCACGATCCTGAGCTGTTCTTGTGTCTCGCTTTTTCGTTTTTATTTATTTTCTCCACTGGCTAGTTGCCCGTGTTGTATTCTCTACCTAATCTCTACCACGTTATGTATTAACACCTCGGTCTTGTGGTTTTGTTACCCTCCACCACTAACTGTTTTATATTAACCGCTCAGTTCGTAGGTTGCTGAGATTCCGTTTAGGTTCCCTTCCAGGATTTGTCTTCTTTGGATTTCTTTTTTCCTTTTAGCTGGTTTGGGTGCTAGACCTACCTGCATGTTTGCCGCGTGCGGAAACCCGTGAGGCGGAAATGGGATGTCTGGCAGCTGAGGTCGCAGGAGACCGGAGCAGTGCCTCCTGTGTACCAACACTCCTCTTCGACCCCGGCTTCGCTGTAAACGGGAGGCTAGAGACTAACCCACCTCTAGTCAGAAGTCATGTACCAAGTTGTGTACAGGGCTTTAGCGGCTTTTTTGTCGTATAGCACGGCAGGGTAAGCCCGGGGCTGTGGGATCATGCCAAAGGCGTTGGCATGACGGTACCAGGAGGTCGAAGTGTCCGCCGAGTGCGTGTGATCACAGCCAACGGACTATATCTGCAACGTATAAGCTCCAGAACTGTGTCCAGCGTCATTTTCTTGGCTTGCGGACCTCCAGTTCTCCCTTGTAGGGCTCGGTGGTGGGTGGAGTAGTCTGCAGACGAATCTTCCTCCTTTTTTCCATGGGTAGAAACAAAAACAAAAACTCCAAATTTAAGTCACCTGAGCAAATGATAGTTGACAACGACTCTCCTTCGTCTTCTCAACCTACCAAGTCTCATACCCTTAAACGGTCTTTAGACCTTGATTTGGACCAAGAATGTGGAACCTCTTCTTCGGCAGCTGTACCAGTCGCTCCGAAGCGTCGTCTCCCCTCGATTGCTGTGACTATGCATGCTACACACTTACTTGTAGAATCCATCGATCCGCATGAGAGACTGTCCACCAGATCTCCCTTTTTCATTTCTAAAGCTTTGGACGCTGCGGTTGGCCCCTTGAAGTCTGTGAGGAAGCTTCGCTCTGGGGACCTGCTTGTCCAAACTTGCAGTGTTTCTCAGAGTAACACTTTTCTGCACCTTACTAGTCTTCAAGGCATTCCTGTAAAAGTGGCACCTCACCCGTTTCTTAACACCTCTCGGGGTGTTATTTCGGAGTTTGATCTCTTGCCATGCAGTGAAGACGAATTGGTGACTGAACTTGCTGATCAAGGTGTTATTGCTGCACGTCGTATGATGTTCCAGCGCGATGGTTCCTTGATTAAGTCTAAAAATGTAATCTTGACTTTTAACTCCCCGAAAGTTCCGACCGAAATCAAGGCTGGCTACTTGGTCTGTGGAGTTCGCCCGTACATTCCCAGTCCTCTGCGCTGTTTCAGGTGCCAGAGGTACGGACATTCCCAACATTTCTGTAAGAGTTCCGCTCGTTGCGCAAATTGTGGCTCCA
Source organism: Macrothele yani (assembly GCA_039090855.1). NCBI lineage: Eukaryota > Metazoa > Arthropoda > Arachnida > Araneae > Macrothelidae > Macrothele > Macrothele yani. The sequence continues at coordinate 2,173,731 of CM077022.1, read as the reverse complement.
GTGCACATGACGGGGATGGTTGCACTTCTGCGGCCTGCTGTGTTAACTGCGGTGAGGCCCATGCAGCTTACTCCCGCAACTGTATGAAATGGAAGGACGAGATGACGATCCAGCGCCTCAAGACCCTGGAAGGCCTCTCGTACCCTGCTGCCAAGGCCAAGTTGGGTATACCCACCAACCGACAGCGTACTTTTGCCGCAGTAGTTCAGTCTCTGCCACAACCCGTGCAGCCCTTTGTTCCGCGCCCTGTAGCTCTCGCCGCACTTGCCAAGCGATCTACAGCTGAACAAGCGACACAGGTGGATTTCCCCGAGCTCCAGGTTTTTCGAATAGCTGAGTCTGCGCCTTCTCTTTTGAAGACGACCCGACTCTTCCAGTTCCCAGCAGAAAGCCTGCATGTGCGGAAGACCCGGCCCTCAATCAGCTAAGGTGTGCAGCGTCCATCCAACTGTCGCGGTCCACCTGACCAACATTGCAACTGTCTCGGACTCAGTGAGGTCCCCATCCTCAACCAACATTATAGAGGAACATCGGGGGGAGGAGAGTGACAGTTCGTCCCCAGCCTCAACCAACATTGCAGAGGAACATGAGGGGGAGGATAGTGACAGTTCGTCCCCGCCCTCGGCCAGCATTGCATTGGAGTGTGTGGGGGAGGAGAGTGACAGTTTGGCCCCTCCTGGTGACTCATCCTTTGTGTAGTTGTGTTTAAAAAAATGATAATAATTATAATAGTAAATTAATAAATTTTTATATAAACCTAATTAACTAACTTGTCTTCACAGCTTTCATCGTCCTCTTTTCCAACTTTTACCAAGCCTGTCTGCTCTTAATCATTTTCCATGCTTTTAAAAATCTGTAGCTGATAGTTCTTTGTCTGGCGCTCTTTGGCCAAACCTGGCCCTTGCGCCACTAAAATCAACTAACCAACCAACCAACCATCATGACTCGCGTAAAAGTGGTTCGATTTCGATGAAATTTCAGTATGTGGTAGGGGATCACCTGGGGACGAACACTATTGGAAATGGGGTCAAAGGTCAGCACATAGGAGCAGGATCCATTCCATCACTCTTATGTGTTATAACTTACGAAAAAATGCTTCACTTTAGACAAAACTTTATCATGTTGTTCCGGAAGTATACTTTACCGGTTCTGTTGAATATCATTGAAATGGGGTCGAAGGTCAGGTCAGAGAAGCGAGATTTATTCTACAGCCATTATCCTCATAACATGAGAACTGATTTCTAGTATGTTGGAAAGCGTATCAAAATCAGTGCATTGCATGATTTTACTAACTTGTTTACAACTACACCAATACCATCACATGGTGACTTGCCATGGCTTGTTGCAAAAAATGACCACTTCCCTACCAATCTAAAAAAAGTTCTGTTCATGATAGCACAAGTTCAGAAAATTCTTGTAATTTTTGTATTGTGCAGAACAACTGTCAGTGAAATACTCAATATTTTTCACAGTCTGTTGTAATGCACGACCTTTTTTCTAAACTGAAGGAAGTAGAAACATCCACAATGACTAGACATTTTAGTAGAAAGCAAAAAAATAGAGATAGCAAAGTGAGGATAAAAGTTTATTTTGAAGTCCTTTAAGGAGGAATAATTTAGGGGGGGGAATCAACATCCATTCGTAACTATGGCAAGCATTTTATTATTGATACAAAAAAAAAATTAGATTGGACTTTTTTTTTTTTTCGTTTTCTTAAAAGTATTTATGTGCATTGGATGAAAAACTAACTAAAGAAAATTCCTGTACCTTATTGCAACTTTACATTCAACAGGTTAAATTACTTTTATTTGATTGCACATTTAATATGATGAAAGAATATTTCTCTTTGTTGAGTTTATGCACTTAAGAAAAAAATCTGAAGAACCAAAATAAATTATTTTATTTGCTGATGATCTGAAATGTGTGTGTTTGCCCAGACTTAAGTTTTCCTTAGCTGAAAACTCTACTAGCCATAGTTATTGCATAAAAATTCCCAACTTAGGGTTCAAACTCCCAGTCACCTTAACAGTCCATCAAAAATGGTGATTATGCTTGTATAGAAATGAATTTCTATCATTTCTATACATTTTCTGTAAGCTGAAAATGTCCTCTTTAAGGTAGTGAAAACCAAAACTTTTGATCTACAATAAGAGGAAAACAATTGCCTTTTTTCAAAACCATTGTGAGGCCCTATTTTGGCCTGCTGTAGAAAAGAAAAATGAACCTACATCCAAAATGGTGGCAGATAAAAATAAAATAAAAATTGTTTTGAGCTACTCACTGATAGGGTTAAACTATGGAAGGTTGGGGGTGGGGGGTGGAAGGTGTACAAAATCGTCAAGCAACAATTTAAATAAAAAAATTGGGTGATATGTCGGAATGTCCCGTATATAAAACATGTCATTTTGGATTTATTTTTTTTTCCTCGCCAAACTTGTGAATTGTCCAAATTACTTTTTTCCTGCTGAAAGGTTACATTATATTGTAGTACACACATGAAAATATTTTTAGCAAATTTGAAGTGAGGGCTCATATTGAAAAAAAGTGTTTTGTTAAATAAAAATGTAGCCTCATTTTTCCATGTCTTTTGTCACTAAATTTAAAAAAAGTGTTCTTTTAATTCTAAAAATGTGCAAAAACAAGTTAAAAAATGTATGGATCTTGTAGATCATTTAAGAAAAATATTATGTGGCTGCAGCAGTTAGTTGTGAAGTTATGATTTTTTTCTGTCCTAAGGTGTAGTTGTGAAAACTCATAGTGCAAAAACTCTGAAGGCAGAGCTATCCAGTTTTTAAAGTGGCATTACTCAAAATCTACTGGACTGACTGACCTAAAATTTTAACAGGTTTCATACCTCACCAGTACAATACTTTGTACCTATTTTCACAAAAATCTGAGATGGGTGGGTGACATCTTGTGAAAATCCTGGGGGATTTGACATGGAATGACCCACAGCATATTAGGAAATCAATGACATTTTTTCGTTGTTCTTTTGATTCTTTTGGTCACTCATGTCACATGTGCCACAAAACTTTAGAAACTGCACAATTGACTGTGAAGAATGAAAAAATATGCTCAAGACAAATTTCTGGAATACACTTAGAGTGATCTTTGTCCAGCAGTGAAGAGCTTCTTTAGAGGAAGATAGCCTATATTTCACATTTCTTCACCATGCAATGGAAAATTTGATTATTACTTTTCACTGTAAATTTCCCCTTTTTCTAGTAGAAATTCACAACTTTTTCCTATTTTTACTGCATACACAAGCATCCAGAAATTCTCCGGAAAAATTTGCTAATCAGAATTAGTGTTACTGCAAAATCTCAGTAGTACCCTTCCGAGAAGAGAAAGAGCATTGTCCAATTTCCAGGAGAGGGCAAATGCCCCCTCTTGGCCTCTATATGGGCATCCATGGATACAGCTGCAAACAGAAGTACACAAACACCACCTAGCAAAAGAACTGTAAACTATAAAACTCCTCAAATACTAACCTAAAACATTGCACAAGGTAAATAGCATCCAGTGTTGAAGGAACTATAAAAAAAACAAAAAAAACATGTAGAAGCAGAGATATTGATGAAAACAGATTAAACATTTGCACCCCCAGTTGCACATTATACATTATTTTGGTAAGAAAATACACACAAAGAGTTTTCATAGTTAGTAATATCTAAAAAAGAAATTTTTATATCAGGTTTTTAGTCCTGCAGATATTGCTGTAAACTGAAACATGAACTTACATCCTCTGGTTGCAAACTTGTATGTTAAGAAAACTAAAATTATATCGGAAACATTTTGCAGTGGAAACGCTCTCAAATAAAGAAAAGATTTTTCAAATTGGATTCTTACAAGTGGAGATAGTAAAAATAAGGTATACATCTACACCTCCTGGTGGAACAAATTTTGCATTATTATAGAAGAAAGTATTAAAATAATGCATATTGTTTTAATACTTTTTTTCAGCATTGGTCCACAAAAGAATTTTTAAATCGAATTTTCAGGAGCGTAGATTTTGCTGCAAATAAATACATCAGAAGCAGAAATAAGCACTTACACCTGTTAGGGTGGCCAAACCATTCTTTATCAAAAATTAGAAATTATATGCAAAACTTTTCCTGTCAGGAAATGTATCTGATGCAGGAAGAAATTTTCAAATTGGAGTTTTAGAAGCAGAGATATCGAGGAAAACAAACTTTACACATCTAGCAGAAAATCTATGCATTACTTGAAAAATTTGAAACTATATGAGAAACATTTCGCATCAGAAACACGTTCTAACAAAAAAGAATTTTTAAAATCATGCTCTTATATGCAGAGATATTGGCAAAAATACGATGTACATCTATGCCCTAGTGAAAAAACTATGCATTATTTTGAAAAGAAAGTATTCTAAAAAGATTTTCCGATCTGAATGGTATTGGTCTATAAAAGGATTTTTTCAATTGAAGATTAGATTTTGCTGCTAATACATCAGAAGCAGAAATAAACACTTACCATCCCTGGTGGCCAAGCCATTTCTGACCAAAAATTGGAAATTATATTTAAAACATTTCCCACGAGGAGCTGTGTTTGATGCAGGAAGAATTTTTCAAATCGAAGTTTTAGAAGCAGAAATATCAGGGTAAATGCAGTTTATCTTTACGCCCCCAGTTGAAAATCTATGCATTACTTGAAAAAGAAATTGTGCCTAAAATAGTCTTCATTGTAAATGGCATTGAAAGGAAGAAATTTTTTTTCAATCGGATATTTAGAAGCAAATATATGCAATAAAATGTATTTTGAATTCGATATCATCTGCATTTATGTCCTCTAGTGGTGAAGCTGTGCATTGGAAAAAACCGGAATGCAAGGATCATCATTCTCACATTTCAAGCTTCCCAATGCAAAAAGAATTTTTCAAATCAGACTAATAGTTGCAGAGATATGGTGTCAACAGATGGACGGACAAACTGATAACATAAGAACAATCTATTTTTACAAAAGATGTGCTTTAAAAATCACAGTTGCCAGGCAAGTAATTGTTCGAGGCTTATATACTGTTATGTGGACTGGACCTTTCACAACATTTCAGTCTGATTTTAGCAGTACAGGATTACTAGGATGACTTCCCGTTCAGGGGGTTACAGGTACAGATGTGTGGACAGGTGGTGCAAGTGGGGAACAGACATGATGGACAAGCCTCGACTGGGAGACCTGTTTGTGCGAACTGCGAACATTTTCTTTTCCTGGGCTCGAGGCCTTTTTGTGAAGAGTTGGCCGCACGGATGATCATACACAGTAAAATACAAAACACATTTCAATAAAAAAGTTTCACACATCTTAAGAAATACATTTTTCCAGAGGTACAGCAATGCACGCACTGCATTGTTATATATAATGCAAGTGAAATTGCAGTCTTGTAATTTTTACTTTTTTGTAAAATTTTCAGGTTGCACACCAGCCCGTCATCATTGGTGTGCATCCCCATTGACAAAAAAGTAAAGATCAAGTCATCCTAGTGATCCCCCGTATTACTGCATTATACTTTTCAGGTATCTCATCACTAGGATTTGCCATGACTTTATTAATACTTCAGTCTGCTTTAGCTGTGAGCTTGGGAATTAATCCTTCCATGTGGATTTTGGCATCTCTTCTTTTTCTTTCAGTATTATCAAGGAAGTTCTTGCTAATACCCCATGTGTGTAATTTATGTAATAGATAAAGAAAAAACAGAAAGTAATCGCTAGTTTTTGGAAATTTAAGCATATTTGATTTTTAAAAAACTGGTGAAACATTTTAATGGTATTTAAATTTTGTCATGTTTTTCTGTGTAATAAAGTTCTTTTATTTCTGTAAACTCTGAAAGGATTTTAATCATCTCTGTATTAAGAATTGTTTCTAAATTTAACTGTTTAATTCTGAAGTAAGCAGCAGAAGTTTTTTTTTGTTTTTTGTTTTTTTAGATGGTTTGTCAGCAGAGATTAAAATTGTGCCAAAGGATGCTGTAGCTACCCCAAATTCCACTGTTTGGTTCGATTGCCAGTACAGCAGGGCAAAAGAAATAGAATGGTACCACAAGAATGACAAATCACCTCTCAGGAACAGTTCTAGGTAAGAAGTTTTTGATTTAAAATAAAAATTGCTTAAGCTTTTCATGCTTTTTGAAAATTATTTGTTCACATTTGTATAATGATTGATTATTTGTCTGTAATCTTATTAAAATGTATTTACTCTGTGAAATATAGTTATTCAAACTGTAGGGGGCATAAATATCAGGTTTAATGCTTTTTATTTCATGGCATTATGATACTGGAATTAGCTTTCTCCAACTCTTCACAATACTTGAAAACTGCATCTTCCACATGAATTATAGATTACACTAGTCAACATTTTAAAACTTTGTTTTCATAACATGGGTGAAATAAAGTGTTTTTAACTAATTTCAGGGTGCTAAATTGAAATATGACTAAAAACTCTCCATCATGTACAGTTTTTTTGTGTATGAACATTTGCTATATTTCCAGATACATATGTACAGTGCAAGATGTACACATTACAGCTTCACATTGTAATGTATTATTACAGCTTCACATTTTAATGTATTACAGCATTTGTGTCTTGTTATAGAATTAGTGTTACAAATTATAAATACCATATTCATATATCACTGCATATGAGACAGGAAAAGAAAAATGAAATAGAGTAAACAATATTAATGTAAATGTATACATCCCACCTGCCTTAATACCTCTCCTCCATCATTTGGATATCTTGGTGGAACCTTTCTCCTTGTTCATTGCTGACTGCGCCTAGGTTGTCAGGAAAGAAGTCCAGATGCGAATGGAGGAAATGTATTTTTAAGGACATCCAGCACCCAAGGTGTTTTTATAGTTCTTCAGAAGGTTGTGAATCAGCTGTTTGTAGTTGCCCTCTTTATGGTTACCCAGAAATACCTTAACCACAGATGTGAAAGATTGCCATGCTGTGAGTTCCTTGCTGTTTAGCTTTTCAGTAAAACTAGAATCACACAGTAGTTTCCATATCTGAGGACTAAAGAAGATGCCTTCTTTGTGTTTTGTGTCACTTAAATGCGGAAATGTTTGCTTTTAAGTGCAAGAAACCTGGGCCCAATTTGTCCGTAGCGTTTACAAAGTTTTTCACCATCCCCAGTTTGATATGAAGTGGTGGAAGCAGCACATCAGAGGGATTAACTAGGGGCTTGTTATGAACCTTATTTTCTCCAGGAATGAAAACATCTCGTTTAGTCCAGTCTATCCGTTCGTAGTGTTCTGCTGTGGCCCTAATGTTCCACGTACAAAGAAAACAGCAAAATTTGGTGAAGCCACTTTGAAGCCCAAGCAAGAGTGATATCACTTTCAGATCACTGCATATTGACCACCTAAACTGGTCATATTGTATTGCAGTGAGAATTTTGTCCATGCTTTCATACATCTCCTTCATTCCTACAGCATGTGTTACTGGAATGGAAGGCTTCTGGTTTCCGTTGGACAAAAGGACAGCTTTTAAACTAACCTTGGATGAGTCAATAAATAGACGCCATTCCATAAGAATGTGAGATATTCCTAATTCTGTCATTAGCCCCGGAATATCTGAACAAAAACACATACCATCCTGCGGTTCATAGAAAGAATATAGACCCAAATTTCTGTATCTGAATACAGACACACGTGTACTCTTTGCTAACAGGTTCCACTCTTTCAGTCGGGAACCTAAAAGTTCAGCTTGTTGTTTGGAAAGATGTACAGTGGCTCCCGAAATTAAGTATAAACTACTCACTGTCTTCTTTAAAGGTCTAAAAAAATATTATTAAATCATTATTGAAAATTAATATTTATAGGAATGATAAAATACACATTAAGAAATGTATTAGGCTAGAAAACAAGTATGAAGTCTCTATAATATGTTAACTACATAATTTGTATGTTGAAGTTACAAAATTCAAAGTCACAAAATCGAGTATACACTTTATAAAAAATTCAATTTGGCTACCACTATATTTTTAAAATGAATCTGTATGATAGTTTTATTGACTTGAGAATTAAGATGTTAAACTTTGGGGGCACGTTAAGCTGTCGGACTCCGGATACTGGCCCCCCAATAATAAATAAGGGCGTCTTCCTCCCCCTTTCTACCTCGCTTGCGTGTCACTTGCCTATTGGGCACTCTAGCCCAAATCTCCTAGCTTCCTATTTCTAAGGGTTATTTAAAACCTGGGGTCAGACACTCCCTTCCTAAAATCCTCTACATATGATCTGATCTGATACCGAACTCTGAATCCCAGTGAAAATACAATTTTCAGTTAACAGAATGAGCTCCAGAACGGAAACGAGTGTTGAAACTCGGCAACTTGTGATTCGAATGTCTGAAGAAGGTAAATAAATCTCTGCGTGAAATTGCGAAGACAGTTCAACGCAGTCACAAATGTGTTAAAAAAATATCTAGAAATATAAAAAGTTTGGACATATTGCAAATTAGCCCGGAAGAGGACAAAAAGGAATCCTCAGTTCCATGACCAAGAGACGAATCATTCGAGAAGTAAAAGAAAAACCTAAGGTGAGTGCTCCAAAAATTGCTGCATCCACTTCTACAACGATAGGAAGACCTGTTTCTGCAGAAACAATTCGAAGAGTACTCAGAAAAGTAGGTTTTAATGGTCGTATAGCTAAAAGAAAACCTTTCATTTCCAAAATAAATAGAGAGAAAGGGGATTTCATTCGCTAGAAATCATTTTGAAGCCTGAAGACTTCTGGAGTCAAGTAATATTCAGTGACAAGAGCAAGTTTAATAATTTCAGGAGTGATGATCAATGTTATGTTTGGCAGAAGCTGAGCAGTGAACTGCTTCCCCCAAACACCATCCCCACTATCAAGCATGGAGGTGGTTCGGTGCTTGTGTGAAGCTGTATGTCAGCAAAAGACGTGAGAAATTTAGTTTTCATTAATAAAATCATGGATAAAATGAAATACTTGGACATATTAAAAAATAATTTAAAACAAAATGCTCAAAAAGTTTAGGGTCAAATTTTGTGTTACAACAAGATAACGGCCCGAAGCACGCCGCTAAAATAGTTAAGCTGTGGTTGTTGTATAATTGTAAAATGCAATTGCACACCCCACTGCAATCTCCAGATCTGAACGTTATTGAAAATTTGTAGTCCCAGTTGGAAGTATCAGTTCAAAAACACAATATTAGGAGCAAAGAACAGTTAAAAATAGTTTTATGAGAAGAATGGGCAAAAATATCTAGCGAAACAACACAAACGCTTGTAAGTCAGTGCCGCACCATTTGGAAGCCATTCTACATGCAAAAAGATATGCAACAAAATATTAATTCACATTTTTTTCTTTTTGTTAACAAATTATACAAGGTGTATACTCCATTTTGTGACTTTGAATTTTGTAATTTCACCGTAAATATTGTAAAGACTTCATATTTGTTTTCTAGCCTAAAACATTTCTTAATGTGTATTTTATCATTTTTATAAATATTAATTTTCAATAATGATTTAATAATATTTTTTAGACCTTTAAAGAAGAGAGTGAGCTTTTGGAGCCACTTATAGGTCTGAAACGAGGTCATTCAGTTCATTTTGCTCAATCAAGTGGGACTCTTCTAAATGTAAAAAGGTCAACAGCACCATTAATTTCCTGGATGTTTGCCTTTCAAGTATTGGGAGCAAAATTGAATATTCTGTTTTCCACCAATATTGAATATTCTGCTTCTACCAATATCGTACCTATCACTTTGCACACTTTTGATGCCTACAAGTTTTCTGCACTAACTTCTCTTTTTGCTCATGCCAATATCATCTGCAACTCCAGCTTCTCTCTCCCTTGAATACAAGCATAAAAACACCATTGCTGCTCTCTACCAATTCTCTAGTGGACTGGTGGACAAACTCATTAAAAAGTTTGAAGCCAAGAATTCTACCACTTTCCATTTTCCTGAGGTTAACAGACAATTTCAGTGTGCAGGCTGTATTCCTTTTGACCAGCCTACCTACCAGTTGTTTCAAATTTTCAAACCTTATGGCTATTTGACTGGTATCAAATCCAATCCAACCATTATGAAACTTATCTGCCAGAACTGAGATTAAGATGTACTCCTGAATGTCCCTGGTTTGTACAACAATTCTTATTTTCACTTCAGCTGGCACCACAGTTTACATTAGCAGCACTTTTCACATTTTCGCATCATCACTAAATGCTTTTCTGAGCACAAAAAGGATGTTATCCTAGGTAGACCTAATTCTTCCTTAGTTTTTCAGCAGAACCTCTCTGGAATAATATTGAGATAATTAATCCTTTCATCAATCAAAGGGCTTTGCATTTTTGTGAAAGCATTAAAATATCCACCTCTTCTGACTGCAATACCAATAGTCCTTATTTTGCCCCCATCATTTAGAAATCCCTCCTGTAGTTTGGCACTAACTGTAATCATGAACTTGAAATGCCAAATTTGGCAACCAGTCTGGCTCCAAACATTTACAGGTGATCAAGGCCCAAGATGGGCTGAAATCTTCTGTATATCTTTAGATTCTGTCAGAATGTAACATGCATGTACGAGTATTTCCACTATCTGTGTTATCTCATATGTTAGAAAGGGCCAGTGAATCACTTCCTACAAGAGTTTGTTAGAGTCATCTCTTTTGCAACTGCATGTTGCATCATTGTTATATTCTGGAAGTGTGAACACAAAAGTTTTGATTTAGCTTCATTTTCTTGATAGTCTGATTAGAAAATGGAAGCTATCTTGAAATGAGTGCTGAAAGAATGGAAAAAGGGAGAGATGTGCTTATGATTCAGGATTTAAATTAAAAGTTGTGAAGTATGCAAAGAAAAAAAAAAGGTAATTGTGTTGGAACTTGTGATTTCTGTGTCATTTAGAAGAAGGTTCAGGAATGGAGAAAGAAAGTTTTCACAATATGTGCTGTAAATGAAAGTGGCTGTAAGATGGATGATTGGCTTTCTTTTCTCAGCTAGAAAAGTGTCTAAATGATTGGGTGCTAAAATGCTAACAAAATTGACTTGTAGTAAGAACAAGTGTTCATCTTTGAGCTCTGAACTTTTAGAAAGATGAGAGGTTGAGGTTTGTAAAATCAACAGCATTTTTTAGCATTGATTGGTTGGCATGCAAGGTTTATGAACATATTTGGATTTTGACAAAATAAGCTAGTGAAAATTGTGCACAAACTGCTAAGAGAGTATATATATATATATATATCTAACGATATGTCAGGAGAATATTCATATTCTTCCCTCCATACTGCATAAAACATGCAAGCCAATACCAATATAAGTACCGTAGGCCACTCACCTTTTATATTCATGTCGGGGAGTCCTACATCTTAGGGAACATTTCCTACACGTAACTATAGAATTCTGTCTGACTCCCGACTCGAAGATAAATGAACAGTATCGCTATTTCCTCTCAAAATTTATCGACATATAATCTAGAATTTGAATCTTAAGTAACTTTAAAAACTTGAACACAATACAAAATCCAACCAACTAATGCGACAATATTTAAAACTCAAGACATACTACTTTCATCCCTAAACATATCACAGCTAAAATACATATGCACAACTTTCATTCAAAAACACCCTTCGCAATGAACAACACTATTACTTTTTGAAACAACGTTTCTTAAAAAAACATTTAATTAAAAAACCTGAATATTAAAACTTCACATCGTCTCGTCTCGGGAGACTGCCACATCTTGAATGCTTTTGCACCACACTGCGGGCAACACCAGGAAAGGCCGGAGCTCTCAGCTGCAAAGTGAACCCACAGGTCATTGCGCACAGTCATGCCGATGGTCTCCACATCATCGCGGTTCATAGCGCCATCTATGGGAAAATAACTACCTTGTTAAGGTGTGACCGTGCGCAACGACCTGTGGGTTCACAGCTGGCAGTTTAGAGCTCTGGCCTTTCCTGAAGGTGCTCGCAGTGCAGTGCAAAAGTGTTCAAGATGTGGCTGTCTCCCGAGGTGAGCAGATGTGAAGTCTTAATATTCAGGTTTTTTAATTAATTTTTTTTTTAAATGTTTCAAAAAGTAATGGCATTTGTTGTGAAGGGTGTTTGAATTAAAGCTGTTCATATGTATTTTAGCTGTGATATTTTGGGGATGAAAGTGGTATGTGCGAGTTTTAAATATTGTCGAGTTAGTCATTCAAATTTTGTATTGTGTTGAAGTTTTTAAAGTTATTTAAAATTCAAATTCTAAATTATGTGGCGATAAATTTTGAGAGGAAATAGCGATACTATTCACATATCCTCTAGTTGAATCGAATTTTATAGTACATGTAGGAAATGTTCCCTAAGATGTAGGACTCCCTAACATGAATACGAAAGGTGAGTGGCCTACAGTACTTATACTGTTAAGAGAGTTGGAGTGGGAAATCAAATATTTTCAGAAGCACATTATTGCATTCCAAAAGCATGCACAAACAGCAATAAAAATACAATTTTGAACTCTATCAGATTGGAAATGTGAATGAAGCATCAGTAACTTATGACCTTCCACATAAATGGACCATTAATTAAGGAAAAAAATACAGAACATGAAAAATCACATTTCTCAGTAGTGTTGTCATGTTATGTGATAGATGAAATGAAGCATCTTCCTGTTATTAATTTTAAATGTAAAATCATTCTGAAATGCTTGAAAGTTCCAGCTGGAATCGTTATCCATTTTCACTGAAAGGGATGAATAAATGGAAAAAGAGCAACTGAGTTGCAAGAAAAAGTTTGGAATAAAAGACTGGGAGCTCTTAAAAAACATTTATGATTGTGTTTGATTCCATTAGAACATATAAAACTCAAGATGTGTAAAAATGGGAAAGGATATGAACAGTGAACTGGTCTTAATACCTGGTGGTTCAACATAGCTTTTACTGCCACTTTATTTTAGTCTGAACAAACCTTTCACAAAGTGTGAAAGAAATGGACTGGATGGATTTCACAAGCGCATGTTTTTTTTTTTTTTTTTTTTTTTTTGTTTTAAGAGTTACTACAATTTTTTAACATGATTAGATGGCATGATAAAAAAAACTAATTTTAGTAACTTAAAAAAAGGCTGATATCAGCTTTTTTTTTCTTTTTGTGTGGAAGAAGCATGGGATGCAAATACACTAGAAATGCTTGTAAAATCTTTCACAAAATGTCATAAAAGTAATGACATCAGTGGTGCAAAAAATGATTTAGTTCATGACTCAGATGTGGAAGAAAATAACCATAACAACTTTGGTAGTGATGATATTGTTACGCCCTGGGCGTCAGTCAGTTAAACAAAATCACTTTACTAATTTAGAATGTAGGATATCGGGCATTGGCCGACCACCCGCATGTAAACATCAGGATTTTGCATAATTACTTGTGGATTCTTTACCACTGAAATTTTAATTGTTGGCAAGGGAATTTAGCCAATCAAAACCAAGGAATTCCTCTGACACTCATAAATCATTCAGGCAATGTCAGGACTGGCACAAGACAACAGCCATTTGATTACTTTGCATAAAACAGATAATGAAAATGTTGAAGACTGCTATATACAGTGGAGGAAGGAGGGCCATCAAATAAACTTGCCCGTTTTGGGATAGCTCATAGGCTGAATTTTTCATTCAAGTTCAATGATTATTCATTCGCATATACTGTCCAACTTTAAAGAGTTCTCATCTGATGGAAGTCTGTTGGCTGACTGGAGCCAATTTACTCAGCAAATGACATGCATAAGAAAAAACAGTACTTACAGATATGCAGCTTTTCCTGTAAGATATGTCCACTTATAAAATTCTCACTCTGTCGAAGGACACACACATTGGTTGGCTTTTACTTTCATCTGGCACAACCAATTGACACATACACTGTTGACTATAGAGAAGGAAGTCGAACCCCATCTCTCACTTGACACTGGTGCACACACACACACACACACACACACACACACACACACACACACTGTGGTTGACTGTGTATATAGGCAGTCACCTGTATGATGCCACATACACATCTACATGCCCCAATGTCATTGACTTGAGGGAGGACTCCATGGTTCGACTTTCCAGAACACCACAGGCAGAGGTGAGCTGCTCTTCCTCACAAGTTGTTTGTAGCCACTAGCGGCTTATCAATTCCATTACTTATCTGACCTCCGGGATGCTGCTTTTCTGGCAAAAATTCCATTGCAACTCTCCAGTGTTATGTGCAATTAGGCACCAAGGAAAGGGGTATCTCTGACCTCATCCTCACAATCGCATGGTAATATCAAGTGCTCTGCAAGCTCTTGGCTCAACTGGCAGACTTCTTCAGACAGAAGCTTTTCTTCTGCCACAAAACATTGAACTAGATCAATACATATCTGGCTCCCCAATTCCAGCCCTTTACCTTCTGGGGCTTGTTCAAGATGGCTCTTTTCTGGTAATTTGCATTTCACCAAAGAGTTTCTCTCTTTTCCTGGGGGGGAGGCTGCCTTCACTCTGTCGTCAATTTTTAAATTTTAATTGCTCGAAAAGTATTTAGCATGATGCAAGAATGTTAAGAGTACACAGCTCTGTGCTCAGAATAAATTATGGTCAACTTGTGTATAAGTACACAAACACATAACTAACTGCCACTTCTTTGTCTTGCCAAGATTCTGCATTGAGAACGCCATAAACTTTCTGATCAGTTTACACTAATCATTTCACTAACATGTGAAAAAAAGGCAATTTCAACCACTTCAGAACAAGACCACCCATCGCGTGTGACCAAAGCACGTGGGGTATACATTGCTTCCCCACACCAAACAACTCAGGTTTCCTTTTAGATTTCACCCTCTCAAGCAAGGGGAATTTCTGTCCTTATCTCTTTTCTTACGCAAAGGGGGAAAACCACTAGCTGTTAATTTTTAACCAACAAATAATGCTATCCCCACCTCATGTAAACCAACTAATTGAATTAATTACAGCACCTAAAATTTGTAACAATATTTTTATTAATAATCCAACTTTAATGGTAATGGGCTTACAGGAACTCTTTGGAAATTCCAAAAATGACTTGAACTTTGAAGGTTTTTAAAGCTGGTAATTTTAGGAATTTCTGCGACGGATGAGACAAAGAGCCCTTAAAATTGCCTGAATAACTTAAATCGGGTAAACTACCAAAGTGGTGAGTTTTTCAATTATGAGATCATAAGCAAGGGGAACTGGTACATTTAGAAAAAGTGAAACAATATCTAAAGAAGCAAGAATAAAATTGGAGGATGAAGGAGTAACAGATTTGATTAGATTAATGGCCTGAACCGAATTAGATACGGAATACGGTGACCCAGCAAATAAAGGGGAAAGGAGGCAGGCCAACGCCTGTTCTAGAGGATAAGTGGAGCTGGCGCGTCCCGAGACAAGAGGCCAGACAGGATGACCCTCCTTATTGAAGCTTAATAGTGCCAAATAATTCTGGGATGCGTGGGCCAGGAGTTGGATGCAACGAAGAACCCAAAACAGAAGGAAGACAATCATGAATTTTTAATTTGCTAAGAGCGGTTAAGGTGCTGGCAGTCGGATCTGAGAAGTCTCTTCAAACCCGACTGCCAGCACCTCTTCAGATCCGACTGCCAGCACCTCTTCAGATCCGACTGCCAGCACCTTAACCGCTCTAGCAAATTAAAAAATCATGATTGTCTTCCTTCTGTTTTGGGTTCTTCGTTGCATCCACTTCCTGGCTCACACGTCCCAGAATTATTTGGCACTATTAAGCTTCACAAGGAAGGTCATCCTGTCCGGCCCCTTGTCTCGGGACGTGCCAGCCCCACTTATCCTCTAGAACAGGCGTCGGCCCGCCTCCTTTCCCCTTTATTTGCTGGGTCACCGTATTCCGTATCTAATTCGGTTCAGCCAATTGATCTAATCAAATCTGTTACTCCTTCATTCTCCAATTGTATTCTTGCTTCTTTAGATATTGTTTCACTTTTTCCGAATGTATCAGTTCCCCTTGCCCATGATCTCATAGTTGAAAAACTCACCACTTTGGCAGTTTACCTGGATGAAGTTATTCAGGCAATTTTAAGGGCTCTTCGTCTCATCCGTCGCAGGTCTTTTCAGGTTCAACGGACAGATTTTCAGGCAGCTTGAGGGTGCCCCAATGAGGTCACCCTCTCCCCACTACTGGCAGAAATTGTTGTGCGACATTTGGAGCATTCTGTTTTGGCATCTTGCCCCATTAAACCTCTGTTATTTTTGCTCTACGTGGACGACGTGCTTGTCCTATTGCCCAATTCGTTGGATAATTTATTAAAATTTGCAGATTTAATGTCTTCCTTCCTTCCTTCCATTAAATTTATGGCTGAATTGGAGTCCAATGGATCGCTCACTTTCTTGGATTTCCTGCTTCGTAGGCATCCGGTTTCCAATAATTTGCGTTTCTCCATTTACCGCAAACCTTCTTTTTCACCGGCTATTATTCCGTTTTCCTCTGCACCCCTAACAGCTACAAACTATCTACCTTTTATTTTCTCGTCCGTAGGGCTTTCACTCACTCTTCCAATCGTGCACTTCTATCTGCAAAATTACAGTGGATTTCTGACCTTGCTGCAAAATTTGGGTATCCCAATCATACTGTCAACAGGATCATCGCAAAAACTAGAAGATTGGCATCTACCAATTTTAAGGGGTGACCAACCAAAACACTGATTTGTGGGTTCTATGGACTTTGTCCCCGGAGTCACAAACATCTTAAAAAACATGTATCATAAGAATAACCTGGATTTCGGCCTTAGAACCAACACTTATCTATAGCTTGGTTCGCAAAGACAGAGATCCGGTGAACCACCTGGAATGATTTGGTGTGTGGACACAGAGCCCCCCCCCCCCCCCCGCACACACAGATGTATGTTGATTCTACAATTAGGAATGTGAAATTGCGTTTTTTAGAACATAAATATAACATTAAAATGCATGCTTCATCTTGCCTCGTCACTACGGGAACTTACTACACACACTGGAAAGAAGCCAGGATTTTGACAACTCCAGCCAGTAAGACTCAAATCCGCTTTACAGAGAGTCTGTATATCCACAGATTCTTTAACATGTGTTGCAACGAGGATTCACCTACCCAAGTTTCCCAGGCCTGGAAAGCCATTGTACCTGTAAAAATTAAAGAAAATTACATTACACCCTGAAGTCTGGAACAGTGTGTGTCCCCTCCTACCTGTGTTTGGTGCAGGCCTCCGGTATGTAAATTGCTTGACTTTTTATTTGCTTCTGTGAATTGAGTTAAATGGCAACAACTACCTTATTTATATGCTATGACAACTTTCTATGCGGTCATTTTCATCTGATGAAGGACTCCAGGGGAGTCTGAAAGATCTTATGAGTGTCTTTTAACCTTGTATATAGTTCATTAAATATAATTTTACGAAGTATATCTGTCATCTTCAGACTTTCTTTTAATCATGCATAACACAGCGTTTTTACCTTGTCATTTAATTTTAGTCTGCACGCACCGTCATAATCGTCAATCAAAATGGTTTTCTATTGGTGCAGGAGTCGGACAAGGTTGTGTAATGTCACCATGCTTGTTTAATATATTTATGGATGTGTGCATGCTTTATGCCTAAATGGACAATACTGGTTTATGTCTGGGCAATATCCGTGTGTGCAGATTGCTGTATGCTCATGACACAGTCCTGTTGGCAGAGAGCAAATGTGAGTTGCAGAGTATGTTGCCCCAGATGTACGAAGTTTGCATGCAATTCAAACTGTGTATAAATAAGGGAAAAACCAAAGTTGTGGTTTTTGAGTGAGGAACTGTTAGCACTGAATGTAATATAAGTCTAAATGGCACAGTGATTGACCAGGTGAATGAGCTTGTGTGTTTAGGAAGCATGCTTGACAGAGAGAACAAATTAGATGGTGAAATTAGTAGGCAAGTGAATTTTTCATTGAAAGTCATGGCTTCTTTAGGAGGTTTTCACAGGAATAATGGGTTCTCAAGAGAGGCCCACATGGCTGTGTGTCAGTGGTGGCGTTTCAGGTGAAGTAGGTGAAGTGCCTCTTCACCTATTTTACTCAAAATAAAATTTGATTCAGTATTTTTTATAATATATTCTTTTTTGCCTTTATTCAGTTCCAAAATACTCGCAATTTTGAATAGATATTAATTCACATGGCGCGCTCAATACGGAAAACAAATCCTTATACGCAAAGCAGTGCAGGTGAAGAGCCGAAATGAGAATGTTTGGAAGTCTGCAGTTTTTCGCCGAGTTGTCATGGTAACTGTGACGTCACTCTTCCGAATCTGCTCGCTCAATTGAAGTGTTTCAGCTTCAGGCGCCTTACCTCTGCATCTTTCAGTTTTTGAGCATAAAGTCGTGAGAGATCACGGTGGAGCGGGCGGACTAGCAGGGTACCTTGCAGTCTGCTAGGGCTTTTTCCTTGTGGTGCTTTGGTACATTATTTTTTGAAAGGAATTTGTTCTTTCATGCTTTGTGATTATTTGTTGAAAGCATTAAATGATATTTTAGGTTTGTGTACAATTTAACTGATAGTGATAGTTTTTAGTATGCATCCTGTGGACAACATTGTTTGTAATTTATTGCAAACTCCATTTAATCTGTGGAAAGATGAAGATAAAATAGACATTAAGCTTCAAGGACGATCGACGGATTCACTGACAATTGTTGCCAAGAATGAAATCAAGAAGAGCGGTAAATCTAACAATATTAATTTTTAAAATTGTTGGTTTACTGAATATAAATGTATTTGCAGCACTTCTGTGTTAAATTTTTTTTTGGCCCTGCTTACTTTTTAGTAATAAACATGCAGCGTGGAATAAAGACGGATTCTCAGATTTATTAAGCATAACACGGTCACTTCATAAACATCGTGATTCTAGCGAACACCTGAAAGGCGGATTAATGTTAAGGAATTTTGAAAAAATTCAAAACACCATTGCCGATGCCCTGAGGAAGAATGCTCGGCTTTTGAAAACGCATTTTAACGAAAACGTTCGTTTAAATAGACTTTTCTTGCAGCCAGTGATTGATGCAGTATTAGTCTATACTGTATTTGAGCAAACAAGGACTAGCATTCCATGGCCACGACGAAAAAATGGGCTCGATAAATCGTGGAAATTTCATTGAATTACTTTCATTGTTGATATGAAGAAGTTCTTTAGAAATTGAAAATCAATAAGAAAGGATAAAAAACTATTCAAAATGAATTAATTGAATGTATTTCTGAATATATAAATGATCACGTCAAAAATTAAATACTTTCTTATTGTTGATTCGGAAGGTGTATTGGTTGAGGGATTTTTGGGTTTCCATGATGTGAATGAAGATGGAACGTCAGGAGCTTTATACAAAATGCTAGACAAAATTTTGGAACAGTCTGATTACCAACACAAATAAATAGGACAATGTCACGATGGGGCAAGTATAATGTCTGGACACTTAAATGGGCTACAGAAAAAAAAGTCGAGGATAAAGCTTCTCAAGCTGTTTTTGTTCATTGCTTAGTTCATCATTTGAATCTTGTATTACACCAGAGTTTTTCTAAAATTTCTAAGTGTCGAATACTTTTTGCTAGCCTCAGTGGAATTGCTTCGTTTGTTCACCATTCTGCGAAGCGGTCTTATACACTTATATCAACAACCGCAAAATGCAGACCAACCATAACAGAAACTCGATGGTCCTCCACTTCGAAATTAGTAAGTGTAGTTGTTGAAGATTGGGATAAATTGAAGGAAGTGTTTGGATTTCTGACGAATAGCGAATAATCAGACAAAAAATCAATTCATCTTGCCAAGGGGTTTTTGAATGATATGAACACTTTCGAATTTACATTTTTGGCTCCACCGATCTATTATTCGAACTTTTAAAGAAAAAAATAACTAAACATGAACTACTTGGTAACTCAAATAAAAAAACAAAACAAAAAAACTCGTGAAATTTTGAGCCATAAAAGGACCGATGAGTTATTTGAAACACAGTTTGGAAAAGCTAGCAAAATCACAGAAATAAGCACGGGAATATACTGCTCTTACACAGGAAACAATTTTTCAAAATTATAAACAATTGTATTTTGAAATTTTGGACCACATTCTTATGGAAATGGATGTAAGATTTCAAGACTGTAAGAAAATTTAAATTTGTCTGACTTGCTGACACAACCAAATTCGAATAATTTAATGCATGCTTTCCCTCTCGCGCTCTTGAAAATCTACATTTTTACGGAAACATATTTACTAAACACCAGCGCCTTAAAAATGAACTGAGTCTTGTATATGCTGATGACAAATTAAGGAATATATTGACTCAAGAACTCCTTCGAGTGTTTCACGGAGACAAAGACATTTTTACTGAAGATTATAAATTGGTTTTCCTCAGTTTAACAATTCCATGTACAAGTGTGCCAGTGGAAAGAAGTTTTCTTAAAAGAATACAAACTTTCTCAAGAAACACTAGTTCCCAAGATAGACTTGCTTCTTTGCCACATATTTCCATTCAGGAAGACATTTTATTGATTCTCATGAAGAAACAACCATTTAACAATCTTATGACGACATAATCGACAAATTTGCAGCTTTAAAAGGAAGAGAAATTGATTTAATATACAAAAAATAGGCAAGTCCTCATTAAGGGATTTTCATTGTAGACAGTAGATATCTTTTCATACTGCTCTTGTACCTCTTCACCTATTTTTCTAACCACGAGCCGCCACTGCTGTGTATGAAAGTGTAATTGTTCCTACTCTGATGAATGGCAGTGAAACCTGGGTACCAAAGAAGAAACACAGGAGTCCTTTGTGTGCTGGAGAAACGCGTTACTTACTGGAGGAGGGGGGTTGGCAAGATACGTTCTGATCGTGTGAGGAATGAAGATGTGTTACAGTTGTGTAATGTGAAGCAAAATGTTGTTAGCAAGGTGGAGGCTAATATGCTTCGGTGGTTTGGCCATGTTGAAAGAATGAGTGATGAGATGCTTACTAAGAAATTTTTTTTAGCCCAAGTGGTAGGAAGGAAAGGTAGAGGAGAAGGCCAAGAAAGTCATGGGAGGATCAGATTCAGGAGTGTCTGCATGAGAAAAAGATTATGGCTATGAAGTATAGAAGATCTTGTGTACGTTGTGTGATGGATGTCAGTGAAGCACTAGTTGCGTGTCAAGATCACTGTAAATGGAGAAGTTTGATACGGCAACAGTAAGTAAATAATCAGTTATAAATTTATCTGGTAGTTTGTATTTGTTTGTGGGGCTAATCTTGGAATATCAGAGAACAGCTTAGTGATATGTATGCAGAGATGCCAACAACTACGGAATCTCCGTAGTTCCTACGGAAAAAAGCTCTTGTGCTACGGAATATGGAAAACCGTACTTTTTCTACGGAAAATTAACGGAAGTTATTAATTTTTATTTTGCTTGTTCCCCTTCCCAACGCAACGGCAGCCACTTGACGATCCGTCATGCTTGCAATGCTGCCTGCACTTCCAGTTCTGCCTCTTGAAGCTGCTCGGATCTTAGCGCGAGCGGCCGGCACTTGATGAATGTGAATTGTGTCCTTGCGCTGAGTCATTCTAAGTGAAAACCCTCCCTCCCCAGCATGCAGCATTCTGGGGATGTTGAGCGTAGCTCCCTTTGGTGGTGGACGTGGGTAGAGTTCTGCCTGGAGCTCTTTTGCAGTGCAGCGGCAAGCTGTTGAAAATCGTTTGGTGCAGAACGTGAGTGTCATTGCCTAGCATCGGAGTTTTTTTTTTAAATCGTGCGTTGACCATTCATGTCAGTAATTAATATTTTGAAGTTTTTTTCTTGCGTTGCAGAAAAGTATGCTTGTATTTCGTTGCAGAGTTCTCCAAAATACGTAATTACGCGTCTAGTACGCATTGAAATTTTACCAACGCGTAAAAATATGCATCAGGAATTTTTCGCGACGTGTTGAAATACACGTCGTGAAGCGCGTAAAGTACGCATCAACACGTAAAAATATGCATCGAGAAACGCGTAAGACTACGCATCCAAGGATTTTACCAACGCGTAAAAATATGCATCGGGACAGCATTTCACCTTTCAAAAACAGAAGTGAACGAAATAAAGATTTCTTCCGTAATCGTAATTTCGTTTTCCTGCGATGTTGCCTCTGTCCAATATAATACAATACAATTATTTATTGCACACATTTAAAACTTACAGTTATATGAAAATGCAATACACCAGGAGGAATCTGAACACATTGGTTGTAAGGCGATTCCCCCTATCAGATGTAAGAAAAAGAATAAGACATATGGCATATATGAAAGCAAGTAAGGTGGTTATAACAGAAGCACCACTGTTAGCAGCATGCTTGGAACTACAAATCAATGATAGGGTTGAGATTCGTTGTGGAGATCAGGGTGATTTACAATGTAATTTCGAAGAGTCAAGGAATACATAATTTTATTCCATAAATCTTTGTATTTCACTTGAAAATGGAGGGGAAATTTCCGAAAACGGAAATTCGACGGCGCAAAAATTCCTGTGCAATCTTCGGCTTCGAGGAATTTCTGCTTTTTCATCGTAATTTGGGTATCCTCGAGATCGATGCATAATTGAACAGAAATTTTGGGGCAATTGGTAGTGGTGAAGGATGCTTTCCGCCTGAAACTTTCGGGAACAGTGAAGATTTCTCCCGTAATCGTAATTTTATTTTCGTGCGATGTTTCCTCTGCCTAGTATTGTTGTTAAATTTCATTTTATTTTGTAAATATTTGTATTTCACCTTGAAAATGGAAGGGAAATGTCTGAAAACAGAAATCGGACGTAGCAAAGGTTTCTCCTGTAACTGTAATTTTCCCCCCAACGATGTTCCGAACATGTATCCTGTGTTCTTACATATTCCCCCAAAAAGGTTTACATTTCAGCTTGATAAAGGGGGGGGAGAGTCTGAAAACGAAAGTTGCGAAGCTGAAAAATTTGTAAGAATTGATGCATGATATTCAAAAGCATTCATATTCTCCAAGTTACCCTACCTTTTATCTAAAATAGTGAAAGCTATCATGCATTCATGGTCCTCAAACTGAAAGTTCTTTCAGCATGATGGATAAAATTGTCATGGCATCCAAGGGGTTTGTGAAGCCTACTGTCATAGCTAATGGTGATGTTGAGCTTAATTTTTCAAATAATAGTTTTTCAAAAAAGAAAAATCAGAAAGGACACAACTGGTAATTGGAGTAAAAACAAGAATGTATTAAAGTGAAATCATTTTAAACAAAAATGAACTTTCTAAGTTCTATACATCTGTCGGAAAATTTCACATTGAAGAATATTCTTATATTCAAGAAAAGATACTGATCTATGATGAATTCTTAAAACATGCAGAAGTAGTAGATCCTTCACTTAGAGCCATAACATCATTTACTTGTGTATTACACATAGTTAAACACCCTTCCATTTATAATAATTGAAAATGAACTTGATATACTGGAAGTGGAATTCCTTGTTATCAAGCTGACAAATTAGAGACCGTAGCAGTAACAGATAGAATAGATGTCACTTGGTCAAAAATCTCAAAATTAAGAGGCTGTAATGGAGCGGTTAAGTATACTATTCTCTCGAAAATAATGTTTGCAATACTTGTAGTTCCACACTCAAATGCTGTGAGTAAGATAGATTTAGTGCGAAAAAATCAAGCCCGTTTCCAACCTAATTTAGGTTTAGAGACTGTAGAAGCACTTCTTATTGCAAAAATGAATATGTTCTCCTCTGGGCAAGTGTGTTATGAAAAAAGATTTTCTGCTGAGGAACTCAAATCTGCAAAACACTGTACAGCGAAATCACTAAAGAAAGCTGTTTAATCAATTGTTTGTTGTGTAAAAAAAATGTATCAGTCATGGTGTATATTATTTTCCATGTGAAAAATTTGAAATATTTTGATACAGATTTTCATGTATATAAATGAATAAGTAAAAAAAATTATAATTAAATTAAATGAGTTGTTTTCCTCAGTTATTTATTTTTTTTGTATGACTACTGAAAAATGGTTGAAACTATTGAAAATTTGTACGAGTACTACTGAAAATATCTGAAACAGGTTGGCATCTCTGTGTATGTATGCTTAGTGATATGTAGGATAGACCTCTAGTAATGGCATAGCAATGTTGATAAACCAGTGGAAATGTTGATAAACCAGTGTTGTAATGGCATAGCAATGTTGATAAACCAGTGTTGTAATGGCATTATGCAGTGTTGATAAACCAGTGTTGTAATGGCATTATGCAATGTTGATAAATTTCCTTGAAACACATGTCATTTGTCTCCTCCTCCCCCATCAAAAAGCTGTAGAAAGGGTAGGAAAAATAAGAATCTTGCATGCACTTATGCAGTATGACTCAGAAACCTGAACAGGATCACTAAATGCATGAAAATCAGTGTATATCTGTCATCAACTAATTTTATGCCATATGCCAATATGGTGGTCATGTATGGCTCTGGCACTGACTGTTAAAACAATAATATGCCTGTATTAATTATTGTGTGCAAAATTTTTTCTCCATGTCTTTCTTATTGCAAGATTTTCTGCATCTAACATATTGTTTCTTCAATAACTAGGCTTACCATAATAGTTCGCCCTCAAACCAGAACAGTTGTAGCCAAACCACGACATGGGGATTTTTTTGTTAAATAGATGTAGCTGTCCATGAAAATGCATTTCATCACAGTCATTATTGAGGAGAAACCATCATTTCAAATCATCATTTTTTATCACTGGGCAGTGTTCTAGAGAGTAAAAGTAACACTTTTGTCCTTCCCAAATTTGGAGGAAACTTTCAACAAGCTAAAAGCAGCAAAAGAATTTGGGTATTTACTTGTGTTTGTGTTGCAAAATGTTTTTGTTCTCCGGATCCACAGATTCGCAGAACTCTTTCAGCTGAAACATATGCATAGTGTAAATGTGGAAATATTTGTTTCAAGTCCTTTTTTTTTTTTTTTTTTTTTGACTGGGACGAAATTACAAATTGGCTGTGACCCCTGGACCAGACTTTCAAACTAGGACATACGGTAAGCCAATTAATGGCTAATGGACGATTTTACACTCTTCCTTTTTCTAGGTCTGTATCTTGGTCTTAAGATTCCACAGAATGTAGGATCTGTCTAGGTAATCTCTCATATCCCATGTAACACACAGAGATGCCAAGTACTACGGATCCTCCGTAGTTTTTACGGATATCATGTTCAAACTACGGACTTACGGAGAAGGTGTGAAAAACTACGGATATTTCCGGAAAACTTATTTTCTCTTTTTTAAATTATTTGAAAAAAAAAAAAAAAAAAAAGTCAAGCATAGTCAAATGTAGTGATTTTTGCAGTAACGTCACGAAGCCGTCACACAGCAAGCATGTTTTGCTGGCCAACAAGCAAGCGGAAATGTTGCAGCAGAGATCGTTCTGTATGATCACGTGACTTTGTACCTGGCTTGCCATAGGATGGCGTTCGTAACACACGACGTCTGTTAACTTCGGGAGAACCTTAACCGCCTCCTGAACTAACGTAAGTTGTCGGAGGTAGACTAGAGTCGTTTCCACGTTTTCTGTTCTTGTTGTTAAGTTAAAAGTTGATTCGTTGTGGTGTGATGTGAATTACTGTAGTTATGAAGCCATGCCTTCAGTGGCTTCCAGTTCCATACATACATACATATCACTAAGCTGTTCTCTGAGATTCAGAGGTTAGCTCCAAAAAGAAATACAAACTTCCAGATATTTTTACCTATTGTTGTCGTATCAAACTTTGCCATTTACAGCGATCTTGACATACAACTCGTGCTTCACTGATATCCATTACACGCCATACACAAGATCTTTTATACTTCATACTCATAATCTTTTTCTCATGCAGACACTCCTGAATCTGATCCACCCATGTCTTCCTTGGCCTTCCTCTGCCTTTCCTTCCTGCCACTTGGGCTGAAAATATTTTCTTAGTAAGCATTTCATCACTCATTCTTTCAACATGGCCAAACCACCAAAGCATATTGGTCTACACCTTGCTAACAACATTTTGCTTCACATCACACAACTGCAATATATCTTCATTCCTCACACAATCAGATCGTGTCTTGCTACAAACCCCACGTAAGTAACGCATTTCTCCAGCACACAAACGACTCCTATGTTTCTTCTGCAGTACCCAGGTTTCACTGCCATACATCAGAGTAGGAACAATTACTGTTTCATACACAGCCATGTGGGACTCTCTAGAGAACCCATCATTTCTGTGAAAACCGCAGCAGTACAAGGAATGTTTTTCGTTGGAATTTACATGTTTACAGCGGTCGCGTGTTTCCGTGAATCATGTGTTTTTTTTGCTAAAATGTAATTTAAATAGTTAATTGCTATTGCATATTTGTTTCACCAAACTAAGGGGCGGGCAGGATATCAGAAAAAAAAAGAAACTGCTCTGAGAAAATAGTCATCATTGCCTGTTTTATGTTACCTCCACGGGAGTTTGTTCTTCGCGCGCAGTGTATTCTGCCCAGAGCAAGAGAAAATCTCTCCATGTGTCCTTGGCAACCAGCCAAAGAAAATGTCTAGCGCAATAGTTGCTCACTGCTGCTGCGCTGCAGCGAGATGTTTTGTAGCTGCTGAGTGTGTGCACCAGTTGTGACCTATTTTCCCATGCTCCTTGCTGTCGGCAGAGAGCTAAATTGTTAATGTTACTTTGACAGATTTGCGAAGTGCAGTTCCTTTTTTTTTTTCTCTTGTAATAATGTTGTGCTAAACAAAGTGATGTTTTATTTTAACTTGTCAGATTCACAAGAACTTTCTTTCTTCCTTAATAGCTTATTTTAAAGATTGTTTTCCCCAGATCATTCTTCATCAAGAATCTTTTAATTTCAGTTTTCATTCTTTTTTTTTTTCTTTTTTTGATGAATTTGTTTTCATTACTCACTTGTGTTTTAAGTTGTGACATTTTACTTCCCCGCATCGTAGCAGAAAACTTCCATTGTGTTAATGAAACGTTGCATGGATTTTTATTGAAATTTAATTTATTTGCATTGCCTTTTTATTTTATCCTTTTTTTTCAGAATTGATTTATTTATGCAATTTAAAATACCTTTTTGAATAGTTTTTTCGTATCATAAGCATTTAATGCTAATTTTGTATTTATCCGCATAATAAAGCTATGAAATCTTTCAAAGTTAATTGTTCTGTCTTTGCTCCCATTGTGTTTGTCATGTACTAATTTACTTGCAATAGCGTCGGGTAAATGGCCACCTGCTTCTACTAATATTCTTGGATCTAAAAAGCAAAAAAGTTGTCAAAAATTCAAGGAGAGTTATTCGCAAGAATTTCCATGTCTAATATCGTCTCGGGTATCCGAAAACCATGGGTTTTGTTCCCCATGTGCTGTGATTTTTCAATCGCACACGGCGGGAAAGACGATTGCAGTCGGCATTTTCACTCTAAAAAACAGGAGGAATAAGTGTGTGACATAACATATTTATTAACATAACATATTTATTAAAAGGTGGAGTTGAAATGGTATGTATTTTTTGTGTATTTACTCAAGTTTTTTTCCCCCCATTTTAAGGGGACTTAAATATGTTGCAAAATTTATCCAAGTATTGTCCCCGATCCAGATTAACATGTTGCTAAAAATGTAGCTGTGTATTCTGGGAAATATGCATGCTCCCCCGCAAAAAAATGTGGGAACTTGACTTGACTTGACTTCACTATGGAAGAACTACGGGCGCCGCGCATATGGACTACTGATGACTTCCTTCAGATGTTGACATTTCTGTAACACACATGTCTGAACCACTTAAATAAGCTGTCATTAACTCTTCTACTGAAGAACTCATCTCAGATCTAATGTTAGCATTGCTAATTCTCTGGATTCACTTATCTTCTCCTGATACTTGCCTTACAGTGAAGTTTGGTTACTGTAGTGAATGGTGCAGCATAAATATTTAAAAATGCTCACCATGTTTTAGGTGCAATTCCATTTAATATATTGTCTGCTGCAATTTCTCTGAGCAGTGATGAAGATTTATTAGGACAAGTAGTGTGGTATCTGTATTGCCTGTTGAGATTGTATTAGTGATGCTGGCAGTTGGGGTTTGCGAGTTGTTTCCATGCACTTAAGAGGAATGGAATAAGTTGTTCATATGTTGTGAGCAGTTTTGGAAAATGTCGCAGGCATCCAGAGTATCAAGCTTTACAACAGAGTCAGGCTTTCAATTAGAAACCAGAAATGTTCAATAATTTTCATGAAGTTTTTAAGCTATGGATTATTTTTTTTAGTTCACAGTGCCTTACGAATGCTTTGTGTTCATGTTCCTTCAGTCAGAAATGCAAGGCTCTGCAATTCTCACCTATGCATGACAGACCACATTCGAAGTGAATTTGGTAAAGTCCCCATGAATTAAAATCTTCAACTGAATCTTTGAGTCCTGACAAACTCATTGTGTTGACAGGTTTTTGAATCACTCTGAAGTTAAAAGTCATGAGAACTTTGGAAATTTTGAAACAGATATGTAGAACAAAAATAATGGCAGCAGATTTTTCTTTTAAAAGAGAAACTATAAGAATCAGTGTGCAGCCTGACATTGGCTTCCTAAATATTTTGAGAGTGATATCAATAAGGGTTGTAATTTCTGTTTGCA
The DNA here is from genome assembly GCA_039090855.1 of Macrothele yani. NCBI lineage: Eukaryota > Metazoa > Arthropoda > Arachnida > Araneae > Macrothelidae > Macrothele > Macrothele yani. Next base: position 2,145,117 of record CM077022.1, on the reverse strand, counting down.
GCAATACCTTTAAAAGAAAAATGTTCTTCCTTTAGATAATCTTCTGTTGAACAAATGTGTGGTGCATGGTATATGTAAGAGTAAAATGTTGAAATTTTCGGTTGTATTTGGGGGTTAGATTTGCATGTGGGGGTAAGAAAATGGTGTAAACTTTGTAGAAAATTGTAGTGATGAGTGATTTACTGGAGTGAAGTACAAGAACATCCAAAATAAAAAAGAGGGATTCAACCATTATTTTCAACCTGGTAAGTGAGTTGGATATGTGGCCCAAGAACAATTAAATTAGTAAGTTCCAGGAATCCAGAAATTTCATATATTTCACCCTTCCAGCAGGGGCGGTGGGGTGGGCCAACTTGCCTGGCCCATCCATGTGCCCACCCGGAAAAATTTGATGCCAAAAACACTGAACTTTGCATGCTAGTCTAATATAGAGTCATTGTTTTGCAACTAATGCAAACATGGTCTTTTATGCGTTCTAAAAACCAGAAAGCTAGGCAGAGCACACTCTTGCTGAGAATTTGACACCAGCGAATATTCGTTGCTCATCAGTGACAACACCAAGAATCACCATTTGCCTTTGCATTCATACAGAGTGGGAGCATGGCATGGGAATGCTGTTAGTTAGAAAGGAAGAAGTGAGGTTACAGGTCAGATAGCAGTCTGCATGGCATCTGTTTTATCAGAAGCAGCACTCGTGGCTAAATTAAGTGACTGGTGCCGTACACTGTACTTGATGTTGTAGCAGCAGTTCAAGCAGATCTTTCTGTTGAGTAACTTACCCTGTGTCCAGTGAACAATTTGCGTGTTGGCCTATGTTTAACATATTTAATAATGGCTGATTTACCAAAGCATACAGGTACAGTTAGTGTGTATTTTTCGAATGGTGTGGTAAGAAAAAAAGAAATTAAAAGCGAACATACCAGGTACATGTGCAGAAATCTTTGAACATAAATACTAATTACCAGTTTTTTAAACTTCAAGGAGTCTTATCTTAGTTGAAATTCGCAAACTGTGCTTTTAACACCCAAATGAATGTTTCCTTCATTTGTGCTGTTTAATTAAATTTGAAGTACCTAGTCTTAGTCTTCCTAATGAAATAAAATACAGTGTATATTACTTGCCTTGGTTTTGTTATATTAAGTTAGTACTTTTTCATGGCTACTTTATGTAATTCAAAAATGGACCACCCAAATATCTGCTGGCCTACCCAGACAAAAAAGTCTGGTGTCGCCACTGCCTTCCAACAAACAAAAGTGTTACTTGCGTTGCAGATCCAAAGGTCAAAGATTACTGACTGAAATAGAGTGTATTTAAAATGGGGCATATGATATCATCATCATCATTGTCAACCATTGTCGATTCACTGCTGGACGAAGGTCTCTCCAAGTTTCCTCCACAACGGTCTGTCTTGTGCCAATCTCCTCCATGTCACTCCCGCATACTTTCGAATTTCGTCCACCCATCGCCCATGTAGTCTTCTTCTGGGTCTTTTCCTGTCCCTTGGAATCCAATCTAAAATTTCGGCTGTCCATCGATGGTCTGTCCTTCTGGCAGTATGTCCAGCCCATTGCCATTTCAGGGATTTAACTCTGACCATGATATCTTCCACTCTTGTCATTTTTCTGATCCACGAGTTCCTCTTCTTATCTCTCCTGGTTACACCAAGCATGCACCTCTCCATGCTGCTTTGAGTTGTCTGCAGCCTTTGTATGTCTCTTTTAGTTAAGGTCCATGTCTCTGCACCATACGTAAGCACTGGAAGGATGCATTGATCAAACACTTTTCTTTTAAGGCATAATGGCATATTGCTCTTGAAAATTATGCTGTTTCTTCCAAAAGCTCTCCAGGCAAATTTTGTACGCCGATTAATTTCTTCATCAATGTGACCCTCACTTGATATCTGCTGTCCAAGATAAACGTACGTGTCTGTTATCTCCAGCTTTTCTCCATCAATCGATAAATCTTCATTTCTTGTAAAAGCATTGAACATCACTTTTGTCTTCTGAAAGTTCATTTTTAATCCCACTTCTTTACTCTTGTCAGCAAGTTCCTGGATCATACTCTGCAGCTCTGATGGGGTAGTTGCAAAAATGACTACGTCATCAGCAAAACGAAGGTGGGTTAGATAATCTCCATTAATTTTTATCCCTTTGTTTTCCCAGTTCAGTGATTGAAAGACATTTTCCAATGTGGCATTAAAGAGCTTCGGAGATATGGTGTCACCTTGTCTCACTCCCTTTCCAATTTTTATGTGTGTTGTATTTTCAAACAGCCGAATCTTTGCACTTGCATTTTCATAGATGTTATTAATAATATTAATGTATGCATCTTCAATACCGCAGGATTTCAGAGCCATTGTAACTGCTGATGATTTCACCGAATCAAAGGCTTTTTCATAATCAATAAAAGCCATACACAATGGAAGTTCATATTCCCTCGCTCTTTCAATTAGTTCTCTCAGTACATGGATATGATCTATTGTGCTGTAGCCACTCCTGAATCCAGCTTGTTCTCTCGGTTGAGCCATGTCCAGTGTTACCTTCAAGCGGTGTGAAAGAACTTTAGTGAAGATTTTATAAACCACTGATAGGAGACTGATATGTCTGTAGTTCCTGAGATCCTCAATGTCACCTTTTTTATGTAGCAGGATCATTGTAGCGTTGTTCCAATCCTCAGGAATCTTCCCTTCATTAAGGCATCAGGTGAAAATTTGGGCGAGTACTGTTTCGATTTCTCCACTTGCTTCTTGTATGATGTCTACAGTAATTCCACCTTCTCCTGGAGCTTTTCCCTGTTTCATGTTCTTGATTGCATGTGCAACTTCTGCTGGGAGGACTGGAAGAACTCTGGTACTGGTACCTTTCATGATGTCTGGAGTACATGTATCATCCCTTTCATATAATTTGGAGTAGAAATCTTTCACTCTTGTCAAAATTTCGCCTCTATTTCTTGTTACAGAACCATCTTCTTTTCTCAGTGCCATAATTTGTTTTCTTCCCTTACTGAGATGTCCCTTTGCTATCTTTAGGCTTTGGTTGTTTTCAATTGCTTTCCTCACTAGTTCACAGTTGAATTTCCTTACGTCTTCAGTGATACTTTTTCGTACTGTCTTGCATAGCTCTATATATTCCACTTTGGAAGTCACATCTTCTTTAGTTGTCCTCATCTCTCTTCTTTTGCATCAACATTTTCGTTTTTCCTGATAATTTGTTCACATGCAACTTGTTCTTAGACCCAGCTAATTTTGTTGCTGTTTCCATAAGAGCTTTGGTTACTTTTCTGTTAACTTCAGAAATATCCACTTCTTCTGATGTTAGGCCTTCTAAAGCAGAGAATCTGTTCTTCAGTTCCAACTTGAAGGTATTATGGTGTTTTTTAAGGTTGGTTATGTCAATACATCTTGTTTGTCTTATGAGCTTGCCACGTTCAAGTTTAGTGTTGAGGTGCATCTTACATCTCACCAATCTATGGTCACTACCTGTGTTGAACTTGTTTAGCACACTGCAGTCTTCTATGACGAATTTTTTGTTACACATAATAAAATCAGTTTCACTTGTCGTCCCATTTGGATGTCTCCATGTCCATTTCCTGTGTGGCTTTTTCTTGAAAAAGGAGTTCAAGATGAAAAACCCTTCAGCTTCTGCAAACTCAACGAGAGTATTTCCATGCTGGTTTCTGTTGCTGTGACCGAATTTACCTACTGAAGTTTCATTCTGTTGCTGTTGCCCTATTTTTGCATTGAAATCTCCCATAATTATCTTCAAGTGCTGCTTACCTTTATTATTTAGATGACGAATTTGTACGATACAGTAAAGTAAGAACAGTTACAGCCAGCTTACCATGGCAAGGCCCTCTGTTCCTATGAAAAACAAAACCATTATGTCTGATACAAATTTCTACAAATGTCAGCAGTTCTATTTCTGGGTGGCTGTATTGATGTTCCATGGGACTTCCTTTTAGGAATTCCAATATTCGTTTTAGAGGCATATTTGAGAGCATTTATGTGATATCAAAGGATGGTATTAACCAATCTTTGTAAGGAATAAGTCTGAGGTGAATGACAAACTGGTTAGAAATTTTCACAATGAAAAGTCACCAGAGTGTACAATTTTAAGCTAAAAAATATAGCTAACCTGTATAATACTTTATCAACATTGCTTACAACTGAGAAGAGTGGAATGTCCAGTTTATCTCCTTTGGGAGGGACATAAATATATGCACAGTGGATAAAGGTTAGTTTGAAGAATCCTTTTACTTTTGGTTTAAGAATTGCACAACTTTTAATTGCTCTTCAGATTTCTGTTAGGGGCATGCATATCTGAGGAGTGTTTTTATTTGTTGATAAGACCTCATATATATTGATGTTTTATTTGTTGATGTTTTTATTTGTTGATCCCACAAAACACTGGTGTGTTTAGAGGGGGCAAGGCCCCAAGTGCTTCATATTTTTTGTTAAAATGAAACTTACATTTGAAAAAATACTTTAATTTTTTCTTCTATTTTTCATTAACTTTTTTGTTCTGGTGGATTTCAAAAACTTTCAATTTTCGTACCCCCCCCCCCCAAATCTACTTATGCCCTTGCCTCCAAAAGTAGCTTTTTTGTAAGTCCATACTCATCTTTTTTACAAAGAATAGCAACTTGTCCACCATTATCAGTGCTGATGGTTAAAATTTGGCTGGACTGCAGTTCTTTAAGAGCAGTTATTTAATTATTATTTTTTTTTGTTAATTATGTAGGCAGATCTTTGAAAACATTCATAATTTACTAAATATAGCTGTTTTCTCGTCAAAAATTTGTGTATCATAAATTGTTTGTTCTTTAGCAAAAAAAAAAATTAAAACAGTACTCAGGTTGTGTGAAATTTTCATCTATAAATGAAAATTGCAAAAGAAAAATCAATCCCTGACAGCTGTCAGAATTGCTTTTGAAAAAGTATTTTGAGTTGCTGTAAAGGAAAAGGAGTGGTAGCCTGTAGAAATAAAGTCAGCATAAGGGCCACATCATCATAAGGGTGATAGCTCAGCAAATCTCAGCAATTTTTTAAATTTTTTTATGCCGGAAAATTATGGTACTATGTGCAAAACAGCAGCTGAGATATGATGACCTTCATGTCAGCAATTAGGCATCAAGGCTTTTGTATCATATGTTTTGGAAGCTTTATGGGAAAGTTCCAGGACATCCCAGTATCCAGCATAAAGAAAATTTAAAAATGGTATCTACACATATAAAGTTAACCAGTGACAGTTGGATAAACCCACTTATTAGAAGAATTGTGTTCTAATTTCAGAGTTGTAACTAATAGTGTCATACCATTTTTAGAGGTACAGTTTCATAAGTTTAGTTACAATTGACACTTGTTATACTTAAAACCATACCATGTAGGTTGTATACATCAATGAGCCATTCCATTATGACCACTCCCAGACGAGAGAAATGAGCACGCCTTGAGATTGAATGGTGGCGCAGGGTGAAGTTCACAGAGCAGTACATGTACAACCCAAGGACCGGCTTTCGGTTAGTAGAGTGTTTGGAGTCAGAATGGGAAAAGCTGCCGATTTATCAAAGTTTGATAAAGGACAAATTGTGATGGCACAGTGCCTTGGAGCTATGATCTCGGAAACGGCGCGGCTGGTGGGTTGTTCACATGCTGCTGTAGTGAGAATGTATCAAAAGTGGTGCACATATGGCCAAACAATGAACCATCGTCCAGCCATGAGTTATCCGCAGCTCATTGATGCCAGAGGGGAGCGGAGACTGTCGCGCATTGCTCACAGTGACCGCAGGGCCACAATGCACCAAATCACCCGCAGCTACAACGGTGGTGATCAGGACAATTTGTAACAGCACACAGTTCATCACAGTCTTCTGCACATGGGCCTGCGTAGCCGGAGACCCAGCCAGGCCCCCATGCTCACTGCACGTCTTCATGGCCAACAATGCATGAAATTGGACCGTGGATGAATTTGGAAGAAAGTGGCCTGGTCTGACGAATCAAGATTCCTGGTGCGTCACGTAGACTGACGAGCGTGGGTACTCTGATTACTGATGAAGGCTATGACACTTGGCTGCACTGTTGGGCAGAAACAGGCTGTGGGCAATGTTTTCTTGGGACACTTTAGGCCCCATTATCCCAATAGCACAATTCCTGACAGCTGTCAGATATCTGAACATCGTTGTGGACCAAGTTCACCCATTCATGGCAACTGTGTTTCCTGCTGGTGATGGCCATTACCAACAGGATAATGCGCCATGCCACACTGCCAGAATCATCAAGGAGTGGTTCGAGGAACATGTTGGCGACTTTCTGTTAATTGCCCTGGCCTCCAAATTCACCTGACGTGAACCCAATCGAACATTTGTGGTTCGACTTGGAAAAGTGGCTTCACTTTAACCCCCCACTCCCCAAATGTACAAGAACTGGAGGACCTGCTGTTGGCATTATGGTACCAGATATCCCAGAATACCTATCACCACCTCATTGAATCAGTGTCTCACCGAGTGGCAGCTGTTTTGCGGGCTAAAGGGGGTCCTACTGCTTATTAGGTAGGTGGTCATAATGTGATGGCTCATCAGTGTAAATCAGGCCTCCAGTAAAACACTTGAGGGAAGTGCCTATGCCTTGAACATGGATAATAAACATGATAATAGGAAAGGGACCACTGACAATTCTGCAAGCTAGAATATTGCACCATGGCTTTAGTTTCAGAAGTTGGACATTTATGCATTGCGGTTTTGTGTTTCATTATTTGTGTTACAATGCCTACAATATGTAGTTTTACACTCTATGTTCATCCTAAAAATATTAATTTGTAAATTTAATTTACAAAGCTCTTATACTTAGTAATAATTGGAGTCGTGGCCATTTCTAAACAATCATATGATAGATAAAACACAGATTATGGGATAAACTTAAGAATAAAAGAAATAAGTACAAAATGCTAGTGAAGAACAAAGCATTAGAAAAACGTGTGTGGAACATGGAACTAACATGCATTGAAAATCCGGACAGGTGCCTACTAGAAAATTGGCTAACTAAGGCTGTAAAAGATAACAGAAAATTTGCAGAAAAATTAAAGCTTAAAGAAGATAGGTGGTTACTTTCAACAGATAATATTAGATCCTTGCCCAATCACACTAGGGCTAATAATCAGGTTGTAGATCTCACAGAAGAAGGTATAAGTATAGGCTTAAAGGACATCCTTAATAAAGGTAGTAATTACAATCTCACTACCAATAATCTAAACAAAAAGAATCTAATTGTAGAATTGGAGAGTATTTGCAATGAAGTAGAAAAAGATCCCGACACAGCGTTAAATTAGATAAATCAATATACTACTTGATTTACAAAATCTGTGGAAAAGAAAAAATGCATTAAGAAACATGCTATGAATTCCAAGCCAGTTCACCTCAGGGCTCTAAAAGAATTCAAATCTAATACTAGAATTCTAGCTTTAAAAGCTGACAAGAGCAAATCTCTGCTTCTGCTAGAAAAAGAGAAATACAATAAAAAAAAATGGAAGATGAACTTAAAAAACCTATGTATGAAGTATCTGAAAAACCCCTAGATATGTCTATAAAAAACTATAATAAACTTACTAAGATCCTTAAAAAGATACAACTAATTTTATCCCAATTTCAAGAACTTCTCTAAATGGCATTACAGAATACCTCAACTGTATGGAACAAAGTAAACTTCACAAACCAGGAGAACCTCTGAGGCCAATTGTGGATTAAAAAAATTCACCCTTCTTGAACCTACAATATTATCTCCTGGACTATTTAAAAAGTATCTTTCCAGATCCTCCTGCCTTACTAAACAACTCCCAAGATCTCCTTAAGGAATTTCTCACAACTGGAACACCCTTTAATTGCAAGTTTAGACATCCAAGCTATGTGCACTAACATAGATACTGATTGGCTGTTAGAATTCTTGGCTAAGGATCTGGTGGACAAAATAGTCTTTCACAGCCTTAACAAGGCTGTACTGACAGGCCTCTATGAAATCCTGATTTTTGTGTTGAAACACAACTTTTTCCAGTTTGAGAATCAATTCTGCAAACAAACCTTAGGTTTGGCTATGGGCTCTCCAGTTGCTCCCTTTCTAGCTAATTACTATGTAGGCAAGCTGGAAGAACAGGTTTTGATGACTCCTGTCTTCAGTCTATGTGCTAGATATATGGACGACATTATTTTCATTTTAGACAGCACTAATAACTCTCACTGCCATTCTTGAGTGGTTCAACTCCCTAAATGAAAAATAAAAATTCACTTTTGAGCTTCAGCAAAACAATCGGCTGAATTTCTGGGCTTATCCTTAATTCTTCAAAGAGTCATTATGAAGGTCTACATAAAGCCTATTAACACTTACAAAATGTTGGACTTTCAGTCAAACTGTCCAGAATACATGGAGTGGAATGGAAGGTAGTTTCTCAATTTGTAGAAAAGATCAATGTTCTCAAGACCTCAGACTCAAAACCAAGCTGACTCCAAAAAAAAAAAAAAAAGAACCTGTAGTCATTCTACAGAACAATCAAACAATCATTTTACTGGAATAGCTATTAGTGGAAAAAATTTATGGCTAAAATAAAAAAGCTCTGAGACCAAGCTCAGAAGTTTTGTTAACTAGAAAAATCACCTACCACAACGACCTTTTCAAAAACTTCAAAGGATTAGCAAAAATATTCTAATCAGGCTAGCGCCAGGTTAAGGAAATAAGATCAGTAAGTAACTACCTTCCTAAATTAAAGCAGCAAGAAACTAACATCTTGTTAAAAGAAAGAGTAGTCTACAATATCAAGTGTAAGTGTGGTCTCAGGTATGTAGGAGAGACAGGCAGACAGCTTAAGACCAAGCTGACAGAACATAAAACAGCTATTTAAAAAAATGACAAACAAAACTGGCCTGGACAGACATGTTCAATCTACTGGACATAAAATACTGTGGGACTCAGTATAGATTCTGACCCACCAACAACATTTCTTTTGCTGCCCCGGTGGCACAGTGGTCTAAGCGATGGCTTCTGACCATTCATACGAAAGGGGTCCAGGTTCGAATCCCGGTGAGGCATGGATGTTGTGTTTGTCTTAAGGCACTGGCTCTCTCCCTTCCCTGAAACCAGTGACCCTAAATCAGGGATGAGCGACTGCTTATAGCCCATTGAGTTGCTCATGGTGGTCATTAAACCGCCAATGAAAAAAACAAAAAAAAGCATTTCTTCAAGAGAAAACTGGCCGCAGTGGTCTAAGCGCTAGCTTCTGATCATTCGTACGAGAAGGGTCCAGGTTCGAATCCTGGTGAGGCATGGATCTTGTCTTTGTCTTATGGCACTGGCTCTCTCCCTTCCCTGGAACCAGTGACCCTAAATTAGGGACGGGCGACTGCTTACAGGCCATTGAGCTGCTCACTGTGGTTGTTAAACCTTCATTCAAAAAAAAAAAAAAAAAAGAAAACCTGCTGGAAGGTCTTGAAATTGAGAGAAGAGGAGGAACTACATTAAATGATTTTAAAGGTTGGAGTTTTACCCAAGGTTGGCAACACTTACTATAGTGTAGTCCTGATGAAGTGTAGGGTTACTACCCGGAAATTTGATGTTAATAAATTCCTTATGTATTAAGATGCACCCCAGATAGTAACTTTGGCATTCTACAGGCTCACTTACTAGAAAAGGAAGTCTGCAACTTTTAATGTTCTGCCTCATAAACTAAATTTGTGGCAATCTGTGATGTTTCCAACTTCTCATTTGGTAGTGAATTTATTTTTATTTATTTATCATTGATTGTGAATTTATTTCTCATGTGATGTGACTAATTTATTTCCTATTTATTAAGGCATTCATTTGACAAAATAGTATTGTATGTAGTGTTCATTCATGAATGTCTTATTACTGTGTTCTGCACTGAAATGTTTGCTTTTCCATGGTGTTCACAAACACATGTTACACTATATTTTCAGGGTCTCTGTTTTTTCTAATGGATCATTACAAATCACATCAGTTGATGCCTCTGATGTTGGCTTTTATAAGTGTGAGGGTGTCAGCTCAAGTTTTAAAGGAGTACCTTTTGTTGAATATTCAGCATTCCTGAAACTAGCTTGTAAGTAAGCTTATGAATTTTAATTGTATCTTGCATTCCTTCAGCATTAATTTAACTTTTTATTAGAATTTTTAAATTATTATTTATATTCATATTAAAGATGCATATGTAAGTTTTACATGAAGAAATGTGAAAGCATGTACTTGCAACATTTCAGGCACAATCAAGTTCGTTAACTGTCTAGTGCAGTATTGTTGAACAATGACTCAGCTTCATCAGCATATTTGGTGCAATTTACATACTGTCCATTAATAATGATTACATCAGTGGTGTTGCTGGTCATAATTTTGTGAGTTGTTTGTTCCTTGTGCTTGGGAGAAATGGAGTGGAAGTCTCATCATTAACAAGTTGTGATTAGTTTTGAAAAATGTGAAAGGCTGCCATAGCATCTAACTTCAAGACTATGTTAAGCCCATCAATCAGTTTATCTTCTTCAAGTAGGAATTTATTATTATTTTCATGATAGTGTGAGCTATGGAACATTCCTTTAGTCTGCAGTTTCTTATGTGTGCTGTATGTTCCTTCAATCAGAAAATTAAGGCCCTGTTGATCAGGCCTATATATGTTTTAATATTGTAGATGAATAACAGATCATTTTGCAAATTCTGCTTCTCACGTTGTACACTGCCTGACAGAGAAAATGCCACACCATGAAGGAATGCTCGAAAACAGACCAAACTGCACACGCAGATAGCCAAGTATTATCCTGAACAAATGATTTAATTGTCCCATACAGACAAGGCTCCAGTGGCTGAATATACAGGATGATCAATAAGGAGTGTGGCCCCCATTTTGGGCGATACAGCGTTGAATCCGATATGGCATCGAGGCAATGAGAATCCGAATAGAGTCCTGGGGTATTGTGGACCATGTGGTGTTCATCCGAGTCCACAGTTCATCTTCATTTTACAGGGGTTGGAGGGTACTGATGTCCAATCATGTCCACTGATGTCCAATCATGTCCCACAGATGCTCGATGGGTGAGAGGTTGGGTTATTGTGCTGGCCACGGAAGCATCCACACACCATGTAAAGCATTCAGGCTGATCCAAGCAGTATGCAGCCAGGCGTTATCCTGTTGAAAAACGATGTTTAGGATGCCCTGCAGATACGGTAATTCCACGGGCCGCAGCACCTCGTCAACATAGCGACGTGCCGTCAATGTGCCCTTAATGTGTACCAGCAGTGAATGGCTGTTGGCGCTGTTAGCACCCCACACCATGATTCCATGTTGCCGGGCATTCCACAATTGTGGAGGAATCCGCTCGTTGGGCACATTGCCTCCAGACTCTCACCCGACAATCATCCGTGGTGAGACAGAACCGTGATTCGTCGCTGAACACCACACCAAGCGGGGACGATGATGGCTGACTGTTAAGGATAGCCTTCGCAATGTACGGCTGGACACCAAACCAGATGCAGCCAATCGGCGCGAAACTGTCCCTGTTGATATCAAAGCCTCCAAGCCTCCCTGTACACTCCGCAAAATGTTCCCCATTGTGGCCTGTGGGTCCGCTACAGCATGACATCGGATGCGATGACGGGTACGCTCAGACGTCTATCACCGTGCTCCAGTCCCCCTATGACATTGCACAGATCCTTTCTGGGACCACTGTCTCCAAATGCGACCGATGGTTGTGGCTTCCCATTGCATTTCTTCTGCAATGTGACGCAAGAACCATCTGGCGGTACGAAGACCTATGATGACACCTCTCGTGATCTGTTTGACGAAATCTCGTACAACAGCGGCTTAACGGCATTGGCACCCCTTGTTCTTTCTCCAGACATGGTTACAGCAAAACCACTCACCTCTTGCGGCCGTGACGTTTCGACTGATGGCCTCACAGGCTGGTTGTCCACTTATATCCTGCACACAGTTCGTGCGATTGGCCTGAAAGTGGAATCATTTGCATAACTTGTACGTGTGCACCCACCCTACAATTTGCATGGCGCTGCATTCACGTTTTCGTGGTGTGACATTTTCTCTGTCAGGCAGTGTATATACAGAATTTGCAAGATTATCTATTATTCATCTACGATATTAAAAAGTTTTCTTATCCACATATTTCTGCACTGAGCTTAGGTTTAAGGTTACATGCTATGAATTAATGGCCTATATATGACAGACCACATTCACAGGACATTTGACAAATTCCCCATGAATTTAAATATTCATCTGGGTCTTTGGGTTCAGAGAAACTCATTTTGTTGATAGCCTTCAAAACCACTATGAAGATCAAAAAGTCTTGAGGACTTCGTAAATTTTGAAACAATGGAATGACAACAGATTTCTCTTGTGATGAAGAAAATATAGGAATTAGTGTACAGGTTGACCTTGGCTTCTGAATTGTTTAAGAGAAATGTCAATCACTGCAACTTCCGTATGAGTGCTACAATGTTTTTAAGAAAATAAAGTTCCTTCTTTAGCCAATCCTCATCTGAACACAGAAATATGTATTGTGTAATACACAGAAATATGAAAAGCATACATTTTAAATTTTTTGTTGCACTGAATAATTAGATACAGAATATGGAGACAGGAAAACAGCAAACTTTTTATAAAAAACTGAATTTGTGAAAGATCCATCTGAGCAAGATAAAAGGATGTACAAAAATGGGTGCCAGCCATTATTTTCAATTTCATAGGTGAACTAAATATGGGGATCAACTTAATTAGTTCCAGGAATTTCAGATATTTTACCCTACCAGAGAACAACCGTGCTATCTACATAGCAGGCCGAGAGGTAAAATGTTACTTGCTGGAATAATATCTGTTCAAAATGCGGCAAAATGCGGCATATATATATATATATCATCATCATCATCATCATTGTCAACCATTATCAATCCACTGCTGGACGAAGGTCTCCCCAAGTTTCCTCCACAACGGTCTGTCTTGTGCCAGTCTCCTCCATGTCACCCCTGCATACTTTCGAATTTCATCCACCCATCTCCCATGTGGTCTTCTTCTGGGTCTTTTCCTGTCCCTTGGAATCCAATCTAAAATTTCGGCTGTCCATCGATGATCTGTCCTTCTGGCAGTATGTCCAGCCCATTGCCATTTCAGGGATTTAACTCTGATCATGATGTCTTCCACTCTTGTCATTTTTCGGATCCACGAGTTCCTCTTCTTATCTCTCCTGGTTACACCAAGCATGCACCTCTCCATGCTGCTTTGAGTTGTCTGCAGCCTTTGTATGTCTCTTTTAGTTAAGGTCCACGTCTCTGCACCATACGTAAGCACTGGAAGGATGCATTGATCAAACACTTTTCTTTTAAGACATAATGGCATATTGCTCTTGAAAATTATGCTGTTTCTTCCAAAAGCTCTCCAGGCAAGTTTTGTACGCCGATTAATTTCTTCATCAATGTGACCCTCACTTGATATCTGCTGTCCAAGATAAACGTACGTGTCTGTTATCTCCAGCTTTTCTCCATCAATCGATAAATCTTCATTTCTTGTAAAAGCATTGAACATCACTTTTGTCTTCTGAAAGTTCATTTTTAATCCCACTTCTTTACTCTTGTCAGCAAGTTCCTGGATCATACTCTGCAGCTCTGATGGGGTAGTTGCAAAAATGACTACGTCATCAGCAAAACGAAGGTGGGTTAGATAATCTCCATTAATCTTTATCCCCTTGTTTTCCCAGCTCAGTGACTGAAAAACACCCTCCAATGTGGCATTAAAGAGCTTCGGAGATATGGTGTCACCTTGTCTCACTCCCTTCCCAATTTTTACGTGTGTTGTATTTTCAAACAGCCTAATCTTTGCACTTACATTTTCATAGATGTTATTAATAATATTAATGTATGCATCTTCAATACCGCAGGTTTTCAGAGCCATTGTAACTGCTGATGGTTTATATATATATATATATATGCTTTCCATCTCAAGGACCTTTGATTTTCCACAAAATGTCCCATAAAAAAAAAAAAAAAAAAAACTTATTTGGTACAAAATTCTACAAAGATCAGTAGTTCTACTTCAGGTTGGCTGTAGTGATCTGATCTTTGTAAGGATGAAGTCTGTGGCAATGACAGACTGGATAAAATTTTTCATATCATCAGAAGTCACCTGAGTAGAGAGCTCTGAAGCCAGAAACTTGGCTAACATGTGCAATGCTGCACCAATATTACCTAAAATCAGGTGGAGTGAAATTATAGATTTATGAACCTTGGAAAGTGCATATAGCTGTGCACAATGGGCAAAGAAGGGTTTATAAAAGTACCTTGTAAGCTGTGGTCGAAAGTTTTGTAATTTTTAACTGATTTTTTTAATTTTCCTGTAAGTGCAAATATGAATGGTCATGGGAAGCCTGCTGTCACTCATCATGTGTGAATTATACGTACTTCATTTTCATTTTGAAAAGAAGCTGCTCGAGCTTTTAACAGGTGATCCCTGGATCTGCTATGTAAATGACATGTTTGCTTTCTGGAAGGGTGAAAAATCAAACTCCCAGATTACTAGAACTTATTAATCAAGTGATCTTCATGTTCCATTCACCTATGAAATTGAAAATAATGGTTGCCTCATGTTTAGATAGTCTTGTCTTGTTCAGATGGGTCTTTCATTCATATGTTGTTGTTTTTTCACCTTTTGTGTGTGTGTGTGCGTGTGTGTGTGAACTAACTATTTCCTTGCCCCTGTGTGAAAAATATAATCACTGATTATTATATTTGCACTTTTAAGGTATTAACCTCTTGCAAAGTGCGCATAGTTTACGTGCAATTCATAAATGACAAAAAACCATGAGGAATAACCACTCACCATAAAGATCATGGTAACCTTCAGTGGACCACACACTTCCAACACGTCATTCATCGTGATGTAACTGGGCTTCCACAGGTTTACAGACTTCTTGCTTACGTTTCTTATTTTCGTTTCTTATTTTCTTCTTGCTTACGTTTCTTATTTTAGGCAAAGGGAGAAAAAGAAGAAAAAAAAGAAAAAAAACGATGTTTCACACCCGAAAATAAGAAACGTAAGCAAGAAGTCTGTAAACCTGTGGAAGCCCAGTTACATCACGATGAATGACGTGTTGGAAGTGTGTGGTCCATTGAAGGTTACCATGATCTTTATGGTGAGTGGTTATTCCTCATGGTTTTTTGTCATATAATCACTGATGTAAAAGAATGTAGTATACAAGGAATTTCTTTTAGGGGCATATTGTTTTTATATAAATGCAAATCTGCATTTTTATAAAAATGCACTTTTATGTCTACCATTGCCTTGAAAAAACCTCCAAATGGAGTGTGAAAGCTTGGTGAATCTTTGTGCTTATTACTCCACAAAAGTAAATGGATTTAATACGTTATGTGCGTTTCTTGAGTATTCACAGTCTGGTGTATTTAAAATAACATCACCATCCAGTTGCTATTTTCTAACAGTACTAAATGTAAATCTTACAAATAAATGTGATAATAACAAATTGTCTTTTAATCTACCCACTCCACTTGCCATCCTCTCGCCACATTCTTTGGGAACCACTGACCTAAACAGAAGCGCATTCTGCCCGAGATCACAATATTGTGCCATTTGTCATGCCACTCCCTTTGTTGGATGCACCCCATTGCAGCCTGGCAGTCCATTGCTGCAGGGTCAAAGGTGGCCTAAAGAGGGGCCGAAGAGCCTACAATCCAAACTGTTATAACCAGTGACATAAAAGTACTGTTAGAAAAGACAGGGGAGAATTAGTCACAGTTCGCCAATGCTCTTGATGGTGCCGAATAGTTGCTCAAAGTCATCCTCATGAGATGATGGTTGTCCCTTGGCATTGTCTGTGTACGGCATCCAGAACCTTCTCTTCATATCCTATACCCTTCGTCCTACCGTTCCCTCCACGCTTTTGCCACATCAGACACACTGCACTCCACATGATTGGCAATTTCCTGGAAGGAAGCATTGCCGTCTCTCATGCCAATAACATGACCTCTATCGAATTTGCTGATGTGACTGTACAACTGTTTTGCATCATCACAACGAGGCATCCTTACCCACAGCTGACCAAGCACTGACATACTGTCAGATATGATATTTTTGTGCTAAAAATGTTCTGTTAAAAAAACAATGCTGTCTTATGCACAATTTAAAATTTAATGTTAAAAACATATATACAAGTTAAAATATATACACAATTAGACCTTTTGAGTTTACAATAAACTCATCCTCAGATGTAACAGAATGCCAAACACAAGTGACAAGATGTTAGTTATATATGCACATGGTAACTCCATGTATAAAAGAAACGGATCTTCACCAGATCTGTTGCTAACAACAAATTATGTCAGCCATGTGTTAGACTTAATTATGGTTTAAATAGCATACTGTATGAAGCCATTATTCTATGGAATAATCTCCCAGAGAGCATCAGATCCCTGGAAAATATCAAAAAGTTTTCCTTGACTCTGCGAAATTACATTGTAAATCACCCTGATCTCCATAATGAATCTCAACCCTATCATTAAATTGTAGTTCCAAGCATGCTGCTAACAGTGGTGCTTCTGTTATAACCATCTTACTTGCTTTCATATATGCCATATGTTTTATTCTTTTTCTTACATCTGATAGGGGGAATCGCCTTAAAACCAATGTGTTCAGATTCCTCCTGGTGTATTGCATTTTCATATAACTGTAAGTTTTAAATGTGTGCAATAAATAATTGTATTGTATTGTATTGTAGTCGTGTCACAAGTGACGTATGTCCAATGAAGTTTAAACGCATGTGCGGAAATAATCGATCAAACTCTATTTCTGGAGACTCGAGGTGTTTTTCCCGGTCCATTAACTGTTTCCAAGGGACGGGTATAGTACAAGGAGAGTCATCATTGCAACATAAATTACTGTATTTACAAATCAGTAAACTTTCTGGGAAAAGGATAGAAGAATGATGTTTAGGGGTATTCAGTATAATTGCTGCCTCCCAAATAGGAGTATGCGTGCCCATTAAATAGGACCTGGAGTGTTGAAGAGGTTTTAATGTTATATTTGTGTTCCGAAACTCTACATTTCAAGGAGCAAGAGGTCGAACCCACATACATCATGTTCTGCCCTTCTTCCAGCGAAGCCTTCAGTGGGATGGCATAAATGCCATGTTGATTGTCCAGTTCAACCCTGTCTCTGTCACGTTTTATAATTACTGAGATGTTATAAGTCTTGATCCCAAATCCAATGTTATATTTTTTACAAATACCTTTCAAGGGGTTGGTAACTCCAGGTATAAAAGAAATGGATCCGACATATTTGATGGATTGGTGATCTCTAGTTAAGGCTGAAACAGAGTTTAAATAAATTCGTCGTAGTAGTTTATCCACAGTGAAAGCTGGGTATCCATAGTCACTGGCCAACTTCTTAATATTTGTCAACTCCAGGTTGCGTAGGGCAATGTCCGATGAATGCGATATTGCTCATCGCAGCAAAAAATTTACAGAAGGTAACTTTTGACAAAGCGGATGAAAAGAGTTATAAGGGAACAAAGTTGTATTAGAACCTGGTTTTCTGTAGACGGAATAAGAAATAGTTAGTAACAGAGTCTCGACGCAACAAGACATCCAAATATGGGAGAGAGAAATTTTCTTCCAACTCAAGTGTAAACTTAATAGAGGGGAATTTAGAGGACATTAACGTGGCAAAGGTACTGAGATCATCCAGAGTTGAGGGCCAAAATATTAAAACATCATCTACGTATCGTAAATACAGTAAAGGTTTAATTGGTGCCAAAGGAATCATAACTTCTTCTAAATGTTGAAGTAAAATCTCCGCAAGAGTGCCTACAGTGGGCACAGTCTTTTTCACAGAAAGTTTACTGATTTGTAAATACAGCCATTTATACTGCAATGATGACTCTCCTTGTACTATACCCCTCCTTTGGAAACAGTTCATGGACAGGGAAAAACATCCCGAGTCTCCAGAAATCGAGTTTGATCGATTATTTCCGCACATGCGTTAAAACTTCATTGGACATACGTCACTTGTGACACGACTACCATGTGTATATATAACTAACACCTTGTCACTTGTGTTTGGCATTCTGTTACATCTGAGGATGAGTTTATTGTAAACTCGAAAGGTCTAATGTGTATATATTTTAACTTGTATATATGTTTTTAACATTACATTTTAAATCGTGCATAAGACGGCATTGTTTTTTTTAACTTTGACTGACATACTGACCAAGCCATGCAGCACTTACAACAGAAAAACCAGGTTTCTGGTCTGTTGCATTGCATGATCTGATTTGCCTAGACGCAGTACGTGTGCACTTATGATACCAAAATGCTAATTATTTCTGCAATATTGCCTGATTAGCTTATCGTATAAAAATCAAAGTCATAGCTTGACTCCTCCCAGGTGTTCTGGTTTTTATGAACATTAGTGTATGTTAGTTAATGAGTTACTTTTTTAACATAATTTGATTTGTGTATGAAATCATTGACAATATGAAGCTGCATTTGTTACCAACATGTTATAATTTTTGCTTCCATTGAAGCATGGGGTACACTGAATAAAATGTTGTCATCCTCATGAAATGAATTGGTGGATCAATGCAGTTTTGGATTTCATTCGTTATTGTTATTATTATTATTATTTTTTACTTGCTTTGTGTTGAAATTTTGAATATTATGTTGCACAGCATTTTTTCAGTTAATAAAGATTTTATCCGCAAACAATAGTTATTTAAAAAGCCCAAGAGGCTTGAAGATGCTTATAAAAATCTGGTTAAATAAAATATAAGCTACTGCTGCTGAAGAAAAGTGGTGTTGCCAGTTCATATACACTGAAGAGCCACAACAATTTGACTAGTACATCTTTATGCAAATAAAGCACTATTTGTACTATTTTGTGGGCTTCACAGTCTGTGTGAAGGTCAGAAAATGGTATAAATAGCACCTGATATTTAGCTCTATTAGTCTGTGTTATTTTTGTTCTTCAAATGGGAAAGGCAACGGACATAAGTGAGTTTGACAAAGACCAAATTGTAATGGCCAGATGACTTGGTCAGAGCATTTCCGAGACAGTAAGGCATGTGGGGTGCTCATGGTCAGCCGTGGTTATTGCTTTCAAAAAGTGGTCTGAGGAGGGAAAAGCCATGAACCACCAGCAAGCTGTAGGGTGATCATATGAAAATGGTATAAATAGCACCTGATATTTAGCTCTATTAGTCTGTGTTATTTTTGTTCTTCAAATGGGAAAGGCAACGGACATAAGTGAGTTTGACAAAGACCAAATTGTAATGGCCAGATGACTTGGTCAGAGCATTTCCGAAACAGTAAGGCGTGTGGGGTGGTTAGCCGTGGTTATTGCTTTCAAAAAGTGGTCTGAGGAGGGAAAAGCCATGAACCACCAGCAAGCTGTAGGGGGATCATATGAAAATGGTATAAATAGCACCTGATATTTAGCTCTATTAGTCTGTGTTATTTTTGTTCTTCAAATGGGAAAGGCAACGGACATAAGTGAGTTTGACAAAGACCAAATTGTAATGGCCAGATGACTTGGTCAGAGCATTTCCGAGACAGTAAGGCATGTGGGGTGCTCATGGTTAGCCGTGGTTATTGCTTTCAAAAAGTGGTCTGAGGAGGGAAAAGCCATGAACCACCAGCAAGCTGTAGGGTGATCATATGAAAATGGTATAAATAGCACCTGATATTTAGCTCTATTAGTCTGTGTTATTTTTGTTCTTCAAATGGGAAAGGCAATGGACATAAGTGAGTTTGACAAAGACCAAATTGTAATGGCCAGATGACTTGGTCAGAGCATTTCCGAGACAGTAAGGCATGTGGGGTGCTCATGGTTAGCCGTGGTTATTGCTTTCAAAAAGTGGTCTGAGGAGGGAAAAGCCATGAACCACCAGCAAGCTGTAGGGTGATCATATGAAAATGGTATAAATAGCACCTGATATTTAGCTCTATTAGTCTGTGTTATTTTTGTTCTTCAAATGGGAAAGGCAACGGACATAAGTGAGTTTGACAAAGACCAAATTGTAATGGCCAGATGACTTGGTCAGAGCATTTCCGAGACAGTAAGGCATGTGGGGTGCTCATGGTTAGCCGTGGTTATTGCTTTCAAAAAGTGGTCTGAGGAGGGAAAAGCCATGAACCACCAGCAAGCTGTAGGGTGATCATATGAAAATGGTATAAATAGCACCTGATATTTAGCTCTATTAGTCTGTGTTATTTTTGTTCTTCAAATGGGAAAGGCAACGGACATAAGTGAGTTTGACAAAGACCAAATTGTAATGGCCAGATGACTTGGTCAGAGCATTTCCGAGACAGTAAGGCATGTGGGGTGCTCATGGTTAGCCGTGGTTATTGCTTTCAAAAAGTGGTCTGAGGAGGGAAAAGCCATGAACCACCAGCAAG
Organism: Macrothele yani; assembly: GCA_039090855.1. Taxonomy (NCBI): domain Eukaryota; kingdom Metazoa; phylum Arthropoda; class Arachnida; order Araneae; family Macrothelidae; genus Macrothele; species Macrothele yani. Next base: position 2,124,668 of record CM077022.1, on the reverse strand, counting down.
CTGTAGGGTGATCATGGCTTATCAATGCTAGAGGTGAGTGAAGGCTATCCTGTATGGTATGGGCCAACAGAAGGGATACTGTGGCCCAACTCACCGGTAATTTGAATGCTGGTGATGAGAGTAATGTGTCACAACACACAGTACATCAAAACATGCTAAAAATGAGGCTTTATAGCCACAGGGTGTTTCAAGTTCCCATGCTGACCTATGTTTACTGTCAAAAGTGCCTACAGTGGGCACACAAGCATCAAAACTGGACCTTAAATGATTGGAAGAAGGTTCCTGTTGCACCATGGGGATGGCTGGGTACATGCGCATCATTTATCTGAGGAAGTGTTGGCACCAGGTTGCACCATGGGATAAAAACAAGCTGGTTGAGGAAGTGCAGAACATTTTTGTGCAATGTTCTGCTGGGAAACGCTGGGTCCATTCATTCATGTGCAGGAAACGATGACATCTGCGGCCTACCTAAACATTACTGCAGACCAGGTACATCCTTATATGGCAACAGTATTCCCCTGTAGTAGTGCATTCTTTCAGCAGGATAATATGTCATGCCACATTGTGCGGATTGTTTGAGAATGGCATGCAGAACATGAGGAAGACTTCCAGGTATTGCCCTAGCCTCCAGATTACCCAGACATCAGCCCAATCAGTCATCTGTGGTTTCTGTTGGTATCAGATACCTCAAGATGCCTTTAGGTATTTTGTAGCATCCATGCCTCACCAGGTAAGAGCTGTTTTGGCAGCACATGGAGGACCAACATCATATATTAAGTAGATGGTCATAATGTTTTGGCTCTTCAATGAATTAAGGTCTTTTGTGTTAATGAATCATGAAATTCACATTTCGTTGTCAAGTGTATAGTTTTTCAAACATCTGATAGTATTAACAGGGATACTGGTTGAATGCATCTCTGTTAATATTTCTAGACGTTTTATGCAGCACCTAGTTTGCTTAATTATTGCACTGAAGTTTGGCTGGCAATGGATTAATTTTATCAACATTAAAAATAGGACTGCAATTTGATGAATTCAGAGTGCAGTTTTAATAGTATATGCATTATGATTTGCAGGATTGTATAATTCAGACAGTATTGTACAGCACCTAAGAAACTGGCATCCATGTAGAAAACTCGTTTACCAACATTTTGAAGTCATGCTGTTCTGTAGCAGGAACAGATCTCCATGGTCTGCTAGTATCTGACTTATTGGCCAGAATCCACTAGTAACATAAATTAAATAGTGCTTAATTTCCTGAGCAGTAGTGTACTGTGAATTACTATGTTAATTGGAAGTTCAATACCAAATTAGTTTCCACGATATTTCAGCATGTTGCAGTCCGAGTATATAAGTCCTCTTGTGTGGGCTATTTATTTAGTGAGGGAAGGGACTGAGCTGGTAAAATGAGGTGGCAAAATGTGAAAGGATACTGATAATGTAAAGTTGCTGTTGTTGTATTGTATGTGTTCTAAATGTGTAAGTGATATGAAACTTTATGGTTTCATGTGAAATCAGATTCTGGTCCAGCATGAAGTAAAATACAATTTCAATTTTATGATGCATTTATTGAGACATTTGTAATAAATAAAAGGAGATTGAAAGTTCATAAATTCGTCAGTTCATAAATTCGTTTTATTGAGACTTGGGAAAACTCCTTTTTGAAAAGTTCATGAAATAGTGCAGAAAAGTTGAACTCTATTATCATTGTGTGTATTGCATTCATATTTGTATGCAGATAATTATTAATGAAGAAATGGGGAAGGGGGGAAGAAACACTGGCATCATGTGAGAGCTAAGCTTATGATTTTCTTATGTGAAGAACTAGGTTTTATTTCTTGTTTCAAATATTTATAAAACACCCAAGCATGTGTCATATTTGTGTTATATTAGTTGAGAGATTTAGTCACAACAAGATTTTAGTTTCAAAATTTTACAGGTAAGATTTGTTTTACTGCCTCTTTTTGGTCAGAATAACTGACGATCCATTTTTTGCATTGGGTAATTATGGTTTTCATGGATCAAGCATATTTCATAAGACCATTTTTGTTGTAAGAAAAGGTGAATCCCATTAAGGTAAGTAAAATATTTTAAAGTGTGTAAATATTTAATAAATTTTAGTAAGTAAATATTTTAATAAATTTTAAAGTGTGCGTACATTAAATCCTACATTGCCAGAAATACTGGAAAAGAAATATAAAAGACATCCTGGTTTTGTTCACTGGATTTTTCTTTTCCTTTAGTTGCACTAAAGGAAAAAAAATCTATAAATTTGAAAATTCCTCATAAATACTGACAAGTAGCTTTGGGAATCATTATTAAAAAAATAGTTCTCATTGGCCTTAATTATATGTATATATTATTTAATTTTCAAGACAAGGCACGTGATAACATTGAAGCTACCAGACCACCTTTTTAATATATGTAATAAGAGTGTATTTAGTCATCATTTCTGAATGAACATCATTTTGTAGGCCATAATAACATTTGTAAGCATAAGATTAAGCATTATTTTCCATAAGCATGTAAATTATGTAATTTACAGTATAATAACTTGTTAAATAATGATCCCTCTAAAGAAAAATTATATAATAAAAAAAATAAAAAAAAATCTGAGGTACAGGATATTCTTATGAGTTGACAACAATGTGCTGCACATATAGTGGTCTACCTACAAAAAAAAGTAGGGCAAGTGTATGTTCATCACATAATCTTGTGCTAATATTATTAAATCCTTTAAAGCACAATTAAATTTACCTTAAAAAAAAACGTTTTTTAGGTGTTTTTGACTTCATATCATTGAGTCAAAAGCAATTGTTACTAACTTGTGTGTGCCATGTTTTGGTAGTTTAATAGCTCAAACATGTGATTATCACTGATATCTGCTGTTCCCTGAATATGGTTAAATGATCAGGTTAATTAATATATGTGTAAGATTGATTGATTTATAATTTAATTTTTATTTATTTTTGTAAATATGTTTTTTTTTCTGTCCCATATACTTGTTCTACCACAATTTTTTTTTTTTTTTTCAAATCTGATTCAGATTCACATACTTTCCATATTTTGCTACTGTCTTCGGTTTCTCACAGGAAGAGCTTTTTTCCAGATTTTGTCACATTTCTGTAATAGAAAAAAATAAAGAAATAAAAAGAATCGTGAAGAAATATATTTACAGATTTTCCGGCAAGATTTTGATTACTACAGGAGATGGGTTCGAAAAAGCAGCTATTCCTACACCCAAGACCAGGGATTTTTACATTCAAAGCAGTGCTAAATTTTTTTTACATTAGCCTGGACTGCTACCAATCCATGCTTGTGTAATTTTATTTTCAGCCAGTGGTGTCGGGCCATTGTGGGCATCCGAGGCTAAGCCCCACATGAAAATGAGAAGGAAATTGTTTCTTCTTTTAATTGGAAAATTCTGAAAGAAAATCGGTATTAGTAAGTAGTCCCCAGATTTTCTGAATGTAAATTTGAGCCATTATGATAGTTGAGTAACTGGGTAACACGTTACAGCCTTCCACATCCACTTACTAGAGCACTTAGAATCTAGGCCATGGCTGAATACCTCATGCTTGGGAGAGGTGACTCTAGTCAACTCGTCGCCTTGTCAAAGCTTCAGAGAACAGTAATGAACGAGCAGATGCATGCTGAACTGCGCATGTGTAAAACTGTCTTTCCGGGCTGATCGCCTTTCTGTTTAACAGCAGCAATTTTGCTTTCTCATCATCCTGCAGTGAGCAGCTGATTTTCGTTTGTGAAGTTAAGCTGTTAGGTTCACTTGTGTAAAATAAGTAAAATGAACGAAGTGGACATTTTGTTGGAACACCCTTTTGGTTTATTAAGAGTTGAAGAAGAAAAGAAAAAAGACATTAAAGACTTGGACCCACATTGACCTAATATTTGCTTGGAGTAAAAACATAATCAATCTAAAACTCTACTTTGAAGCATGTAAAAACTTGCTTACGTAATACAATAGGGCAAGAACAGTTAAATGAGTCATTGTTTTATCTGTTGATGAAAAGTTCATTTCAGAAAATGACAATTTTAAAACAAAAGTTATGCAGAAGTTTGCTTAGCAAAAAAACTGAGCTCCATTCCTTTATAAGTGAAGTAAGGCGAAAACCTAAATTTTTATTTTATGTTATACAGCTTTGTATGTATAAAAATAAAATTCCTACCTGATTCTATGTGGTTAAGTGTGATTTCAACAGGTGACATTTGGAAACCTCACACAATTCACTGAAATTATATTTTGCGGTACGGAAAAAGGTTGAGAACAATTTTTTTAAATACTTAGCCCTGGATAAATGTTAGGTCACCCTAAACCACTGTTTTTAGTGACGAAATTTTATTTTTTTTCTTCAATTTTTTCCCCAAACCACAATGGCTGTCATCATGGACTTCATGGTAACATATTCTTCCCTCTGTGCTGTTTTCCACTAAGTCAGCCCAATGTGATTTGAGCAAAAATTGGTGCGAACAGATACAATCTTTCTTTTTCACTGGTGTTGAGGAAAGGAAGATCACTATTTTTTATTTTATTTTTTATTGGATGTACGAAGAAGGCAATTCACATGCAACAAGCAAATGCAGAAAATAAGTACAAACATGCTTTAGTTATGTAAAGAAAATTTGAAAACCAGTAGCGCTTTGAACCTGACTGGGGACTTGATCACCTGTGAAGAAACAGATCAAGACTGAATGGGCTGCAATGGAATACCATCTTAGCAGGATTTATTTTAAAAGATGAAATACTATATACAGGTTAAAACATACATTAGTACTTTCAAAGTGACACTCACTTCATCTTCAGATGTACTGATATAAATTCCATCTCAATATCATATATATATACACTTGTGCACCATGGGTACCCTACTACTTGGTCATGTGACATTACGTGGCTGTTGTGAAATTTGTATGCAAATCATGATGAGGATGATTTATGAGTACGAGATTATATTAGAATTAAAACATGTCATACTACTCGATGCAACAATTCGTCATGTAATACATGAATAAGTTGTTCCCAATCCCCAGATAACTCAGTAGGAGTGTAATCATTGCAGCATTGGTCTCCGAAGGCTGTGATGTATACACTCTCCAAGCATAGTAGTGAGTGGGTAGAGGCGGGGGTTGCCAGTAGTTTGGTGTTTTCCCAGTCTGGGTACATATCACCAGAAATAACATTCCTAGCCAGGGCTGTTCTGTGTAGGTTTGCCTTTAAACTGTATTTGTGCTCCTGTAATCGCAAGCCCACTTGTCTTTTTGTAGATCCTACATAATTACTGATGGTTTCACCTGATCGTGGATCTAGCATAGGAACATTGTACACTCCCCATTTTTGCAGCATGTCAGTTTTGCATCGGTCTTTTCTAACGTACATTGACATACATTTAGTACTAACACCAATTCTTAGGTTATTTTTAAAACACAAGCAAGATAGTACATTACAGATGTATGGTATGTATTCAATTGAGCCTACAAATTTCCAGTTGTCTCTTGTGTCATTTCTTGTAACTGTGGTGGTACGGCTCGCCCTGACATGTGCAAAAATACGTTTGACTAAATGGGTGGGTTAACCAAAACAACTGGCCAAATTGAAGATATATCTGATCTCCTGGTCAAAGAAGGACTTTGTGGTGGTATGTGTAAATGCACGGCCAAAAAGGAAATTAATAGCTGAGGTTTTGTACTGAAAGGGGTGCAAGGAATTAAATGGAATAATCGAACTTGGCTGTAGGTTTTCGGTAAACAGAAAAACTTAAGGAGTTGGAATAAGGGTTTCTGTGTACACAGAAATCTAAAAAAAGGCAATTTGAAATCTGTCTCCTGTTCTACCGTGAGCCTGATAGTTGGAAAAACCGAAGATAATACGTTGGTGAAATTATTTAATTCATCTTGGGTGTGAGGCCATATCACCAAGATGTTGTCAAGGTATCTAATGTATAAACTAGGGGTGAGTCGAAATTCATTGAGAACTTTGTTCTCAACATATTGAAGCAGAATTTCTGCTAACACTGCGGATAATGGGAAACCAATTGGTGAGCCCTCAACGTAACACATTAAGAATTGCTGTGCTTTCAGAACATGGGGTATTGGTGTCAGCAATTAAAGCCTCAATAATTTGATGGGTAGCATCAACAGGTACATTAGGGTACTAAGCTATTACATCAAGGGAAGCCAAAATGAAAGGAACGTTGTGCTGCTGAAACACTCTAAAGCCCTAGTGGAACTCGTAACTGAGTAAGGGGAATCCACTATAAATTTAGCAAGATATTTTGCCAGGGCTTTTCAAGTGGCCTGATAGGGCTCACGTAGCCAGAAACTAAAGGGCGAAGTGGGTATCCCTCTTTATGTAACTTGATGCGGCCGAACATATCAGGGACACGGTAGCCAAGTGGTGGTAGGGGGTGGGATAAATACATCAGTGAAACTATCAGAGAATAGGTGGGCCTTCTTTAGCCTACCTAGGGCTACAACTGTTGCTTTAGAGGGATCATTACCTATTACTTTGTGTGGGATTGTGCCAATGACATCTTGCATTTTTTGAAAATATGAAGATGTGTTTAAAATAACAATCTGTGAGGATTTATCTGCAGATAAAATAGAAATATTAGTCTTTAACCAATTGGGATAATTGCTTCTTTTCATCATTTAAGTCATTTGATTGCACAGCATGGTGGTTTTGGTTGGCAAGATATCGAGCAATTTTGCCAGGTTTTCATATCCAAGTTTTTCATTTCGATTATTGCTAAGCAATAGAAGTGACTTCCAAATGATGGGGATAAAATATGGACTGTCGGTATTGCAGTTTGAAGAGGTACATATTTCAATGCTCTCACAGAAATGTAAAGCCCTTTTGTTGATGAAAGGAGCCACTGAAGTCTTGATCACCTGTAGTGAACAAACAGATCAAGACTGGTTGTCAGATTTTCATTTCCAAAGTCTTTATTTCAGTTGTTGCCAAGTGATTGGAGCGACTTGCAAATGATGGGGATGAAATACGGACAGTTTGAAGAGGTATACATTTCAGTGCTCTCACAAAAATGTAAAGCCCTTTTGTTGACAAAAGGAGCAATTTTCTTAGTGTAAGTCCAGAGGGGCACTGCTGAAGTATCTGAGAGAGTTGGTAAAGCCAAGGAGGAATTGGGTCTACCTTGGGTGACAGCCTTTTTGTGCTCAGCTAAGTGTTTAATAACACAGCGAAAGGTGCTGCCAATATAAACTGTAGTACCAGCAGAAGTAGAAATGGAAATTTTGTACACACCATTGGAACATTGAGGTCTTCAAGTTTATCTCTGTCCCATAGGATAAGTTTCATGATGGTAGGATTGGATTTGGTACCAATCAAATAACCGTAAGATTTGAAAATTTGACTCATCTGATGGATAAAGAAAAGGAATGCATCCAGCAAATTGAAATTTTCTGTTAACCTCTGGAGGACGGAGAGTAGTGACATTCTTGACTTAAACCTTTTAATGAGTTTGTCCACGAAACCACTAAGGAATTCGTGGTGAGCTGCAATGGTTTTTAATGTTCTTGTATTCAAGGGCAAGAGATGCTGGGCTGTTGCAGACGATATTGGCACAAGAATAAAAGAAGTGAACACAGAAAACTTGCAGGCATCAAAGGTGTGCGGTGACACTTTAAAACTTGGAAACAAAAATCTGGCAACCAGTCGTGCTTCATTTGTGTACAGGTGATCAAGACCCCAGTGGTATTGAAAGTGTTACTGTTTTTTTCTCTACTTACATTAGAGTATGTTTGTACTTATTACTTACATTGATTGGATAGTGATTCCTAAATTGACTAATGAGCTCAGGATGACTAGGAATTGCAGAAATGAGAAAAAGGAAGGGATTCTTGTTTATCAGGAAAACTTAGAGAAAGGTAAGGGAAGCTTGCAAGATACCTGTTTGCCAGTCAAAAATGTTTTCTTGGTTTTTGAAATATCTTCTGTATTTTTTTAAAATAGTTTTCCAGATGTTTGCTAATACTGGTTGGCAGATATGAGATTCGAAATATAAAATGCATTTATATAAGGTCCTTCTCTCTCTGAGAAATAACTCCACTTGCCCAGGGCTATGTAGGTATAATACCAACATCCACATATACTATTTGCATCTTCATAGACAAAAAGTACCAACAAAGTGCACTATTTACGTGCAAGTCATTAATGACTTAACAATCAGAAAAGCCAAACACTTAATTAAAAGCTCTTGGCTTCATTCCTGTTATACACTTCGTGCACATTAATGAGAACATCCTGTTATGTAGCTGGCCTTCTAAGGTTGAAACTTTCATCTTATCCGCTTATAGGGTGTTGTTGTTATTATAATTTTTCAGGTCATGAAATATCGTATTTTCATTCACAGGACAGTACAAAAACGTTGACTTCTGACTGCCTTCTGACATGCAAGATAGCTTGTCAACACAAGACGCATTCTCACTATTACGTGAGTGTAGTCAACTTTCGTTATGCCCATTTTTTATTTATTGTATTTTTCTTCTTCCTTCATTCCTCCCTCAGCAACTTGCCTTTAAAATTCACAATTCCAAAAAATGGTACTCAATTCTAAAACACATATCCACACACCCAATAAATACTGTGATGCATTTACATACATCACAGTACTGTGATGTATGCGAGTATTTATTGGGTGTGTGGATATGTGTTTTAGAATTGAGTACCATTTTTTGGAATTGTGAATTTTAAAGGCAAGTTGCTGAGGGAGGAATGAAGGAAGAAGAAAATACAATAAATAAAAAATGGGCATAACGAAAGTTGACTACACTCACGTAATAGTGAGAATGCGTCTTGTGTTGACAAGCTATCTTGCATGTCAGAAGGCAGTCAGAAGTCAACGTTTTTGTACTGTCCTGTGAATGAAAATACGATATTTCATGACCTGAAAAATTATAATAACAACAACACCCTATAAGCGGATAAGATGAAAGTTTCAACCTTAGAAGGCCAGCTACACAACAGGATGTTCTCATTAACGTGCACGAAGTGTATAACAGGAATGAAGCCAAGAGCTTTTAATTAAGTATTTGGCTTTTCTGATTGTTAAGTCATCCACATATACAATACCATTCAAATAACCAAACTTAGCAACCCTGGTGACACACTGGGCTGAGGGCTATGCTTCTGTCCATTCATTCTAAATGGGCCTGGGGTTTGATTCCCAGATGAGGCATGCATGGGTGGTGTGCTTGTCTGATGGTGCTGGCTGTGTGTCTTCCCTGAAATGAGTGGCTCTGATTAGTGATGAATAACTGCATATAGCAGTAAGAGTAGCTCATGGTAGTGATTAAATCTGAAAAAAGAAAAAAAAATACTTACACCTTCCTTTGGAAAACAGTGAAGTCAGTTATTAGAAGGATGTTTACTTTCCCCTTCTGCAACTTGGCTGGTAAAAGAAGGCATCTCACAGTAAATTATTTAAAACTGATGCTGGTCAAGAGATTAGGGACTGTTTGCTAGTGATACTAAGGGAAGGCATAGGTACACATTATATAGTACTACTATATCCTATCTCGTCTTAATTGGTCGACAGTCATACAAAACACCTTCTTACCCTCTTCGCTCTCAGTTCCTGGGTGCTTTTACAATTCCAGTGATAATTTCTCAGTTCTTCCTTAACACTGCACAGCCCACACGTATCATTCTCACTAAGGTCTCATTACATTTGGGTATGCACATTTTTTTAGTTTTTTTTTTTTCAACAAAAAAACTGGCAAATTCAGTTAGCATTTTTAGTCTGTGCTACATGTGATGGGCGCATAAAACTTTCAGGTACTTTCCAGCTATTGTTCTGTCTCTGTTACAAACATATATGGAGAAAATGGGATATTCTTGAAAAGCTCAAAATACAAATACACCAGCTCCTCTACAATTTTGCAGGTCTAATGAAAAGTATAAGGAATTTCTAATGACATATTAGAACTCAATGTGCCAAAGTTACATGACAAAAATTTAGTACAGGAATGTTTTGGTTGTAACTTCTCCCTTCATCAGCCTTGGAGTGAATGAAGATAGCACAAGGTAGTAAACATGTTAGTTCACTTGTTCCCAGATTTGAGGAGGTATTTCCAAATAATTGGGATATCATACAGTGAGTCCATATTGCAAGGGTTAACAGAAACATAAATTTCTAAACTTTCATGAAACCCGAGAGATTTCCGATTCACAAACAGGACTGTACATTTGGTATTTGGCCAATTGGGAGCCACAGATGTGTCACTTAAAGTTAATAAAGATAATGGCTTAGTAGGATTCCCTTTCTTAACATTAGAAATATGTTCAGCCAAATGGTGAAGTGTTGACTGAGATGGAATAAACACCTGGTGAATCAAGTGGTTTAATTGAATCCCTATTAAGAATAAGTTTAAGAAGCAGAGAAGGCAGTTTGACCACACTAGCAAGTTTGCAAAGCATTTAAAGATTGTGCAAAATTTGTAAGTGTAGGATTTATCACAAGGGGTAGGTAGCACTTAGAAAATGCCAGGAGAGTTTGGTTTCAGGGACTAAGCTAGTGACCTTTTCCAAGATACGATTAAGATTCAACCTATAGATTGAAGAAGGGTGTGCACATGATAATACTGATAACTAGAGCTAGGATTTTTATGACCTAAAAATGACTAGAAATGCCCTATAAAAATGCATTTATGACTCAAAAAATTTAAAAACAATGCCCAATAAAACAAAAAAATTACCTAAGAAATGCACATATTTTTTTTGTATTTCCTTGCAAAACTAATTAATTAAAAAAAGAAGAGTTGCGTCAAACAAACAAAAATCTGAAAAATATATTTTAATTTGTTGATTGTTGCTGTGTGAACTGAAATTCTTTATTTTACTGATAAACATATGACTTATAAATATAAAATAAAACAAAGAATAAACAAGAAATACAAATTAATTGTTTTACAGTTTCTGTGCCAAACTAAAAATTTAGTGCTCGAAAATATGTCCTATAAGACAAAAAAAAAAAATAAAATGTTTAAATACAATTTAACTTTTTACAGTTTCTGTGCCAAACTAAGTCATTATTTTTTGTTAAAAAAAATGCCCTGTATAAGAAAAACAAGAAAAAGAATAAAAATGCAACTTACATTTTCTGAAAGTTTGAATTTCTCTAAAAAAAAATTATTTGAATATTTTTAGTTTGCCATGGCAAACTGAAAGTTTTTATTTCATCAGTCGAGAACTGATGAAATAATTTTTTTTAATGAGATTTTAATGTGAACTATTTTATCAGTCCACATGAAAAATCATGTGCTGATTTTCAAAAGAAAATGATATTCTATTGTCTGCCAAGAAAGCTTAAAACATTAAAAAGCTCCTCCCCGCTTCTACTGAAACCACAGGAGCATGCCTGAAATAAAGTGTCACTTTGTTCAGTCTTCTGAAATTTCAGATAAGCAGTGAAAAATCTGTACATCTTTGAAAAGTACTGCAACTGGCACCATTGTAGTGAGCTATCAGCAATTGCCCTATTACCTGAATCACACACAAAATGCACAATGTCTTGCTGAATATGCTCTGCACAAACCACTTTGCCAATTCATAGCTTCATGGTGCATTAGAACTTTACTCCGTGCAAAATAAGTAATTCTGGACACTGAAGTTTTTAGCTATTTCAGTCAAAATCAAGCAAATCATCTTTAAGACTACTTCGTTTCTTAAATGTAAGTTTAATCTTGTGTTGTGCATTCTAGGTTTAGTTTTTTTTTTTTTTGTGATGAATTAGAATTAATTATTTGTAAAAACATATTTTTTAACAGTTACTTTGTTTTGTAGTATTACCAGTTAATTTTAGTTGCGGCTACTCTAAATCACATGCATCAAATATTTTAAGCCTAAAGTAGCTCTGTAGCTCTTGTAATTCCACACCCAATGCAGAGAAATTTATTGTAGCATGGCTATTTGAAATATTGTCATTAATTCAACAGTCCAGAACACTAGTACAGATCTTCAGCATCTAATCTTCAAGAAGTATTTGTGGTTGAACTTTCCTCTAGTGCAGTCTGATGCTCATTAATAAAATGATACGTGTTAATAAAAAAGTCATTTGTCACAGATGATTCTCATTCATAAAAAGACATATTCTTTAAAAGTAACCTTGCTGGCTGTATTTCTTATATATATTGCTCCTTTTAACATGTGGAAAAAGCTTTGAGATAAGAAGGCATACTTAACTGTATTGTAACTATGAATTGATTGCATTAAAAAAGTAATAGGTGCTTAAGAATTTATGGGTGTTTCTTTGTGTGTGTGTGTGTGTGTGTGTGTGTATAAAGAAAGAATGTAAACAGTATAACATGATCTTTAAACAGTTTTTTAAAGCATCTTAAACATTTCTGTAAACAAAAAGTGACAGCAAATTCTTATTTTTTAAAAAATGAGGGAATCTAAAAAAGCCATGTGCTGATATTTACTTAAAAGTTGATGTAACTAAAAATAATGCCAACTTTTCAGCACTATTTTATTGATCTTACACTCTGTCAATCAGATATTCCCTATCCATGTTGAACAGAAAAATAATTTAGACCTGTCCATTTTCATGGGGCTAAGCACCATATTATTTTCATAGGTACAGTTATGGAATTGGAGATTTCTAATAATTAGCTCATTGCAGATGATATTTTCATAGCCTCAATTGTCAATGCAATTTCCTCTTTGGTACTTCATTTTGAGGTACTGCTGATCTAACAGCAGCTATTCTGTTTGGTCTTTTTAATCAATATAGCTTCTGCCATTCTGATCTCTCTCTCTCTCTCTCTCTCTCTCTCTCTCTCTCTCTCTCTCTCTCTCTCTCTCTCTCTCTCTCTCTCTCTCTCTCTCTCTCTCTCTCTCTCTCTCTCTCTCTCTCTCTCTCTCTCTCTCTCTCTCTCTCTCTCTCTCTCTCTCTCTCTCTCTCTCTCTCTCTCTCTCTCTCTCTCTCTCTCTCTCTCTCTCTCTCTCTCTCTCTCTCTCTCTCTCTCTCTCTCTCTCTCTCTCGTTGACATGAATAATTTATATTCTCAAGATTGGGCTCACTATTCAGAGAACATAGAGCATCAGCATTTTTTCCCACAAACACAGTCAAGAAGAAAATCAGAATAGCTGAACTCTATTGATCAAACAGATAATATCAGTAATACTTACTACTGCTATCACAGTTACTCTGTTGGTGGCTGCCAATCAGCCAGCAAAGATATAAAAATTTAAAAGAAAGAATTTTCAATGAAAGAAAAAAGTGTATTGACTACTGAAGCTGTGCAAAGACCATTTGTGATGGTCTGAGTACAAAAATCATTCACTTCCACATCCACCCAGAATGACAATATGGTCAGGTAACTGCAGCTCTGAAGATGAATAGCTCTGAAATAATTTTACTGTCTAAAATGAATGGAAACCATTTGCCTACCCAAGTGTAAGACTAGCACAGTGGTGGTGAAATTATGATATTGCTTTTAAATACTACTGTTTTTGATGAAATGTCTTTATTTTTACATCATACATACATATCAATAAGTTGTTCTCTGATATTCAGAGATTAGCTCCTCAAAGAAAGAACTTACTGTTGCTGTATCAAATGTCTCGCTCTCCATTTACAGAGATCTTGGCACACAGCTCGAGCTTCCACTCATTCTTTCAACTTGTCCAAACCACCTAAGAATATTAGTCTCTACCTTACTAACAATATTTTGCCTCACATTACCCAAGTGTAAGACATCTTTATTCCTCACATGATCAGAGCATGTCTTGCCCCCCTTTCCCGTAAGTAATATGCATCTCTCCAGCGCGCAAACATCTATGTCTTTTCTGTAGTACCAAGGTTTCATTGCTGTACATCGGAGTAGGACCAATTACACTTTCATATACAGCCATTCAGGACTTCCTTGAGAATCCATCAGTCCTGTGAAATCCTCCTAAAGCAGCTATGACTTTCAATGAAGAATTCACTCGCCTACTAATTTCACCATCTAATTTGTCCTCTCTGTCAAACATGCTTCCTAAATATACAAACTTGTTCACCTGGTCAATAACTGTGCCATTTAGAATTATTATTCGTTCAATACTAACAGCTCCTCACTCAGAAACCATAACTTTGGTTTTTCCCTTATTTATACTCAGTTTGAATTTCATACAAACTTCGCACATCCAGGCCAACATATTCTGCAACTCACTTCTGCTCTCTGCCAACAGGACTGTGCCATCAGCATACAGCAATCTGCACACATGGATATTACCAAGACATAAACCAGTATTGTACATTTTGGCATCATGCATGCTTGCATCCATAAATGTATTAAACAGCCATGGTGACATTACACAACCTTGTTTGACTCCTGTACCAATAGAAAACCACTTCAATACAACACCATTTACTCGTACACATGCTCTGCTGCCAGCATACATGGCTGTCACACTATTAAGTAGATTTCCAGTGATACCATATTTATTCAGTGTCTTCCACAGAAAAGGCCTATTTACTTGATCATAAGCTTTCTCTAAATCTATGAAGGCAGCAAAAACTATCTTACCAACAGACAGATCCTTTTCGATCAACAAACATAATGCAAAAATTTGGTTAGTGCAGCCCTTACCAGGCTTGAAACCATTCTGTACTTCCCACACTTTCTCTGATTTAAGACCTTATACATTATCAATAACAACCTTTTTAAATACTTTCTCTGGCACATTCAGTAAATTGATACTGTGAAAGCTCTTGCATTCAGTCTTATCACCTTTGTAGTTATACAAGGGAATAATAATAGCATCCCTCCAATCCTGAGGGACCATTCTTAACTCCCAGCACAACTGGAAATTTTAGTTAAACAGTCAGTTACAGAGTCACCACTATATTTTAACATCTCAGCAGTTATGCCATCTACTCCCAGAGCCTTTTCCATTCTGAAGAGACTTTAGAGCTTTACACACCTCTTCTCTTGAATCCCTCCTGTGCTTCCGTCTCTCACTGTGACATCATCTGCTTCTGCCTCAGAATCACCTTTGCTTTCATGCTCTAATAACTCACAGAAGTACTCACCCCATCTTTCTCTTAACTAATTGGGCTCCCATATAATTTCTTCAATCCTGTTCTTCACACAACTTAGAATTTTATTTCCCCTATTTTTCTGTCACTTTCTTCCTGATGGGTCATGTACTTCCAGAAAGATTTTGTGTCTTTCCAGGAAGCCAATTTGTGCCTTTCTACCCTGTCCTTCCTATCTTTTGCCTTAGTTTGGTGAACCAGCTTAGCTTAGCTGCCTCATGCTTCTTACAGTGATATTCATTCTCAGTTACTACCATGCAACATCCCCAAATATGCTTCCTTCTTTTTCTTAACTGCTTTAATCTCACTGTTTCACCAAATCACCTCTAATGTTACCTACCATTGCATTACCACAAACCTCTTCTGCGGCAGTGACAACACATTTCTTAAAACATGTTCACTTCTTTTCTGCATCCTACTCACGTGACTTCAACTCATTCAGTTGTTCACTGAGTAAATTAGAGTAACACTGATGTTCTTCAGGGAGCCTTTCAACTTTTATTCTTTTCTTTACAGGTCTCTTCCAATTCCTCTTTCTGCAGCCAACATTCAGTTTCACTTATGACACTAACAAGTAATGATCAGATCCAACATCTGCACCTCTCATCACACAGATGTCAACAACTAAGTGTTTCAGACGCTGATCATAAACAACAAAATCTATAACACTCTTTTCACCCAGAGTGCGATTTTCCCAAGTATATGTGTGGATATACTTGTGGTTGAAAAGCATATTAGATACACACAATCCATTTTCAATGCAGAGTTTAATTCATATTTCATCATTATCATTTACACAAGGATCATTAAACTTATCGAGAAGGTTATCAGAAATCCCATTCTGAACACCTGCTCTAGCACTGAAATCCCATGCAATAATAACTTTTTCAAAACAGCTTTTAACTCATTCCAAAAATTTTCCTTCATATCAGAAGGTTCCGAGTCAGAAGGAGTGTTCACTACAACAATTACTATTCTCTGAAGTTTCATTTTCAAATGAATCCAAATAATTATCTTACTTATGCAGCTATAATGAATCAAGTTGTTCTTCATCTTTTCACTTACAATGACACCTACACCAGCCTCCCTCTCACATTATCCAACACTCCAGACCACACACTCACCATTCCATTCACTTCTATCCCGATTTCCTTTTTAGTTTCACTTGCACACAGTACATCCAGTTTTTTTTATTCATTTCTTCAGTCACCTTATTCATATTTCCACTAGTATTCCATACACCAATCTTATGCTCTCTCAGATATATCAGTTCCAGGTTGTTTCCAAGGCGGGCCATCTTTCTCAAGTGTGGTAGGTCCACCATATCCCACACTTGAGTCCTGTAAACTCTTTCTTAGGGTCATAAAATCATAAAGGTACTTCAGTGTGGGTGATCAACCCACAGCTTACAGTTCCAGTTGGTCATTCCACCTGAGGGTTCTGGAACAAAACCCAGTGAGTTGGAGTCTTTGTGGCCAATGTCACACAGAACTAGCTGGTGCCTCAACAATATTTATACTGAAGCTTAAATTTGTGTCAGCTTCCAAGATTCATAGAGGCCCTTGTTGCTGTCATGTGTGTCAATGTTGTCTAGCAGAGCGCCCCTTGGAGGCAAACCTATCTCTCGCTAAGATCACTCACCTTATTTTTAATGTGAAAATGCAGGTGAGAAAGTCAGGTATGGTTTATATCTGAAAGCTTCTGTGGCATGATAAGCAAGAAAGATGACAGAGTTTTCAGTTGTAATGATTACGTCTTTTGAATCCTTCCCGACAGAAATAAAATTTATCAGTTATTCATAGTCAATGGAACCAGTTAGAAAAAAATCAACCGGATTTCTGCAATCGATAAAACATCCAGAAATAGAAACAGCTACTTACTCCCATCAGCGGCTGAAAAGTGTGTTAAGAAAATGAACAAATGGGGCATAAAAAAATTCTCATAGCAGAAGGAAGATGTCAGAGACAAAGATATTTTCAAATCGAACAGTTATAAGAAGAAATATTGAAGAAACATGATGTAACTCTACATATACCTTAGTGGAAGAATTTTGCATAATGGAAAAGTTGAAAATATGAGAAAAGTATTCTTCAAAGCCGAAGCTATGCTAAGGAAAAGAACTTTGCAGCAGGAAAACTATAGATTATTTAAAGAGGATAATGTTCCCCTTCTTTAATGTAGTGAATGGCATCCAATGAAAAAAGAAATTTCTCAAGCAGACTTTTAGCAGCGGGGATATAGCGTACAAACAGAAGTACACAATCACCTCCTGGCAACAGATCTGTGAACTACAAAAAACCTCCAAGTACAAACCTAAAGTGTTTCACAAGGTAAACAGTATCTGGTGTTAAAAGAATTTTTTTAATCGGACATTTGGAAGCAGAGACATTGAGAAAAACAGATTAAACATTTGTGCATCCTAGCAGCAAAATTATACATTATTTTGGGAAGGAAATACTCCCAAAATGTTTTCATAGTTAGCAGTATGTAACCGAAAAATATTTTTTTTTTGCTTGGGGTTTTAGTCTTGCAGATATTGCTGCAAACATTAACGCAAATTTACGCCCTCTAGTGGCACACTTATGAATTAAGAAAAATTTGAAATTACATGAGAAACATTTCGCACTAGAAACATTGCATCATTTAATTTTGTCTGATGTGAGATTCAAATCAGACCCTTAGAAGCAAATATATCAACAAAAATAAGATGTATATCTACACACCCTGGTGGGAAAACTACATGCTATTTTCAAGCAGTAGGTAATCTCAAAAGATTTTCCAAGGTGAGCGGCTTTGGTCCACGGATCAATTTTTCAATCAAGTTTTTAGAAGGTCAGATTTTGCTGCAAATACACCAGAGACAGAAAAAAACACTTACAACCCTGTTGGCCAAATTATACCATACCAAAAATTGAAAAATTATATGTAGAACATTTGCCACCAGGAGCTGTATCTGATTGAGGAAGAATGTTTTAGAATGAGAGATATCGAAGGATACACAATTTACCTTTACTCCCCCTTGCGCAAAATCTATGCATTACTTGAAAAAAAAAAGCTGTACCCAAAATAGTTTTAGTTATAAAAGTGGCATCAAATGCAAGAAATATTTTTTTCAATTAGATATTTAGAAGTAAATATATGAAATAAAATGTACATTCATGTTCATAAAAAAATTAAAAAAACAACAAAAAAAACGGAACACCTGAAAGGAGTCGAGCTGCAACCTTGATTTTTGCAGGATATATTCATTAGGCAATACAAAACAAATGATTAGCATCTTAGTGTCAGCATATGTACCAGGTACGTCGATGTAGCTAACTCTGGCTTGTATCCCCAGCTTTAAGCGCTAAGGCATCGAATGAAATAGCATGTGAATGATGTCCTGCAGAATAACCATCCAGGCTGTATTGATCCCGCATCCAAAAAGTTGCTGGCAGATGGTCTGTGCCTGTTGTTTGAGCATGTTCCAGAGATTTTCTATGGGTGGTAAATCCAGCTATCTAGCCTGCCATGGCAGAAGTGGAACATTGTTATCCCTGAAGAAGGCACGTGTTGTCGCTACAACATGCAGTGTGGCATTGTCCTGCTGAAATGTGGCCGTGGGGATATCCTGCAGATACAGAAGGGCGAACGGCCATGAAATGTCATTGACATAACAGGCACTTGTTACGGTGGTACAGACTCTCACAAACAGTGATCTGCTTTCATACCTGATAGCACTCCAGGCCATAATGCTTTTTGTTGGCGCAGTATACTTGGTGCAAATACATTCTTCCCAATGCCTCTCCCCTGTTGTTGCTGACACAGATGTGCCCATCATTTCCACCTAAACAGAAGTGCTTTTCATCCAAAAATACAATATTGTGCCATTTATCATTCCCACTCCCTTCATTCGATGCACTATTGCAGTCTGAACTGTAATAACTGGTCATGTACTGGTACTGCTGACTTGGGAGAATGTGTCACAGTTTTCCACTGCTGCACCAACACCATTGATGATACAGAACGGTCACTCAAAGACATCCTCACGAGATGATGGTTGTCCCTTGGTGGCATCTATGCATGATGCCCAGAACCTACTCTTTGCATCCTACACCCTTTTTCGTACCATTCCTTGCACACTCTTGCCACAATGGACACATTGCACCCACCATGACTGGGAATCTCCTGGAGAAAAGCATTGCAGTCTCTCAGGCTGGTAGTGCAACCTCTGTCGAACTTTCTGATGTGACTGTACAACTGTCTTGCATGACGACGAGACATCCATATCCATTGCTGACCATGCACTGACATGCCGATCAAACCACGCTGTGCTTATAACAGAAAAATGGCCAGCTTCCAGTCTGACATTGTGCAATCTGATTTGCCTAGATTCAATATGCATGTTCCTATGATGCTGAAATGCTAATCATTTCTGATATTGCTTAATTAGCATATCCTATAAAAATCAAAGTCTCATCTCAACTCTTTTCAGGTGTTCTGTTGTTCTTTTTTTTTTATTGTTTTTTTTTATGAGCATTAGTGTATTTTGAATTCAATAGCATCTGCATTTATGCTCTTTAGTTTCAAAGTTATGCATTGGGGGTAAACCGGAATGTAAGGATCACCATTCTCACATTTCAAGCTTTTCAATGCAAAAAGAATTTTTCAAATCAGTAAAATTGAAGAGATATAGTGTCCACAGATAGACAGACCAAGTGATACTAAAAGTTACTAACCATGTTTTTTTTTTTACAAAAGATATGCTAAAAAATAATGATTATGTGAAAAAGAACAACCTGCAAGATTGGTCTTTTAAGGAATATTTCTTCTTATTGATTGTGATCTGTAACATTTTAGGTGTTGTACTAGATGAAGGTTCAGCCACAACTGCTACTAGAATATTACATTGTGAATAATTATTTTAGCCTGTTGTATTAATGAGACAGTGCCTCAAATAGGTGTTTTAAATTCATAATGCATATATACACCCTACATCTCCACTAAGGCCACTATGAAGAGAGACTCTTCAGGTGCTTTCTTTTCAAAAAAGAATGTAACAATTATGTTTCCACAGAATTACCTATTTTATGGAGCCATTTATTAGGGATAAAGAATCATGTTAAATAAATGCAGTTGTGCTCTGTGCTTGTGGAACTGTATCATGTACCCTGATTTTTAAACTTTATGTTCATTGTTCTTGTTAGCAGCTGTGTAATTTAATAATATCCAAATGCCATACCTTTTGCTTCTTTGTAATTTTCAATTATTTTGATTCTGTCAACATTAGTGTATTTCTTTTAGTGTCTTGATAAAGCTGTCTGTGTGCATGCAAAGTTTGGCAATTTTGTAAGAATTTTAATACATCTACAAAATGGATGTTCCAGAACTTTTAAAGTTTGTTTTTGCAGCTGTCATATGTTTAGCATTTGTTCTTGTTAGCAACTGTGTAATTGATAATATCCAAATGCCAGTTTAGGCTTTTCCTCAAATTGGACAGACATAATTTTATACTTTGCCAAGGATTTTAGTACAATGAAAAAACGAAAATTACACTTTCGTTTTTATCACTGTTTCTACTACATTTAGTGTACTTTTTGTTAACTGACATAAGCTTTGTATCTTTATTGTTTTCTTATGAATAGGAAAAGACTACATCATAACTTTTTTATCCAATCTTTAGAGAAAGCTAATTGCATAATAGTGAAGTCCTCTTATTTATGATTATTCACCTAAATATTTTACTATTGTCTAGAAATTTATTCTTTGCAACTGTGAATTTATGACTTGATATCTAATTATGTGGTTTTTTTTTTTTTAGCGAATTGCTTAACTGGAGTGTTTCATACTCCATGCATACACAACAATGTAGAACAGAAATTTGATATTGCAAGATTTGCATTAAACATATTATGAATTCCACAGCATAGTTCTGTAAATTGCATACATGGTGTAGTAAAATTCTTGTTAGATTTCTTTGCACTGATTTTCTGGTATTTAAACTACTGTTTATTTTTTTATCATAGAAAACCATTTTTGTGCACATAAGGTTCTAGGATTTGTACAGTTATTCCTTCAGTGACAAGTGCCTTCATCTGAACAGGTGCACCATGATTTTTTTAGAAACTCCATGCCTTATTTAGGGTAACACTCAAGAACTGTTTTGAAATCATAATAGTTGAAGTCTCCCCTTTGTAATATTCAGTTCAGGTAATTGAATATTGGATATGGTGGGTAGCCAATGCAAAAGAATCTGATATTACATGAAACTAAAGTTCACAGAAATTTATTGAAACTGAGACTACATTATCATAATCTATGTACAATGTGCAGTTTTATATCATAAATGGTAGACTCTTCCTTTTGACAGATAGAAGCCTTGTTGAAAGAAATAGAAATGAAATCTGGTCATTGTTGCTTATTAATATAAAGTGTTTTAAACGAAAGTGATTAAGAATGAGCTGATGTCAGATGAGCACTCCAATTTCTAAACAAAATTTAATGTATTTTCAGATCTTGAGGAATTTTCTGAAAACATATTTGACCCTGTGTTACTCGAAGTTGGTAGCAATTATGAGGTGTTTTGTGCACCACCTGAGGGTGATCCTGAGCCGAGATTATGGTGGGAGGATCTGCACGGTTTTGTTATAAGTGACAGTGGGCGGATCCGTAATGATGATATGAGACTCGTATTCACCAATGCTATGAAAAAAGACTCTGGTTCTTATTCGTGTACTGCTGAAAACTCATATGGTCAATACAAAAAAACTTTGAATATCACAGTTGGAGGTAAGAAAAACATAATTAATCTTATACTCTGCTAAAAAAACAGGCCTCTTCTAAGGAATTTTTTCTATTAAAATTTAATTAAAAAGTGTTTTAGAGATAATTAAGCAATTGAAAAATTATACTGAAGGCAGAAAACAAAAGGAGCTGCGAAAATAATGGCTTTTGGTAGCTAGAGGTTAATATATTAGAATTATTGTGAACCCTAACATGCCATTTCATTCTTGGAAATTTTAATCTTTTGCTGTTAAATCGAAACTTATATCATGACCAAATTTAGATGTAAAACATTACCATACATTTTTTTCTTTGCACCTTACAGATTCTATCATTTTTTTTTTTTTTATAAAATCTGGCTAAATTTGTAGTTGTTGCATCAGTACTTATTTGAGTGGTGACACCTTCAGTCAAATGCTTTGTAAACTATGGCGATATATCAGAAACATTTTCCCCAGTTGTATAAAAATAAGTGCCACTGGCATCAAGTATTATGAAATTCAGTTTTAATCAGACATTATTTATACTGAAGCTGTCTTAATACTACAAAGAAAAAGTTGTTTGCAGTTTATTCTGGCATATGTTTCAGTCCAGTCAGCTTTTCTTTATAGTTTAATGTACAAACTTGAATTTATAGTACACTATTGAAAGACATTACTTTTGCCGCCCCGGTGGCGCAGTGGTCTAAGGCGCTGACCTCTGATCATTCGTCCGTAAGGGGTCCGGGTTCGAATCCCGGTCAGGCATGGATGTTGTGTTTGTCTTACGGCACTGGCTCTCGCCCTTCCCTGGAACCAGTGACCCTAAATTAGGGACAGGCGACTGCTTATAGCCCATTGAGTTGCTCACGGTGGTCGTTAAACCTCCAATAAAAAAAAAAAATAAAAAAAGACATACCCCAGTCAGGAAGAAATATTTTCTTGAAATAATTTCACAAAAGTTATGCATTTATTTATCAAGGAACTGTTCCTAATTTTTGACTGCCTCTTGTTTTGTTTCTTGTTCACAGAATGACATTTGCTTTAGTACTGAAAATTGTAAGGTTGACAGGGTAGTAAGTTGTTGTGAAATTGTATTAAAAGAACATTACTTTTAAAATGTACTCTTCACAAATGTACTGAAATATGGGAGTTACACTGAGCATAGTTGACAGTTTTAATTGTTTTTATTCTGTATATGCTGAGAAAAATGCACCATTAATTTATACATAGGTACTTATACATTCTTAACTTCATGAGGATTTTTGCATTCTTATTTTCAATTCCTGTGTCTCACTTAATCTCTACTGGTGAATTATTTACCATTCATATTTCTTTTACACACACACAGACACAAATGTCAATTGCAAATGCAGAAAAATCATTCAAAGTGGGAATTTTTATCTCACAGTAAATAAAATTAAATTATGCAACAAATACATATAATATTCGCACTCTATTTTGCTAGATAGTGGAGTATTACTGTTAATTACAATATTCTGAATATTATTACTGTGTACCAGATTACTGCTGCTAAATTGCATACAGTAAGTATGCAGTTTTTCAAAGAAATAATTGAAATAATATGGGTAATGTAAAATAGTCTTAATTTATCGGGAAATAACTTAACCCATATAAAACACACACAAAGAATAGATTTTTAAATCTCGGTAATGCCAAAATTGCAACATGTTTGATAATACAAAACTGATGAAGTTTAAGAACTTAACTGTCTGGGATATAGTATGTATAAAAGATATTGATTGTTGCTTAAGTTATTTGAAAAAGTAGTGATCTGATCATCGAAATAAAAACTTAAAATAATGATTTAATATATCTCCTATTGCACAAGCAAAATCTGTGTACAAAGGAAGCAACAAGGAAATTATTAGATAAGATGAGAGCCTAAGTTTTTGAAATGGAATTTCAAAGAAAAAACATAGGTATTTCTTACAAAGCAGAGGACATTTAAGGTGGACGTCAAGTAATTTTGCTTCCTATACTTCCAATGGAAAAACTTCTGTACACAGTTTCTTCACAATTAATCCCAAGGATGAAAATTTTAACATCGATTAAAACAGCTTCATTTTATAACTTGGAATACTTAATATTTTCTGAAACATAACCATAATTATATTAAAAATCAATAACTTTTCCTTTGGTGGTGTTGAAACCAGAAAAAGATTTTACGACCTGTACTTTGATGATGTCAGTAGACAAACAAATGTTGGATTGCATAATCATGGTTATGTTTTAGAAAATATTAAGTATTCCAAGTTATAAAATAAAGCTATTTTAATCGATGTTCAAATTTTCATCCTTAGGAACCCATTAACTGTGAAGAAAATGTGTACAGAAATTTTTCCATTGGAAGTATAGGAAGCAAAATTACTTGACGTCCACCTTAATTATACCAATTACTAAATATAATAGAAGAATCCAAAATCTGATCAAGGCAAGAAATATTATTTAGTGATTTGTGTAAAGCAAAACATTGAAATGGTCAAGACCATTGATTTTGGCCATTCAAGCTTTTTGAAAGCAAAGTTTAAAAAAGTATTATGCATAACTTGCATTTAACTGTTATTTATATGTACACCATATGTAACACAATACTTTGCTTAATAGCTCTTCCTAAGAAAGAAAAATGTTCTTATTTTTTCTGTTTACTGCTTAGAGCTGCTTTACATCACATTTTGACAAATATAACTGACGACCCTCCAGTTTCTTATGGTTGGACTACTAATACTAAGCAACTGATATGAAAGATTTGTGCTCTTTGACTCCTGAATGAAAAAAAAAAAAAACAAGTGCACTAAAAATGCTAATCAAGGTACTACATCTGGAAACTTAACCAAATGCATCTATCTTGTAACATAATGCCAATATTCACTTTTAACATACCCTAATGTAGAAAAAGTTAAAAATTTCTATTTATAATTGCTGAAGTATTATTTACAAAATGTTGTCTTCCAAGGATTCCTTAAAAGTTCAAAAATTCTTAAAAACTGTAAAACATGTTATTTCAAATAACACTCATTTGTTTCATTTGATGATCCAGTATCATTATAAGTTCTTTTTTATGATGTTCTGGTTCACTTAATCCAAAAACGAGGTTCATTAAGATTTTTTTTAAAACTGACATAAGTTTCAGGACTTTCTGAAGTCCCATTTTCAAAGAGTCCACACACGAAGAAAACTTTCTTTGCTGGATGTCTTGTCACCATTGAGTTGGTGTCTCATCATTGATCTACTGACTGTGACTTCACTGTTTCTTGGTGGCCTATTCTCATTGGTGGTTGTAAAAAATTAAAGAAAGTGATAATCATGACCTCACAACTGATGGCACCACATGAGATGTGACCTCACCATACAACCACCTATTAGAATAGGCCACCAAAAAATAGTGAAGTCACAGTAAGTAGACCAATGATGAGACACCAACTCAGTGGTGACAAGAAATCCAGCAAAGGAAATTTTCTTCATGTGTGGACTTCACTCAAATCTTTGAAAATGGGACTCCACAGTCCAGAAACTTAAGTCAGTTTTTTTAAACTCATAATGAACTTCTTTTTTGGATTAAGTGAACCAGAACAACATAAAAAACAAAAACAAAAAAACTTAAAATGATACTGGATCATCAAATGAAACAGATAAGTGTTATTTAACATAATATGTTTTATAGTTTTTAAGAATTTAAATAATACTACAGACGTCTCTCGACCCGGTGAGTATAACTTTTTTTAATACAATCTTTTAATTAATAGTAAATTTGAAACGTTTGATTGTGCGAATGAATGAATGTTGAACTGATAAAAATATAACCTAATTGTTTTATTTATAAAAATTTTTAACTAACCATTAAACCCGTAACATAATTGACCTCTCTCAGGCTGGGAGCACGTGCCTCACAGAGCAACAACGTGCGAAATACTTTGCCAATATCAGGTAAACAATACCTTAGATATTATGTATATTTAATCTAAAGCACGTTTATAACATAAGACAAACCCTTAAGGTTGTCTTATGAATTACATATTTCGTAATTTTTTAAGAATTTTTGAACTTTCAAATGAATCCTTGGAAGACAACGTTTTGTAAATAATATTTCAGCAATTGTAAATAGAAATTTTTAACTTTTTGTACATTAGGGTTTTATTTATGGGTTCAAATTTAGTAATAATCAGCAATTTAAATAATAAATACTCAAGATATCACCTGCCAGTGTCTCATATCCAAAAGGAAGTTGAAAACATGAAGAATGTTGAGCGAATATTGGCATTATGTTCCAAGATAGATGTATGAAACAGACTCACGTTAAAATACATAGGATTTTTACCAAAATGCACATTTGCGGTAAAAATACTTGAATTAACCAAATGCATTACAGCCTCTTTCTGTTCAAAGGCAAATAAATAAAATATGATGTAAATTGAGTAAGTCTTGGACTTTATGTGGAAATAATTTCTCCAATGATTGCATTCCCAGAAATGCATTAAAAAGTTAGAAGGATTATGAAATTACATTCTTGTTGGTTCTGAAGAAGCTGAAAGAGCTTTCAACTTTAGAAATAAAGATACCACTGGCAAAAGAGAAGCATTTTATACTGAACCATTTGAAAACTTTCTTATCTTGCAGCATTCAGATTTTTGTTGTAAAGCTTAGCTCCAAATAGGATGCTTCACCTTCTATTAAATCACTCTGGTTGAGCGGAGCTTTCTTTATGAGACTCGAGACAATTAGTTGTTAAGGTATGAGATGACACATCCGATCACCGTGATGTTTTGCATGCGATTGGACATCATTCATGGTCAAGTTTTGACGCCTTCAGATTCCTGAAATTCCGTGTCATTGAGGAGTAATCATCCAAAAACTTACATTTTTAGTGGTTTTTCCGGGTTGTGAGAAGGGGTCGTTTGTTACGTATCTCCTCCAAAGATCTTCAGCCGATCGCGGTGACACTTGCCACAGAGAAAGGGAAGGACATGGAGTGACATGGGGTTGGTATCATGGTGATTGATCATGTCGTATAAAAATGACCATTAAAAAGCTGACCAATTTTAATAATAATTGAAAAAATCCACTCGCTGTACGAGACTCAAGACAAGTTGTTTGGGCATAGCTATGACATAACACATTCGATCACCGTGATCTTTGGCATGCGATTGGACATCATCCACAGTCAGGTTTTGATGCCTTCCGATTCCCGAAATTCTGTGTCATTCAGGAATTTCACTTAAAACTAGATGGCCTTTTACTTGAACCGTTTCGTGAAGGTTGGCTCAATAACATTAATTTAAAAAAATCGTTTGAATTGAAAAACCAAGAAATGGAAAGACACCGTCTGTTACCTGAACATTTGCTTAATCTATAATAATAAAAGGAAGTGTGTGTGTGTGTGTGTGTGTGTGTGTGTGTGTGTGTGTGTGTGTGTGTGTGTGTGTGTGTGTGTCTCTCTCTCTCTTTCGCGGTACAAAATGAAAAACACGGTTCCCCATCCGATGGAAAGACTGTATCTGTTACCTGAACACTTGCTTAATCTATGATAATAAAAGGAAGTATGTGTGTGTCTGTCTTTCATGATACGAAATGAAAAACGTGGTTCCCCATCCCCGTGTGTCTTTCCACTTTGTTTACATGCAACCTGATCACAACCAACGTGAAGGCATGAAGGAGAGTGAAAGTAGTTCATGATAAATTTTAGGCATTTCTTTTTTAGAATGTTTCGTATTTTGTTCTCAAAGTCATAAATTTTACGCATTCGTTTTTTAGAATTTGTTATAATAGACGCCTTAATGAGCTTAGATTTTGCTATTGCTTCACTCAAAATTTGCCAACTGTACCCGAGTTATCGGTTACCGTTGGCTGCTTGACAGTAAAGTGAACAATACCACAAGCAAGAAAGAAAACTGTTCAAGGCTATTCATTGAACCAGATTTGGATATTTCTTTGTATTACAATTTACTATTAAAATAGCAATTTTATTTTCCAATATTAAGAAAAGTACAACTTTTAGTAGTATGTTTGGATCAAATATCTATTAAAATTGAACTTGATAAGGTACACTTAACAATTTCCAGTGGTTACATTCTTTTATCTATATATTTCAAAATAAAAAAATATCATTAATCAAAGTCACTAATAACTAGTTCTGTTTCTAAAATGCTTTAGTTATAAGTAATCTGTTTCCAATAAAATGGAGTGATGGTATAAGTAGTTATTAATTTCCCATTGTGTGGTACATATTTACATACATAACCAACACAACAACCCAAACTATATAACTTGGGATAACCACTCTTTTAATAACTACTAAACACACACCTTACAGTATTCCTAACTTTGTTCAACTACATCACACTACAACTTTGAACTACTACGTCACACTACACATCGTACCTGTTGTTGATTCTAGAATTTCTAATATATACATGTAAATCAATGTGATTTAAATAAGATACAATAATGTTAACAATTCATATGTGACATCTTTTTTTTCTAACTAAAGAAAATAATAAATAAAAGTCAAATCTTCAAAATTTTAAAATCTAACCATGGTCTTGAATCAATTTGCACTGAATGTTAATGGTCTTAAATGTAATTAAACATAGTCTTGCAGATATTTAGGTTTGTTTACAATCCTACCAGATCTGGTAATAATTCATTGATTATTATGATTGGCACTAACACAAGGGTTTTGTCTTATTACTTGGTGCTGTCCTTCTGGTTCCTGTTCACTGTTGTCTCCAATGTGATAATCACACACCTTAGTGTCCGTTTGATCCGTTCCCCTGTGTAAGGCTCTTCTGTTTCTCTCGAGAACACTCCCATATTGTTTCTTCAGTTCATATGATCTAGATCTGTTGGCTTCGGACAGAATCTTTGCTCTTTCCATTGGTTCTTTATCTTCCTTTTCAACGAAAACACCTTCTCCTGGTTTCAGTGGTCTAAGATCTCTCGAATTTCTGTCATTTTTTTTTTCCTGTACGTGTTACCTTGCTCTTAACTGTTCTCTGACATCTCCATATTTGTCAGTTGGAAAAAAAGTTTTCCATTGTTGGCATTAATCCATTTACTTTTTTCTTCCAAACATTATTTCACATGGTGATGGAATACCCGCAAAATTGGAGTGTTTCTGTATTCCAGCAAAGCCAAATATGGGTCCTTGTTATCATACATAGCCTTTTCTAACAAATTTACTGTTTGTATATGTCTTTCT
This sequence comes from Macrothele yani, assembly GCA_039090855.1. Lineage (NCBI taxonomy): Eukaryota > Metazoa > Arthropoda > Arachnida > Araneae > Macrothelidae > Macrothele > Macrothele yani. Next base: position 2,095,653 of record CM077022.1, on the reverse strand, counting down.
ACCATTACATTAGATTGTGGATATTTTGGGCTGGATGTTCTATGATCAAAGTTCCAAGACCTGGCAAAGTTTTTAAATTCTTTACAAGCATATAGAGGACCATAATCAGAATATACAATTTTAGGAATTCCATGTCTTGCTAAAAAGGATTTTAACAATGTAATTACATTTGTACTAGTAATCTTTGACAGGCTTCCTACACTGGCATGCAAAAATTAAGGATGATGAGACGGTTTTTCAAATGTAACGTCTTGCAGAAGTGCTCCACATCGACTCAAATCATACCATAAGATCCCCAAGATGTAAGAATATGGGACAAGTGAGCAAAACCATCCGAACAAGGAATCCAAGGGATACAAAGGCACTTTATTGAAAAGGTAGCTTTGAGCACAACTGGACAGAAGACAGAAACGTCCATGTGACAGGTGGCTGCCAAGAAAAATCCAGTTTTTAGTAGGGGATATGATCACCCCGACTGCGTTGCAGGATTTACATGCTAAGGACGAGGTTGTCAAGGAGCTGTTGAGTCATGGCGGCCTATTCCTCTTGTAGCGCCAATTGCGGCTGCGGAATAGTTGCTGGCGGCTAGTGACATGCTGCCAAGCATCTCCTGAGAAGGTCCCACACGTGTTCAATTTGATTTAGGTCCGGGGACCTTGCGGGCCAATTCATGCATTGGATATCTTCACTCTCCAACAGCTCTGCGACAGCCACTGTACGATGAGGTGTAGCGTTGTCGTCCATGAAGAGGAACTGAGGACCCACAGTAGTACCTCTAAACAGACGCACGTGAAGCAGGAGAACCTCCGCACAATAGCGGGCACCAGTGACTAAACCTCCTTGGAAGATGTGAAGGTCACTACGGCTACCAAGCATGATACCGCCCCAAACGAGAACTCCGCCACCTCCAAACCGGCCCCTTTCGATGATGTTGGAGGTGTGATTGCGTGTTCCCTGCCCTCTCCAGATGTGTATACGTCCAGAATCGCTTGTCAGACTAAATCGGCTCTCATCCATAAAGAGAACTCTACCCCATTGCTGATGTGTCCAGTTCTTGTGTTTCTGGCACCACAGAAACCGCCGTCTCCGATGAGCAGGTGTTAATGGCACACACCGTACTAGTTGTCGTGCAAATAGACCACCTTTGTGCAGCCTCCTGGCCATGGTAAAATGCAATAATGGATGTTCAGTTCAAGGTACTTAGAAAGAGGAGAGGTAGGTCCAATCGCCTTTGTTTCCGTGCCGCCGGCGAGCTGTCACCCTATGAGCTGGAGTGTGACATCACAGTGGCCTTAAACGATCTCTTGAGCAGCTTGTAGTGTCGATTACTCGCTGCATTTCTTTGTCAATTTTAGACCTGCTTTGTTGTTTCATTCATTTTTTTCTTCATTTGTTTTCTGTGTACAACTATCTCGAAAATACCTGGATACTCTGTTGCACTTTGTCGTAATAATAGTTCAAAGGAAAGGAAGTTAGATGTTACATACCATGTTTTCCCATCGGATAGAGATTTCTTGAAGCAATGGGTAGCGAAATGCTATCGAAAGGATGTATTCGATGCAAAGAAGAAAGCTCGAATGTGTTCAGAACACTTTGATGTCTCAAAGTAAGAGCGAGATCTTAGAAATAAATTGCTGAACTTGCCTCCCAGAAAAAAACTGAGAAAAGAAGCCGTGCCTACAAAAAATATGCCTTAGCAGATGGAGGAGCAAACTTCTGTTCGAAGTGAACGATTTAAGATCGGAGAGGTCAGAAAAAAATGCATTAAATCGAATTGAAAGTATATCTCCAACTAAACGTCAAATCACAGGTCACATTATTCCTGACCAACACTTATTATACCGTCTACGTTATGTGAGAAGTGCGAATGTCTGAACAAAAATATAATGCAACTGAAGAGTGAAAATAATTCACTACAGGAAGAATTATCAAACGTAAGAAAACAGTTGGTAATGGTAAAACAATGCTTTTGCCTCGAAAAGAAGCCGGAAAACGGAAATTAATATTATGAAACACAAATGCAAGAATAGAAATGTGCTGAGCAACAGTGAAAGGTGGCCAGCTATCATAAATTTGCTTGGCCGTTGTTTCACTGAAGTGCAAATTCAAACTCTTGTGTCAAAAAAGAGAGCAGCAAAATGGAATGAAGAAGATATAAGTCAAGCACTTGATTTGCATGCTATTTCTCGAAAAGCATATCTTTTCATCAAAAATAAAATGCACATACTGCTTCCAAGCATTTCCTCTCTGAAATATTGGTGTGGTAAATTTGTGTTACCGATGGTTTAATTGAGCCTGTTTTAAAGGTGATGAAAATGAATGCTGTACACCTGACCGAATTCGACAAAGTTTCAGTTTTATCTTTTGGTGAAATGAGTGTTGATTGCCGATATTGTTATGATGCTGCTGCAGATAAAATTTTAAGACCGCATAGTAACGTTTTAGTAGTTATGCTGAGAGGCTTCTGGAAAGCTTGGAAACAACCATATACTGTATTATTCCTTTGATAAGCAGATGGATCAAAAGCTGTTAACTGACATAATTTGAGCCGTTGAGCAATCGGGTTATTTAGTGCATGGAGTGGTACCTGATCTGAAGGGGGGGATATCAAGGTTTGGAGGCAGCTTGGAATGACCCCAATATTGTCTTCATTTCCAAATCCAGTAAATGAAAATCCAAAAATATGGATGTTTGTCGATGTGCCCCATGTAATTAAACTTCTCCGAAATCATATATTTGATTGTGGAACACGCTGTAGTGTGGAACCATCACTCGCCAGATATTTGACCTTTTGCTGGAACGTAATTACTCAGAATTAAAGGTGTTTCATAAAATAAAATGGATCCACCCAAATGAAAGAGGCCCCATGAGACAGAGAATTAGTTTTAGCATCCCAGATGTAATCTAACAATGTACGCAAAGCTGTAGAGTATTTTTTCCTGAAAGAAAACAAATTGCTAATTTTATAAAATTGGTAAATGACTGATTTGATGTAATGAAATGTAGATTTCCCAGCTCCAAAGAGCCATTGCAGTGTGCTTTTGGAAAAAAAAAAGAAAAGATATTCAGCAAAATAGCATTGAACAGTATTCATGTCATATTCCAGTTTTTTCCCAGTATATATATATATATATATACAGAAGCAACAGATAGACCTCCGGATAACACAACAACCTGTGATAGACATCCAAATTGGATATAAATATGAACCTACTATCGGACAACAGCTTTATAATTACAGAGACATTGCTAATTATGAATGTAGTAATGGCGATGGCTGTACACTACCATGTTTTTGTGATAATGCTGAAATGTGCGACTTTGTCGACACACATTGTGTTTGATCAATGCATCCTTCCAGTGCTTACGTATGGTGCGGAGACGTGGACCTTAACTAAAAGAGACATACAAAGGCTGCAGACAACTCAAAGAAGCATGGAGAGGTGCATGCTTGGTGTAACCAGGAGAGATAAGAAGAGGAACTCGTGGATCCGAAAAATGACAAGAGTGGAAGACATCATGATCAGAGTTAAATCCCTGAAATGGCAATGGGCTGGACATACTGCCAGAAGGACAGATCATCGATGGACAGCCGAAATTTTAGATTGGATTCCAAGGGACAGGAAAAGACCCAGAAGAAGACCACATGGGAGATGGGTGGATGAAATTCGAAAGTATGCAGGGGTGACATGGAGGAGACTGGCACAAGACAGACCGTTGTGGAGGAAACTTGGGGAGACCTTCGTCCAGCAGTGGATTGATAATGGTTGACGATGATGATGATGATGATATATACACGATATAAAATACATTAAAATCACAAATCCAAAAACACTTAACTCACTTACCTCATCAAATGAAATGCGATATCCAAAGTAAATAACTAGCCCAAGAAAAAGTATCAAAAATATCAAATCATCTCGAAGATTTAGCTGTCATCATCAGGAAGACCCCAGCTGAATATATGGCCTTTCAAAACGACAGCAAAGGCAGACAAAGTCAATACCTGCTGTGTGGGTCCCCTAAGCCATAAATGGAAATAACGATAAACCCAAGTAAGATAAAAAACAAAAAAATACAAAACAAATAAGTAAATAAAGGTAGCAATCCAGAGACATACTAAGAAGCAACAGATAGACCTCCGGATAACACAACAACCTGTGATAGACATCCAAATTGGATATAAATATGAACCTACTATCGGACAACAGCTTTATAATTACAGAGACATTGCTAATTATGAATGTAGTAATGGCGATGGCTGTACACTACCATGTTTTTGTGATAATGCTGAAATGTGCGACTTTGTCGACACACATTATGGACATATATTAACAGGAAATGCAGATATCATTGCCAACGATATTTTAAAATCATTTGTCAATAAAGGTGCCAACTACAGAGTACCCAGGAAACTCAAGTATAAGGAACTTATAAGTGGTATTCTTAAGGATTTGGTAATGGTTGTTCTTCTAGATTTCATGTACCATATGAGTCATTTCTAGAGTGGATAAACAAAGTCTATATGAACATAGATAAACAGCTCACATTCAGCCTTCCTAAACAAATGACATATAAATGTACTGGTCTCCGTAGACAAATACGGAATCTACGTGATAACTTTGTTATCTTGCCTATTGACAAGGCGAAAAATAATCTAGTCTTCATATGTAAGAGATTCTACTACGGTCTATTGACTAAGGAACTAAACGGAAGTAGTACTTTTGCTCGCATTAACTTGGACAGCAATGTCATTAACAAAAAAATTATTGCACAATATAAGAGACTAAAAATTAAAAACTTCAATTTAAAATTTTCAATAATGTATGCAATCCCAAAATTCCATAAATCACCAACCTCTTTTAGATTCATAACATCAGCTAAGGATTGCTATTGCACGCAAGTTGGTGCCATCTTTGAATGCAAACTAAAAACCATCTTTAGACAGATACAAAATGCTTGGTTTATAGGGAATGGCGAACAAGTCCTGGAAATGGCGAAATCTAATAAAAAAGGACAGTACACGCACATTGCAACCTACGATTTCAAAAATTTATTTACTAATATAGACTTGCAAGATTTGCACAGGGTATGTGATTGGTTATATGAGAAATTCGAAGACAAATCAGATATGTCACATGCCAATTAGAGATACATGGTAAGCCTATGTCTCGACAATAGTTATCCGAGAGTTGGTGGTCACATATACCAACAAATTAATGGAATACCATCACCAAAAACCAATCGTGCTGATATTACCAAACTATGAGCATGCCGTTTTATACACGATAAAAATGACGAAAATGGCATTTAAAAACCTTTAATGATGAGTTAAAAACAATTTCATGAGTACTTTCAATCCTACTTTAGGACCATCCTCAGATGAAATGAACACGACCTAGAGATCACACAGGTTAATATAACAAGCACATTGCCAGATTACCGTATACGCATGATTAAAGTTCAACACACTATTGACGTAAGCAATTAATGTCCTATAAAATTGAGTCAGCATTCACGGTGAAGAATAGGGTTGTGACGTCCAGACTGTATGAGGTTCTTCCATACTCCCGATACAGATACCGGAACCTCATCATTGCAGCACCAGTCCATATTCTTAAGAATTAACAAACTTTCTGCTAATAACAAAGCTGACTTACTTGATGGGGTCACCACTACAGCCGCTTTGTCCCATTCAGGTTCATATCCTCCTCCGCAAACAGTCCTTGTCAACGCTGTGTTTTGTGCACCATTGCGGATACTATATTTGTGTTCCATAATTCTAGTCTGTAATTTCCTGGATGTAGAGCCGATGTGTGCAGACTCCGAGTTACCCACATCATTAGAACGCAATGGAATATTGTAAATGCCCCATTTGTCCAAGTCCTTCACAGAATCTCGGTCGCTGCAGATCAGGGTGCGGATGTTTTTCGTCCTCACCCTAAAATCAATATGATATTTTTGGCAGATATTCTTTAGGGCCTGAACAATGGGCGGCACATATTGTACTGATCCTACATATCTAGAGATTCGGTCTTCACTGGACAGCGTGATAGTTGTCCGGTTCATAACTCTGTGAATTACACTCTGCATCATGTCCTCAGAGTACCTGAAGGCTGGAGCCTGGTCCCTGATTATCTCTAGCTCCAAATTAGTAAATTGTGAAGAGGACGAATGCGAAATGTCACGCTTGACCAGGAAATGAAAAGCTGACAACTTCTGACACCACGGGTGAGCCGACGCAAAGGGAATTAGAGATGGAACTGCAGAAGGTTTGCGATAAACCGAATAAGTAGCATTTTGCAAAACTGGGTTCCGAGCTATTAAAATGTCTAAATAAGGAAGTGAAAAATTATTTTCCATTTCTACTGAAAACTTAATGGAAGGATAGAAGGAACCAAGTAAGTCAACAAATTCTTGTAAATCATCATTAGTAAACGGCCAGAAAAGTAAAACATCGACATATCGCATGTAAAGAATTGGAGAAAGCCTACACTGGCTAAGAGCTTGATTTTCTAGATTCTGAAGCAGAATTTCTGCTAAAACCGGGGACAGGGGGACCCCATAGGGGCCCCTTCCAACTGCCGATATATTTGGTTATCAAACTTGAAAAAGACTTGTCTTTGATTAGCTGAAGAGCCTGGTAAATAGCCTGAACCTCTGCCTGTGGGTAAAATCTTGAAGATGTCAGCAAAGACCTAATAAGGTTGTGAACCGTGCCAAGAGGAATATTAGGAAATAACGAAATAATGTCTAGGGAGACCAAACGGAAGGGTTTACCATAAAACTGAAAGGAGCGCAATTTTTCAACAGCCTGTGTGGAACTAGAAATGGAAAACCTAGACCCGGAGGTCAGAGGTGCAAGAAATTTTGCGAGGGCTTCCTCTAACGGTCTAGTGGGGCTAGACCGGCTCGAAACCAAGGGACGAATCGGAAGGCCGTGTTTGTGCGTCTTGACTCTCCCGAACATTTCTGGGATCCTTGAGCCTGGCACAGAGTGCATTGCATCAGTGATCTCCTTAGGAAGATTTCCATGGTTTTTTACATGGCTTATGCTCTTAAAATTACTGCCGTGGGGTCTCTGTTGATCCTGACATGAGGGATATCAGCTATGGTCTCACCCATCTTATCTAAATACTCTTGTTTGTTGAAAATGACTACCTGTGACGACTTGTCAGTCGCCACTATGGCCAACTCAGGATTCTCTCTCAGTAATTTGAGTTGTTTTTGTTCCTCATAATGCGGACTGGAATATATCGGCAGTTGGAAGGGGCCCCTATGGGGTCCCCCTGTCCCCGGTTTTAGCAGAAATTCTGCTTCAGAATCTAGAAAATCGAGCTTTTAGCCAGTGTAGGCTTTCTCCAATTCTTTACATGCGATATGTCGATGATGTTTTACTTTTCTGGCCGTTTACTAATGATGATTTACAAGAATTTGTTGACTTACTTGGTTCCTTCTATCCTTCCATTAAGTTTTCAGTAGAAATGGAAAATAATTTTTCACTTCCTTATTTAGACATTTTAATAGCTCGGAACCCAGTTTTGCAAAATGTTACTTATTCGGTTTATCGCAAACCTTCTGCAGTTCCATCTCTAATTCCCCTTGCGTCGGCTCACCCGTGGTGTCAGAAGTTGTCAGCTTTTCATTTCCTGGTCAAGCGTGCCATTTTGCATTCGTCCTCTTCACAATTTACTAATTTGGAGCTAGAGATAATTGGGGACCAGGCTCGAGCCTTCGGGTACTCTGAGGACATGATGCGGAGTGTAATTCACAGAGTTATGAACCGGACAACTATCACGCTGTCCAGTGAAGACCGAATCTCTAGATATGTAGGATCAGTACAATATGTGCTGCCCATTGTTCAGGCCCTAAAGAATATCTGACGAAAAACATCCGCACCCTGATCTGCAGCGACCGAGATTCTGTGAAGGACTTGGACAAATGGGGCATTTACAATATTCCATTGCGTTCTAATGATGTGGGTAACTCGGAGTCTGCACACATCGGCTCTACATCCAGGAAATTACAGACTAGAATTATGGAACACAAATATAGTATCCGCAATGGTGCACAAAACACAGCGTTGACAAGGACTGTTTGCGGAGGAGGATATGAACCTGAATGGGACAAAGCGGCTGTAGTGGTGACCCCATCAAGTAAGTCAGCTTTGTTATTAGCAGAAAGTTTGTTAATTCTTAAGAATATGGACTGGTGCTGCAATGATGAGGTTCCGGTATCTGTATCGGGAGTATGGAAGAACCTCATACAGTCTGGACGTCACAACCCTATTCTTCACCGTGAATGCTGACTCAATTTTATAGGACATTAATTGCTTACGTCAATAGTGTGTTGAACTTTAATCATGCGTATACGGTAATCTGGCAATGTGCTTGTTATATTAACCTGTGTGATCTCTAGGTCGTGTTCATTTCATCTAAGGATGGTCCTAAAGTAGGATTGAAAGTACTCATGAAATTGTTTTTAACTCATCATTAAAGGTTTTTAAATGTCATTTTTATCGTGTATAAAACGGCATGTTCATAGTTTGGTAATGGAATACCCATGGGATCTAAGTATTCCAGTGTGCTTGCAAACCTGTATTTGCATTATTATGAACTGAAATATGTCACAGAAAATAAAGACCTTACAGGTGTCATGTTTACGCTACATTGACAACGTCATTGCCTTTAATTGGGAAACCTTTCCAGTATCTGCTAAAAGCATATATCCTCCTTGGTTATCATTGGAGCAAACTAATGTCACCTCCGGTCAAATTAACTTTTTGGATTTGAAGATATGCAACTCTATGAACGGCTATATCACTACTTTATATGATAAGAGAAGAAATTATATGTTTCATATAAATTATTACGTAAATTGGCATTCTAGTATATCCAGGTCAATTTGCAGAAATCTTGTCATATCGAGGATTCATAGGCTGTTTGAGATTTGCAATACAGTAGATGTACTTATTAAAGAACTCGTACAGTTGTGGAACGTCTTGAAGGAAAATGAATACCCACTGCAATATGTAAAAACATCATTTTCACAGCTATTGCACGACTCCAAAGCTCAGAATTTTTATAAGGCATACAACATGTCCCCTTACATATTTAATTGTACTAACCATGGCCCTACAATATTAAATGGTTAGTTCTTTAAGTGCCACTCGATGGGCCTCTTGTGGCTGAAGACTAAGTTAACATCTATCTATCTGTAATCTTTCTCGTCACTCACTATAGTTATATACCTCACTGTAACCACGGCGTTATGCGTCATTCTTCCGCTGCATATTTGTCACATGGTTGGTCATTTGGATGTCTATCACAGGTTGTTGTGTTATCCGGAGGTCTATCTGTTGCTTCTTAGTTTGTCTCTGGATTGCTACCTTTATTTACTTATTTGTTTTGTACTTTTTTGTTTTTTATCTTACTTGGGTTTATCGTTATTTCCATTTATGGCTTAGGGGACCCACACAGCAGGTATTGACTTTGTCTGCCTTTGCTGTCGTTTTGAAAGGCCATGTATTCAGCTGGGGTCTTCCTGATGATGACAGCTGAATCTTCGAGATGATTTGTTATTTTTTATATTTTTGATACTTTTTCTTGGGCTAGTTATTTACTTTGGATATCGCATTTCATTTGATGAGGTAAGTGAGTTAAGTGTTTTTGGATTTGTGGTTTTAATGTATTTTATATCGTATATTTGAGCACAGTTCGGTCTGCTGCATCGCGCGTCTGCTTGTGTTTCTTTGTAATATTTTTTGCAATTTTTGATGTCATTTTCTTGTGTGTATGGTATATGCAGTCTTTTCGTTTAGTTTTAGCGTATATATATATATATATATATATATATATATATATATATTTAACTCTATTTTGGAAAATAGATGGATGTTTGTACAATTTTTACTTAAAAATTATTTACTCAAAACTAGCTCTGTTATTTCGATTGAAAATTCACAGAGCATACAACACTTTCTCGGTATTGCTTCATGTGTGTTACAGCTTCGCTTATGGCCACCGTGACGTCACAGTGCAGTGAAGAGAAGCGGGAAGACGGCACCGTTACGATGGACCTACCTCTCCTTTTTCTAAGTACCTTGGTCCAGTTGTCTGTTGCATGTGCCTTGCGATTTCTCCCACTGTCTGCCGTCTGTCTCTCCTCGCCTGTAGGACAATATACCGGTCACCCGCCGCCGTGGTTGCTCATGAACAACCACTGCTAAACTCTCGGATGCCGCCCCGGTGGCGCAGTGGTCTAAGGCGCTGGCCTCTGATCATTCATCCGTAAGGGGTCCGGGTTCGAATCCCGGTCAGGCATGGATGTTGTGTTTGTCTTACGGCACTGGCTCTCGCCCTTCCCTGGAACCAGTGACCCTAAATTAGGGACGGGCGACTGCTTATAGCCCATTGAGTTGCTCACGGTGGTCGTTAAACCCCCAATCAAAAAAAAAAAAAAAAAACTCTCGGACAGCTGTTCCTGTCATTTGGAATGCTCTCCAAGCTCGTGAAACGATGCTGTGAGCGATCCCGAACTCCTCGTGCCACACTAGTCCCACTTCGACCTTCTTCCAACTTCCCAATGACGCGACCTCGGATAAAGTCATCCAGATGTCGTCTACTGGATTGCCTGTTGGCCATATCACGCGGTGGCAGCAACTCGACGTCGTTCAAACCGATGTACACCGTGCAATAGCTTTCACATAATTGCTGAGCGTTCACCACCCATGTGCTTTATACCCTTCCGACACTCCCCTCCCCCTTACGTCATGCTGCATATATGTGCATGTCCTACCGTACGGGCCGCCCCAGTGGCGCAGTGGTCTAAGGCGTTGGCCTGATCATTTGTCCGAAAGGGGTCCGGGTTTGAATCCCGGTGAGGCATGGATGTTGTGTTTGTCTTACGGCACTGGCTCTCTCCCTTCCCTGGAACCAGTGACCCTAAATTAGGGACGGGCGACTGCTTATAGCCCATTGAGTTGCTCACAGTGGTCGTTAAACCTCCAATCCAATCCTACCGTACGGGACCCTAGTCTATCTCCTGAGTGGTCTTTCACACCAGTGTATTGCCACAAATTTACTGAAATAATCAACAACTATCAGATAATTTTTTCCATGTAAATAATGTAGATCAGTACCTAGAACTTCCCATGGACTGTATGGTATATCCTTTGGCATTAAAGATTCTTTTGTGTTTTCTTTTCTAAAAGCTTGCACATGTGACACAGTTTAAGACAAGATCTTCAATTTCTTTTGTCATACCAGGCCAGTAAAAAATTTCTCTTGCCCTGTTTTTACACTTTTCAATACCATGTGATGCATATCTTATTTTTGTCAATATCTTTGTCTCTATGAGTCCGATTTGACAAATTCTTTCTGTGTTGGAGAACATTTTTGGTGCAAAATGTTTCTTATATAATTTCAAATTTTTCTTAACGCACAAGTGCACCACTAGAGGGCGTAAGTTTACGTTTACAGCAATATCTGCGAGACCAAAAACCCGATTGAAAAAAATTCTTTTTCGATCAGGTACTGCTAACTATGAAAACTCTTTGTGTGTATTTTCTTCCTAAAATAATGCACAATTTCACCACTAGGGAACACAAATATTTAATATATTTTCCTCAATATGTATACTTATAAATGTCCGATTTGGAAAATTCTTTTTAACACCGGATACCATTTTCCTTATGGAACATTTTAGATTTGTATTTGAGGAGGTTTGTAATTCATAGTTCTGCCACTAGGTAGTGTTTGTGTACTTTCGTTTGCAGCTGTATGTCCACTTCTAAAAACCCTATTGAGAAATTTCAGTTTTTACTGTATGCCATTCGCTAAACAATAAAGATGGGGAGCAAATAAGATTTTTGCTACAATAAGAAGATCCTCTTTGAATAATGCACAACTTTTCCCCTAGGGGGCATAAAGGTCAAGTCCTTTTTCTTGCTATCTATGCTTTCAGAAGATGTATTTGTAAAGTTCTTTTTCCTTAGCATAGCTTTTGCCATGAAGAATACTTTTCACTTGTTTTCAACTTTTCCATTATGAAAAATTCTTCCACTAGAAGGCATAGAGTTATATCATGTTTCCTTCTATATCTCTTCTTCTAACTATTTTACTTAAAAACTCTGTCTCTGATACTTTCCTTCTGCTATGAGAAACTTTTTCTGCACCATTTGTTAATTTTTGCAACATACTTTTTAGCTACTTGTGGAAGTAAGTAGCTGATGTTTTATAAATAACTGTTTTTTTATTTTTTGTCACTTATTTTGACCTTTACTGAAATTTGCTAATGAATACTTTGTCATAAAATCTGATTGCTTTCTAATATCAGAAACTTAAATCTAGTTGTTCCTTAGTATTTTCTGAGCTAACTAATTACTTTCCATTTTGCCCGGTTAAATTGCCTTGATCACTGATGAATGCAGCTGTACACATAGCCCTTGGATTTAAGGTTTTCCTATTATTCTCTTTTGTTTCATTTTGGAAATGTGTACATACTTCGTTTGATGGTGAGTACAAATTTAAAACATAGCTGGAGCATCAATATTATGTTGAAAATTCCTTCCCTAAATAAAATGTAACACAAATCCTTGTGAGAAATAATAATCCCTTTGTTCCTTTGAAAGAGTTTCAAATATTTCATTTTTTTATCCTTAAATTTCCAATGTAAGCATTATTTTAAAATAATTAAACATAAATAGTGTTTTATATACAAATTTGGAAGATTTGAATCCATTTATTGATGTAAGTACGACATGGATGTTAAGTCAGATAACATCCGAAAACTTTAAAATTTAGTCGTCCTGGAGCAGAAATCGAACCCGTGCCTCCCGGATAGTACCTGAGTATGGTAACCACTACACCACCCAGAACAACCAAGTTTCATAACATCCATGACATCTGACTTAACATCCATGCCATATTTACACCAATAAATGGATTCACATCTTCCAAATTTGTATTGTACAATAGTGTAATCCCATATTTCATTCAGTGTTTAATATATCGATTATGTGTTATATGAAAAGATCTCTAGAGTAATGCCACATTTATGTTCTAACTATAGATTTTATACCTATATATTTTTGAGGTTTTTTTTATTCTATAATTTGCTTCAATAACTGAACTGAAGCCAAAGTAGAAAAAGAAATTTTTCAAAATCAGTATAGTGTAATGTAAGTACACTGCTCAAAACAATTAGGGGATATTGTAGTTTTTATATGAACTACTGACATCAACTGTTTGTATGCTAAGAGAAATTAAAGGAAAGTGATTAGAATGAAACTTTTGCACACTTAACACCTGAGTATGCAAAATTTTTTGTGTGACATTAAAAAGGGTGTGTTTCCGTCAGCGAATGAAAAGTTACTTGTATCATACGATTGTTTAGTCCAGGATAAAAACGACTCTCATGCTTATGGTGGTGACTCTGTAATTGACTGGATAACTGAAATCTTCTAGTTGTGCTGGGAGTTAGGAATGGTACCTGGGGTTTGGAGGGATGCTATCATTGTTCCCTTGTATAAAGGAAAAGGTGATCAGACTGACTGCAAGAAGACTGACAAACTGCTGGAACCAATGACAGTAGTTCAGTCTCTTCTGTTCATCAGGAAGTTTCAATTCTTGCACAGCAGTAACTCGACATGCATGCAGCTTTGCTTTTTTGCAGCTCGTTGACATGTGCTTATAGAAACCCTGATTATCTGCGACAGTTTACGCAAGGACTTCTGTGGGGAGGCCAGCAGTCAGTTTTTCACTTCCTGCACCATGGCTTCTGGCAGTTTTGGACGTTAGTTAGTTAGTTAATTGATTTTAGTGGCGCAAGGGCCAGGTTTGGCCAAAGAGCGCCACACACAGAACTATCAGTTAAAGATTTTTAAAAGTGGGGTGAAATGATTAAGAGCAGACAGGCTTGGTAAAAGTAAGAAAAGAGAATGATGAAAGCTGTGAAGACTAGTTAGTTAATTAGGTTTATATATAAATTTATTAATTCACTTATAATTATTATAACTTTTTTTTTTTTTAAATATGTTTTAAAACGTCAATCTGCTTTAAGAACGAAAATACTGCGAAAGTGTTGCAGTGGTCGCCCAAAAGCTTTTGCAGTGTAGCTGCGCCGTCATCCAGTAGATGAGACTGAAAATAGTGAAACCGATGATTACGAAAACGAACACAACTACATAAAACATGAGAGATGGTGAGTAGGCACTCGCACGTCTCACACATCGGGGCAGTGTCGCCACACAGCAAATAGCTATGCGTGAAGCGACAATGCCCAAGGCGAAGACACGCAAGAACAACTTCTTCCCTACGGTTCCGGCGACACGATGATTTCCAAACTCCAAGGAAAGGTTTTATACGGTGCAGTTTATTCTCCATTTGTTGGTCCCACAGACCCTGCCATGTTCGCCTGATATGATCGTGAACAAGAAAGCGAAATTCTCGGTGAAACAGTGGCAAGGGTGTGACGACCAAAGAGGAGGCAGATCTAGCAGCAGCATCGACAGACTCGTTCCCTGGGATCCCAACATGCCCAGGAATCCAGCAGAACCGAATCTGGGCATCAGCCTCGAGCAAAGAACGAAGTAGTCTCCGTACGGTAAAAAGAAGTGGGTGGCCAGTTGAAATCCAAAGATGACAATGATTGCACAACACTCAACGAATCAGTGTACACAATAGCACGCTGATAAGAGCTCGACTACACGTGAACAAGTGCAAGATACACAGCATGCATCTCCGCCGAAAACACTGTGGCCTCGGCAGGAATGCGGGCAACAGAAACTTCGTCAATGCAGACAGCGGCGCATCCAATGACACCAGCCACCTTAGATCTATCGGTGAAAACAGGAATAAAGTCTGCATGGACGTAACGGTGTTCAGCGAAGAGCTGCTGGTACACTGACGGAGGGGTTGAGGACTTATCAAAAGATGTAAAGCTGGTATCAACCATGACACCAAGAGGGTGCCATGGGGGATCCTCAAAGCCCCCTGGTCTCTCCAACGAGTGACAAGTCGAGCCCTGCATCACGAGCTACGGCTGCCATACGAAGACCAAAGGTTCGAATGCACGAGGGATGGATCACAAACAAACGAGCATGCTGGGGATGAAAAACTGCATCGTATAAAAGATGGTCTGAGAGAGATTTAAGTTTCAGGTAAAATTGAAGAGACAGCTGCAGATGGCGTAAATGAAGCGACGGTTCGTTCGCGTCGGCATAAAGACTGGGAATGGGTGACGTGCGAAATGCTCCTGTACAAAGACGCAGCGTTTGATGGTGGATGGTATCCAACAGCCGGAGAACGGAAGGTCACGCAGAGCCATACACCATACAGACATAATCCAGCTTAGACCGAATGAGAGAATGGTAAATACGGAACAAGGAAGTCCTGTCTGCACCCCAGGAGACTGATGCAAGGATCTTAAGGATTGACAAGGCTCTCAGACAGGAAGTCCTTAGCTGTCGAACGTGCGAGCGAAAGGTGAGAGCACGGTCAACGGTCAAATCAAGGAACTTGGTTTCCGGCAAAACTGGAATGGCTGCACGGTCCAAATAGAGCTCTGGATCAGGATGGAGGCCACGCCTCCGGCAGAAATGGACACAACCAATCTTGTCGGGAGAAAGAACAAACCCATTATTGTTAGCCGCTTTAACATTCTGGGTAATTGCAGACTGCAGCTGCCTTTCAACGAAATGCATGCTGGATGACGAACAGAAGATGTGAAGGTCGTCAACATAAATGGTAGCCGAAACCGCTGGAGGAAGATTTTAAGCAGACAGTTTATGCGGAGGATGAACAGAGTCACCGAAAGAATGCTGCCTTGAGGGACACCTTGTTCTTGATGGAAAAAGGCAGAGAGCATCGTACCCAGGCGCACCTGGAACACGCGGTTACAAAGGAGCTGGCAATGAATGTTGGGAGGTTTCCCCGCAACCTATTTTTGTGGAGGTCACAAAGGATACCGTGACGCCACGCTCTATCGTAAGCTTTTTCGATGCCAAAAAATACAGACACCAGGTGCTGCCTACGTACGAACGCCTCACGAACAGACGTCTCAAGGAGCAGGAGATGGTCAGGAGCTGAATGATGACGGCGGAAGCCACTTTGTGATGGAGACAGTATTCGATGTTCTTCTAAAAAATAAATTAGCCGGGAATTAACCATTCGTTCAAGGATTTTGCACAGACAGCTAGTGAGGGCAATTGGCCGATAACTAGAGGGAGACTTGGGGTCTTTGCCAGGCTTGGGAAAAGGTAAAACAAAAGCTCTCCGCCAAGAGTCCGGGAAACTGTGCTCCAACCAAATGCGGTTGAAAAGCACTAACAGATTCTCGAGAGACGACTGCGAGAGATGACGGATCATGTCATAGTGGATGCCATCGGGACAGACAGATGTTGCACCGGACCGATGCAAAGCCACCTGTAGTTCAACCATGCTGAATGGAGAGTTATACTCTGTGTTATAAAAAGGCGCAAAGGAGATTCTCTGGCATTCCGTGGTTGTCTTAATCCTCTGAAAGGACGGGAGATACGCCTGAGAACTAGAAACCGAGGCAAACGCTTTGCCCAAGCAATCCACAATCTCCCCTACTTCAGGATACGTGCAGCCGTTACTCTCAAGAATTGAAATTTGGTGGGAACTATAGCTTCCCCGGATCTTACGAATTTTTTCCCAAACAGTTTTTGAACTGGCACATGAATTAATAGATGAAACATACTTCATCCAAGACTCCCTTTTGCTCCCTCGACGCACCAACCGAGCGTAAGACTTTGCTCTTTTAAATTTAACAAGATTAGCCTCGGTTGGATAACGCCGAAAAGTACACCAGGCCTTATTTTGAACTCTTCTAGCAGCTGCGCAATCAGTTTTCCACCAAGGCTTCAGACGTCTTGGGAGCGTCGTTGATGTCTTTGGGATAGAGAGATCCGCTGCCTGAATGATACACGTGGTGACATCAGTAACAGCTGCGTCAATTGACCCCCGGGTCACCATGGCAGAAGAAATCACTGCGGACGATGTGAAGACCTCCCACTTGGCACGATCCATCTTCCAACGAGGAGGGCGGGATGCAGAAGATGGCACGCTCACATTATATCTAAGTACAATTGGGAAGTGGTCGCTTCCATGGAGGTCGTTACACACCGTCCACGACCAGTCGGCCATAACCGATGGTGGACCCAAAGATAAATCGATCGCACTGAAACTTCGTGTAGGCTCGTGGAAGTAAGTGTCAGCACTGGTGTTAAACAGGCACAAAGAGGTCGAGGAAAGAAGAGATTCGATCCTACGGCCTCGTGTGTCTGTCCTGACACTACCCCACAGTGGATTATGAGCATTGAAGTCACCCAGAAGAAGAGCAGGTGACGGCAGCTGCTCAACTAAGCTCTCAAGAATGGACACGCTCACGTCCTCATCCGGCGGCAGATAGACACTGCAAACAGTTAGAGGCACAGGCATGGAGATACGCACCGCAACGGCTTGTAAAGATGTTGAGACCGCAACGGGAGAAACTGGAACACTGTGGGGGACAAGGATGGCAACTCCCCCGCAAGCTATATCTCCTGATAAATTATCTTTCCGAAATGCACTGTAGCCTCAAACTGAAAGCAGGTCTGATGGTTTAAGTTTTGTCTCCTGGAGGCAAGGGCACACCGGAGAGTATGACGAAAGCAGATGTTTCACGTCGTCATGTCTTGTCCGAAAGCCTCGACAGTTTCACTGAACGATTTGACCCATGGTTTGAAGTGTGGTGAATGAGAAAGAAAAAAAAAAAAAAACTAAACCCGAGAAAGACTGGGGCGACTAATAGTTGTCTGACTCCATCAGTTCGTCAGCAATGTCCATTTGCGCTTGGGACTGTTTTGTCCGACGCCCTGCAGTCTCTGGTGTAAAATGGGGCGGTATTTTGGTTCCTGTGTCATTGATGATCCTGCCCGATCCTGGTTCTTATTATGAGAGTTTGGAGAAGATTTCTTCTCTTTTTCTTTTCTCTTCCCTCCCAGGGTTGTGGAAGTCCCGGTGGTGCTGGTGTTAGTTGCAGCAGGTTTAGGCATAGTGGTTGTTGGAGCTTTCGCGTCCCTAGCTCGGGATTGCAGTGCTGCCAAACCAGCAGCTATGATGTCGTCTAGCTTGTAGGGACAATTAACTGGGATTTGGCTATCAGTCTGTGTGCCGACTGTAGTCCTTGCAACAACCGCTGAAGCATAGGATCGCCGATCCAATTGACTTGGAGCGACCTTTCTTCTGGTCTCTGGGTAGGAGATTCCCTCAATGATCTTTATGCGTTGGATCTCTTTTTCCTCTTTCCACTTTGGGCAGTCTCTCGATGATGCTGCATGGGATCCCTTGCAGTTGAAACACAGCTCGGCTTCGACATGGCAATCTTGCAAAGTATGGTCTGTTGCAGCACAACGCCCACACCGAGCAGTGCTCCTGCAAGACTGCTGGGAGTGACCATATGCTTGGCATTTGAAGCATCGTAGAGGACTTGGTATGAAGGGGCGCACTTCAAGGTGTAGATACCCTGCCTTGATTGATGTTGGCAGGGATGGGGTGTTAAAGGTCAGTATGATGTTTCGAGATGGGACAAATTGGCCATTTCGCCTAAATAGGATGCGCCGGACTCCACTCACTTGTTGGTCTTTCAGTTCCTCCAGAAGTTCTTGGTCACTGCACTCCAGCAGGTCTTGAGAAGAGATAACACCTCGTGAGGAATTGAGGTAGCCGTGAGGGGTTACCTTTACTGGACAATCTAAAAGAGAGGTAGTGTTTAAAAGTACCGTAGCATATCTGGGACTCGACATCTCAACAAGAAGATCTCCAGATTGGAGCTTCTTAACGCTCTTAGGAGAGCTGGCCATTGATTGCAATGCTTTGTTTATCCAGAAGGGACTTCTGGTGTTTAATGGGTTTGGAGCGTCCAAGGAGTGGATGCAAAAGAACCAAACATTGGCAGAATCAGGTGTAGGTTTCTTGTTGGGAGGGGGTGACCCTTCCTCTATGGGCCGCTTTGTTTGAAGTTCTTGGGAAATTTTTTTATTAGCCATGAATAGAAGTGAAAAGTTCGTCCGCCGAGTTCCCCGCCCACAACCGAGCCCAACAGGGAAGAGCCGGAGGTCCGCAAGCTTAATTGGACGCAGGACACGACTCTAGGGTTAAGCAACGGATATAGCATGTTGATAGCGCAGACATGAGCTCAGCGATTACCGCGACTTTCCCAGGTCTTGGTAACACCCCTTTGGCATACCCGCACTATCCCCAAACTCACCCTGTTGTACGTAACAACAAGCCGATTGACTAGGAGCGGGTTAGTTCCTAGCCGCTCGTTTAGGGTGAAGCAGGGGCAAAGAGGAGTGTTGGCGTCTGGCGACAACTACAACCTGGCCACCAGAGAGTAGCGCCACCACTCACTACTCTCTAGCCCATGGGTTGCGCCTGCGCGAAGTGAAGGCCAATTGCATGTTCCCTGTCCTCAGCAGTTCACTGACCATGCTTCTCATACAC
Organism: Macrothele yani; assembly: GCA_039090855.1. Classification (NCBI taxonomy): domain Eukaryota; kingdom Metazoa; phylum Arthropoda; class Arachnida; order Araneae; family Macrothelidae; genus Macrothele; species Macrothele yani. The sequence continues at coordinate 2,076,145 of CM077022.1, read as the reverse complement.
CAAGGTAGGTCCACATCAAATTTCACTGAATTATGTCCATTAGGTGCAAGTTATAAGGGAAAATCAGGGGCCAAGAGCTAATGAAACACCCTGTATCAGAATAGTGATTCTTACATACCACTCTATATCGAAAGAAGGCAGTTTTCTATAATTTCAGCATCTGTGTGACTATCAGCAAACATTTGTCCATGTTAGCTTACATTTGGAAATCTTGCTTTTTCCATAGGTAGCCAGTTGTTTCTTTTTATCAAACACATAATCCATGGAACAAGAGTTTCCATTAAAACCTGGACCACTTTGGGAATTTAAGTTAAGTAACCGTTGGCAGTTTATGTCAAATATGGTATATGAGGAAATTTTCAGTTAAAAATAAAAACAAATTGATACAAGTTTAATTTAATTTTTAATAGGAAATATAAAATTTTTTCTGGATGTAATATGATTTCAAAGCACATACCTAAATTCAAATTTAATTTTCAAAATCACATGAAAGCATGTGTGCTTTGGAATTATGTGCTGCATACTTAATATATAATTTCGAAAACATATGTAATCAAGTAAAATTGTCACTTTTTGGCATGGAAATGCCATCATCAACTGTCATCCATGCAGAGAACTCCAAAAACTGATACATGTAGTGTTCCTTAAAAAAAAAAAAAAAGGAAAGATGTGCAGTAGTGCAGTATAGTTATCAGTTATGTATATTATGTATTTAGATACCTCTCCTAAAATGAATTTATGGGTCTATTGTTTGTTAAGATTAAAGAAAAACCATACACACCAAGCTTTCAAAAGGCTGGGCATCTTAGATATTAATTTTGAAGATGACAATCCGATTTTTGGCATAAATGTGACAAGGATGGTAAGTCAGATAATATCCGAAATCTTGAAAATTTTCATCGTCCTGGAGCGGGACTCGAACCCGCGTCTCCCAGAAAACGCCTGAGTGGTTAGCATACTCAGGCGTTTTCTGGGAGACGTGGGTTCGAGTCCCGCTCCAGGACGATGAAAATTTTCAAGATTTCGGATATTATCTGACTTACCATCCTTGTCACATTTATGCCAAAAATCGGATTGTCATCTTCAAAATTTGTATTATATGGCGTAATCCCGTATTTCTTTCATGATTTATCTGCTTCTCTGGGCAAACACGGGATAGATTCTTAACCTCCAGATTCGCTAAACATGAATGCCGGTTGCTTCGACTAGCGAATCCTGTGATGGTTATATTCAAATTGATCGGAAACTTGAAACTTGGTCGTTCTGGGTGGTATAGTGGTTAGCATACTCAGGCGTTTTCTGGGAGACGCAAGTTCGAGTCCCGCTCCAGGACGATGAAAAATTTTTTTCAAGTTTTCGGATATTATCTGACTTACCATAATTGTCACATTTACGCTAAAAATCGGATTGTCATCTTCAAAATTTGTATTATATGGCGTAATCCCGTATTTCTTTCATGATCTTAGATATTGTTGCAGTGAATGCTTTTTCTTGTCTGGCACACATTTCGCTTGATAAAAGCTAATGTGAGAAAATACATCCTAGAAGCTAATGATCTGTCTGATAGAATGTGTATATCTGTAACAAAACTGTTAAAATGCACCTTCAAATTGTATTTAAAAATATAGTAAATTTATCTGGTTCATCCTAATTAAATTTTTTTCTCTCAGAATAGAAATTCTATGAGGATAGGTTTCCGGTAGCTATTGTATTTGGAAAGTTTTTATATACATTCATTCATGTTTTCAGTTGTATTTATTTGTTGAATCCTTATGCTTATGCACCCAGACTCCTCCAAGAATATCCATCCTGCAACTACTAGACTGTCCATCCCACAACTATATCTTTGCCCTGCCCAACTAGCTTGACCCTCATAGGAAGGACTGTCCTAAATAAGTTGACATTTTCAAGTTAGGTAAATAGCGACAGTGCACAAAACTTTAACAACACAATTCAGTTTTAACTGTTTGATATAATCACAAATTGTTGGTTTTCCAATCATATCACAATTTAGCTTCCAATTTTAAGAATACGTTTGCCTTGAGATGTTCCACCATGCAGAAAAGCATAATAATTCCTACAAACAGAACTGAAACATGAAGCAAATAGTCCAGCAAGAAGCCGTCGACAAGGTCGGTGTGATGCAAGGCAATTCTCAGCACCTGCGGTACCTAGCACAGATACCACTCCTCTGGATAGATGTGTATCGGCAAGTAGAGCAAACTGGAACATGGGGCAAACAATCCAGCAGGAGGCTGTCGACAAGGTCAGTCTGACACAAAGCAGCTCTCAGCACCAGCGGCACCCAACACAGATACCACTTCTCAAGATAGACGTGTAGCGGCAAGTAGAGCAGACCTGGAACACGAGGCAACAGCCCAGCAGGAACAGGAGGCCATCAATGAGGTCAGTCTGACACAAAGCAGCTCTCATCATCAACAATGGCTCAATGTAAAAATTACTCCTGTGCACCAATGTTCACCGACAGACAGCGAAACCCCAAGAAAACCATGAAACGGACAGCAGAAGATTATTGTCCAAATAGTCCAATACCAGGCAGGCAACATCATCGGCAATGGCTCAGCAGACCACTCACCTGCACAGACGTTCACTGGCAAACACTTGGGGGGAAAAAGTGCACTTCATCATCACCATGTCGGCTCCAGGCTCCATCAGACGAGAAAAGAAAGACAGAAGCAACAGCCTCCAACACAAAATGCTGCGCACTACAAATCTCAATTCCATGCTCCTTTATCTTACTCCAGAACAAAAGAACCTTAAGCCACACATTCCAAAATTATGTAGATTTACACTGAACAAAAAAGCCGAGGCATCCACATTCCAGAAATATACAAATGCCCATGAAACAACAGTGAACTGAAGAAGAAGCCCTCAAGGAAATGTATTGAGGCCTTTAGATTTTCTTAAATACTCCTATCAATTTACCTGTAATGTGACAATCTGTCTGATAGAATGTGTATATCTGTAACAAAACTGTTAAAATGCACCATCAAATTGTATTAGAAATATAGTAAATTTATCTGGTTCATCCTAATTAATTTTTTTCTGTCAGAATAGAAATTCTACAATAATAGGTTTCCCATAACTATTGTATTTGTAAAGTTTTTGTATACATTCACTTATATTTTCAGTTGCATTTGCTTGTTGAATCCTCATGCTTATGCACCCAAACTCCTGCAAGAATATATCTTAAGGTGTTGTAGTTTTGTGGGCCATAGACATGTGATTTGTCTGATGTTGTTTCTGCACGTAGCTATTTTGAAGTTTTAAATGGCACTACTGTTGGTTACTTCAGTTTTTCCTTCCTTTTATTTCAGAAGAAAATCTAGGAAAATTAGAAGTCTGTGCCAGTAATATTTAATTAATTAGCATTATGGTCTTTAAAAGCTGCTTGAAGATCTTATGTAAATAGCAACAGAATAACTGTAGAGATATTCTGCAAATAAAATAAAGAATATATGTAGGCTGATAATGGACTGATGGAAGAAAATATATTATGGGCTCTAGTAAGTTATTGAAAAAAATTACTTTCACCTGTACAGGAGATTTATACGTTTGTGCAGTTTTTCTCGTGTAAGCCTGCCAATAAAGTAGTAGTACATGAAATAAAAAGGTAGTGAGAGAGAGAGAGAGAGAGATTGTAAAAATGCTTTAGAATTATACTCTGAAGATCAATACTTTATATGAGGTGGTAGAATGACTACCAGATGCAAATTATTGTGGAAGCTAATTATTTTTGGTTATTTCTTATCAACCTTAAAAATTCAAGGGTAATGTCCTTTCATACTGAATTCTATTGACCAGATGAAATAATATTTAGAAATGTGATTCATCTCTGGTAAATATCTATTTCAAGGAAACAGGTATCATTAGTTCAGTACTGTTGATAGTGATATTCTCTTTGCCAGTTTTCATGGGAGACTGACTTTTCAGGAATAAGTTGATGCAAGAGGCAGCCAGTTATCTTTTTTGCAGTTTGGCATGGATTTTGTCCTGAAAATTACATGAATGAAGGGAATAGTGACTAGCAGTCTGTTCTGAATACACCAGGTAGCTCAAAACTTTGTTTAAATTTCGAAACTTTATAACAAAAGAACAAGTGTATGTGTTTTATATTGTGGTTTGCACAAAAATCATCAGCTAATACGAAGATTTGACTGGCAATGGAAAATCTTGCAGTTCCAAAATGCGATGAGAGGGTGTGCTTTAAACACATGCAAACCATGAAAGATATGCAAATGTTCTTGATGCCTTTAAAAGCACTAATCGATAAGCTGAAGTGATTAATTGCCTGTGAATTGCTTCATTTATCCCTCTTGTTATTGAAAGAGGAGTGTTGCTGCACTGTTAACTTTACCGTTATAGCCTTGTTAGTGAAGCTTTTTTATGTAAGCGGAGAATCAACAACAGAAGCTCTGTGAAATTCCGGATGTAGAAAGGACTAAAGAAGGACTAAGATCCTTTCACTGAGATGATCGGAGGAAACTGAAAGTTTGCTGGATCTCCCCCAACATGGGAGACCAGGGTTAAGGGAGTCCTGTTTGAATGCTGTGGCATCTGAAGTGGACAAACTAGCACCTCAAATGATAAATGGAACAAACAGTGCTCATGAAGCAGCAAGATATTTGGGCATACCCAGAGCCATCAGTAAATTATAACCATCACAGTGTGTTAAATCTGTACCCATACAAACTGCAAACTTTACACCAGCTGTTACCAGCAGATACCACTCAGCAGAAGGAATTTGCCAAATGAGCTGTGGCAAAAATCAGTGAGGATTCCCAGTGGTCATTAAATGTGTTGTGGATAGACAAAGCTCAATTTTCATTACATGGGTCTGTCAACATGCATAATTGCTGAATATGGGCACAGGATAATCCACATGTGTACACAGAGGAACCACTGCGTTCATCACAAGTTATGCTGTGGTGGATTCACTGCATTTGTCATTCTTGGGCCTTTTTCTGTGGGGAACTGTGCCACAGAAACAGCTGTAAGACTTTCTCAGTAAATGCTGAATGCTACTTGAAAATGTGATGATATATTTGCAAAAACAAAATCTTCTACACAGTCATGTTTATTCAAGATGGTACACCAACTCATGTCTCCAGTTAAAAACTTTCTTGTCACCACATTTGGTGCAGAAAGACTAATCAACAGGCCCTGTAGCATCACGTGGCTACCTCAGTTCTCCAGATATGACTCCAGTGGATTTCTGGTTGTGGGGTTAGTTTAGGTCCAGAGTATGCCAGACAAGACCTTCCCCATATTGCCACAACCGAAGGAAGCCATCCATGGTGAAGTATGTTGTAATCACTCGGACATGCTACATTTGGTGGTCACTGGAGTTTTCACATGCCTGAATGCCATAATACCTTGTGATGGAGGACATATTGAACAATTACTGTTTTGGTAATGTCACCAAATAAATGCCACATATGTATTTACAAACTTTTTAGCCATTATTGTCCTAAAAGTTTTTCAGTTGACAAATAAAATCTCCCTACTAGTTGACGTTCTTCATGCAAACTGCCCTGTAACATAGGAACTTGTTCTTTTGTTATCAAGTTTTGAAATTTAAACAGACTTTTGGGCTACCCAGCACTTCAATTTCTTTATGTGTAGCATTAAAGTTATCTGATCCTATTCGTAGATCCAGCAACACTGTATTAGGTTTGGGTTACTCCTGATATTTCTATTGATGATCAGGAAAAATAAAACAACAAAGTAAAACTTTAGACAATTGAACTGTAAAAGAACTGTCACTCAGTCCTTTAAAATGTCAAGCAGACAATGAATGAATTGGTTGATATCATCAGTCATTCTCTCACTGGATATACACTATATTAACAAAAGTCACCGAACACCCCTTCAAAAGCAAATGAATAGGTCCGCTGTATTGTTAAGATGCGCAGTACAGCTGCAAACGGTATAAAAACAAGCCTGCAGATTACTGCTATCATATCACACTGTGTGGTTAAGTGAAAATGTCATGGCGGGAGAGAACTGACTTTGAGAAAGGAAAGATTGTTGGGTGTTATATTAGTGGGTTGTCCATAAGAGAAACCGAGAGGCATTTAAACATACCCAAGTTAACTGTTTTGGATGTACTGAATAAGTGGAAGACACTTTGGCGTGCCTGAAGCAGCAAAACATACCGGCAGACCAAAGAAAATGAGTGATAGAGGACGTCAAAGCCTCAAGAGAGTCGTTACAGCTAATCGACGGAATATTGCACAAGACCTCAGTGTACAGGTGAGTAAAAATGCTGGAACCTCAGTATGTACACGTACCATTCGCAGATAACTTCATTCAATGGGTTACTGTAGTCATGCGGCTGCTCGTAAGCCTTTCATCTTCACTTGGAATGCTACTCGTTGTTTAGCATAGTGTAAAGAACATTTATCGTGGACCGTAGATCAATGGAAACAGGTCCTATGGACTGATGAATCCAGATACATAATCCATCAGTCTGATGGTCGTGTGTGGGTATGGCAGCAGCTGGGGGAATGCTATTTACCTCAGTGTACTGTTCCTACGGTCAAGTTTGGAGCTGGCAGTGTACTCGTGTGGTGGTGTTTTTCGTGGTATTCTCCCGGCCCATTGGTTATCGTGGGCAAACCTGTTAACCAGCACGTCTACCTCAATATTTTGGACAATTATGCCCTACCAACTCTGTGGCAATACTATCGAACCGAGCTTTGTTGGTACCATCAGGATAATGCACCGAGTCAGAAAGCAAGAACTGTTAGGGTGTGGTTTGACGATAATTCCGTATCGTGTGTAGACTGGCCAGCACAGAGCCCTGATCTTTATCCCATAAAGCACCTATGGGCTGAATTAGAGCACCACATAAGAAGTTTGGAACCAAAACCTACTACTAAGCAACAGTTAGCAGCAGCATTATGTACTGAATGGAAGCGTATACCTATCGCTGTGTTCCAAAATCTTGTCAAAAGCATGTCTCGAAGGGTCAGTGCATGCAAAGGTGGACCGACACCGTACTAATGTATGTCAATAAATGCTATGTTGTGTTTCTCTTCTAAGTGTCCGGTTACTTTTGTCAATATAGTGTATGTTGGGCAGTCACACTTTTGGTATTGACAACTATCTGATAAATTTGTAGAGCATCCTGGTCTATTGGCACTTGAGAATGACCAGATCCTGAATAATGATGGGGAAAATCTTCCTGTTCGAATTGCTGTCAGCAGTGGCAAATTATTTATACATCACTTTTCATATGCTCTGCAATTTGTCACATAAGAGTATGATATGACCTAGCTCAAACTCACTGAGTTGATTAAGCATCTAAATGTGAAGTACAAACAGTGTTATCCTTTGATGGTAACCATATTTACAGGCCAGATTTGTTTTGTTTAATCAATGCTGACCACTTTTCCTCAATGAAAATTATACTTGTAACTAATGAAATCTGTCATCCACCAAATTTTATATGTAGCCGAACTCATGATACTGTAAAAGTTTGAAGTCAAACTTTGGGAAATGTGAAATTCATTTGTTTTGTACTTGCATTTGCTTCATAGTGCTTATAGGCTGGACAACTAGATATCAACAAAATTACATGAATGGATTCTTGAGAGTATGATTGCAGTACTATGTGAGACCATGGGAAACATTTTGGGTGGTTTTACATGAAATAAATTGAGATATGCTTTCTTCTTTTTCTTGATATTGTAATCTCTTTGGCTCTTCAAGGCAAATGACCTATAGTGTTATAGCTGAAGTTACCTATAGTTTCATCAGGGTATAGTGTGGATATGAAAATATTTTTGATCTTTGCACCAGAAAGTTTGCAGTAGGTTTTTTGTAGTTTTTCAGTAGCTTCATTCTTCCATTAAGTTCTATTTCTGACAGGGTTCTTTTTATATTTCATAGGATCAATATGTATATCTGAAACTGAAAAATATTGGTGTAAATAATTGTTGCACAGAATAACTACAGTAAAACTTCATTTATACATTTCTCACTTATACATTTTTCTCATTTATACAGTACATAAAACATTGCCAATCCAAAATTTTCGAATTGCCCTTAATTAAACTTTCCCTATTTCGTTTATACATATTTTTCAGTTATTCATTAATTTTACTTGGTCCCTTGAAAAACATATGAACGAGGTTCCACTGTATGTGGATTTTGAAAACATAATTTCAGCACTGAATGAAAACATAAAATTTGTGCTAGCGTAGCTTACTACAGATTTATTACAGATTTACTTCATTAGTTTCTCCATTTTGTACAATTATAGTGTTAATTAATAATGAGGAACTGTACACCAAGTATACTTAAAATAGTAAAAATACTAGTAATCTGAATTTATTGAGACATAAAATGGAAATCAAAGTTTCCAATCTTTCACACATGTACCAAATGGCTTTTTGAAGGAAGGTAGACAGCCAACTGAATAAAACTAAGAATTATTCAGATTGCAGTTTACTGTTTATGTTCATCGGAAGGCTATCTGGTTGATGTGCAAAAGTTTGGAAACTCTGATTTCTATTTTACAATAAATTTGGATTAGTAGTTATAATTTTACTATATTAAGTGCTTTTAGGTGTTGAAAAATAGGCATGAAATTTGTTTTGTAAAACAGCTGTCTAGATGTCAGATTTATTTCATTTAAAACTGTTGATATGTTTTCATTTTAACGATTTAAAAGGAAGGAACTGGCTCTTATAATGAAAACCATTTATAAATGCATACAAAACAACAACTTGCCAAGTAGTTATCAACTAGTCTTTAGGAAAAGACTAGTTGATAACAAGAAATCATTCTAGCAGCAATCTTTCTTTGGTCATGAGTTTCAGTACTTAAAAGTTTCAGTGCAATAAAATAATTGTGAGGATTGCTTGCTTCTTTCATATTTAATGATGCTGAATTTATTTATGGCAATTTCTTTGTATCTTTAATAAGTGATGTAGTAAACCTTTTATGCATTGGCCTCAGAAAAATACATTGTAGATAACATTTTTACTTTGGTTGTCATCTAGTGCATAGTTTGCATGCTACTGTGTTGTTGAATTTTTTTTTTTTTTTTATGTTTTCATTTACTTCAAAAATAATGCACTAAACTAAAATGTAACAGCCATGTTGCATTTTTAGGAAATGCAGGCTGTTCCATAGGGTTGATTTCCTTTAATCGGGTGCAGGCTGTTCTGTAGGTTTGATTTCTTTTGATTGGGTATTTCTTTTCATTACAAATTTCAAGGATTTTTTTATTTATAGTGAAATATACAGTTTCACAACAATGATTCATGCCCTGTAAACACATTGAATAAGCTGAAATAGTTTTCATGTGAAATGTTTTTTTAAAGAATGCTGTTTTATAAATTTAATGTGGATAAGCATTTATGTAAGAAACTACTCCGATGTAAAAACAATTTGTACTTTTGCAAGCTGTCAGGTGGTTATTTGTTTTATGTCACCTAAATAGCAATTGAAGTGCATCAAATTCATACTTTTGATAAGTTAGTTTAAAGTTTTTAAACTGACAGGTATATATTCAAAATTACAGTCACAAGCATTAATGACATATAGATTCTTGAACAGAAATGGTTTTCAAATTTTCCCTTTATAATAAAGTAAAATATTTAAAATGTATATGTGGTATTCTGACAGTCATATGCATTTTTGTCCTCAAAAAATGTTACTAACTATATGGCTGTCTTTATAAAAAATGTCAAATTTAACATTTTCATTATGCATATTTTCATAATAATTAAATTTACAAGCACCATTAGTTCTTGTATAGAATGCTTAAATTGATGCACATCGAGATTATGTACATGTATAGATAGTAAAAACAAAGAAAGGAGGGGATAGTAATATCAGAATGCTCCCTGTGTGGGGTGACTTATGCAGTCTTGTTTTTTCAGCCAGTGGTTATTTTCAGAAAAATACTAACTGTTAAATATAATTTAACATTCATAATGAAATAGAATAGCACACACATAAGTATTTTGTACTTAGTAGAACCCCGGTAAATACAATTATTGAGTAGAAGGTGTGGGAGTGAGTGAAAGAAAAATTGGTGTAGGTGACATAACTATAATCCTTAGAAGAGGACCTGAAAATGCTTTGTGTTATATTGTAATTTTAATGCATTCCTGTGAACAGTTTTCTGCGTGGCAAGTTTATGTGCTAAATTGCAGACCTACTGAAGTCTTCTGCTGCTTCTTCCTGAAAGGTATGTATTTAATTATTTGTTTCTTCTTTTTTTTCTTCTTCTTCTGGAATAGCATGTGCTGACCACACTGGAATCTTTTCTATGCTTTTCAGTGATGGATTCAGGTATATGTAGTTTATGAAATTTTGTTATTGTCATCTTTTAGGGCTTCTGCAAAGTATAATTACTCAGATAGAATAGTATGTAATTCCATTGTTACTGATACATGTACAAGGGCTAGAAAAAAAGATGAATTTAAAAGGAGGTTAGATCTAACGATTACCATTTAGTTCATAAGAGAAAAAAAAAACACTAAATTTTGCACTTAAGCAACAGTATAACATCATGTTCTTTTGGATCTTTCCCCTCCCCAAAATATATTTCTCCCATTTATTAACCATCAAGGAGAAATTTGAAGGAAACTAAAATAGTTATAATGCATCCTCACAACTTTCTACTGCAGTCTTTCAGTTCAGTAAGTGAATCAAGCTATGTCAATAATCCAAATACTTGTTTATGTATTTGAAACCTATATGCTACTGTAGAAGCATTGTTGAAAAAGTTAGTGTGGAAGGTATTTTGTGGAACCAATTAGTTTTACAAGGTAAGTGATTATTATCAATATCAGAAAAGGAATCATTTAATGACTTTGCTACATGATCTCTTGAAATGTATTTGATAGTATGAAACAAGGATAATTCTTCTGTTAGTAGTATAACACAAAACTGCAGTGCTTCCCAATGAAACGAAATTTTATGTAGGGACACACACACACCCATGTATGTATGAATAAATCATACATACATATGTCACTGAGCTGTTGTCTAAGATTCAGAGGTTAGATCCTCAAAGAAAGGTCATGTGCCAGTTTAAAGTTTAAAACCAATGCTGCTAGATTGTACTTAGTTGTGTTGTATTAAATGCCTCCATTTACAGCAATCTCGACACACAACTTGAGCTTCACTGATATCCATCACACATCTCACACAAGATCTTTGTACGTCATACTCATTATCTTTTTTCATGCAGACGTACCTGAAACTGGTTCCCACATGATTGCCTCAGCTTTCATCTACTTCACTTTCCTACCATTTGAGCTAAATAAAAATTCTCTTAGTAAGCCTCTCACCACTTATTCTTTTAACATAACCAAAACCACCTCAGAATATTTGTCTCCATCTTACTAACATTTGAAAAACTGATGCGCTTTTATGAGTTTCAAGACAAATCAATAAATTGTGACACCTTTTAATCATACATGGGCAAGGTGTGTTAGTATTTTGATATTAGAGATATTTAAAGTTCCTGTCCATTAGGGAGCCCCATATCATGGGGGCTATAGGAGTTTACTCTATGTCAATGATTAGTGTTAAGCATGAAAAAATCTTAATGTAGATGAAGTAGAATAAAGGTTTAGTATTGTACTAGTCTCAAAAGGCCTCTTCCGCATTATTATTGCAGTGAAATGCATCTTCTTATATGCTTTCCTTCATGGCTACAAATAAGTAAAATTGCTATATACAAGTTCAGGACCATGGCAAGGTTATTCATGACTTCTTAGTAAAAGGACACCAGATGCTGTAAGCTTTGATTTGGGGTGTGAAGGTAGACATTATTGTGCAAAAGCACTTTATCAAGAAGAAATCCAGAACATTTTCTTAATAACCATTCTTGGTCATCTTCATGCTGTACAGTAAGAAACAATATTATTATTATTATTATTATTATTATTGCCAATGAAGTCACTGAGCAAAAAATGCCATTAGTCCCACAGAATTGTTGCAATAACTGTATCATTTATAGAAGGTTATTAAAATTAACTGTATCAGGTCTGGAAGGTTTCTGAAATTTTTATTTTTTCTGGTGATCACTGGCCCTGTTTTAAAGTTGAGGTGTGCTTAAACTATGTACTCCTCATCACTTTTTAGAAAACTGTACATAACCAATTTCCTTTCTTTCACCACCTTACTGCAGTTTTTCACAACATTAACACAAGATCTACAATTGACACTCCCCTCATCATTCCCTCTGCAAGAACTAATTATAGGTTACTGAGCTTCTTGTTTCACAGAATATAACTATGAAACTGCACTAACTGTTTTATAAGAATCCTCTTACATCTTTAAAAGGATTTTTTTCGTCTTCAAAAGAGTGTTTTTTAACTTTCAGTTTTTTTCATCTTTACTGTACCTAATTTCTTCTTTACATCAGTAGGGTAAACTCTTTGTCACACAAGTGTTTGCTAGGGCAAATTAGTAGAACTCCTCTGATTCTTCCTCTCTTGGAAGTCTCTTTTGCGTTCCCATAAAAGGAAATTTACCCTATAATTAGTGGTTATTCAAGATTTTTATTTTCCATTATAATTTTCTCATCTTACGAAAGTTGTTCACTAACAAATTACTGTTGTTTCCGTTCTGCGGACAGTGATTTATTAAAATCTGATGTGTAACAAATGTATTCAGATTTCATCTCCCACCATAGATAGTGCCCTGAGGAAAAAAACAAAACATTGGCCAAACATTTGTAGAAAAGAAGGGCAGCATGCCATCCTTTGAGTTTTGTGGTTATCTATTAATGTTCTGGCAACTCAGGATGGACACAGTTTATTAAATCTTATCTTGCCATGAGCATTAGAAGATACAGTTTTACATGATGGGTGGACTTTTTATATTCATAAAGTCCTGCTCTGTGTGTTGAATAATAGTGTTGTTTATCGCTTCAGTGTTTCTGTTTGCTTTTTTCTTCATGTAACGATATTGCATTAGGTGCTTGAATTAATTCCTGCTATTGCCCAATAGAGCGCAGCAGTGGCGCGCTGTGACCCGGGCCACACGAGACCTCCCTTGCGCACACACTTACCGTCCGTAGTCTGAACAAACTAGTCTGTGACACGCGATCGGAGGGCACAAAACACAAGTTTGTATCGCATTCTCGATGTCGAGTTTTGTACCAAAAAAGGAGCATTTGCGGGAAGCATTACTCTTCTGCTTTCATCTCAAGAAATCTGCAGCGGAAAGTCATCGTTTGCTAGTGCAGGCCTATGGGGAACATGCCCTATTGGAAACAACATGCAGGGAGTGGTTCCGACGCTTCAAAGCTGACGAATATTACGTGAAGGACAAAGAGCGCCCTGGGCAGCCGAAAAAGTTCAAAGATGGCACATTGGAGGCCTTATTAGACGAGGATTCATGTCAGACACTCCACGAGTTGTCTGAAACACTGCGGGTCGATGAGTCAACGGTTAGCAAACGTTTAAAGGCAATGGGAATGATCCAGATGCTCAGAAACTGGATCCCACATGACAAGGTTATTCTTCTCCATGGCAACGCTAGACCTCATGTCTCCAAATCCGTGAAGGAACTCTTGGAGGCACTTGGCTGGGACTTCTTACCCCACCCACCTTATTCCTCAGACATTGCTCCCTCGGACTTCCATTTGTTCCAGTCGCTACACATGGCATGTCGGAGCAGCACACCTTTCTGTCGCGGATATCCAAAAATGGCTTGATGAATGGTTTGCCTCGAAAGAACCTCATTTTTCTACCGCGGAATCCATTTGTTACCCCAACGGTGGGAAAGGATTGTAGCTGCCAACGGACACTACATTGAATAGACTATCCTGTACCATTCTGTGGCGACACACAGGTGTTTGTGTGGCAATAAACAGCGGAAATTAATTCAAGCATCTAATACTTGTAGAATCATCAGTGTTTTTTTTTCTTGAAATATTCCACACCTTTATGTTACCCAACTTCAGCAGACAGTAATGAATTTCTACAGTGAAACATTTGTTTCTTTGTTAATATTGTTTGCAGATTAAGACTAAGTAGAAGAACTATGGGGCAGATGGAATAGAACTGGCTTTTGGTAAAGACAGAAAATTGTTTTGGAAATACATGCAAAGTGAAAAAACGTGAGAAGCAAGAATAGGGAAATGGTAGGGTGGAAGCCTAGTGGAGTGGTATTTGTATTAATTATTATATAAAGAATGAAGTGAATACTTCTATGAATCATTATAACATAAAATAGAAATGATCTGTAGTAAAAGCAATTGATGCTGCTGAGAGAAAGAACTGAATGCTGCATTGACCTCAGAGAAGTTTGTGAAGATAAAAAATCCTGCAGGAGTAGACGGCATAATATCCGAGATGTTAAAAGTATGGTGACGATAATGTTATTGATTGGTTAGTTGAAATTTGTCAGATGTGTTGGGAGTTCAGCATTCCCAGGGTTCCTTTACATAAGGGCAAAGGTAAGAAGAGTGAAAGAATTACCATAGGATAAGTCTGTTGTGCTGACTGTACCAGTAAAACTGTTCATAAAAAGTATAATTTGTAAGGTACTACACTTGAGATCTGAAAGTGTAGAATATATAGAGTGGCTTTATGCTTGTTAAGAGTTGCACTAACCAAATCATTGCATCATTTCACATATTAAGTAAAAGTATGTGACACTTATACGAAAGTTGTTGTAACTGTTGAGTTGAAGAAGGCCTTATGATAGAGCAAACAGGATTCTTCTGTGGAAGGTCTTGAAAAAATATGGGTTAAGTTGGAATTTGCATGGACGTACTAGAAGTAGAGAAGTAGAGCCTGTTAGTCTTCCATAGGTGTAGGACTCGTACAAGGGTGTGTAATCTCTCAATGGTTGTTCAACGTATCTATGGATGCATGCACGATACCAAAATAGATAGCATTGGATATAGCTCAAGCTCAAATTAAGCTCGATGCTGCATTATGTGGTAATTGTTAATTCTATTTTTTAAGAATAAACACAATTCCTCTAAATTTTCTGTTTCACACGTTATAATTCAAATGTTTTGACCAAAGAAGGCAGTATGCAAAGAAGCGGTACTATACAGTTTACGGTGACAACGAAAATGGCAACTCAACTAAAGAAATGGTGAGTTGGAATTTCCGTTGCCATTGTAAACTGTATAATACCACTTCCTAGAAGTAATAGATCGCACACTGCCTTCCTTGGTCAAAACATTCGAATTATAACGTGTGAAACAGAAGATTTCGAGGAATTGTATTTATTCTTTGAAAATAGTAGGTAGCATTGGTTCACATCTTGGAAATTTCTTGTTTTGACAGTCAATGTAGACTGTCAGACAACAGAACAATATCATCAGCATAGAACAACTTGCAAAACAGGGAATTTCCAATATGTGAACTGATGCTGTCTACTATTTTTGAAGAATAAATGCAATTCCTCTAAATGATGCAAAGTAGGTTGTCAAGGGTAAATGAAATATACACTATTGACAAAAGTCACTGAACATGCCTTAAAAAGCAAATGAATGGATCCACTACATTGTTAAGATTCGTGGTACAGCTGCAAACGGTATAAAAACAATCCTGCAGCTGACTGCTATCATATCACACTGTGAGGTTGGGTGAAAATGTCATGGCGGGAGAGAACTGACTTTGAGAAAGGAAGAATTGTTCGGTGTTATATTAGTGGGTTGTCCATAAGAGAAACCGAGAGGTATTTAAACATACCCAAGTCAACTGTTTTAGATGCACTGAATAAGTGGAAGACAAGTGGCGTGCCTGAAGCAGCAAAGCGTACTGTCAGACCAAAGAAAATGAGTGATAGAGGACGTCAAAGCCTCAGGAGAGTAATTACAGCTAGTAGACACAGTACTTACTGCACAAGACCTCAGTGTACAGATGAGTAAAAATGGTGGAACCTCTGTACCATTCGCAAAGAACTTCATTTCATGGGTTACTGTGGTCGTGCGGCTGCTCATAAGCCTTTCATCTCCACTCGGAATGCCACTCGTCGTTTAGCATGGTGTAAAGAACATTTATCGTGGACCGTAGATCAATGGAAACAGGTCCTATGGACTGATTAATCCAGATACATGACCCATCAGTCTGATGGCTGTGTGTGTGGGTATGACGGCAGCAGGGGAAACACTATTTACCACAGTGTACTGTTCCTATGGTCATGTTTGGAGCTGGCAGTGTACTCGTGTGGGGGCGTTTTTTGTGGTATTGTCCCGGCTCATTGGTTATTGTGGACAAACCTGTTAACCAGCATGTCTACCTTAATATTCTGGACAATTATGTCCTACCAACTCTGTGGCAGTACTATGAAACTCAGCCTTGTGGGTACCAGCAGGATAATGCACCAAGTCATAAAGCAAGGACTGTTACAGCGTGGTTTGATGATAATTTCGTATCGTGCGTGGACTGGCCAGCACAGAGCCCTGATCTTAATCCCATAGAGCGCCTATGGGATGAATTAGAGCGCTGCATAAGAAGTTTGGAACCAAGGTCTACTATTAAGCAATAGTTAGCGGCAGCATTATGTGCTGAATGGAAGTGTATACCTATCGCTGTGTTCCAAAACATTGTTGAAAGCATGTCTGGAAGGGTCAGTGCATGGATTAAGGCCAAAGGTAGACCGGCACCATACTAACGTATATCAATAAATGCTATGTTGTGTTTCTTTTGTAGGAGCCTGGTGACTTTGTTCAATATAGTGTATATTCTGAGGTGGTTTGAACATGTCAAAGAAATGATTGATGAGATACTGACTACATGAATTAACTCATTCCAAGTGAATAGAAATTTAAGGGAAGCCTTTATGGTGACTGCTCATAGCCCTTAGAGTTGCTCAAACCCCTGAAACAAATAATAGTAATAATAATAATAAACTTTTGCAGAAATGCCCGAAAGATAAAAGGATTATGAGTACAAAGTACAAATGATTGCATTTGATGGATGTGTGTGAGACTCAGTTGTGTACCAAAATCACTGTAAATGAAGACATTTAGTAGGTCAATAGTAATTAAAATTTTTAGCATGAGTAGTAATTGAATTTTGGTAAAAAATATTTGAGGAGCTAATTTCTGAATCTGAGAGAATAGTTTAACATGTATGAATATACAACCATGCTAAAGTTATAACATGCCAACCAAAAGGTGTTTCTATTTGGGTCCTCCTAAATGTTGTACTTAACAATACATAGTAAATATACCAACAATTAACTTCATAAACTTACTTTTCAGACTAATGTAAAAACTCCCAGACATAAATGAAGGAAGAAAAATTCTTCATAATACATAGGAAATCGATAGAAAATTCAGAGCAAGCAGAATATAAATTCTGAATTTGCTTGTAATACTTACTGGTCATCCATGTAACACCTCTCAGAAAACTTGAAAATTTCATTGCCCTGGACTGGAATCGAACCTGCATCTCCTGATTTCCATTCGAGTATGCTAACCGTTGCACCACCAAGGACAATGATGTTGCTTACATTACTGTGTTCTAGTCTATGTTCATATTTAATATCAGTTATTGTTTTCCTTGGTTTCTGTTCTTCTTGAGTTCATAATGTCAACATTTATCTGTATATCTAGTTGAAAACTCATCTGTTGGAATAAACTGCTGTTTTCTTAAAGACTAAAACAATTAAAAAGAAAATCAACCAGTGTTAACAGAGATTGTATGTAAAGGTGACGAAAAGCCCTTAATCTACAGACTTTGCAGACTGTACTTTTTCTCACAGTGAAGTTGATTCCTTCCTTCAAGCTTTTACTAAGTCATCTAAACAAGATTGTTAAACACATTTCTAAGTCTTCTCGGTTCTAATCAAATTTATTCTTCAAAGGTTATACAAATTTTAAGGAGACATAAGAATTAAAGCATGCTGAGTATAAAGGCAAAATAAAACATGGTTGGACTTACTCTGTGTGCTTTCAAGTTGTTCTCAACTTTGCATGTATCAGTCCACCTTGTTTATATACACTCTGCTTATACTCAGTATTAAGGTACAAAGGAACTAGCTGTGCATGAATTGCATGTGGAGTATTTTTATAGAAAAATAATATTTTCAGTGCTATAATAACATGGAGTTTTTATATGCAAAAATGACTGACAGGGTTTTGGAATTTTTGTTTTGACATATTGTGCCAAGTGCATCACCTAGATCCCTTTCAGGCATTAATCAAAGTAATTTGGTTGATGGAATAGAAAAAATGTTGTAGAAACTTTATAGTTAACCATTATAATTAACCATTCTGGAACAAATAATTAACCATTTGTTCAATAAATGCCTTCAGTTTTTTTTTTTTTTTATCTGTGAACTTCTGTTTTGCACCTCATGTATTGATTTATTCTCCATTTCACGTCTTAAATATATTCTATTTGAAAAAACACACCAAATTGTAAGATCTCTCTTTTTTTGTCCTGTACTTTTATTATCTTTCTTTAGTAGTGGGGCTTGTTCCTGTATCCCTTAATGGTGGGTGTGAGCAGGCTGTATTTAACGAAGGCAGTTTGATATAAACAAAGTTGGAAACTACAGGAAAACATAGAGATTTGGAAGTTCACCCTACAACACAACTTTTTTTACGTTCTCTTCTTCCTGCTTTAATGTTAAACTCTTGTGCCATAGCAATAAAATATTTTTTTCATTTACATTAAAAATGCTTTCTGTTATGTGTTGTGAATTTACTGCTTAATGCTTTCAGTCATTCATAGCTAATAGTGATTAATAATGTATTTGGGGATGCACTGCCATAGACACAACACACACATGCAAAAAAAAAAAATGTTCCATATGGGTTTTATTATAGACTGAATTATGGCAAATGGCATGCAGTGAAAAATTATGTGTAGGCATGAAAAAAAGAAAAAAAAAGACATACCTCATTTGTAAGGAAATTCCATCCTTGGATTTTTTTTTTTTTTTCATTCTTCAGTTACTTTGCCTTAAAATATAGGATTTGGCATCAAAATATTCAGTAGAACATTTTTCAGTTTAAAAAAGCTTAGGTAATCCTTTTTGTCTTTGTGTATACATCTTTAACAGTATTTTATTCGCTCAATTTAATGACACAACATGTTATTTTCCTAAAGCATCTATCCAAACTAAGTTTGTGTGAAGCTTTGAATGATTTGCAGAATGTTTTAGGGCTTAATTCAGGGAGAAGAGTAAAAAAAAATCACTTTTTAACTTAGCAAAGTTAAAGCAAGTGAGATATGCAGACCTGCCAGGTTTTACAATATACCCGTAAAATTTACGGAAACACTACTTGTTTTATGGGCAAGATGTTAATTTTACCCATATTTTTTTTTTCCTCCTGACGATTTTGCACCCCCACCATTAGAACTTTTTTATTTAACTTAATCTATTTAAAATAAAGCACGGATGTGAGTTAGGAATAAACTTCTTTTCAACTACATGTGCTTACGTGGGAAACTTAGTCTGTAGTTTTCCCACATATTATCGTTTTGCATCATTTCAAACATTAAAGCTTGTGCTGTGCATAAACTGAACTGTCCCAGCTTTGGACTTCTCTATCTCTCACTATGTTTACCCCCCCCCTCTCTTTTCAAATAATGCATTGTTTGTCCCCCAAGTAGCAACTTCTCAGTAGGCTGGTATGGGGTGTCCGGCATTGGAGCACCGGTTTTCATTACCCCCAGTTCAAAATGCTATCTCAGAACGTAGCTATCATAGAAAAAAAATCAAACTGATTTCAAATTTGCTCAATTTGTGAGCCCAAATTGAAATTTCAACATGACAGAATTTCAGTATGCTGTTCAGGATACATAGTGGACCAATCCTATTGAAAATGGATGTTAGCACTCATGGGGACAGTGCAGTGCGCACATGTGCGAGATTTTTTTGTCAGAATTTTTGCACAATAACTTACCTGAAATTTGACTAATTTGGACGGAATTCCTATTTATAAAATGGCACATGTGTGATAGCTTTTTATTTTAGAGATTAAAGTGCAAAAATAATGTTATGTAGTAAAGCAACGATTAAAAGTTAATACTTGATTTGTGTAACATATCGACTTTTAATCGATTTTTTTGCTACATTTAATCAATATGATTGATAAGTAATTAAATCGAAGATATCAATTAAATATGTTATTGAATATATTTAATTTTTTTTATGGATTTCAGTTTCTGAAAGTTAGCCGGTATGGATGTTTCTTTGAATTTAGGCTTTCTTCGGGAAACTCTGTTTTTTGTATCGTAATTGTTTTAGACCATTAGCTGTCCATATAGGATATTTAAAGAGTATTATTATGAATCAGGAACTACCAGGGGGGAAAACTTAACCCTCTCGGGAGGGGCAGGGGGTTACAGAGTACAGAATGTTGAAGTAAAGACAGCATTATCTGCACTAACCCTTGAAGAAACCTCTGCAGTTCCCATTTGGAAAGAAACAAAAAAAGTTGCCCCATTCATCAACAAAGCATCTCTGCATTTCCAAGAAAGCATTGAAATTCTGTTCACAAAAAACTGATTTCAGAGACCCCTCACCAAATCCTATTTATTTGGATCTCTCTACTGAAATATGGCAACAGTTCCAACACCCTAATTTCAAATTGTAGTTCTGGCAACCAGCCCATCCAGTCTATCCCGGGTGATCAAGGTCGTAGGATGACCAAAAGCTAACGCTAAACGAACCTTTTTTACCATACATGACTGTGTGTGTTTTCACTCAATTTCTATGTTTATGTTGAAATACACTTTAAAATAAATGCAGAAATATCAACAGTACATGAATTTTGATTATTTTGTGAATTTTACATTTTCTTTCTTTAGTAAGGGATAGAAAGTTTCTCATAATTCCATTACAAAATAAACACAGCCAACAAAACAGCTTTTGGAGTTTTAAAACACTACAAATCCTGTCTGTTTGGTAAATAGAGGCATTGAAATATGTAATAAGTTTGTATGGTTTTACCTGCATACTTAACGACAATGTTAAACCACTCAAGTTTGAGGTTGGTCTTTTGTTGCTTACATATTCGGATTTTTCTGTAAAACTTATGGAATCAAAAGACTTTAATTTTGCATCATCTATTTCCTTATTTTACTTTTGCAGTTTGATTAAATCATCTTGAAGCATTATTGAGTTTTAAAAAGCCAATGAATATACAAAAAAGTAGCCTTGCATTTTTCCAACTGTATGGGAAAATATCCCTCTAAAATTACGCACAGGACAGTAAATCCAAGACAAGGTCACCTTCGAAAGAAATTCTGCTTTCCATTGGTTAATGGGATATGCTCTTTCATATTTCGGAGAGTATTTCATCAGTACTTAACATAGGTACATCGTACGTAGGAATAAACAACGGGGACAGAGGGAAAAGATCTAATAGATTGAGGTCCGAAAAGTAAATGCAATGAGAGACTTCGCATACAATGCTTTCTTTGAGATGTTGATAGTTCCTTGCCTAGGATCGGCTCCTTCACATGGCATAATCTCACATGACTATGGGCTTAATGATGATGCAAAGGTAGTTTTTGCATTAGTGCTGTATTTCTAAAAATACATGCAAATAGGTGAATTTTGTTTAAAGTAAAAGTCTTCTGAAACCAGGTACATCATTTAAATTTTCTCATAAAAAAAAAAACAACTGCAGCACAAAGTTTTTCTTCCTGTAGTTCTTTCCTTTTTTTATCTTAGAGCAAATTTGTGCATGTATTTAGGGCATGTGTTGCATACAATGATCTCACACTACTGTGTATGAGATACAACAATAGTAATAAAGAAAAAGGGCCAGTTGACATAGAGTATTGTAAAAGTCACTGGCATTTAACATTCTGTTGTGTAGGTTAGTACCAGAGTTTCATGTTGTTTCAAAAGATTTGCTTTAACAGTTCTTTCAACAATTGAAGAACAGAAAGTAATGTTTGTTTTATTATGCTCAATGGGAACAAACATCTTATTGTTGGTCCTTATTTCTTTCTCACTACTAGTTCTCCTTTAAGTCTAAGATTTTGAACCATTTCCTTCCCTAGTTTTGGTCTTCCAAATCAAGAATTACACTGTGTAACAAAATTTTATTTATTTGCTCTGGGGTATTAATTGTTACTTCCTAATTGCTTATGTCTAAAAAGTATACGAAATTACTATTATTCCCCACAGACTTTGCTTTAGTGACCAGGATGGTGATATTTTGAAATTTACCTATTTTTCAGAAGCTTCCAGATGCGTCAGTGTTTAGTAAACTTGGAGTAACTTCTGGAACTTTCTAGAACTCCCGAGAACCTTCCAGGACCTTCTAGTGATTAAATAGTGGTATTAAAACACTTACTCAAGGCTTTGCTCAGATTAAAATTCTTAATTCTATTTTAACTTTAAGAACTTTCAATTATTCTTCACATCTTCTAAGTTCTTTTGTTTTTACGCATGATTTTGGCCTCTTAGATTTTTATCAAGGCCTGTTCTCAATGTATACAAACTGTATCATATCAAAAGTTTTGTTTACACAGAAAGAGTTCAAATTTTGTTGCCAGGTTCTTCCTCTTGCGGTTGCCAGTTATTAAATTAAAAACTTTTTGTAATGTATTTTGTAAGTCTATTATTTTTTAATTAAGTTGTTAAAAATCCTATTTATAAGTTTTGAAGGTTCACTGCTAGAATTTTTTTTTTTTTGTAGAAACTTTCTTTAATTAGTCTCTTGTTTTAATCCTAATATTTTAATTTTTTGCCATAAAGGTTCACATTTCAATAACTGTATCTGATTTGCCAATACACTATTTTGAGCCTTTTCATGTTCCTGAATTCTGAGTTCCAATTTTCAAGATGTTTGTCCTGTATAATTGCTGTTACAGTCCTGTGGAATATGATATTAATTTTATTCCTTCCATCTTGTCTTGTGTATTACTGTGAGGTTCTTTATTAGCTAAATATGCTACTTTGTTCTGTGCTGTAGTTGCTACTTTTACATTATACTTTATTAAATGTTTATCAATTTTATTATTTAATTTTCCATTGGTATATACTTGATCATTTTATCAGTTTGTTCAAACTTTGGGATGTTTTTTTCAGTTTGTTTTTGTCTGACAGGTTGCATAATGTTAATTATAGTTCTCTTGGGAAAATCATTATCAATTAATATGAATTTCATTGCCATTTTTGTCATAGCTATCATTTGATTTTTTTCTGATGAAAGTAATTTTGCTCTAGCTATTAAATTTCTTGTGTTAATTTTTACTGTTTTTGAGTGGTACGAGCTATAATTCAGCAATTATTAGATTTTTCTTTCTTGAAATTATGAATGAAATCCAGACATTGTTTCTCTGGTGATTTTTATATTTATATTTTGAATTTCTTTGTTCTTTTCTTCTTGTATTTCAAATTTATGCTAGATTCCAAAGCATTAAAGAAATCTAGTATATGCTGTGCTGAATGCATTAATGATCAATGCATAATTATAATCATGCATGAATGTATTAGTTATCTTTAGTGCAAAATTTGAATTAGAGAAAGAAAATAACAAAGTAATTCAATATGTAGACATAAACGTTATCAGAGAAACAGAATGTTTGGATTTCATTAAACATTTCAAGAAAAAAGTATCTCTTATATTACTGAATTATAGCTCATAACACTCAAAAGCAGTAGAAATTAACACAACTAGAAATTTATTAACTAGAGCTAAATTACTTTCACCAGAAAAAAAAAATCAAATGGAAGCTATGACAGAAATGGCAATGAAGTTAATATTAATAGAAAATGATTTTCCCAAGAAAGCTGTCATTAATATTGTGCAGCATGTCAGGCAAAAACAAATGGAAAAGAACTTCACAAAGTTAGAAAAAACTGATGAAATGATCAAGTACATACCAATGACAAATTATGGAAAATTAAATAATAAAATTGATAAACATTTAATAAAGAATAATGTAAAAGTAGCAACTACAGCACAGAACAAAGTGGCATATGTAGCTAATAAAGAACCTTACAGTAATACACAAGACAAGATGGAAAGAAAAAATTTTGTATATCAAATTCCATAGGACTGTAAAAGTAATTATATGGGACAAATGTCTCGAAAATTGGAACTCATAATTCAGGAACGTGAAAAAGCTATTAATAACAAAGATCAAAATAGTGTATTGGCAAATCACATACAGTTATTGAAATGTGAACCTTTATAGTAAAAAATTAAAATATTGGACTATGAACCTTATTAAAACAAGAGACTAATTAAAGAAAGTTTTTACATTAAAAAAAAAATCCGTCAAGGAATTTTCAAAACTTATGAATAGCATTTTCAGCAATTAATTCAAAAATACTTACAAAATACATAATGAAAAGTTTCTAATTTAATAACTGACAACTGCAAAATGAAACTGGCAACAAAATTTGAATTCCTTCTAATAAACAAAACTTTTGATACAGTTTCTGTACATTGAGTGAGACTTGTTGGATGAACAGGCCTTGATAAAAAATCTAGAGGCCTGAAACACTGTAAAAAACAAAAGAACTCAGAAGACGTGAAGAATAATTATAATTAAAATAGAATAAAAATTAGTAGTGATATAAATACAGTGGCTTGAAGCCCCCCCCCCCCCCAGTTCAGTTTAGTTCCAGATGCTTAAGTATGGATACAAATCTGCATTTTTAGCACGTCTTTTGTAAAAAAAGGTCGTGCTTATGTTATCGGTTTGTCCGTCCGTCTGTACCCACAGTATCTCTGCAACTATTAGTCCGATTTGAAAAATTATTTTTGCGTTCGGAAGCTTGAAATATGCAAATGACGATCCTTCATTTCGATTTTTTTTTTTTTACGATGTACAATTTCGCCGCTAGAGAGCATAAATGCAGATGATGTCGAATTCAAAATTACATTTTATTCCACATATTTACTTCTAAACATCCAATTGAAAAAATTATTTTATCTTTCGATTCCATTTATGTCTAAGAGTATTTTAGATATAGTTTCTTTTTCAAATTACGCATATAGATTTTCCACTAGGGGGCGTAAAAGTAAATTACAGTTTTCCCGATAACTCTTCTTCTAAAACTCAGATTTGAAAAAAAAAATTCAGCGGATACATCTCCTGATGGAAAATCTCTTGCATATAATTTCGAATTTTTGGTAAAGAATACTTTGGCCACCAGGAGGCGCAAGTGATAATTTTTGCTTCTGATGTATTTGCCATAAAATCTGAGCTTCTAAAATATCGATTGAAAAAATTCTTTCGTGAACTGATGCCATTCACACAGATAAACCTTTTCGGAATTTTTTCTTCTTAAAATATTCCACAATTTCTCCGCCAGGGGCGTAGATGTATATCTTATTTTTGTCAATATCTCTACTTCTAGGAGTCCGATTTGAAAAATTCCTTCTTTGTTGGATAGTGTTTTCCGCGTGACATGTTTTTCATATAATTTCAAAATTTTCAAGTAATTCATAGACTTTCCACTAGGGGGCGTAGCAGTAAATTGCGTTTCCCCCTATATCTCTGCTTCTAAATCTTTGATTTGAAAAATTCTTTCTGCACCGAATACAGCTCCTAATGGGAAATCGTTTGCACATTATTTCTAATTTTTGTAAAAAAAATGGTTTGGCCACCAGTTGGCGTAAGTCTTAATTTCCGCTTTTGATGTATTTGCAGCAAAACATGAGCTTCTAAAATCTCGACTGAAAAAAAAAGTTTGTTGACCGATACTACTCATGTTGACAAACCTTTTAGGAACATTTTCTTCTTAAAATAATGCATGGTTTCTACGCCAGGGGGCGTAGATGTATATCTTATTTTTGTCAATCTCTCTACTTCTAAAAGTCCAATTTGAAAAATTCCTTCTTTGTTGGATAGTGTTTCCGATGCGAAATGTTTTTCTTATAAATTCAAAATTTTCAAGTAAATCATAGACTTTCCGCTAGGGCGCACAAAGGTAAATTGCGTTTTCTGCTCCTAAAACTCTGATTTGAAAAATTCTTCCTGTATCGCATACAAGACCTGATGAAAAATATTTTTCACATAATTTCTAATGTTTGGTAAAGAATGGTTTGGCCACCAGGGGTCATAAGTGTTAATTTCTGCTTCTGATGCATTTGTAGCAAAATCTGGGCTTCTGAAAACTCGACTAAATTTTTTTTTTCTTGGACCGATATTGCCTTTTGGATAAACCTTTGAGAATACTTTCTTCCTAAAATAATGCATGGTTTTCCCTCCAGGGGACGTAAAGTCACATCTTATTTTTGTCAATAATCCTGTTTCTAAGAGTTCGTAAGCTCACGATTCCGTTTATAGCAATATCTGAGGGATTAAAGACCCGATTGAAAAACTTCTTTCTTCAGTCGGATACTATTGTTTTCCATACCGGTTCCATTGACTTTGAATAAAAGCTTTGATAAATTTAATTTGCGTCAGAACGGATTCAAAAGATGTGCTTATTACACCCGAAAATTCGGTGTTATCTTTCTTGTTTTGAGATAGCATGAAGACACTGTAAGCATTCAGCAGACATATATTGCAATGTCTGTGGCCAATTTATCAAGACAAGAGCAAAAATGTACTCTGTGGAAGCATCTGTTAAGATGTGTGAGGCCTACAAGACACATTTCTGCATGCCTATCGAGGATCAAGACCAACAATGGGCACCTCATTTCACCTGCGATCGTTGCAACAAACCTCTCTAAGGTAAAATGGACAACTGAGAGAAACACATACTACCCCAACTAAAATGACCTCAATGACTTGATCAGATATCTTGGTCTTACCAAGTCTAATGTTGAGATTTTGACATCTAGGCTGAAGCAGTGAGACTTGTTGGATGAATTTGTGCTAGTTGCAGATCAGAGGAAATGTCACCAAGCTTTTTCCAGCTTCTTCACCCATCAAGATGGACTCTTCTTCTGCCACAATGTGATTGGTCTTTTTATGACAATTGGAATTGCCTTTAACCTGAACAAGGGGTGCATGCCTCTTCATTAACAGCTCATCCAGGAGCCTGAAAGCCATGCCACTCCATAACAGGAACAAATACCTGTTTCTTCCCTTGGCTAACTTGGTGTTCCTCAAAAGGATTACAACAGCATCAAGAGCTTTGCTTAGATGCCTTAAATTATGATAACTATGGCTAGGAGGCTATTGAGGACTTCAAAATGGTGGCATTCCTGATAGGTCTCCAAAGCAGTTTTCCAAGTTTCCTTGCTGTCTTAGCCTTTGGGACAGCAGGAACACCAAGGCACATGGCCACAGCAGACTGAGTTCTCTGTGGGGAAGAACTACACCATGTGGGAGCCACTGGTGGATCCCCAGAAGGTGCTGATGCCACCACTGCACATCAAATTGGGCCTTATGAAACAATTTGTCACACCTGTAGATAAGGAGTCAGCAGCCTTCCAATTACCTGCAAAACTTCTTTCCTAAACTTTTTGAGTTATAGGTCAAAGCCAATGTCTTTATCAGACCACAGATAAAAATGATACTGCAGTGCAAGGAATTCCCCAATATGCTCACTACAAAGGAGAAAGTGGCTTGGAGCAGCTTTGTCATAGTTGTTAGGCACTTCCTGGGCAATAATAAAACCAAAAAGCTATGTGGAGCTGGTTGAGACTCTGGTGAAGAACTACATCAAAATGAGCTGCAGGATGTCCCTCAAAGTCCATATCCTTGATGCTCATCTTGATAAATTCAAGGAGAACATGGGAGAGCAAGGTAAGCTCTTCCACCAGAATATACTGGACTTTCAATGTTGCTACCAAGGACAGTATAATAAGAGCATGATGGGAGACTATATTTGGGCGCTTATTCATGAAAGTGATTTATAGTATAGTCATAAATCTTGAAAAACTATTCACTTCTAAATATTTTGGGGTCATTTTTGTATAACTGTAGTATAAATACATGTTAATTTTGATTCATATGTTGTTTGTTTTACTTTATGTGAATGAAAAGATGCAAATTTACCTGTTTCCTCATTGGAAATAAGCAAATTTCGAAATGTCATTGTCCTGGTCGCAAAAGCAAAGTTTGTGAAGAATAATAGCCATGTTTATACATTGTAGGTATAAGTGATCAGGAAATAACAGTTACTACCAAGGAACAAAAATTGTGTTACACAGTATTATGTGATAATTAATACTTGCACTTTGTTTTTTAATTCAAGTTTTTGTCATTTAATTTCAGTCTTATCTATTCAAGAACCGTATATCAAGATGTATTTTCCATTGATACAGGGCTTGAAAAATACCATGCCCTAGATGCCTGGGGCATGTAAATTATCGGCCTGGTCAGATAAATAAAACATCTAGTTCCCCAGTCGGGGTAACTAAATTTAAAAATAAAGTTTGGAATAGAATTTCCTACTACAGGAAAAAAAGACAGTCATCACGTGTCATGTTTCATTTCACTGCTAATCACTGGAAGTTGTATTATCATTACATAGTGCCAAGGACAGAAGAATATTGCTTCTTCAATTATACACTTGCGGACAATGAATTTTGCGCACCTAGAAAAAAAACATGCCACAACCGCGAAACTTTGCAAATAACTAGAGTGCATGCTGGTATACAAATGATCCACGTTTGGTGCGAGTGCACATGACCACACACCCTGTGGTGGCACTGCAAGCATGAACCATCAGCCTTATAAACCAGTATGTAGTCAATGCCCCATGAAAGCGAAAAGCACCAGCCGACACAAGCAAGAGTACAGAGTGACAAGAATGCCGGGTAGTTGCCAGAGACATTGATTTACGCCACTTACGGACTTTAAGAGAGGCCTGATGATCGGGCTGAAAACCGCGGGGTGGTCGGTGCGCCATACAGCCCGCCATGTGGATCGTTCTGACCCTACCGTCTGACTGTGTTGGGAGCAGTGGACACGTGACAGCACTGCCACATGGCGAAGTGGCTCTGAATGGACCAGGAGGACCACCGGTAGAGAGGATCAATGGATCGTGCGCCAGGCACAAATGGATCCCACGGGGACCTGGTCCACTATATAGGGAGATGTAGAGGCTCCTATGTGCCCACAAACCACTTCCCCATGCCTCACAGAAACAAATCTGCAATATCAATGCCCCTTACGTGTGCTGCCATCAACACCGGGACATCAACGGCTCCATGTGCAGTGGTGCCAGGCCAGAGCGACGTGGAATGCCACAGACTGGTGACGTGTGGTGTTTAGCGATGAGTGCCGCTTCGTTTTGAGAACATATGATTATCGTGTCCAGGTGTGGAGGTCCCTGGGTCAACAGCACAATCCCAACCTCGCTATTGAACACCACACCTTCCCCACTGCAGGCACTATGGTCTGGGGATCCATTGCCTACGATAGCCGATCAGCTTTAGTAGTGGTACGTGGATCATTGACGGGCCAGCGGTATGTAGATGAGATCCTATGTGCTCCCATTCTTGGCCAGGATTCCAGGTGTGCTATACCAGAAGGATAATGTCCACCCGCACACAACTTGGGTTGGTTGCCCAGGACTGCCTACATCATGTCCAGATACTTTCATGGCCTGCCTGCTGCCTGGACATGTCCCCTATTGAGCATGTGTGGGACCAGTTGAAACGCCAGCTGCCGCCGTGCCGCACTATCTGCGATTTGGAGCACACCATCCAACACGTGTAGGCCAGTCTGCTGCGGGACAACATCAGGCGTCTGTTTGCCTCCATGCCGAACCGTATTGCAGCATGTATTGCCGCATGAGACGGTGCAACGCGCTATTGAAGATGACTGAACTGTGTGCCAAAGATACCTCTGTAATTGTCCTGCAGCTCTGTTCTTGCCATCATGTATATTATTCATCTGTATCATTACGTCCATAAAATTTCAGTTAAATCTGATGCTTCATTCTTGGTGCACAAATTTCATTGTCAGTGAGTATCATGATCTAGGTCCAGAAATTGGAATCATATGTAGTTTTGCTCCAAGTGATGTTTATTGTCAGCAACGGATGCATGTCTCTGATGCAACTAGCCTCTGGTGTTTAGTCACAAAGGTCAAAAACTTAACAAAAGGAATATGGCAGAATCCCTAAATTTCTCAAATACCAATTTCATCATCATACCATTTCATACCAATTTCAGCATCATCATCTTAAAACTTGAAATACACGCTTTTATGCATTGGACATTTTGAATACAAACCCTTAAAACTGAAATTCAAAACATTTAAAAAAATGTTCATATTCATATTTTTTAACTTAACAAATCAGAACCCTCATTTTTTTTTTTTTTTTTTTTTTTTTTTTTTTAATCTTAAATTTTTCTGGGCAGGTCCAGCATTTACTACCTGGGCAGGTAAATAATTTCTGCACATGCCCAGCTGGGCATGCAACTTTTCAGATATTTTTTAAGCCCTGCATTGATACCTCATTTTCTGTGCTTGTCTGGTTTAGTAGGTTATACCTTACCGTGTTACCATAGTGTTCTTTTCTTTTTTTTTTTTTTCATGCTGTGTCTATAGGAATGTTCTTCCATATTGTTGCAGGTCTGAGCAGTTTGATTTCGATTCTTAACATGCTGTGTTCTTTAACATTTGGGAGCTGGTTAAATTTAGGCGAAACAAATGCTAAAGGGTTGAAACGCAGGGATTCAACTCCAGAGCCAAATAAATACTGAGCAAAAATTATACACACTAATTTTTTTTTTAATTGGCAGAACACCCTGTCTGCTAAAAGGCAAATTTGTACACTTGGTTTGTGTAAAAAACGGGAGAGACCTTCCTTTTTATTGAGTCTTTATTCCTTCTTTAGTTCTGGAGAGTAGGCTCTCCACATTTCACCATACCGGGAACAATTAAAGTTCTGGATATCAAGTGCACCTCTGACAAAAGCAAAGTTCAGTCTATGTCACTTGAGCACTGGTTAGAATCCCATTTCTAAAAGTAAACTACGCAAATTGATAATCAAAAGAGAGTACTTACATATAGCTTGAGGATGCACTGTAATCCATGAAGATGGAGAATGACCTTTCTCATCGGCGAGGCACGCTGCTGCCCTGATGGATTTAAGCAATTTGTTAAAAATGTGAATACCTTGCACTTTCACCACACAGGAAGGACACTGTAGAAGCGATGGCACACATTACGGTTAGCGGGAACTTTTCACCTGTATGACATCCGGAAGGGTTGGCACTCCCTTCCTTTCATTTCCTTCGGGAAGCATCGAAATGCTTCTCCCATCAGCAGAGATCTTGTGGAGGTGGAGGGAAGAATGAACAGGTGGTTAGCACTTTCAACCCCGCAGAGTGATGTCCTTTTAACTCGGTGTGAGGAGCAGTTGGCGACATCACAGGATTCAACAGCCTCCGAACATCTTCGGCCAGGGAAAAGCTCTTTCGCTGTGGGACTCTGATGTTGAGTTAGAAAGAACCCTTTCCTTAGTGTTTTTTATCTCCAAGGCTCATTCCATGCTGGCACCTTACTATGGGCTATTCCAAGCCCATGGTACTGTCTGCAGCTGTGTCCACATGACAAGGGGAATTCCTGGCAACTTAAGAGAACTGACAACGTCCTATGTTCCCAATAGAATGGTATCACACTGCTCCTCTAAACTAGCCAGTGACTCGTGACACTAGGTCAACGTATCCCCTCCTTCACAGTCTACCATAGTTACAAGTTCAGGTGGACTTTACTCAGCCACACAAGGTACATACATTTTCATCCCACAATCAGTGCCCCAATCGTCTGACAACTGCGATTCGGGCACTTTCTTTGCTACTTTCCGTGGGCCACAAACCCGTCCGCCTTACATCTGCGGACTTCGAGATTCAACTGCTCTTTTTCTCTTCTGCACTTCTTCCTGCTGCTAGCCACTTGCTTTTCGTCAACAACTGGAGATTTCTCTTCCTTCGCACAGCACGCCCATTGCCTGGCCTTCGACCCATGATAGCCATAATTTAGATGTCGCTTAACGGATTTTTTTTTAGCATTAATGGCCCACTTGAAAGCTTATTTACAAGTGCCAAGCGTTGCTCTGTCGCAACACTGGGTGGTCCCCTTTTGTCTCCGGGTGGTCTGCACTCACAACCTTACAATTCCTTTCATATACAATGGGGAAATGAATTTCCCTGAAGAAATAACTCTTCATAAATACAGGGTAGGCTTTGTAATGCTATTATTGGCATATTTTCACTGTATTCCATGTAACCACTTCCTTCAGAAAACCTTAAAATTACATTGGAATTTCCTTGTCCTGGGTAGTGTAATGACTAGCATACTCGCCCGGAAATTGGAAGGTGCAGGTTCATTTCCCACTCCTGGACAATGTAACTTTCAAGTTTTCTGAAGGAAGTAGTTACATTTATACAGTGAAAATATGCCAATAATATTGGGTTGTCGGAAAAGTCATGACATATTTTGGCACCCGATGGCGGTCGGGCGGTTTTGGAAGTACTAAAGGCATGCACATCTCTGTTATCGCTACGGCATTCGACAGGTGCCAGTTCTAGCTGCAGTCTAAAAGGAATAGTGAGCGATTTGGTTGATTTGCGGAGATTTGACATCAAGTTGAAGATGGAAGACCAAACTGTGCATTTTCGCCATATTTTACTCTTTTACTTCCGTAAAGGGAAGAACTCACATTAAGCTTGTGAAAAGTTGCGTAAAGTGTACAGTGATAATGCTCTACAAGAACGTCGGTGCTAGCGGTGGTTTGCAAAATTCCTTGCTGGTGATTTTGACCTCAACGATGCTCCTCGGTCCGGGAGGCCCACCGAGGATGACGACGACCAAATCAGGGCATTGATAGAGTCAAACCCACGTTACATGACACAAGAGTTTACAGACACATTACACATTCAAGCGTTCATGACCACCTGAAGAAGCTGGGATACGTAAGCAAGCTCGATGTGTGGGTTCCTCGTGAACTCAAAGAAGTTCAATTGATGGCGCGTATAAACATCTGCGATATGCTCATTAAACGTGAGGAAAACGATCCTTTTTTGAAGCGACTGATAACTGGTGACGAAAAGTGGATTGTGTACAACAATGTGCTGTGCAAACGGTCTTGGTCCCGACGTGCTGCTTCGCCTCAAACGACATCCAAAGCAGACATTCATCAGCGGAAGGTTCTGGTCTCAGTGTGGTGGGATTTTAAAGGTGTCTTGTTTTTCGAGCTCCTACCACGGAACCAAACAATTAATTCAAATGTGTACTGTCGGCAATTGGACAGTTTGAACGAATTTGTCATCCAGAAACGTCCAGAGCTCGTTCATCGTAAAGATGTTGTGTTCCATCACGACAACGCGAGACCACACACAAGTTTGATCACCCGCCAAAAATTATTGGAGCTTGGGTGGGATGTGTTGCCACACCCAGCATACTCGCCTGACCTTGCACCGTCAGACTTCCACTTGTTTCACTCTCTTCAACAGTCCTTGCGTGGTATAACGTTCAATTCAGATGAGGCTGTAAATCAGCACCTTGTACAGTTTTTCGCCACGAAAGACGGGTCTTTCTATGAACGAGGCATTCTGCAGCTCACTGAAAGATGGCAAAAGGTTATCGAACAAAACGGGCATTATATCATTGATTGATCTTTGTTCTTTCTATCAATAAATGACCTTTGCAAAACATGGCTAAAATATGTCTTGACTTTTCCGACAACCCAATAAATAGCATTACAATTCCTTTGTTTTCAACCAGCCGAAACCCCAAATTAAGTGTACTAATTTCTCTGATTAATTCTGCAATTGGCTGAATATTTAATTAAATCATTATCATAATTCAATCACATGCTTTTGGCTCATCCCCCCTGTTAATTAATTCATTTCGACCCCTAATTTCATAACAATATGTATTGCACTGGATTTCAATATACTTCCTGTTTTACTAATTCACCTCACAAAGTGTTAAACTGAAGTTACAGTATATCCCTGGAAAAATTTTCCTGCTGTTTATTTGCTATTTAGGGCTGTGTGTGTGTGCAGCAGGGAATTCAATTCTAACTAAATTAATTATAAAACTTTTTAAGCAGATTACATCCTCTTGGAAAATATGAATATATTTCAATATTTTGCAAATATGAAATAATCAGTATACTCAGTTATTAATAAGTATATATATGAACATGTGAAAGTTTGCTAATTTCTGTTTCTTGTGTCTTTGTTAGCATTGTATACAATGGAGGAATTATAATGATGTTCATGAATAAACAGTTGAAGTTAAAAAATTGAAAGAAATGGCTAACTTGTTAAAATGCAAACTCTTCGTCCACATTAAATGCATACTCATGTTCCATCCATGTTGTTATGCTGATTTAAATATGTAGTAACATAATCAAAAGACCAAGGTAAGCGTAAACGACAATAGCCAAACGTTGAGAAGTGAAATGAATGAAAACACAGAAACTATACAAACATGCAGGCAGGCTAAAATTTGAAGGTTCGCAAAAGGAACTGTCAACAGCAAAATCAGAAAGTTCATGACAAGAATGGTCAAAAATTAAAAAAACTTTGAATGAACATTGTCATCCTCCTCCATAATCTCTCAAATGCATTTCAGCATGTGTATTCATGTCATCCTCAGTGGTATTTGAACTGTAAATAGCCAATGTTTGGCCACAGCCATCTCCATACAACTGTACTAACTTACGGCCACGTAGCTGCTCATCATCCGCATCATCTGCACTGCGATATTCTGTTTGTGCACCATCTGGTGGTCAGTTGTTTGACATGACTTCATGTTGTAGACTATGTTTTTTTCGTTTTTTACTTCCACTCTTTTTTTGTTTCATTTTTTCCCCATACAAGAAATTTCCCTGCATGTGAAAGGTCTACAGGGAAATTAGTATTACAATTGATGTTGTAATACTGTACAATTGTAATACTAATTTCCCTATAGACTTTTCACATGCATAAACATTTCTTGTATGGAAAGAAATGAAACAAAAAAAGAGTGGAAGAAAAACTGGAAAAAACATAGTTTTAAACAAGAAGTGATGTCAAACAGCCGACCACCAGATGGCACACAAACAGAATACCACAGTGCAGATGACGGGGATGATGTGCAGCTACATGGCTGCCAGTTAGTATAGTTGTACGGAGATGGCGGTGGTCAAACATTCACTATTTACAGTACAAATGCCACTGAGGATGGCATGAGTGCATATGCTGAAATGCATTTGGAGATTATGGAGGAGAACGGCGAAGTTCATCCAAAGTTTTTTTAAATATTTGACAATTCCTTTTGCGAAGCACAAAAATTTAGCCTGCATTTTCGTACAGTTTCTGTGTTTTCATTTATTTCATTTCTCAACATTTGGTTATTGTTGTTTTCTCTTACCTTGGTCTTTTAACTACGTTACTACGCATTTATATCGACATAACAACACGTATGGAACATGAGTATGCATTTAATGTGGATGAAGAGTTTGCATTTCAACAGGTGAGCCATTTCTTTAATTTTAACTTCAACTGTTTTACTGTTTATTCGTGAACATCATTAGAATTCCTCCATTGTATGCAATGCTAACAACGATGCAAGAAACAGAAATTAACGAACTTTTACATGTTCGTATATATACCTCTTGGAAAATATCTGAATTTGCAACAGTATCAGAGGGTGGCATGTCAAAGTTTAATTTTCATAAGCAAGTATGTGATGCTTGCTTATGAAAATAAAATTGTTACCTTTTGTTTCAAATTTGTTTACTCTACAGGATTATACATAATATTTTCATGCGTAGTTGTACAAGCAATCCCACTATCTAAAATTCTTCAGTTCTTAAATTGTATACCCACATGGTCAGTGTAATTTTTTATAATCTGTGATTCCCTTAACTTGGAATTGGATAAAATCAGACAAATTAATCATTAATTCCATCTTCATATTCCTTCAAAGATGATCTCGAAGTACAGGGAGAAGTTCATATCTTTAGTCTCAGTCAATGAAAATAAAATCCTCCATTTTAAAAGTTGTGTTCTTTTTAATGTTACACCTCTTTTCAGATTGGTTCAAATTTTCAACAATTATAAATTCAGACTCTTCCTTAATATTTTGCCTCTACCACAAGTTCTTGTTAAAAATGAAAGCTCTTAATACATGTGGTTTATGACATATTTTTATAAAAAAAAATACCATGTGTAACTGCATGCACAGGTAACTCTTTTTATTTGTTTTCTCAAAAACAGGAATTTAGAGGTGATATCAAATTTGGCTTTAGCAGTACAGTGTTAGCAAAAATAAATGCAGAAGACCCATTTGGTGAAGCATATGATAACTCTTGTTTCAAAGTTGACTGCATACAGTGAATTGCTACTCAGTGCCATGGCCAGGCCTGAATTTAACTACTGCAGCCCCCCCCTCCGGGGTCAAGGAATTTTGCGCCCCCTCTTTTTCAAACTTGATAAGCCTATATTGTAAAATATCAAAGCATAATAAAACAAACAAAAATGTCCTGACAAAAATACTTTATTCACTCAACAGTAAAAAGTAAAACAATTACAATTAGTGGATTAAGGATTTATCTCTTGCTTTTTCATTAGCAAATTTGTCTATAACATCTTCATAGTCTAATTTTGCAGTTAAATCATTTTCAATGGCAAGCACAGCAAGGTTGACCAAGCTTTGTTGGATTTGAGATGAATGTAAATAATTTTTAACCCTCCCAAGTGCTGAAAAGGACCTTTCAGCTGAGCAGTTTGTAGCAGGAGTACATAAATAAATCTTCAAAGCAATAGAAACATTATGATAATTAATTCAAACCCTGGACGTGGATTAGAACATCAAACAGAAATCATCGCTCTTTCCATGTTAATAAGTGAGTCTCGGAAAAGTTCTCATCGGCCGCCACCAGGAACCCAGTGGCGGCCGATAAGAATTTTTCCGAAACTCACTTATTAATGTGGAAAGAGCGATGATTTCAGTTTGATGAAGAAACATTGAGATATAAGTCTAAAAGATTTTTAGCAATCAGAAGTTTGTTTAAAAGTGGTAATGATAGGTTATTATGTCCCTCTTCTAAGAGAAAACTTTTCAGATGGATACATTCTGTTCCAAATGTTTCTTCTATATCTGATGAGTAAATCTGTTGCAATTTGTCAGCTGATTTGTGAATTTCATCAGGATTAGTTTCTGTGAGGTTTGACAAAAATAAGAATCTTTCAGAAAATTTGTTGTAAACAGATATTCAGATTTTTAATTCTGTTGACAATTTGTGAAATATCTTCATATAACTGGTCTGCAGGATACAATTTACATCATTTTCATTGTCTGGTTCAGATTCAGAATCTGACTCATCAAAGAATCTCTTTTTTTAATTCGTTTAGGCCTACTTTCTTTCCTCTGTTTCTACTACTTGTTGAATGTTTTGATTTTTTTTTTTTCTCTAATGCTCTTATAAACTTCAAATGACAGTTTCATTTCATTCAGAAAGGTAATGATAGAGTTATACAACTTGACCACAGTACCGATATCCATTTCCTCATATTGTAATTTTTCACTTACAGCATTGAATCTTTCCAGAATAGCTCCCTAGACTGCAGCCATGAAAGTAATTTCAGAAGACTACAGCTTTTTCAAAATTCCCCTTGCCTTTTGTCTAGTGACAGGCTTCTTATTTTCATCTTCTTTCATACATTTTAGGGCTTTAATAATGGTTTCAAAATCACAGTTTAGTCTTTTACATGCTTCTTCTCGTGTGGACCATCTTGTTACAGAAAGTATTTTGAGAGAAAGGTTTCCCGATGTGAAAAAGGACTCTAAAAGCTTCCAACGATAGGCTGATGCTGAGAAAAAATTGTACAGATTTTGTAGCACCTCAAAGAAGGTTATAGTCAGCCTGCAACAAGTTGAAGTGCTCGATCCCAGTAAATTAAGGGAGTGGGCTGAACACGGTATGAAAAATGCCAATGAATTGGCCTCTTTGATTCTTGCTTGCAGGCCAGAATATATCCCGGACATATTAGCAGCATTGTTGTATGTTTGGCCCTGACAGTTACTTATGTCTAACTCATGGGTTGAAAGGATAGTAATCACAGCATTAGCCAGCTCTTTACTGGCATGTCCAGGGTCCAAGATTTTTTTTAACTGTAAAAAACGATCTACCTGAACACCTTCTTTGTTTACATATCTGACAATGAAGCTTACTTGGTCATTGTGTGTTATGTCAGGTGTGGAATCCACAATAATTGCAAAATATTTGGATTCTTTCACTTCCCTTACTATTGCATTGATGACTGTTTTTGCCATAATCTGTATGAGCTCTTCATAGGTACCAAATGATAAGTATGAAGTCTTACCTTTAC
Source organism: Macrothele yani (assembly GCA_039090855.1). NCBI lineage: Eukaryota > Metazoa > Arthropoda > Arachnida > Araneae > Macrothelidae > Macrothele > Macrothele yani. The sequence continues at coordinate 2,037,957 of CM077022.1, read as the reverse complement.
CATGATTGCCATACTGGACTATGCGACTTTTCAAGAACGTGTCAAATTCTGCTATATAAGCTCCAAGCACATCATAAAATTTCCATTCTGTACAGAACCAAACATTTCATCTGCATCCCAGAATGGTAGCCCATGAGAGGACAGTTTTTTTACAACAGCCACTACCCTCTGGAGAACAACACATCTCCAATATTTAATTACTACTTCAAACTGACATAGTACACGTCTGTCAACTCTGCACAGTTCATTGCCCCGTCTTTTAAACATTAACACACAATCACTATGAGAGTTGGAATTCTCATGTTCTGTCACCTGATGATCAGCATGCTTCAAATCATTAAAGCCACTTGCAGCAAATTGTGATGTCCCACCAAAAAGTTTACATGGAGCACAAAAAACAGACCCTTGGCTGCAGGAATACACTAGATAGTCACGCTTCATAATGTCTGATTTAAAAGTTTGCGTTCAAACAGCTCTTTTGTCAGGACTTTGTGTTTGTCTGGATGAATCCGCTTAGAATTAGAAAAATTGCTGTCTATATTTTGATTCACGCCATTTTGGGCAAAGTAGTCCTGTGTGACATTTATCACCCCCCAAAAAAAACAGGTCATCCTTTGGTTTTAAAATTTCATTTTCTTTTGATACTAGATCGTCTACATTACCAGCACTAGACCTACTGGGTAACACTACTAAAAGTAAGTGCACACTCATCAAGTTTGCCTGTATCACCATTTTTATTTTCGGTGATTAATTGAGACGAAGTTGCTTCCGTTTGAGTTGTGTTTCTGGGGGAAAAAGAGTGTAGGTTTAGTGTTTGAGACAACAATTCACTTTCCTTCCTCTTTTCTTCTGCTAATCTGCGGTATTTTGCACCACTTAATCGTTTTTGGCCATCCATTTTGTAAAAATGACACGAAATACACTCGTAATGAAACACAACTCATTCAATACAAATCACGAAAAAAAAAAAAAGCCACGTACAAAGTATAGCGCCAAAATAACCTCACAGTCACACAGCACACTGTGAACAAACAATAGTGAACAGTGTAATGCAATATTTATCACCTCCGTTATGAGTATATCACACATCTTTTAATACTAAAGCTAAGGTAAAAATACAGAACATACTGTCATACAACAGATACATGCTTAGCATTTACAGACACAACTCCGGTAAACAAACATTTCTTTTTCATGGTTTTAGGTTACATGCCTGGTAGCGGTGCGCCCATGGGGTACGTTCCACTTTCAAGCAGCAGTGGCTTAATACTATTATCACACAAACAGTGCTGATCAATTACTGCCCACAGCCAGATAGACCGCAGTACAAAACTTTCCTAATTCTCGTAGTGCTAAATATCCCTTTCCGTTCAAACGCTACCATACTGCTCATATTCTCGAAACTCATTTTAAAACTATTTACTGGTTATCTTTTGGCCGCCCCCATAAATTCTACCCTGGGCTGAGGCCCATGTGGCCCATGCCTAAATGCCACCCTGGGCATGGCCATTAACTCTTGTCTGAAGATCTTTCATTTAGTTATGATATGCTGATTGGAAGATCAGTTTGCATTGCTAACATTTCTGTTAGTCCATAGCTACAGAAAGAGCATCAGCTTGAATCTTGTAACATCCTGTTAAATGGTACTGATTTAAGGCTCATTTTGTGTGGAAAGAAAAAATGGCTTTTGGCATTTACATATAGTTATTATTCATCTTCATACCATTAGTACTCAATGTGTTCTTATTAACTGGTGTTAATTGCTAACAATTTAATAATTAATAATATATAGTGTAAACAACTATTTTGCTTTTGCTATTATATATGTATATATCATCATCATCGTCAACCATTATCAATCCACTGCTGGACGAAGGTCTCCCCAAGTTTCCTCCACAACGGTCTGTCTTGTGCCAGTCTCCTCCATGTCACTCCCGCATACTTTCGAATTTCATCCGCCCATCTCCCATGTGGTCTTCTTCTGGGTCTTTTCCTGTCCCTTGGAATGCAATCTAAAATTTCGGCTGTCCATCGATGGTCTGTCCTTCTGGCAGTTTGTCCAGCCCATTGCCATTTCAGGGATTTAACTCTAATCATGATGTCTTCCACTCTTGTCATTTTTCGGATCCATGAGTTCCTCTTCTTATCTCTCCTGGTTACACCAAGCATGCAGCTCTCCATTTCTCTTTGAGTTGTCTGCAGCCTTTGTATGTCTCTTTTAGTTAAGGTCCACGTCTCTGCACCATATGTAAGCACTGGAAGGATGCATTGATCAAACACTTTTATTTTAAGACATAATGGCATATTGCTTTTGAAAATTATGCTGTTTCTTCCAAAAGCTCTCCAGGCAAGTTTTGTACGCCGATTAATTTCTTCATCAATGTGACCCTCACTTGATATCTGCTGTCCAAGATAAACGTATGTGTCTGTTATCTCCAGCTTTTCTCCATCAATCGATAAATCTTCATTTCGTGTAAAAGCATTGAACATCACTTTTGTCTTCTGAAAGTTCATTTTTAATCCCACTTCTTTACTCTTGTCAGCAAGTTCTTGGATCATACTCTGCAGCTCTGATGGGGTAGTTGCAAAAATGACTATGTCCTTAGCAAAACGAAGGTGGGTTAGATAATCTCCATTAATCTTTATCTCTTTGTTTTCCCGGTTCAGTGATTGAAAGACATTTTCCAATGTGGCGTTAAAGAGCTTCAGAGATATGGTGTCACCTTGTCTCACTCCCTTTCCAATTTTTATGTGTGTTGTATTTTCAAACAGCCGAATATTTGCACTTGCATTTTCATAGATGTTATTAATAATATTAATGTATGCATCTTCAATACCGCAGGATTTCAGAGCCATTGTAACTGCTGATGGTTTCACCGAATCAAAGGCTTTTTCATAATCGATAAAAGCCATGCACAATGGAAGTTCATATTCCTTCGCTCTTTCAATTAGTTCTCTCAGTACGTGGATATGATCTATTGTGCTGTAGCCACTCCTGAATCCAGCTTGTTCTCTCGGTTGAGCCATGTCCAGTGTTACCTTCAAACGGTGTGAAAGAACTTTAGTGAAGATTTTATAAACCACTGATAGGAGGATGATAGGTCTGTAGTTCCTGAGATCCTCAATGTCACCTCTTTTATGTAGCAGGATCATTATAGCGTTGTTTCAATTCTCAGGAATCTTCCCTTCATTAAGGCATCAAGTGAAAATTTGGGCGAGTACTGTTTCGATTTCTCCACTGGCTTCTTGTATGATGTCTACAGTAATTCCATCTTCTCCTGGAGCTTTTCCCCGCTTCATGTTCTTGATTGCATGTGCAACTTCTGCTGGGAGGACTGGAAGAACTCTGGTACTGGTACCTTCCATGATGTCCGGAGTACATGCATCATCCCTTTCATATAATTTGGAGTAGAAATCTTTCACTCTTGTCAAAATTTTGCCTCTATTTCTTGTTACAGAACCATCTTCTTTTCTCAGTGCCATAATCTGTTTTCTTCCCTTACTGAGATGTCCCTTTGCTATCTTTAGGCTTTGGTTGTTTTCAATTGCTTTCCTCACTAGTTCACACTTGAATTTCCTTACGTCTTCAGTGATACTTTTTCGTACTGTCTTGCATAGCTCTATGTATTCCACTTTGGAAGTCACATCTTCTTTAGTTGTCCTCATCACTCTTCTTTTTTGCATCAACATTTTGGTTTTTCCTGATAATTTATTCACATGCAACTTGTTCTTAGACCCAGCTAATTTTGTTGCTGTTTCCATAAGAGCTTTGGTTACTTTTCTGCCAACTTCAGAAATATCCACTTCTTCCGATGTTAGGCCTTCTAAAGCAGAGAATCTGTTCTTCAGTTCCAATTTGAAGGTATTATGGTGTTTTCTAAGGTTGGTTATGTCAATACATTTTGTTTGTCTTATGAGCTTGCTACGTTCAAGTTTAGTGTTGAGATGCACCTTACATCTCACCAATCTATGGTCACTACCTGTGTTGAACTTGTTTAGCACACTGCAGTCTTCTATGACGAATTTTTTGTTACACATAATAAAATCAATTTCACTTGTCGTCCCATTTGGATGTCTCCATGTCCATTTCCTGTGCGGCTTTTTCTTGAAAAAGGAGTTCAAGATGAAAAACCCTTCTACCTCTGCAAACTCAATTAGACTATTTCCACGCTGGTTTCTGTTGCCATGACCGAATTTACCTACTGAAGTTTCATTCTGTTGCAGTTGCCCTATTTTTGCATTGAAATATCCCATAATTATTGTCAAGTGCTGCTTACCTTTATTATTTAGATGACGAATTTCCTCATAAAATTCTTCAATTTCTTCTTCAGGATGACTTGTGGTGGGTGCATAAGTTTGAATAAGCTGAACCTGGTATCTTCTCGAGAGTTGGATGACTAGTCGTGCAGCTCTCTCAGAGGAACTTTCAACTTCTACAACTTTATCCTTCAGTTTCTTGTTTATTATAAATCCAACACCACTAGTTCTGCCAGTATCTGTCCCACAATAGTAGAAGAGATGTCCACTTTTCAGTTCAACGAGATCTTCTCCTTTTCTCCTTACCTCACTTAGCCTGATGATGTCCCACTTGATCCTTTGTAGTTCCTCTTCCAATTCAAGAAGCCTCGAATCAGAAGATAGAGAGCGTCCATTATACATAGTCAAGGTCAGCATCAGATGGCAGCCTAGTCTGGTCCTCCGGGGATTCTTAGCACTGTCTGCCTTCATGTCGCACTGGCCGTTGCCTTGGCCAGGTACATTCCAGCTGCCGGAGACTGAGGGCCAAGATTTAAGTTGTTAAGTCACTTTGGAGGGGTTTGGCCATAACTCACCACGCTGGCCAAGCGGGTTGCTGAGTGTATATCCCATATGTATATATATATATATATATTAATTTTGTAATATAATCTCAGGAAAAATAAGGGAAACAAAGTGTTAAGTTGTGTGAAGAATAGGGTTGGGGAAATGATATGGGAGCCCAATGAGTTAAGTGAAAGATGGGGTGAATACTGTCCTGGATATTATCCAGTCCATTATGCCAAACATATTTCTTTTGAGAAAAATAATGTTTGGTAACAAATAAAAAGGTATATGGTTGATCAGGCTGTATTTCCAGGAATAAGAGAGCATGTGAAGTTGTAGCTATCGTCGACGGACGTCACCCTAACTCCATGCGTAGAGTAATAGCTGAAAATGGCGACATGTTTGAGTAAATAACTTTGAAACATCACATAAATTCCTATGGCATAATTCTAGCAGTTTACCTAAATTTCTCGTGATCAACTATAGCAAAACGTGATTGAAACTCGAATTATAAGGATTGTTTTAGTGCATTATATCGTGTTTTTTGATAAGAAAAATTTGTGTAAAATCATAACGATTCTAAACTGCGCCATCAGAGACAGGAAAGGGGTATGAGACAAATTCATCAGTTGCACATAAAAATGTGTATGAAAATATTAAATATTTGATCCATATATGTTTTGAGATATGAGTTTTATTTTGGTAAAAATGTGAACTTCAAAATTTAAGTTTTACGCTAACGGATATACTTTTTCTTATATCTTTTTTTAAGCAACTAACCTTATGATCTTTCTAGAAGGAATGTGATCATCGACCAATCATGTTGCGCCATTTGGGTGCGGTCGACACGTTTAATTGGATAACTTGCAAAAGTTTGTGAGCAGTTTGTACTTGGCCACAGATGTAATAACATGCACGAATTTTCCATGTCCGAGATTGTTCGGCGGTTTTAGCAGCTCTTGCTGCTGGACCATGCCCTCTTCGCCTTCCTAACCAACGGAGCTGAAACAGTTTTCTGAGACTGTTGTATAAACACGGATGGTGATTTTTAATTAAAGTTAGCAGAGAGACGTCAAGGAACAATCCTTCGTTATGCTTAGCGTTCGAAAGAACCTCTAACCTTTGTGGAAAGGCGAGCCAGCCGAAGTGTGAAGCATCTACCTCTCAGACGCAGTAGGAAGGGAAAAAAACGTGGAATAGATTCCCCTACTTGCTTTATTGTGGACCGTGGTCGGTTCCAGGGTTGAGGGACAGAAAGATGGGTCCAGAATTCGCAAGACAGCAATAGATTCCATTTATTTTCATCGGGGATGATATACCTCTACATTTCCATGACATGCACTGCAGAGATTGAGAGTATCAAACAGGTGGCACCAAAGGGAATTTTTTTTTAAAGCCTCGTTTTGATGCAGCGTCTCAAGTGTAGTGCAGTGCAGTGTAGTGTTACAAATGCAGTACAGTGTCTCAAGGCACAGTTTGATAGATAAAGCATAGAAGATAATGCGGTAACTTTTTAAATTATCATACTTTTGATCCGTTAATCTACCCATTAAAAAAATGATCTGTCGACTTAGGTACACACAAAATATGCTAGTGTGAAACGACCGTAACTGGAGTAGGTCTGGATTCTGAGAAAATGGGGGCTAACTAAAGTTAAATTTATTTTGCTATGAACGCAACCTTGATGATTTTATTGGTTTAAATTTTCTTCCGGCAGTGGAGTTGTTACAGACATCTCGGGGGATTAATAGTTGTTGATTTTTATTGTTTTGGTAAGATGTTATGCATGCAGTGCCCCCCCCCTCCTGCTGTGATTTTAATTTTTATCTTTGTAATGCCTGTATATTACATGATTTATTTTCAGTTTGAGTCTTTGTGATGAAGCGACGGAGATCACACACACACACACACACACACAAAGGGGGGGGGGTACGAAGAACAAGAAAGAAATGGGAACATTTATTGAATTAAACTCTTAAATGATACCTTCTGTCCTTTTTCCGAGTCAGGAAAGGGTGATTTTTTTTTGCTGCCTTTACTCTGAGAAGCCAGCAACATGTGGAACCATATATTAAATCCGTAGTTTACTTGTACGACGTTCTGAGCTGGAGTGCGTGCTGTGAGAAGGTGAGCTTCCGGGACAGGTTTAGAAATGGGCTGCTGATGAAAGTATACTTCTCTGAGCTTTTCGAGAGTTGCTTCATAAACATATATGCCTTTAGAAAAAGAATTTTTCTTGTCAGCACTTGTATTCTTTTTTTTAATGGATATTCAGAGTATTTCGCATTTTTAGTTAACAGCTGTTAACAAGTGTTGTTGCTACCCAGTTTCTGATGCTTACCGATTTACGCGTAAACCAGAGGTTAACCGGAATCGTACAGCAGTTGCGTGAATTATGGTTCTATTAATTAAGACACAAAAAATCACGTGAGAGTGAAACTGGTGTAGAAATGTTTGCAATGTGGGCTATAATAACCTTAGGGGTATTAAATGTCAAGTTTTAGATTCTGTGTGAATTCTTTTGGGTATAAGTAAACTACTTGTGTGAAATCTTTTGGGTAAACATATCCGCTACTGCAATTCAAAAGCTTCAAAATGGGAGTAAAATTGTGATTCTCCATCGTTTCTTCATGCATCTACCCATCTCCCTGTTTGGTTAAAAAGTGAGTGTATCTTTTTCAAGACACTCTGCATAATTTAGAGTGTGTATATATACATTTGTTTATAGAGTGTAATTATTATTATTTTTCTACAAGATGAGGTTTTCCTTTTTCTTGAGGAAAGAATCCAAAAACTAGCACTGAATTTGTTGCGTGCCAGAGGCATACAGAAATTGTTCTAGTATTTTGGTTTTAGAATTAAATTTAAATGAGAAATTGTGAAGTTAATTAGTTTTATAACCCAGGTTCGAATCCTGATCACGGCTTTGGTTTTTCTTGTACATTGTATGTGTGTTAATGCATTTTTAATATTGATGGAACATGGTGTTTAAGTAATGAAATAATTTTCATGAACATATGTTAGTTGCCCACCTTCAGATCCGGCCTACTCCAGCATTTCTGTATATGATTTGAGATTCAGTCTGACGTAGCATTTTAATTACATAATTGGTAGTTGAATCCTACAGCGTTATTTATTTTATTGGTAGTTGAATCCTACAGCGTCATTCATTGACTGTAAAAGTACAGTCAATGAATGTAAATAACGTTTTAAATGGATTTGCAAACGGAACTCAAATAATTATCATCGATAATGATGACTTTTTTCCCTTGCATATTGTGTGAACTTTGAGAATACTAATCTGTGTGAATTTCTTATAACAGACTGAGAATATAAATTTGTGTGAAACACTGAGAAATGACTTCTATTTAAAAACAACAACAACTAAGATTTGTATTATTAGTAACTTAATGTTGATTTTGCAAAAACTAGGAACTGACAAAGGGCTGAGAGTGATTAATCTTGGTGATTTGAGCAATCTTAATTTTTGAACTGTGTGTTCTTTAAAATGAAATTGAGTTAAACGGTATTTTTCTTTTTTTAATCACAACGCATTTGTCTTGATATAACGTTATTTTCATTTTTATTTTAACCACAACGTACTTGCCTTCATATATTGTGTATGCATTTTATTTTACGTCAATGTTTACATGTATTAAATTGTTTTGTTGCTAAAGTTTGTGCCACTCACTCACTTACTTGAGTGTTTCTTGAAATTCATTGCTCCTATCTAGTCTCAGTGCATCACCCCACACCTATATGGTCGTGGGAATGGTCAACAAATTACGAACCTGATTTATGAGAATACTAGAATATATATATATTTTAACAGTACAATAGTTCTGTGAGTTTTTAGATCAGGAAAGCAAAGATGATTCTAAGACAGATGCAGATGATGGCACAGTGCAGGTTAAAAGCACAGGAGGGATCTCAAGAGATAAAGTGTGTAAAGCTCTGAAATCTCTTCAAATTGATAAGGCTCCAGGAGTTGATGGCATAACTGCCGAGATGTTGAAATATGGTGGTGACTCTGTAACTGATTGGTTAACTGAAATTTGCCAGTTGTGCTGGGAGTTAGGAATGATCCCTCGGGATTGGAAGGATGTTATCATTGTTCCCTTGTATAAGGGAAAAGGTGATCAGACTGACTGCAAGAACTATCGTGACTGACTGCAAGAACTAAGTATGCCAGGGAAAGTGTTTGGTAAGGTCATTATTGAAAAAGTATGAGGTCTTACATCAAAGAAAGTGTGGGATGTTCAGAGTGGTTTTATGCCTGGTAAAGGCTGCACTAATAAAATTTTTGCATTATGCATGATGATTGAAAAGTATCTGGCTGTTGATAAGAAAGTTTTTGCTGCCTTCATAGATTTAGAGAAAGCTTATGATTGAGTAAATAGGGCACTTTTGTGGAAGGTATTGAATGAATATGGTGTGAGTGGGAATCTACTTAATAGTGTAAAAGCCATGTATGCTGACAGTAGAGCTTGTGTACGAGTGAATGGTGTTTTATAAAAATGGTTCGCTATTGGTGCAGGAATCAGACAAGGTTGTGCAATGTCACCATGGCTGTTTAATATATTTATGGATGCATGCATGCGCAATGCTAAAATATGTAATACTGATTTATTTCTTGGTGATATCCCTGTGTGCCGATTGCTGATGATACACTCCTGTTGGCAGAAAGCAAAAGTGAGTTGCAGAGTATGTTGTCCCGGATGTACGAAGTTTGCATGAAATTCAAACAGTATAAATAAAGGAAAAACCAAAGTTATGGTTTTTGAGTGAGGAACTGTTAGCACTGAATGCAAGATAGGTCTAAATGGCACAGTGATTGACCAGGTGAATGAGTTTGTGTATTTAGGAAGCATGTTTGACAGAGAGAACAAATTGGATAGTGAATTCTTCATTGAAAGACATGGCTGCTTTGGGAGGTTTTCACAGGAATGTTGGGTTCTCATGGCTGTGTATGGAGTGTAATTGTTCCTACTCTGATGTATGGCAGTGAAACTTAGGTACTACAGAAGAAACGTAGGAGTCGTTTGTGTACTGGAGAAATGCGTTACTTACAGGGGATTTCTGGCAAGACATGTTCTGATGGTGTGAGGAATGAAGATGTGCTGCAGTTGTGTGATGTGAAGCAAAATGTTGTTAGCAAGGTGGAGACTAATATGCTTCGATGGTTTGGCCATGTTGAAAGAATGAGTGATGAGATGCTTACTAAGAAAATCTTTTTAGCCCAAGTGGCACGAAGGAAAGGCAGAGGAAGGCCAAGAAAGTCATGGGAGAATCAGACTCAGGAGTGTCTTCATGAGAAAAAGATTATAAGTATGTAGTATAGAAGATCTTGTGTACGGTATGTGATGGATATCAGTGAAGCCTGAATTGTATGTCAAGATCGCTGTAAATGGATAAGTTTGATATGGCAGCAGTACGTAAAAACCATTTGGTAGTTTGTATTTCTTTGTGGAGCTAACCTCTGAATCTCAGAGAACAGCTTAGTGATATGTAATGTAGTATGTGTAATATGTATGTAATAATATAATAATGGCCATATAATTTTTAAAAAATGTTAATTTTTTCTGTATAAAATCTAAGCTGTGTGTTTATATACAACTTGATTTTTCAACTATGTAATATTTTTTTATTAAATGTGTAACAGTAGTAAAGCTAGGAAGGATTGCGGAGCATCCTAAAGTTGATATATTTGCTAGTAATATTTTTCTTATTATGGAAAACTTTAAAGAAAATTTTTATGTCAGAGCATGTGATGACCCAGCGAGGTGAATACCGATCTTTCGTTGCTTGCTTCCGATATGTGTTTTTTGGTTTGTTCTTCATTAAACACCCTTTCCATCACATTTTACGTAAATAAGATGCTCTTTCTATCCCATAACATGAGCTTCATTAAGTAATCCTAAAAGTATGTACAAAAACGTATTTTCAGGTTTATTCAAGTTTTTCCGTGGTTGACCCAACGAGCAGCTCCTTATTCATCCTCCAATTCTTGTCTTTTCTTCTACGACCCTCTCTTTCTCCATAATCCTTCCCTATAGCTTGCCAACCTTGACGATTCTCCGAACAACCCCCTTTTCTATCTCAATTGTTATACCATTGTTGTTTGTTTAACCTGACTCCCCTTTGACTTTAGAGCATCATTGAGCATCTTAAGACTGAATTTACAAGTCGCATTATACAAGGTTTGCATTTTGAAAGGATCTCAACTAATGTTAAATAAGCAAGATGCTAAAATAGAGGATCCATCTATGAAAGACCAAATTCAAAAATGGAAGCAAAAGGAACTTCACGGGGCTGATCCTAACCAGTTAGGCAGGCCAGAAGTTGACAAGAAAGCCTCAAACCAGTGGCCGAAGCAAAGAAAATTATATGGAGAAACTATTGGGTTTATGATGTCTGTTCAAGACAATGTGATTGCAATCAAAATCATAGGAAATACATTTTGAAGGAGGACCTGCAAAATGGCAAATGTAGAAAATATGGTATGCTCAGTGAGACCATTGAACACATTCTCAGGAATGCACCACGCTAGCAATCGTTGATTATATGCAGCGACATAATAATTTTGCTAAGATGATACATCAACAATTAGCATAAGATACAGAACTATCAGTGTCAGAAGTACCATACTACTGTATAAATATCAACTCACTGAGGTACTAGATAATAAACAATACAAATTATATTGGGACCGTGAGATTAAAACAGATGTAACCATCTCTGCCAATCGTCCAGACATAGTACTGTATGGCAGAAGGAAGCAGTCATTATCGATATATCAGTGCCATTGGATCATAATATTCAGAATGCCTAAGCAATAAAAATAAACGAATATGTGGAACTGTTTGCAGAGACAGTTCCACATATTCGTTTATTTTTATTTTAGCGGGCGGTCGTAGTGAGCGATGGGTTTGCCTCCTCGGGGCGCTCCGTGGTAACAATGGCACACAAAACAGCAACTAGGGCCTCTATGAATCTTGGAGAGGTGCAAGCTAGTTCTGTGTGACATTGGCAAAAAGACCCCAACTCACTGGGTTTTGTTCCAGAATCCTTAGGTTGAATGGCCAACCGGAACCCTCAGCTGTGGGCTAATCCCGCACACTGATGTACTTACCTGATTAAAAAGACAAAAAGAAATATTAAGAATGACTCAAGTGTAGAATATGGTGGACCTACCACACTTGAGAAGGAAGGTCCACCACGGAATCGACCTGGACTTTCTAAACGGCGTATCAGAAAGCGATCTCGGCTGAGTAAATGTAAGATTGGTGTATGGAATACTAGAGGTATAAATGGCAAGATGAGTGAGGTGATTGAGGAGATGAATAAGTATAGACTGGATGTGCTGTGTGTAAGTGAAACCAAAAGAAGAAGGAAATTGGGGTAGAAGAAGTGAATGGCACGGTGAGTGTGTGGTCTGGAGTATTGGATAATATGAGAGGACAGGCTGGTGTAGGTGTGATTTTAAGTGAAAAGATGAAGAACAACTTGATTCACTATAGTTGCATAAGTGAGAGAATTCTCTGGATTCGTTTGAAAGTGAAACTTCAGAGAATTGTAATTGTTGTAGTGTATGCTCCTTGTGACTCGGAACCTTCTGATAGGAAGGAAGATTTCTGGAATGAGCTAAAAGCTGTTTTGAGCGAGTTTGGTGCTAAAGAAAAAGTTATAATAGCAGGGGATTTCAATGCTAGAGTAGGTGTGCAGAATGCAATTTCTGACAATGTTCTGGGTAAGTTTAATGATCCTTGTGTGAATGATAATGGTGAAAGATTAATTGAACTCTGCATTGAGAATGATCTGTGTGTATCTAATACATTTTTCAACCACAAGTATATACACACGTATACTTGGGAAAATCGTACTCTTGGTCAAAAGAGTGTGATAGATTTTGTTGTTTACGATCAGCGTTTGAAACACTTAGTTGTTGACACCCGTGTGATGAGAGGTGCGGATGTTGGTTCTGATCATTACTTGGTAGTGTCACAAGTGAAACTTAATGTTGGTTGGAGGAAAAGGAATAGGAAGAGACCCATGATAGAAAGAATAAAGGTTGATAGGCTCCTTGAAGATCATCAGCGGTATTCTGACTTACTCAGAGAACGACTGAAGGATCTGAAATTTTGTGAGAGGGATGTAGAAAAGAAGTGGGAATGTTTTAAGAACTGTGTTGTTACTGCTGCTAAAGAGGTTTGTGGCACCACAATAGTGGGTAACAATAGAGGTGATGCTTGGTGGAATAGGGAGATTGATGAGGCAGTAAAGAAAAAGAAGGAAGCCTATTTGGGGATGTTGCAAGGTAGAATCTCTGTGGATGAATATCGCTGTAAGAAACGTGAAGCTGCTAAGCTGGTTCGCCACAGTAAAGGCAAAAGATAGGAAATAGAAAGTGGAAAGGCATGAACTGGTTTTTTGTTAAGATAGAAAGTCCTTCTGGAAGTACATGAGACTCAGGAAAAATAGGGGAAACAAAGTTGTAAGTTGTGTGAAGAATAAGATTGGGGAAATGATATGGGAGCCCAATGAGTTAAGTGACAGATGGGGCAAATACTTCTGTTAGTTATTAGATCAGGAGAGCAAAAATGATTCTGAGACATATGCAGATGATGTCACAATGAGGGATGAAAGCACTGGAGGGATCTCAAGAGAAGAACTGTGCCAAGCTCTAAAATCTCTTCAGAATGGTAAGGCTCCAGGAGTTGATGGCATAACTGCAGAGATGTTGAAGTATGGTGGTGACTCTATAATTGACTGGTTAACTGAAATTTGCCAGTTGTGCTGGGAGTTTGGAATGGTCCCTCGGGATTGGAAGGATGCTATCATTGTTCCCTTGTATAAGGGAAAAGGTGATCAGACTGAATGCAAGAACTATCATGGTATTAGCTTACTGAGTGTGCCAGGGAAAGTGTTTGGTAAGGTTGTTATTGAAAAAGTACAGGATCTTACATCAGAAAAAGTGTGGGATGTTCAGAGTGGTTTTTATGCCTGGTAAAGGCTGCACTAACCAGATTTTTGCATTACGCATGATGATTGAAAAGTATCTGGCTGTTGGGAAGAAAGTTTTTACTGCCTTCATAGATTTAGAGAAAGCTTACGACTGAGTCAATAGGACATTTTTGTGGAAGGTATTGAATGAATATGGTGTTACTGGGAATCTACTTAATAGTGTAAAAGCCATGTATGCTGGTAGTAGAGCTTGTGTACGAGTGAATGGTGTTTTATCAAAATGTGGTTTATGTCTTGGTGATATCCGTGTGTGCAGATTGCTGTATGCTGATGACACTGTCCTGTTGGCAGAGAGCAAAAGTGAGTTGCAGAGTATGTTGACTCGGATGCACGAAGTTTGCATGAAATTCAAACTGAGTATAAATAAAGGAAAAACCAAAGTTATGGTGTTTGAGAGAGGAATGGGTAGCACTGAATGTAATGTAAGTATAAATGGCACTGTGATTGACCAGGTGAGTGAGTTTGTGTATTTAGGAAGCATGTTTGACAGAGAGAACAAGTTGGATGGTGAAATCAGTAGGCGAGTGAATTCTTCTTTGAAAGTCATAGCTGCTCTGGGAAGTTTTCACAGGAATGATGGGTTCTCTAGAGAGTCCCGCATGGCTGTGTATGAAAAAGTAATTGTTCCTACTCTGATGTATGGCAGTGAAACCTGGGTGCTGCAGAAGAAACATAGGAGTCATTTGTGTGCTGGAGAAATGTGTTACTTACGTGGGGTTTGTGGCAAGACACGATCTGATTGTGTGAAGAATGAAGATGTATTGCAGTTGTGTGATGTAAAGCAAAATGTTGTTAGCAAGGTGGAGACCAATATGCTTCGGTGGTTTGGCCATGTTGAAAGAATGAGTGATGAGATGCTTACTAAGAAAATCTTTTCAGCCCAAGTGGCAGGAAGGAAAGGCAGAGGAAGGCCAAGGAAGACATGGGTGGATCAGATTCAGGAGTGTCTGCATGAGAAAAAGATTATGAGTATGAAGTATAAAAGATCTTGTGTACGGCGTGTAATGGATATCAGTGAAGCACGAGTTGTGTGTCAAGATCGCTGTAAATGGCGAAGTTTGATACGACAACAATAGGTAAAAATATCTGGAAGTTTGTATTTCTTTTTGGAGCTAACCTCTGAATCTCAGAGAACAGCTTAGTGATATGTATGTATGTATGTCTGCAGAGATCAAACAGATGTGGAAGCTGAAAACAGTTCATGTGTATCCACTGATTATCTCTGCAATTGGTATAATTCCTCAGACACTTACAACTCAGCTTGATGTTTTAGGTTTGCAACACCTAAGACCCAGAATCCAAGAGGCAGTGATTCTTGATACATCATGTGGTACGACAGTTTTCAAACCATGAATGACCGTCTTTACTGGACTTTGTTTCTGTACTGACAAGTGGACCATGCTATAGATGAGAAAATCAAATATATAATAATAATAATAATAATGATAATGATAATAAACTAACCGTTTCTTTAACTGCTAAAACTAAGTCTCATGAATACATAATGCAACTGAAATTTGTGATGTATGAGATTTTACTCTCTAAAGTGCACTGGTTTCCAGTATTAATCTTGCAAAAAATAGCATGATGCCATGTGAAATTGGAGGTATGTACAGTTCTTGAACCAATGATGGATATTATAACAAAATTTGGAAATGATCTCGTGATCCGCACAAGCTTGTACACTGTGTTCCATGCTGGAATATCATGCTAATAGATATGGATAAAAAACAGGTACCATAATACCATATTTTTTAATATAACATGCACCCTTTCCCCACAAAAATTGGTGTCAAAATCCCCCTGTGTCTTGTATACCGAAGGTCATTATTATCACCATGAATGTACAGCATGTATGCTGCTTTAAAGACTGCTAAATGAATTTAAAATGTTACTGCTTTATCTTAGGTACAGTAATTGATATTCTTGTGCACTTTTTCTAAAATTATGAGCCAGGCCTGCTATCGTGCTTGACATGTGTATTTGTGCCCATGTACATACTTGTGCGTTCGTGAGTTAATGATGTAAAATATGTTTTCAGATCGCTATGTTGTACACATAAAATGACTATCATAATTCTTTTAAAAAGCGAAGTGATAGATAAAGAAAGGAAAGAACTGCACCTCAAGACAAAACATCGCAACAGACTCTTGAGACATCTGCCAGCAAACTGGGGACATATTATTGCTGCTTCAAATTCTTCAATTTACACAGACCTTTTGTTGACAAACAAAAAAATCTTATTCATTTGCAGTAACATAAATACTGTGGAGTCATAATTTTGAAGTAATTTTTGGGAAAATCCATTCACGAAACGTGAACTTTACCTGGGCGAAAGTACTTTATTTTCACTTTATTACAGATGATTTTGCCATATCCAACAGTCTCGCTTCCTTGCTGTTTGCCAATAATGTGCAGAGGTTAGTTTATTCACTTCCTTGATGATATATTTTTTTAATTTCTAACAGTTCTTGGCAAACTTTGGATTTAAAAAAAAAAAAAAAAAAAATTCCCGGTTTTCAGTAATTCTTTATATGCCACAGAATGTTGATAGACTTTGACCAAGGCCATCTTACTTTGACCATCAGTCATATGGCGAGAATGACCATCCAGACCAATAACGAAGGTCATTTGTTTTACGAAGGTGTGGCATCATGTGTAAATCATGCAGTACATGTAAGCCAGTGGCCGATGGACTGAGTGGTGTTTCTCTACGTTGTTTTTTCTGCTATTCTGCTAGGCATGTGTATTTGTGTCTGTGTGCATACCTGTGTGTTTGTTACACATTATATGAAATTAGCCTGTGTGGTATCACACATTGCTAATTTTGCAAATTGCAAGGATTTGATTTTAATAAGCTGTTGTTTTTATGCATAAAGTTTAATTTTCTCTTAATAAGAATCCTTAAAATGCTGTTATACACTGAGTGGCCACTTTATTATGACCACCTGCCAGTTTTAAGCAAATGAGCTATGGTTGTACGCTGTTGCTGCCAGAGGGCAAGGCTAGTATAAAAAGGGAAAGCTTAGTGCTTGCGACAGTAGTAGAAGTGATTTTTTGGTGATGAGATGGGTAAAAAATGTGATTTGACGGACTTTCAATGTGGGATGATTGTAGGAGCTCGGAGCCATGGAGCGAGTATCACCGAAACCGCCACATTCGTGAAATGTTCTAGAGCAGCTGTTGTTAAAGTGTTTAAAGACTGGACTGTCAGCCAAAAAACTGAGTCTCAACGTGCAACGTGTGGTCGTCATCGACTAGTGACTGCTCGGGCGGAACAGAGAGTGTCCAGACTGGTAACAGACAACAGAAGGGCAACAGTGCAGCAAATTACAGACCATCTTAATCAAGGTTCCCCTCAAATGATCTCTGCATGCACTGTTTGCCGTACACTGCATCGGATGGGATATGACAGCCGAAGGCCTGTCGAACACCTTTGCTGTCTGTAGTTCGCAAGAGAAAACGTCTCCAGTTTGCACAGGAGCACAAGGATTGGACAGTCGATAATTGGAAACAAATTATGTGGTCCGATGAATCACGTTTTCAGTTGCACCATGCCGATGGCCGAGTGAGAATTTGGTGGAAACAGCACGAAAGCATGGACCCCAAATGCATTGCTACAACCCTTCAAGCTGGTGGAGGCAACGTTATGGTTTGGGGGAATGTTTTCCTGGAATGCTTTGGGCCCTTTAGTTCGTGTTGATCAACGTCTGACTGGCACATCATATCTAAACATCGTTGCGGACCAAGTGCATCCTGTCATGTGGATGGTTTATCTCAATGGCGATGGCTACTTTCAACAAGATAATGCGTCCTGCAATAGTGCTTGTATTGTACAGGATTGGTTTCAGGAACATGCCGGTGAGTTTACTTTGCTTAGGTGGCCCTCGCAAACTCCAGATCTCAACCCCATTGAGAATTTGTGGGATGAAGTTGAACGAGCCATCAGATAGCTGGATCCACAATCCTGCAATCTCACACTCCTGGAAAGGGCTATTCATCAAGCATGGTCTCAGATTCCACAAACCACCTATCAACATCTCGTGGAGTCCATGCCACGAAGAATCGACACAGTATTAAAGGCAAAAGGTAGCCCAACAAAGTACTGAGGGGTGGTCATAATAAAGAGGCCACTCAGTGTATATTTTTTCTAAAAAAATTCAAAAAATAAGGATGCATCTTATATTTCGAAAAATACAGTATTTTCTGGTTAATTTTGCACTTTAGATATGTTGTGCTATGAGTCTTATTCAGGCATATCTTGTCCATGGGAAGGTTTTTAAAGGGAAAATGTGATGGTACTAGATTAGGAGATTATGACAGCATACATATATATTTTACTTCATGCTGTGATCCCTCAGTCTGTGCCATATGCATACTATAGTCTTTTTTGGGTATGATGGTTCCTAAAGAATGATTGATTTCTATCATGCTGACTTGTACTTTGTGGCACACTGCTTTATCATGTTGATCATAAGTATGTTAAGATACACTGTGTTACCCCCTACCCCTCCAGTTCCCCTTAAACAAAACTAAACCAGTTATGTAGAAGTAAAAAACAGTGCTCCATGCTTGCTAAATGCTTAAGGATTTTTAATTGGCTTCCTACTTTAGGATTATTATCTTCAGATAGAGAGGGAAAGAGAGAACTATAAGACAGTTACAGTAGTAGTATCTCACTCAGGATTTGAACATCAGCTCTTACATGTAAAGTTAGTATCCCCTCAGCCACCAGATGATTGCTATGAATTTGTATAGATCAGCAAATGAAACTATAATTTATCTGTGAATGTCATAACATCAAATACACTGAATATTGTATGTTTCAAACTGTTGCAGTATTATGATAAACCACTTACGGTACTTACTTATTGGTGTCAGTATGTGCAAATGAGTAAGCATTCTTGAAACAATTTCCATTAGATTTTAATATTTATGTTCAGCTCATAATAGCCCTTACAGTTTTAGAAGAGTTGCTCATTGTGGTGCCTCTGAGAACAGGGATTTTGTGTTATTCAGAATTTCTAGTACTAACTGTTTATAGTTTACTGTTATTGATGTTACTTATGATTTAATTAGTCATTAACTTATTTCCTATTTTAGTTGTAAAATTCATTGCTGTTTCTAGTGATATTCCAGTGGTGATTTCCCAAATTTGTGTGTGTGTGTGTGTGTGTTTCATTATATTAAAGTATTCTTTTTATCTGCAAACCTTTGTCATGCCATTGTATCTACCCTTCACTCTCACTGTAATGGCTATGGTTAATCTATTGGCACCCTTCTTCCTGTTGCAACTGATCAATGACAACAGAGCCCCCCCCCCCATTTTAAGTCCTTTTCATTTTATCATTGAGTATCTTGTTGAAGCCTAATAATTTTTAGTGAAACCCAGTTTGCAGTCATTTTTTCCCCTGTGTTTGTCTAATGCAGTTTTACCAGACTTGTTTATGAAAAAAACTGATTACAAACTGAACTGGGATTCTTTTAAAATTATTGGACATCAGCAAGAAACCAATGAAGCAAAACTGGAAGGGAGGACTTGAAACTAAGAAAAATAAGAGCTCTACCCCATCATCAGTTACTACATTAGTATTACTTCAAAGAATGGTTACCTAAAACCATTACAGTGACACTGCAATGGTTATAGGCAGTGGTGGGAATGGGCCGGAACGCAGCGGAACCCCGTTCTGGGAGCAAAACCCTACTTTATGGGAGTGATGCAACACCAAAAGAAAGGGAGTATTTAATTTGAATAACATTTTGCAGTGCAGTATACATTTCAATTAATGATGCCATCTTGTATGAATTGTTCATCTCTGAATAAAGAAAACAGCTCTGACTTCAGCTAAATGTGAGAATTTCACTTTAAAGTTTAATAACACAATTTCCTTACATAGTTTTATATCTACTGCAAATGGGTTTGTGCATATTAAATTTTTATGGCATTCACTTGTACTTTGGGTTCCGGCAGCAAATAATTCCCATTTCTACTACTGATTATAGGTAACCATTCTTTCTAATAGCAGGAATAACAACCTGGCAAAAAATAAAAGTGATAACCTGAAAAAGAAGAAAAAGTAGTCATTTTTCATTAGATTTTCATTGTTTAATAAAAAATGCATAAAAAACAAGACTGTTGCGTGATTATAACACTGATGCTTGTATCATTATCCCACCAATATAAGTTAATTAGTATGTCCACTGTGAGTAATTTTCTTCCTTTAAATATGCAAAATGCACAAAGTTAAATAAAATGTCTTTTTATATGTTGTATGAAATTTTAGTCACTGCATAGCTTTCATATGCTATTTTTTAAAGCCAAAGGAGATTTAGCTCTGTGGCAGTACTACTGAAATTCTCCAGAACTTTTTTACTGAACATTATATGAAAATTTTTAATTGTAATGTCTATTATATCTCATGACTTTTGTTGGTGGAGTCCATTTATATAATTTTGATATTAATTCTTTTCTTTTAGTGTAGCAGATTTTTTTCTTCATTTCTTTCCTAATTTTCAGTTTTTATTTACAGAATCACTGAAATTTACACCTACACCCATAAGCAGAAAATTGGAACTAGGATCCAATGCCAAAATTTATTGTAAAGCAAGGGGAGATCCTCCACCAGAGGTGAGATGGGTTAAAGAAAATAGCTCTACTGAGGAATGGCCTGTGCACATTCGAGATGATAATGGCACTTTGCTTTTCAATGGTGTTTCAGGTGAAGATGTTGGAAAGTATACCTGTATTGCCAATAGCTCTCAAGGTGTAATCAGATCTACTATTGATGTAGATGTCATAGGTAATGTTATAATATATTTACACTGCTTGATGAAATTGAGGAATTATTTTCTGTTTTACTCAGTAATGTGAATTTTATGTATTATCTTACAACACACACACATGGTGTAATCTTGTCTCACTTAAGACCTTACTACTTATTATTCATACACATAGTAAATTTGATCTGTTAGAATAATGTAATATCTCAGCAAAAATGCAAGTGTTGTGAAACTGCTGTTAGTGCCAGCTGAAACCTGATACTCACAGTACGATAGCAATCTGTTGGTGGCAGTGCATCAGTTGGCAGCCGCTAGCATACTGTTTATGGTCCTTTTGCATCACCATGAATTATAGGCCTGACCTAGGCCTTGATCATCTGTGAACATTTGGCAATTGTTTACAGGTGATCAAGACTTAGGTCTGGTCAAAAATGCTTATGCATTCTTTAATATTTTTACAAAATTACAGCATGCTAACAACTTATTACCTACATTTATTTGTTATGTGTGAATTGAATATTTCATATTATACTTTGTAAAATATTAATCTACTAAAATATTGTCCCTCTTGTAAGTTGAAATATCTTCTGTTTAAAGTACTAAGAATAGTTATGGTAACCCTGCTCCAAAAGCTCTCATGAAGGGTGATTAAAGTGGAATAATTAATAGTCAATTTCTTGTATTTTCATAATTATATTCCAACTGGGCCAGCTTTAGCATTTATGGCGCCTAGTGCAAAAATATTTGTTAATGTCCCCATCAAGCTTGTGTGTGTGTGTGCTGGATTGTATGGTTTTTCAGCTGCACATGAAAGAAATCTAATATAAATTTATAGTCAAGACTGTTGATCCCAAGGTCAACTCCAAAAAACAGCACTCCCTTTTTTTGTAACAATACTCTGTTGTGATGATTTGGATTGTTCCAATGACAGCAAGGCTTTTCATCAGTGGCATAACTACAGTTAAGCACAGTTTCTTAAGAGTGATGTAGTTCCTAGAAAAAAAGTACTTTAGCAGTAAACAGATTAGGTGAAAACAATCTGGAAATATCTTCAACATTTTCAAGATCAGTTTAAAAATTTGATTTGTTGTCTTTAGCATTCAGTACTTTTTACTGAATTTTATTGCCAATTAGTTTTATCAATATATTGAGTATCTTCAATTATTTGAAAAATTCTTAGCAGTTCGCTTTTGCCACGTTATATTCTGGACGTCGGAAAGTTGAATTTTTTTTTTCGTATTTGATACATATTACTATAAAAAGAAAAGAATAAAAAGGCTCTACTCACCATGTTTTTTTCTTGGTGGTCCTCTTCATTCCATTGTTTTCAATTTTTGATGTTAAAATATCTTTGTTCATGCCTAAAAGGTGATTATGATTTACAAAACGAAGTCTTGGCTAAAAATCAATGGAACTGATGAAATTTTTTGTTAACCCTAATTATCAAATGGAAAAATTACTTAGGTGAGCATTCAAGCCTTAAGAAACAAAGAAAATTTCGGGTTAGAAAACCCAAAGAAACAGATAAAAATTTTAAAACCTTGGGACCGCTGTATTTCAACCTTTCAAACATTTCCGGCCGTCCTCCTTGCTCCTTGTGCTGTGTCGCAAAGGACACTCCCACTAGGGTGGAACTTACACGTGTTTCGAGCACACACGCCCATCTTCAGAGCCAGCAAAGATTGCAAATGGTTGTCACCTGCAATTCTTTGGAGTTTTCTTCACTCGGTCCCTCCTCCCCTCTCGCCGTTGATTCGTTGGTGACGTTACTTATTTTTTTGTTCGTATATATTTGGTGGTGTCCTCTGGTGTCATTATTGGGAAATACATTATATTCTATTTTTTTCTCGTCGGTAATAAATTTTCTCCATTGCACATGTAATTCATTGGGCACACGTTGTTAATTTAAATTTGTTTCCCCATCATGGGAAATAAATAATATGGTTTAGTTTTATCAATTTTCTGCAAAGTTGCATAATTTAGGCAATTTTAAATAAGTAAAGAATATTACATAGGAGTCACATGCAAAGAATATTAAGCGTTTCTTTAAATACTGCTCTGCTGATCTTTAAGATTCCAAGTATTCAGTGTGAATAATACAACTCTGTCACACATGTATGTGACTTATACAATGTTTTTTCTAAGATTATAGGTTGGAAGATATCCTTTGTTTTATTGTTTGTTTGTCTCTGGGTTTATGGGCCACCGTGAGCATCCAGGGCCATGGGCAGTCCCTCATCCCTGATTTGGGGCCACTGATCCCTGGGCTAGCACATTGCCCATGCCTCATCCAGGGCTCAGGCATAGCTGGAGCTATTAGCCAGAAACCAACACCTCTGACAATTAGGCCAACTGGTCGTCCTTTTGTTTAACCCAGGATAAATCAGAGAATAGGTTTTAGAGAATTACTTTGTTGAAGCTGGTGGCAAATTTAGTAGGCATGCCCCACCCAAACATAAAACACTTGTCACTCAGCCTACATGTCCATTTAAGTCTTCTGTGTTGATATCCCTCCTAGCAGCGCAACCTCAACCTAAAGGGAAGCTAACTGCTACAACTTGATTTTGAGGACAGTCATTTTGACAAAGGAGTTCATATTCTCTTTATATAGATTAGAATCCTTGTGACTCATGAGAAGCCTTACTGCTTGATCTAACTGTTTAATCCTCATCCCTGCAATGCATTCGATAAAGATACAAGTACGTTTTCATATAAAACACAATATTTCCTATTTTTGCAAACATGGTCATAAAAAAAATTCTTTTTCCTCTGTTTTTCGGTCCAACTAACCACTTTGTGCCTTAGTGGCATGAAGCCCTGCAAAAAAGTGCCTTAGCGCTTTGGCAGTTAAGCAATGTTTAAGAGTCCATGACACTAGGAGAGCCCAAAGGGGATTAAGAAAATAAAATTTTCAACTCAAATCCACTGGCAAAAAGTAAGATGAGAGATGCTGGGAGAGAAAAAAACTGCAAACAGCATGCTAGAATAGGAGGAGATATTTTTAGTTTGCTCATCGACTATGGCATAAGCAGTGCAAGGAACATCACTGCCATAATGCCCAAACATTTGACTGCAGATTTAAAAGAGCTGAAGATGCATTGAAAGTAAATGCATTTTTACAAAACTTTATCCATATGTATGACACAAGTTAGACAAAGGTCTGTTGGAATGCAAAAAAATGTCAATAATTTGCATTTTTGGAGCTTCAAAACTTGCTTACATTAATGGAAAATTATATTTTAAAATATGTAAAAAATTAGAAAAAAATATATGATAAAGATCTAAGTGAAAATTTTTTGCATTCAACTTTTGCAAATAATTTCAAATGACTTTATAAAAAAATTAAATCAACAAATTCAATAAAAGAACTCACACAATTGTTAATTTTAAAGTTTAACAATTTCCCATGTAGTTACCCAGATGTCTCTTCAGCACTTATTTTATATCTAACGCTATTAACTGTTGCAGTGGCTACTCCTAAAAGATCATTCAGCAAGCTGGAAACAGACAAAAATTATCTGTAAAATATAATGTCTATCAGAAATGACTAAAATATCTTTTACTAATTGCCACTGAAGCTGAAGAGGCAGATAAATTAAATACCAAGGATTTTATTTGAAACTTTGTCGATTCAAAAAACAGGAAGATTTTTTTTTTTACTTAAATATCTACACACACTGGCCAGTGAAATAGAAGCCTTTATGTAGCTGTACATTGTGTATATGCAAAAACATGGTCAAATTTGTCACCACGGGATCTAGGCAACTATTTAAGACTGCTGCTCCTCAGTAATCATTAGTAGTGATGATCACAGTGGTAAAAACAAAGCATCTTTCAGAGTTTGACAAAGGGCTTGTTGTGGGTGCCTGTCAGGCTGGAGCAATGATTTTGGAAATACCACAGCTGACTTGTTTCTCAAAAGGTGAGATATCCCCCCGGGTCTTTAATCAGTGGAAAAATAACCCACATTGCTTATCAAAGAGGCATAACTATGGCCAATGACAAGCTGTTGGGAATGAGATTTCAATCATCTGAGAAAGCTTATGCACAGAAACAGAACTTCCTATGTGCAGCAATTGACCAAACCATTCAGTGAAGGCTGTTCCTAACCCATATATCAATAGTCAAAGAGGATTGGTATTATCAGTCACATGCCTTTAAGAGGCGAATTTACCTGTCAGGGGCCTCACGCACAGCAGAATTTTGGGGCCCTTCTTCCCTCTACAAGGTTCACCATTCCATAAATTTATTGCTAGAAATGATTCTCATTTAAGCCTTACACTGTTTTTCTTCTTCCTTCCTCATACTCATTCAGATTTTCGGTTTTCCTCACATTTTGTAGCTTATTCACTAAAAAGTATTCAGTTATGCCTGCTGTGAGGGTTTTAGGACACAAAGCAATGTCATTAACATAGAGATTTTCTCTTAGTTCCACTTCCGTGCTACTTTCTACGATTGCTTTAAGAGTTGAAGTTTCCTGTTGACAAATGTAGAACTCACTTCTTTTCACTCTTTCTAACTGGATAATGGCATTCACAATGCTGTCATTTTGGTGTTGATAAACATCACCTGTATTTTACTTAGATTTTGGTGATCTTCTAACATCCTTATCTGGATTGCTTACTAAAGCTTCAGTTTTACCTTTTCCATTTTTGCCACCTGAGACTTGGAGTCGGCTACAATGACACTTCAGCACTATTAACAGGGTTTTTTTTTTTTTTTTAAATTATTTTTGACTTTTTCTGAGATTCTTGCTTCACTTTCTTTTTACTGGCACTGACACATACTGGCACTTCATAACAACAAACATAATTCAGCTATATACTGATATGTCAGACAGTTTATATTATAGAAAGAAAATGGATATGCATAATCAGCAGTGCAATTCAACAAATAAGTCTCTTACTTCACTTTACTGAATAATAATTAATTAAACAAATAACAGCAATAATTTTGTGACTCGTCAGCAACAATTGGCATTCACCATCACACTTCCTTTCCGGTTGCTTCTCTCAACTGCTGAAGTAATTACGGAAAACATCTCCGTGGTACAGAAAAAAATTGCTCTTATCAATA
Source organism: Macrothele yani (assembly GCA_039090855.1). NCBI lineage: Eukaryota > Metazoa > Arthropoda > Arachnida > Araneae > Macrothelidae > Macrothele > Macrothele yani. The sequence continues at coordinate 2,012,274 of CM077022.1, read as the reverse complement.
ACACTGATTCCTCCTCCCTGTTTTTCACATTGCCTCTTAGTTCTTCCTCTTCTGCCTTCTTCAATAATAATTGCACCCTGTAGTCCAATGTCATCTTATTGGTATTCTCCAATTACTCATTGATGTTGCTCCCTCCAAACCCATCCCACCCGCATTTGAAACCTATAAACAAAACACCCTGTCTCAAAAGCTACGACTCTCAAGGCCGGCTAAGTAACAAACCCCTTCTATCTTCCCTTCTAACGTGTGACAGAATTGCTTATGACACTGGCTTTCTGCAGGGCCATTGAGCTTCCAGCTTCTCTGCTATCCCCTGATTTCACCCAGCTGGCAAGTTTTTCAGATTTCGTGGTGTACGTCTTGTGTAATTTCCATTGCAGCTTAAACTACACCCCGCCTCCTATTTACAATTTGAAATTAGGGGATTTATACACGTCACTTTCATAATAGTTATTGATTTGTATAGGGTTAAAGGTTCGAGATCAAAACCATACGCATACATACATATCACTAAGCTTTTCTCTGAGATTCAGAGGTTAGCTCCACAAAGAAATACAAACTACCAGATACTTTTTATTTATTGTTGCCGCATCAAACTTCTCCATTTACAGCGATCTCTTGACATACGACTCAGGCTTCACTGACATCCATCACACACCGTACACAAGATCTTCTATACTACATACTTATAATCTTTTTCTCATGAAGACACTCCTGAGTCTGATCCTCCCATGACTTCCTTGGCCTTCCTCTGCCTTTCCTTCGTGCCACTTGGGCTAAAAAGATTTTCTTAGTAAGCATCTCATCACTCATTCTTTCAACATGGCCAAACCATCGAAGCATATTAGTCTCCACCTTGCTAACAACATTTTGCTTCACATCACACAACTGCAGCACATCTTCATTCCTCACACCATCAGAACATGTCTTGCCAGAAATCCCCTGTAAGTAACGCATTTCTCCAGTACACAAACGACTCCTATGTTTCTTCTGTAGTACCTAAGTTTCACTGCCATACATCAGAGTAGGAACAATTACACTTCATACACAGCCATGAGAACCCAACATTCCTGTGAAAACCTCCCAAAGCAGCCATGTCTTTCAATGAAGAATTCACTATCCAATTTGTTCTCTCTGTCAAACATGCTTCCTAAACACAGTTCCTAAAACATGCCCACTTCTTTTCTACATCCCTCTCACTAGACTTCAGCTCCTTCAGTCGTTTTCTGAGTAAGTCAGAATAACATTGATAATATTCAGGGAGCCTTTCAACCTTTATTATTTCCATCCGAGGCCTCTTCCTTTTCCTCCAACCAATATTCAGTTTCACTTGTAACACTACCAAGCTAACATCCGCACCTCTCATCACACAAGTGTCAACAACCAAGTGTTTCAGATGCTGATCGTAGACAACAGAACGTATCACATTCTTTTTGACCAAGAGTATGCATTTCTCAAGTATATGTGTGGATATACTTGTGGTTGAAAATCGTATTTAGATACACATAAGCCATTCTCAATGCAGAGTTAAATTAATCTTTCACCATTATCATTCACATAAGGATCATTAAACTTACACAGAACATTGTCAGAAATTTCATTCTGCACACCTACTCTATCATTGAAATAGCCTGCTGTTTTAACTTTCTCTTTAGCACCAAGCTGGCTCAAAACAGCTTTTAGCTCATTCCAGAAATCTTCCTTCCTATCAGAAGGGTCCAAGTTACAAGTAGTATACCCTACAACAATTATTATTCTCTGAAGTTTCACTTTCAAATGAATCCAAAGAATTCTCTCACTTATGCATCCATAGTGAATCAAGTTGTTCTTCATCTTTTCACTTAAAATCACACCTACACCAGCCTGTCCTCTCGCATTATCCAATACTCCAGACCAAACACTCGCCATTCTATTCACTTCTTCTATCCCAATTTCCTTCTTTTTGGTTTCACTTGCACACAGCACATTCAGTCTACACTTATTCGTCTCTTTAATAACCTCATTCATTTTGCCATTTATACCTCTAGTATTCCACACACCAATTTTACACTCAGCTGAGATCTTTTTCTCATTCTCTTTTTTTTTTATGTCCAAATTGCTTCCGGTGTGGACCGTCCTTCTCAAGTGTGGTAGGTCCACCATATCCCAAACTTGAGTCTGGTTTTACAATTCTTTGTGTTTTTTAATCAGGTAAGTACACCAGTGTGGGGGATTAGCCCACAGCTGACAGTTCCAGTTGGTCATTCAACCTAAGGATTCTGGAACCAAACCCCAGTGAGTTGGGGTCTTTTCACCAATGTCACAGAGAACTAGCTGGCACCTCTCCAAGATTCACAGAGGCCCTTTTTGCTGTTCTGTGTGCCATTGTTGCCCACAGAGTGCCCCAAGGAGACAAACCTATCTCTCGCTAAGATCGTCTGTGAAACCATAAGCTACATACCAATTTACATTATTACTTCCGAATTTTCTGAAAAATCGATACTTCTTAGTTTAATCTTTCTTTCCCGGATATGTGTAAAAATTGGGTCTCCTTCTGGCTCAGGGGCCTGTCGTACATGGCACAGTGTGTGCACTGGTAAATCCACTCTTGCCTTTATAGAAACCACTGATTTCTGCAAAGAACCGGAAAGTTCATCTACAGTGGTGTCAGGAACACCGTAACTGGACACTAGAAGACTGGAAAAAAGTCATCTATATATACAGTATATATGCCTTGTTCTGTACCAATGGTAAGCGGAGAGTTTGATGGGAGCCCATTCTTGCCCTGTAAACACAACTCAAGTTTTTGGAGGTGGTGTCACAGTATGGTACACATTTTGTTGGTGCAGAACAGTTTTCTGGATATTACTGAAAATGTCAAGTGTCCTCCATAGATTATCTAAAAAATTGTTGCCGATCAAGTCTATCTTGGTAATAATTGATGACATGGCTATTCCTAGACTTAATGCACCACAAATATCTCAAAGTTATGGGTGTTTTTTCTAAGGAATAAAAGTAAATAATATATTGAATTTTTGGATAGCACACCTACCCTTCCTCAGGACTAGTTATAGTAGGTGTTGCCATTTGTGAGATAAATTCCAGCCTTTCAAATCATTTAAAGTTGCAGCTTCTTTTCCTCTCTATTTCCAGTCATTCTGACAATTTCCTTTTGAAAAAATGCTGTTGATGTCAAAACTTCTATAGTGTCCCCAAAGCACTTTATGTCCTGTATTTTGAACATGTCCGTCCAAACCTGTTTTGCTTGTCCTATTTTTAATTGCATCTTTATGTTCTCTCTTTGCCAATCTGGTTTTAAGCTGTCTGCCTGTTTCTCCCACATTGATGAGACCACACTCACATTTTATGTTGTAGACCACACCTTCCTATAAAAGGATGTGTTCGTCTTTTTGCTTTAATTTTGGAAGGTAGTTACTAATTTTATTTTGTAATCCTGGAGCCATTCTGACTAGAAACTTCTCACTAATCCTCTGAAGTTTTTCAAACAGTTCCTTGTGGTAAGTAATTTTTCTAGTTAGCTGAAACTTAGTTTTTGACTTTTTTCTTTTCTTTTTTATTAAGAATTTTGTTGACTAGTAGAGAAGGGTAATTATTATCTTCCAAAACGTTTTTCCAATTCATCCTTTTGAGCAATTTTTAACAGTTCTGAAGAATTTAGGACATTATTTTTTTCCAAAAATTGAGTGGCCATGGTTTTTTAATATAATTTGGATGATTTGATAGTCTAACATTTTATTGTTGATAGGTTTCTTGTATAACCATGTTTCAATTTTTCCTTCTTTTACTACTAATGATAAGTCCAAAAATATTGAGCTGATTAGTACTTTATGAAAAAGAAAATATCCTTAGTATTTTTGTGAAAAGAAAGTACTCCTAGTACTTTTGGAAAAAGAAAAATATATTTTAAAAATAGAAGAACTTAGCAAATATATTTATTAAGAAATAGAAGGAAATGATGATAAAAAAAACTATAATAAGCTGATAAAGTCAGTCTTTAAAAAGAAACAACCAGCTAAATTCAAATTTCAACAACTTTTCAAAATTACATTACATAATACCTCAAATGTATGGGACAATTAAGCTTCATAAACTAGATAAACCATTAAGGCCTATTGTGGACTCAAAATAAACTCTCCCTTGTCAAATCTATATTATCTCCTGAGCCAACAGAGAAAAGTTTTTACAGATCCCCCCTGCCTTACTAAAAAATTCAAAAGATCTCGTAGTTAGAAGGCCTTTCAAAACTTGAACATCCTATCACTGCTAGTCTCAACATTAAATCTATGTCATCATCATCATCAACAACTACAGCCATTACCAATCTATTGCTGGATGAAGGTCTCCCTAAGTTTCTTCCACAACGGTCTATCGTATGCCAGTCTCTTCCGTGTCACTCCCGCAGGCTTTCAAATTTCATCCACCAATCTCCCATGTGGTCTTCTTCTGGGTCCTTTCCTATCCCTTGGAATCCAGTCTAGATTTCCGGTTGTCCATCGATGGTCTGTCCTCCTGGCAGTATGTCCATCCCATTGCCATTTCAGGGATTTTGCTCTGATCATGATGTCTTCCACTCTTGTCATATTCCTTATCCATGAGTTCCACTTCTTATCTCTCCTGGTTACACCAAGCATGCATCTCTTCATGCTGCTTTCAGTTGTCTGCAGTCTGTGTATGTCTTTTTTAGTTAAGGTCCATGTCTCTACTCCGTATGTAAGCACTGGAAGGATGCATTGATTAAACACTTCTCTTTTAAGACATAATGGCATATTGCTTTTAAAAATTGTACTGTATCTTCCAAAAGCTCTCCAACCAAGTTTTATATGTCGATTAATTTCTTCATCAATGTGACCTTTGCTTAAAATGTGTTGTCCAAGGTAAATGTAGGTATCAGATATATCCGGCTTTTCCCCGTCAAACGATAAATCTTCATTTCTTGTAAAAACATTGTACATCAGTTTTGTCTTCTGAAAGTTCATTTTTAATCCTACTTCTTAACTCTTGTCAGCAAGTTCCTGGATTATACTCTGCAACTCTGAAGGGGCAGTTGCAAAAATGGCTAGGTCATCAACAAAATGAAGGTGAGTTAAATAATCTCCATTAATCTTTGTCCCTTTGTTTTCCTAGTTCAATGATTGAAAGACATTTTGCAAAGTGGCATTAAATAGTTGGGGAGATATGGTGTCACCTTGTCTCACTCCCTTTCCAATTTTGTGCTGTGCCCTCAAATAACCAAACCTTTGCATTTTCATAAATGTTATTAATAATACTAATGTTTGCATCTTTAATACCACAGGATTTCAAAGCCATTGTAACTGCTGATGGTTTCACAGAATCAAAGGCCTTTTCATAATCGATAAAAACCATACATAATGGGAGTTCATATTCCCTCATTCTTTCAATTAATTCTCTCGGCACATGGATATGATCTATAGTGCTGTAGCCACTCCTGAATTCAGCTTGTTCTCTCGGTTGAGTCATGTCCAGTGTTACCTTCAAGTGACGTGAAAGAACTTTAGTGAAGATTTTATAAACCCCTGATAGGAGGCTGATGGGCCTGTAGTCCCTGAGGTCCTCAATGTCACCTTTTTTATGGAGCAGGATCATTGTAGCATTGTTCCAATTCTCAGGAATCTTCCCTTCATTGAGACATTTAGTGAAAACTTAGGCAAGTCTAGCTTCAATTTCTCCACTTGCTTCTTGTATAATGTCCACAGTAATACCATCTTCTCCTGGAGCTTTTCTCCATTTCATGTTCTTAATTGCATGTGTAACTTCTGCTGGGAGGACTGGAGGGACTTTGATGCTGTTACCTTTCGCAATGTCTAGAGTCTGAGTAGATCTGTATCATCTCTTTCATATAGTTTTGAGTAGAAATATTTCACTCTTGTCAAAATTTTGCATCTACTTCTTGTTACAGTGTCATCTTCTTTTCTCAGTGTCATAATCTGTTTTCTTCCATTACTAAGATGCCCCTTTGCTCTCTTCAGGCTTTGGTTGTTTTCAATTGCTTTTTCACTAGTTCACAGTTGAATTTCCTTATATCTTCAGCGATGCTTTTTCTTACTGTCTTGCATAGCTCTATATATTCCACTTTGGAAGTGACATCTTTATTTGTCCTCATCTCTCTTCTCTTTTGCATCAGCATTTTTGTTTTTCCTGATATTTTCTTCATCTGCAACTTTTTCTTAGTACCATCTATTTTTGTTGCTGTTTCCATAAGAGCCATGGTTAGTTTTCTGTTAACTTCAGAGATGTCTACTTCTTCTGGTGTTGCCGCCCCGGTGGCGCAGTGGTCTAAGGCACTGGCCTCTGATCATTCGTCCGTAAGGGGTCCGGGTTCGAATCCCGGTCAGGCATGGATGTTGTGTTTGTCTTACGGCACTGGCTCTCTCCCTTCCCTGGAACCAGTGACCCTAAATTAGGGACGGGCGACTGCTTATAGCCCATTGAGTTGCTCACGGTGGTCGTTAAACCTCCAATCAAAAAAAAAAAAAAAAAAAAAAAAAAATCTTCTGGTGTTAGATATTCTAGACCAGAGAATCAGTTCCAGTTTGAAAGTATTAATGATGTTTTTTAAGGTTGGTCATGTCAATACATTTTGTTTGTTTTATGAGTTTGCCACGTTTGAGTTTAGTGTTGAGGTGCATCTTACATCTCGCCATTCTATGATCACTCCCTGTGTGGAATCTGTTCAGCACACTGCACTTCGATGAAAAATTTCTTGTTACACATAATAAAATCAGTTTCACTTGTCTTTCCATTGGGATGCTTCCATGTCCATTTCCTATGTGGTTTTTTATTGAAAAAGGAGTTCATGATGAAAAACCTTTCTGCCTCTGTAAACTCTTAAGAGAGTATTTTCACACTGGTTTCTGTTCCCATGTCCGAATTTACCTACCGACGTTTCATTCTGTTGCTGTTGTCCTATTTTCTCATCGAAATCGTCCATAAAGATCTTCAAGTGCTGCTTGCCTTTATTATTTAGATGCTGAATTTCTTCGTAAAATTCTTCAACTTCTTCCTCAAGATGACTTGTGGTGGGCGCGTAAGCTTGAATAATCTGAGCCTGGTATCTTTTTGAAAGTTGAATAACAAGTTGCGCAGCTCTGTCTGAGGAACTTTCAACTTCTAGAACTTTATCCTTCACTTTCTTGTTTATTATAAATCCAACACCACTAGTTCTACCAGTATCTGTTCCACAATAGTGGAAGAGATGTCCACTTTTCAGTTTAATGAAATCTCCTTTTCTTCTTACTTCACTTAGCCCAACGATGTCCCACTTGATTCTTTGTAGTTCCTCTTCTAATTCAAGGAGCTTTGAATCAGAAGATAGAGAGCATCCATTAAATGTAGCCAAGGTCAGCATCAGATGGCAGCCTAGTCCAGTCCCCCGGTGATTTTTAGCACCTTCTGCATTCATGTCACCCTGGCCGCTGCCTTGGCCAGGTACATTCCAGCTGCCAGAGACTGAGGGCCAAGATTGAAGTTGTGGAATCATGGGGGGGGGGCATAACTCATCACGCTGACCATGCAGGTTGGCGAGTGTGGGATAGCATTTCTTCTAATCTCGGTGATATTTTTATACTGCTATGTGATGTTCATCAGAGCCCCTTTATTGGAAAGTGGATGCACCATGAGAAGGTGGAGTCGACATTTGTCAAGGAGAGGCTATGATATGTTATGCACCACCTGACCTTGCATCCTCTTAAATTTATGTATACTAACATAAATACAGATAGTCTTTTGGAGTTCCTTGCAGAAGATTTGGCTGACAAAATAGTCTTTCGTAACCACAGCAAAGAAGAATTTACAGGAATTTATGAAATACTAATTTTTTCTTTAAAAAACAACTATTTTCAATTTGGCAGTAAATTCTACAAGCAAACTTCTGGATTAGCAATGGGTTCACCAGTAGCACCTTTTCTTGCAAATTACTCCGTAGGAAAACTAGAAGAAAAGGTACTTATTACATCCTCAATCTTCAGTTTTTATGCAAGATATATGGATGATGTTATTTTCACTATAGACAACAAAAAATCTCTCTCCCATATGGCATACTAGACTGGTTTAACTTCCTAGATGAAAATTTGCAATTTAGCCTTAAACTTCAAAAAAATAATCAGCTGAATTTTTTTGACTTATCATTAGTATTAAAAGAAGGAAAAATTGAAACACAGTTATACAAGAACCTACCAGCAATAATAAAGTGTTGTACTATCAACCAAATAATTGGAATTACATTGAAACAAACGTGGCCACTCAATTTTTGGGGGAAATGTTATGGAAGGTGATAATTACCCTTCTCTACTAGTCAACAAAATTCTTAGTAAAAAGAATCAGAAGTCAAAAACTGAGTTTCAGTTAACTAGAAAAATTACTTGTCACAAAGGACTGTTTGAAAAATGTCAGAGGATTAGTGAGAACTTCCTAGTCAGACTGGCTCCAGGATTACAAAATAAAATTAGTAACTACCTTCCAAAATTAAAGCAAAAAGAAGAAAGCATCCTTTTATAGAAAGGTGTGGTCTACAACATAAAATGTGAGTGTGGTCTCAGCTATGTGGGAGAAACAGACAAATAGCTTACAACCAGACTGGCAGAGAGAGAGAGAGAGAGAGAGAGAGAGAGAGAGAGAAAACATAAAGCTATAATTAAAAATATGACAAACAAAACAAGTTTGGACAGACATGTTCAAAATACAGGACATAATGTGCATTGGGACACTGTAGAAGTTCTGACACATCAACAGCATTTTTCAAAAGGAAATTGTCAAAAGAATTGGAAATAGAGAGAAGAAAGAGGTACAACATTAAATTATTTGAAAGGTTGGAATTTATCTCACGAATGGCAACACCTACTATAACTAGTCCTGAGGAAGGATTGGGGCGCTACCTGAAAATTCAACATATTATTTCTTTTCATTCCTTAGAAAAAAACATAATTTGGAGATATTTGTGATGCATTAAGCCTATCTTGTAATGTTGCCTTTTTATCCAGCAGGTGATGGCTGTTTCATGGATGACAATGCTACTGTCCATTGCACAAGATGTGTTCAGCAGTGGTTCAGTGAGCATGACAGTATCCACCATCTTTCCTGGCCACTACAAAGCCCTGCTCTGAACCCCATTGAGAATATGTGGGGCATGTTAGAAAAACAGATCCAGGAGCAAAGTCCTCTTCTGTTACAGGATTGTGTGGTGAACGTCTGGTATGCTGTAGATGTAGATACATTCCAACACCTTGTGAAATCTATGCCAAACCACATACATGCTGTAATTTGGGTCAAAGTAGGTCCAACATGGTATTGACTAAAGGTTTCTAATTCAGAGGCCAGTATGTGTATAATTCATCTACCTATACAATTATAAGAATTTCTTGTAATGAAGTAGATGATTTTACAAGTTAAAATATGCATGTTTTTATTTTGATTGTCTTTGATGGTTGTGCAAAACGAGCAGAAACCGGAAAGGGGAATTTTTATTTTTTTGCTTGAAGGTGAAAAATTTGTAGTTATGCCACTTCCTTTCATCTTCTCCAATCGTCCTCACTCATTGTCTCAAATTACAATATGAGAGTATTTTTGCTTTTTTATATATACACTACAATTTTACAAAACACAACAGAAAAAAAAAGGAAAAACTTTCAGCTGGGCACCCTCCTAAACTTGGCATCTGGTGCCCTGGCACTGCACTAATGCCAGCCCTGTATTCCGATGAAAATAATCAGTGTATTAATATTAAAAAGATTCATAAAAAATAATGCAATAAGCAGGATCTTCCCAAGTTCAACAAGTATGACTGATTTTACGTAACTGAATTCCTTATTAAAAAAAAAAAAAGAAAGATGATTGCAGGACAGGAGACAGTTATTGACAACTGAAGACTGAGTTTGTTGTTTAAAAACTGAAAAAAAAATCGGTGATTGAAAGTAACAGAGAGACCTTAATAGAAATGCTAAAAAAGACCAAATAGTTAAAAAATGCATTTAAAAAATCTTTATCCAAGTACCAACAGAGTAAGATTGACCTCCACCAGATACATTTCAGCTTTCCCCAAGCCATTTTCAATGGGAGTCATCCCACCTGTGATGTGCGTTTTGGTTCCATCCTTTAAACGTTTCCTGTAAGGCATTGATAAGTTGATGTAGTCATCTTTGGTTCATGAACGAGTGATTGTGCTGGTCAACCCTATCTACTTTGTATAATCCGTAATCCGAAGATCAAATCTTCTTTTTCTAAGTCTGTGTCTCTTTCTATGTTTTTCTTCCTCTCTCTTATTTTCTCAGTTTTTAAGAGATTAATCCATGTTTTTGAAAATTAAAATCCCCTCTTTTTTTTAATGTTTTCAAAGAAATGAGATTAGCAGTATAATTAATGATTTCATACTGTTGTGCTTTTGTGAACTGTTTTGTACTTTGTTGGGCTAAGTGTTTTTCTTCCTTTCCAAGTTCTAGAGCTGAAAAACACATAGGTGGATTCAGCTGAAAGTCAATGCATCAAGAAAACAAGAGAAAAGAAAAAGAACTACTGATAGCAGTGTAGTTTTTGAACTGAATAAATCCATGCTTTTGTATCATTCATGACTTCAGCTGCTGAGATAAAGTACACTGTGAAAAGTGTATTTTCTGTTACTACCTCTATACCACTTACATATGAAGTACCATTATGGAATGGATGTTTATAGCATTGCTTGAGCATCATAACCAGTAGCATGTGCCTGTCAGTTTGCTTACAATTCAAGCAAAGGCAGATAGTATTTGCAATGACTTCAGAACAGAGAAAGGTGTGGAGAAGAAGGAATTTTCAGCAAAAGTGTGGAATGGTTTGCAAAATTCAAGAAGCTGTACAGTTTTTATAACTGGAGAGACTACCTCTTCTGACATTCATGCTTCTAGGAGCTTCCCCAAAATGCTTAAGGAGATCATTAAGGAAGGCATTCTTTCTCAAAAAAAAAGTTCTCAACTTGAATGAAACATGGTGGTTTTAGAAAAGAATAACTTCATGAATGTATATTTTGCCCTGTGATTTAAAGTTGCCAAAAACCAACTTGCTCTGCTAATATGGAACAATGCTGAAGGGGATTACTAGTTGATGTCTTTAATGTTTTAACATTTTGAAAATACCTGGGTGTTAAAGGGCAATGTTAAGGATCATTTGCTTGTTTATTTTTGCTGTAATCCAAAGAGCTTAACTCAAAGAAAGCTTCACCTCAATCATTAACATCTGATCAACATCCCCAATTTCCTCCTTTAGCATTGCCTTCATTGTCATACAAACTAGATGAACCCCTCCCACAATAACTTCATTCACATCATGCTATCTACAGCACCAGATAACCTTTCCTGGTGCAGTAGTTAATGTTAAGTGTCTTACTAAAAAATCATTTGTCTCAGACTGAAAGTTATTTTACTTTCTACTTCAAATTACTTTATTACACTTATTGTATTACATATTGCAATTTGAAATTTTAGTACATGCATACATATCACTAAGCTGTTCTCTGAGATTCAGAGGTTAGCTCCACAAAGAAATACAAACTACCAGATAATTTTTACTTACTCTTGCCGTATCAAACTTTTACATTTACAGGTGATCTTGACATACAACTCGGGCTTCACTGACATCCATCACACGTCATACACAAGATCTTCTATACTTCATACTCATAATCTTTTTCTCATGCAGACACTCCTGAATCTGACCCACCCATGTCTTCCTTGGCCTTCCTCTGACTTTCCTTCCTGCCACTTGGGCTAAAAAGATTTTCTTAGTAAGCATCTCATCATTCATTCTTTCAACGTGGCCAAACCACGGAAGCATATTAGTCTCCACCTTGCTAACAACATTTTGCTTCACATTACACAACTGCAGCACATCTTCATTCCTCACACCATCAGAACATGTCTTGCCACAAATCCCCTGTAAGTAACGCATTTCTCCTATGTTTCTTCTGTAGTACTCACGTTTCACTGCCATACATCAGAGTAGGAACAATTACACTTTCATACACAGCCATGCGGGACTCTCTTGAAAACCCATCATTCCTGTGAAAACCTCCCAAAGCAGCTATGGCTTTCAACGAAGAATTCACTTGCCTACTAATTTCACCGTCCAATTTGTTCTCTCTGTCAAACATGCTTCCTAAATACACAAACTCACTCACCTGGTCAATCACAGTGCCATTTATACTTACATTACATTCAGTGCTACCTGTTCCTCTTTCAAACACTATAACTTTGGTTTTTCCCGTATTTATACTCGGTTTGAATTTCATGCAAACTTCGTACATCCGGGACATCATACTCTGCAACTCACTTTTGCTCTCTGCCAACAGGAGAGTATCATCAGCATACAGCAATCAGCACACACGGATATGACAAAGAAGTAAACCAGTATTACCTATTTTAGCATCAAGCATGCATGATGTTAAAATAGGTAATACTGGTTTATTTCTTGGTGATATCTGAAATACAAACTACCAGATAATTTTTTAAGTGACTTGTGCAGACACTCTTGAATCTGATCCTCCCATGGCTTCCTTCGCCTTCCTCTGCCTTTTCTTCCTGCCATGGGCTAAAAAAAATTTCTAATTAAGCGTCTCATCACCCATTCTTTCAACATGGCCAAACCACCAAAGAATATTAGTCTCCACCTTGCTAAGAACATTTTGCATCACATTACACAACTGCAACAATTCTTCTTTCTTTTCACGATCAGAACGTGGTGTCTTGCCGCAAGCCCCCTGTAAGTAACACATTTCTCCAGCACACAAACTACTCCTATGTTTCTTCTGTAGTACCCAGGTTTCACTGCCATACATCAGAGTAGGAACAATTACACGTTCATACACAGCCATGCGGGACTCTCTAGAGAACCCATCATTCCTGTGAAAACCTCCCAGAGCAGCTATGACTTTCAAAGAAGAATTCACTCGCCTACTGATTTCACCATCCAACTTGTTCTCTCTGTCAAACATGCTTTCTAAATACACAAACTCACTCACCTGGTCAATCACTGTGCCATTTAGACCTATCTTGCATTCAGTACTAACAGTGCCTCGCTCAAAAACCATAACTTTGGTTTTTTCCTTATTTATACTGAGTTTGAATTTCATGCAAATTCGCACATCCGGGACAACATACTCTGCAACTCACTTTTGCTCTCTGCCAACAGGAGAGTATCATCAGCATACAGCAATCTGCACACACAGATATTACCAAGACATAAACCACCAGTATTTTCCATCTTGGGATTACGCGTGCACGCATCCATAAAAATATAAACAGCCATGGTGACATTACACAACCTTGTCTGACTCTTGCACTAATAGAAAACCATTTTGATAAAACGCCATTCACTTGTACACGGGCTCTACTGCCAGCATGCATGGCTTTTACACTGATAAGTAAATTCCCAGTAACACCATATTTATGCAATACCTTCCACAAAAGTATCTTATTCACTCGGTTGTAAGATTTCTCTAAATATCTGAAGGCAGCAAAAACTTTCTTACCAATAGCCACATATTTTTCAATTATTATGCGTAATGCAAAAATTTGGTTAGTGCAGCCTTTACCAGGCATAAAACCACTCTGAATATCCCATACTTTCTCTGCTGTAAGACCTGGTACTTTTTCAATAATGACCTTACCAAACACTTTTCCTGGCAGACTCAGTCGGCTAATGCCATGATAGTTCTTGCAGTCAGTCTAATCACCTTTTTCTTTATACAAGGGAACAATGATAGCATCCTTCCAATCCAGAGGGACTATTCCTAACTCCCAGTGCACTTGGCAAATTTCAGTTAACCAGTCAATTACAGAGTTATCAGCTTATTTCAACATCTCAGCAGTTAAGCCATCAACTCCCAAAGCCTTACCATTCTGAAGAAATTTTAGAGCTTTGCACACCTCTTCTCTTGAGATCCCTCCTGTGCTTCCATCTTTCACTGTGACATTATCTGCTTCTGCCTCAAAATCACCTTTGCTTTCTTGAGCTAATAACTCACAGAATTATTCACCCCGTCTTTCACTAAACTCATTCGTCTCCCATACCATTTCCCCGACCCTATTCTTCATATAACTTACAACTTTGTTTCCCCTATTTCTCCTGAGTCTCGTGTACTTCCAGAGAATTTTTCTATTTTTCCATAAAGCCAATTCATGCCTTTCCATCATCCTATCTTTTGCCTTACTCTGGCGAACCAGCTTAGCTACTTCACACCTCTTACAGCGATATTCATGCACAGAAACTCTACCTTGCAACATCCCCAAATATGCTTCCTTCTTTCTCTTTACTGCCTCTTCAATCTCACTATCCCACCAAGCATCACCTCTATTGTTACCCACTATTGTGGTGCCACAGACCGTTTCAACAGCAATGACAATAGAGTTCTTAAAAATTTCAGTGTTTAATAGGTTAATACTGGAACAAATTCCTCCTAACCTGGACATTTTCACCTGCTTTATGTTACAATATTATTCTCATTTTACACAAATGTGATTTATGTGATATTTTTCAGAAATGCACTAACTGCAAATTTAGAACTATCTGAATACAGAAAATAAAACATTCCACATACCAACTGACACATCATCCTACCAAACAAGTAATGTTAAAATACCTGCTCACATGTAATTGCACTAATGAGGTTTTGATGTAACTGTGAAATGCTTGCCCATCCACCACACAGTCCTGTTTTGGCACAGAGGACGTTTCACATCTTCAAACTTTTTCAAAAGCAGACAAACTGGATATGTCCGAGTACAATGAGCTGTTGTATCAAGGCTGTGGATTCTTGCGCTGCTGGATTTTTTTCCCCCCGTGCAGTGAGATACATATGATATACCGATTAAAATCCCCAAAAGAAGTATACTGCTTGAGCTGGACAGTTCAAGCAGATTCTTTGTGAAAAATGTGCATCATAGAATTAATGCAATATAAGCATTGAGCTTACCTACCACCATACTGTAGCTCATTCAATTACACTTCCAGCACATCAAACATTACAGAAAGGTGCCCAATGGCAAGATGTGTACAGTATTCAATAAATTACTTATTTAATTCAAAAATTCCATCCTCCTCTCACTGCCCAAAGCTTATTTCAAACTTACCCCAGAAAACAACCTCAGAACACAATTTTACAAATACAAACTTAGAACTATTAAAAGCATAATTTAAGGGATTAAATACACTATAAAACACTTTAAAACAATTATAAACCATCACATACAACCATACAGGAACCACATTTGATATATTTCACCACAAAACTCCATGGGCATCCTCAAAAAAGGTGTTTCACATCGGCTGTCTGCAACCGAGCATAATCATACAGCAAGTAAGTCCATGATTTTATCAGCCTTGCAACAGCAACACCATCTATCGGAATCTACAGTAAGTATCTTTTGTTATCGGTATTCAACTTTTTTTTTTTTTTCTGCTTTATATTTATCTAATGAGCGGTCTTAGTGAGACATGGGTTTGCCTCCTCGGGGCGCTACATGGGCAACAATGTCACACAGAACAGCAAAAACGGCTTCTGTGAATCATGGAAAGGTGCCAGCTAGTTCTGTGTGACATTGGCGAAAAGACCCGAACTCACTGGGTTTTGTTCCAGAATCCTTAGGTTGAATGGCCAACTGGAACCGTCAGCTGTGGGCTAATCTCCCACACTGGTGTACTTACCTGATTAAAAAACAAACAAAGAATTGTAAAACCGGACTCAGGTTTGGGATATGGTGGACCTACCCCACTTGAGAAGGACAGTCCACAACAGAAACAATTTGGACATGGAAAAAAGAGAACGAGAAAGAGATCTCAGCTGATTGAGTGTAAGATTGGTGTATGGAATACTAAAGGTATAAATGGCAAAAGGAATGAGGTTATTAAAGAGACGAATAAGTGTAGATTGGATGTGCTGTGTGTAAGTGAAACCAAAAAGAAGGAAATTGGGATAGAAGAAGTGAATAGAATGGTGAGTGTATGATGTAGCGTATTGGATAATGTGAGAGGACAGGCTGGTGTAGGTGTGATTTTAAGTGAGAAGGTGAACAACGGGATTCATTATAGCTGCATAAGTAAAAGAATTCTTTGGATTTGTTTGAAAGTGTAACTTTAGAGAATAGTAATTGTTGTACGAGTAGTGTATGCTCCTCGTGACTTGGAACCTTCTGATAGGAAGGAAGATTTCTGGAATGAGCTAAAAGCTGTTTTGAGCCAGTTTGGTGCTAAAGAGAAAATTACAGTTGCAGAGGAGTTCAATGCTAGAGTAGGTGCGCAGAATGCGATTTCTGATAATGTTCTGAGTAAGTTTAATGATCTTTGTGTAAATGATAATGGTGAAAGGTTAATTGAACTCTGCATTGAGAATGGTTTGTGTGTATCTAATACATTTTTCAACCACAAGTATATACACACATATACTTGGGAAAATCATACACTTGGTCAAAAGAGTGTTATAGATTTTGTTGTTTATGATCAGTATCTGAAACACTTAGTTGTTGACACTCGTGTGATGAGGGGTGCGGATGTTGGCTCTGATCATTACTTGGTAGTGTCACGAGTGAAACTGAATGTTGGTTGAAGGAATAGGAAGAGGCCTAGGATGGAAAGAATGAAAGGTTCCATGAAGATCATCAGCGTTATTCTGACTTACTCAGAGAACGACTGAAGGAGCTGAAGTCTTGTGAGAGGGATGATGAAAAGAAATGGGAATGCTTTAAGAACTGTGTTGTCACTGCTGCTAAAGAGGTGTGTGGCACCACAATAGTGGGTAACAGTAGAGGTGATGCTTGGTGGAATAGTGAGATTGAAGAGGCAGTAAAGAGAAAGAAGGAAGCCTGTTTGGGGATGAGTATTGCTGTAAGAAGCGTGAAGCAGCTAAGCTGTTTCACCAGAGTTTTAAAGCAAAAGATAGGAAAGAGAAGGTGGAAAGGCATGAACTGGCTTTTTGGGAAGATAGAAAACCTTTCTGGAAGTGCACGAGACTCAGGAAAAAATAGCGGAAACAAAGTTGTAAGTCGTGTGAGGAATAGGATTGGGGACATGATATGGAAGCCCAATGAATTTAGTGAAAGATGGGGTGAATACTTCTGTGAGTAATTAGATCTAGAAAGCAAAGGTGATTCTGAGGCAGAAGCATATGACGCCACAATGAAGGAGGAACGCACAGGAGGGATCTCAAGACAAGAGTGTAAAGCTCTAAAATCTCTTCAGAATGGTAAGGCTCCGGGAGTTGATGGCATAACTGCTGAGATGTTAAAATATGATGGTGACTGTGTAATTGACTGGCTAACTGAAATTTGCCAGTTGTGCTGGGGGTTAGGAAGGGTCCCTCGGGATTGGAAGGATGCTATCATTGTTCCCTTGTATAAGGGAAAAGGTGACAAAACTGACTGCAAGAACTATCTTGATGTTAGCCAACTGAGTGTGCCAGGGAAAGTGTTTGGTAAGGTCTTTATCGAAAAAGTACGGGGTCTTACATCAGAGAAAGTGTGGGATGTTCAGAGTGGTTTTATGCCTGGTAAAGGCTGCAGTAACCAAATTTTTGCATTACACATGATGATTGAAAAGTATCTGGCTGTTGGTAAGAAAGGTTTTGCTGCCTTTTTAGATTTGGAGAAAGCACAGAGTAAATCACAGAGTAAATTGGACACTTTTGTGGAAGGTATTGAATGTATATGGTGTTACTGGGCATCTACTTAATAGTGTGAAAGCCATGTATGCTGGCAGTAGAGCTTGTGTACAAGTAAATGTTGTTTTATCAAAATGGGTTTCTATTGGTGCAGGAGTCAGACAAGGTTATGTAATGCATGCATGAAGCTAAAATAGGTAATACTGGTTCATTTCTTGGCAGAGGTGTAACCACTGGGGGGGTGTCAATTGGTCAGGACCCCCTCCAGATTTTCAGAATCGGGGATCTCCAATGTAAAAGACCCCCCCCCCCATTTTTTTTCCCGAGAATATAATGATATAATGCACACTTTTTTATGATGTAAACCAACTAAATTTAATAATATAAGATTGTAATTTTTCGTAGAATGCAAACATGTGTATAATGTGTACTTAATAAACAGCGATATTGATTCCTAATGAGCAAAGTCAGCTCTGGAACATTGTAATTTACATTTCTGCCCTATCTGTCATAGTTTTGCCGTTGTGTTCGCTAAGTTCCACAATTCACCAACAGAGGCGCTTATGTCGTGCTCGTTAGATTGTGCCTCAACAGTTGCTTTGCTCCTGTGTGCGCGTGTGTGAGGGGGGGTACCAAACTATTTTATACAGTATGTATATATTGTATATATACATATGATCGGGGGGGGAGTTCCGATCGCTGTGTATGTGTGATGCCCTCCCCCGTGTCAGATTTTGAAACATGGTTACGCCACTGTTTCTTGGTGATATCCGTGTGTGCAGATTGCCAACCTAATGGTTTGCAGTTGTGATCCATGTCTTTACCTGTTACTGTTTTACAGCATCTGGAAACTGTATACTTCTTTATGAATCACCCCGTATAAACAGTTCTAGGACCCTTATCAGATCACTTACCGATTCAAGAAATAAGAAATCAACAAAAGAATGTGTGGATTTAAAATGCAACTAAAATATACAGATATGGAAAAAAAGGTAATAAAATAATTTTTGAAGTAAAACAAACTAAGAAAAAAAGATGTGTAAGATGTTTTGCATACATCAAAAATGTAAGTGGAAGCATAAAACAAATGCGCAGTAAGTAAAACAGGTCATAGCCAACAAGAGAAAGCACAAAGGGATCTTATAGTAAAAAATAAAGACAAAATCTATATCTCGGATAAAACGGCAGTGTATCAAATATCAAACATCATCAAGCAACAATAACACTGGAAATTTTTTTGTAGAAAACACTAAAAATTGTTTAAAGACAGACTAAATCATCATGGAGGTAGTTGAGTAAACATGTTATAGTTACATTAAGAAAAATGAAAAAAAAAAAAAACCCACTTGGTTCTTGATTATCAGTAAAAAGTCAGAGTGAGACTGGTTGCCAGATTTGGCTTTTCAAGTGCTTTGTTATGGTTATTGTCAAACAAGAGGACAAACAACCAAAATAAAGCACTGGAAAATCCAAATCTAGCAACCAGTCCCACTGTGACTTTACAGGTGATCAAGACCCAAGCCAGGTTGAAAGTCTGTTTTTTCAACTTCTCTGAATGTAAGTGGCATGTTTATCCAACTACGTTTATCTATTTGTTATGTGTGTATTGCATACTTCCTATTTCTAAATCACCATATTGATATTTGCAATAAAATCGGAGGAAAAGCTTCATTCATACAATATTATTTAACAGAAAATAAAATTCTAAATTTTAAAGAAATTAAACACATAGTAACACATGAAGAAAGAAGAGATTAGAAATGCAGAAAGTTCCATCATCTAAAAAACTAAGCTACACAATTGTAACAGTATATTAAGCCAGTAGAAATTCCGTATCCTTGGAGAGATCTGATTGAAAGATATTCTAAAAGGAGAAACGTGAAGAAAAAGCTTTAAATTACAAACACAAAAGATTGCCCATGACAAAAGTAAAATGAGACATCTCATGAGCACTAGTGAGGCCCCATTCATACAACAATGACAATGGGAGTATGGCAGGAAGGAGCTCCATCTGGCAACCAGTCTCACTCTGGCTGTTTAGAAAAAAGCTTGCATTAGCAACCTTTTCACTGATTATAAACTGCAGAAGTTTGAAACACCATGGGATATTGAGGACCATGGTGACATGAACAATAATTGTTCTTATATATACTTCAAACTAGCAGTGATAATAGTGTGCTTTTCCACGTGGTCTGCAGAAGCAGGTTAAACATATGACAGCATACCACCAACAAATTTCATATTCAAGAGTACAACAACATGTCAGGCAGTCTAAAAGAACAACACATAGACACATCTGTTATGAAGAATAGTGAAACGGAAAGCTTGAAGAAATACAAGTTTCAGGGCAAAACACTGTGGGAATAAACTTTAACACCAAAACATGGAACCAACTCTCAAGAACAAGGTACATTTGATTTTTTGAAAACAAGCATTACTTGCTATTTTAAGGAACAATTTTAAGAACTGGACGTCTAATTAAAAATCATGTGCTGAAAAAAAAAAAAACTATTTTCAGTTACAGATTTTCAAAGTATCTTTTAATTCAAGACATTTTCAGCTTACAGAAAATCAGAAATTGTGAAAAAGAAAATATAAATACAAGAACACTTTTTATCTAAATAGAAAAAAGTTTTTAATCCGAAACAGTATTTTTAGTAAGGAATTTTTTATGTAAAACTACTCTGTTTCTCTGTTTGGAAGAACACATAACTTCAGATAACATAGCTGTTTATGCAAATGATATCCAATAAGATCCCCCCGAATCATATCTTATCTCCACAGCTGGTGATCAGAAACATGGAAACTTGGAGTGATGTGTTAGTTTGATTCCTAGGATAAATATTTTCTCCTCACTTGAGAAAATATGAAATGAGAAGAAATTTATTTGGTGCATTATGTCAGATGTTAAACCAAGTTATTTTGTGAGAGGGGTAATATTAATTTTCTCCAAAAAAATATATATATATATCATCATCATCATCATCATCATTGTCAACCATTATCAATCCACTGCTGGACGAAGGTCTCCCCAAGTTTCCTCCACAACGGTCTGTCTTGTGCCAGTCTCCTCCATGTCACTCCCGCATATTTACGAATTTCTAAACATTATGGAATGCATTTATAAGATGTATGTAGAATTTATGGCATTTATTAGCATTAATATAATTTTTCAAAGGAAAAGAATGCAAGAGAAACATTTTGAGAAAAAAGGGTAAAATAAAAATAAAATTTACAAAATGAAAAGTTTGTGGTGTTGGCATGAACAGAAGTCTGATTTTGTGCTCCCCCCTGTATTTTCTGTCGAAAATATTAGTCTACCTTCCTTAAGTTTTATCATTTATGTTTCAGATTTGTAAAAACAATACTGGGGGAAAAAATTGGGCTAAGTTTTGATTTTGCACTGAATCAGTTTGTTTGAACAGGGAACAGGAAGTATCTAATTCAGACTACATTAAAAAGTAAACAAAGGAGAGATTAAATAATTCATTTTAGTAAAAGACAATAATCCAAAACAGTTTTAACTCACATATATCTCTTTTGCTAACAAAAGAAGGTTATCTCAAAAAGTACAATCACAGAGCTCACAAGAAACAGCTCATCCATGTACACTTAGAGCTACACTGTAGGAGCATGCTTTCAATTGTTGTTCCTATACTATAAATACATCAATATAGCAAGGGTGTTACATTTAATTTTTCTATACAACCTCCAGACAGGAAATGCATTTATCTGTGACACCAATGCATGGGATCCACTGAATTTTCTTTTCTTATACACATATATATATATACTATAAAGATACCTAAGCAAAAAAATACATATATAATTTTGACTCACACCTAGTACAACATAGAAAAGGTTATGTATCTACCTGCGTGAGTAAAAGGAGAAAAGAAAAAAAAAAGAAAATAAAACAACTGAATGTAGAAGGTGTCGAGAATACTGAGCCTTGGCTTTATCAAGGACCAGCAAAAACTCTGCATTTTCTCACTTCCACAAAGACCTAGTTGGAAATGGGTTTCTGCAAGGCCATAGATGCAAGTAACATTCCCACCTAAAATAGTTTAAAAATATATATATAAGTCATGTCCTCCGTAGAGTAGCATGACCTAGCACTAGTTAACAATTTCGCTTGCATCCATTAACCTTCATGGCCCGACCCATGCTCTTCATCTGTTACTATTAAACAGAGAGAAGAAAATTAAAGAGAACTCAAGCTGTGAGAGTGACATAATAAATAGAAATGATTTTCAGCTATAACGAAATTCCAAGTTCGTTTGAGAGAGAATTTAAACCTGAAAAACAAATTTTACATTGCAATTAAAAAGGAAATGTTAATTTATAACGAACAGATTTTGAAAGAAAACTTGAGTCTAAAACCCCTACTCTACAACTTATGACAGCACGAAAACGAGAATAAGTTAAAGATAATAATTAACTAAAGAAAACTTTGTGAATGTTATATACCTTAAACAGTTAGTTGCAATATGTACAAAGTATTTCAGCAGTGCTTTAAGTGCATAATTAATTAGTTATTAAGAACTTAACTACTTTGAAAAACAGCGCATAGACAGCGCATAGAAAAGGAACAAGCTTAGCCATCTTCTGTTCCTAGGTACCACAAAAGACGCTCAAAGTTACAAAGAAAAGTAAGAGTTAAAACCCGCATAAATGTTAACAGACAAACCAATGCTTAAAAGCTGAAAAGCTAAAAAACGACAGAGAAAGGTACATGAAGTACAAACATTGAACTTATAAAACCTAGAACCCAAAAACAAGGAAGAGAGCTTACCTCTTGAGTTACAAAAACTTTTCTCCTCACAAGAGGAGAACATGGCTGACCTCTTCCGCCACTCCCTAGACGCTGGGGGGCAGTGAGGGTGGGGCTGATGGCCTCCTCATACAGCAAGAAACCAACGCGCGGAGATTTTAACCAGAGAAAAATATATAAACTTAAGACTGTGGATCTGTATGATCAGAATGAGCAGAATTAACTCTCCAGAATACATGAGAAATATTATAAAATACACGAGCAGTTTATTTAATAATCTTTGCATGTATTAAATCACCTTAGTGAGCTTCTATAGATTAATCAGAATCTTATTAATTTTAATGTTGGTTTTACTATTTTTAGTATAGCTATCCTAGTGATGAATAACTGGTTTTCTTTTTTATTTGTTTTTATTTTCTTTTATAAACAGATTTTTAAGCTTTTTTTGTGATTTTGTTTATATTATTTAATTTTTTTTGTTTTAATAGGACCGTCATATCCATAGCACTAAGGTTCCTTTAGGTAGTTAATAGGCATCCTCTAGCCAACTTCCTTACGGCTTTGATTGGTCAGAATCATATTATTAACTGTGTAGAAAATTAAAGCAGATCTGCCAACCTTACTCTATTATTCAGAATAATTTTTCTTAAAGTTCTTTTGATGAAAGAAGAAGGAATTTCGTTCTCTAGAAAACTTTCTAATAGTATATTAATGTGGTAATTGAAGTCCAAATTGTTGCTGCAAATTCTTGAAATTCTTAGGACCTGAGAAATTAGTACATTCTCAATTACTTTGGTTGAAATGTTATTATTCCAGTGTAGATATTTAATTACTTTGAAAGGAAAATTAACTCTTTTATCAAAGAGGCTAATAGATGGGTTACCTCTGTTGAGCTTAATGCTTAAGTCTAGGAACTCAAGTTCCTGATTACTGTGGTTGGTTTTACATAAGTTAAGAGAGCTAGGATAGATATTATCAAAATCACTCTCTATAACTTCGGAATTATTGATACACAGCAGATCATCAATATAATTGAGAATGTACTAATTTCTCAGGTCCTAAGAATTTCAAGAATTTGCAGCAACAATTTGGACTTCAATTACCACATTAATATACTATTAGAAAGTTTTCTAGAGAACGAAATTCCTTCTTCTTTCATCAAAAGAACTTTAAGAAAAATTATTCTGAATAATAGAGTAAGGTTGGCAGATCTGCTTTAATTTTCTACACAGTTAATAATATGATTCTGACCAATTAAAGCCGTAAGGAAGTTGGCTAGAGGATGCCTATTAACTACCTAAAGGAACCTTAGTGCTATGGATATGACGGTCCTATTAAAACAAAAAAAATTAAATAATATAAACAAAATCACAAAAAAAAGCTTAAAAATCTGTTTATAAAAGAAAATAAAAAACAAATAAAAAAGAAAACCAGTTATTCATCACTAGGATAGCTATACTAAAAATAGTAAAACCAACATTAAAATTAATAAGATTCTGATTAATCTATAGAAGCTCACTAAGGTGATTTAATACATGCAAAGATTATTAAATAAACTGCTCGTGTATTTTATAATATTTCTCATGTATTCTGGAGAGTTAATTCTGCTCATTCTGATCATACAGATCCACAGTCTTAAGTTTATATATTTTTTTCTCTGGTTAAAATCTCCGTGCGTTGGTTTCTTGCTGTATGAGGAGGCCATCAGCCCCACCCTCACTGCCCCCCAGCGTCTAGGGAGTGGCGGAAGAGGTCAGCCATGTTCTCCTCTTGTGAGGAGAAAAGTTTTTGTAACTCAAGAGGTAAGCTCTTCCTTGTTTTTGGGTTCTAGGTTTTATAAGTTCAATGTTTGTACTTCATGTACCTTTCTCTGTCGTTTTTTAGCTTTTCAGCTTTTAAGCATTGGTTTGTCTGTTAACATTTATGCGGGTTTTAACTCTTACTTTTCTTTGTAACTTTGAGCGTCTTTTGTGGTACCTAGGAACAGAAGATGGCTAAGCTTGTTCCTTTTCTATGCGCTGTCTATGCGCTGTTTTTTCAAAGTAGTTAAGTTCTTAATAACTAATTAATTATGCACTTAAAGCACTGCTGAAATACTTTGTACATATTGCAACTAACTGTTTAAGGTATATAACTTTCACAAAGTTTTCTTTAGTTAATTATTATCCTTAACTTATTCTCGTTTTCGTGCTGTCATAAGTTGTAGAGTAGGGGGTTTTAGACTCAAGTTTTCTTCAAAAATCTGTTCGTTATAAATTAACATTTCCTTTTTTAATTGCAATGTAAAATTTGTTTTTCAGGTTTAAATTCTCTCTCAAACGAACTTGGAATTTCAAGTTATAGCTGAAAATCATTTCTATTTATTATGTCACTCTCACAGCTTGAGTTCTCTTTAATCTTCTTCTCTCTGTTTAATAGTAACAGATGAAGAGCATGGGTCGGGCCATGAAGGTTAATGGATGCAAGCGAAATTGTTAACTATGCTAGGTCATGACATGGAGGACATGACTTATATATATATTTTTTAAACTATTTTAGGTGGGAATGTTACTTGCATCTATGGCCTTGCAGAAACCCATTTCCAACTAGGTCTTTGTGGAAGTGAGAAAATGCAGAGTTTTTGCTGGTCCTTGATAAAGCCAAGGCTCAGTATTCTCGACACCTTCTACATTCAGTTGTTTTATTTTCTTTTTTTTTTCTTTTCTCCTTTTACTCACGCAGGTAGATACATAACCTTTTCTATGTTGTACTAGGTGTGAGTCAAAATTATATATGTATTTTTTTGCTTAGGTATCTTTATAGTATGTGAATTCTGAATTTTCAAAACTGCTGCGTTGCGCGTTTTGATTTTCAGGTTATTTTGCACCCTTCGTTTTAAATTCTAAAATTTTTTCCTTAGTCTTCAGTTTTGCTCTTAAGTATATATATATATATATATATATATATATATATATATATATATATATATATTTTATTTCATATATATATATATATATATATATATATATATGTGTGTGTGTGTATAAGAAAAGAAAACTGAATTTTCTTTTCTTATACATATATAAAACTGAATTTTCTTTTCTTATACATATATATATATATATATTTCATTTCATATATATATATATATATATGTGTGTGTATAAGAAAAGAAAATTCAGTGGATCCCATGCATTGGTGTCACAGATAAATGCATTTCCTGTCTGGAGGTTGTATAGAAAAATTAAATGTAACACCCTTGCTATATTGATGTATTTATAGTATAGGAACAACAATTGAAAGCATGCTCCTACAGTGTAGCTCTAAGTTTACATGGATGAGCTGTTTCTTGTGAGCTCTGTGATTGTACTTTTTGAGATAACCTTCTTTTGTTAGCAAAAGAGATATATGTGAGTTAAAACTGTTTTGGATTATTGTCTTTTACTAAAATGAATTATTTAATCTCTCCTTTGTTTACTTTTTAATGTAGTCTGAATTAGATACTTCCTGTTCCCTGTTCAAACAAACTGATTCAGTGCAAAATCAAAACTTAGCCCAATTTTTTCCCCCAGTATTGTTTTTACAAATCTGAAACATAAATGATAAAACTTAAGGAAGGTAGACTAATATTTTCGACAGAAAATACAGGGGGGGGCACAAAATCAGACTTCTGTCCATGCCAACACCACAAACTTTTCATTTTGTAAATTTTATTTTACCCTTTTTTTCTCAAAATGTTTCTCTTGCATTCTTTTCCTTTGAAAAATTATATTAATGCTAATAAATGCCATAAATTCTACATACATCTTATAAATGCATTCCATAATGTTTAAAACTGTGAAAGCTCAAGGCTCAATGATTTCACAATGATTACATGGTTACCATACTACTTCACAAAAAATTACTTGAAACTTCTTTCACATTAAGAATTGTTGAAATGTAAACTGAATGTACAAATTATGATATACACCTACCTAATAGCATGTTGCTACACCTTTGCCCCTCACAACAGTTAGCCAGCCAGGTGATGCAGTCATTGAAGTGCTGGCTTCTTACCAGTGGTTTGAGATTGATCCAGATTCAAATCCCAGATTAGGCATGGATGGTGTTTTTGTCTTACAGCATTGGCTCCCTCTTCTCTGGTGCCAGTTGCCTTAAAATTAGGGATACACGATTGGTTTTCCCCCAAAAACTGAGTTGCAGTTGCCCAATGGGTTGCTCATGGTGGTCGTTAAACCTCCAAAACAAACAACGAAACGACAACAGCCAGATGTCTTGGTAAAGACTCAATGAGGTGTTAAGATCATGAAGGTGGTATTGCCACCCATGAAACGAGGGTTGCCTGTTGCAGATTACCCACATTTGCTGGTGGGAGTTCGTAGGCTCAAACAGGTCTTTCCAATTCATCCCACTAATTCTCAATGGGATTAAAGCCCGACGATTGAGTGTGGTAAACTCACCTTAAATGCTCCTACAGCCAATTGTTTGTCACTCGGGAAGTTTGCAGTGGGGTGTTGTCCTATTGAAAAAGAATCATTACAAACAGATGGTTAGCAAGGATGTTCACATACCTTGTGCCAGTGACAGAAGTCTTGAAGGATGCAAAGGGTCCCAAAGAAGCCCATGTAAATGCATCCCAAACCATTACACTGTCTCCACCTGCCTTTATGATCCCAACTTAGCAAGCTGGGTCCATTGTTTTGTGTGGTTTATGTTACACACACACACCCTCCCATCGCCGTGGTAGAGTGAAAACCATGATTCATCGAACCAGATGATGCATTTCCTGTCCTCCGCACTCTAGTTGTGATAGGTTTTTGCAAACTGCAGCATAATCTTTCAGTGTCTTGTAGTCAATGAAGGGACACAATGAGGATGTTGACTGCCATAACCTATTTTTTCATGGTACAATAGATAGTCTTGTCCATAAGCTTGTGGACATGCCCTCATTGAATTTTGATGTTATCTGCTCCACAGTAGTAGTACAGTTCCTTGTAATGAAGCATGACAGTCAACCTTCACCTAGAGACTCTGAGAGTGAATTGTACATTTATGGCCACATTTCTCCTGTTAGTTGGAAGTTTTGCCTTATTTCACATAATCTTGGTACACACATGCTATGTACAGTCTGGTGTGGAAATCCCAACGGTTCAGCTGTTATGGTGATTAAACAACCAGTGTTCTTTACCCCCAACTACAATAGCTTCCATAAATTAAGGAACAAAATGAAAAAAATTGCAATAAGTTGGCTAATTATGGTTAAATATGCACAAAATTTTCATATGTTACAGGCAAAGTACTATAGCATCAGTGAATGGTATGAAAATGAGTGGTGCTGGCATAGCTTTATGCAAATTAACAACAGCATAAAACTGGTTGTTTCTCAGCGAGTCCCCAATTCACATGCAGAGATCGAAGAAAAAGTTTTGTGATAGAGATTGTGTTGTAATGATTTCGAGACATCATTTACCAGTGGAATTACGCTACAGAGCTATAGGCAGACTCGAAACAGGCCAAAGTCAGGCAAACGTAGTCAGATGGCTAAATGTAAGTCGTTCTGTGATTCAAGGGCCATGCTTCCAAGCCACAGAATCTTCTGCTTCCAAACCACAGAATCATGTTCCTGCAGGTACAGCCAAGGCAGGCCTAAGATAACAACTTTCTCACAAGATCGATATTTGCGCTATCTGCACGCCAGAACAGGACTGCTACACTGACCTATCTTCGATCTGTGCTTGCTGCAGCTACTGAAAGGACGGTATCAGCTTCTATGGTACGCAGAAGGCTTCATGAAAAAGGGCTCTATGCTAGGCAGCCGGTAATGTGCATGCCCTTAACCTCCTGCCACAGGAGGGAATGTTTGAATGGGGTGCGCATACATGTGAATTGGAGTCCAGATCAATGGAGATCAAAAACGAGTTGAGGTATGTTTTACAGAGTGATTCTTGATGAATTTTCATCTGGAGAGAGCCAGGGACCAGATATCATCCCTCTCATATCTGTGAAAGGGACACTTATAGTGGAGTGAGTGTGCTTGTATTGGGAGGCATCTCTTTAGGTGGATGCACCGACCTCTTAGTGCTGCCAGGTGGCAACTTGAATGCTTGGAGGCATAGAGATGATATCCTGGACCCCTTTGTTCGGCCATATATATGCAGGTGAAATTGTTGACACATTCATACTGCAAGCCGATAATGCACACACAGCATGGCTGGTACAGCAATACTTTGAACAGGAGACTATTGTCCGTATGGAGTGGCCAACATGCTCTCCTGACCTTTACCCAGTTGAGCATGTATGAGACGCTCTAACCAGGCATGTTGCTGCCATCAACCTCCCTCCACGAACCCCTGCAGAGTTCGTGGAGGGAGGTTGATGGCAGCAACTGCTTTCTTACAGCAATGAGCATTGCTACCTATGTAACATTGCTGCCAGGTCTATATTCGTGGTTACCACACTCCATTATGAGACACATTTTAATTTGGAATACTGATTTATGTTTTTTTTTTTCAATTTTTACAAAAAATACAAAATGTAAATGCTTTGTAAAAAATGTTCTTGCAATTTTTGGTAACATATGGTACAGTGAAGATTTTCACCAAATTTCATTCAAATTGGTTGTATATGTTTTGAGTTATAATAATTTTTAAATTTGTTCTTAATTTATGGAAACCAGTTTACTATCTGGCCATGACCAAACTCATGTTGCCATGATTACTTTCTTGTGACTGGTTTCCAATGTAGAGACCTGCTCTAATTATAGGCATTGCCAGTTTCTGTGTTGCATGTGAATGGATATGTTGCTTATTGTTAATGGGGTGTATATGATAATTTGTCCATTCAGTGTATTTAAAATGCAATTATGCCGAACAAGAATGAGAGGGGAAAATATAACATATGATTTATTACTTCCAGTGAGTCCCAAATTCATTGTAACCCCTAATCAGACGGAAGTAAGTGAAGGTTCTCCTGCAATTCTGCACTGCATTGCAGATGGTGATCCCCAACCAACCATACAATGGGATAAAAATAATCAGTTGCAAGGATTTGATCAAGATCGATTCACAGTTCTGGAAAATGGCTCCTTGTATGTATCTGAATCAAAGCTAGAAGACCAAGGAAAATATGGTTGCACTGCAGGAAATAGTGGGGGTTTTGTGAGGCTTGAAGTTAATCTCAGTATCAAAGGTATGGACAATTTAATTGCAATATTTATTTATTTGCTTATAACTACTGAATTTCATACTTATAATATTTGAGCTTTTATTAGCACTCTTTAAGCTGCATGACAATACAGTAATGACTGATTCATTAAATTGTAGAACAGGAATATTATTTATGTATTGCAGAAGTTAGTATAAGTGATGCTTCTATTTAATTATTACATGCAATGTGTGGGAAGTCAACTCAGGAGATTCACTCCTATACTGGTATCCTGAAGATATTTTACACTTTGTGACCCAGTGTGGGACAGCCTTTCCACTGATCCCAGTGGCTTATATATGTTCATCATCTTCAACAATTTTCAGTTTACTGCTGGGTAAAGGTCTCCCCAAGTCTCCTTCACAACTGTCTGTCTTAAGCAATTCTCTTCCTTGTCATTCTGGCATGTTTACTAGTTTCATCCACTCATCTCCTACAGGATTTTTTCCTGTCCATTGCAGTGATGGAAAGTTTGCGCCGAACTGTGCCGATTTCATTATCTCGCGCCAAACTGCTACAAATTACGAAAAAAAATTTTATTTGTGGCCATCTGCGTCGAAATGGCAGTCCACAGCAAAAACTGCCGAGCGAAAAAAAAAAAATGTTTTCACGGCAAAAAATGCTGTTTTAAACGGCAAATCGAATGACGCTTTTTTAAGGTCTACGCGTAATTTGGTTAAACGTATAACGACGCTTAATCAACATGTACTGCCAATCTTAATTTGTTGTTTTTCCGGCATAAGTGACGAATAGCTTCTGCAATGCAGATGGAGCTTATGGAGGAGGAGAAGTTTTGTTGTAATCACGTGGTATGTAGGAAAAATGAATGCTCAGGGTGTCTACTGGTCATGAATGTCATGAAAAAGTAATGAAATTGAGCAGGTGGTCATGAAGTAATGAAAAAGTAATGAAATTGAGTGGGTGGTTATGAAATTGTCTTTTTTATATTGACACCTAAATGAAGACAAGTTTGCGCACCTAGAAGAAAATACGAACCAGCACCCTTATAAACTGGCATGCAGTCGATGCCCCATGAAAGTGAAAAGCACCGGCCAACACAAGCAAGAGTACAGAGTGACAATGCCTGGTAGAAGCCAGCGACATCAATTTATGCAACTTATGGACTTTGAGAGAGACCTGATCATTGGGCTGAAAACCACAGTGTGGCCGGCATGCCGTATAGCCCACCACGTGGATCGTTCTAACCATACCATCCATTTGTGTTGGGAGCAGTGGGCAGACGGCAGAGCAGCTCTAGACGAATAAGAACTAAAAGAACTCAAAGATAAGAAAAGAAAGCTTATAGAAAAGGCAAAAGAAGAAGCTGAAGTTCTAGATTCTGAGATAACAAGTTTAGCTAAGATATTTAAACACTGAGTCTTTCATTGTGAAATCTACATAAATTTTGTACATTCAAAGTTTTTATATTGCCTTAATAAAAACTTGTAAGTTTTTACAGCATTACGATGCCATTTTAGCAGCAATGATATTATAGACACATCAGTTTTGCCTAAACTATGCATGAAATTGATTTCGGTGTTTGTAAAAATAAAAAATGACCTGGGATTTCAAGCCAAGGGTACTAGATTATAAGTCTAGAATGGTTGTCATTGTGTCACACATTGTCGAGAAGTCATAAATTTAACTGAAGATGTCATGAAAAAGTCATGAATTTGGTTCATTGGAAATCAGTAGACACCCTGATGCTGTATGTTATAAAATCCTGATGAAGATTGTTTACAGATGGTTTGGTGGTCTTACAAGTGTTGTGCAATTGAGATTGTTTAATATGTCATTCCCTGCTCTTTGGGATGGCGCAGTTATTTCGTTAAGGAGAGGTGCGCGATTACGTAAATACAGCATAAGGTCAGTCGTTAGCTATTTCGTTGACGCAGAGGATGGCTGAAAATGACTCTCCCGTGGCAGGATACGATGGTTCTGTTTCTAAACGATTCATAGGAATTCAGAAATGTCAACCTTTACAGATTTTCACTCCATCTTGCGGTTTTACGGAAGTCACTCAAAAAACTACGGAAAAGCCCATGCAAGATACCTGCACGCAATTTTTTGTTTTTTACCGTCTTTTGGTAAAAAAAACGCACTTTACAGATAGTTCCTATACGCCTTCGATGTTCTGACTTCTCCTGCCAATGGAGGCGGAGTTTTGTCATGTGATTCCACGTACTACCATTTGAGAGTGCCGTGCGCAAATGCCGAGTGGGAGCTCAGCTCAGCGCCTTTTGCGAACTCTTTACATGGATTACATGTGGCTTTCTGCTTGTGAAAATTTCAGTGCAAACGTTTTAACCCTTGCCAGTCGACTGTCGGGTAACACCCGACATCACAAAATCGCCGAATAGCGCGCGCGGCACGCCGATGACGGCTTTATAGCTCGCATGTCGGCGCTCGCGAAACATTTCTTTTTCACTGAATACAGAAAAAGAAACGTCATCGGGGTGTCACCCGCCATGCCGATGACGCCCCTATAGCTCACATGTCGGCGCTCACGAGGAATTTCGTTTTCGACAAATAGCTGAGGTGTCGGATGTTTATCCGCCACCCCTGTGACTCCACTATAGCTCGCATGTCGGTGCTTGCGAGACATTTTTTTCGCCGAATATAGCGCGCGTCGGTGCTTGCGAGACATTTTTTTCGCGAAATATCGCGCGTGTCGGTGCTTGCGAGACATTTTTTTCGCGAAATATCGCGCGTGTCGGTGCTTGCGAGACATTTTTTTCGCGAAATATCGCGCGTGTCGGTGCTTGCGAGACATTTTTTTCGCGAAATATCGCGCGTGTCGGTGCTTGCGAGACATTTTTTTCGCGAAATATCGCGCGTGTCGGTGCTTGCGAGACAATTTCGTTTTCGCGGAATATCGCGCGTGTCGGTGCTTACGAGACAATTTCGTTTTCGCGGAATATCGCGCGTGTCGGTGCTTACGAGACAATTTCGTTTTCGCGGAATATCGCGCGTGTCGGTGCTTGCGAGACATTTCGTTTTCGCGGAATATCGCGCGTGTCGGTGCTTGCGAGACATTTCGTTTTCGCGGAATATCGCGCGTGTCGGTGCTTGCGAGACATTTCGTTTTCGTGGAATATCACGCGTGTCGGTGCTTGCGAGACATTTCTTTTTCGCCGAATAGCTCGTGTGTCACCCCTCCATGTCGATGACGTCTCTATAGCTCGCATGTCGACGCGCGCGAGATATTTGTTTTTCGCCGAATGGGTCGGGTGTCATCCGCCACGCCGATTATGTCTCTATACCTCGTATTTCGGGACTGGCGAGCCAAAGCTGAGCTTTCGCTGCTAAGTTGTGGCCTTTACTGCAGGAAAAAAAAAAAAAAGAACGAGTGCTGGGTGAGTATGGGTGAAAAGTTATTCGAGTAGAAAAGGTTAATTTAGATTAAAACGAAACGAAACGAAATGAAACGTAGCAGTGAAATAGCAATGACAACAAAAAGAACGAAGTCAAACAAAACTTATCGTCAAGTGTATCACAATATATTTAGTAAATAATGGCCTTTTTATGAAGCATCTAAAGTTTTGCCGAATCACGTTTTGTAATCCATGTGGCTGCGATTTTAGCGTAGCGCACGTAGCGCATGGCGGCTTCGATGATTGTAGGCATCATGTAGAGAGCAAGAAGCACAAAGATCATGTCAAGAGACTAAAGGGAGATGTCAGTAAAATTAATGTAATAAAAAAACTTCGGTGAGCTTAACTCGTGCGTGTCGCGGCTTGCGAGACATTTCTTTTTCGCGGAATACCGCGCGTGTCGCGGCTTGCGAGACATTTCTTTTTCGCGGAATACCGCGCGTGTCGCGGCTTGCGAAACATTTCTTTTTCGCGGAATATCGCGGCTTGCGAGACATATCAAGAATCCTGGAAAAAATATCAACAGCGGATTAGTGCTGGAAAAATGCAGCAAAATAAGCGAAAAAGAGAAGAAATAGAATTTTCACAAAGTGATTTGATACAGGAAGAAGCTGAACTTTTGCAGTGGTTGGATTCCTCTTATAAAATGTTAAACAATGCTAAGATGAACATTGAATGTTGCATAAAAAAACTGACATCAGTGCAATAGAAAGTGGACAGGTACTATTAAAAGAAGCAAAACAAAGCATTGCTAACTATCTTAAAAAATTAGAAAAAAATGGAAGGGAGCAATTAAATATTGAGAAAAGCAGCAAAAAATTAAAAAATTAAACATTTTTTGTAAAATAAATGATTAATAATAGAATCCTGCTATGGTTTCAAATTTTTTGATCTATTTGAAAACTAAAATCTTTGCACATGTGTGTGTGTATTTCAATGCAAGATGTTTTAAATCTGAGTAGGGTTCATCTAGTTCTAAAACGTTTTTTGCTTAAGTGTTTGTTCTATCTATTAATATTTTACCTGCTCCGAAAAAATGTTTTCTTACATCAAAAATGTATTTTATCTGCTCCAAAAATGTATTTCACCTACTCCAAAAACACATTTTGCTGCTCCAAAAATGCATTTCACCTGCTCCAAAAATGCATTTTGCTGCTCCAAAAATGAATTTCACCTGCTCCAAAAATGCATTTTGCTGCTCCAAAAATGTATTTTACCTACTCCAAAAACACATTTTGCTGCTCCAAAAATTATTTTGCAACTTTCCATCACTGCCATTGGTATCCGTGCAAGTATTTCAGTTGTCCAAATTGGTCAGTTTTTCTAGCAATATGTCAGCCCATTGCCCCACTTAAGGTTCTTCACTTTTTGACCATGATGTCATCCACTCTTGTCATTTTCCTGATCCATGAGTTAATTTTCTTATCTTCCTTGGTTACACTAAGTGTACATCTCTCCATGTTTCTTTGAGTTGTTTGCAGCCCCTGTTTCTTTTTAAAGTTAAGATCCATCTTTTTAAGGCTATGATCCATAAATAAGAACTGGAAGAATGTATTGATTAAATATTTCTTTTAAGACATAATGCAAATTGTTTTTGTGAAAATTGTATTGTACATACACACACAAACACATACATGGGCATAGAACATATGGGTGAACATGTTCCCCTCAACTTTTTCTTAAGTAGGGATCATGTCCCTCAATTTTTGCATTTAGTTTGTCACCCAACATACTATGCTTTCCTAAAGTTTTCAATTTCAAAAGCTTCTTATTTCTAGAATAAAACTTAAAATTCAGTATTAATTGAGCACCAAATGTATTATTGTGAGGTTATTTCTCAGACACCAAATGTATTATTGTGAGGTTATTTTGGTCTTCATACAAAGGTGTGTAAATTAATCACATGAAAACAGGATTTACTGAATGAAGAGGAGGCTTAGTCTGAGCTCTGAGCCTCTGCCTTCTCTCACTGTACCCATCCTAATACTTCTTGCCTACTATGGATGTCTTATGCAGTCTGCAGATCCAGAGTGACCCTCCTATATGTGGCATGTTATTCAATTATTCCCTCCATTCAATGATCATCTTGCCATTAACCACAGTGATAATGACCACAGGCAGCAGTTTTAATTATTACCATAATTTTGGGGCTGAACACTGTATCAGCACACTAACCGCACCTGGCGAAAATTGCGATTTAAGAAACAAATTCATTGTAAGAGTGACACCAGGATAAGCACCACAGTCCAAAATTTTGTGATCTCTTAGCTATCGATGCAAGAACTTCAACAAGGGACATCATATCACGTTTAGAGCACTATTTTTAAAGTAATTTTTTCATAATTTCCTAATCTTTTATGTTATTTTCAGTATGAGCTACTATAAAAATCAAATTATGTCATTGGAAATACTGAATGCTCCTTTATTATCTTATTTATTTATCTGATTATGAATTCCAACTTGTAAATACAGTTTTCACAGCATAAATTGCTGGTGTTATTTTTAGCTGAAAAAAGGCTGGTTTGTTCTATCAAAAAATAATTGAAAAAAATAAAGTGAGAAATATTAAATAGCCATTTCTTATAGAATAATGTTAATGAAAAAGGTACAGGTAAATGGATGAACGAATCAGAAATGTGCTAACAAGAAGAAATAGAAATCAGTTCTGTTTTTATTTCAAAGTATCTTTTACTGCATGTGTGAAAACCACAAATACTATTTTTGATTACAATTTTAACTGTTTTCTGGAACAGCACTAAATTGTCAGAAGTGTTGTTGGTTGTTGTTACATCTCTGAGAGAAATATCCCTCAACTTCATCATGCAGTCATTATCCTTGGCTTCAACCTCGCAACTAGGGAGAAGATGAAAGAGAGTCACCTGAGGGTCAGCAGTATTGTGTGTTAGTGGAGAGTGAGAGAGAAAGCACACATAAAAACAGAATGAGAGAGCCAGATTTAGCCTGGATACTCCTTGAGAAAAAAAGTGGGCAATGGAGAAAAGCTACAAAAACTGTGATACAGAAATGAAGGATATACGCCACAAGGAGCAGTCGTTTAGAAAAAAAATTGGGGTAAGTGCGTCAGGATAAGAGCTGCAGAGCAAGAAAACCAAACTTTTATTTACCATAAGTGCTACTGTGCTTAACCTGAAAATCATGGTATTTCTAAATTGCAGTTCAGGCATTTATAATTAGTAGTTGTGTGAATGAAACAAAATATTTCCCCAATTTCTTATTAAGAGTATAGTAATTTCAGAAA
Organism: Macrothele yani; assembly: GCA_039090855.1. Lineage (NCBI taxonomy): Eukaryota > Metazoa > Arthropoda > Arachnida > Araneae > Macrothelidae > Macrothele > Macrothele yani. The sequence goes on along the minus strand of CM077022.1, from coordinate 1,976,053 downwards.
TTCTTTAATGAGAATAATTATACACTTACATATACAGATTACTTAAAATCACAACCCCTACCCACCCACCCCCAACTATTGGGACAAGTCTATGCATGCGCACTCTCACACTCGCACATTTTGTTTGTTTCAAGGTTTAATAATCTCCATGAGCAATCTAAAGCTGTGTGGATTTGCCTGTCCCAAATTTAGATCCACTGGTTTTACACCGATGAGCCACTACATTATGACCACTCCCCAGTCTAGAGAAATAAGCGCGCCTAAAGACTGAACGGTGGTGCAGGTCAAGTTCACACAGCAGTATAAATACAACCCGAGGACCTACTTTCAGTTAGTAGAGCGTTCGGAGTCAGAATGGGAAAAGCTGCCGATTTATCGGAGTTTGATAAAGGACAAATTGTGATGGCATGGCGCCTCGGAACTACGATCTCGGAAATGGCGTGTCTTGTGGGTTGTTCACGTGCCGCTGTAGTGAGTACATATCACAAGTGGTGCACACATGGCCAAACAACAAGCCATCATCTAGCCGTGTGTCTTCTGCAGCTCATCGATGCCAGAGGGGAGCGGAAATTGTCACGCCATGTTCACAGCGACCACAGGGCACCAGTGTGACAAATCACCCGCAGCTACAGCGCTGGTGATAAGGGCAATGTGTCACAGCACACAGTTCATCACAGCCTTCTGTGCATGGGCCTGCATAGCTGAAGACCCAGCCAGGTCCCCAGGCTCACTGCACGTCATCGCCAACAATGCATGAAATGGGCCCAAGATCATCGAGATTAGACCATGAATAATTGAAAGAAAGTAGCCTGGTCTGACAAATCAAGATTCTTGGTGCATCACATAGACGGCCAAGCGTGGATACGCCGATTACCAACGGAGGCTATGACACCCGGATGCACTGATTACCAACGGAGGCTATGACACCCGGATGCACTGATTACCAACGGAGGCTATTACACCAGCGGCGGTGGTGTTACCCTGTGAGCGATGTTTTTGGGACACTTTAGGCCCCATTGTCCCAATAGCATAATCCCTGACAGCGGTCAGGTATCTGAACATCACTGCGGACCAAGTTCACCCATTCATGGCAACTGTGTTCCCTGCTCGTGATGGCCATTACCAACAGGATAATACGCCATGCCACACTTCCAGAATTGTCAAGGAGTGGTTCGAAGAACATGTTGGTGACTTTCTGTTAATCCCCTGGCCTCCAAATTCACCTGACATGAACGCAATCAAACATTTGTGGTTTGACTTGGAAAAGCGGGTTCGCACTAAATCACCACCACCCCGAAATGTATGGGAATTGAAGGACCTGCTGTTGACATTATGGTACCAGATACCACAGGATACCTATCACCACCTCATCGAATCGATGCCTCGCCAAGTGGCCACTGTTTTGCAGGCTAAAGGGGGTCCTACAGCTTATTAGGTAGGTGGTCATAATGTAATGGCTTATCAGTGTAGAACTATTGCTGGAAGAGCAAACAACATGTATGGCATATTCCAAAATTTGAACCACCAATAGGGATAACTGGTTTTCAAGTTATTTAGGGGGTGGAATCTCCAAGGCCTGAGCTGGCCATTCCACATTTTATGTTTTTTTGTTTGTTTTCTGGGCTTGGTTAGATAAAGTTACCTGCATATTTGCCATGTGTTGTGGAAAAGGTGATGCTAGGGGCAGGGGTGTAGTTATCCACAGCTACCAACACTCTCCTTTTTCCCTGCTTCACCCTGAACAAGCAGCCAGTAGCTAAGCCACTCCTAGTCATGAAGACTGGTCCAATGGAGTCAGGGCTTCTAATGGCCTCTCATTGCATACTACTGGGTAAGTCTGTGGATAGTATGGTCATGCCGATGAGGTGTTACTGAGACATGGGAAAGTCGAAGCATGTGCCAAGCACATGTTGCTCTGTCAACAGATGATATCTGTCGCTCAACCCTATAGCCATGTCCTTCGTCCATGGGAGCTTGTGGCTTGCCTACTCTCCCTAGTTGGGCTTAGTGGTGGAGAAGGAAGTTGGTGGCAAATTTCTTCTCTATTGTATGGATTCCATAAGTGTTTTCCAAGGTGCAAATTCTGAGTGTTGGGTGGAAGAAGGGGCAATCTCTTCCACCAAGAAACATGTTGCTGATGCTTTCAATGCTCTGTTTTTCTTCATTTGTTGTTTAGACAACTCTCAACCTTTCAGTGCCAAGAGCCCTTTTTGGATTAATAAAGTTCTTCAAGAAATTGCTGGCCCTCTGAAGAGTGTAAAAACTTCAATCCAGAGGTCTTTTAGTAGAGATGTCGAGTCCAAGGCATAGTGCTGTAATTCTTAATACAACTGTGCTGCTGGATTCCAGTTAAAGAGACACCTCATGGATACCTAAGTTCATGAAGAGCTCCTTGAAGAATCCTCTTTAAGCAAGATGGCAAGTCTGTTCTCTCTCACAATGAGACCCTGACTTTTCACATCTCAACCCTACCTACTTCCATCAAGTTAGGATACCTTGATCTTGATGTTCAACCATACATCCCTAACCCTCTGAGATACTTACCATAAAGGACTGTTTGAAAAACTTCAGAGGATTAGTGAGAAGTTTCTGGTCAGACTGGCTCCAAGATTACAAAATGAAATGAATAACTACCTTCCAAATTTAAAGGTCAGACTGGCTCCAGGATTACAAAATAAAATTAATATCTACCTTCCAAATTTAAAGCAAAAAAAAAAAAAACATCCTTTACAGGAAGGTGTGGTCTACAACATAAAACGTGAGTGTAGTCTCAGCCATGTGGGAGGGACAGGCAAACAGCTTAAAACCAAACAGAGAGAGAGAGAGAGAGAGAGAGAGAGAGAGAGAGAGAGCATACAGCTGCAGTTAAAAATATGACAAACAAAGCAGGTTTGGACAGACATGTGCAAAATACAGGACTTAAAGTGCTTTGGGACACTAAAAATTCTGACACATCACCAGCATTTTTCAGAAGAAAACTGGCAGAAGGACTGGAAATAGAGAGAAGCTATACTTTAAATGATTTGAAAGGTTGGAATTTACCTCTTGAATGTCAACACCTACTATAGCTGTAGTCCCGAGGAAGGGTAGGGTGCTACCTGAAAATGACTTGTAAATATCTTTTTATTCCTTTGAAGAAAAACTCATAATTTTGAGATATTTGTAGTTCTCCAAGATGTTTCTAATGCCAGCGTTATGGCCACTCCCAACAGTCATGTAATGTAGCTAGGTGTAGAGCAATGTGACTCTACTGACCATCCTTTGATTAACTGTGACAGTACCTCAGAGCAGTGCATCAACTGCAAAGATTCACATACTGCATCTCCCAAGCAGTGTCCAAAGTGTACTGAGGAACAGGCCATTCAGTGCCTCGAGACGGCAAAACATATATTCTATCCAGTGGCCAGATGTTAAGTTGTCCTTGGCAATTCAAGTTGGCGAAACTCTGCATTACTGGTGGTACCCAAGTCAACAGTCACGGTCTGGACTGAAGTCCATATCCCAGCAAACTATCCCCACCAGTTCGAAGACATCATAGCTGCTGAACTTTAGACTGTTAAATCACATTCTATGGATTCTCAAAAATGGTATTTTCATTCTTGAACAGAGGGTGATTTTTATTCTCTCATCACTGAACAAATTTAGAGTGATTTGTCTTTGTCTCTAATTTTTAAGTTTGCTGAGTATCAGCTGATTTCTCAGAAAACAGAGTGATGTTACTTCATGTAAACTTTTTTAAATAACAATGATTTGAGTTCAAATTTTTCCCCTATGTACTGTATTTTCTTTTTGTTGCTTAAATGTGTGATTAGTTCATTTTATATGTATACAAAATCCAAAGAAGCTTCCAAAATAATAAAAGGAATAATTCATTTTTGCTATGTTTTTGATCAAATTAGTAAACAAAAATAGCAAAGGAAAATATTTTTGCAGCAGAATGTTGATGAAAGAAAGGAAACTCTTGAAGTGCAGAAATAAACAAATCATTTATTCTGTGTGGTATCATGCGGAAACTGTCGCACATGCAAAATGTCTCCTCCATTTTTGCAGCAACCTAGAGATAAACTGTTAAAATAATTTTTCCATTAATAGCTAAGTTTTTTAAAATTAATTTAATAAAAATTAATAAAGTTGTTAAAATATAATAATAAATAAAATTAAGAAGCATTTTCTACAAAAACTCCAAAAAATGCATTTCAATTTTAGGACCTTACTAAGGGTAGACTATATTTTAGAAAATTTCCTGTTGTGTGTGTATGAAGTTTTGCAGTCTAGAAGTTTTTCTATAGTAGTGATCTCAATGTTTTGACTAAGTACTTAGCTGCCATGATATAGTTTTCTAATGATTAATACATTTTGTTTACTGTTAAATTTATGCTGTTTTGCTAATATCGGTTCGAATTGTTATAATCCAGCAACATGAATAATTGTATTGATAAGGGGTCCAGACATCATGATTTTCAACGGATGTTATGATTTTTTCTCGTAGTTGTTCATTATGCTGTTTTGGTTTTCATTTTCCTGAATTGTGCTACACTACACTGGTGAATGTATTTTAAATGATTCTATTAAATTCTTTTAACAGCTACTAGTAATCCTGTGTCTGACTCAGACTCTGGTGTAGGAAGCACCATGGGCATTGCCATTGGAGCTGCAATAGGATACATGATCTTTGCTATTATTATTGTTGCAACCTTCAGATATTTCCGGAAAAAGAGAAAAGCTTCAGCTGTATCTTTGGCTCTGCAAGCTGCAACGGAAGGTAAAAACTTTTGTAGTTTATATCTTAAACTGTTTTCAATCTCAAGAGAAGAGGTGTATAAAGCTCTAAAATCCTTTCAGAATGGTAAGGTCCAGGAGTTGATAGCATAACTGCCGAGATGTTAAAATACGGTGGTGACTGTAATTGACTGGTTAACTAAAATTTGCCAGTTGTGCTGTGAGTTTAGGAATGGCCCCTGGAGATTGGAAGGATGCTATCATTCTTACCTTGTATAAGGGAAAAGGTGATCTCACTGATTGCGAGAACTATCGTGGTATTAGCCTACTAAGTGTGCCAGGGAAAGTGTTTGATAAGGTCGGTATTGAAAAGTACGGGATCTTACATCAGAGAAAGTGTGAGATGTTCAGAGTGATTTTATGCCTGGTAAAGGCTGCACTAACCAAATTTTTTTATTACACATGATGATTGAAAAGTCTCTGACTGTTGGTAAGAAAGTTTTTGCTGCCTTCATAGATTTAAAGAAAGCATATGACAGAGTAAATAGGATACTTCTGTGGAGTGTGTTGAATGAATATGGTGTTACTTGGAATCTACTTAATAGTGTAAAAGCCATGTATACTGGCAGTAGAGCTTGTGTACGAGTGAATGGTGTTTTATTAAAATGGTTCTCTATTGGTGCAGGAGTCAGACAAGGTTGTGTAATGTCACCCTGGCTGTTTAATATATTTATGGATGTGTGCATGCGTGATGCCAAAATATATGATACTGGTTTATGTCTTGGTGATATCCATGTGTGCAGATTGCTGTATGCTGATGACACTGTCCTGTTGGCAGAGAGCAAAAGTGAGTTGCAGAGTATGTTGTCCTGGATGTACAAAGTTTGCATGAAATTCAAACTTAGTGTAAATAAGGGAAAAACCAAAGTTATGGTTTTTGAGTGGGGAACTGGTAGTATTGAATGCAAGATAGGTCTAAATGGCACAGTGATTGACCAGGTGAATGAGTTTGTGTATTTAGGAAGCATGTTTGACAGAGAGAACAAATTGGATGGGGAAATTAGGGTGAGTGAATTCTTCATTGAAACTCATGGCTGCTTTGGGAGGTTTTCACAGGAATGATGAATTCTCAAGAGAGTCCTGCATGGCTGTGTATGAAAATGTAATTGTTCCTACTCTGATGTATGGCAGTGAAATGTGGGTTCTGCATAAGAAACATAAGAGTCGTTTGTGTGCTGGAGAAATGCATTCCTTATGGGAGGGGTTGTGGCAATACACGTTCTGATTGTGTGATAAATGAAGATATGTTGCAGTTGTGTAATGTGAAGCAAAATGTTATTAGCAAGGTGGAGACTAATATGCTTCAGTGGTTTGGCCATGTTGAAATAATGAGTGATGAGATGCTTACTAAGAAAATATTTTTAGCCCAAGTGGCAGGAAGGAAAGGCAGAGGAAGACCAAGGAAGTCATGGGAGGATCAGATTCAGGAGTGTCTGCATGAGAAAAAAATTATGAGTATGTAGTATAGAAGATCTTGTGTATGGCGTGTAATGGATGTCAGTGAAGCCTGAGTTGTATGTCAAGATCGCTGAAAATGGAGAAGTTTGATACGGCAACAGTAAGAAAAAATTATCTGTTAGTTTGTATTTCTTTTTGGAGCTAACCTCAAAATCTCAGAGAACAGCTTAGTGATATGTATGTATGTAAAACTTTTTCATGTAGAACTACGTCTTTCTCTGTGCTGGTAGGGGATAACATCAGGAGCACAGATACAATGAAAACATGTCACACTTTGAATGCTTATATCTTCGAAACTAATAATCATTGAGTAATAAATAATACATCATTAGATAATAAATAATACATGATTATAATAGAGTCGCATTTATAACAAAACAAGTTTCAACCCTCCACCCCTTAACCCTTTGATAAATGCGTTAGAAAGTTAAGCTAAATTTCGCATGATTTTGTTTCGCCACACGCCATTTTAAGGTTGATAACTAGTGAATAGATAATGATAGCAATGACCTCAGCCCCCCCCCCATTCCATAGCTGACAGTCAGAGCTAATGGATGTATGTGATAAACTGAAATAAAGTGGATTTAAAATTTATTTAATTTTTAGAAAAAAAAAAAGAATTCCCAAAAATTTGGTGACAAAAATTTAGAAATGGCACAAAAATCCAAGGAAAATTTCTATAAGAACCAACAAAAGTTGAAGAAATGGCTAAAGGAAAATGAGAGGAATCCAAAAAGGGTCACTAAATCATCAACCTAAAGGTCATGGGAATGTAGGGAGTATCAAAAGTCTGCGTGCCAGGAAGCGTTTCACCTGATTTTGACTCTAGAGCCACAACCTTCCACTTCAACCGCACAAATTGATCCTGAACATTTGGAGATTGATGTCATCGATCAAATTTTCACACCAAGCATGGAATACCGATGTACATTGCCAGTTTTCACTACTTTGCTGGATAATGAATGTATTATGTCTCAAACCTTTACACCGCTGATGCATTCTGAATCTAGACAAGAACAAGAGCAACAACAAGAAAAGGACATTTGACCCGAGGCATTTCACCAAATTTATAACAAGGCAACTAAGGAGTTTAAAAAATTGTTTCTAAAGAACAATTTCTTCAGAAACAGTTTTAGTTATACATACTGACAATGATGATACTACATCTTCTACTTCTACTAACATTAATTTATAATCAGCATAAGTTACTATGAATTGTATATAGTACATGTATAAGTTGCTTTTAAGTAAATAAAGTAAAACATTTCTTTTATTTCTTTAAAATTTTACATCTGAAAAAAATCAGAGGGGCACAGTAGCAACTGTGCCGCAACCTACAATGTGGGCTACCTCAACTGTCCTTTGCTAAGTATTTTAAGGATGCAGAACTAGGGAGATAGTGCCATGAAATAGTGACAGTTGTCATAGTTCTACATGGTAAGTTGTGGCACAGTTGCTACTGTACCCCTTCTTTTATCTCCTTTTTCAGCTAAAGCTGATTATCAAAGACATTAGAAATTATATACCATCTACTGCAAGAATTGTTAGAAAATCATACTTATTTTAGAAAACATTTATAGGTATTTGAATCATATTATTGTGGGGTGCTTACTTTTATCACAAACAATATAATTTCCTTTGGCTGAACGTTTGTCCCACTTTGATGGCGGAGTGGAAAGAGCCATGCCTATTTTAATTGTTGAATCCTGGCTTCAACCAATATCCTTTTTTCATTTTTTTTTATTGTAATGTTTATGAAACATTTTTTCACATTTGGACATCACAAACAAAAAGAATACTTGGTTATTAAAAAAATACTCTACATATCTTATTTTCCCCCATCATTATTGACGAGCTTTCACCTAGTCATTTCAGTAATAATGAATGTAAGTCACAGTTTGTATAACATTCCTAGAATTCAAGCTGTTGTTGTAGGTGGCTAGTATAGCTAATCTAATCTTTGGACAATTTTTCATACAGCTCATCACTTCATCAATATTCAGGCTGCAATACTGTATGTTAACATTTGATTGCTGCATCCCACCTGTGATGCATAGTACAATCTCAGTTCATTTCTTTGTGAGTAAATTATCTTTTTAACTAATTTTGTGGATGTTTTCTTTTAATTGGATTCTAGTTTGTCTCTATATGGCAAATGTTCAACCACAGTTTACCGCATATTATGCCATAATTCGAGAAATTGTAAGACTACACTTGAAAAACAGTTATGCTGTAGTTGGACACCTTTTTCGTGTGATGACATTCATTCTTCATTGACGGTAAGATTCATAGTTAGGTAATATTCAAACTAATACAAAACTGTGATAATACCCAAAGATCATGCTTTTTCTTAGTTAAGGTATAGAGAAAAATGTGGGAGAGCCAATAATCATTTATCATAGTCTAGTGGATCTAGTTAGCAAAGGTCGCATGGCTGATTGCATTCTTCACAATTTGCGAACAAAAAAATCGTTTTGGCAATGGAAAAAACGTTTTGGTGATTACCTTTTCGAACTATTATAACACTCTGGCAAAAAAAAAAAAAAGTTGAATTTGACGAATGGGTTGGCAAAAACTTAAAAAAAGCCAGAGCAACTGTTGAGTTAGTACATAACTTATGCATACATACATACATATCACTAAGCTGTTCTCTGAGATTCAGAGGTTAGCTCCAAAAAGAAATACAATCTACCAGATATTTTTACTTACTGTTGTCGTATCAAACTTCTCCATTTACAGCGATCTTCACATACAACTCGGGCTTCACTGATATCCATTACACGCCGTACACAGGATCTTTTATACTTCATACTCATAATCTTTTTCTCATGCAGACACTCCTGAATCTGACCCACCCATGTCTTCCTTGGCCTTCCTCTGCCTTTCCTTCCTGCCACTTGGGCTGAAAAGATTTTCTTAGTAAGCAATTCATCACTCATTCTTTCAACATGGCCAAACCACCAAAGCATATTGGTCTCCACCTTGCTAACAACATTTTGCTTCACATCACACAACTGCAATACATCTTCTTTTCTCACACAATCATATCATGTCTTGCCACAAACCCCACGTAAGTAACACATTTCTCCAGCACACAAACGACTCCTATGTTTCTTCTGCAGTACCCAGGTTTCACTGCTATACATCGGAGTAGGAACAATAACAGTTTCATACACAGCCATGCAGGACTCTCTAGAGAACCCATCATTCCTGTGAAAACCTCCCAGAGCAGCTATGACTTTCAAAGAAGAATTCACTCGCCTACTGATTTCACCATCCAACTTGTTCTCTCTGTCAAACATGCTTCCTAAATACACAAACTCACTCACCTGGTCAATCACAGTGTCATTTATACTTACATTACATTCAGTGCTACCAGTTCCTCTCTCAAACACCATAACTTTGGTTTTTCCTTTATTTATACTCAGTTTGAATTTCATGCAAACTTCGTACATCCAAGACAACATACTCTGCAAATCACTTTTGCTCTGTGCCAACAGGATAGTGTCGTCAGCATACAGCAATCTGCACACACGGATATCACCCAGAGATAAACCACTATCATCTATTTTGGCATCACGCATGCATGTGTCCATAAATATATTAAACATCCATGGTGACATTACACAACCTTGTCTAACTCCTGCACTAATACAAAACCATTTTGATAAAACACCATTCACTCATACACAAGCTCTACTACCAGCATACATGGCTTTTACACTATTAAGTAGATTCCCACTAATACCATATTCATTCAGTACCTTCCACAAAAGTGCCCCATTTACTCGGTCATAAGCTTTCTCTAAATCTATGAAGGCAGCAAACACTTTCTTACCAACAGCCAGAGACTTTTCAATCATCATGTGTAATGCAAAAATTTGGTTAGTGCAGCCTTTACCAGGCATAAAACCACTCTGAACATCCCACACTTTCTCTGATGTAAGACCCCGTACTTTTTCAATAACGACCTTACCAAACACTTTCCCTGGCACACTTAGTAGGCTAATACCACGATAGTTCTTGCATTCAGTCTGATCACCTTTTGCCTTATACAAGGGAACAATAATAGCATCCTTCCAATCCCGAAGGACCATTCCTAACTCCCAGCACAACTGGCAAATTTCAGTTAACCTGTCAATTACAGAGTCACCACCATATTTCAGCATCTCGGCAGTTACCCCATCAACTCCCGGAGCCTTACCATTCTGAAGAGAATTTAGAGCTTTACACACTTCATCTCTTGAGATCCCTCCTGTGCTTCCATCCCTCACTGTGACATCATCTGTGTCTGCCTCAAAATCACCTTTACTTTCCTGATCTAATAACTGACAAGTATTCACTCTATCTTTCACTTAACTCATTGGGCTCTCATATCATTTCCCCGATCCTATTATTCACACAGCTTACAACTTTGTTTTTCCTATTTTTCCCGAGTCTCGTGTACTTCCAGAAAGTCTTGGTATCTTTCCAAAAAGCCAGTTCATGCCTTTCCACCTTCTCCTTCCTATCTTTTGCCTTACTCTGGTGAACCAGCTTAGCAGCTTCATGCTTCTTTGAGTGTTATTCATCCACAGAAACTCTACCTTGCAACATCCCCAAATAGGCTTCCTTTTTTCTCTTTACTGCCTCTTCAATCTCACTATTCCACCAAGCATACCTCTATTGTTACCCACTATTGTGATGCCTCAGATCTCTTTAGCAGCAGTGACAACACAGTTCTTAAAGCATTCCCATTTCTTTTCATCATCCCTCTCACCAGACTTCAGATCCTTCAGTCGTTCTCTGAGTAAGTCAGAATACCGCTGATGGTCTTCTTTTCTACCCTGGGTCTCTTCCTATTCCTTTTCCTCCAACCAACATTAAGTTTCACTCGTGACACTTCCAAGTAATGATCAGAACCAACATCTGCACCTCTCACCATGGGTGTCAACAACTAAGTGTTTCAAATGCTGATCGTAGGCAACAAAATCTATCACACTCTTTTGACCAAGAGTACGATTTTCCCAAGTATATGTGTGGATATTCCTGTGGTTGAAAAATGTGTTAGATGCACACAAACCATTCTCAATGCAGAGTTCAATAAATCTTTCACGATTATCATTCACACAAGGATCATTAAACTTACCCAGAACATTGTCAGAAATTACATTCTGCACACCTACTCTAGCATTGAAATCCCCTTCTATTATAACTTTTTCTTTAGCACCAAACTGGCTCAAAACAGCTTTTAGCTCATTTCAGAAATCTTCCTTCTTTTCAGAAGGTTCAGAGTCACAAGGAGCATACACTACAACAATTACTTTTCCCTGTAGTTCCACTTTCAAACGAATCCAAAGAATTATCTCACTTACGCAACTATAGTGAATCAAGTTGTTCTTCATCTTATCACTTAAAATCACACCTACACCAGCCTGTCCTCTCACATTATCCAATACTCCAGACTACACACTCACTGTGCCATTCACTTCTTCTACCCCAAATTCCTTCTTTTGGTTTCACTTACACACAACACATCCAGTCTATACTTATTCATCTCCTCAATCACCTCATTCATCTTGCCATTTATACCTCTAGTATTCCATGCACCAATCTTACATTCACTCAACCGAGATCTCTTTCTCATATGCCGTTTAAAAAGTCCAGGTCGATTCCGTGGTGGACCGTCCTTCTCAAGGGTGGTAGATCCACCATATCCCACGCTTGAGTCTGGATATTGATTTCTTTTTGTCTTTTTAATCAGGTAAGTACATCATTGTGGGGGATTAGCCCTCAACTGACAGTTCCAGTTGGTCATTCAACCTAAGGATTCTGGAACAAAACCCAGTGAGTTGGGGTCTTTTTGCCAGTGTCACACAGAACTAGCTGGCACCTTTCCAAGATTCACAGAGGCCCTAGTTGCTGTTGTGTACGCCATTGTTACCACAGAGCGGCCCAAGGAGGGTACATAACTTATGCACTTCATGGATACAATTTCACTTTTTTTAACTGCTTTATAATGATTGATGTTGGGCATTACAGTTCGGTGTGCAAGTTTTCACAATGAGTTATGTGGAACTTGCAGTCTGTTTCTGCTGTGGAATTCTCAATAAACAGTGAAGTACAGTTTTCACATTTTCTGTCTACCTAAATCATTTCACAAGCTTCCTCACAAAGGATTTTACTCGTGCTTTAAAATTGTCAAATTGCTGTGAATGGGTTTAAATGATTATGTTTTGAAGGTACAGTGTTTCATCCTAAACACATACACTCTTCTACAATCGAAGCCATGTTTGTTTATTGCCTGTACTGTGTGTGGCAGTCATAGTTTTACCTGTTACTAATACTGTAGCTTATTGCACCATTCAATCAACAAGGAATTTGATTCCTAAATTTTGTGCTGTTATTCCCATAGTGCCATGTGCTGTTAAGGAAATAAAATTTTATGCCACCAGGGCACTGCACCAATCAACATGGACTAACTGGAAATTTGGTAATTTTAGTAGAGTGCAACGACCGAGCTGGCATCTCTAAATTTATATGTGAATTATATTGAGGCAAATTGCTATTGTACGGCTGTATAAGCATGAGGTTTGTCTTTTAAGATGAAGCCTAGTTAAAAACTAGATAATATGTACAGAAAATGGTTGTAAATACACTCGTCATAAAAATCCGCACACCAAAAAAAAAAAAAAAAATGTGCAGTTAACGTGAAACTCAGCGAATAGATGTGGAAGCAGCAGACATGCAGATGATTAAAGTTTCATGTAATTCTGCATACCCGCACATCCAAGATCAGCACTGCAATTGCAATCCTTGGGGCTTATAAGGTACAGCACAGGGGACTCTACATTCGTGCTGAAGTGCGCGGTAAGAGTCATGTGAGATCCCTGAGCGATACACATGCCGAGGAGCCGCTGCAGATGTGCGTACGGGCAACTGACGGAGTTTGAACGAGGCCGTATCATCAGGATGAGAGAGGCAGGGTGACCGGCGCGCCGAATCAGCCGCCATTTGGGCCTGTCGGACAGTACGATGCAGTCGTGTTGGGAGCAATGGACACGGGAAAGCACCCAGACATGGCGGACTGGCTCTAGATGACCCAGGCACACCACCAACAGAGAGGGCTATGGGATCGTGAGAGTGGCTGGCAGCTGTACAAGGGACTCCTGTGTCCGCCAGAACCATTTCCATACTCCTGGCAGAAGCAAATCTGCACTCTCAATGGCCCTTGCATTTTTTGCCATTAACACTTGATCATCGTTGGCGTCGATTGCACTGGTGTAGGCAGTGAGCAACGTGGAATGCTACAGACTGGCGACGTATAGTGTTCAGCAACGAATCCTGTTTCTGTATGGGAACGGATGACCATCATGTCAGAATGTGGAGGGCTGCAGGTGAGTGCTACAATCCCAACCTCATTGTACAGTGACACACGTCCCGAACTGCAGGTGTGATGGTCTGGGGAGCCATTGCATATGACAGCCGGACTTCCCTCGCAGTGATCCGAGGGACGTTGACAGCCCAGCGCTACGTAAGGAGATCCTGCTACCATTCCTGGCGGGGCGGCCCGGAGCCATTTTTCAACAAGATAACATCTGTCTACACACAGCTCGGGTTCCCCAGGACTGTCTACGTCATGCTTCAACGCTTCCGTGACCTGCCAGATTGCATGATCTCTCACTCGTCAAACACGTGTTGGACCAGATAGGACACCAGCTATCTCCATGTCTCATTGTTCATGATTTAGAGCGTCAGTTGCAAGAAGTGTGGGCCAATCTGTCACGGGATAACCCACGGCTTTTCTTTGACTCCATAGTGGACTGTATCACCACATGTATCTCCCCCCTCCCCCGAGGCGGTCCGACGCAATACTAACACTGACCAGAATGTGTACCGTATGTCCGCGGGAAATCATCCTGCTGCTGTGATATTATAATCACTTCTGTCCTTGGTATGTACCATCTCACTACTAAAATCTCATTTCAATCCGACACCTCTTTCTTGGTGCGCAGATTTTTATGGCAATGAGTGTACACTATGTAAAATTGAAATTGAAACACCCGAAAGCTGTACAAAAATTTAACAGATGTTTTTGGATGGAGCAGTATGAAGACAAGAAAAATATGATTAAGTTATTAATTTGTAAATAATTAAAATATCGGGTTTTTGTAAAAATATAGGATTTTTCACCTGTCAGATTTTGAGGTAGTAAACCTACCCATCGTCAGGTTTCAGTAGATGTTGCCATTCCTGGAATAAAATCCAACTCTTCTGATTATTTAATGTAATTCCTCTTCTCTCTATTTCTAGACCTGCTATTTTTTTAAAGGTGCTGTTGGTGTGCCAGTACTTAGAGTCCCCCTCTATTTTGTATATGTTCATCCAAACCTGTTTTGTTTGAAATGTTCTAAATTGCAGCTTTATGAGGTATAGCTATTAAATTACAAGAGTGACACTCTAACTTTATTTAAATAAGAAGTTTACATTTTTAACTCATATAACCTTCAATGTACTGCCGTTCCACATCAACACACTGCTTTATTCTGATCTTCCATTGGGCAAAGCAGTAACACAACACACTGCTTTATTCTGATCTTCCATTGGGCAAAGCAGTAAAGAATGACCAAGTTTCTCAAAGAGATCATCTGGTATGATCTCTTTGAGAAACTTGGTCATTCTCTTCTTCACCACAATAACCAAATCAATAATGGGTCCGCTTGAGTAGGTTTGATTTTAGAGAAAGAGAAAAAAGTTACATGGGGCCAAATCTGATGACTAGGTGAAAAATCAAGCACTGTGATACATTTCTTGGTTAAAATCTGCTTCACTGAGAGGACTAAATGGGCTGTCATGTTTTCCTGGTGAAGGATGAAGCCATTTTCCCACAATGCTGACCATTTTTTGTGATTCACTCTCTCAAAGTCACCAGAACGTGTTTGTAGTAATTCTGATTTACTGTTGCTCCATCGGGAACAAACTCTGACAAAAATTGCACCCTTAATATCAAAGAAAACAGTTAACATGGCTTTGAACTTGCTTTGTTGTGCTTTCTTCATCCTTGGCGACATTGGTGTTTTCCATTATGTCAACTGTGTTTTCATTTTCATGAAAAATTTGCTTAACAGTCACTTTATTGATGTTTAACATCTCTGCTATCATTATAATACTCAGGCGATTATTTCGAGTAGTGATGTAGATTTTATCCACACCTTCTGTTTTTTAAGTGATTAGGTGTCCCTGACATTCATAATCTTCAATGTTTCTCTGGCCTTCACTGAACTTCTTATGCCATGCAGAAACAGGTGCACATGACATGCATTCTTCCCATATGCCTCATTTAACATATGAAAAGATTCGGTGGGCGTTTTGTTTAATTTCATCAGAAATTTCACTTTTATTCTTTCCTCAATTCTTAAACTTGGCACTTTTCCGATGTGCAACAAACAATACATCTACACTGGCGTGCTAAAATTAAGGACGAGATGGTTTTTCGAATGTAACGTCGTGCAGAAGTGCTCCACATCGACTCAAATCATACCATAAGATCCCCAAGATGTAAGAATATGGGACAAGTGAGCAAAACCGTCCATACAAGGAATCCAAAGGATACAAAGGCACTTTATTGAAAAGGTAGCTTCGAGCACAACTGGACAGAAGACAGAAACGTCCATATGTGACAGGCGGCTGCCAAGAAAAACCCAGTCTTTAGTAGGGGATATGATCATCCCTGACTGCGTTGCAGGATTTACAACGTTTGTCCATGCTGAGGACGAGGTTGTCAAGCTGCTGTTTAGGCATCGCGTCCCATTCCTCTTGTAGTGCCAATCGCAGCTGTGGAATCGTTGCTGGCAGCTAGTGACGTGCTGCCGAGCGTCTCCCGAGAAGGTCCCACACGTGTTCAATTGGATTTAGGTCCGGGGACCTTGCGGGCCAATCCATGCGTTGAATATCTTTACTCTCCAACAGCTCTGCTACAGCCACTGTATGATGAGGTGTAGTGTTGTCGTCCATGAAGAGGAACTCAGGACCCACAGCACCTCTAAACAGACGCACGTGAGGCAGGAGAACCTTGGTACAATAGCGGACACCAGTGACTGAACCTCCTTGGAAGATGTGGAGGTCAGTACGGCTACCAAGCCTGATACCGCCCTAAATGAGAGCTCTGCCACCTCCAAACCGGTCCCTTTCGATGATGTTGTAGGTGTGATTGCGTGTTCCCTGCTCTCTCCAGATGTGTATACATCCAGAATCGCTCGTCAGACTAAATCGGCTCTCATCCGTAAAGAGAACTCGACCCCATTGCTGATGTGTCCAGTTCTTGTGTTCCTGGCACCACAGAAACCGCCATCTCCAATGAGCTGGCATTAATGGCACACACCGTACTGGTCATCGTGCAAATAGACCACCTTTCTGCAGCCTCCTGGCCATGGTAAAACCCTGTAACGGACGTCCAGCTGTCTGTTGCATGTGCCTTGCGATTTCTCCCGCTGTCTGCCGTCTGTCTCTTCTCGCCTATAGGACAATATACCGGTCGTCCGCCGCCGTGGTTGCTCGTGGACGACCACTGCTAAACTCTCAGACAGCTGTTCCTGTCGTTTGAAATGCTCTCCAAGCTCATGAAGCGATGCTGTGAGCGATCCCAAACTCCTCGGCCACACTACTCACACTTCGACCTTCTTCCAACTTCCCAATGACGCGACCTCGGGTAAAGTCATCCAGATGTCGTCTACTGGATTGCCTGTTGGCCATATCACACGGTGGCAGCAACTCGACATCGTTCAAACCGATGTACAGCATGCAATAGCTTTCACCGAATTGCTGAGCGTACACCGCCTGTGTGCTTTATACCCTTCCGACACACACCCCTACATCATGCTGCATATATGCGCATGCTCTACCATACCGGACCCCAGTCTATCTCCTGAGTGGTCTTTCAGTCCATTCTGCCTGCTCGTTCCGCTGTTATGCTAATTTCTCCTCTTCATCCTTAATTTTTGCACACCAGTGTACTTTCGTTGACACATGTCACTGATTTAATGCAACTGGTTAGTGAGATTAATTTTAAATTTCTGGTTACTAACAGTTCAAGATCAGTGCCCTCCCACTCACTTTGGACCTGAATCACCAGTTTCATTTGCCACCAGCACAGTCTCATTATTTTGTAACCATACCTCATATGTTTTGCTACTCTTAGTTGTGTCACCATATTCACATTTTATGTAGTAGATGACACCTTCCTGCAATAGGATGTTTGATTCTTTTATTTTTTTAGTGTCATCTACAACTTAAAATGTGAATGTGGTCTCGTCTAACTGGGAGAGATGGGTAGGTGACTTAGAGCAAGAGTAGCAGGACATTTCAAACAAAACAGGTTTGGACAGATGTGTACAAAATACAGGACATAAAGTGATTTGGAACTGTGTAGAAGTATTAACACACTGACTGCACTTTTTAAAAGACAAATGGCTAAAGACCTTGGAATAGAGAGAAGAGGAACTACATTAAATGATTAGAAAGATTGGATTTTATCCTAGGAGGATCAATAATTACTGAGACATGATGATGGATAGGTTTACTGCCCAAAAGTTTGACATGTGAAAAATCATATATTCCTAAGAAAAACCCATATTTACTTAAAGTATATAGAATAATAATTTATAGGAATAGCCATGTCATATTTTACTAGTGGGATTAAGTTCTCCAAACTAATGGGGAATTTTATTACCTGATGGTACAAAGAGTGGCTGTGTAAGGGTGGTGGAAGCTTGTCCCTGGGACAAATCATCTTTTCATTGTGTGGTCATCCTATGTGCTCCAGTTCCAGGCTGACAAGAGGTCATACCTTCTCTCAAAAACTGGTGCTAGCTTCAATGCACTGTTTCATTGCCACCGCCTGAAGGCTGTACGATGTGGCAAGTCGACCATCAATGCTAACTGAGACCAATAAGCTATCCCCTCTAAAATGCACTCAATTGGCCATATGGGCAGCGAATTTGGTGCTTTGGCTTTCTGTACAAAGTTCGCTCCCTTCTAGAAATTGCCGTTCGAAGCTGGAAGATTCTTCTCACAAGGAAATCAGCTTTCATTGTTACATTACACCAGAGGCATTTTCAGTTATATACACAAATGCTGCAGTTGGATTGGTGTCATATTTTAATCATGTGCATATCTTGGCTCAACTTAGTTACCTATTGATTTGTATGTTCTTCTGATCATTCAATCAGGCTGTTGCAATTTCAACAGAGTTGTATCTATTCATTACAGATACAAACATACTGAAATCTGGAAATGAAGAATTTCACTTCTCTACTGTAATTATTTATTAATTCCATTCTTTTTTCTGCATCAAGAACTGCGTTGTAACATCCTGAAATTATCATAAAGAAATTTTGATTGTGCAAAAGATTGCATGATACAATACCCTATTCATAACTGTGCTGTGGACTTGCCACATATCTTGAACAACATTATGTACAGTGAAAGACACAAGTCTCTAACTGCTGCACTGATGACCTGTGCAGTTCTTACAAATCATGAAGGGTGTCTGTGGTTTACATCGAATGACCAGGCTGCTAATAAGTTCTATAGGCTAAATTCGTAATGAAAAGCATTATGCATAGTGAAAAGACTGTCTGTAATCTCTTTGTAAGTGATCCAGTCAGCTTTCATAAAGATCAAAAGGTGTCCATAGTTTAGATCATACAAACAGGCCTGCTAGCACTGTCTAGGATCAGCAAGTGAAGGTGTTTTGTCCTGTCACATTATTAACACACAGAGTTTCCCTCACAAATGTTTAGAACATTTACTTTTTTATTATGATTATAGCTAAAAACAAATGTGTATTTCATCATGATTCAGTAGTTCCCCCCTCCACACACACACACCTATCTGACATTTTGATTGCTTCTGGCAGAGCTGTGTACATGAGTGAAGGTCAAGGGCATATGCAATTCTATGTGTGACACGTGCATTATCACTTAGAGCTGAAAAAGGAGATTTGACCCTTTTCGAAAAGAGCGTGGTCATCACATAGAGAGCAAAAGTTGTCAGTATCCAAGAAATGACAAACTTCATTGGCTGTTCACAGGCTGCCATAGTTAAAGTGTGCCGAGAGTGGATGGAAAGAGGTGCAACACATAACTGGGGTGTGAGTGTTATTTGGCCGTGGCTGCTTAATGCTTGGGAGAGAGGCAGCTTGGTTGTATTGTCTGGAACAGATGAACAGCTGCAGAGAAAATAGTACAAGATGTTATCACCCCAAAGGGACAGGCAAATGGTAGGAGTGCAATGATGTGAGGAATGTTTCTCTGGAACACTCTCAGTCCATGGTTCGTACGCGTCCTGGAAATCCTGGAAAAGTCCTGGAATTCCATTTTGTCCTGGTAATGTCCTAAAATTCTGCTACATGTCCTGGAATTTTATCCATTCCGGTCTTTTTGTCCTGCGATGTTTGTAGTTGAGGATTTTTCTACTGACATAACTTGTGTCCCCCACCCACCCCCTGCAAAATGCGGGGGGGGCGCTGGGTTTTTTTTTTCTTTTTTTCTTTTTTGTCTGTTAGGAAGACTGAAGCTGTGTTATTAGCATCTTTCGGCGT
This sequence comes from Macrothele yani, assembly GCA_039090855.1. Classification (NCBI taxonomy): domain Eukaryota; kingdom Metazoa; phylum Arthropoda; class Arachnida; order Araneae; family Macrothelidae; genus Macrothele; species Macrothele yani. Next base: position 1,956,237 of record CM077022.1, on the reverse strand, counting down.
CGTGTTTATGGTTATCACTTTGTCTGTCTGACTGGGAAGACCATATCTCTGTAATTATTAGTTCGATTTGTAAAATTCTTTTTGTATTGGGAAGCTTAAAATGTGAGAATGATAATCCATTTGTTCCGGGTTTTTTTCCCAATTCACTTGCCGCTAGATGGGCACAAATAAAGATCGTATCGAATTTAAAATGCATTTTATTTCATACATTTGCTTCTAAATATCCAATTGAAAAAATTTCTTCCTTTCGACAACATTTATATCGAAGACTATTTTAGTTACAGTCCCTTTTTCAAATAATGCATAAATTTTCCGCTAGGGGGCGTAACGGTAAATCACGATTTTCCCAGTATCTTTGCTTCTAAAAGTCTGATTTGAAAAATTCTTCCTGCGTTGGATACAGCTCTTGAGGGGAAATGTTTTGTATACAATTTCTCATTTTTGATAAAGAATGGTTTGGTCGCCAGGGGGCATAAGTGTTTATTTTTGCTTCTGATGTATTTGCAATAAAATCTGAGCTTGAAACTTGATTGAAAAAATTCCTCTGTAGACCGATACCGTTCACCTCCAAAAACATTTTGAAAATACCTCCTGCTTAAATAGTGCATAATTTTTCCACCAGGCGCGTACACATATATTTTATTTTTGTCCATATGTCTGTTTTTAGGAGTACGATTTGAAAAATTCTTTCTTTGTTGGAGAACATTTTCGGTGTGAAATGTTTCTCATATGATTTCAAATATTTCTCATATAATTTCAAATATTTCTTAACACGCCAGTGCGCCACTAGAGGACGTAAGTTCATGTTTCTGTTTACAGCAATATCTACGGGACTAATAATTTTCCGCTAGGGGCATAATGGTAATTCATGATTTTCCCAATATCTCCGCTTCTAAAAGTCCGATTTGAAAAATTCTTCCTGTGTTAGATACAGCTCTTGAGGGAAAATGTTTTGGATATAATTTCTCATTTTTGGTAAAGAATGGTTTGGCTGCCAGGGAGTGTAAGTGTTTATTTTTTGCTTCTGATGTATTTGTAATAAAATCTGAGCTCGAAAGTCGGTGGAAAAAATTCCTCCGTAAACCGATGCTGCTCACCTCCAAAAACTTTTTGAGAATACCTCCTGCTTAAATAGTTCATAATGTTTCCACCAGGTGGCATACACGTATATCTTATTTTTGCCTTGTTTCTAGGAGTACGATTTGAAAAATTCTTTGTTGGAGAACATTTTCGGTGTGAAATGTTTCTCATATCATTTCAAATATTTCTTAATGTACAAGTGCACCACTAGAGGGCATAAGCTCACAATTCCGTTTGCAGCAATATCTATGGGACCAATAACCCGATTGAAAAATATTCTCTTTCGACCAGATACTACTAACTATGAAAACTCGCTTGTGTGTATTTTCTTCCCAAAATAATGCACAATTTCGCCGCTAGGAGGCACAAATATTTAATCTATTTTTTCTCGTTATCTGTACTTTTAAATGTCCGATTTAAAAAATTATTTTAACAACAGATACCATTTACCTTGTGGAACACTCTAGGTTTGTATTTGAGGAGGTTTGTGGTTCACAATTCTAGCACTGGTTCGTGTTATGCACTTCCGTTTGCAGCCTCTAAAAACTCTATTGAGAAATTTCTTTTTTTACTGAATGCCATTATCTATAATAAAGATTTTCACTTCTTCCATTGTGAAAAATTCTTCTGCTAAAAGGCATACAGTTATATCATGTTTCCTTCTCTATCTCTTCTTTTAAATGTTTTATTTGAAAATCTTTTGGTCTCCAATACCTACTTTCTGCTATGCGAAACATTTTTTGCACCATTTGTTAATTTTTGTAATATACTTTTTTAGCCAATGATAGAAGTAAGTAGCTGATTTTTTTTTTTTTTTTTCTTTTGTGGGTTATTTTGACCTTTACTGAAATTTGCTAATGAATGCTTTATATAAAAATTTTCCATAAAATTAGATTGCTTTCTAACATCAGAAACTTAAATCTAGTTGTTTCTTAGTATTTTCTGAGCAAACTAATCACTTTGCATAGATCTTCTATAATTAGTTTTCTATAGATCTTAGTTTTCTAATCATGCTTAGTTAAATTGCCTTGATCACTAATTAATACAGTTGTACACAGCCCTGGTATTTAAGGTTTTCCCATTATTCTCTTTCATTTCATGTTGGAAATTTTTATGCATACTTTGTTTGCTGGCGAGTACAAATTTAAAACATAGCTACAGCATCAATATTTTGTTGAAAATTCCTTCCCTAAATAAAATGTAACACAAATACTTGCTCCCATAATTATGTGTTTAAGAAATAACAATCCCTTTGGTCCTTTGAAAAAGTTCCAAATATTTCACCTTTCCTTACCTTTAAATTTCCAATGTAAGCATTGTTTCAAAATAATGAAATATAAATAGTATTTTATGTATTGATTGTGTGGTATATGAAAGCATTTTGAGAGAAATGCCACATACCTGTGTATTTTTGAGTTTTATGTTGTTGTTTTTTTATTATGTAATTTGCTTCAATAATTGAACTAAAGCCAAAGTAGAAAAATAAGTTTCTCAAAATCAGTGTAGTATAGTATACAAAAGTTTAGTAGATATTAAATCTGGTCACATTTTCAGTGACAGTTTTGGTATTTTAGTATTTATCTGTGATTCTAAGTTTTTGATTAGCTGCAGTGGACAACATTTTTAACATTCTGCATTCAGTTTGCCCAAGCATGTAAGAAGTTGTTTGTTGTAGGTTACAGGTTGAACAGACCTATGGTTTCGTTATATTTTAAGTAAGAGCATTTGGATTGTATGTCCTGGAAAAAAAAATCCGAAAGTCCTGGAATTTTGTGATTGAAAAAGTGTATGAACCATGTCAGTCCCTGGATAGTAGTGGATGGCCCCCTGAACACCACCATGTACCTGTACAACATTGCAGACCAGGTTCTGACAGTGTTTCTAGATCAAGATGGAGTGTTGCAACAGGATATGTGCTGTGTCATAAGGCCTGTATCTTCCAGGACTTATTCAAGGAACATTAGGATGACCTCCATGCTCTCCCATGGCTGCCATTTTACCCAACATGATCCCAATTGAACACATTTGGGACCACATGGATCTGCAGTTGTGCAGTCCTTGCCTTGTAGTCAAATGGCTACAGTGGTAGCAGCTCACAGAGGACCCCTACTCAATTCTAGGTAGATGGGCATAATGTTTTGCTCCTACAGTGGATATATAAAATCATATGATCTTCACGTGTTACATATGTTAGAACGACATTGTGTTTTTAAATTTAGTAACAGCATAATGAAACTAGCCAAGATTTATTTGAAGTTATCTCAATCATTTGATTAGTCTTGCCAATCTTACAGAATTAAATTAAAAACATGAAATCTTTCCATCCATAATAGTTGAGCCATATCGGTAACTGTCTCTGCAATTTTCAGATTCATTTTGTAGCATTCCTTCTTTATTATATTATTAAATATCGGATGGTATGGTAGTTTACTGCAGAACATAGACCCAGTGTTTTCGTTAGGTTCTTGAATATTATTGCATTTATGTTTCACATATATTTTATTGATAATATCTTTATTATAACCAAATGCCTTGGCGGCATTCTTGATCCAATTGAGTTCCCTTTCTTCTGCCTGACGGGTTGATGAATGAGTTATTGCTCGTTTAATATAATACTGAAAGGAAGCCATTTTATACCTCCAAGGGTGGTTGGAGCTGTAAAGTATAATTGTTGGCACGTAGGATGGCTTTCTATATACTTTGAAATTGATTTTGTTGTTGTTTTTAATAAAACATATATCTAGGAATGGTAATCTGTTATTATCTTCATACTCTATTGTAAGTTGTATGGAAGTATACATTTCAGTGAATTTCATGATAAAATGCTGTAAATCTAAATCTGAATGCCTCCATACAACCAAAACTAAAATGTCATCAACGTAGCGAATATATAAGTCAGGCATCTTTACTATATCGTTCATGGTAAATATTTTTATTTCAGAGTCCTGCAGTACAGATTTGGCAAGGATCCCAGATAATGGAGATCCCATAGGTGCACCAGTCAGTTGTTCGTATATAGTATTATTATGTCTGAAGTGATTGCTGTTGCTGATGAAATTTAATGCTGAGACAATGCCATTAATTTCATTTGTTGGAATATTGTTAATCAGTAATTTATTTTCAATTAGAGCTGTTGCTTTATCTGTTGGGACACTCTGGTATAGTGAAACAATATCCAGGCTGATTAGTTTAAAATTGCTGTTAAATTGTTTATCTTTATTATTTTAATAACATCTTCCAAATTCCTTGCTGTGTATATTATAGTTATCATAACGGCTGTGATGCCAAGAGGATTCACATGCCACTGATGATAGCCATGAACAAATGGTAGAAATGCGTCTGGCATTGAAGTGGTTGTGTGATGGTGTTTTTTTGTGGGTTTGGTTCCATGGATATATCTTTGCACACAGGAATAACTTCCCTTTTTTAGCTTCTTGCCCCCCCCCTCCTTAATTTTTAAGGATTTTGATTACGTATTTCATTTTATCTTTCGGATTTTACAATATCATTGTTTTTATAATATTTGACTCCTAACTTTGAGGGATACTTGGCATTTCATCTAGATCATATAACCTGCATGATTTTCTTGCCATTTGTTTGCATGAAATTTAGACCCACTCACTTACATGAGTCAATCCCAATGTTGGCTTATATTACCAAATTTATCACTTGGCTGGCATATGTATCACTGAAAGAGATTGATAAGCCCATCTGCTGAAATAGTGTGATGAACTTTAACAACCGGTGATGTAAAAACAAACCTGCATTGCTTGAATTGTCGAACTGACTAGTACGAGCGACATAAAGGAGCGAACCTCAACAAGGTAAGAAGTTTTACTGAAGTATTAATAACCTTGCCATTTGAACATCTTAACACGAACATAGTCTACAACCCGGTTAATGTACTGCAGTTAATAAGTTTTTTATGTGAGATACAGAATATGATGATGAATTTTGCATTCATCTAACCAAAACAAAAATTGTGTTACACAGAGTTATTGTATCTGATGCTTCTATTCACTACATAATGCCAGTCATTTTTAAACAAAAAAGGATGTAAAAATTCTCCTAAGATCTAAAATTGAGTAAAGAACAGTCCTCCCTCAAAAATGGTTGTGCTTTGCATTAAAATTTGATATTTTTAGAGAGCTGTGTTGAAAATTATTTACATCAATTACTTTTTATGAAAATTATACCTGTGCAACTATGACAGTTACTGGGAAGGTATAGATGCCACACCATTATGAAACAGTAACTCCCCTGTAGTTTAGTTGTTGATCATGAACAGTACAAAGGGAAGTGTGAAAGGAAATACGAAACTTTTTTTGTACAACAGCAATTCAGAAATATTTTTAATGTTCACGTAATCCACTCGGAGCTCTTTTTTTCTTTTGAAAACACTGGTCAACAACAAATTTGTCCCAAGGTTTTTGATGGGTGTTCTAAGTATATTTTCTTATGCTGAATCCAAATATGAAATCAGATTTTACCTGTCAAGCTTAGTTTTCCTGTGACCACATGTTAACATTTTTGTCATCTAGCTTAATCTGTATGCTGTTCCAATTATTTTGAGGGAACCCAAAGATCACCCAGTAGACTGCTATTTCTGCCTTGTAAGTACAAAAGAGATCACTATGAAAACAAAGAGCGTAGTGAAATACCCTAATCTACCATCTGCAATATGACCAGTTCCCCACAGTGCTGAGCTTCCAGAACCAAATCCTCCAGATCATGTTACTTTCAGTGATGATGAATCAAACAAAGCTGGAGCATATCATGATGGAAAACATGAAGTTATGTCTGATCCAACATACCAAGCAACCTGTTCTTCAAATGAACCACATTTACTGTCACAAGACCTGAATGACCTTGTTCGTGATTTGTATTCAGAGTTTGAAAAATATCTGAAAAGTTACATGCCCAACCGGGCATGTGTAGAAATTATTTACTTGCCCAGGTAGTAAAAGCTGGATGCCCAGAAAAATTTATCTTTTAAGATAACAAATCAGAGCCCTAACTTTCTTAAGTTGAAAAATATGATCTTTTTTTTTTACATGTTTTGCATTTCTGTTTTAAAAGTCTGTATTCAAAATGTTCAATGCACATAAGCGCATATCTCAAGTTTTAGGATGATAATGCTAATTGGTACGAAATGATATGATGATGAAATTGGTATTTGAGAAATTTAGTGATTCTAGTCAAAGTTTTCTCTCTTTGTCACTAAGCACCGGAGACTAGTTCCATCAGAGGCATGCATCTTGTCACAGACTATAAAGAAAATTTGGACTAAGACTACATGTGGTTCCAATTTCTAGACGTGGAGCATAATATAATTAAAGAAGTGATATTCTTCAGTCCTTGGCACTCTGTAACAATAACACAACTTCTGGTGATGGGCAGTGAAATGAAACATGACATGTGACGGCTGTCTTTTTTCATGTCATAGCAGGAAATTCTATTCCAAACATTTTTATTTTTAAATTTAGCTGCCTTGACTGAGCACCTCACTTTTTTATTTACCTGCTCAGGCACAGATTTTATTCTGTGTAACAAGAAATTTGTCATTGAAGACTGCAGTGTGCTGAACAGGTTCAACACAGGCAGTTATCATAGAATGGCAAGATGTAAGAGGCATCTCAATACTAAACTTGAATGTGGCGAGCTCAAAAAACAAACAAAATGTATTCATATGGCCAACCTTAAAAATCATCATAATACCTTCAAACTGGAACTCAGAAACAGATTTTCCACTCTAGAAGATCTAACATCAGAAGAATTGGACATTTTTGAAGTTAACAGAAAACTAACCAAGGATGACATCTTATTTATAATAGATAGCTCAGAAATTGTTCCAGAAAGAATTCTAGACTCATTCAATGAATTAGATGATTCCCTTAAGTTCACTATTGAACTTCAAAAAGAAAGAAGAATAAACTTCTTAGATATTACTATCTATTATGAAGATGAAAAATTCCTCACTAGTTGGTATAAAAAACCAATGAATACTAAAAGACTACTGGATTTCAATTCATATCATCCAGTTTCTATTAAGAAAAATGTAGCAAGTCAGTTTTTAGAAAAAATTAATAAAATAGTTTCTACTGCAGGTAAAAAAGAAGCCCATAAAGAAGAGCTTAAAGTCATACTTGCAGAAAATAACTATCCTAAAGAAGAAATTGAGAAGCTTCTGAATTTTAATGGTACGAAGAACCCACAAAAGCAACAAGTAAAATTCACTAGAAAAATTTCTTATCACAAAGGTTTATTTGAGGCTTTAAAGAGAATTAGTAAAAAATACAATATTAGGCTAGCTCCAAGTTTAGAGAACAAAGTTAAAAATTTTTTCCCTAAAATAGTTCAAAGAGAAGAAGATATTTTAAAAATGCAAGGAGTAGTTTATGAAGTAAATTGTAGTTGTGGACTATCTTACATAGGTGAAACAGGTCGCAGACTAGAAACTCGTATAGCTGAGCATAAAGCAGCTATAAAAAATTGCTCCAACAAGACTGGATTAGATAGGCATGTTAGAGAAACTGGGCACAGCATGGATTGGAATTCCCTTAAAGTAATCAGTTTCCAAAGCAATTTCCAAAAAAGAAAACTGAAAGAAGGAATAGAGATTGAGAAAAAACAAAATTCCATCATCAATGACTGCAAAGGATTTTCCCTGCCTAACATCTGGCAGGATTTGTTGAAAAATAACCTAAACCGTTAAGGTTAACCGTAACCGTCAAGGTAAACCATAACCATGATAGTGACAAGCAAAAAGTGACAACAACAAGACAGCCTGAAGAAGGAGAAGAGTTTTCTCCGAAAATTTGCTATAAATGAAAAAATTTCCTAGTAAATTCCCATAAGTTGCTTTAGATTATTAACCAAGGCTCTTATGGAAACAGTAATGAAAATGGGTGGTGCTAAGACAAGTTGCATGCAAAGAAAATATCAGAAAAAACAAAAATGCTGATGCAAAAGAGAAGGGAGATGAGGGCAAATAAAGATGTCACTTCCAAAGTGGAATATATAGAACTATGCAAGACAGTACAAAAAAAGTATCACTGAAGACATATGGAAATTCAACTGTGAACTAGTGAGAAAAGCAATTGAAAACAACCAAAGCCTGAAGAGAGCAAAGAGGCATCTCAGTAAGGGAAGAAAACAAATTATGACACTGAGAAATGAAGATGGTGCTGTAACAAGAAGTTGAGGCAAAATTTTGACAAGAGTGAAAGATTTCTACTCAAAACTATATGAAAGAGATGATACATCTACTCGAGCCTTTACAAAAGATAGCAGTACCAAAGTCCCTTCAGTCATCTCGCCAGAAGTTACACATGCAATTAAGACATGAAACGGGGAAAAGCTCCAAGAGAAGATGGAATTACTGTGTACATTTTACAAGAGGCAAATGGAGAAATTGAAACTAGACTCACCCAAGTTTTCACTAGATGTCTCTGTGAAAGGAAGATTCCCGAATATTGGAACAATACTACAATGATCCTGCTGCATAAAAAAGGTGACTTTGAGTATCTCAGTAACTACAGGCCAATCAGCCTCCTATCAGGGGTTTATAAAATCTTCACTAAGGTCCTTTCACATCACTTGAAGGTAACACTGGACATGGCTCAACCAAGAGTACAAGCTGGATTCAGGAGTGGCTACATCACCATAGAAAATATCCATGTGCTGAGAAAACTAATTGAAAGAATGAGAGAATATGAACTCCCATTATGTATGGCTTTTATCAATTATGACTAGGTCTTTGATTCTGTGAAACCATCAGTAGTTACAATGGCTTTGAAATTCTGCAGTTTTGAAGATGTATACATTAGTATTATTAATAACATCTATGAAAATGCAAGTGCAAAGGTTCGACTATTTGAGGATACAACACTAATAAAAATTAAAAACAGAGTGAGACAAGGTGACACTATATCTCCCAAACTCCTTAATGCCACATTGCAAAATGTCTTTCAATCATTAAACTGGAAAAACAAAGGAATAAAGATTAATGGAGATTATTTATCTCACCTTCATTATGCTGATGACATAGTCATTTTTGCAACTGCCCCTTCAGAGCTGCAGAGAATTTGCTGACAAGAGTAAAGAAGTGGGATTAAAACTGAACTTTCAGAAGACAAAACTGATGGATGATGCTTTTACAGGAAATGAAGAATTATCGATTGATGTGGAAAAGCTATAGATATCCGATGCCTACATTTACATTAGACAACATATTTTAAGCGAAGGTCACATTGATGAAGAAATTAATCGACTTATGAAACTTGGTTGGAGAGCTATCAAAAGAAACAGTACAATTTTTAAGAGCAATATGCCATTATGTCTTAAAAGAAAAGTATTTAATCAGTGCATCCTTCCAGTGCTTACATGAGAAGCAGAGACATGGACCTTAACTAAAAAAGACATACAAAAACTGCAGACAACTGAAAGAAGCATGGTGAGATGTATGCTTGGTATAACCAGGAGAGATAAGAAGAGGAACTCGTGGATAAGGAAAATGACAAGAGTGGAAGACATCATGATCAGAGTAAAATCTCTGAAATGGCAATGGGCTGGACATGCTGCCAGAAGAATGGACCACTGATGGACACCTGAAATTCTAGACTGGATTCGTTAGTTAGTTAGTTAATTGATTTTAGTGGCGCAAGGGCAAGGTTTGGCCAAAGAGCGCCAGACACAGAACAATCAGTTAAGGATTTTTAAAAGCGGGGTGAAATGATTAAGAGCAGACAGGCTTGGTAAAAGTTAGAAAAGAGAATGATGAAAGCTGTGAAGACTAGTTAGTTAAATAGGTTTATATATAAATTTATTAATTCACTGTTATTAATTATTAATTTTTTTTTTTTTTTAAATAAGTTTTAAAAAGTCAATCTGCTTTAAGAACGAAAATACTGCGAAAGCATCACAGTGGTCGCCCAAAAGCTTCTGCAGTTTAGCTGCGCCGTCATCCAGTAGATGAGACTGAAAATAGTGAAACCGATGATTACAAAAACGAACACAACTACATAAAACATGAGAGATGGTGAGTAAACAGTCGCACGCCTCACACATTGGGGCAGCGTCGCCACACAGCAAATAGCTATGCGTGAAGCGACAATGCCCAATGCGGAGACGCGCAAGAACAACTTCTTCCCTACGGTTCCGGCGACACGATGATTTCCAGACTCCAAGGATAGGTAAAAAAAGACTGGATTCCAAGGGACAGGAAAAGACCCTGAAGACCACATGGAAGATGGGTGGATGAAATTCAAAAACGTGTGGGAGTGACATGGAGGAGACTGGCGCAAGATAGACCGTTGTAGATGAAACTTGGGGAGACTTTCCAGCAGTGGATTGATAATGGTTGATAATGATGATATAAAGTTATTGCATATATATTCGAAAATGAAATACAGGGTTATTAGAAAGTCATACAGTGCAAAATAAACACGCACATTTTATGAGGTTAGTGAAAAATTAAACAACTACAAAAATAAATTATGAACTGGCCTTTCTAACAAAAGAAGAAAATTTATTACATCTGTTAAAAATGGCTTCCGTGTACATGAATGCAGGCATAAGCTCTTTGTACCATGTTTGATGCCACGTTGTGAAGCACTTAAAGGCTGATTTTTTCTGTTGCTGTTATAATTTAATGTAGGCATGAATTAGCACACAAGAATATATATCCCACACGTGCCTGTAGTCCTCTCGAGTAGTCCTAGAACACATTAATTAGGGTGTGGTTCCTGCAGAGATTGCTTGTTCAACTTGTCATGTAGAGGGTGTACTTGTATTCAATTTAAAAGGTGACTGTAACATGGTGGTAAGCCTTTTTACCAGGTGAGCTTACATGTAATTTTTCATTTATAAAAAAACAAACTGAATTCACTCTTGAGAATTCCCTTGAAATTGGATTCTAAAATATTTACAGGAGTTAAAAACACAAACTCTAAAACATTAAAATTGAGCAGTACTCTGGGTTCTTAATTGAGACTTTCACTACTGCTGCATTATCTTCAGAACAAAATGCGTAGTGCATGTTGCATTACTGGCAAACACCCACAAGGAAGTACAGGTGTTTTGTAAGAGACTACTGTAATGCTCTCTGTATGTCAACCACTTTAGTGTCACTGTGAAAACTTGACAGTAATGTTAGTCTTTAGTTCATCCAGTGTGTGAGGATTAATTTGATACCCAACTCTTTTGAGACATCCCCAAAGGAAAACGTTTTCAGGTGACAAATCTGGTTTTCTTGGGGGCCACAAGCCTTAAGAAATGAGATGGTCACTGAAAATGATGGCATGTAGTACTTACACTCTTGCTGCAACCAATAACTGTGTTCATTGACTGCTAGGAGAGTAATGAACTGTGTGATGATGCCTGCACCATTCATCATCGTCTACCATATTTTCACTGTTTCCCATGTAGCCTCCCTTCAGAAAACTTGAAAATTTCATTGTCCTGGAGTGGGAATGGAACTGGCATCTCCTGATTTCCATTTGAGCCTGCTACCATTACACCGCCCTGGACAGTGAAGGTCCAAGCAACTGAAGCTAAGCAGATTTAGCTTAGGAATCTGAATACTGTTCAGATTTGATCTAACGAAAGCAACTCAATGCTTTCTCATAACACCAACAACCATTTCTTGTCCAAGTATTAATATAAGTCACAATTTTCAGTGCTTTAGAGAACATCTTAGATATTAATGACAATACATGTATTGTTATTAATATCTAAGATGTTCTCAAGACATACAACTGTCACTATTGGAATAAAAGTAACGCATTTTCACTGTTTCCTATGTAGCCTCTCTTCAGAAAATATGGCACGTTTGTGCTGATAATGACAGTTGATACTTGTGAAGAATTCGTTTCCCACTGATACCTAAGATGATGTCTGAAGCATTGGAACTTGTGACCTAAATCCATACCTGGAGATGAGGAAACATCAGATTGTTTTGGCTAGCACAAATCTGAATGGTATTCAGAATTCAGATTCCTAAGTACATCTATAGTCCGTTCAATTTAACCTGGCAATTGGGTAGGATTCGCTTTACCAGTTTTAGGGGAGCTTCGTATCGTAAGCAGCGGCTTGCAACTAATCGCCTCCAACCCTCTTGGAGCAGGGCAATAAACAATGACAATACGAGGTGGATGGGGGGAGTGTTGGCAGCCCCTCCTAATGTTGATTCCCTGTGGTGTTTAGAGCTTCTCCTTCAATGGTCTTTGTGGGAGGGAAAAGAATAACGCATTCTTGAACATCACCCTTTCCGACTTCTGTTACTGATTTCTCAAGCTAGCTTTGTAGCAAGCAAGAGATCTTTACTCACGGTTTTTTTCTTTTGTTGTTTCTTTTATCTTTTTTTTTTTTTTTTTTTTGTGATACTGTTAATATTATTGCTCACAACTATGGCACTCAGCACACTGAAAGCTGGAAAAGTACTGAAAAGCCAAGCTAGGGAAATTATTGGGAATGTAATAATGTTCATGGACGAAGAAAAACGAAATGGAGTTCCGAAAGTGGATGTCAAAAAATCCAATGAACGCGTTTCGGAGGCTACAGGAGTTTCACTGAAAACTGTTTACAGAATTCGGAAACAGGGTGCTACAAGCGAGGTTTTGACAACTCCTGGTTAAAGACGAAACAAGAAAGCGCCGAAGTGCGAAATAGATGATTTTGACAAATGCGTTGTGCGCAGAACGGTACATGACATGTATGAAAAAAGGAAATCCCTACTCTTCAGTCTTTATTAATCAAATTACGCGACAGTATTGATTTTGACGGAGGTAAGACTACATTGAGTAAAATACTAGATGATTTGGGTTTCAAATATAAGCGATGGAATGGTAGAAAGTTTTTATTAGAGAAACCCAACATTGTAGCGAAACGTAAGCATTTCTTAAAGGAGTTAAAGCGTAATGAAAATCTACCCATTCCAAAAGCTGTTGTTTATCAAGATGAGATGTTTGTCCTAAAGGATGGCAAGACACAAGCTGTGAAAAGCCAACTGGACTCCAAGTTCCTTCATCAAAAGGAATCAGATTTATAATTTGTCATGCCGGAACAAAGGATGGTTTTATACCAAGGGCTTCATTTTTATTTCGTTCGAAGACAAAAAGTGGTGATTACCATGATGAAATGAATTCCGAAAACTTTAGAAAATGGTTTGAAAGCCGGCTGCTTCCAAATTTACCACCAAATTCAATAATCATCATGGACAATGCGCCATATCACTGCATGCTTGCTGAAAAAATACCCACGACGAACTGGAAGAAGGCTGAAATACAAGCATGGCTTCAGCGACATAACATTGATTTCGCACTTGATATGCTTAAAGCGGAATTACCACAGATTGTCCGTCGCACCAGACCACATAAAAAATTTATCATTGATGAAATAGCAGCAGATCATGGACATCAAGTATTAAGACTCCCACCTTATTACTGTGACTTGAACCCTATTGAGTTGATTTGGGCTGATGCCAAAAACTATGTGGGTTGGCATAATGCCTCTTTCATGAAAGAAAGCATAGAAACTTTACGGAGTAAAGCATTGCAAACCATTACTCCGGAAAAATGGGAGGCCTGTGTGAATCATGTCCAAACTTTAGCACAAAAATACTGGATTTCTGATGGCATCATGGACGAAATAGAGGAAAATGAGATTGAAAAATTTGTAATAAATATAGGAGAGGATACTGACAGCAGTGATGGAACTGAAGACATATCGTCAGCCGATGAAGATTTTGATATTGAAGGAATAATGCCTTTACCTGATTGAAATTGATTCTGCTTTGCTGTGGCTTCAAGGTAAGAGATACACAGTCCTGTTTCAATAAAAGGAATGTCCCTAACACACACACATACACACACACACACACATATATATATATATATATATATATATATATATATATATGAAAAGGTTTTGATTCCGTGAAACATTACCAGTTACGATGGACTGCCTCACTCATTTTCAGGCCCGTGAGGACAGCAGAGTGGTTACTGTCTCGATGAATAGTGGAGTTACGTCGATTAAGATTTTCTGTGTGTGTGTTTCGTTGCTGTGCTCTCTTCAGAACAGCTTCTACGATCAGTTCCTTTACTTCCTCAGAGGGGGGCTAGATTTTTCTGGTCAGAAGAATGTTAACTCATTTGTCGATAACCATAACGACCTACTGGGCACTCGTGGCCACAAGGATCCTGATAGGACGGTCTCTACGGACTTGATCAGGAATCAGCAGTCTAAGGACGTGTGGTGCTCGTATCTGCAGGTGCCGGGTTTTACCTGCGTAGGAATAACCAAGCTTCTAAGATTGACACATGTTTCTTGTCTTCGACGCTAGGGTAGGTAACTGGGGCTGAGGTCTTTGAACAGAATTCGCAGCAGCTGAATATATATCTGATCATAGTGTTCTCTTGATGGACATCTGTAGCACCGAAGGAAAGAGATGTGACACTCTGGCGCCTAAACACTTCCGTGTTGGAGGATGTCGAAGCACTGTCAAAAATCCAATCGATCCAGGAAGAGGATGCACAAGCGAGATCGGTGGATGAGGAAGAGTGAAGAAAGAGGTTCAGCGGGTTTTGCGTATTCGGGGGAAGCAGTTAGCGAAGGAGAAAAGAAAACTCAGATGTCTCTTGCAAATTTTATGAATGCTTTTCTTCAAGGTAAAGGGAATGCGTGTAATCTCCTCTACGCATCATTACTGAAATTAAGCAGGAGACTGCCCATTTTTACAAGACCGTTCTGAAGTCCAACTTCAGCCGGCAATCAGGAGCATCGAGGAGGAGTGGGATGTAAATTACATCTACCATAAGCTGGAGGTTGAAAGAAAGAGAAACAAGTTTTCTGCATGAAGTTTGTGATTATAGGGAGATTCTGCAAAGTTCTACGGCGAGAAAATTGAGTCAACCACGATGGGCAGTGGCTTAAGGGAATTTCGTGGATCTCCGAAGAGGAAACGGAATTCAAGCTCTTTGAAGGGGATTTCATGGTTACAGAAGAAAGGTCGGCGATCCAGGCCCTTCACCAGGGACTTGTGAGTCTTTAGCAGAAGGTTTTCGCTCAGAGAGGCGTGAATGAGCATTCACTCGCATCGGGTGGACTGTAAGCGTATGGATTTTATGGTGGAAGCTTGCTCATTTTTCGTAAAGTTGTCTTCCAATGAGGCACCGTGCTAACGCCCTCTCAGTTTAGTCTTGATGTGTTTCTAAATGTTTGTTTTCGTAGTCTGTGATGTGTTTCTAAATGTTTCTTTTCGTAGCCTGTGATGCGTTTCTAAATGTTTATATTCGTAGCCTGTGATGTGTTTCTAAATGTTTGTTTTCGTAGTCTGTGATGTGTTTCTAAATGATGTTTGTTTTTGTTGATGGCTTAATTGCGCCCCTTGGTGAGTTGTAAGGAGGTTTTCCTCTCAACTCCCACTCGTGGGGCCCTTTGTTTTTGATTACAGGTGTCTTCTGTTGCTGGAGGTGGGTATCACGCCGTCGGTGCCGAGAAACCGTCACTAACGTAACGTGCGGGGTGTGTGATTTGGGGGTGGTGCTTGTTTTTCTGCACGCATTTATGGTATATTGTGGTTATGTTTTTGGGTTTCTATTGGGAAAGGAGGCTGCGTGAGTTTGGTGTGTGCCGGTTCTGTGAGGATGAGTTGTAGGGTGGAGGGGTACCTCGTTGGAGTAAAGTGTTCATCTCTGACCTGACGCCTCCGCTGGTGGGGTCACTTCACTGGTGACAATGCCACCGAGTCTCCTCTGAAGGAGGGTTCTCCTGCTACTTGTACGTACCGAGAACGTCAGCCTGACTTTCTCGCCGTACTTGGTGACTCCGCCGTCGGTCTGAGAGGGGTCCGTTTGAGTTCCTCTGCGTGACCAGTATGTTTCGGGGGTTCTTATACCTGTGACGAGGGAAAGCAAGTGTGTTGGTGTTGCTGGGCAACACAACTTCGTTGTGGGAGAGAGGTCGCCGTGCGTGAGCACACTATGATGCCCCTCTCTTCCAGTTTCCGAAGACAAGAATATTAGTGTTATCAATAAAATCTTTGAAAATGCAAGTGCAAAGGTATAGGCTATTTGAGGATACAGCACCGATAAAAAAAAAAAATGGAAAGGGAGTGAGACAATGTGATATCGTACTTCCCAAACTTTTTAATGCCACATTGTAAAATGTCTTTCGATTACTTAACTGGAAAAACAAAGGGATAAAGATTAATAGAGATGATTTAATTCATCTCCGCTTTGTTGATTACATAGTCACTTTTATAACTACCCCTTCCGAGCATGATCCAGGAACTTGCTGATAAGAATAAAAAAGGGCACTTGAAAGTGAACTGTAGGAAAACAAAGTTGATGTGTTATGCTTTTACAAGAAATTAAGATTTATACATTGACGCAGGAAATTTGGATATAACCAATACCTACATTTACCTTGGGCAACATATATCAAGCAAGGATCACTTTGATGAAGAAATTAATCGACGTATGAAACTTGGTTGGAGAGCTTTTGAAAGAAACAGCACAATTTTCAAGATCAATATAACATTATACCGATGAGCCATTACATTATGACCACCCCCAGTCTAGAGCAATGATCGCGCCTGAAGACGGAACGGTGGTGCAGGTGAAGTTCATTGAGCAGTATGTATACAACTCGAGGACAGACTTTCGGTTAGTAGAGTGTTCGGGGTCAGAATGGGAAAAGCTGCTGCTTTATCGTAGTTTGATAAAGGACAATTTGTGATGGCACGGCGCCTCGGAACGATACGATCTCAGAAACGGCGCAGCTTGTGTTTTGTTCGCGTGCCACTATAGTGAGTATGTATCAAAAGTGGTGCACAGATGACCAAATGACGAACCGTCGTCCAGTCGTGTGTCATCCGCAGCTCACTGATGCCAGAGAAAGGAACGGAAACTGTCACGCATTTTTCACAGGAACCGCAGGGCCACAGTGCAACAAATCATCCGCAGCGAGAACAGTGGCGATCAGAGCAATGTGTCATAGCACATAGTTCATCACAGCCTTCTGTGCTGTGCCTGCGCAACCGAGACACAGCCGGGTCCCCATGCTCACTGCACGTCAGTCATTTCCAACTACGCATGAAATGGGCCCAAGATCATCGAGATTGGACCGTGGATGATTGGAAGAAAGTGGCCTGGTCTGACGAATCAAGATTCCTGGTGCATCACGTATGACGGTCGAGCACTGATTCTTCAATTACCAATGGAGGCTATAGCACCTGGATGCACTGCTGGGCGGAAGCAGGCAGGAGGCGGCGGTGTTATGCTGTGGGCGATGTTTTATTGGGATCCTTAAGGCACCATTACGCCAATAGCACAATCCCTGACAGCTGTCATGGTATTTGAACATCGTTTCGGACCAAGTTCACCCATTCATAGCAACTTTGTTCCCTGCAGGCGACGGCCATTACCAGCAGGATAATGCGCCATGCTACACTGCCAAAATCTTCAAGTAGTGGCTTGAGGAATATGCTGGTGACTTTCTGTTAATGCCCTGGCCTGCAAATTCACCTGACATGAACGCAATCAGACATTTGTGCTTCGACTTGAAAAAGCGGGTTTGTGCTAAATTCACCACCATCCCGAAATGTACAGGAACTGGGAGACCCACTGTTGACAGTATGATAAGAGATATCCCAGGATACCTATCGCCAGCTCATCGAATAGATACCTCGCCGCTGTTTTGTGGTCTAAACGGTGTCATACAACTTATTAGGCAGGTGGTCATAATGTAATGGCTCGTCGGTATATACATCACCACCATAATCAACCATTATCAAACCACTTCTGGATAAAGGGCTCCCCAAGTTTCTTCCACAACGGTCTATCTTGTGCCACTCTCCTCCATGTCACTCCCAAATGCTTTCGAATTTCATCCACCCATCTCCCATGTGGTCTTCTTCTGGGCCTTTTTCTGTCTCTTGTAATCCATTCTACAATTTCGGTTACCCATCAGTGGTCCGTTGTTCCAGCATATGTCCAGCCCGTTGCCATTTCAGGGATTTTACTTTGATCATGATGTATTCCTATCTTATAACTTTCCTTTTCGATGAGTTCCTACAGAGCATAATCCAAAAAATGTTCTAAAAGGCCTGTGGCCTTTTAGAACATTTCTCTCATTAGGTATAACACCTAATGAAAAGGTGTTAAACACATTTTCATTTTAGAAGACCTTTCATTAGGTGTCATAAAATGTTTACAAATGCGAAATACCTAGGTTGACCACCGTGAGCAACTCGGTGGGCTAAAAGTAGTCGCCAGTCCCTGATTTAGGGCCACTGGTTTCACGGAAGAGAGAGAACCAGCGGTAGACTTTCAGCATTTACTAGCTATAACTCGGCACATTATATGAGGGCATGTGCCAACTCAGCAAACCTATTCGGCGGTGGGGGTGGAGGGTAATACCAAAAGTGTAAAATATAAAGAATTTCTGGTCCGATCGGGAGATTTTTGGCATTTACAACCTACATCTCAACAAACTCTCTAAAGATGTGCTGACTCACGAAACCCGTCGGGGGGGGGGGGGTACCTAAAATATAAAACAAAAACAATTTTTCTGATTGTAAATGCTGAAAATCTCTCGAATAGACAAGAAATAAGAAATTCCTTATATTTTACACTTTGGGAGGTTTTCTGCGTTATCACATGTCCGCAAAGAGTTTGTTCAGATTAGTCTCTAAACGCTCAAAATCTCACGATCTGACCAAAAATTCTTTGCATTTTACACTGCCCCCCCCCCCCCCAGGTTTCCTGGGTAGGCACATGCCCTCAGATAATTTGTTGAAATTTAGCTTGTGAATGCGGAATATCTCCTGATCGGACCAGAAATTCTTTATATTTCATATTTTAGGTTTTAAGCACCCCCCCCCCCCCGGTAGGTTTCCTGGGTTTGCACATACACACAGAGAATTTGTTTAGCTGTAGTTTATATACCTTGAAAAATATCGCAATTAAGAAAATACGAAATTACGGAAATTTTATGTGTCAGATAACCAATCTCTGGAGACGTAGCCGCGGAGAAATCCAGAATGCAATTTTTATACGGTCCCTTAAATTTTTGTGGCCAGTTCTCTGCTTTGTCTTTTTCCCGAAAATCATGGAAATGTTTAGATTTCTTACTGAAAATGAAATGTTAAAAAAAAATTATGGACAGTAGTTGCTTAAGTAGTGGGGAATATAGCGACACGAAATTTGTTTATGCAGAACAATTTTATGGCACTGAAATTCCAATGTATCCAGTTCTCTGGTGTGGCCAGTTTTTCGTACCCGTCATGAAACATGAGATACACACATCAATGCAGAGGGGATATTTATATGGCTTCCTCATCAATATCATGTTTTTTTGGGGTGAAATTTTTCTCCTTGGTATTTCTATTCGGTCACCCATAGTGAGATCCTAGATGTGCACTAATACTGAGGCCCAAAAATAATGGCCCAGCCCTGGACCCACCACTGTCTGCTTAAAAAAATGTGCTCAGCGATAGTGTATATATACAATATATAACTACTGAAAACTTTTCGTTTAAATTGTATCACATAGAGAACAAAATAAAATAATTCCCCCTTTGTTATCTGTAAATGCAATGACAGTATTCGACATTTGCTAGCGAATATTAACAGCATGCATTTTCTTATTAAAACCTAGCCGTGATTGTTTCCTTATTTGACCGCATTTGGTTGAAACTTTTAATGTCAACCCCTGGGCTCCCGCCCATCATGGAAATCCGATACCATCTCACAAAACCATAGAGGATATCCAGCATGCAAAGTCTATTTAACCAGAAGCTTTTAAGCGCCACAGGGAGTCAACACTAGGAGGAACCTCCAACACTCCCCCCCTCCACCTCCCCCCCCCCTCCACCTCCCGTCGTCATTGTTCAAAGGGTCTTTGGTCTGCTGGAAGCGATTAGTTCCAAAAAGGCATGCTGCTTACTCCCTAAAGCTGGTAAAATGAATCCTTCCCAACTGCCAGGTTAAATTGAACGGACTATACTTAGCTTCAGTTTCTTGGAACTTCATTGTCCTGGGTGATGTAACCGGAGCATGCTCAAACAGAAATCGGGAACTGCAAGTTTGCTGGCTGCTCCAAGGTGATGCAATTTTAAAATTTTATGAAGAGAATCCTATTGTTTTGATTGCCACTTAGGTGAAACCAAACTTCATCATTTTTATTATTTTGATAACCACTTAGGTGAGACCAAACTTCATCATTGCAAAAAGCTCTCAAGCTGTAATATTTCATGTTCTTCAACAAATGATCAAAGCTATCTGCAGAAGATCCTGCATTTTCCTTTATCTGAGTTCTTCAGTTCCTGAACTGAGTGAAAGGTGCTACTGTCTTGCAGCTTTCTGAGTACTTCCATAAAATATTCCTGATTGTGCTGCGAGTTTCTCTGAAGCTTATTATATGAGACTCTCTGCATGTCAACCCAGAGCCGGCTGGACCATAGGGGCAACCGGGGCAGTCGCCCAGGGCCCCGCGTCTTCAAGAGGCCCCGCAGTTTTGGGAAAAAATCATTTTCTGCAGAATTTTTTACAATTATTTTTTTACATAGGTTTTGGGAATCAAGGCCCTTAAAAAGTAATTTTTTGTAAGTTTTTTTAGGTTCTACCCCCATTTTCGCTCTTTGCAGTACAGATACTGATATCTGCTGTATTGTAACCACCTTAATATTTTCCATATTCATGAAATAACATAATTAAATTTCATCACTTTGTGGCCCTTACTTTTGTTCATTCAACAGTATGTGTTCAAAACACACTAAAATTTAAAGAAATAAAAATAACAAAATCAAAGTTGATTTAGGGCTACATGTGAAGCCCAATTATTCAGTGACTTTAAAAACATTACTAGAAATTAAAAAAATATATTTATATATGAGCACGTATAAAAGTTTGAATCACTAATATATCAGTTACTCCACTTCGCATTAAAAATCAGTCACTAAAACATATAACAGGGTGGAAAATTATTTGTACAAATTTATTTTTGAGGGATCCTGATATTATTTCCTACACAAAAATATTCGCTCGCAAGTATATTTTTATTATCAATTTGTGAGGAATTTTCTATAAGAGTCACACACACACACACACACACACACACACACTACCCCCTCCCTCCTCTCCCCGGAAAGAAAATCTTAGATTTCAATACTTTTTACCCCCCCCCCCCCGAAATTTAAGTCCATATTATGGTCTTTTTCTTAAGCTTAATACAAATATTTCTTCGAGAAAATAATTTTTTCTGTACAATAGTTTTTGCACGTGTACTTTACAGACGATGTGTTTCACGTAATGACTATTAAAATATGATATTTATTTCCTAGTGCCAGCAATAAAATTTCGCCCCGGGCCCAGCAAAACTTCCATCCGGCCCTGTGTCAAACACTTTTTAGTGTCAATCAAAACAGGAGGTCTCCTGAACTGTGTATCTTGTTTGCAACAGATCCAGTTTCCCAAAAACATTTCACTAACATGATGATCATCAACTTCTGAGGGACTGCAGCAGCTGAATATTTCTTCCAAAACTCCTCAGCAATACATGCTTATTTATTACTAGCAAAATAATGTTCCACAATGAAAACTTGGCATGCCTGCAAAGAAGACATTTCCCTTTCTCTATAAACAAAGCTACATCGATGGATTCCTGTATCTGTCACACTGCTAGCAGCGTCTCTTGATTGTTTTCAGCAGTTTTTTGGTGCCATCTAGTGGCAGAGAGAACTTTAAAACTTAACTGTCGGGCTACTTTTCAATCACCCTGCAGACAAAAACTTTGCCATATTATGGTTGCATATTCTTCCACAAAGTTTGTAATCTCTTACTTTTGTAGTCTTATGATATTTGTTTTTCTAACAGCATGGTGTCTGATGTACATTAATTTGTAGGAAATGTGATCATATTTTCATATATTACTGTACTTCTTTAGGTGAGGGGTCTGTTGATGCGAAAGTTGAAGATGTGGAATTAGAAGAAGTACAGGCACATCCCATAGCAGAAGAAAATGGAGAAAGTGAGACTGAGATCATTGCTGAGAAATCACCAAAGAATCATCTTTCATACCCAAGTGATGAAGTACAGACAATGAGAATTCTTGGTAAGCTTTATTATTTTGGTGGATGAAATTTTATTATTATTTGTGTGCATTTAAACAACTGTTATGATGCCACCTTGATGCCCCTTCTTTTTTGAGCAGGATCACTGTAGCATTGTTCCAGTCATCAGGAGTCTTCCACTCATTGAGGTATCTAGTGAAAACTTGGGAAAATGTAATTTCTGCTTGTTCACTGGCTTCTTGTACTATGTCTATGGTAATTCCATCTTCCCCTGGAGCTGTTCCCCATTTCATGTTCTTAATTGCATGCACAACTTCTGCCAAGAGGATTGGAGAAACTTTGGGGCTGATACGTTTCTTTATGTGTACAGCAGATGAATTATTATTTTCATATAATTTTGTGTAGAACTATTTAACTCTACTCAAGTTTTTGCGTCTATTTTTTTGTTATAGTACCATCTCATTTTTCCAAGAGCCAAAATTTGTTTTCTTCTATTACTGAGATGACCGTTTGCTTTTTTCAGGTTTGGTTGTTTTCAATTGCTTTTTTCACTAGTTCACAATTGAATTTCTTTGTGTCTTCAAGTTGTACTTTTTCATATTGTCTTACATAGTTCTATATAATCCATTTGGAAGTTACATTTTCTTTATTTTATTTACTCATACGTACAAGTAAAGGGTGCTTTATTGAATTGGCTTTCCATTGGTACAGTAATCAGACAAGGCCACATAATATTTTCATGACTATTCAGTATATTTATAGATGCATGCAAGCATGATGCTCAAATACAGTCAGTATGGTTTACATCCTGAAAATTTCCACATATGCATGCTGCTGTTTGCTGGGGATAGTCTTTTTGCCTGAGTGTAAAAGTTGCTGCTGAGTATGCCTTCAGGAGGAATGAAGTGTGTACAAAATTGAAACGAAGGGTAAATAAAGAAAAGCAAAATTCTTGGTTTTTGAGTAAGTCCCTGTTAGTACTTAGTGCAGGATCAATCTGAATAGTACAGCATTAGACGTGTATTTAGTTTGTGTATTTAGAAATCATATTTGACAGGGAAAAAAAATTTAGATGATAAAATTAGTGACAAGTGAATTCAGCTCTGAAAGTTATAGTTTATTTAGGATTATTTCACAGAAGTGGTAAGTCACCAAAAAGTCCCAAATGTCTATGTGTGAAAGATCCTTTTCCTGCCCTAATGTGTGGTAGTGAAATAGAAACATGGGTACCACAAAATAGAGACACGAGTTGTTTGCATGCTGAAGATATGCATTACTTTTGGGGTGGGGAGGGCAAAACTGGTTCTACTCATGTGCAAAACAAAGGTATGTTGCAGGTGTGTAATGTGAAACGAAATGTTGTTAGTAGGATAGAAACAAATAATCTGATGTGGTTTATTGATGTTAAAGAAATAGATGATGAGCTGCGAAGATCAATTGATCAGTCTTAGTGACAAGAAAGGAAATTAAGAGAAGCTGAAAAAAATCATGAGACTCAGATTCAGGGATGTTTGAAAAAGAAAAATTAATTACAATGAAATATGAAAAGTAATATGTGAGATGTGCAATGGATATGCATGAAGCTTGAGTTGTTTGCCAATACTGCTGTAAATGGAAATATTTGATGCATTGGTAGTAAGTAAAATTCAACATCAGTGGTAATTAAAATTTGCTAGATTATCATTTTTTGAGGAACTAGCCTATGGATCTCAGAAAACAGTTTGGTAACGTACACCAAAGTTACAAACATTATGACCACCTTCACAATATGATGTTTGTCCTCCACATGTTGCCAAAAGAGCTCTTACCCTGTGAGGCGTGGATGCTACAAGATTTTTAAAGGAGTCTTTGGGGTATTTGGTACCGACATATTGCCAGCAGATCCTTTAACTCTTGTAAGTTACATGGCTGAGCCTCCACAGATCGGATTTGCTGTTCCAACACTGTCATGTTGTTATTTATCAATTATTTAACACAACCAAAGGAACACATTTATCTAAAAACAAAACAAAACATAACTATTCGTGGCCATCATTCCGCCAGCTTCATCTGCCACTGCCCACCAACTACACTATGTTTGACTTACTTTTTGGTCCATTGCCAAACTTCACATCCTAAAAAGAATATTCATGTTCACACATGTGACACGTTTTTTTGTGTCCTGTAAAAATAATATAAATGAGTCTTTAAAAACAAATATAGTCTTCCAATCTTTTCAGTCTCATTCAGGTTCCCACTGGCTTCTATTAGATGGAAATACCTCAGTAGTTGTATCCTTTGAACTCGCACCCTGAAACAATTCTGACCAGCAGAATTAGAATCACCTCCAATAGGCAAGAACTAAATTCCTCCAGTGTGTTATTTGGCGACTTTGTTTCTCTGATTATATATTAGGCAATGCATCTCTGTCTAGTTCTTTCTCATCATTTCTTCTGGTTTCTTCTTCTGTCTTTCCTGTACATTGTTTAGCAATGTCTCTGGGTCTTAGATGAATTCTATTTCTATGATACATAACATCATTCCCTGTTTTGACAATATAAGAATGAGGTGAATCATGTTTTCTCAAAACGCTACCAGGGACCCATTTTCTAGTGCCAGTCTGAATGTAGACAGGTTGTTGTTCTGATAAGACTGACATAAGCTTGGCCTTTCCATCAAAATGGTTCTTCTGTCTTTGTCTCAAAACTTAAGGTCTTTCTCACTGGAAATTTACGTACAACATTTTTTTTATGAGTAGGTATAATACCTCTCAGAGTTCTTCCCATGAGCAATTGTGCAGGTGAGGAAAGGTCCACTTTTGATGTATTGTTATACTCCAAGATCGCTAAATCTGCATCACCTTGATCTTGTTTTACTTTATGCAAAATTCCTTTAATGGTCTGAACAGTTCTTTCAATCATACCAGTAGATTTTGGATATCAAGGTGACGACGCTTAATGCATTATATCGTATTGCTCCATGAAACCCATGAAGTTAATACTTCAAATAAAGGTAACTTGATCACGCTAGTTACGTTAAATGAAAACTTTTACAAAAAGTTCGTAAGTTGGAAGCTTTCGACCTTATCTTAGGTCTTCATCACGCCAATGGAGGACTAAGGTTGTTGCCAGATTCTACATTTGAATTTTTCCTATTTTTGTTGCCAAAACTTAGAATTGATCTCCAGATCATCGGAATGTAGAGAGGAGATTCGGAATTGCAAGTCATTGAGTTGAAAATAATTTCCAGGCTTTCACGGTAACGGAGGGCAAAACGATTGTCAAAAGAAGCAATTCGTTTTGCTTCGTTCCAGTGGGGAACTGCAGATGTGTCCTCCATTGTCAAAATAGACAATGCAGTATTGGGATTGGCTTTCGAAACATCTTTTCTATGTTCTAAAATTCTATGGCTAATGCTCCTGTATGTGCTTCCAATGTATAAGTTATCCCCAGTAGAAGAAGAGATAGGAATGCAGTAAACTCCTGGGAGGTTCAGGCTTTCAACTTTCAAAGGGATAGGGACAAAGTTGAAAGCCTGAACCTCCCAGGAGTTTACTGTATTCCTATCTCTTCTTCTACTGGGGATAACTTATACATTGGAAGCACATACAAGAGCATTAACCATAGAATTTTAGAGCATAAAAATGATGTTTCGAAAGCCAATCCTAATACTGCCTTGTCTATTTTGACAATGGAAGACACATCTTCAGTTCCCCACGGAACGAAGCAAAACGAAGTGCTTCTTTTGACAATCGTTTTGCCCTTCGTTACCGTGAAAGCCTGGAAATTATTTTCAACTCAATGACTTGCAATTCCGAATCTCCTCTCTACATTCCGATGATCTGGAGATCAATTCTAAGTTTTGGCAACAAAAATAGGAAAAATTCAAATGTAGAATCTGGCAACAATCTTAGTCCTCCATTGGCGTGATGAAGACCTAAGATAAGGTCGAAAGCTTCCAACTTACAAACTTTTTGTAAAAGTTTTCATTTAACGTAACTAGCGGGATCAAGTTACCTTTATTTGTTAATATTGTTACGTGTTTTGCCCATCATCGTCATGAAGTTAATACTGTCTAAAAGAGGACCATTATCAGAATGCAATGTTTTCGGAATTCCATGTGTTCAAATATTTGTTTCAGTGCATTAACTGTGCTTTCTGTAGTCTTATTTAGTTTCCTTATTTCAACAAATTTGAAATGATAGTCTACTAAGAGTAAAAAATCATCACCTGAGGAAATAAAAGAAGTCCACTCCAACCTCTTCCATAGGTACATCAGATATCCCATAAGGCATAAGAGGGCCGCCCCGGTGGCGCAGTGGTCTAAGGCGCTGGCCTCTGAGCATTCGTCCGTAAGGGGTCCGGGTTCAAATCCCGGTCAGGCATGGATGTTGTGTTTGTCTTACGGCACTGGCTCTCTCCCTTCCCTGGAACCAGTGACCCTAAATTAGGGACGGGCGACTGCTTATAGCCCATTGAGTTGCTCACGGTGGTCGTTAAACCTCCAATCAAAAAAAAAAAAAAAAAAAAAAAAAGGCATAAGAGGCTCCTTAGTATGTTATCTCTGATACTGTTGACAAATGTTGCATTGTATTACCATGTTTTTCACATCAGACATTATATTTGGCCAATATACAGATGTTCTTGCCCAACCCTGACAAGAATTTATTCCTTGATGTGCTGTATGGATTTTCTGTAATACTTCTTTCTGTATTCTCTTTGGAATGACTAGACAATTACCAAGAAATACTAAATCATCATACACACACACACACACACACACACACACACACACACACACACATGTATGGAATTCTAACCTCTTATCCCAATAAGGAAAAGCCTCACAGTTGACTTGAGATTTATGATCAGGCCAACCATTTTTAATCAGAGTTTTAACCTTGATCAATTCTTCATCTTAAGATGTAGCTAGTTGAATTTTTTTCATTTTAATATCATTGGCTGTCGTGACTGCATATACTATACTAAAGTCACCCTCTAAGAATGTTTCCAAGCTTTGTGCAACAGGTTTTCTAGATAAATAATCTGCTACATACATATTTTTTACCAGGATCTTAGTTAGAGATGGGCGCTCCACGGGAGCAATGGCACACACAACAGCAACAAAGGACTCTGTGAATCTTGGAGAGGTGCCAGTTAGTTCTGTGTGGCATTAGCAAAACCACCCCAACTCACTGGGTTTTGTTCCGGAATCCTTAGGTTGAATGACCAACTGGAACCGTCAGCTGTGGGCTAATCCCCCACACTGATGTACTTACCTGATTAAAAAGACACGTAAAAACTGACTCAAGTGTGGGATATGGTGGACCTACCACACTTGAGAAGGATGGTCCACCATGGAATTGACCTGGAACTGGAAAAAGGAAAATCCGAAAGAGATTGCAGCTGTGTGAGTATAAGATTGGTGTATGTAATACTAGAGGTACAAACGGCGAGATGAATAAGTATAGATTGGATGTGCTGTGTGTAAGTGAAACAAAAAAGAAGGAAATTGGGATAGAAGAAGTGAATGGAACGGTGAGTGTGTGGTCTAGTGTATTGGATAATGTGAGAGGACAGGCTGGTGTAGGTGTGATTTTATGTGAAAAGATGAAGAGCAACTTGATTCACTATAGCTGCATAAGTGAGAGAATTCTTCGGATTCGTTTGAAAGTGAAACTTCAGAGCAGTGGCGGCTCGTGGAAGGAAAAATAGGTGAAGAGCTACAAGAGCAATATGAAAAGATATCTACTGTCTTCAATGAAAATCAGTTAATGAGAACTTACCTATTTTTTTATACGTATATTAGATCAATTCTTCTTCCCTTTAAAGCTGGAAATTTGTCGATTATGTCATCATAAAATGGCTGTTTCTTCGTGACATCAAGAAAATGTCTTTCTGAATAGAAATTTTTGCCAAAGAAGCAAGTTTATCTGGAGAAATAGTGTTTCTTGAATAAGTTTGTATTCTTTTAAGGCAAGAAAAATTTCTTTTCCACTGAAACACTTGCAGATGCAATTGTTAAAATCAGGGAAACCAATACAGTATATAAGATTCTGTAAAAATGTCTTTATCTTCATGAAGCACTCGAAGAAGTTCATGAGTCGATATATTCCTTAATTTTTCATCAGCATATACAAGACTCAGTTCATTTTTAAGGCGCTGGTGTTTAGTAAATATTTTTCCGTAAAAATGTTGAAGATTTTCAAAAGCGTGAGAACAAAAGCATGGATTAAATTGGTCGAGTTTGGTTGTGTCAGCAAGACAGGCAAATTGAAGTTCAAGTTTCTCACAGTCTTGAAATCTTATATCCATTTTCATAAGAATGTGGTACAAAATTTCAAAATACAATTGTCTATAATTTTGAAAAATTGTTTCTTGTGTAAGAGCAGCATATTCCCGTTTAGATCTGCTTATTTCTGTGATTTTGCTAGTTTTTCCAAACAGTGTTCCAAATACCTCATCGTTCCTTTTATGGCTCAAAATTTCATAAGTTTTTTTTTTTTTTAATTTGAGTAACACAGTAGTTTATGTCTAGTGATTTGTTCTGAAAAATTTCGAATAATACACTGCTGGCCACCCAAAATGCAACACCAAGAAGGACACAAGATAGCAAAGCCAGATTTACTGGGCACATAACAACAGATACAAAAATGAAACGATTGAGCTTACAGGCCCGTGCGACTTGCGGAACACGCAGACATCAATAGTTCGTGTGGCCCCCATGGCTGTCAATAACGGCCGCTACACGCCGCGGCATCGAACGAAAGAGGCTTTGGATGCGGGCTTGGGGTATGTCAGTCCAGGCTGCTTCCGCACGTTGCCACAGTTCATCAGGCATAGTCGCAGGTGGTGCTTGCCGGGCCACTCGGTTGCCGATCAGCGACCAGACGTGTTCGATGGGCGACATATCGGGAGAAGAGGCGGGCCACGGCACCAGTGACACCTGGTGGGCTGTGAAGAATTGTTGCATGATGCGTGCCACGTGCGGGCGTGCCTGTTGAAACATGGCCGCTGGCAGGTCCTGCAAGTAAGGGAGGACAACAGGCTCCAAAACGTCGGAGATGTAGCGGTGGCTGTTGAGTGTACCGGCGATGCGTACCAGAGGGGTGCGGATGTCATATTCAATTGCGCCCCAAACCATAACGCCAGGCGACGGACCGGTATGGCGATACATAATGCAGGCGTCATACAGTCTCTCGGCGCGGTGCCGCCACACGTGGATCTGGCCATCATGGTGTTGCAGGCAGAAGCGGGATTCGTCAGAGAAGACAATGTCATGCCATTCCGTAGACCAGGTGCGGCGTTCAATGGCCCACTGCCACCGCACTCGCTGGTGGTGTAACATCAATGGTAATCGGAGCAATGGGCGCCGTGCGACAAGTCCCCGCTCCTGCAAATGACGTCGAATGGTACGTGCTGATACAGATTTTTTGCGCAAAACACCCTAATTCCTGCGCTAACGTTCGTGATGTGGCGGTGCGAGCCGTCAATGCCCGCCGCACAACATGCCGGTCCTCTCGCTCGGTGGTGTGCCGCGGCTGCGGCAATTGCTCACGTCGGTCCGTCCGTCCCTCCTGCACCCACCGAATCCATACTCACCTCACTGTGGCTGGATGTCGTCCCACATGGGCCCCGATGTCTCGGTACGATAAACCGCTGTCACGATAAGCCACTATTCGTCCTCTGTCGAACTCCGAAACGTGTTGGAATGACTGCCGTATTCTGCGACGAGTCATCAGGAAGCTTCCCATGCACAGGTCCGGCAGCACAGCACACTTCCACTACTTACACCCCGCCTTCTGTGCACCCTTCTTATAGTGCTTCTCGGTGGCGTGCCGGGCGCACATGATTTGCATATGCCTTGCAATGCTAATCATTTGCATGTCCTCTCGCGGGCGACGCATGCTGCGAATTTCAGGCCAATCGGATGATTCCTTCTTGGTGTTGCAGCTGTGTAGATCGGTGAAGCCAAATATTTCATTAAATACTATTGCCAAAAATGTAAATTCAAAAGTGCTCATATCATTTAAAAACCCTTGGGCAAGTTGAATTGATTTTTTGTCTGATTGGTCACTATATGTGAGAAATTTGAATACTTCCTTCAATTTATCACAATCGTCAACTATTACACTTACTAACGTCGAAGTGGAGGACCATCGAGTTTCTGTTGTGGTTGGCATGCATCTTGCGGCTGTTGATGTGAGTGTATAGTTTTTTCACCACAGAGCGAAGTGATCGCTTCGCTGAATGGTGAAAAAACAAAGGAATTACCCTGAGGCTTGCAAAAAATATTCGACACTTAGAAGTTTTAGAAAAACTCTGCTATAATACAAGGTTCAAATGATGTACTAAGCAATAACAAAAACAGCTTGAGAAGTTTTATGCTTCACTTTTTTCTGGAGCCCAGTCAAGTGTCCAGACATTACGCTTGCCCCATCGTAACATTGTCTTATTGACTTGTGTTGATAATCAAACTGTACCAAATTTTTGTCTAGCATTTTGTATAAAGCTTCGGACGTTCTATCTTCACTCACAGCATGGAAACCCAAATCGCTCAACCAATACAGCCTCACAGCATGGAAACCCAAATCGCTCAACCAGTACAGCCTCACAGCATGGAAACCCAAATCGCTCAACCAATACAGCCTCACAGCATGGAAACCCAAATCGCTCAACCAATACACCTTCCGAATCAACAGATCTTATTATTAAAGAGCACTCGGAAGTCTGGTTATGTCTTCCCATCTACTTGAATAGAAAAACATTGAACTTCATTTATTTCATTTTTGACGTGATCGTTTATATATTCAGAAATACATTCAATTAATTCGTTTTGAATAGCTTTTGAGTCACCTGTGAAGACATTTTTTATCGGTTCGTATTGATTTTGAATTTTTAGAGGACTTCTTGATATCAACGGTGAAAGCAATTCTTTGAATTTCTACGATTTATCGAGTCAGTGCTTCGTCATGGTCACGGAATGCTAGTTCTTGTTTACTCAAATACAATACTGCATCAATCAATGTCTGCAGGAAAAGTCTATTTAAACAAACACTTTCATTGAAATGCATTTCAAAAGCCTAGCATTCTCCTCAGGGCATCGGCAATGGTGTTCTGATTCTTTTCAAAATTATTTAGCATTAATTCGGATTTCAGGTGTTCGCTGGAATCACCACGTTTGTGAAGTGACCGTTTTATATTTAAGAAATCTGAAAATTGTCTTTATTCCACGCCGAATTTTATTACTAAAAAATAAGCAGGGCCAACAACAAAAAAAAAAAAAAAAATTTGTAACACAGAAGGGCTACAAAGCCATTTATATTCAGTAAACCAACAATTCTTAAAATTAATATTGTAAGATTTACTGCTCTTCTTGATTTCTTTCTTGGCGACAATTGTCAGTGAATCCGTCGGTCGTCATTGAAGTAAACTGTCTCTTTTATTTTCATCTTTCCACCGATTGAATGGAGTTTGCAATAAATTACAGACAATGTCCTTCCCAGGATACATACTGAAAACTGAAACTATCACTATCAGGTAAACTGTACACAAAATTAAAGTAACTAATGAAGTTTTTAAAAAAGAATCGCAAAACACGAAAAAGCAAATCTCTTTCGGAAAGTATGTACCAAAACACCGCAATGGCAATCCGTCCCGTTCCACTGTGATCTCTTCGGAAGGTCACGACTGCAGGTGCAGAGCCTTGGCGTCTCAACCTAAAGCATTTCACTTGCCCGGCAGATAGGGGAGAGTGATGTCACAGTTACCATGGCAACTCGGACGAAAAGTGCAGACTTCCAAGCATTCTCATTTCAGCTCTTCACTTGAACTGATTTACGTATAAGGACTTGTTTTCCGTATTGAACGCGCATTATGAATTGATATCTAATCAAAATGTTGGGTATTTTGGCACTGAATAAAGGAAAGAAAAGAATATATTATACGAAATTATTAAATAAAATTCAAATGAAATAGGTGAAGAGGCACTTCACCTACTTCACCTGAAAAGCCGCCACTGCTTCAGAGAATAGTAATTGCAGGGTGAGGAGCCAGTCACCTTTCTCACCTTTTGTCACCTTTTTTTAAAATTAGTCACCTTTTCCAGCATTTGTCACCTTCTCAAACCTTTTCTTGACCATATTGGGGGAAAATATACAATTAACAATATAGTGTCAAAAGAAGATGCAGAAAGTTGAAAGATTATTATTGTAAGTATGCCTACAACTATGTACATGTATATAGTCTCCCCATATAATTGTAGGAAGGCCTCATAATTAACATGTTTGCGGGCAAGGCAGCATATGCCACTGCACATCCAGTGACATGACGTTATATGCCGTCCAACTTTACTTCATGCTGTAAGTACGAAACGGCAAATGCCGACAAAATTGTATGGGGGCTCCAGTTACTTTAAGTTTACTGTCCTGCTGAAAACATGAATTTTCCATAAATGTCTCTGCAGTTTTATTACTGTCCGCAAATGTGTTAAGCCCCAATAATGAATGAAGATGAGTTGAGGGGCATCTAAGCCAATATCATTTTATATAGAACCAATAACATTTTATCCTTTCGCCCTCTGAGAAACTCCATTTAAAATTACGGGCTGTCATCAAAATATTTTCCTTAGTGTGACAGAATTTTCAAAAGCAGTCACTGTTTTTGGATTGTATTCGTTGGGTGCATGCTTCTTGGCAAAATTTACAGATTTCGACAATAGTTAAATGTTTTCAGAAAGCTGGATTTTTGCAAAACGCAGAGATGAATAATGAAACTGAAGTTGACAATACCACCAACCTACTAGGAACATTACCTGAAGACATCAAAAATGACCTGCTAAGTGAAGATCAGTTCCCAGCAATAGATTGCAGTATCATAGTGCATGAAGATATGGCAGACACAGAAGAGGATATTTTTTCTGATGTGCTATCAAACATTAAAAATCATATTCTAGAGCATGTTTATCGTACTACACATTGAGTTATGATGAAACAACTAATGTTAAAGATAAAAAAGAGCTGCAAACAACCATCACATTTTGGTCAGAAAGCAAGTGTGGCCTAACAACACGGCACCTCAGAACTTATTTTTTTATCTACAGTGGATGGTGAAACATTGCATAAAAAATATATGTGAAGCACTTTCTGAGGTCAATTTATCACAAAACAGATGCCTAATGCTTGGTGGATTAGACGGACCTAATGTTAATGAAAAAGTTTTTAGGCTTTTCAACAGTAATGTCCAGGAGACAAGAGGGACGAGTCTTATAAACTTAGGTTTGACGATATGACAATGATGAGCAAAACACGTAGCAATAATAACAAATAAAAGGTAACTTGATCACGCTAGTTATGTTACATGAAAAAACTTTTACAAGAAATGAAAAAACCATGAGGAATAATCACTCACCATAAATATCATGGTAACCTCCAATGGACCAAACACTTCCAACACGTCAATTCATCGTGATGTAACTGGGCTTCCACAGGTTTACAGACCTCTTGCTTACGCTTCTTATTTTCGGGTGTGAAACATCGTTTTTTTCCTTTGCCTTATAGTATGTTACTATAATGCTTGTCAATTCGATAAAAATCATACATACAACTCATTCATACAATTCAAGTAAAAACTATGTACATAAACCTTACATTCACAGGTGATTAAACCTTAGTCAATTCTAATTATGGAACTCCTCCTCCTGTTTCACAACCTCTGCTACTCCCACTGCAATTCCATAATTAGAATTGACTAAGGTTTAATCACCTGTGAATGTAAGGTTTATGTACATAGTTTTTACTTGAATTGTATGAATGAGTTGTATGTATGATTTTTATCGAATTGACAAGCATTATAGTAACATACTATAAGGCAAAGGAAAAAAAAAAAACGATGTTTCACACCCGAAAATAAGAAGCGTAAGCAAGAGGTCTGTAAACCTGTGGAAGCCCAGTTACATCACGATGAATTGACGTGTTGGAAGTGTTTGGTCCATTGGAGGTTACCATGATATTTATGGTGAGTGATTATTCCTCATGGTTTTTTCATTTATGAATTGCACGTAAACTATGCGCACTTTGCAAGAGGTTAATACCTTAAAAGTGCAAATATAATAACTTTTACAAGAAAGTTCGTAAGTTGGGAGCTTT
The DNA here is from genome assembly GCA_039090855.1 of Macrothele yani. Classification (NCBI taxonomy): domain Eukaryota; kingdom Metazoa; phylum Arthropoda; class Arachnida; order Araneae; family Macrothelidae; genus Macrothele; species Macrothele yani. The sequence continues at coordinate 1,921,957 of CM077022.1, read as the reverse complement.
CAACCTCATCTTAGGTCTTCATCACGCCAATGAAGGGCTAAGATTGTTGCCAAATTCTACATTTGAATTTTTTCTATTTTTGTTGCCAAGAAGCTTCTGAACTGCTGATCAACATTTACCATTATTTTGACGGTTGGGTTGGCCTGCCCGTTGGGAAGAGTTTGAAGAAATCCAATCTAAATATAACGTTCCACACCACAAATTTTTGAAACATGCAACAATAAGGTGGCTTACCTTGGGGCCTTCAGCCAACAGGATTTTGGAACAGTGGAACATTATTCAGTTCTATTTCCTTAAGCACATGCCTCTGAGAAAAAATTCTGCTGCTCTTCAATCCAGATCCTACAAGGCTGTTGTGAGTGCCTTAAAGAAACTTTCAATAAAAGCTGAACTTCATTTCATTATTCCATCAGCAGAACTATTCAGGAAGTTCACACAACGTTTTCAGTGCCAAGCACCTATGATCCACAAAATTGCATGAAGAAATAGGGAACATTCTTCAGACCTTCATGGCTTGTGTTTTGAAGGCTGCTGTCATTAGAAAAATCACTAATTTTTTTTTAAAGTTGATATTGATGAACTGTTTACAGTTGATAATCTGCTTCCTCTTGAAGAATTTGTCATTAATGAAAAGGTCATAGATGAGCTTTCTAAACTGAAAGAAATTGATAAATTGTTGTTTCTGAAGAAAGTTCAAAAGCACTATATTCATTTCATTTAATTTATTGCATTTTAGTTGTTACAGACATGGTATTACAAAATCATAAAAATATAGCACACATTAAATGTTTGTAACAACAGGAAATGAGGAGGGAAAAGGCCTGATAGGCCTGACGTGCCCTCTTCTCCCAAAGCATCAAAATGTTCATGAAAAAAAATAAAAATAAAGAAAAACATAAACAAGTCAAGTCCACACAATATCAAACACAGCTAGGGTGGTACTATAAATTAATAAAGGTAATAATACATTATGAGCTTTTGGTCAGTAAGAAATACCTGAGTTTTCATTTAAATGTATTAATATTATTAAGTGATACAATATCAGTAGGAAATGTATTCCATAATGCCGGATCAGTATAATTAACAAATGATCTAAATCGTTCTGTTAGTGGAAACATGGGGATTAGTGTTGTTTTTTGTCTCGGGGAATAATCTCTTTAGAAACTCTCTCAATGTTTTTAACTATCCACGAGTACTTATTGAAATTAAATCTTGGTAGTAACCATTTTTAATTCTCAGAAACATTAGTTTACCTATACTAAAGATATGCAATTGTTGAATAGTTAGTATATTAAAATCATTTGGACTGAGTCTAGCCTGAAAGACTGTATTTGAAAATTGAGTATATTGTAATTTAAATTGTAATAGTCTTATGAATCTATTTTGTAACGACTGAAGTTTTTTCATATTATATAAGGTAGTCGATCCCCATACAGATATACAATAGATTAGATGAGACTGAATTAAAGTATAGTATAATAAAATCATTAGTTTTGGGGTTAAATTGGCCACTGCACTACTAATAACCCCTATATTTCTTGAGATCTTATTAGATAAGTAGTCAACATGTGAATTCGATTTTAAATTATGCTGAATAATGATACCAAGATAATTATGATTTTGAACTATTTCTATAGATGATCCGAGTAAATTAATATTCTGAATTAAGGAAATAGGGATTGACGTACTTGAAAAAATCATTACTTTTGTTGTTTTGTTAATATTAATAGCCAGATCATTTTTAGTTAACCAATTAGTGATATAGATATAAAACGGACTTGTAGTTGTCGCACCAGTGTCTCAACATCATTTCCATGTATTAATATGGTTGCATCATCTGCATATAAAATAATATCTGAATTGTGTAAACAGGTACAGAAGTCATTAATATAAATATTAAATAATAATGGAGCAAGTACCGAGCCCTGAGGGACTCCTGAAATGACTGATTGTAAGTTAGATATGGTATGTTCAATTTCTGTATATTGCTGGCAACCATTGAGAGAGTTTCTAAAGAGATTATGTAATGTACCCCGAATACCAATTGCATACAATTTTGATAATAATAAGTTGTGATTTAAAGTATAAAATGCTTTTGATAAATCAATGAAAAGTCCCAATGTAAATTTATTATTAATAGAATTAGATTGAATTTTATCTTTTAAGTGTAAAAGGGCGATTTCTGTTGAGGAATTTGGTAAAAAGCCAAATTGATTTTTGTGCAAAATTTTGTATTTTTCAATATAAGCAAATAATCTAACAAATAGTAATTTTTCAAAATTTTTAGCAAATATGGATAATTTAGCTATAGGTCGATAGTTATTAATATCTGTCAAAGAACCCTTTTTAAAGATAGGAGTAATTTTTGCAATTTTTAACTAATCTGGGAAAATACCTGTTGCTAGAATGGAATTAAAAATGTATAATAGGGGAGTAACAATGAAAAAAGTTATAGTTTTTAAAATTTTGGGAAGAATATCATCTGGACCTGGTCCTGTATTTATGTTAATATTCTGCAGTTGGTAGATTAATTTGGTTCTAGTAATTTCCAAAGTATGCATTGAATTTAAGGTACATGAGTTGGAGTAATGAGGTAATTGTTGATCGTTCAGCTTAGGAAGTTGTTGTATTATACGTTGTGGTGATACAATAAAATGATTATTAAATTGATTAGCATTTCAGTTTGATCAGTGATTTTGATGTTACCCCGAGTGAGGTGAATCGAAGTCTTTGGTACATTCCTACAACCTAATAATATGTTTAAGTGCTTCCAGGTTACTTTTGGATTATTTTTAGAAAAAAATATGAAAATAATAATCTCTTTTTAATTTTCTAATGTAGGAGTTAAGATTATTTTTAAATTTTTAAAAAATATTATAATCAATTTGTGACCTTGATTTTAAGAATTTTGTGAACAGTTTATTTTTTTTATTTATCTGATTAAGACAGCGCCTTGTTAGCCAAGGTTTCCACTCTTCCCTGAATCTAGACGTGGTTCTTTTTTTTTTTTTTTTTTTTGGTGGAAAAGACTTGCTTATCAAATGGACCACGTTAAAATTTTAGATTTTTAGACCCAAAAGAAAGAATGAATGATGAAAGCTGCAGAGACATATTGAAAGTTTCAAAAATTATGCCGTTTCATGTTCAACTGGATTATTTGTTAGATGAGTGGAAAATTTTGCAACTGGGAAAAGATGATACATCATTTGGAAACAAAACTATTGATGATTACTGGCAACAACACGTCTCAAAAAGGGACTCATTATCGAAAGATATAAAGTTTTCAAACGTTGCAAAAGTCATAAATGCAGCTCTTACTTTGTCACATGGAAATGCTGACAAAGAGAGACGATTTTCCATATCTAAGCATATATTAGGAGAAGATAAATCTGCAGTGGCCGAAAGATTTTTAAACAGTACTGACTGTGAGGGATGCCTTGAAACAATATCCTAATTTTCTTTTTGTACCCATTAATCCAAAACTCATTAAGTACGGGCAGACAGCACATTCAAAGTACATTGCTTTTGTTGAAGAAGTAACAGAAAAAAGAAAATCGAATTAGAAGAAAAGCAAAAACAACATACATACATATCACTAAGCTGTTCTCTAAGATTCAGAGGTTAGCTTCACAAAGAAATACAAACTACCAGATAATTTTTACTTACTGCTGCTGTAACAAACTTCTCCATTTACAGCGATCTTGAAATACAACTCCAGCTCCACTCGCATCCATCACACAACCGTATACAAGATCTTCTATACTTCATACTCGTAATCTTTTTCTCATGCAGACACTCCTGAATCTGATCCTCCCATGACTTCCTTGGCCTTCATCTGCCTTCTCTTCCTGCCACTTGGACTAAAAGATTTTCTCAGTAAGCATCTAATCACTCATTCTTTAAACATGACCAAGCCACCGAAGCATATTAGTCTCTACCTTGCTAACAACATTTTGCTTCATATCACACAACTGCAAACATCATTCCTCACACAATCAGAACGTGTCTTGCCCCCCCCCCGTAAGTAACACATTTCTCCAGCACACAAACGATTCCTATGTTTCTTCTGTAGTACCCAGGTTTCACTGCCATACATCAGAGTAGAAACAATTACACTTTCGTACACAGCCATGCGGGATTCTTTTGAGAACCCATCATTCCTGTGAAAACCTTCCAAAGCAGCCATGACTTTCAATGAGAATTCACTCACCTACTAATTTTACCATCCAATTTGTTCTCTCTGTCAAACATGCTTCCTAAATTCACATACTCATTCACCTGGTTAATCACTGTGCCATTTAGACTTATATTACATTCAGTGCTACCAGTTCCTCTCTCAAAAACCATAACTTTGGTTTTTCCCTTATTTATACTGAGTTTGAATTCATGCAAACTTCGTACATCCGGGACAACATACTCTGCAACTCACTTTTGCTCTCTGCCAACAGGACTGTATCATCAGCATACAGTAATGTGCATACACAGATATCACCAAGACATAAACCTGTATTATCTATTTTGGCATCACACATGCACGCATCCATAAATATATTAAACAGCCATGGTGGCATTACACAACCTTGCCTGACTCCTGCACCAATAGAAAATCATTTTGATTAAACACCAATCACTCTTACACAAGCTCTACTGCCAGCATACATGGCTTTTACACCATTAAGTAGATTCCCAGTAACACCATATTAATTCAATACTTTGCCGCCCCGGTGGCGCAGTGGTCTAAGGCGCTGGCCTCTGATCATTCATCCGTAAGGGGTCCGGGTTCGAATCCCGGTCAGGCATGGATGTTGTGTTTGTCTTACGGCACTGGCTCTCTCCCTTCCCTGGAACCAGTGACCCTAAATTAGGGACGGACGACTGCTTATAGCCCATTGAGTTGCTCACGGTGGTCGTTAAACCTCCAATCAAAAAAAAAAAAAAAAAAAAATTCAATACTTTCCACAAAAGTGTCCTATTTACTCTGTCATAAGCTTTCTCTAAGTCTACGAAGGCAGCAAAACTTTCTTACCAACAGCGCAATGCAAAAATTTGGTTAGGGCAGCCTTTACCAGGCATAAAACCACTCTGAACATCCCACACTTTCTCTGATGTAAGACCCTGTACTTTTTCAATAACGATTTTACCAAACTACTTTCCCTGGCAGACTCAGTCGGCTAATACCACGATAGTTCTTGCAGTCAGTCTTCAGTTTAGCCGAAGCTTCCAAAAAAAGTTCTCTTGCCTCCTTAGTTTGTAGGTGTACTTTTTTTCTTGTCATTCAGAGCAGCAGTCTCACATTTGCTTGATTTTTTTATCTTTTCCATCTTTTTCATAATCTGTTCTTTTTTTTCTTTTCTGCTTTTCTGTTTTTTTTTCAAAATTGCTGAAAAGCAAGAAGAACAAAAAAGAACAGATTATGAAAAAGATGGAAAAGATAAAAAGTCAATCGAATGTTGGACTGCTGCTCTGAATGACAAGAAAAAAGAACATCTACAAACTAAGGAGGCAAGAAAAGAACTCGATTTCAAGCTTTGGCTAAACTGAAGAAAGCACTCGAGAAAAACTATTTAAAAGGAGCAAAATTAGCTGAAAGCATGCTCGAGGGAGTAAAATACATATATGCAAACGGAAGAAAGAGTAAGAGAAAAGGAAGTGGAAATCATTCAGAAGAATCTTGAGGAAAGAAAATCAAGTATGATTACATAATTTTTGCTAAGCTGCCTAGAAAACACTAAGCCAGACAGTTTTTTTTCTTCAGAATTGTTTTTTCTGGAACACTGAAGAGAATTGTACGTCATTAGATTTTCAGAATTTTGTGTAATTTTTTTCTGTAAAATTACATAATGACAATGTAATGGCCATACCCCATTCAGGACCATAATAAAGAAATATATTATGATCTTACTTGGCCTTTTTTGGGTAGGGGAGTATAAAAAAGTAAAAAAATATATTTTTTTAACTCATATTTCTTGTTTTGTGCCATACGCAAGAAGTCTCTTTTAATCACCTTTTAGTCACCTTTTTAAAAAAAAAATGTCACCTTTCTCACCTTTTTCAAAGGTCGCCTTAGCTCCTCACCCTGTAATTGCTGCAGTGTATGCTGCTTATGACTCGGAACCTTCTGATGGGAAGGAAGTTTTCTGGAATGAGCTAATAGCTGTTTTGAGCTAGTTTGGTGCTAAAAAGAAAGTTATAATAGCAGGGGATTTCAATGCTAGAGTAGGTGTGCAGAATGCAATTTCTGACAATGTTCTAGGTAAGTTTAATGATCCGTTTGTGAATGATAATGGTTAAGGCAACCCACTTTGTGCACATAAAATCTAGAAATTGTGTGCTTTAAATCCAAAAATTATACAAATTGTGCATTTTGCGTTTAAATACATGTAAATTTAGTAGAAAATCCCTGCTGCACTTGGTAGACTTTTTTTCATTATGTTTTTTGTTTATGTGAGAAAAAGGTGAAATTTGAATAATAAATTTTTAAAATGTCTTTAATTAATGCCTGGGCTTTAATGTCTACAATAATTTAACAAATTGTCTGTGTTAAAAATAAAATATTACAGGGTTAGCTCACCATTTATTCAGAATCTGAATCCCAAGCAGCAATATGTTCAAGTTCTGATTCCAACTCTTCAGCTGCTCCGTTAAATGTCACTCGAAGGTGGGCCTCCAGGTTCGCTTTGATAAATCCGGATCTATCTGCAGATAGTATTTTTTTGGGGAAGAAGAAGCTTCTTTCAACGTCAGCAGTGCTTGCTAGACGGAAAGCGCCTTCAGTGTTGCATCACTTAACAGGGGACAGTCCCAGCTCATCTTTCTCTAGAAGGACACCAGATCTACCTCTTTCGTCAACTTTTCTTCCTCCAGTGTTGCTGCATAGAGTGAGAACTCTTAAGCTGGTATATCTTCTAGCGTAATCATTGCAGTTCCGGGTGCTTTGGTAAATCTGGATCTATCTGCAGATAGTAGTTTTTTGTGGTAGGAGAAGCTTCTTTCAAGGTCAGCAGTGCTTATTACAATGGAAAGCGCCTTCAGTTCTGTGTCACTTATCAGGAGACAGTCCCGGCTCATCTTCTCCAAAAGGACACCGGATCTACCTCTTTTGTCGACTTGTCTTCCTCCAGTGTCACAGCATAGAGTGGGAACTTTCAGGCTGGTATATCTTCTAGCATAAATCATTGCAGTTCCGGGTGCAGAGACAGTCCCACATCTTCCGGAAAACACTTTCGTGGATCAAAAAATTGTACTTCTTTCCAGAATTGAGTACTAGGGTGCCTGCCATCTAGATAGGCCGGAAGGCCACTTCATTGCAAGAGGTTCCGGATCGAGGCTAGCAGCAATCAAATCTCTAAGGAATGAGTTCTAAGAGTTTTCAGTTTCTTGATTACAACGTCCAAATCGACGGCAACCGATGCAACTCGCTGCATTTGCTCAACCAAGGTGGGGTTGCAGAGCAGTTCCTCTACAGCCATGCTATCGTTGTCAAGAGCTTCTACCCACTGCACTTCTACCGCAACATTCTCGGAATGATATTTGGCGTCTCGAAGCCAGGTCCCCCAATGAGTAATTACTGGAGAGGGAGGAAGTATTGAGTTTTTCCCAGCAGCGCATAGACAGTTTTGTAGGGCTTGCCATCTAGCTGGAGCCTTAGACAAAGCAGACTTGATGCATGCAACGTAGTGATCAAGGATTTTGTGCGAAGATCGTATTTCTTCGCAGGACAGGTGCAGAACGTGCGCCCAACACATGCTGTGCATAAGTCTGCTGCAAATGCCTTTCAGCCGATTTGCAGCAGCACACATGTAGGGGGATTGTCTATGGAATACACCACTAGATTTATTCTATTGACACCTGCAGTCTCCAAAGCAGTGAGGGTGACGTCTACGACAGTATCATCATTGCTATTGTCTACAATTTTTAAAATGACCGCTCTTGGCCTTGCGTGGCTCCCCACATTTACTATTTTCTGAGTAAGAAAATCCTGCATTTCATTAACTATTGCATAAACATTGCAATCTTTGCAAAGGCGCCTCATTTCATGTAGGTCAAGAGTTACTTGACCTCCAACGAAAGCCGACACCATTTCCTCCCACTGTTGTTTACTGCTATTTTGGCGGTCAATGATTTCTTCCAAAGTCTCTTGATGGGTGTTGTCCCTCTTTGCACCACAAATGTTTCCCACTTGCAATATGGGCAGACACCACAGATTTTCTTGTGAAATCGACAACTTCTAAACAGTACTTGCACCACAGATTATTCGATTTCAATTTAAGTCCAGTTCTTGGAAACTGTAGAAAACAAGATCTTGCTGTAACTTTGTCTTTTCCCATTTTTGGCGGCTTCTTAAACTTTTTAAACTAAACTTTAACACCCAGCCGGGAAGGGGTGGGGGGTTGCTTATGTACTGCCTTCAGACAGCCGACTGGCGTGGCTGCGTTAGGGAGACAACTCAGAGAAGTTTCGATTTTGGCACCTGAACTGCATCATCTCAGCAGATTCCCAGCTCATACTCCTACAACCTATCCAATGAAATGTAAAACGCCACTCAGCTATGCTCCCCTTCCCACTACCACCGGAGATAAATCCACCTCGCACTGTCACGTTGCCGGTCACGTTGTCATCAGTGCACACCTCAATTCTATCAAATAAAAAACTTTGAATGCCAGATATTGCTTGGAAAAATGTAGCGTATGCATTTTGGAGCGGAAAATATATGTAATGCATAATGATGGCAAATTTATGCATTTTATGCATATTGAAGGCAAATTATGCATTTTGTGCATTTCATGCAAAATAGGTACCCAGGTTTAAGCACTTTCTCAGCATAGTTTGTATAAGCATCTTATTTAATATAGCAACCCAGGGTCTCCAGGGTTGAAATGCATTTTAGGCATTTGGGCTGTTCTAATAATGGTGAAAGGTTAATTGAACTCTGTATTGAGAATGGTTTGTGTGTATCTAATATGTTTTTCAACCACAAGTATATCCACACATATACTTGGAAAAATTGTACTCTTGGTCAAAAGAGTATGATAGATTTGTGGTCTATGAACAACGTTTGAAACACTTAGTTATTGACGCTCGTGTGATGAGAGGTGCGGATGTTGGCTCTGAGCATTACTTGGTAGTGTCACGAGTGAAACTGAATGTTGGTTGGAGGAAAAGGAATAGGAAGAGGCCCAGGATGGAAAGAATAAAGGTTGAAAGGCTCCCTGAAAATCATCAGTGTTATTCTGACGTATAGTCCGTTCAGTTTAACCTGGCAGTTGAGAAGGATTCATTTTACCAGTTTGAGGGAAGTAAGCAGCGTGCCTTTTAGGAACTAATCGCTTCCAGCAGACCAAAGACCCTTTGAATAATGACGACAGGAGGTGGAGGGGAGGGAGTGTTGGAGGTTCCTCTTAGTGTTGACTCCCTGTGACGCTTAAAAGCTTCTGGTTAAATAGACTTTGCATGAAGGATACCGCAGACTTTGCATGCTAGGTATCCTCTATGGTTTTGTGAGATGGTATCGGATTTCCATGATAGGCGGGAGCCCAGGGGTTGACATTAAAAGTTTCAACCAAATGCGATCAAATAAGGAAACAATCACGGCTAGGTTTTAATAAGAAAATGCATGCTGTTAATATTCACTAGCAAATGTCAAATACTGTCTTTGCGTTTACAGATAACACAGGGGGAATTATTTTATTTTGTTCTCTATGTGATACAATTTAAACGAAAAGTTTTCAGTAGTTATATATCGTATATATACACTATCGCTGAGCACATTTCTCTAAGCAGTCAGTGGGTCCAGGGCTGGGCCATTATTTTTGGGCCTCAGTATTAGTGCACATCTAGGATCTCACTATGGGTGACCGAATAGAAATACCAAGGAGAAAAATTTCCCAAAAAACATTATATTGATGAGGAAGCCATATAAATATCCCCTCCGCATTGAAGTGTGTATGTCGTGTTTCATAACGGGTACGGAGAACTGGCCACACCGGGGAACAGGATGCATTTGAATTTCAGTGCCATAAAATTGCTCTGCATGAACAAATTTTATGTCGCTATATTCCCCACTACTTAAGCAACTACTGTCCATAATTTTTTTTAAATATTTCATTTTCAGTAAGAAATTTAAACATTTCCATGATTTTCGGGGGAAAGACAAAGCGGAGAACTGGCCACAAAAATTTTAAGGGACCGTATAAAAATTGCGTTCTGGATTTCTCCGCGGCTACGTCTCCAGAGATTGGTTATCTGACACATAAAATTTCCGTAATTTCGTATTTTCTTAATTGCGATATTTTTCAAGGTATATAAACTACAGCTAAACAAATTCTCTGCGTGTATGTGCAAACCCAGGAAACTTACCGGGGGGGGAGGGGGTGCTTAAAACCTAAAATATGAAATATAAAGAATTTCTGGTCCGATTGGGAGATATTCCGCATTCACAAGCTTAAAATTCAACAAATTATTGAGGGCATGTGCCTACCCAGGAAACCTGTTGGGGAAGGGGGGTAAAAACCCGTGTGAAATGCAAAGAATTTCTGGTCAGATCGTAAGATTTTGATCGTTTAAAAACTAATCTGAACAAACTCTTTGTGAACATGTGATAACGCAGAATACCTGTGTTGGGCAGGGGGGTGCCAAATTGTTAAATATAAGGAATTTCTTATTTCTTGTCTAATCGAGAGATTTTCAGCATTTACAACCAGAAATACTTTGTTTTTATTTTATATTTTAGGTCCCACCCCCACCCCACCCCCACCCCACCCCACCCCACCCCACCACCTCGACAGGTTTCGTGAGTCAGCACATGTCTTCAGAGAGTTTGTTGTGATGTAGGTTGTAAATGCTGAAAATCTCCCGATCGGACCAGAAATTCTTTATATTTTACACTTTTGGTATTACCTCCCCCCCCCCACCACCATAGCTTGTAAATGCTGAAAGTCTACCGATCGGACCAGAAATTCTTTATATTTTATACTTTTGGTGTTTACTTTCCCCAACAGGTTTCCTGAGGCAGGACATGCCCCCAGATAATTAATTGCAGTTTTTTGTAAATCCTGAAATCTTTTGTTGAGTTGAAGATCATAAACATTTTTTATAAAGAATTACATTAATAACCGCAATTAAGAAAAGAAGAAATTACGGAAACTTTATATGATTTAGATAACCAACCTCTGGGGGACGGGCGTGTCCACGAAGCTGTCAAAAATGCAATTTTTATAAGGCCCCTTAAATTTTTTGTTGACAGTTCTCCTACACCCGTTTCATAAACAAATCAGTGTTAGCAAGAAAATGTAAAAATGCATGGTTAAAAAATGAACACCAGTCCAATTCTGCTTTGACCCTTCCCCCACCGGGTTCATTGTTGAAATTACATCAAAGTAGTGGGCAAAATAAAATATGATACAAACATCATGATTCAAACGAATTTTTGATGTATAAAAATTTCACCCAATTACAGATGTGTACGAAATAAATAAGCTAACGCAGTGGTTTAAGCGATGGCTTCTAATCATACCTCTGAGATGGGTCCGGGTTCGAATCCAGTGAGGCATGGAAGTTGTGCTGGTCTTACGGCGCTGGTTCTCTCCCTTCCGTGAAACCAGTGGCCCTAAATCAGGGACTGGCGACTACTTTTAGCCCACTGAGTTGCTCACGGTGGTCAACCTAGATATTTCGCATTTGTAAACATTTTATGACACCTAATGAAAGGTCTTCTAAAATGAAAATGTGTTTAACACCTTTTCTAAAATGAAAAATGTGTTTAACGTGTTTAACACCTTTTCTAAAATGAAAATGTGTTTAACACCTTTTCATTAGGTGTTATACCTAATGAGAGAAATGTTCTAAAAGGCCACAGGCCTTTTTAGAACATTTTTTCTGATTATGCTCTGTAGGAACTCATCGAAAAGGAAAGTTATAAGATAGGAATACATCATGATCAAAGTAAAATCCCTGAAATGGCAACGGGCTGGACATATGCTGGAACAACGGACCACTGATGGGTAACCGAAATTGTAGAATGGATTACAAGAGACAGAAAAAGGCCCAGAAGAAGACCACATGGGAGATGGGTGGATGAAATTCGAAAGCATTTGGGAGTGACATGGAGGAGAGTGGCACAAGATAGACCGTTGTGGAAGAAACTTGGGGAGCCCTTTATCCAGAAGTGGTTTGATAATGGTAGATTATGATGGTGTTGATGTATAAACCGACGAGCCATTACATTATGACCACCTGCCTAATAAGTTGTATGACACCGTTTAGACCACAAAACAGCGGCGAGGTATCTATTCGATGAGCTGGCGATAGGTATCCTGGGATATCTCTTATCATACTGTCAACAGTGGGTCTCCCAGTTCCTGTACATTTCGGGATGGTGGTGAATTTAGCACAAACCCGCTTTTTCAAGTCGAAGCACAAATGTCTGATTGCGTTCATGTCAGGTGAATTTGCAGGCCAGGGCATTAACAGAAAGTCACCAGCATATTCCTCAAGCCACTACTTGAAGATTTTGGCAGTGTAGCATGGCGCATTATCCTGCTGGTAATGGCCGTCGCCGGCAGGGAACACAGTTGCTATGAATGGGTGAACTTGGTCCGAAACGATGTTCAGATACCATGACAGCTGTCAGGGATGGTGCTATTGGCGTAATGGTGCCTTAAGTGTCCCAATAAAACATCGCCCACAGCATAACACCGCCGCCTCCTGCCTGCTTCCGCCCAGCAGTGCATCCAGGTGCTATAGCCTCCATTGGTAATTGACGAATCAGTGCTCGACCGTCATACGTGATGCACCAGGAATCTTGATTCGTCAGACCAGGCCACTTTCTTCCAATCATCCACGGTCCAATCTCGATGATCTTGGGCCCATTTCATGCGTAGTTGGAAATGACTGACGTGCAGTGAGCATGGGGACCCGGCTGTGTCTCGGTTGCGCAGGCACAGCACAGAAGGCTGTGATGAACTATGTGCTATGACACATTGCTCTGATCGCCACTGTTCTCGCTGCGGATGATTTGTTGCACTGTGGCCCTGCGGTTCCTGTGAAAAATGCGTGACAGTTTCCGTTCCTTTCTCTGGCATCAGTGAGCTGCGGATGACACACGACTGGACGACGGTTCGTCATTTGGTCATCTGTGCACCACTTTTGACACATACTCAATACAGTGGCACGCGAACAAAACACAAGCTGCGCCGTTTCTGAGATCGTATCGTTCCGAGGCGCCGTGCCATCACAAATTGTCCTTTATGAAACTACGATAAAGCAGCAGCTTTTCCCATTCTGACCCCGAACACTCTACTAACCGAAAGTCTGTCCTCGAGTTGTATACATACTGCTCAATGAACTTCACCTGCTCCACCGTTCCGTCTTCAGGCGCGATCATTGCTCTAGACTGGGGGTGGTCATAATGTAATGGCTCATCGGTATAACGTTATATTGATCTTGAAAATTGTGCTGTTTCTTTCAAAAGCTCTCCAACCAAGTTTCATACGTCGATTAATTTCTTCATCAAAGTGATCCTTGCTTGATATATGTTGCCCAAGGTAAATGTAGGTATCGGTTATATCCAAATTTCCTGCGTCAATGTATAAATCTTAATTTCTAGTAAAAGCATAACACATCAACTTTGTTTTCCTACAGTTCACTTTCAAGTGCCCTTTTTTATTCTTACAGCAAGTTCCTGGATCATGCTCGGAAGGGGTAGTTATAAAAGTGACTATGTAATCAACAAAGCGGAGATGAATTAAATCATCTCTATTAATCTTTATCCCTTTGTTTTTCCAGTTAAGTAATCGAAAGACATTTTACAATGTGGCATTAAAAAGTTTGGGAATTACGATATCACATTGTCTCACTCCCTTTCCATTTTTTTATCGGTGCTGTATCCTCAAATAGCCTATACCTTTGCACTTGCATTTTCAAAGATTTTATTGATAACACTAATATTCTTGTCTTCGGAAACTGGAAGAGAGGGGCATCATAGTGTGCTCACGCACGGCGACCTCTCTCCCACAACGAAGTTGTGTTGCCCAGCAACACCAACACACTTGCTTTCCCTCGCCACAGGTATAAGAACCCCCGAAACATACTGGTCACGCAGAGGAACTCAAACGGACCCCTCTCAGACCGACGGCGGAGTCACCAAGTACGGCGAGAAAGTCAGGCTGACGTTCTCGGTACGTACAAGTAGCAGGAGAACCCTCCTTCAGAGGAGACTCGGTGGCGTTGTCACCAGTGAAGTGACCCCACCAGCGGAGGCGTCAGGTCAGAGATGAACACTTTACTCTAACGAGGTACCCCTCCACCCTACAACTCATCCTCACAGAACCGGCACACACCAAACTCACGCAGCCTCCTTCCCCAATAGAAATCCAAAAACATAACCACAATATACCATAAATGCGTGCAGAAAAACAAGCACCACCCCCAAATCACACACCCCACACGTTACGTTAGTGACGGTTTCTCGGCACCAACGGCGTGATACCCACCTCCGGCAACAGAGGACACCTGTAATCAAAAACAAAGGGCCCCACGAGTGGGAGTTGAGAGGAAAACCTCCTTACGTCTCACCAAGGGGCGCGATTAAGCCATCAACAAAAACAAACATCATTTAGAAACACATCACAGACTACGAAAACAAACATTTAGAAACACATCACAGGCTACGAATATAAACATTTAGAAACGCATCACAGGCTACGAAAAGAAACATTTAGAAACACATCACAGACTACGAAAACAAACATTTAGAAACACATCAAGACTAAACTGAGAGGGGCGTTAGCACGGTGCCTCATTGGAAGACAACTTTACGAAAAATGAGCAAGCTTCCACCATAAAATCCATGCGCTTACAGTCCACCCGATGCGAGTGAATGCTCATTCACGCCTCTCTGAGCGAAAACCTTCTGCTAAAGACTTACAAGTCCCTGATGAAGGGCCTGGATCACCGACCTTTCTTCTGTAACCATGAAATCCCCTTCAAAGAGCTTGAATTCCGTTTCCTCTTCGGAGATCCACGAAATTTCCTCAAGCCACTGCCCATCGTGGTTGACTCAATTTTCTCGCCGTAGAACTTTGCAGAATCTCCCTATAATTCCAAACTTCATGCAGAAAACTTGTTTCTCTTTCTTTCAACCTCCAGCTTATGGTAGATGTAATTTACATCCCACTCCTCCTCGATGCTCCTGATTGCCGCCTGAAGTTGGACTTCAGAACGGTCTTGTAAAAATGGGCAGTCTCCTGCTTAATTTCAGTAATGATGCGTAGAGGAGATTACATGCATTCTCTTTACCTTGAAGAGAAGCATTCATAAAATTTGCAAGAGACATCTGAGTTTTCTTTTCTCCTTCGCTAACTGCTTCCCCGAATACGCAAAACCCGCTGAACCTCTTTCTTCACTCTTCCTCATCCACCGATCTCGCCTGTGCATCCTCTTCCTGGATCGATTGGATTTTTGACAGTGCTTCGACATCCTCCAACACGGAAGTGTTTAGGTGCCAGAGTGTCACATCTCTTCCCTTCGGTGCTACAGATGTCCATCAAGAGAACACTATGATCAGATATATGCAGCTGCTGCGAATTCTGTTTGAAGACCTCAGCCCCAGTTACCTACTCTAGCGTCGAAGACAAGAAACATATGTCAATCCTAGAAGCTTGGTTATTCCTACGCAGGTAAAACCCGGCACCTGCAGATACGAGCACCACACGTCCTTAAACTGCTGATTCCTGATCAAGTCCGTAGAGACCGTGCTATCAGGATCCTTGTGGCCACGAGTGCCCAGCAGGTCGTTATGGTTATCGACAAATGAGTTAACATTCTTCTGACCAGAAAAATTTAGCCCCCTCTGAGGAAGTAAAGGAACTTATCGTAGAAGCTGTTCTGAAGAGAGCACAGCAACGAAACATACACACAGAAAATCTTAATTGACGTAACTCCATTATTCATCGAGACAGTAACCACTCTGCTGTCCTCATGGGCCTGAAAATGAGTGAGGCAGTCCATCATAACTGGTAACTTGTACAAAATTCTAGCGGATAATGCTTACCTTGGCATTCCTTTCTAGCGATGGGAACATTTCACGCACGTGTTTTCCGGTCTTTGTTGATGTTATTGTCCTAAAGTTGTTGTATGCAATGACTGGCTTTACTTCTCACACTTTTCGCTGGGTATACTCATTGGATCTTTGCCTTAGGATTCCAAACACATCAATTTTTACCGTTCTTAATACTCGAAATTTTCGCCCATCCTCTGGGCATCCTCAGGAGCGTGGCGACTTTACCACCGATGTTCGTGGTTAACTTCGCGCTAATGGAGTCCGATACTCCTTGTTGCCATTCGTCGAATATACTTTCCTGGATATATTTCGTTATCAAGCCCGGCTGGCGCCATCTATGTTTCATTAAAACAATTTTTTTTTCCTTCTCCTATCCTGGTTTTCTTGTCTTTTTGGCCAGTTTTTTTTTTTTGTTGTTGTTTTTCTGGTCTTATTAGTTCTTTCCACAGGCCCGATAATGTGCTAGGGTCGTTCTGGTTACACACCCTTGCTTTATTTTTATAGATTAATATTGCTTCTTCCCTCCTCATTTGCCTTTCCGATTTTTTATTCTTTTTTAGCATTTTAATTTCATCGAATTTTGGGAATGTCCGGTTTTCCATGCCGAATTGCACTAAAGCAGTTTTGGCTTCTTTTTTTTGCCAGTTAGATATGTGTTGTTTAAGTCTTTTTTTAATCTGTTTTTCGTACTTCCAATGTACGATATTGGGGGTATGTGTGCAATTGGAATTTCGTAGGTTCCTGATTCTTCTAGCATTTTTTCCTCTGTTTTTTTGTTGACAGTCATACTTTTCACGGTGTGCACTGAGCTTCCTAGTTGTAAGTCATATTTAGCACAGTGCCTATTGATTTCATTACTCACTCCTTCCAAGTATGGGAAAGCTCCAATGTATTTCAATTTTTTATTTCTCATCTTCCTTTGGTTGTGCACTTCTTGGCCTTCTTTACTCTGAGTCATATGCTTTTCACTCTCATGTATCCATTTATTAATTAGCTTGCTCGGGTACCCATACTCTTGTGCTATTCTCTAGCTCTTGATTTTTAGCCTGTTGTTAGATGTGTGTGTGTACGCTCGCCGTATCAAGTTTACTATGCTGTTTTTTTTATGTATCACTGGATGGTGCGACGAGTATGGTATCAGTACAGGTATGTAAGTTGCTTTTCTGAACACTGAGTATTCAAAATTATTTTTGTTTTTCTTTAGTTGGATGTCCAGGAAGGATAGGCAATTATCCTCTTCAAACTCAAATAGTTATCTCTATGGTGTTACAGATTTTGCTAAACTGCTGTGCCAGATCTTGTAGCTCGGCTTTGTTAAGTTTCGACATTATAATAATGTCTACATATCGAGCATAAAGTATTGGTTTTTCACCAATACCTGACCGACCCTAGCACATTATCGGGCCTGTGGAAATAACTAATAAGACAAGAAAAACAACAACAAAAGAAAAACCATCAAAAAAGACAAGAAAACCAGGATAGAAGAAGAAATAAAAAAAATAAAAAAAAAGTTGTTTTAATAAAGCATAGATGGCACCAGCCGGGCTTGATAACGAAATATATCCAGGAAAGTTTATCCGACGAATGGCAACAAGGAGTATCGGACTCCATTAGCGCGAAGTTAACCATGAACATCGGTGGTAAAGTAGCTACGCTCCTGAGGATGCCCAGAGGATGGGCGAAAATTTCGAGTATTAAGAACGGTAAAAATTGATGTGTTTGGAATCCTAAGGCAAAGATCCAATGAGTATACCCAGCGAAAAGTGTGAGAAGTAAAGCCAGTCATCGCATACAACGGACTTTAGGACAATAACATCAACAAAGACCAGAAAACACGTGCGTGAAATGTTCCCGTCGCTAGAAAGGAATGCCAAGGTAAGCATTATCCGCTAGAATTTTTGTACAAGTTACTTTGAAATATCACACGTAAAAGAGAATAGTAGAATGATTAGAGCTATATAATAGTCAGAATTAGAACTACTAATTGGAATTGTAACTGGTAATGTTTCACGGAATCAAAACCCTTTCATATATATATATATATATATATATATATATATATATGTGTGTGTGGGGATGTAAGGTCAGGTGATGCGTAACATCACAGCCTCTCCTTGACAAATGTCAACCCCACCTTCTCGTGGTACATCCTGTTCCCACTAAAGGGGCTCTGACGACCGCCAATAGCGGTATAACTATACCATCGGGATTAGAGGAAATGCTATCCCACACTCACCAACCCGCTCGGCCAGCGTGGTGAGTTATGGCCAAACCCCTCCAAAATGACTCCACAACTTAAATCTTGGCCCTCAGTCTCCGGCAGCTGGAATGTACCTGGCCAAGGCAGCGGCCAGTGCGACATGAAGGCAGAGGGTGCTAAGAATCCCCGGAGGACAGGACTAGTATAACTATACCATCGGGATTAGAGGAAATGCTATCCCACACTCACCAACCCGCTCGGCCAGCGTGGTGAGTTATGGCCAAACCCCTCCAAAATGACTCCACAACTTAAATCTTGGCCCTCAGTCTCCGGCAGCTGGAATGTACCTGGCCAAGGCAGCGGCCAGTGCGACATGAAGGCAGAGGGTGCTAAGAATCCCCGGAGGACAGGACTAGGCTGCCATCTGATGCTGACCTTGGCAACGTATAACGGACGCTCCCTATCTTCTGATTCAAGGCTTCTTGAATTGGAAGAGGAACTACAAAGGATCAAGTGGGACATCGTCGGGCTAAGTGAGGTAAGGAGAAAAGGAGAAGATCTCATTGAACTGAAAAGTGGACATCTCTTCTACTATCGTGGGACAGATACTGGCAGAACTAGTGGTGTTGGATTTATAATAAACAAGAAACTGAAGGATAAAGTTGTAGAAGTTGAAAGTTCCTCTGACAGAGCTGCACGACTCATTATCCAACTCTCGAGAAGATACCAGGCTCAGATTATTCAAACTTATGCACCCACCACAAGTCATGCTGAAGAAGAAATTGAAGAATTTTATGAGGAAATTCGTGATCTAAATAATAAAGGTAAGCAGCACTTGAAGATAATTATGGGAGATTTCAATGCAAAAATAGGGCAACGGCAACAGAATGAAACTTCAGTAGGTAAATTCGGTCACGGCAACAGAAACCAGCGTGGAAATACTCTCGTAGAGTTTGCAGAGGCAGAAGGGTTTTTCTTCTTGAACTCCTTTTTCAAGAAAAAGCCACACAGGAAATGGACATGGAGACATCCAAATGGGACGACAAGTGAAATTGATTTTATTATGTGTAACAAAAAATTCGTCATAGAAGATTGCAGTGTGCTAAACAAGTTCAACACAGGCAGTGACCATAGATTGGTGAGATGTAAGATGCACCTCAACACTAAACTCGAACGTAGCAAGCTCATAAGACAAACAAAATGTATTGACATAACCAACCTTAAAAAACACCATAATACCTTCAAATTGGAACTGAAGAACAGATTCTCTGCTTTAGAAGGCCTAACATCGGAAGAAGTGGATATTTCTGAAGTTAACAGAAAAGTAACCAAAGCTCTTATGGAAACAGCAACAAAATTAGCTGGGTCTAAGAACAAATTGCATGTGAACAAATTATCAGGAAAAACCAAAATGTTGATGCAAAAAGAAGAGTGATGAGGACAACTAAAGAAGATGTGACTTCCAAAGTGGAATATATAGAGCTATGCAAGACAGTACGAAAAAGTATCACTGAAGACGTAAGGAAATTCAACTGTGAACTAGTAAGGAAAGCAATTGAAAACAACCAAAGCCTAAAGATAGCAAAGGGACATCTCAGTAAGGGGAAAAAACAGATTATGGCACTGAGAAAAGATGGTTCTGTAACAAGAAATAGAGGCAGAAATTTTGACAAGAGTGAAAGATTTCTACTCCAAATTATATGAAAGGGATGATACATGTACTCCAGACATCATGAAAGGTACCAGTACCAGAGTTCTTCCAGTCCTTCCAGCAGAAGTTGCACATGCAATCAAGAACATGAAGCGTGGAAAAGCTCCAGGAGAAGATGGAATTACTGTAGACATCATACAAGAAGCAAGTGGAGAAATCGAAACAGTACTCGCCCAAATTTTCACTCGATGCCTCAATGAAGGGAAAATTCATGAGGATTGGAACAACGCTACAATGATCTTGCTACATAAAAAAGGTGACATTGAGGATCTCGGGAACTACAGACCTATCAGCCTCCTATCAGTGGTTTATAAAATCTTCACTAAAGTTCTTTCACACCGCTTGAAGGTGACACTGGACATGGCTCAACCAAGAGAACAAGCTGGATTCAGGAGTGGCTACAGCAC
The DNA here is from genome assembly GCA_039090855.1 of Macrothele yani. Taxonomy (NCBI): domain Eukaryota; kingdom Metazoa; phylum Arthropoda; class Arachnida; order Araneae; family Macrothelidae; genus Macrothele; species Macrothele yani. The sequence continues at coordinate 1,901,582 of CM077022.1, read as the reverse complement.
AATAGATCATATCCACGTACTGAGAGAACTAATTGAAAGAGCGAGGGAATATGAACTTCCATTGTGCATGGCTTTTATCGATTATGAAAAAGCCTTTGATTCGGTGAAACCATCAGCAGTTGCAATGGCTCTGAAATCCTGCGGTATTGAAGATGCATACATTAATATTATTAATAACATCTATGAAAATGCAAGTGCAAAGATTCAGCTGTTTGAAAATACAACACACATAAAAATTGGAAAAGGAGTGAGACAAGGTGACACCATATCTCCGAAGCTCTTTAATGCCACATTGGAAAATGTCTTTCAATCACTGAACTGGGAAAACAAAGGGATAAAGATTAATGGAGATTATCTAACCCACCTTCGTTTTGCTGATGACATAGTCATTTTTGCAACTACCCCATCAGAGCTACAGAGTATGATCCAGGAACTTGCTGACAAGAGTAAAGAGGTGGGATTAAAAATGAACTTTCAGAAGACAAAAGTGATGTACAATGCTTTTACAAGAAATGAGGATTTATCGATTGATGGAGAAAAGCTGGAGATAACAGACACGTACGTTTATCTTGGACAGCACATATCAAGTGAGGGTCACATTGGTGAAGAAATTAATCGGCATACAAAACTTGCCTCTAGAGCTTTTGGAAGAAACAGCATAATTTTCAAGAGCAATATGCCATTATGTCTTAAAAGAAAAGTGTTTGATCAATGCATCCTTCCAGTGCTTACGTATGGTGCAGAGACGTGGACCTTAACTAAAAGAGACATACAAAGGCTGCAGACAACTCAAAGAGACATGGAGAGGTGCATGCTTGGTGTAACCAGGAGAGATAAGAAGAGGAACACGTGGATCCGGAAAATGACAAGAGTGGAAGACATCATGATCAGAGTTAAATCCCTGAAATGGCAATGGGCTGGACATACTGCCAGAAGAACAGACCATCGATGGACAGCCGAAATTTTAGATTGGATTCCAAGGGACAGGAAAAGACCCAGAAGGAGACCACATGGAAGATGGGTGGATGAAATTCGAAAGTATGCGGGAGTGACATGGAGGAGACTGGCACAAGACAGACCGTTGTGGAGGAAACTTGGGGAGACCTTCGTCCAGCAGTGGATTGATAATGGTTGATGATGATGATGATGATGATATGTGTGTGTGTGCGTGTGTTAGGGACATTCCTTTTATTGAAACAGGTCTGTGTATCTCTTACCTTGAAGCAATAGCAAACAGAATCAATTTCAATCAGGTAAAGGCATTATTCCCTCAATATCAAAATCTTCATCGGCTGATGATATGTCTTCAGTTTCATCACTGCTGTCAGCATCCTCTCCTATATTTATTACAAATTTTTCAATCTCATTTTCCTCTATTTCATCCATGATGCCATCAGAAATCCAGTATTTTTGTGCCAAAGTTTGGACATGATTCACACAGGCCTCCCATTTTTCCGGAGTAATGGTTTGCAATGCTTTACTCCGTAAAGTTTCTATGCTTTCTTTCGTGAAAGAGGCATTATGCCAACCCACATAGTTTTTGGCATCAGCCCAAATTAACTCAATAGGGTTCAAGTCACAGTAATAAGGTGGGAGTCTTAATACTTGATGTCCATGATCTGCTGCTATTTCATCAATGATAAATTTTTTATGTGGTCTGGTGCGACGGACAATCTGTGGTAATTCCGCTTTAAGCATATCAAGTGCGAAATCAATGTTATGTCGCTGAAGCCATGCTTGTATTTCAGCCTTCTTCCAGTTCGTCGTGGGTATTTTTTCAGCAAGCATGCAGTGATATGGCGCATTGTCCATGACGATTATTGAATTTGGTGGTAAATTCGGAAGCAGCCGGCTTTCAAACCATTTTCTAAAGTTTTCGGAATTCATTTCATCATGGTAATCACCACTTTTTGTCTTCGAACGAAATAAAAATGAAGCCCCTGGTATAACACCATCCTTTGTTCCGGCATGGCAAATTATAAATCTGCTTCCTTTCGATGAAGGAACTTGGAGTCCAGTTGGCTTTTTACAGCTTGTCTTGCCATCCTTTAGGACAAACATGAGACGTTAGAAGCCATGTCTCATCTTGATAAACAACAGCTTTTGGAACAGGTAGATTTTCATTTTGCTTTAACTCTAAGAAAAAAGGAGTTCGACCATTCCATCGCTTATATTTGAAACCCAAATCATCTAGTATTTTGCTCAATGTAGTCTTACCTCCGTCAAAATCAATACTGTCGCGTAATTTGATTAATAAAGACTGAAGAGTATGGATTTCCTTTTTTTCATACATGTCATGTACCGTTCTGCGCACAACGCATTTGTCAAAATCATCTATTTCGTGCTTCGGCGCTTTCTTGTTTCGTCTTTTACCAGGAGTTGACAAAACCTCGCTTGTAGCAGCCTGTTTCCGAATTCTGTAAACAGTTCTCAGTGAAACTCCTGTAGCCTCCGAAACGCGTTCATTGGATTTTTTGACATCCACTTTCGGAACTCCATTTCGTTTTTCTTCGTCCATGAACATTATTACATTCCTAATATTTTCCCTAGCTTGGCTTTTCAGACTTTTCCAGCTTTCAGTGTGCTGAGTGCCATAGTTGTGAGCAATAATATTAACAGTATCACAAAAAAAAAAGATAAAAACAACAACAAAAGAAAAAAACTGTGATTAAAGATCTCTTGCTTGCTACAAAGCTAGCTTGAGAAATCAGTAACAGAAGTCGGAAAGGGTCGTATGGTGATGCTCAAGAATGCCTTATTCTTTTCCTTCCCACAAAGACCATTGAAGGAGATGCTCTAAACATCACAGGGAATCAACATTAAGAGGGACGGCCAACACTCCCCCCATCCACCCCGTATAATCATTGTTTATTGCCCTGCTCCAAGAGGGTTGGAGCCGATTAGTTGTAAGCACGCTGCTTACGATATGAAGCTCCCCTAAAACTGGTAAAGTGAATCCTTCCCAACTGCCATGTTATATTGAACGCACTATACTCGGAGAAAGACTGAAAAAGCTGAAGTTTTGTGAGAGGGATGTTGAAAAGAAATGGGAATGTTTTAAGAACTGTGTTGTCACTGCTGCTGTAGAGGTCTGTGGCACCACAATAGTGGGTAACAATAGAGGTGATGCTTGGTAGAATAGTGAAATTGAAGAGGCAAGTAAAGGAAGACTATTTGGGGATGTTGCATGATAGAGTTTCTGTGGATGAATATCGCTCTAAGAAGCGTGCAGCAGTTAAGCTGTTTTGCCAGAGTAAGGCAAAAGGTAGAAGGAGAAGGTGGAAAGGCATGAACTGGCTTTTTGGAAAGATATCAAGACTTTCTGGAAGTACGCGAGACTCCGGAAAAATAGGAGAAACAAAGTTGTAAGCTGTGTGAAAAATAGGATCGGGGAAATGATATGGGAGCCCAATGAGTTAAGTGACAGATGGGGTGAATACTTCTGTCAGTTATTAGATCAGGAAAGTAAAGGTGATTCTGAGGCAGAAGCAGATGATGTCACAGTGAAGGATGGAAGCACAGGAGGGATCTCAAGAGAAGAAGAGTGTAAAGCTCTAAAATCTCTTCAGAATGGTTAAGCTCCAGGAGTTGATGGCATAACTACCTTGATGTTGAAATATAGTGGTGACTCTGTAATTGACTGGTTAACTGAAATTTGCCAGTTGTGCTGGGAGTTAGGAATGGTCCCTCGGGATTGGAAGCATGCTATCATTGTTCCCTTGTATAAGGGAAAAGGTGATCAGACTGAATGCAAGAACTATCGTGGTATTAGCCTACTAAGTGTGCCAGGGAAAGTGTTTGGTAAGGTCGTTATTGAAAAAGTATGGGGTGTTACATCAGAGAAAGTGTGGGATGTTCAGAGTAGTTTTATGCCTAGTAAAGGCATACTAACCAAATTTTTGTATTATGCATGATGATTGAAAAGAATCTGGCTGTTGTTAAGGAAGTTTTTGCTGCCTTCATAAATTTAGAGAAAGCTTATGACCGAGTAAATGGGGCACTTTTGTGGAAGGTATTGAATGAATATGGTGTTAGTGGGAATCTACTTAATAGTGTAGTAGAGCTCGTGTACGAGTGAATGGTGTTTTATCAAAATGGTTTGCTATTGGTTCAGGAGTCAGACAAGGTTGTGTAATGTCCCCATGGCTGTTTAATATATTTATGGATGCATGCATGCCTGATGCTAAAATAGGTAATACTGGTTTATTTCTTGGTGATAATTTAAATGTGTTATAAATGTCAAGCATTCATTTCCCAAACTAGTTAATAAAATAGATAGTTTCATCTTAGAAGGATTATTAATTTTCTCAGTTGCCTCCAAATACTGATTAAATCTTTGTTTAAACTTTTTCCAATTCTCTGCCACATCACCATCAAACCTCATTTTGGTAGGAGGTCTGCATTCCATTATTCTAGAATAAATTAATACTTACAGACAGAATTTAATAGTGTCTTCGGGTGCACGGCTAATCGAATCCCATTCTGTTCAGCTGCAACCATGTCATGTTGTTATTTATTAATTATTTAACACAACCAAAGGATCACATTTATCTAAAAACAAAACATAATATAACTTTATTCGTGGCCTGCCACTGCCCACTCGCTACACTATATTTGATTTATTTTTTGGTCCATTGCCTAACTTCACTTTCTAAAAAGAATATTCACATTCACACACATGACAGGATTTGGTGTTCCAACACTAACTACAGATGCTCGACTGGATTGATGTCTGGAGAATTTGAAGGCCAGGGCAATTCCTAGAAGTCTTCCTTGTGTTCTGCGAACCATTCTTGAACGATCCAGGTAGTGTGGCAGTACACATCCTGCTGAAAGAAGGCCCTTCTAGAGGAGAATATTGTTGATGTACCTGGTCTGCAATGATATTTAGGTAGGTGGTAGACATAGTTTCCTGCACATGAATGACTGGATCCAAGGTTTCCCAGCAGAATATTGCCTAAAGCATTATACTTCCTCCATCGACTGGATTTCATCCCACGGTGCATCACTTCCCCAGGTAAATGACGCACACATACCTGGCCATCCACATGGTCCAACAGGAAATGAAATTCAGCAGACTAGATGACCTTCCAATCATTCAAGGTCCAAGTTTGATGTTCACATGTCCATGCCGATTCATTGTATACACGTTCTTCAGTGAACTGAAGTTAGCATAGGCACTCAGAGCAACCTGCAGCTACACAACCCTATTTTCAGTAGGGTTTGATGTACTGCATGTTGTGGCACATGACTGCCGTCACCAGCATTCAAATCACCGGTGAGTTGTGTCACAGTATCCCTTCTGTTGGCTTGTACCATACAGGATAGTCTTCGCTCACGTCTAGCATTGTGTGCCAGGTGGTTCATGGTTTTTCTCTCCTCGCACCACGTTTTGAAGGTGTAATGTTCAAGATAGAAAAATAATAGTTTAATCATCCTACCTTGAAGATGTGAAGAAAAGAGGAAAGGCACAATAAAAAGTTAACCTCATTTTATTCTTTTGAAGTACTGAAGTCTTGTACATGCATTACTTGTTACTTGGCATGTGAACAAACTTAATATGGTAAACTCAGCATATATCAAAAGCTCATTGTGACTATCATAAGACACACAATATAACCACCATACACAGAGCCTCTGTTACCATCAGAATCAAAGTCACACTCCCTCTGATATGTTGTCTACTCAGCTGTACAGTCTAATACACAGTCTGTTATACACTAGTCTCTTAGTGTTGCCATATACACTATATGCATGTGTGTACATCACTCTTACAGACACTCCTAAATCTGATCCACCCATGACTTTTTTGGCCTTCCTCTGCCTTTCCTTCCTGCCACTTGGGCTAAAAAAATTTCTTCATAAGCATCATCTCATCACTCATTCTTTCAACATAACCAAACCACTGAAAAATATTAGTCTCCACCTTGCTAACAACATTTCGCTTTACATTACACAACTGCAACACATCTTCATTCCTCACATGATCAGAACGTGTCTTGCCCCCACCCACCCGTAAGTAACGCATTTCTCCAGCGCACAAACGACTCTGATATTTCTTCTGTAGTACCCAGGTTTCACTGCCATACATCAGAGTAAGAACAATTACAATTTCATACACAGCCATGTGGAACCTCCTAAAGCAGCTATGACTTTCAATAAAGAATTCACTCGCCTACTACTTTTACCTAATTTGTTCTCTCTGTCAAATATGTTTCCTAAATACACAAACTCATTCACCTGGTGAATCACTGTGCCATTTAGACCTATCTTGCATTCAGTGCTAACAGTTCCTCGCTCAAAAACCATAACTTTGGTTTTTCCCTTATTTATACTCAGTTTGAATTTCTGTGAATTTCGTACATCTCAAACAATACCCTGCAACTCACTTTTGCTCTCTGCCAATGGGACTGTGTCATCAACATACAGCAATCTGCACCCACAGATATAACCAAGACATAAACCAGTCTTGTCCATCTTGACATCATGCATGCATGCATCCATGAATATATTAAACAGCCATGGTGGCAATAGACAACCTTGTCTAACTCCTGCACCAATAGAAAACCATTTTGATAAAACACCATTCACACGTACACAAGCTCTACTACCAGTATACATGGCTTTTACACTATTCAGTAGATTCCCAGCAACACCATATTTATTCAATACTGTCATGTTGTTATTTATCAGTTAACCAAAGGAACACATTTATCTAAAAACAAAACCAAAGGAACACATTTATTTAAAACCAAAACCAAACATAACTTTATTCATGGACATCATTCCACCAACTTCATCTGCCACTGCCCTACCCACTACACTATATTTGACGTACTTTTTAATCCGTTGCCAAACTTCACATTCTAAAAAGAATATTCATGTTCCCACACATGACATGTTTTTTTCTAGTAATTAATGACTTCATGGCTTCCTCTTATTACTTTCAGTATTATAAACATTTAACGGGAATTATCGAGGATAAATTTATTAGGTACATTACCTCTCAAATTTTCGATCTAAACACTAGATCTTCGTCAGGAGTTCTTGCTTCCTTCTACTTCCACAGGTCTGGTGACCAAGCCTGATGGATTTTCCATCCAGCATGGTCATTGATGTTGCCACCTTGTGTCTTGTAAATTTCCAGGGATTCCTCTAATTTCCAGATAATTGCATGGGATTGATGTTTGATCACTTTTAAGAAGTCCCAGTCTATTTTTTTTGTTGTTTTTAACGAGTGATTGTCCTATAAAAATAATATAAATGAGTATTTAAAAACAAATATAGTCTTCCGATCTTTTTGGTCATGTTTGGGTTCTCACTGGCCTTCTACTAGGTGGGAATACCTCAGTAGTTGTGTCCTTTAAACTCGCACCCTGACCAGCAGAATTAGAATCACCTCCAATATCCGAAGAACTAGATTCCTCCTATGCGTCCCATATCATTTCCCCAATCCTATTCCTCACACAACTTACAACTTTGTTTCCCCTATTTTTTCCTGAGTGTCATGTACTTCCAGAAAGTTTTTCTATCTTTCCAAAAAGCCAATTCATGTCTCTCCACCTTCTCCTTCCTATCTTTTGCTTTACTCTGGCGAAACAGCTTAGCTGCTTCACGCTTCTTACAGCGATACTCATCCACAGAAACTACCTTCCAACATCCCCAAATAGGCTTTCTTCTTTCTCTTTACTTGCCTCTTCAATCTCACTATTCCACCAAGCATCACCTCCACTGTTACCCACTATTGTGGTGCCACAGGCCTCTTCAGCAGTAGTGACAACACAGTTCTTAAAACATTCCCACTTCTTTTCTACATCCCTCTCACAAGACCAGCTCCTTCAGTCGTTCTCTGAGTAAGTCAGAATAGCGCCAATGATATTCAGGGAGCCTTTCAACCTTTATTCTTTCCATCCTGGGCCTCTTCCTATTCCTTTTCTCCAACCAACATTCAGTTTCACTCGTGACACTACCAAGTAATGATCAGATCCAACATCTGCGCCTCTCATCACATGAGTGCAATTACTAAGTGTTTCAGACACTGATTGTAAACAACAAAATCTGTGACACACTTTGGACCAAGAGTACGATTTTCCTAAGTATATGTGTGGATATACACTCGCAGACGATAAAATTTGCGCACCTACAAGAAAACATGCTACAACCGCGAAACTTTTGCAAATAGCTAGAGTGCGTGCTGGTATGCAAATGATCCACATTTGGTGCTAGTGCGCATGACCGCACACGCTATGGTGATGCTGCAAGCACAAACCAGCAGCCTTATAAACCGGTGTCTGTGTGTAGTCGATGCCCCATGAAAGCAAAAAAGCAGTGGTCGATGCAAGCAAGAGTGCAGAGTGGGAATAATGCCGGGTAGATGCCAGAGATGTCGATTTACACAACTTACCAACTTTGAGAGAGGCCTGATCATCGGGCTGAAAACCGCAGGGTGGTCGGCGAGCTGTATAGCCCGCCACGTGGATTGCTCTGACCATACCACCCAACTGTGTTGGGAGCAGTGGACATGTGATGGCACCACCACACGGCGGAGCGACTCTGGATGGACCAGGAGGACCACCGGTAGAGAGGATTGGCAGATCATGCACCAGGCACTAACGGATCCCATGGGGACCTGGTCCACTGTACAGGCAGATGTAGTGGCTCCTGTGTGCCCATGAACCATTTCCCAATGCCTCACAGAAGCGAATCTGCTATCCCAGCACCCCTTATGTGTGCTGCCATTAACACCGGAACATCGCCGGCTCCTTGTGCAGTGGTGCCAGGCCAGAGCGACTCGGAACGCCACAAGTCTGGCAGTGTGTGGTGTTTAGTGATGAGTGCCGCTTTGTTTTGGTGAGATGATCATAGTGTCCGTGTGTGGAGTTCCCCAGGTCAACGGCATAATCCCATCCTCGCTATTGAGCGCCACACATCTCCCACTGCATGTATTATTGTCTGGGAAGCCATTTCCTATGATAGCCAATCAGCTGTAGTAGTGGTACGTGGATCATTAACAGGCCAGTGATATGAGGATAAGATCCTATGGCCCCGTGTGCTCCCATTCCTGGCCGGAATTCCTGGTGCGCTATACTAGCAGGATAATGCCCACCCGCACAGGGCTCGGGTTGCCTAGGACTGCATATGTCATGTCCAGACACTTCCATGGCCTGCCCGCTCCCCGGACATGTCCCGTATTGAGCATGTGTGAGACCAGTTGAAACGCCAGCTGCCGCCATTTTACACTATCCGGGATTTGGAGCACACCATCCAACATGTGTGGGCCAGTCTGCCACAGGACAACATCAGGCATCTGTTCGCCTCCATGCCGGACCGTATTGCAGCATGTATCACTGCACTGCATGGCGCAGCGCGCTATTGTAGATGACCAGAACGTGTGCAACAGATCCCTGTGTAATTGTCCTGCAGCTCTGTTTTTGCCATCACGTGTATCATTCATCTGTATCATTACGTCCATAAGATTTCAGTTCAATCCAATGCTTCCTTTTTGGTGCACAAATTTCATTGTCTGTGAGTGTACTTGTGGTTGAAAAACGCATTAGATACACACAAGCCATTCTCAATGCCGAGTTCAATTAATCTTTCACCATTATTATTCACACAAGGATCATTAAACTAACCCAGAACATTATCAGAAATGGTATTCTGCACACCTACTCTAGCATTGAAATCCCCTGCTGTTATAACTTTCTCTTTAGCACCAAGCTGGCTTAAAACAGCTTTTAGTTCATTCCAGAAATCTTCCTCCCTATGAAAAGGTTCCGAGTCGCAAGGAGCATACACTACAGCTATTACTATATCTGAAGTTTCACTTTCAAACTATTCCAAAAAATTCTCTCACTTATGGTGAATCAGCTATAGTGAATCAAGTTGTTCATGTTTTCACTTAAAATCACACCTACACCAGCCTGTCCTCTCACATTATCCAATACTCCAAACCACACACTCGCTGTTCCATTCACTTCTTTAATCCCAATTTCTTTCTTTTTTGTTTCACTCACACGCAGCACATCAAATCTATACTTATTCATTTCTTCAATCACCTCATTCATCTTGCCATTTATACCTTTAGTATTCCACATGCCACTCTTACACTTACTCAGCCGAGATGGCTTTCTCATATGCCGTTTGGAAATTCCTGTTCAATTACGTGGTGGACCATTCCTCTCAAGTGGGATAGGTCCACTCACACTAGGGTCTGTAACATTTCTTTGTGTCTTTTTAATCAGGAAAGTACACCAGTGTGGGGGATTAGCCCACAGCTAGCAGTTCCAATTGGTCATTCAACCTAAGGATTCTGGAACAAAACCCAGTGAGTTGGGGTCTTTTTGCCAATGTCACACAGAACTGGCTGTACCTCTCCAAGATTCACAGAGGCCCTTGTTGCTGTTCTGTGTGCCATTGTTGCTCATGGACTGCCCTGAGGAGGCAAACTCATCTCTCACTAAGACCACCCACTTGAAAATCATGATAACCCATACCAACTAGAACTGCCATTTGTTATCAGAAGTCCACTGTCATTGTATAAAATGTCATGAGCTCTCAATATAGTAGAATGTGGTACTTCATGTTTCATATCACTATGCAGTAGAGCCCTAATCAGCCTGCCTTATATGTGAAAATTTTGAAGAGTCAAAATCATTACTTTTGAGCTGAGCTGTCACAAATATTAAGCATATATACTATACAGAAAAAGGAGCGAAAGCAGCTAATGAGTTTTAATTACTTGATTATAGTACCTCCCCTCTTTCTCTGTTTCTCTTTAATGCTGCAATACACTGTGTGTGTGTGTGTGTGTGTGTGTGTACACACACACACACTATATTATCAAAAGTATTTGAACACCACACTGTTTTGGGACAAATGGCTTTATTATTGCAATTACTAATTAGTCATTCCACCTTTTGCTTGTATGACAGCTGCAACACGTTGAGGCATACTATCAACCAATTTCCGGTAGGTCTCGACAGGAATGGCTCGCCATTCATCCTGCAAAGCTGCTGCCAGAGTGGAGGGTGAATTCTGTTTTTGTCGATTTCATATCCTTCACTCAAGTTCATTCCAGGGGTGTTCTATGGGATTAAGATCAGGACTCTGAGCAGGCCAGTCTAACAGTTCCACCTCATTTTCAAGGAACCAGCACTGGTTTCCATAATACCGCCACATTGTTAGTAGGGCAGAATTATCCAAAACATCGAGGTACACTTTAGAGTTCATGGTTTGTGGTATAGTAATCAACAGGCCGAGTCCCATCCATGAAAAACAACTCCATACCATGATGGAGCCTTGGCTGATCGTAACGGTTAGAGGAACACAGTCTGATGAAAATCATTCACTGGGCTGTCGCCAAATCCAAACATGCCCATTAGATTGGAAGGGTGAAAAGTGACTCATCACTCCAAAGAGCAGCTTTCCAGTCACCCACAGTTCAGGAACAATGGGAGAACCACTGCTCCAAACAGCATTTTGCATTGATGTGTGTCTTGTGTGCCTCTGTGGGTAGTTATGGTTCTAACTGAGCCATTACAAGCATTTCCTACTTCAGCAGCGATGGAAACAGCAGAGGATGAACTGGATTTCTTAATATTTCTTACCATGACTTTTCTGTCATGTTCTGTCAGTTTGTGTGGTCTTCCTGAACTTTTTTTTTTTTTGCTGTAGTTGGACCATCCTGCTTCCACCTCTTCGCGACATCACTTACAGTCAATTTTGGTATGTTTAGTTTAGCTGCAACACTCCATATGGAAACGTTACTCAAATGACATCCTATAACCTGCCCAAGCTAGAACTTGGAAACTTCACGTCCACACGGCATACGCTTCAAAGTTACTGATAACATGACGGAACATATCAGCTTTATATATGTACCTGCCCACTCGTGGTGCACCTTTCTGCACAACCATTCTTTGCACTTATGCATATATTTGCTAGTGTCCGAATACTTTTGATAATACAGGGTATATACCCATCATTTCTTAAAACAAAAATGTTAAGAATGAAAATTGCTTGACTGAATAGCAAATAAATCTTTTGTGAAAAAATGGGTTTGGTCAGTAGCCTTATCTTATGAATTAACATGTTTTGTGAAAACATTATGTTGGATTTATTTATAAGTTTGTGCAATTACACTAGTCGACAGATTTGAAATTTTTTCTGTCTTATATGTCAGTGAATAGTGCGTAACATGCAACACTTTTGTGTGACATGGACCATTCAAGAATGAGCGACATTGTCTACTTTTCGAAATAAGTCACTGGTAAAATAAAGTACAAAGATATTGAATTGTGCAATTTGGGCATAGAATACAGCATTATCAGAAAGAAAATCGCAACAGGAATCGACAAATGTCATGATGTTAAAGAAAAAAATCCTTAGTTCACATATCTTCAGAAGAAATGAAACATTTGTGGATTGAATTGGAAAGCCAGACAAATAAAATGACCAACAAACCATATACCAGTGACAAATAAGCATATGGAAGAATGATAAGAATTTTGTACAAACAGGATTAACTCTTACCTTTACATTTGTGGATTGAATTGGAAAGCCAGACAAATAAAATGACCAACAAACCATATACCAGTGACAAATAAGCATATGGAAGAATGATAAGAATTTTGTACAAACAGGATTAACTCTTACCTTTACTTCTTCCTCCTCTCTTACCAGCATTAATCGCCCATCATGGTCAGATACCATCTTCCTTGATATCACTGTTCCATTCTGTTGATGTCTTGATGGAATCTTTTTCTTTATTCGGCACTTACAGCTCCTTAAGTTTCCTGAGAAAAAGTCCAAATGGGAATCCAGGAAGTGTATTTTGAGTGACATCAGACATCCTAGCCTCTGGTAACTTTGCAGGAGTTCTTTATCTAGCTCTTATGGCTGCTATTTTATTGCCCAGAAAACTTTTAACCACTGATGCAAATGCCTTCCAGGCAGCGAGTTCCAGAGCATTTAACTTTCCCTCAAAATTCTCATCTTTCAAAAGTTTTCTGATCTGGAGTCAAATGCATATCCCCTCTTTCACTTTTGCATCCCTTACACTTGGGAATATGTCAGGACACATATGTGAAACCTACTCCACTTTTGTCCAAAGCCTTCATAGAGTTTATCAACCAAAAATTTTATATTTAAAGGGGGAAGCAATATCTTCTCCCGGTCTAATAAATAAGCGTACTTAAGATTATGTTAATGCAGGACATAATTCTCTTTGTGAGGCCAGGCTTTCACAGTATAGTGTTCATCAGTTATTATGCTGTCCCACTGACAAAGACAACAAAAGTATCTCATAATCCATCGTGAAGTCCGAGTAGCAGGGTGATAATATTTAAATCTCCACACACTTGCCAGCAGTACTTGTTGTATTGGATTGCACTTAACAATGGCAACATACTCTTGTAAGTTTCTTTCATATCCACTGAATGTATCACTGGTATTGATGGTTTAGTGTTGCCATTGTGTAGAAACACAAAGACTTGTTTTTGAGGAATGTATGAAATCGTCCATTCCTGAGGGATATGCTTGAAACCAAGTTCAGCCATTCATCTATCAGTATTTGAATGCATGCACACATGGAAATTTTGCATTGTAAAGTACCTCAAAAAATGTTTGTGCCTCTTTCTGTACAATGAAATTTTAGTGCTTGGGGCTAGTAAGTTCCACTGCTGCAGATTGGACCCTAAAAGTTCGACTTGATGTTTGCTAAGATTAAGGTCTCTGAATAAGTCGTTTAGTTTCCTTTGATGAATCAGATGCAGTGTCGTATTATGTCCAGGACTGTAGGATGGATCAAAGGATGTTGATGGTTCACTCTCTTCTCCTGTTTCTTCTTCTGGAAGGGCAAATTCGTCCAATTGTGAAGGTGGCTGAGGAACAGGAAGTTCAGGTCAGTGTGGTACAGGACATATAGCAGGCAGAACAGTAGGGTATTATACTTTACATCTTGTTTTCTTTTATAATCCCTCTATTTTAGTGAGGCAAAAATAAGTCCTCTGCGTGGCTAGTCCGCTCGTGCCAGGCCATCAGAACTGTAAAAGGCGTACACCGTGGTGTGTCTCCATTCATCCACTTAATCAAATTTGTATGACATGTTGCGCAGGAAAGGTGGGGAGCCCATATTTTGTCTTGGTCACCAATGTGACACTCAAAATAATAATAATAAGCTTGTTTAACCTTGGTTGTCAAAGACCAATGCTGTTTCTTCACTGTGGACTGTCCACAAATGTAAGAAAACTATCTGTTGGATTTACACATTTGCGGCGGGTTCTATCTATTACAAGAAAATTAAATGCACATACACACGGTACAACAATCACTGCAACATGTCATGAGAACATTTCTTCAACTGAACGATATAGAACACATTTCACCACGAAACAAAACCTCAGCCACCTGTTGGCGTGGCGCCTGCAAACGAGGGGAAATCCTCATCGTAAACAAATGCATGTGTGTGTGCAGGACAGAGAATAATTACTTATAATTCCATCATATTGCCATAAAAATTAGCATAAAGTGGAAATTTGCCTAGAGCACAGTTGTCGATACACTGAGAAGCACTTCCAGTGGAGCCTTTTGGGTCGATAACTGAGTTATGTAAATCTTCGGATTTTCGCCTTTTTTAATGTTATTTTCTTTTTCTTTTTTTCTTTTGTAAAATGGTGGTGATGGCTCCCTTTGAAGGCCATATTCGTTATTGGCGCATAAAAATTGACTATAGACATTTCCATCCATGTGGCAAAAACCTTGTTAAGTAGTGCTATTAGTCTGTAAAAACAGCATTTAGTATTTATTGCTTTATATTCCTGTATTAGTAGCTTGTAAATATCTTATATTTTTATATGGTCTTTTCATTGGAGTCCTAAATTTCCATAAACAATAAAAAGTAAAGAAAATCCACTTTACAATGTTGAATATAGCTGTGACTTTCATATGTATATAAAAGCCCACAACAACATTCAACATTGTTGCAGAAAAGACTGGTAGGCAGCCCAAAACTGATTTGACAGAAAATAAATCAACAATTAAAAAATATGCCTAATTTAATTGGGTTGGACAGACATATAAAAGTAACTGGTCATAAAATGAACTGAGGTTCAGTTAAAATTTTTAGTCATCAGAAGAATATCATGAACAGGAATTTATTAAAGAAGTACTTAAAACTGAAAAGGAGAAGTGACTCCATTATCAATGATCACATGGATTAGTCATTACTGAAGTATGATTCTTAGTGATTAACCATAACTATCACAGTAACAGAATTGAGTTGAAGACCTGATGATGAAAATTATTTACAAAAATTTGCTCCAAAATATATAGGATTCTGGTGAGAAACCTGCATAGAAAAACTCAAATGAATTTTTGAATAACACTAAAAACACCCATGAAATCATTTATCACTATTGTGTATTTTCAGGTAAAGGAGTTTTTGGTGATGTAATTTTGGCAAATGCTGTTGGTATTGGAAAAGAAAATGAGGAAATTCTTGTGATTGTTAAGGTTCTTCAAAACAGTGGTACTTCTGATGAATTTAAAAAGGAAATTGATATGTTTTCTGGAGCAAAACACCAGAATGTGGCAACTTTATTTGCCACACAGTGGGGTGACAATCCTTACATGATTGTGGACTATACTGATTGGGTAAGTGACAATTTGTGCAATTTTGTTCATTTTACCATGAAGATCTGTTTTATTATTTATGTATAGATACTGAGGTGCCAGTTTATTATTATTTATATACATAAGAAAGGTGACATTGAGGATCTCGGAAACTACAGACCTATCAGCCTCCTATCAGTAGTTTATAAAATCTTCACTAAAGTTCTTTCACACCGCTTGAAGGTAACACTGGACATGGCTCAACCGAGAGAACAAGCTGGATTCAGGAGTGGCTACAGCACAATAGATCATATCCATGTGCTGAGAGAACTAATTGAAAGAGCGAGGGAATATGAACTTCCATTGTGCATGGCTTTTATCGATTATGAAAAAGCCTTTGATTCGGTGAAACCATCAGCAGTTACAATGGCTCTGAAAACCTGCGGTATTGAAGATGCATACATTAATATTATTAATAACATCTATGAAAATGCAAGTGCAAAGATTCGGCTGTTTGAAAATACAACACACGTAAAAATTGGAAAGGGAGTGAGACAAGGTGACACCATATCTCCGAAGCTCTTTAATGCCACATTGGAGGGTGTTTTTCAGTCGCTGAGCTGGGAAAACAAGGGGATAAAGATTAATGGAGATTATCTAACCCACCTTCGTTTTGCTGATGACGTAGTCATTTTTGCAACTACCCCATCAGAGCTGCAGAGTATGATCCAGGAACTTGCTGACAAGAGTAAAGAAGTGGGATTAAAAATGAACTTTCAGAAGACAAAAGTGATGTTCAATGCTTTTACAAGAAATGAAGATTTATCGATTGATGGAGAAAAGCTGGAGATAACAGACACGTACGTTTATCTTGGACAGCAGATATCAAGTGAGGGTCACATTGATGAAGAAATTAATCGGCGTACAAAACTTGCCTGGAGAGCTTTTGGAAGAAACAGCATAATTTTCAAGAGCAATATGCCATTATGTCTTAAAAGAAAAGTGTTTGATCAATGCATCCTTCCAGTGCTTACGTATGGTGCAGAGACGTGGACCTTAACTAAAAGAGACATACAAAGGCTGCAGACAACTCAAAGAAGCATGGAGAGGTGCATACTTGGTGTAACCAGGAGAGATAAGAAGAGGAACTCGTGGATCCGGAAAATGACAAGAGTGGAAGACATCATGATCAGAGTTAAATCCCTGAAATGGCAATGGGCTGGACATACTGCCAGAAGGACAGATCATCGATGGACAGCCGAAATTTTAGATTGGATTCCAAGGGACAGGAAAAGACCCAGAAGAAGACCACATGGGAGATGAGTGGATGAAATTCGAAAGTATGCAGGGGGGACATGGAGGAGACTGGCACAAGACAGACCGTTGTGGAGGAAACTTGGGGAGACCTTCGTCCAGCAGTGGATTGATAATGGTTGACAATGATGATGATGATGATGACTGAGGTGCCAGTTTATTAGGCACAACTGTCCTCACCACAAATGCTTCTCTCCAACATGTAAGACATCACTTGACCATGGAGTGCAATATAAATCAGGAAGACCATCTCATTGAGTATCAGTTGGCATTCAGTTTAGTGTTGGAATTAGCAAAACAAGTGATCTGAATGTCTTTGAACATGGCATGATAGTTTGCGCCAAGTGTGCCGCTTCGAGCATCTCCCAGATGACCATCCTCCTGGGGTTTTCATGTACTGCAGTAGCAAGGGTTTACCGTGAAGGATGCAAGAGGCAAAAATCCTCTATCAGTTAGCAGTCCTGTGGACAAAAACAGATGGTGGATCACAGGGTTCAAAGTAGTCTGGTGAGAATTGTACAAATGAATAGATGGCTCACAACCCAGTAAATCACTACAAAAGTCAAAATGGGTGTGCCAAGAGTCATCTCGAAATGCGCCATGTATCAGGCCTCACTGTGAATGGGCTACAACAGCCAGCCACCATGTCAGGTGCCAAGTCAGTGCATAGCACGAAAGCACACCTCTAATGGACACAGGAGCATTGACCCTGTACTGTTGAGGACTAGAGAAAGTCACCTGGATGGGCAGATCAAGGTCCCTTCTGCATTATGTGGGTGGCAATATCCAAATTTTGCATACGTAGCATGAGGCCATGAAGCCATCTTGTCAGGCTCAACAGTTATAGACAAGGTGGTGGCAGTGTGCTGCTCTGGGGAATATTTTTCTGAGACACATTAGGCCCTCTGATACCCATCAAAGGGCATCTGAATGCTGTGGCATATTTGAGAATATCGTTGCTGATCGAATTCATATCCCTTCATAGCTACAGTTTATCCTCAAGAGATGAACATGTCTACAGAAGGATAATGCACTAACTCACAAGGGATCACTGAATTGTTCCAGGAATATGCCAATGATTTTCCCTTCTTTGAGGGTGTACAGGGTCTCCAGATTTAAGCCCCATAGTGTATCTCTGGAATGAGGTGGAATAGGCTGTTCACTACAAGATTGTTCTGCCATCCAATTTTCAGCAACTCAATAATTTCTGCATGGTTCAACATTCTTTCATGACATTTCCAGCATCTGGTATGTCCCACACTCTGATGAATTAAGGCTGTTCTGCAGGACAAGGGTGACACAACATGCTAATAGGTAAGTGTATCAAATAATCTGGCATTACACACACTGATACATATATATTCACTGAAGAGCCAAAAAAATATGGCCACCTGCATAATATGATGTTGGCCCTCCATGTGCCCCCATAATGGCTCTTACCTGGTGAGGAATAGATGCTACAAGATTTCTAAAAGTGTCTTATGGTTTCTGGTACCAACATATTACCAGCAGATTCTTTAACTCATAAGTTATATGGTTGAGCTGCAACAGATCATATTTGCTGTTCAAACAAAAACCACAGATGCTCAATTGGATTGATGCCAGGGCAGTACCTGGAACTCTTCCTCTTGTTCCACTAACCATTCTCAAACAATCTGGGCAGTGTGGCATGGTGCATTATTCTGCTGAAAGAAGGGGCACTACTAGAGGGAAAAGACCACTGTCATGAAGGATGTACCTGGTCTGCAATGATGTTTAGGTAGGTGGTAGATGTCATAGTTTCCTGCACGTTAATGACTGGACCCAGGGTTTCCCAGCAGAGCATGCTCAAAACATTACACTTCCTCCACCAGCTTATTTTCATCCCATGGTGTATCTTGGTGCCAACACTTCCCCAGGTAAGCGACGCACATGTACCTAGTGGTCCACATGGTGCAACAAAAAATGAGATTCATCGAACCAGGTGATCTTCTTCCAATCATTCAAGGTCCAGTTTTGATGCTCACCTGCCCTTTGTAGGCACTTTCGATGGTGAACCACGGTTAGCCTGGGCACTTGGAGCAGCCTGCAGCTATGAAGCCTCGTTTTCAGCAGGGTTCAATGCGCTGTGTGTTGGGACACATCACACCTGTCATGAGCATTTAAATTACTGGCGAGCTGTACCACAGCATCCCTTCTGTTGTCTTGTGCCATACAGAATAACCTTCACACACCATTGTCATTGATGAGCTGTGGTAGGTTCAAACCTTGTCAGTGGTTCATGGTGTTTTTCCTTCCTCAGACCACTCTCTGAAGGTGAAGATACTAACCACCGCTGACTGTGAGCACCCTACAAGCCTTGCCATCTCGTAAATGTTCTGACCCAGTCTTCTGACGATTGCAATTTGGCCTTCATCAAACTTGCTTAAGTCCGCTGCATTTCCCATCTGAAGAACAGAATAACACTGATTAACAGAGCTCAGTATTGGGTGTTATTTATACCATTTCATGACCTTAACACGTGCTGTCATTTACCTGCAGTTTCTTCGATTTACATGAAGACAGGCTGATTATAATGTTTTGGCTCATTAGTGTCATTTACTCTTGCTCTCATCAGACTAAGTAAAGTTCATATAATTCTTTTTCTTTTCATCATTTGACCCATTTTTTACCCTTTTCCAACAACATTTAAAATAAGCTTTTTTTAAAATGATTTATCTGCTCATTAATGGAAAACCCAATCTCAATCATAAATTCTTTATAACAGAGCTGGAGTATAAATGTTTGAAGTATTAAACAAGGACAAAACCTATTCAGAAATGGCTCAAATTGGCCAAATATTTGTGGGAAATATATTCATGCAAAAAAAATGGCTTTCATATAGCATAAAATTGCCTTTTTGTTTCCATATATTTTTTTCCCCACACTAATGGAACTAATGTTGGCATTCCATTTCTCCTTTTCAAAAAACTGAGTATCTAAACTCTGTTCTATTGTGTACGGGATCATAACCCAGGCATTTTTTTCTGGCAGAACACACTGGAACAGCAATCAAGCACTTTTTTTAACACAACAGTTTTTGGTTTTGAAGTTATTGAATAATTATTTATCTTAAAAATATAATTCAGTAACACCGGGATTACCAAGATGACTTTCATTTTACTTTGTTGTCAAATTTTTGAATTGCACACTAACCCATTGTCGGGACTGGCTCAAGAGAGTAGGTGTGCCACTCAAGTGGTAACACCCAGCCTTTCTGTTCCTTAATCGCGGCACCTCTTCTTCTTTCGATTTGTAGACTTTCTTCGAACTTCCATTTTTCAAAAAGCTGTTG
Organism: Macrothele yani; assembly: GCA_039090855.1. Classification (NCBI taxonomy): domain Eukaryota; kingdom Metazoa; phylum Arthropoda; class Arachnida; order Araneae; family Macrothelidae; genus Macrothele; species Macrothele yani. Next base: position 1,881,343 of record CM077022.1, on the reverse strand, counting down.
ATGTGAAAGAATTTTTAAATAGTCCCGGTTAATCGAATATCTGGTGCTTTGTATGTGTCTGTCAAGGCCTGTCTTGTTGTAAACATTCCTTATAGATGCTTTATGTTCTGCCACACTCGTTTGAAGTTGTTTTCCTGTTTTTCCTACATATCTGTTACTGCAATAGCAATTTACACCATAGACCACCCCTTCTTGTAGTAGGACATTTTTTTCTTCTGTTTAATGGGAAGGAAGAATTTTTAAATTTTATTGTTTAGGTTTGGAGTAAGTTGAACATGGAATTTGAAGCTAATCCTGTGAAGTTTTTCAAATAAACCTTTATGGTAGGTGACTTTTCTGGTAAGTTTAATGTTTTGCTGATTGTTTATGATTTAACTGTATAGTTTTGTTTTAAAAAATTCTATCGTTGTAGAAGGATAATTACTTTCAGCAAGAGTACTTTTTAATTCTTTTTATGGAGTTTCTTTGATGCTTCTGAAGGATCTAGAGCTTCTATTTTTTCCAGGAATTGTGAAGCCAGATTAAATTTAATATAGGAGGGATGGTAAGAGTGGTATTCAGAACTTTGTTAGTATTGGTAGGTTTTTTTATATAAATTTGTAGTAATTTTTTCTCCTGAGGCTGTATGGGTCATGTCTAGAAAGTTCAGGTTATATATAGTCTTGCTGAAGTTCTGAAGTGAATTTGAGAGAATTATCCAGGCTATTAAATATGTTGAAGATATTTTCTAGGAAAGTGTCATCATTGTTGTCAACGATTAGAGGATGTCATACATATATCTCACATGCAGGCAGAACAATGAAGGTTGGGGTAGAGTTATTTTATCTTCAAGTTTCCCCAAATAGTAGTTTGCCAGAAGTGGAGCCAGAGGAGAACCCATTGCTAAGCCTGAGGTCTGATGTAGAATTTTTCTTTAAATTGAAAGAAGTTGTTCTTCAAAGTAAATAACAGAAGTTCATAGAGTTCTGTGTGCTTTTATTTGCTATGTCTGTGAAAAACAGTTTTGTCTATTCAGTCTTTTGCTAAAAATCTTATACTCAGGACAAGGTTGATGAAGAATTAAAACCCATCTTGAATAAAGGTAGCAACTTTGACTTATCTTCAAGAAGCATTAACAAAAAACAATAAAACAAATAATTATTGAATTAGAAAGTGTTTGTAGCTCACTTGATGAGCTAAATCCTATAACTGCAGGTGAAATGAAAGCTGAGTACTTCCAATGTATTGCCAAATTTCTGGAAAAAGTTAAAAAGCAAGATACTGAAAATACTAGTAATCAATTCAATCTACTAAAAGAATTCAAAAATAATGAAGACATTATTGCATTGAAAGCAGATAAAAGCAAAGCCATAGTGTTATTGGAAAAAGAAAAATATTTTAATAAAGATAGAAGAAGAATGAAAGAAACCATTAAATGAAGAAGTCAAAGAAAACCCAGGCAGTGGGACCAGTCTACAAAAAAAAATCTCAAAATTAATCAGATCACTAAGAAAAAATAGCCAGCTTTTTGAAAATTACAAAAACTTTTCAAAATTACACTTCAGAATTTTTAAACTGTATGGTACAATAAAAATACACAAGTCAGGTGCTCTTAATCACCTAAAAAAAGCTTTTTCCCACTCATCTGGCAATCACCAGAAATTAAAAAAAAACTGCCAAAAAAAGTTAGAAAATCTCCCTATTATGGAGCACCTTATTCTTGCAAGTCTCGATATACTGCCTGTGTACACAAACCTTGACCACCTTATAGGATTTCTGGCAGAAGATGTAGCAGACAAATTTGTTTCCCTCAAACATAGTAAGGAAAAACTCTATGAACTTCTGTTATTTACTTTCAAACATAACTTCTTTCAATTTAAAGAAAAATTCTACAAACAGACCTCTGGCTTAGCAATGGATTTTCCTTTGGCTCCCTTACTGGCAAACTACTATATGGGGAAACTTGAAGATAAAATAATCCTTCTCCAACCGTCATTATTCTGCCTATATGTGAGATATATGGATGGCATTATTATACCAGTTGACATGAATCTCTCCCAGTAAACATCTTCAATCTATTTAATATCCTAAATAATTCTCTGAAATTCACTTTAGAACCTACTAAAATAATTAAAAAATAATGAAAAATAAAATTGAATATACAATAACCTGAACTTTCTAGATGTGACCCCTACAGCTTCAGGTGGAAAAATTACCACACTGGCATGCAAAAATGAAGGACGACACGGTTTTTCAAATGTAACGTCGTGCAGAAGTGCTCCACATCGACTCAAATCATACCATAAGATCCCCAAGATGTAAGAATATGGGACAAGTGAGCAAAACCGTCCAAACAAGGAATCCAAAGGATACAAAGGCACTTTATTGAAAAGGTAGCTTCGAGCACAACTGGACAGAAGACAGAAACGTCCATGTGACAGGCGGCTGCCAAGAAAAATCCAGTCTTTAGTAGGGGATATGATCACTCCTGATTGCGTTGCAGGATTTACAACGTCTGTCCATGCTGAGGACGAGGTTGTCAAGGAGCTGTTGAGGCATCGCGGGCCCATTCCTCTTGTAGCGCCAATCACAGCTGCGGAATCGTTGCTGGCGGCTGGTGACATGCTGCCAAGCATCTCCTGAGAAGGTCCCACACGTGTTCGATTGGATTTAGGTCAGAGGACATTACGGGCCATTCCATGCGTTGAATATCTTTACTCTCCAACAGCTCTGCAACAGCCACTGTACGATGAGGTGTAGCGTTGTCATCCATGAAGAGGAACTCGGGACCCACAGCACCTCTAAACAGACGCACGTGAGGCAGGAGAACCTCGGTACAAAAGTGGACACCAGTGACTGAACCTCCTTGGAAGATGTGTAGGTCAGTACGGCTACCAAGCATGATACCGCCCCAAACAAGAACTCCGCCACCTCCAAACCGGTCCTTTTTTATGATGTTGGAGGTGTGATTGCGTGTTCCCTGCTCTCTCCAGATGTGTATACGTCCAGAATCGCTCATCAGACTAAATCAGCTCTCATCCATAAAGAGAACTTGACCCCATTGCTGATGTGTCTAGTTCTTGTGTTCCTGGCACCACAGAAACCGCCATCTCCGATGAGCAGGCGTTAATGGCACACACCGTTCTGGTTGTCCTGCAAATAGACCACCTTTGTGCAGCCTCCTGGCCATGGTAAAACGCGATAACGGACGTCCAGTTGTCTGTTGCATGTGCCTTGCGATTTCTCCCGCTGTCTGCCGTCTATCTCTTCTCACCAGTTGGACAATATACCGCTCATCCGCCACCGTGGTTGCTCGTGGACGACCACTGCTAAACTCTCGGACAGCTGTTCCTGTCGTTTGAAATTATCTCCAAGCTCGTGAAACGATGCTGTGAGCGATCCCGAACTCCTCGGCCACACTAGTCACACTTCGACCTTCTTCCAACTTCCCAATGACGCGACCTCGGGTAAAGTCATTCAGATGTCATCTACTAGATTGCCTGTTGGCCATATCACACGGTGGCAGCAACTCGACGTCGTTCAAACCGATGTACACCGTGCAATAGCTTTCACCAAATTGCTGAGCGTACACCGCCCGTGTGCTTTATAACCTTCTAACACTTGCCCCACCTTCTACGTCATGCAGTATATATGCACATGCCCTACCGTACCGGACCCTAATCTATCTCCTGAGTGGTCTTTCAGTCTGTTCTGCCTGCTCGTTCCGCTGTTATGTTAATTTCTCCTCTTCGTCCTTAATTTTTTCACACCAGTGTATAAATTTATATAAAAATTCTACCAATACTAACAAAATTCTGAATTACCACTCTTACTGTCTCTCCTATATTAAATTTAATCTGGCTTCATAATTCCTGGAAGAAATAGAAGCTCTAGATTCTTCAGAAGCATAAAAAAAACTTCATAAAAAATAATTAAAAAATACTCTTGCTAAAAATAATTATCTTTCTACTATGATAGAACTTTTTAACAAAAATATAAAATTAAATTGTAAACAATCAAGCAATGACATTAAACTTTACAGAAAAGTCACCTACCATGAAGGTTTATTTGAAAACCTTTAGGGTTTAAGCTTAAAATTCCCTGTTCAACTTGCTCTGGACCTAAACAATAAAATTGATTTTTTTCCCTCCCATTAAACAAAACAAAAAAAATCTACTACAGGAAGGAGTGGTCTACAATGTAAACTGCAATTGTGGTAACACATATGCAGGGGAAACTAGAAGACAACTTTGAACACCCCATTATAGCATATCCCACAATGTTCAATTGGGTTACAGTCAGGGGAGTTTGAGGGCCAAGGCAATGTGGCAAATTTGTTGTTGTGTTCCTCCAACCACTCAGTAGTTCCATGAGCCCAATGACATCATGCGTTGTCCTGTTGAAAGAAAGATGGCACTGTGATCCTGGTAAACCTCCTGTAGCTATTGGAGATGGTTGACTAAGAGAGATCCCTGTAGCATTCAGTGTTTGTGGAATGATAACCAATGGATCTACGGCTTACCAGAAAGCTCCACAGACCAGAACATCACCTCCAGGTGATGGTGCAACCAGGGGATAGGGCTTCATGCTGTTTATGCCATATGTGAACTAGGCCATTAGCATGGTGCAGCAGGTAACAGGACTCATTACCACAGATGACCTTCTTCCATCTGTTGAGGATCCATCGTTGATGTTTTTTGGCCCATGCTGGCCATGGTGTCATCATGAGTAAGTACCCTTGTTGGTCTCTAGTTGTGGAAACCTAGGTGAATGTGTAAATAGGTCGAACTGCACCACTGCTGTACTGTGCGGATGAGCTGGGTGACTGTTGCACATCGCTGCTGAGATACCAGTTGTGACACCCGATGCTCACCCCCTTAAGATCAACCCAGCATGTTTGGCCAATGTGAGCCCTTCTGCTGGATGTCTGTGCATGGTTAATCCAGTCCTGGTTACACCCTTGATAGAATAGTATGGGAGCAGCCAACAAGTGCGGCTGTTCCCAAAATACTGGCACCTGCCCACCAGGCCCCAACTATCTGGCCGCAGTCAAATTGGCTTAGGTTGCCATGTTTCCCCATTACAGGCAAATGTTTACTGATTACGTACAGAGAATAGGTGTGCACAATTTATAGTAGCCTCATGCAACGTTGATATCATGTGGTACTTTATCGCTCCGAACATCTAAAACGGGGGTGTTGCTAATGCAAAGCTGACTCAATGTGTTAAGCTTCATGGAAGGTTCAGATACTCTTTTAATTTGGAAATGCTAAAGAATTGCAAAGTAAAAAGTCATTTTAATATGATACCCATTACCATACTTAAAAACTGAAAAGTGCTTTAAAATCAAATACATTGCTCATTCTTCACAGTATTTTTTAAGCACTTGACAATCCAATTATGCAAGAGTGAATCAGTTACCTTTTTAATAACCAATCCAAACACATATAATCCCCCCCCCAATTTTCAAGAATAACTATTATTCAGAAATTAGTTTATTTTCCCATTTAAATTCTTATAGTAGCCTTTTTCCCCTGTTGAAACATGAATGGGTACTGATTAGTTATTTTAGCCAAAATCCACGCATGTAGTGCTTTCATGGAGCAGTCCAATAATTTTTTCCTTGTGTCTGAACCATATATGTTGTTATTACACTGTCATTTAAATGTTTTCCTCTCAATTGTTTTCCTAATTCTTTTTATCCAGCTTTTTTATTTTTAGCTGTATTTTAAGATTAGCATAAAAATTGCTCCAAAGTGAAACTGTTGATCTGCTTAAGGCTCAAGGCTGTACTTTGGAAGAATATATGCTACCAGTTTTTGAAAACTGATATTTTCATTTATTTTAAACTGAAGATTTTGTATTCAATAATTCAAGCTTCACAACAAATGATTTTCTTTGAACTTGAAATTAGTTCTTCTGAAACCTCTGAAATATTTTTATGCCCATCCTATAACCTTTATATTTAGCATTTTCATTAATTTTCATTCTTCAAATTTCATCTTTCTGATGCCTTAGAGTGCTAACATCAGTTCAGAGTTTATTGATCTGTAACATACATATATACATATCACTAAGTTGTTCTCTGAGATTCAGAGGTTAGCTCCACAAAGAAATACAAACTACCAGATCATGGTGCGTACGCTCCTTGAAATCCTTGAAAAGTCCTTTAAAATTAATGGACCATTTTCAAGGCCTTGAAAGTCCTTGAAAATCTTTAGGATCCATGAAAAGTCCTTGATTTTTCAGAATCTTATATTTGTAATTCCAGTATTCTTTCTGTCCCTTTCCCGCCATTTTCGCTTACTTCTCTTTTTTTCTTCTTTGCCATTGACAGCTTCCCTCCCTCCCCCTAAATGTTAGAAGGCACCTATCCCATAAACTCACTGGGCACCACTCTTTTAAGACAGCTAATGACCTGAAGCAAAGAGGTCCCACAGAAAGATAAGTTACATTACGATTACAGTGAGACAGCAGGAGGGGAGCTTGTGAAAGGGCGGGAGCAGCAACCTCTCCCCCGCACTTGGCTTGCTTTTCATTGTTCAGCAGACCCCATCTTCGGTGAAGGTCGTTTGGCAGATACATCCAGCGGGAAAGCATAGCAGTTGGTTCTCTCTGTCAATCCGGACAATGAGATTGGGAGAAAATATGTATACAAAAATTTAAATTTCCCAATATTTAAAATTAATGAGTGCAATTTTTACAATGACCAAGACACACACAACAAAAGTTTCGTTTTGAATTTCTTCAAAATCCGTCAAAAACTTTAGAAGTTACACTTGTGAACGCATTTTTTTCCGACTTGTTCCACTCATACGTGATAATTTATTTTAGTTTTAATTTTTTTGAAATCACTGAATAGATTTATTTTAGCAAAACGTAAAAGAAAATTTTATGTTGGAGGATCTTGGTGATTGTAATAAATTCGATGGTTTTTTTATTGCAGGATTTTTTTTTGTTTCAGATCTAGGGGCGTTGAGGCATTCTTAAACATATTCTGAATATAAATTGCAGAAGCATTCATACCCTTGGCTTTGTCTTTCTGCACAATTACTTAACGTAAAATTGCGTGGCTCGCATTCTATGAAATTTCAGTACCGTATATACTCGTGTATAGGTCGACCCCCCCCCCCCCCATTTTTATGAATATCTGCAGTTTTTGTATATCTACCTACCTTGTGCATAAATCAAAAAAAAAAAAATCCAAGGATGTGGCCACATGCGGAAATGTGAACCTACTATTTATTGTTGTAGCTCTCTCACAATGTTGCTTGTGGCAGTTTCCCACAAAATGTGGGTGGAATTGAGGCACAATTCTGGGAAGATGATAGGGCTTACCACCCTGGTTAGAGAGTTTGCAGGGGAAAGTTACACACTTCACTTTTGCACATGTTCCCCCCCCCTCGTTTCTCCCACTTTTTTGCGAGCGTTTTCTGCAGTTACATCATTCATAGAGAGTAAAGCATTTGCTCCCGCAGCAAACGAATCATGATGCATTTACCAAACATCTAAGGCACATCGTTATTTAAAAAGAAAAAAAAATCTTCCTGAAACATATTTGGAAAGCGTAAATAGGTCTTGATATCAACCTGATAGTTTTTTTTTTATCCCATAAAGAATATGCATGTCACAAAAAATAAATGTGAACTTTTGAAGTTTTCAATGGATCTCTTCAAAATTTAAAATGAATCTTTATTTTGATGTATTGTGGACACTGTAAAATTTGCACGCAGCTGTTAAAAAATAATTTGTCCTATAAAATTTTCTTCCACTACCCTGTGCAGCGTAACAGCTGTCAGTCAACTGCTAAGCTGGACGAGTGTGTGATTGACAGAGAGGTCGTTTATCTACTCCCAAATTTCATCCCTTCTCTCCACCGTGTTTGTGACAAACAATCTGCTTTAGTGTGTGTCAAACAACTAAGCTTCCTTCTAAATGGCAGCAAAAAAAAAAGGAAAAAGTACTTCGCAAAACTTTAGGTGAAAACATAAACAAGTACTCTCCGAAGAGGCTTGGAGTGCCAAATAAAGCAACTTAGCTGGCGCGCGCGGTCAAGACAGTGGGAGATGTGTTATATGTGGAAAACACTCGCAGGTGTTCATTGGCCAACAGAACAGTTAGAACCCCGCACCACAAAAAAAGAAGTTTAAACAAATAGCACAATGAAAAGACATAAATCTCAAACACAAGAAAAATCGCAGATATTTTCTCTATAACCGTTTTGTATTGATTTACTGTCATAATATATTTATGATCGATATCAACAAACTAAACTTTAATTATGTTATTTGGTGTCATAGAAGATAGAAGCATGATGATAATTCTTTCCTGTGAGAGGCCGACCTCCGAATAAGAAGTATGCTCCAGTGGGCTACCGATTTCAGCCTTCAACAAGTATATATGCTAAGGGAAAATGTACTAAGAACAATGTGGCCCCTGAGTAAAGAGGACTACTAAGATAACTGAAGTTATTACAATAGTATAAGGCATGTTCTGGATTTATCTCTAGGTGTAGAAAAAAATTCAGAACAGGTGTATACTTCTGACATTTACTTCTGATTTGATTTGATTTCCCCTTCAAAAATTTGAGTATTGCAAGTTGCTGTTTTGCTATGATAAATTTAAGTTTATCAAAACTTATCAAAATTGTGTGAAACTTTACATCCATGGGTGAAAATCACTTTAAAATAGCATAATGAAGTATAAATATTTAGTTCCATGAAAAAAAAAAAGATTGAAGGAGGAAGGAAGTTTTATTTGTAAAGGGGAGGGGAATTCCAAAAGTGTAAAAAAAATGAATTTCTGGTCCGATCGGGAGATTTTTAGCATTTACAAGCTACAACTCGACACATTATCTGAGGGCATGTGCCTACTCAGGAAACCTGGGGGGGGATATCCAAATTATAAAACAAAGTATTTCCGGTTGTAAATGCTGAAAATCTCCATATTGAACCAGAAATACTTTATTATTTATACTACTGGTACCCCACCCTCCCCCGACAGGTTTGCTGAGTAGGTTCATGCCCTCAGATAATGTAATGTCTCAAGTTGTAGTTTGTAAATGCTGAAAATCTTCCGATCGGACGAGAAATTCATATTTTATAATTTTGCCCCCCCCTCCCCCGACAGGTTTGCTGAGAAGGTTCATGCCCTGAGATAATGTCTGGAGTTATAGCTTGTAAATGCTGAAAATCTCCCGATCGGACGAGAAATTCATTATCATTAATAGTTTTGGTGTTATCCCCCCCCTCCCAGGTGTCCAGGACAGGAACATGCCCTCAGATAATTCGTTGAGTTGTAGCTGCTAAACGCTGAAAATCTCCCGATCAGACCAGAAATTCTTTATAATTCATATTTTTATGAGCATTGGAGTTATTACCTGATATTCTAAGGTATGTAAATGCCATTAAAAAGAAATCTCTTCCCACTCCTCAGTGCAAGTCTTTTTCAGTTGTCCAACATAGTGTAGAGGATAATCTTCTTGAAGTAAAATTGCATATCTTTTTGTCAGTTGCAAAAGTTCTATATCCATTCCTTCTGAAATATCAAACTGATAAGCCTATGATTTTCTTCTTGTCTGATGATTTCAAACAACTTCTGATATCACTACTGCAGAAGTTCATTCAATCACACATCATGAAAGAAGCAAATATCCTGTTCAAGTTGATCAAATTAGATTTCAAAGATCCAAAATTACATTGCAAACTGGAAAACATTGACATTGGATTTATTGCTGAAAAAAAAACTGAGGACACTTCTTGCCATGAAAAAGTCAGCAGTTGTGATGTATTCAACATTAGAATGGAATGCAAAAGTTTTCTTGTTACAGTTGTGGCTAAACTGACTGAAAAATCACCTGTGACATACAGTTTAGTGAGACACCTGTCGTGCTTTGACCCAAGACACATGGCAATAACAAGCATAGTTGTGTGAAAAAATTGCATCTAGTTTTGAATTACCTGACTGAAACTAATCAGTTGCAAGAGAGTGAATGTGATGATGTAATTAGACAGTTTTCCATTTTTCTAGACACTGAGATGGCTACTGAACATTCACTCTTCAGTGATTTTGACCCAGAAAATTCTCGTGTGGACACATTTTTATGTGCAAAAATAAATATTAAGAAATATTCCACTTTGTGGAAAGTTGTTGGACAAATGCTTTTGCTCAGTCATGGTCAGGCAACTGTTGAACGTGGCTTTAGTGTCAACAAAAAAATTGAGATAGAAAATATGAAAGAGCATACATACATAGCACACAGGCTGATATGTGACTACATAAAACTTTCAGGTGGCGATGTGCACAACATTACGATCACCAAAGAATTACGAAGTTGTGTAGCTAATGCACGGCAAAAGTACCTAACATATTTGGAAAACCAAAAGATGGCATCTTTGGTATGAGGTCAGAAGAGAGCTGTTGATTCTGAAAAGGCAGATGAACTGAAAAAAAAAAAATATGTCTTGAAAAAGACCTACAAGAACTATTGAAACCTGCTGACAGTTATGCTGAGCAAGCAGAAGATACTAGTGAAGTAACAATGATTGCCAAATCGAACAGTCTTAGGCATTCAGCCAAGGATAAGCAGCAAAAGTTGTTTGAAATTGAGAGGACTTATTTTAAAGGCTTGAGTAGTTAAAAACACAAGCTTTTAAAGGTTATGTAAAACACAAAAAGACTGATTATAAGAATTACATTTAGATTAACTTCTCATAAAAATTTTGCTTATTTCAGAGCTGTTTTTTATTATTTTTTTGCTACCAAATTTCATATAATCCAGAATATTCTTCAGTATATCATCATTGTGCCAAATAATCATCATAAGGGCATGATGCTTTTTTTTTCTGTTATGCTACAAGACAATTAATGCTTTGCAACTTACAAAAAATATTTATGAGTATGTATCACAGATACTTTTAAGTTTATATTATACAGGAGTGCAGTCTTGCACTTAAGTAATTAACAAGCTGGCACTGGTTCCATAGTCAATAGAAGTGAAGTATGGATTCTGCAGGGTAAGTTACTTGCTTAAATAATCATTTTGTGTTTTATTTTACATTTGGGTGTTTAAAGCTGGGTAACATGGCATTATATGCATAGTATGCATTTAAGATAATGCCACACACCCAATGCTGTACAAAAATGTTTTAGTTGAAGCTTCAAAGCAACAGTTTTCCAAAGGTGCATAGGGTTGTCATCTTTCAGACTGTCAAAATTTTGTGTAGATGTGCTAACAGTTCAGTATTATTAGTATTGTGTTTCTAATCCTTTAAGCCATTGCAGTAATGGTGTAACTGATTCTATATTTACTGTACATAAAATAACATCTTTTAACTGACTATGCACATACTAATCCCTGCCCCCAGTTTTTTTAAATATCTAATCACACAACACAGTTTCCTGTGTATTATATAGCAAAGTTCATTTTACTTTTTTGCAATTTTTGTTTGCTTGTTCCTTTAGTATATTCACGAACAATACAAGCAGTTTGTCTTATTCAATTATTAATTAGAACTCTTTCTGGCCAAATGCACTAATAAAATAAATAGTTGAGACTTAATTTGCCAAAGCTAGTAACTCACTGGGGAATTCGAACACTGTTTTTAGCCAAATAAAATGTTGTCGATAATGCCCTTGAAAAAGAAAAATTTTCCCTTGAATAGTCCTTGATTTTTTCTGGTCAGTGGGCTACCATGCAGATAAATTTCTAACTGATTATTTACTCACTGTTGCTGTATCAAACTTCTCCATTTACAGCCATCTTGACACACAACTCGGGCTTCATGACATCCATCACACAGCGTGCACAAGAACTTCATATTCATAATCTTTTTCTCATACAGGCACTCTTGAATCTGATCCCATGACTTCCTTGGTTTTCCTCTGCCTTTCCTTCCTGCCACTTGGGCTAAAAAAAATTTCTTAGTATGCATCTCATCACTCATTCTTTCAACATGGCCAAACCACCGAAGCATATTAGTCTCCACCTTGCTAACAACATTTTGCTTCACATTACACAACTGCAACACATCTTCATTCCTCACATGATCAGAATGTATCTTGCCACAAACCCCATGTAAGTAATGCATTTCTCCAGCACACAAATGACTCCTATGTGTTTTCTGTAATAGTCAGGTTTCACTGCCATACATCAGAGTAGGAACAGTTACACTTTCATACACAGCCATGTGGGACTGACTCTCTCGAGAACCTATCATTCCTGTGAAAACCTCCCAAAGCAGCTATGGCTTTCAATGAAAAATTCACTCGCCTACTAATTTCACCATCCAATTTGTTATCTCTGTCAAACATGCTTCCTAAATACCCAAACTCATTCACCTGGTCAATCACTGTGCCATTTATACTTACATTACATTCAGTGCTACCCGTTCCTCTCTCAAAAACCATAACTTTGGTTTTTCCCTTATTTATACTCAGTTTGAATTTCATGCAAACTTCGTGCATCCGAGTCAACATACTCTGCAACTCACTTTTGCTCTCTGCCAACAGGACAGTGTCATCAGCATACAGCAATCTGCACACACGGATATCACCAAGACATAAACCACTATTATCTATTTTGGCATCACGCATGCATGCATCCATAAATATATTAAACAGCCATGGTGACATTACACAACCTTGTCTAACTCCTGCACCAAAAGAGAACCATTTTGATAAAACACCATTCACTCATACCAGCATACATGGCTTTTACACTATTAAGTAGATTCCCAGTAACACTATATTCACTACCAGCATACATGGCTTTTACACTATTAAGTAGATTCCCAGTAACACTATATTCATTCAATACCTTCCACAAAAGTGTCTTATTTACTCTGTCGTAAGCTTTCTCTAAGTCTACGAAGGCAGCAAAACTTTCTTACCAACAGCCAGGTACTTTTCAATCATTATGCGCAATGCAAAAATTTGGTTAGGGCAGCCTTTACCAGACATAAAACCACTCTGAACATCCCACGCTTTCTCTGATGTTAGACCTCGTACTTTATCAATAATGACCTTACCAAAAACCTTCCCTGGCACACTGAGTAGGCTAATATCATGATAGTTCTTGCAGTCAGTCTGATCACCTTTTCCCTTATACAAGGGAACAATGATAGCATCCTTCCAATTCCAAGGGACCATTCTTAACTTCCAGCACAACTGGTAAATTTCAGTTAACCAGTCATTTACAGAGTTCAACTTCTCAGCAGTTATGCCATCAATTCCCAAAGCCTTACCATTCTGAAGAGATTTTTGAAATTTACACACCTCTTCTCCTGTGCTTCCCTCTTTCACTGTGACATCATCTGCTTCTGCCTCAGAATCACCTTTGCTTTCTTGATCTAATAACTCACAGAAGTGTTCACCCCATCTTTCACTTCCTTGGGCTTCCATATCATTTCCTCGATCATATTTTTCGCACAACTTAACCCCCCCCCCCCCCTATTTTTCCTGAGTCTCACATACTTCCAGAAAGTTTTTCTATCTTTCCAAAAAGCCAATTCATGCCTTTCCACCTTCCCCTTCCTATCTTTTGCCTTACTCTGGCGAACCAGCTTTGCTGCTTCACGCGTCTTACAGCGATATTCATCCACAGAAACTCTTTCTTGCAACATCTCCAAATAGGCTTCCTTATTTCTTTTTACTGCATTTTCAATCTCACTATTCCACCAAGGATCACCTCCACTGTTACTGTGGATGAATATCGCTGTAAGAAGCGTGCCACAGACCTCTTCCACAGCAGTGACAACACAGTTCTTAAAACATTCCCACTTCTTTTCTACATCCCTCTCACATGACTTCAGTCTTTCTCCGAGTAAGTTAGAGTGATGCTGATTATCTTCAGAGAGCCTTTCAACCTTTATTCTTTCCATCCTAGACCTCTTCCTATTCCTTTTCCTCCAACCAACATTCAGTTTCACTCATGACACTGCCAAGTAATGATCAGAGCCAACATCTGCACCTCTCATCACACAAGTGTCAACAACTAAGTGTTTCAGATGCTGATCATAAACAACAAAATCTACAACACTCTTTTGACCAACAGTACGATTGTCCCAAGTATATGTGTGGATATACTTGTGGTTGAAAAATGTATTAGATACACACAAACCCTTCTCGATGCAGAGTTCAATTAATCTTTCACCATTATCATTCACACAAGGATCATTAAACTTACCCAGAACATTATCAGAAATCGCATTCTGCACACCTACTCTAGCATTGAAATTCTCTGCTATTATAACTTTCTCTTTAGCACCAAACTGGCTCAAAATAGCTTTTAGCTCATTCCAGAAATCTTCCTATCAGAAGGTCACAAGGAGTATAGTCTACAACAATTACTATTCTCTGCAGTTTCACTTTCAAAGAAATCCAAAGAATTCTCTCACTATGCAGCTATAGTGAATCAAGTTGTTCTTCATCTTTTAACATTGTGTTAATTGCTTTAACAGCTGAATTGTATCAAGTAACAATTCAGTAAGTTTTTTCTCATGTTCATTTTTGTGTCGGTAGTGTTTTTGTCTGCCTCTTGTCTGGTAATCAGCTGATGTCTTTTAAGGATTCATCTGAATTTTTACTCCTAATTCAAATGTTTTATTTATTCATACAATTATTCCTTGAGTTTGGGTTGTGGCTTCATTTGATCTTCACAATTCTTCAAGTTCAGTAATTGTGAACATTTTTATTTCTTATTACAAATCTTCATTGATACATTGGCCATTACTCTGAGAATCCTGAAATGTCATTTTCAAATTTTATATATTCATTTTTGATAGGCTGTAAGTAGCGGGTTTATTCAAAATAATATCGCATTATTATCCCATTCTTCTATTATTGTTTTGTTTCTTATTGAAAGTCCTTGTAGCTTCACAACTCTGTGCCCTCATTGTCATGTAGAGAGGAGACTGATCCCTGTGGCCTATTTATCACCTAGTGCCCAGGTGCTACTGCTCTTAGCACATCCCTTTTTGATCCCGAAGTGTGATCCAGCATTAATGTTTCTTATGCATACCACACATTTCATGGGATAAAACAAAATGTGTCAGTCTTTGTCTCTTAGCTGAGATTTCTCTAGCTTTTTATAAGCTAGGGAAAAGTTATTCTGGTGGTATGGTCCTTCCTGCAAGCAATGATGCCAGAAGAACAACCCTTAGCTTCACTGAAGTGCATAAGCCCTTTCACCACTTAAAGATTGTATCTATAGGACTGGATATCATAGGCATAGCCAAGGGGGTGATCCTTGGGGCAGAGATTTAGTATGAATTTAAAACGATATATACAGGGCTTTCACCAATGAACCAAATCCATGCCCCCCCCCCCCCCACACACACACCTGAGAAATTTCTGTCTATGCCACTGCTGGATATTATTGTTATTTCTGTAAATTATCTTAGGAAAGGCTTACACAAGCACAAGCCAGATAAATCCATCCCATAAATGGGCACTTAATAATCATTAAATCATATGGCAGATTTACACAATGACTGTCTTTTGAACTGGATGAATTAGCTGTGGTAATAGTTTTAAAGTCTCATGGTTTTTAGGAAGTTGTTAGGCAAATCACTGTAGTTACTCAATTGGCATGATCTTCTATTGCTCTGTCTCCAGATCCTGTGGATTTCCATTTACTGATTATCACCCTCATTTGGAGACATTATTATTATTATTATTATTATTATTATTATTATTATTATTATTATTATTATTATTATTATTATTATTATTTAAAGTTTGATTCCACTTCTTCCTGGGAAGATATTTTTCTCTTCCTTCTGGGACTGGTATGAAGTCTGAGTAGTGGTATTTCTTTTTTTAGTTGTCCAGGAAATTCCTTATTATCCTACAACTGTTCAGGATAGCAGTCTTCTGTAGTTCCATGTAGGTTTTAGGTTGAAGACAACTGTTCAGGATAGCAGTCTTCTGTAGTTCCATGTAGGTTTTAGGTTGAAGATCTAGTGTCTGTGTAGAGTTTTGAATGGTCTTAGGTACAACTCCTGTGGCTGATATTGCTATGGGAAAGCGGTGGTGACATTATCCATATGCCACATTTTATTGACTTATCTTAGGTCATTATACTTTGACAGCTTCTCTCCGTGGGTCTACTGGATGTTGCATATTTTGGGCATGGCTATGTCGATGAGAGATGTTGACTTCTTCTGCTTGTCCACCAGGATGACATCTGGGCGATTGTGGGGGATGAATCTTATCTGTTCTGATCAATCTGTCACAGTACAACTTGTAGGTGTTGTTCTCTAGGAGCATTGTTGGCTCATATTTGTAGTAGGGGACAGGCTCAGTTGCAGTGAGGTGGTGCTTTCTTGCCAATTTCTGATAGAGGATCTTGGCGACTTGATTGTGCTTGTTCATGTACTCTGTGTAAGGACTCTCTGCACCCTGCTGGGATATGTTGGATGATCTGACGCTTGATGGCATTGCTGACATGGGTCGCTTTCCACTGACGTGTCCTTCAGGATATACTTCTGATAGTTTCTGGTGTTTACAACTTGATCTTGTATAGCTATCAGGAACCCTTCGGTCTCGGGGAAGAATGATCCATTTGTTAACCTTGCATTAGAGGCAGTCTTATCCACATAGTCAAATTGAAGATCATTGTATTACCTTCCATGTAGAACTTCCTTGCTCCAAGCTTCTTTTTGGCTCCCTAGCTCTAATCTTGATGTTCTTGGTGGAGAGGTCTAGAGCTGTGTATTTCTTGTTACTCTGGTTTACTGCTTGTTGAAGGGGCACCATGCTCTGATGGAAGTATTTTCTGACGCTGCTGATTTCTTTGGCCCAGTGTTTCAGGAGATCGATCCTTCCCCATCCTCCTTTTGCCCGTCCAATGGTCAGCCTAATTGGGGAATTCCATTGTCACGTACAGGACATTTGTACACACTCTGCATGAACAATAATATTTTTATTTATTGAGTTTTTCATTTTAAAGTAAACTTTCTGTGTACATGTTATTAATAAACCTTTAGTATTGCTTAAACACCAAATTTTGGATACTTACAGAAATTCTAGTTCAGTATATTGCTAGTGTATATTACTAGTTCAGTATAGAGACCAGTCCTAACTGCCAGTTATGCTGGGAGTTAGGAATGGTACCTCAGGATTGGAAGGATGCTATCATTGTTCCCTTGTATAAGGGAAAAGGTGATCAGACTTAATGCAAGAACTATCATGATATTAGCCTACTGAGTGTACCATGGAAAGTGTTTGGTAAAGTCATTATTGAAAAAGTATGGGGCCACCGTGCAGTGGTCTAAGCGGTGGCTTATGATCATTCGTCCGAGATGGGTCCAAGTTTGATTCCCGGTGAGGCATGGATGTTGTGTTTGTCTTACAGCGCTGGCTCTACTAGCTCTCTTCCTTCCCTGGAACCTGTGGCTTTACATTAGGGACGAGCGACTGCTTAGAGCCCACTGAGTTGCTCACGGTCGTCGTTAAACCTCCAATCCAAAAATAAAAAGTATGGGGTCTTACATTAGAGAAAGTATGGGATGTTCAGAGTGGCTTTATGCTGGGTAAAGGCTGCACTAACCAAATTTTTGCATTACGCATGATGATTGAAAAGTATCTGGCTGTTGGTAAGAAAGTTTTTGCTGCCTTCATAGATTTAGAGAAAGTTTCCGACAGTAAATAGGACACTTCTGTGGAAGGTATCGAATAAATATGGTGTTACTGGGAATCTACTTAATAGTGTAAAAGCCATGTATGCTGGCAGTAGAGCTTGTGTACGAGTGAATGGTGTTTTATAAAAATGGTTTTCTATTGGTGCAGGAATCAGACAAGGTTGTGCAATGTCACCATGGTTGTTTAATATATTTATGGATGCATGCATGCGTGATGCCAAAATAGATGATACTGGTTTATGTCTTGGTGATATCCATGTGTGCAGATTGCTGTATGTTGATGACACTTACTCTCCTGTTGGTAGAGAGCAAAAGTGAGTTGCAGAGTATGTTGTCCCGGATGTACAAAGTTTGCATGAAATTCAAACTGAGTATAAATAAAGGAAAAACCAAAGTTTTGGTTTTTGATTAAGGAACTGTTAGCACTGAATGCAAGATAGGTCTAAATGGCACAGTGGTTCACCAGGTGAATGAGTTTGTGTATTTAGGAAGTATGTTTGACAGAGAAAACAAATCGGACGGTGAAAGTAGTAGGCGAGTGAACTCTTCATTGAACGTCGTGGCTACTTTGGGAGGTTTTCACAGGAATGATGGGTTCTCAAGAGAGTCCTGCATGGCTGTGTATGAAAGTGTAATTGTTCCTACTCTGATGTATGGTAGTGAAACCTGGGTACTACAGAAAACACATAGGAGTCATTTGTGTGCTGGAGAAATGCATTACTTACATGGGGTTTGTGGCAAGATACATTCTGATCATGTGAGGAATGAAGATGTGTTGCAGTTGTGTAATGTGAAGCAAAATGTTGTTAGCAAGGTGGAGACTAATATGCTTCCGTGGTTTGGCCATGTTGAAAGAATGAGTGATGAGATGCTTACTAAGAATTTTGTTTTAGCCCAAGTCGCAGGAAAGAAAGGTAGAGGAATGCCAAGGAAGTCATGGGAGGATCAGATTCAGGAGTGTCTGCATGAGAAAAAGATTAGGAGTATGAAGTATAGAAGGTCTTGTGTATGTTGTGTGATGGATGTCAGTGAAGCCTGAGTTGTATGTCAAGATCGCTGTAAATGGAGAAGTTTGATAGGGCAGCTGTGAGTAAATAATAAGTTAAAAATTTATATGGTGGTTTTGTAGTTTAAAACCACTGAAAAAGATAATTATTTTTCTTTTGATTTAAAAAAAATAATATAATCTGATGAAATTAACAACTTTTGGTCAAATTTATAAAAAGTCATGTATGGCACCTGTCATGTACGGGACAATATTAATTCATTAATAAAAATTGGTTGTTAAACAGCTGGGAGCCCAAACTGTAGTCATATGTTATTGCCACCCACCCTGATTCAGTGCATTAGTTTTAAGATTTTAGTAAATACATTTCACTAGATATTTAAAGATATTAACTCTAAGTGTCACATACATACGCGACACAAGTATTTGTGGTCTAAATAAATTGGCTTCCTGGAAAGTGAAAAAACAAATAAGCAAACTAAAACCATACAGTATCAAAAGATTAGGAGTTGACCTTCATTTTGTTTCAAATAACACTGGCTCTGCACTGGCTCTGGTGTTTTTCAATTGCTAACAGCCATTAATAAATTGAACAATTGAATGAGGCTAGATGTAATAAAAAATGGGCAGTCATTTTTTTTTTTTTTTTTTTTGCATGTGTTGCAACTCATAAAAATGACAAATTTTATGTTTCTGTAAAAATTATGTTATTTTAACATCTGTCTATCAAATAGAAGTGAAGTTTATTTAATTTGGTAATTTTTATAAATTTGACCAAAAGTTGACTTTTCTGTGGAATCTCCCCTTTCTACTGCTAACTTCGGATGGTACTGGAGATGTGTAGTGAGGGTTGTCCTGATGCATACATATCATTAAGCTGTTCTCTGAGATTCAGAGGTTAGTTCCTCAGAGGAAGACCATGGCCCAAGTACACATGTAACTGGTAGAACTAGAATTTACTTACTGTTGGTGTATCAAATGTCTCCATTTACGACGATCTTGGCACACAGCTCAAACTTCATTGACATCCATCACACGCTGCACACAAGACCTTTTGTAATTCATACACAATCTTTTTCTCAAGCAGACTATCCTGAATCTGGTCCTCCCATGATTTTCTTGGTCTTCTTCTACCTTTCTTTCCTGCCACTTGGGCTGAAAAAATTCTCTTAGTCAGCACCTCATCACTCATTCTTTCAACATAGCCAAACCACCTAAGAATATTAGTCTCCACCTTATTAACAACATTTTGCCTCACATTATACATCTGCAATAAATCTTCATTCCTCACATGATCAGTGTGTCTTAGCCCCTCCCCCTGTAAGTAATGCATCTTCCCAGCACAAAAACGACTCCTATATATTTTTCCTTTTTCTGCAGTACCCAGGTTTCACTGCCGTACATCAGAGTAGGAACAATTGCACTTTCATACACAGCCATTCAGGACTTCCTTGAGAAGTCAGCTATGACTTTCAATAAAGAATTCAGTCACCTACTAATTTCCCCATCTAATTTGTTCTCTCTGTCAAACATACTTCCTAAATATACAAACTCATTCAATTCAATTCAGTCTATTTATCTGTTACATTAAAACCAAAAATCTAAAGTAATATAACAACAATGTAGATAATTGTAACAGCAAGGGAGATCTGGGAAAAGGCCTTAAAAGTCCTGACAAGGCTCTGATCTCCCTGTACAAATATAGGCAAGTCAGAGTTACACCTGAAAGCATGGCGCAGAACATTCAAAGATAGTAGTCGAAATTAGTGTTAGTAAAGTTGTTCTCTCTCCCATTTTTTTTATCCACCCTCCTCCCAACCTTCCCCACTTTCACACTATTTTGCCCTCTATATACCCACTTTCCCATTTTATCCCTTTTCTGTCACTTATTTTCCCCTCGTTTTTTTTTTTTTTTTTTTTATTTTGCATTTTCCATTTAATTTTTCCTTATTGCCTTTTTTTTTTTTTTTATATTCTTGGTAGTCCCGGAATGTAAAGTTTTAATTTTTTTTAAATAGATTGAAATTATTTATTTCTGTAAGATCATGCAGTAGAGTATTCCAAAATTGAGGCCAAGTATAATTTATAGACTGTTTAACATACCCAGTCCTGGGAAAAATTAGTCTCAATTGAGATCCACCTCTAGTATCATAGACAATGAAATTTCAATTAATGTATGATCTATATCATTTTTTATTCTCCTGTACATGACTTTTCCCAAATCATAATTATATAATTGTTTCAATGTTAATATGTTTTATTTGTTTTGGTCAACACGTATATATAGAGGTGAGTTCATTAGTGAAAAGTGATTCATATCAGAGTTATGTTTTAATTCCAAGAGTCTAATATATTTATTTTGTAATGTCTGAAGTTTCCTAAAGTTAGAGTTAGTTGTTTGTCCCCAAGATAGAATGCAATAATTTAAATGTGATTGTACCAGAGAATAATATAGAAGGTTTAGTGTTGAAACTGATAAGTTAGTAAGAACATGACTATCTCAATACTTTGAAGATACTTTATTCATTAAGAAGTTAATATGGTTATTCCACTTTAAGTTAGACTAAATTTATCCCTAGATATTTGAAATCAGTTACTATTTCTATTGTCTTATCATCTAAAAGTATAGGATTAGGAGGTGTTAGATTTATCTGACGATTTGTAAATATCATCACCTGACCAATCTCTGTGCCATTAAGACTTATCTTCATTCAGTGCGAACAGTTCCTCACTCAAAAACCATAACTTTGGGTTTTTCCTTATTAATACTCAGTTTGAATCTCATACAAACTTCGTACTTCCGGTACAACATACTCTGCAACTTACTTTTGCTCTGTGCCAACAGGACTGTGTCATCAGCATAGAGCAATCTGCACACACTCATATTACCAAGACATAAACCAGTATTATCCATTTTGGCATCATGCGTGCATGCATCCATAAATATATTAAACAGCCTGGATGACATTACACAACCTTACCTAACACCTGCACCAATAGGAAACCATTTCGATAAAACACCATTCACTCGTACACATGCTCCACTGCCAGCGTACATGGCTTTCACACTATCAAGTAGATTCCCAGTTATACCATATTTATTCAGTACCTTCCACAGAAGAGTCCTATTTACTTTGTCATAAGCTTTTTCTAAATCTATGAAGGCTGCAAACACTTTTTTACCAACAGATAGATACTTTTCAATCATCATGCGTAATGCAAAAATTTGGTTAGTGCAGCCTTTACCAGGCATAAAACCACTTTGTACATCCCACACTTTCTCTGACGTATGACCTCGTACCTCATCAATACAGGCACTCTTCACATAACGACCTACCTGTTTAATGACCTCTCAGAGATATGACCAACTGTCCAGCGCAGGGCATTCCCTTTCTCAGTCTGCAAAAGATAAACGTACATAGCAGTAATCACAATGGCAGGTGGATGAGTAAACTTAATTTGGGCATTAATTTGCCGAGTTGCAGAATGATGGCACTTCACCAAAGATTTATTGGTAACAGTTATAAAAAACAACAGCTTCATTTTTTCTTGTTGAGACATTATTGTTTATGTCCGGGTGCACGCACACACTTTCACCAAGAAGGCAAAGCTGATAGGGTCTCCCACTCAAATTTTGGTCACCTGTGTTTTTCTCAATGACGATGCACACACTCGGTTCTTTCTCCGCGGGTGGAACCGTGAGAAAGTCCTTTTTCTTCAATGTGGATGAAACTGGACTTTTTGAAAAAAAAACGCCCAAAAGGTCCTACATTCACAAAGAAGCTAAAACAGTGCCTTGTTCCTAGGCTTTTAAGGACAGGGTCATGTTGTTGTTGGAAGGAAATGTCGCTGGGTTCAAGTTAATGCCTTTTCTCATCTATCTCTCCGAGAACCCATGTGCATTGAAACAGGTTAGTAAGCACACGCTGCCCATTTACTATCGTGCAAATAACAAGGCATGGATGATGCAAGCTTTATTTGAGGATTGGTTTATCAAGTGCTTCATACCCTATGTCGAGCATTATTGTCTGGAAAAGGCGTTCCCTTGAAAATTATCCTCCTTCTTGATAATTACCCAGGCCACCCCCAGCATCTTGATGATCTACACCCGAATGTAAAGGTTGTGTATCTGCTTAAAAACATGACTGCTATCCTACAGCCAATAGACCAGGAGGCTATAGCTACGTTCAAAGCCCACTATTTGCGCACAACTTTTTCCAAAGCTGTAGCAGCAACAGAAAGTGCTGAAGTAACCATTCGTGATTTTTGGAAATCATACACCATTTTTTACTGCACAAAGAACACTGAATCAGCTTGGGAGGGAGTGACAGAAAAGTGTATGCAAGGCATATGGAAAAAAATGCCTAAAACGTTTCGCGAATAATTTTGAAGGGTTTGACAAAGACTAGCATATTGATGTCATACATAAAACAATTGTGGAACTTGCTAACTTGCTTACTTTAGATGTTGAAGTGGAAGATATTGAAGAATTAGTGAAATATGTCAAGGGAGAGCTAACTAAAAATTTAATAGAGTTGGAAGTGCAGCAGCACTTCCAACTCTATTAAATTTAAAGTAAGTGAGTTAGCAAGGAGAAGTTTCATACGACAACAGTAAGTAAAAATATCTGGTAGTTTGTATTTCTTTTTGGAGCTGACCTCTAAATCTCAGAGAACAGCTTAGTATGAGAGTATAAAAAACAGCAGTGAGAGTCCATGAAATTATGTTTTGTAGCTTTTAGTGAAAATTTCTGCATGTTACTAGGTTTGATATATATGACATGTGCACAGTTTGAAAATTGCTGTAAGTGGCATAGTCTTATATGATAATAACTGCATCATGTAAATAAAATTAGTTTATGTATATGAGGCTAATGTTTTTAATCCAAGTGAAGACTGAATATTCCAAACAGGTTGTGATGGCTGTTGGCCATTAAAAACAAATACCTGAGGATGGTGTCGTGAACTTGATAACAAAGTATATACACTCAGTGACAAAAGAAATTGTAGCACCCTGAAGCAAGTGTCTGTGCTGAAACTTTGCATGTGCGATAATAAGGGTGTAAAGATAAAGAAGTGATTACAATTTCACAGCAACAGGGTTCTTTATTGCAGAACAATGGCTCCATAATGTACCAGGTTAGTACATAGTTACAGCCACATCTGGTGGCAATTCATGCCAATATTTGATGTGACATTTAGCTAGACAACAGTTGAATGTTGTCCTGTAGCAGATTCTGCCAGGCATGCTCTAATTGATGGGCTAGTTTGATGGCATTCTGGGGTGGCTGCAATGCATGTCCCATGTGTGCTTAGTTTGTGAAAGGTCTGGAGACCTGGCTAGCCATAGGACAGTTTCAAAACCATGGAGACATTCCAGGAGAGGTGAGCCATGTGTAGCATGGCATTATCATGCTAGAAAGTGGGCCGTGGAAGATGTGACAGCAGCAACGTAACTGGTCAAGGGATGTTAGAAGTGTACCACTGTGCTGTTAAGGTACCATGTGGCACATCTAGAGTAGACCCACTGTCACAGGGGATGGCTACCCAGATTATAACATCAGGTGTGATATCTGTGTACCACTCTACAATACAGGCAGAATCAGAGTGCTGGCCCGACCGCCTGCAGACACGTGGATTAATTATTATCCACTCCCAGACAAAAGCAGAATTTGTCACTGAACACTATATGGTGCTGTTCAGATGCAGTCCACACTTTCTGAAAGCATTGTATACAGTGTGACCCATGTTTGGTGGTTAGTGGCAGCCATCTTATAGGGTGGCAAAAAATGTATTCCCTCCATTGCCAGTTGCCTTCGAATAGTGTGTCTTAATATTGCATCCACCATGAAGGACGTTATGTGCCTTTGAATGGCAGATAATGATTCCATGAGTGTTGTTCTAGTTGCTCTTACTAACACGTAATCCTTCCATCCTGTTGTTTGCATGTACTGACCGATGCCTTTGTGGTGGGTATGTGTGCACTCCTGGACATATTGCTACCAACATTGTCCTACTGTGGCATCACTCCAACATGATGCCAACCAATACGTTGGCATGACCAACTGGCGTCTTTCAGGCCCACAATATGTTCCCTCTTGAACTCACTGAGTTTCTGGTACAGGCATCTGGTGCATCGTTATAGCATCCTCATTAGCTACTAATATCAACACAACCATAACAGCAGTCAGAATGGTCAATGCATGTAAGCGATGCTCCTTATATACACCCCAGGATGCATGTTTACCCTGTGAGCTGAGATTGCTCTGTACATTTACTGGAATCAAATTTCTAATCATTTGCATGCCTGGCCTTGAGGTTTTTGCGTGCCAGGTTTTGCAATTGTCTGATTATTTTATCAGGGTGCTTAGATTTTTTGTCCCCAAGTCTATTTTCAATGAAAATAGACTGATATGAGGCCTTGTTAGAAGCATCGGAACCTGAAGAAAGAATAATAACTAACTGTTAATTGGTCATAATTAAAATGTTTTTCATCATAAGATATTATACCAAAACCTTCCTCAAACTGTTTAACCATTACAGATGTTACCCAAATAACAGATCAAACCATTTTCTTTAGAATGACTTCAGAATGAACATTAATAATATACAGGGTACATAAGAAAGTCCCTTTAGCCTGGAATAACTTGCGAATGGAGAGAGGTACAGTTATGCAAGTGAGATAATGGTATGCAACCGATAGGTGCGCCCCTAGTGGCGAAATGCGGAAGTTAGCCATTGCAAATCGAAAACGAAAAAAGATAGAGCAAAACTTCCAATTACAAAGTTGTAGAGCATCAATTAATTAATACAAAACGACATTTGTTTTACACGGATAAGGTAAATTGTCACCTGAATACCCTAAAATGTCCGAAATCAATGCGCGACCTTTTGTGTGAATGTTTGAAGGGAACAGGCATAAGTATGAGCAAATACACACAATTTATTGCATAAATGCGTACTTATGTCAATACAGTTTGATGATGTCAGACAAAACAAAAACAAAAGAGGCAAACTGGCGCACAGTGATAAAAAGTTAATGTCGAGTATGTTCGAAGAGTTCGCCATTGCCCACGATACACATTTGTATTTGTGAAAGTAACTCTGCATGCACATTCCTCAGCATGGGAGGTGTCGCATTATGGCAAACATCTGTAACACGGCGATGTAGATCCAGCAGATTTGTAGGCGCTGTTGCATACATCTGATTTTTTACGTAACCCCAGAAATCCAAGCTCGCCATTCTCACACAGCGTACATAGACCTAAATTTCTGATCAGGGTACATCCTGCTACTGGTTTTAATTTCATAGGTACGGTACAACGTAACAATCTGCATTTGCATACGGCTACATTTGTGAAATTATAAATATGCAGATTTGAATCGTCACACATTGATTTCGGACATGTAGGGTATTCAGGTGACAATTTATCTTATTCGTGTGAAACAAATGTCGCTTTGTACTAATTAATTGATGCTCTACAGCATTGTAATTGGAAATTTTGCTCTATCTCTTTTTGTTTTCGATTTGCAATGGCTGATTTCCGCATTTTGCCACTAAGGGCATTGCTATCGGTTGCAGTCGATCAGGCATAGTCGCTTTACTATACTGTTATCTCACTTGCATAACTGTACCTCTCTCCATTCGCAAGTTATTCCAGGCTAAAGGGACTTTCCTATGCACCCTCTGTATATATAAATTATCCTTCATCAGCAGAGGCCTTTTTGGTCCTCTGTGAAAAACAGTGTGATGGTGGTACTTGGGAAGATGTACTTGTATCTTCATTAGTTTCTGTGATAATATCTGAAAAACTGGTAATTCGTTACCTGTGCCCATTTTTTAATTAGAATGGTAATTGGTGCTATGAGGAGGCAGCATGATGCTTCAACTAGTGCAAAAGTTGAAGTTTGTTAAGGACAAGCTTCAACTGCTTGACTTCAGTTCTTTGGAAATTTGTTATTCTGGGTGGTGTAACAATAGCTTACTCCAATGGTAAGTGGGAGAAACTGGTTCAGTTCCCACTCTAGGGCAGTTTTCTAAGGAGACGAAACAGCAAAATTAGGCTCTCCTGCACTGAAAACAAGATCAGTCAAATTTTTACAGTGCTTTTATGTAATATTGTGCCACTTATTTTGAGCCTTGTCCCTGGACTTATGTGTGCTGTTTGGCAGCAATAAAGATCACCCTTAGTGGAATTAGTGTTCTTCACTTCATACACACTTAATGAGTTCAAATTATCTGAACTAAACACCCATTCAGTTGCATCAGTGCTATTCCCTATGAATTAACACTGTACCAAGTAGGATGTTTATTTTGAGATTTTTTTCAAAGGCAAACCATAATAATTCAGCATGGCTATAGGATAATTGCCATTTTGTTGTTGAAAGTAATATGATGTTATTATTAGCTATAAAATAATTGCCATATGTATGGATATTTGCATTTATCTAAGCTTGGAAGAAGTAAAATATCAGACTCTGTTGGTAAATGGGTGTTACTCTGTCTTGTATAAGTTATCAAAAAGTTGACATGTTTTTTTTATCAGCCATTAAACTATGGGTATGTAGAATCTCCACTCCATCCTGTCAGTGTATGCACATTTTTCATTACACATATATTCATTTAAATTCCTGTCTAATGTGACTATTCCAGCTTAGTTAGCAGCTTTTGTTTTAAAGCAGTATGCTTTAATTTAAAAAAATTATATTCACTTTGGATGACTTGGGTACCTATTTAGGTAGGGTATATCTTCTAGCTGTGGAACTTCGACATTGTTCTTGATAGAAGAGTTAAAGGAGCCACATCCAGTTCAGGCACTTAACCACCACTACATACATTTAGTAGTCCTTTGTAGCTATGAAGTTTTTATTATGGTACTCATTCGCATATAATAATGTATACTGTCTCTACCTTCTCTCATAGTTCATTGCTCTCCTTGTGATTACTGTTTCTTTAAAATTTCTATTTCTGGTAATAATTTCTTATCTTTGTATATTGTTTTGTATTAGAATATTTTTATGCACAGATTTTTGCTTACAAACCATCCTCATCATACCATTTCATAACTCATCATTATAACTGTCTTGATTTGATCTGCATAACTGTCTTGATTTGTCTATTGTCCTCAAGTGTCTGTTTCCTGTTCATTATCATTATTTCCATATGAACTTATGATGATTTGTTTTAATAAAAATCCATTCAACTGGTACATTTCTTCTTTTTGATCTTCTATAGGGTGATTTGAAACAGTACTTGAAACATACTGCTTTGGAAGAAAATGAGCAAAGTCCACTCCTTCCTCCTGTTCCACCTCCAAATGTTCTGAATATTTGTCATCAAGTTGCACTCGGCATGAAATATTTGGACGGAAAAAATACGGTTCACAAAGATCTTGCGGCTAGAAACTGCACCATCAATTCTGATTTGAATGTGAAGATCAGTTGTCTCGGTTTGTGTTATGATACATATGCTGAAGAGTACTTTAAATATGAAGACCGAGTACTACCTCTTCGATGGGCAGCTCCTGAAGCTGTGTTGGAAAACAAGTGGTCAATTTTCAGTGATGTCTGGTCATATGCCGTCCTTGTTTGGGAAATTTTTAAGAAGGGAGCTTTGCCATTTGAAAATAAATCTAATGAAAATGTTCTAGATAGCCTGAAAGCAAATGAGCTAAAATGGAGCGCTCCAGAAGAAGCTTGTCTTGATCTAGTTACTCTTTTGGATCGTTGCTGGAATCATGCTGCCAATGATCGCCCCACTTTCGGGGAAATTGCTTTGGTAGTAGCCGAAATGGATGCTTCAAACAAAGGGTGATAAGTATTCCAACATTTTTATGTGATGAAGTAAATTTACTTCCATTCTTTAAACCTAAAAGCATGCTTGGTCAGCAGTCTGTCTAGTCTTGAGTGTGTGTATTTACTTAAAATTTTCTGTTAATATCTGTGGTAATTTTCCCCCAGTGAGTGTATTGGAGTCAAAGTAAACTTATGAAACATAAGTTTTACTCTGCCATAAGTGTGCTTGCTCATTCATAAACATAAATGGTCTCTGGAAAATATTTTTATGCTGAGATTATTTTGATGCCATATAAATTAGTAGGGGAAATGTTGTTTATTCTTACTGTGCCATTTACTTTCAAACACCATTTCCATTACCATGAAGAGAAAAACAAGCTTTATATGAAATTCCACATGTCGTACAGTAGTTAAAATGATTCCCAGTCAGCAGCTTACCTCATTTTCTATACTAGTTTAAGCAAAATTATCTCTGGCAAAATTTTGTTTAAATTTTCTTTCATCCCTTTCTTTTTTGATCAACTTTCTTACATTGTAATATACTGCTTTTACTCACAACACCTGTGTAGTAGCTAAACTAAAATTTCATAAACTTGAACTATTAGTTTCATGCCATACTGAGACTTAGTTAGTTACACCTTTTTTTGATGCCATATCATAAATGAATAGATATTTGATAAGTGGTTCTATAATTTACTCATATCATAAACATGTATGTGATATCAAGGAATCAGTGTCTGTTATTTTCACCATTTTGACATCTCATCTTCATTCCAGTGTACTACAGATAAAACCTTCAGTCTATGAGGGTCCCTCAGCTCTTTTTAGTGATGTTCCCCCTGAAATTGGGTGTTCATTTTACCTCTCTTCATTTAGTGTAGTATCTCATTTTGTTTCATAAGTTGAAGAAACCCATGCTGAATGCTAAGAAGTTACCATGAACTGGAAAATTATCTCTTACTAAAACATTTCAATCCCTATATTAATATTTTCTGCTGCTGTTGTATGTAACAGTGGGCATGGAATATCATATCATGCATCTCAATTTTTCTTCATACAAGACACATACCTGACTCCACAAGCCCTTATCCTCTTAGACTAACCTTTCCATCTGAGCAAATATTAATGGAAAATGCTGTAAAAGTCAGTGGCATGTAGAGGTAGCTGTTAGAAAACAAAAGTCCACACACAAAAAATATATAGTGTTGTTATAAATATTCATAGAATCTGGTCTCTTACACTTACACTGTTCTTTCCTCTCTCCCATATGAATGCATCAGGTATGTTACTGATCTGTTGCATCTCTTGGCTAGCTGAAATTCCTTCTCTTTTGCTCCTAAAAATATTTTCCTGTATTTTCACTCTGATCTGTTGAGAAAGATGTAAATTATGTTTGCAATCCATGAAGTTAAAGATCTATAATTCATCACATGCCATTATGTTAACCTTCATTTCAAAGCTATGTACGCACACACACAAAAAGTCACAATTTTTTGTACACTTTTTTATTGTAACTGATTTTTCTACTTATGCATTTAAATATTTTTGTGATCCAAAAAATGTGAAAATATTTTCTTTGTCGTATTCAGTTGCTAGTGTTGTCTTCCTAGTCAGTCACTCTTTGCAAAATCATATAGCTTGCTTTTAATTAGTTACTCTTACAAGTAAAGTATATTTTTAGGTTGTTATTTTCATGAAGTATCATAGCATACTCTTAGTTTTCTATTATCAAATCAGTAATTACTGTCACTGAAATATGTAGCTATTGTTTTTATGAAAATAATTCAAAAACATTTTACATTCAGAGAGGCATTTATTTCTGTTTCAAAATCACTTCTTGCTATTTTTGTTGAAAGATCCTGATTTTTCAATAGATCTCAACACAGACATTTATTATTTTATAGATATTTGAAATATAGTGCTTATTTACTCTCAGTTTAGGGCATGATAAGTATTAATCACTTCTTTAATGTCTTATAATTGTACATATGTCTTGTGATGGTACATATGGTTACAAATTCTGCACTTTTGCAGAATTTGTGTCTATGTAAGTGAGCCCATTTAACTCTAAAATTTGAGTGTTGTTGGTTTAGAATAGTTTAAAGCAAATTCTGAACACTGGTTGACATATCATGAGTGCTTTAAAGTTCCATTTATTAGAGTATTTTTTAATAACTTGTTCAATAGTTTAGTCCTCATAATTTTATGTGAAAACATCATTTCCAGTCTAGAAACATTGTCTTAGTGTTACATGTGTGAAACATTTTTGATTCATAGTAGGTATTGCTTTCACTGGAGGTATCATACAGTCTGTGTTGGCTTTACAATCCCTATGAAATGGTAGAAATGCATTTCAAATGTATTGAATTCTTCTGTACATCTTGTTTATGCCTTGTCAGCAATGGATGACAAATCATAAAATAAAAGTAATGTTATCATAGAAATGGGTGTACACTGAAAATTTTCTGAAGTAGTCAATTATTTTTTACATTGATTTATGTATGCACCTATAATTATACTAAAACTGAATGAACTTGCTTCACTTGAAAGATCTTAACTTTGATTTAATCCCCCATACATGTAGCTCACTAAGAGGAAAAATAGAAAATTTATGACTTGTCAGCAATGGATGACAAATCATAAAATAAAAGTAATGTTATCATAGAAATGGGTGTACACTGAAAATTTTCTGAAGTAGTCAATTATTTTTTACATTGATTTATGTATGCACCTATAATTATACTAAAAATGAATGAACTTGCTTCACTTCAAAGATCTTAACTTTGATTTAATCCCCCATACATGTAGCTCACTAAGAGGAAAAATAGAAAAATTAGATCCTGGAGCAGGGTGCCCTGTTAGGAAAGAAAAGTAATGAAAGTGTGGAAGTTGTAAGCTGACCTGCATACTTACCTGAATTAGTTTGTTACTGTTGTCTTTGACTCATTGTTACAAAGTCAAAGGCACCTAAAAACAGTTTTTAGGCAATTATAACGTGCTTGAAAAGAAATTAACATTGAAAAACTAAAATTAAAAGGTATCAAAACTAAATAAAACTAAATTAATGGGTCATGAATATTGTAAACTTTATCTAAAAGATAAAGTTTACAATATTCATGACCCAACAACCCTTCCCAAAGTGTGGAAAAAGATAATTAAAAGAGAAAAAACTTTTCAAAACAAAAAGAAAATTCTTTGCCAGAAATGAACAACAATAATATTTACAGGGTGTCTACAAAGTCTCTTTACAACTTTGAACATTTATTATGGATACACTGTATGAGACAGACAAATGTGGTTGAACACATAAGTAAAAGCAAAGACTAAAAGTTTTTTCTACCTCATTACAGAAGCTCAAATATGTGCACCGTTTGTTGCGCATAAAACATCTAGCTGAAACTTCAGTTCTAACCATGTGCACTGCAGCATGTCCTCAGTAATGGTCGAAATGGCACTGTTGATCCGTGATTTCAGGTCATCCAGGTCCTGCACCTTTGTCCGACACACAATATCCTTCACATATCCCCATACAAAAAAAATCCAGAAGTGTAACATCGAGGGAACGGGGTGGCCGTGCAATTGGACCATCCCGTCCAATCCACCTCCCTGGGGATGTTGTGTTTAAAAAGTCCCGAACGTGGCATCCCCAATGTGGTGGTGCACCGTCCTGTTGGAATATCACAGTTGAAGGTCCTCCAACTGTGGCACAACATACTCACGCAAAACATCCAGGTAAACATCTGCTGTCACTGTTTTCTCACTGAAGAAAAATGGTCCAAGGACTCGGTTATGCATAACATCACGCCACATGTTCACTTTAGGACTGTCTCCTGCAAATTCCATAAATGCATGAGAATTTTCAGACCCCCCCCAGATCCTGACATTGTGTCTGTTTAACTGCCCACAGACATGAAAAGTTGCCTCAACCGTAAAACAAAAGTGTGAGAAACTTGGGATCTGCACTCAGTCTATCCAGCATCGTTACTGCGAATTCTTTTCATCGTGGTTTATTGTTCACCTCAAGTGCTAGTAACAGTTGCACTTTGTATGCGTATAAGCGTAGATGTCTATGTAGCACCCTGTGTACCGTGGACTGGGGCATTTGTAGTTCTCTGGCAGCGGAGCGAATGGACTTCTTCGGGCTTCGTACAAATGAACACGAACATGTTCGATGTCTTCATTTGATGTTTGTATGTGGCCACTACAATCTTGATCTAACACGGACCCAGTCTCCATGAATTTATGGTGTCATTGGCAGATACTAGGATGAGATGGTGGAGTTTTCCCATACTTAGTCCAGAAATTTTGTTGCATTTGTGTATCAGATTTTGTTTCTATGAACCAAGCGACGCACTGTGCTCCCTCTTGTGGGGACCACATTTTCATAGAACAGCACCTGCTACGTCGGTGAGGGACCTATAACAAAAAGCGATAATGTCAATTAAAACTTTGATATCTACAGTATATTATACAACAAATACCATGAACTTACATAGTACAGGGTGCCCGTAATAAATGTGCAAAGTTGTAAAGAGACTTTGTGGACACCCTGTACATATATATAAAATAAATAAAAAAGTAAATTAAAAAAATCATAATAAAATATACTGAGGTTAAATTAATCTAATAAATGAGAAGCTCATAAACATCCATTAAACATTAAATTTAAAATCAAATCAATTTCCATTTGTTAGTGACTATTGATAATCCTTTAAAATTAAAGTTAAATCAATTTCTGTCTAGGATCGTACAATAATAATCGATTAAATTTAAATTAAATCAATTTTCTGATCCATATTGAACCCAACAGATGACGCTCGAAGTGAGAATCTCTCATATAGACAAAGTAACAACAGTGCATCAATATTGTTGGTGAAATCAAGATGAGGACAAATACTCACAATTCCTTGATGTGTGCAGGAACACATAAGAACAATGCTGACGATGGTGTCAAGAGATGTACCAAAAACCTAGGTTACGATTCTATTAGCCACATTCGTGATTTAATTTACTGTGTACCTCATCTACCCATATTTTAGGTTAAAATTAAAAAAAAAGACTAATAAATATATATATATATAACACGTCTTTGAGGGTTAATAATGCCAAGTAAGTATCCAACCACATGGTTTTAAGGTAAGTTAAATTAAAATTTTTATTAATAGTAACAGTGTTTTCCTAAAACCAAATATTATTTTGATTACAATATAATAAAATATTACCATTTGACCCTTCTAAATTTTTATTTTTTTATATCAAACAAAGACTAAGTACACGTGGTTCATATCACAAATCGGCCAAAGGTTCATATCACAAATCGGCCAAAAAATGTGCTATAAAAATTCCCAGTCCAAGAGACCAGGATGAAGAAGGGGGTAAAAGACTCAGGCCAAGGCAGAAACCTGAAATAGAAAGAAACATCACAAAGAACATGAATAAAAAAAACATCAAATAACACAAGTACTCAATGAAAAAACTGCCCCCCCCCCCCTCCCTTTTTACCCTTGTCACTTTCTGTGTTCTGAACATAACAGATTCAGGAGTTTTTGACATTTTGACCACCAAATAAAATAAAATAATAATAATAATTACTACCTTCACACTAAATAGCTGTTGGCACTGGTGGGATAGCTAACATTGAAATTAGAAAATACAGAGTAATCCAAATTGGACAGATAAAATGGGGAAATATAGGAAAAAAATTAGAAATACTAATTTTGGTGGCAAAAAAAAAAAAAAAAAACTTTACTCAGGGTACAAAGGCCTTTCTTTTTTCTTTTTCTTTTTTTTTTTTTTCCCGCCCTTTTGCCAAATGCATAACAGTCTGTGCTTTTAATTATTTTACATAGTCCCAATTTTTGGCAGTTGAGTAAATGTTTTTTTTTTTTTTTTTTTTCCTGACTTTTTTCTCGTGATATTTCATTTAGAATACATTTTGTGCAACTGTTGTATTATAAGATAATGCTTTCATTTGAGAGGATTGAATTAATTCAGCTTTGTCATAATATATGTTTTAGCTAATTTATAAATCATATAATCAGTGGAGTTAACTTTCAATAATTCCCTAATTTTATAATTAGATATTTGTGATTATGTGTCTGTCATCATGTGCAGCATGATGTTCTGAAAAGCAAATATTTTTTTCTCTGTTTTGCATGAATTCCTTGTATAGCACTTCCATAGGTGATGGGGCTGAAACTGGTTTTCCATAATATGATCTTATTTTTCATGCTTAGATTTTTATTTTTAATCATTGGTACTACTGCAGCACACTGATTGTTATGTACTGTGTTAGTAACTTTTTCCCCCACATCCCCAACTGAATCCTTTATCCATGGGGAGGCCAAGATATTTTACTTCTCTCACCCAAGGTATTTTTTTTTTCCATAAAAAAATAACTTCAGTATCTGGGTAACAGTTTCTGACCCTTTTAGTAAATAAGATGGGTTGAGTTTTGTCTGTATTAATTTTAACCTTCCAGTCTAGAAAATATGGCTCTATTATTTTTTTTCATTGTAATATGGTATAAATGCAGCTTGATATTTATTTTTAGACATGTAGTCTAGTGCTGTGTCATCAGCATATAGGGCAAGTCAGATTTGAGTTTATTTCAATTGGGAAATCTGGGGTGAAAATTGATTACAGGGTGGGTGCCAACACACTACCTTGTGTTATCCCTGCTTGTATATTTTTAATTGAAGATTTTTCCCTCATTTATCTTCATACAGAATTTTCTGTCATGGAAGTAGGATTTCATCATATAGACAATCCATGGCAGAAAGTTGTGATTTATTAATTTGTAGACTATTGTCTTATGCCAGCATTAAGCAAAAAACCTTGGCAAAATATCTAGAAAATTTACAGTAGTGTGGCTTTTA
This sequence comes from Macrothele yani, assembly GCA_039090855.1. Lineage (NCBI taxonomy): Eukaryota > Metazoa > Arthropoda > Arachnida > Araneae > Macrothelidae > Macrothele > Macrothele yani. The sequence goes on along the minus strand of CM077022.1, from coordinate 1,846,044 downwards.
AAACTAAAGTCAGCATACTTTTTTTTTTTTTTTTTTTTGGCTGTTATCAGTTAGTTGGTTTAGCATATAGAGTGTTTTTCTTTAAAACCTCCCTGTTGTAATATTCTTGCATTCTTGCAAACATGATTTTTTTTTCTAGAATTTTTCCTTTATGGTTTTCAAGTAAGGCATGATTTTTATTTGTCTTTGGAAGTAATATTACTTGTGCTGTTTTACATGCATCTAGGTCACAGTGATTGTTAAAGCCCCCAAACAAAACAAATCCACACATTCAAGAAGTTGCATAATTTTAGAGTGATGTTCAAAATGTGAGTTAACACTCATATGTAATGAATGACCTGTGGTAACACAAATGTTTTTATAGACTATTTGTTTCATGGTTCTAAAAATTCAGTTTGATTACTTTCATCACTGATGGGTTACAAGTGCATTTTCTCCACTTAAACTTTAATAAACTGAAAGAGGTTAATGCACATATGAGCATGGCATCTAAAAGAAAAAGAATGTTAAAGACAAAGTTTATTCATACCAGTTCTAGTGGCACAAGCTCTTCTGAGAGAGCTTTTGTGGGAACCATATCAACTGATGTTTTTGACAGTTGTGCCACAGTGTTCTTGTCATAAATAATACAATAATGTGTTGCTCTCTGTGGCACTATTAAACATTACTATCTTTTTTGTGAAGCAACCTAGTAACATTTAGTAAGAGCAGAGAGTGCCACAGCAGTTTTGATAATAGTTGATGAAAAGATCATTGGAAAAACTCTTTTAACAGTAAGATTGGAGAGTGACATCTGCCAGACCTCCCTGTAAGGATGGTGGCATGTACCACCAAACTGCAATTGTGACAACTTTTCTTTAAAGTTTTGTAATTTCTGGGTGCCAAACATGCACATTCACTGACTTTTATTTCACTTTGATTTTGCTCATTGCATGAATGAAAATATGCGGTTCCAATCTGTTATTGGTTAAGGTAACCAGACTCTGCAGTTGTGAGGGAATGACCTTTTTGATGGTGTTATTTTACAGTGGGAAGGAAGTACATGGGGTAACACTTAATAACAGAATAACATTTCAATGGCAACATAAATTGCCATTGAAATGATATTCTGTTATCAAGCTCTGCTTTCTTTTTTTCATTTTCTTGAAATCACTAAAGCTGATTGTCTCCTTCCTAGAATTTTCTTTATGCTGCTTCTCTCACTGTTTTTTTTTTTTTTTTGCTTTCTTTTCTTTTTTTGCTTTTAAGCACAAATCTCCATTCTCAATGTTTTTCTTAAATGTTGAGCACAAAATTGTATTCTTTTTTTTTTTTTTTTCAAACTGAATCAAATTAGTTATGGAATTATGAACTACAGAAGATATTTCATGATGAAGCTGCAAGATTATGAAACTGAGTAAATTGTACACACAATTTTTAATCCAAGCATTTGTTTCTGCTGAAAATAAAACATATGGCCTACGGTAAAGCCCATCGTTTTATGCAACCACTCAGTAACAAATAATCAGAATACCAAGAATTATGAAAAATGGTGGACTACATTTTTGGATTTTTTTCAATGCTTTTAGCAGAGAAATAAGGTCTGCTGTCTTTCAATTATTTTCTTTTATTCATCATACTTTCTGGCAGAAAACAATAAATTCATCAAAATCATAACCACATAGACATATTGTGCCACTACACTAATATTCAAAAAATTCAGCATAGATGTAGCACTCCTGTTCATTCTGATTGTGTGAAACACAGTTTGAAGATAAAAATGGAAAAAAAATTGGCTAAGTAATAAAACATTTGTCCACACGTGGTAGGTAGCTCATATAAACATAGAAATCGAGCGAAAACAGTCACGTATCGTAAAAAGGTTCGTTTAGTGGTAGCTTTCGGTCCTCCTACGTACGACCTTGATCACCTGCAATTGATTGGATGGGCTGGTTGCCAGAACTACAATTTGAAATTGGGGTGCTGGAACTGTTGCCAGATTTTAGTAGAGAGATCCAAATAAATGGGATTTGGTGAGGGGTCTCTGAATTGCAGTTTTTGGTGAACAAAATTTCAATGTTTTTTTTGGAAATGCAGAGATTCTTTGTTGATAGGTGATCAAGGTCGCAGGATGACCGAAAGCTACAGCTAAACAAACCTTTTTACCATATGTGTCTGTGTGTTTTCGCTCGATTTCTATGTTTATGTGTCATTGTCACGTGAAGCCCGAGTTTTAAACCAGATAGCTGTAAAACAAACACAAGAAAAACAGTGAAATGAAAGAGAAAAAATTATTCACATCCTAAGAACATATCGTGTGTCAAAACTCTTTGACTGGTGATACCTAGAGTATGTAGTGTGAATTACAGCTGTTCATGTTCCAGGTTTTTTTTTCTGCTTTGTGCACAGGTGCAGCCCATAGAACTCAGTGTTTTCTTACCAGTACAAGAAGTGTACTGGTGAGAAAACAAAACGAAGCACTTATGTGCTCCTTTATGAAGCAGGCATCATACAATATTTACCCACAGTCAACATCATATGTAACTTGCAATGCATTACCGTTTCCTGTTTGAATAAATTATAATGATTTATTTAATACTGTTTCTAGTGGTAACATTGGACACTAACACACTCTGCCCCTGCTAAACTGTGTAAATGTGTAAACTGTGAGTAATCAAGACTGTATCCCCCCCCCCTCCTCCAATGCACTCTTCCTCGTATGTGTGGAACATCATGAGTCCGTCATCATATGTTTATAGCTGCATGTATAAATCATAAATCACGCAGAAAAAGTTAAACAATAAGTTATTTCATGAAATGCTGATTTACATTTAACATGACTGTGATACCATCGCTGACATCAAACAACAAGTCATAAACCACATCTAGAAAAGTGTGGAACAAAAATTTTAAAATGCTTTTTTCTACCAACTGTTGTGCAACAAATGTGAAAAAACCTCCAAGTATGATAAGTTTTGTAATCATTGAATGTTTTTAAAAAATTGAAATTTCTTCTATGTTTTTAATTTACTTTGCTAAAATATTTTTCTTTCCAGAAATTTTGTTGTAATGCCATTGCATTAATATAGATCATAAACAATGCATTCTGCAGTGCTTATATGTATAATAATATACAGAATTCCGTATTTCCATAAATCTTGATTTTTATTACATATTTACTGACTCTGTATTTAGTACACACACTTTACAAATTTCATAAAACATTCTGCTGTACTTGATTACCAGTAGGTAATAACTGACTGTAAAATTTTTTATATACTCCTGCATAGAGAAAATTGCAAAATGTAGATGCATGTAAAAACATGTTTTATAGTTTAAGAACCACTTTTCACCTTCTGCTGTGTATATCAAAATACCAGAAAGATAAATGCAACAAATAGTCATCACAGCATTGACTTTTGTGTCTTTCTTCTTGTTATTATATGTAAACTCAGAAAAAATTTTAAATTTCATAACAATAAATTTGAGTATATTTCTATCAAATGATAAGTCAAAGTGTCTGTATTTCTTACCCTTCAGGATTTCTGAAGTCTTTTTGAATTGAATTTTTTATAATGCAATTATTTGATTTGCATAATTTCCTCTTTGAAACATTTTACTGTTTCTTATTAGTAATTATAAATATGAATCATACTAATACGTACTTCTCTGTATTAATATTTCTGGAAGTTTATCCTGTTAATTACCATCTTTTCTAATGAATGCTCTTGTAGACTCATATTTGAAACATTGTGTATTGTAAAATCCACTGATGCTGATATTGGCACTCCTGTTACTTAGATTGCCTAGTAAGATTCAGTGGGTTTATATATATAATTAGCAATTCTGTGTTTAATTAATGCATTGAACATTTTTAAAAAAATTTCTTGGGATAACTTTATTTACATAGTTACTAAATCAAAAGTAACAGCAGAAGTTGTGGAACAGTCCAAAAACAGCCTCCTATAATTCCTCCAGTTCCACAAGATAAAGTATAAGTGTCCAATATATCAGATGATTTTGATAATGAAATTTATATTTATTGTTAGAAAACACTTATAAAACCTGAAAATTGCCTAACAAGAATAAAATTTTAAACCTAAACATGACTTAGTAGTATTTGTCTATAACTTAAGTTATTTTAACATTTATTATGCTTATTATTGCTTATTTGCAATTTGTCCTTTTAATTAAATCGGTCATTTTCTGTTCTTCAGGCAGCTTTATTTTCTGAAGCATCAAAAAATGAAAACAGGAATCCATGTAATGACTAATGTCCTTAATAAGCAGAATCCTGCAAATAAAATACATCCGTGTAACCCAAGCAGTGAATGGAGCTCTAAGAATTAGTACCTTCAATTAGGGAAACTAAAACTATTCCATTTACATAAAACCCCTTTTTCACACCTGATTCAGATACATTTGTACAGAATTTATAAGCTATCCAAAATATTGGTATCATTCAGATACTGAGCATTCAATCAGACTGCCATATATTTATTAACTGAATAACAATGTTCCAAAGAATGCAAGAATAGATGTTTCAGAAAATAATCAGCAGTATTCTTGGTTAAGAAGACGAGCAATCAGCTTCTCAAATTTCATTACTATCACTGACACTGTTCCACTGATAAAACAGAAAAACGATGCTAAAATAATCCAGTAACTAATGCAAGACAGAGCAGAGAAAGCGATTGCATTTTTACCTGGTAACAACACAAAGTTTATGGTGGAAGTTTGCTTTGATGCTTTTCTACCAAACACCGGCTAACTGCCAGCTGAGTGCTTAACTTTGCATGCCCAAATACTACTGAGCTTGAACAGCAAGAGACTTTTCTCATACGAAGTAGAATTCTAGGTTGTGCATGAGCTGTGGATAGAAAAACGTGAAAGTTTAACTGCAAGGAAATGCAAGATGTTTTCATTGTCATAATGGTGCTTTACAGAACACATAATAACATTAACTCAGTGTGTTTTCAATGTAATCTACACACTCAGAGAATTTTTAGTCATAAATTTTTTGACTAAAAAAATTGTGACTAAAATTTTTTTTTAGTCTAATAAAATTTCTTGAAAAATCTTGGGAGCTCATGTACACATACAGACGAATGGACACTAGTCTAATTTCCATATGCAATTTTTGTGAGGAGTTACTGCATTGTAGCAAATTACTAAACTGAAAATACATATGTTTGTTGAAATTCTGTTTACATTGTTAACAGAATACCAATATATTATTTATAATCACTATCATATCATCATCATCCTCTTCAACTATTGTCAATCCACTGCTGGATGAAGGTCTCTCCCCCAAATTTTTTCCACAATGGTCTATCTTGCGCCAGTCTCCTCCATGTCACTCCCGCATGCTTTCGAATTTCTTCCGCCCATCACCCATATAGTCATCTTCTGGGTCTTTTCCTATCTCTTGGAATCCAGTCTAGAATTTTGGTTGTCCATCGGTTTTCCGTTCTTCTAGCAAAATGTCCAGCCCATTGCCATTTTGGGGATTTTACCCTGATCATGATGTCTTCCATTCTTGTCATTTTCCTTATCCATGAGTTCCTCTTCTTATCCTTCCTGGTTGCACCAAGTATGCATCTCTCCATGCCTCCTTCAGTTGTCTGCAGTCTTTGTGTGTCATTTTTAGTTAAAGTCCACGTCTCTGCTCTGTACATAAGCAGTGTAAGGGTGCATTGATTAAACAATTTTCTTTTAAGACATGATGGCATATTGCTTTTAAAAAGTGTATATATACTGTATATATCAGTGGCGTGTTTTCGAGGCTAGCTGCGAAGCCCAGAGAATGCACAAATAAAACTGAATTAAATATACACAAAAGTCAGTTTATCAATGGTATTAAAATATGTTGATGCGTGCAGATTCTCTTGTTTGACTCAGTCTGGCAAGCGAAAACCAATGGCATAATGCAAGCAGCTCTTCCAGAGTCTTCGCAGTTCTGACATGAAAACCTTCCGTACAATCGCCTGCTAGCGTTTCCATGACATGAGTCTGCTGGTAGAGGGGAATGGGCCATCGCTTTGGGAAATGGTTCGCTCAGAAAAGAAGAGTTAGACTATCTCAGTCACTCGCATACTCCCGCATATAAGTGTTTCGCGAGAGTTGTTTCAGTTTTTGTGAAGTGTCAATGAATTAAAATCAGAGATATATCTTAAATTCGTGGCTTTGTTGGATTCAAACTGTTTTGATAAATTTTGTGAAAGCCTCCCTGAACATCTACTGACAGAACTTAATTCAAATTATGCTTCAAATTTTGATACAGCTCAATTAAAAAATGAACTAAAGGTGTTTTACTCCTTTGATGAATACAAAAACAAATCAGTAAGAGACATTACGTGTTTCATAAAGTTGAATAAATTGGACATAGTGTTTAGTGAGGTGTACAAATTAGCAGGCCTCATATTAAACTTTCCATCAACGACTGCAACTGCCGAAAGAAGTTTTTCAACATTAAAAAGAATCAAAATAGAGCCACACAAGGACATGCACATTCGAAAAACTTGACTGTTTTGTCAATAGAGAAAAACATTATTTTTAAATATGAAAAAGTACTCAGAAGAAACATTTTATGAAAATGTAGCACTCAAGTTCACACAAAAGAAGAAGAATGGAGTTCATGTACAAATAAAGTATTCAGAAGAAGAATGGAGTTCATGTACAAATAAGTGTTCAAATCCTAATCCTCATATTTATTTGGTATCATGTTAGCAATGGCATGTACCTAAAATTTAGAAAAAAAGTTACTTCTATTACTTAACAATTAAAAATTAAACTTCACAATTTAGAAAAAACAACACTGTAGGGGGAGGGGTGAGATAGGTCTCGGACCCAAGATATGCCACTGATATATATATTAAATTCAAAATTGGCTAAATTGTTGTGTAATTTTTGCTTGTCGTTTAATAGCTTTCTGCTTGGCGTTTTTTTTTTTTAATTATCTTATCCGTCATAGTGAGGAGGATTGGCAGTAAAGCATGTAACACGCTAATATTAGAAGAATCCCTAACATCCTCTTATCACGCATTGGTTATGTTATGGAACTGTAAATGGTGGAACGTTTCGGTAATTGACTTCTACCTTCCTCAGCTATGAAATCAAACACATGGAATGAACCATGTGGTATTAACATCAGTTGTTGCCAGATTTCAAAAAAAATTTCCAAATAAAAGGTATGTCCATATTGCAAGCATAAGGGGTAAGGTGGATTTCAATTCTTTCATGGTACCTAAGGGCTTTCCGAAATAGAGCTACTAGTTACCTCCTGAACCTTCCACTACCCATCAGTTTGTTGGCAGTATGCCCTTTAGCCGGTCCCTCGCTCATAAAGTTTGTTCAATTTTCAAATATTTTGGCTACAGGATTGCAGTTAAACCACCTCAACATCTTCTCAACCTCACTCTTCTCATTGAGATAGGCATGGACATCCCTCTGAAAGTGGGGTGGATCCAGCCCTGTCTAGTTGGAGAATAAAATCAGCAGTGTTGTCTTGAAGTTGTTGAATTAGCCACAGCTAAAGCATATCAAGGAAGATTCTGCCATTGATGGTTGTGTTTGCAAAGAAAAATGGGTCATAAACTGTGTAGCGTGACATGGCACAGAAACATATTTACCTTTGGAGAGTCACGGAGATGTTCCATGGTGGCATGTGGGTTATCCAATCCCCATATCTGCACATTATGCCAGTTAATTTTACAAGACAAGTGGAACGGGTCTTTGTCACTGAACAAGAGTCGATTGATAAAACAGTCTGTCTCCATGTGCTCCTGCATGTCGTTGCAAAATTGGAACCGGCAATTCTGATTATTTTCTGTCGGAGCTTGCACTAACTGCAGTCTTATACGGCATCATGTGGAGACGCTTACGCAAGGTATGCCATACTGTTTTCTGTGGGATTTCCAGCTGCTGACTGGCATGCCTAGTTGACTTGCAGGGACTGCATTGAAAGGCTTCCCTCACTCGGTTGACTGTTTCCTGCGACTGACCTGGTCGGCCCAAGCTTTTGCCTGTGCACAGGCATCCAGTGTTCTGGAATTTATTGTACCAGAGGCATATTATTTTATCTGTCGATGCATCCTTTCCAAATCAAGTATGACAGTGCCTTTGAACCACGATAAAGGACTCTTTCCGTGTACTCCAAAACACATTAAACCTTCTCTGTGCCTGATGCCATCCTGACTGATGGGAACTACCCCTACCAACCAAGGACATGCCGATTCCATGATGCACGCACATACAAAATTTGGAGACTTTCTATCACAATGCGCTGTGTTTCCACATCCCTCATCGTTACGATGTTATGGCTCGCCAAAATCCTAAGACCATTATGACTCATTCTGTATAATGCATATAACCAAAAAAATCCCAAAATTCAAATTCATTATAATAATGAATTTGAACACCCCATGATTTTTGAACCATACTACAGTTAATTTGAGTAAATCATTCTGATTAACCCCTCCTTTTTTCTATCACCTTTTCCAATCTATCACATTGGGATGTATAAAGGGAATGATGGTATGATACAGAAAAATAGCATAATAATATAAATAAAAGTAAAAAATAAATTTTCTTGTTTAAGACCCCCCCCCCCCCCTTCATAAAAAAGAAGAAAAATACAGCATGGTGGGAAGATCAAATTTATCAGATTTCATACCATTCCGCATAAAATTGCATATGGCACTTTACAGAAATCTCATCTTTTTAATTTCTTAAAATATAATGGTTTATGATTTACACATATTTAATTGCTGTTTATTTGTTCATTCAGTATTTTAGTTTGAGCCTAAATATACTGTTTTACTAAAGGAATCTGTGAATTGATTATATTATGTATAAACATTCTGTTAACAAATGAGATTGTTCCTTTGGAGGTAGATTGTTATTAAAAGTCTAAAACTACAGGGGTGGATGCATTGAATGGCTTGATCTTTGTTACTCCTGCTTAAATAATTGTAAGGGGTACTTTCTATTATCATGTGCCTGAGGCCTCGAATTCTTTTAAAGCCAGTCTTGTGCTCATGTAGTAATTTGCTCATACCAAAATTTGATAATGACATTTTGCTATGTATATAATATTCTGTACTATGGTTGTCAGTATTTTGTAATATATATAACAGATGTTACTTCCCTAATTTTTATGGATACTTGTGCCTGGCATCCTGTGAAAAACTTTATATTCAAACCCTAACTAAATTTATTTTCTATGTTGCTCTATGGTGTTTTGTAAACCTTTTTCGAGCATTGGTTTATGAACAGTTACTATCTCAAGTTGTAATTTGTAAGTTCATTGATGTATTTTTGACTGTGTGATCATGTATGGTTCTTTTTGCCGTGACTGTGTTTTGTATTTTCCAGCTTGGTAAAACTTTGTGTCATTACCACCAGAGCTGGATTGTGAAACATATTATAAGTGCTAAAGAGTAACTCTGAAAATAATTGAACTGTATTTAAATAGTGTATTGTAATTATTGATATTAAATTTAAGATGTTGTTGAATTTGGTGTGTTGAAATACTGATGAATAAGAACCTAAATTTTCCTACTCAGACAGAATTGCATATAAACCATTTTTTCTTTATGAAAAACCCTTTTTTTATTATTATTATTAATTTTTTTTGTCATAAAGTTAGTTTTTCTATTTCTGACATCATGAATTTTTTTGTACCATGTTACCAGATATTTTTTTACATCTTTACTAATAGGATTAAATTTTTGATATAGACTCATATGAATCTTAATCTTGCTTTTGATTATGAAATGTTAACAGTCATTCTGTGATCTTTATCAAAGTTATGTAGTCTTTGATACTATGGTACCAAATCAGTTTTATTTATTTTAATCTGAAAATAGTTTTTGAACAGGCATTTATTGTTACACTATGACCTTCTCTAAAAAGATAGACACAGAGAGTAGGCTCAACATTAATGGCCCAACTACAAATCACAGGACAAGGTATTCTGTTTGTCAGCATCAATAAATAGTACATTTTCAGCATAGATTTGTTCAAGCTGTCAATACTCTGTGTTGATTTGTTTGTTTGTGATCCACAGATTTTAATACTGCTAGTTTAGAAGATGCATATGTTATTATCATGAGCAGTATAATTGTGGAAACTATTTATTGAAATTTTTGAAAGGTTTTTCTTTTATACAGGTTTAAAAAAGTTGCTTACCAAACTTTATAGTACTAATTTAATGAACCTTTCTTCTTCTGTTAACATGTAGCCTAAAATGAAAAACTATGTTATAAATTGGCATTAAGAAAACTTTTGTATGGAATCACTTAATGTAAAAGCTAGTGATCTTTCGCATATGATGCTTTATAATAATGTTTAATCAAACCACATTATATAAAATAAAATATAATGTTTAATCAAACCACATTATATAAAATAAAATATAATGTTTAATCAAACCACATTATATAAAATAAAATATAATTTTTAATCAAACCACATTATATAAAAATTTACCTACCTTTTACATCAGGGTTGTCCAACATTTTTGTGTAAAGGGCCACTTAAAATTTTCACTGAACTCGCGGGCCAATGGTTGCTGCGAATTCCGTAATATATATATAATTAAAAGCAAAAACATTGGAAATGGACCATAAAAATAGACATAGAAATTTCCAAAAAATTTGACATTAAAAGTAATTTATTACCTTTTCTTTTGTTGTTAAACCAAACACTCAGTTAATGTGACGTCTGGTATAACTTTTGCTTACACAGGTAGTCAATGTCTGCCCATACACTTGATGTAGCGATATACAGAATTTCATCCAGTAAGATATCCGTCTGTCAGATGGGACCTTGATTTTGTTTTTATGGCTTTCATCCTAGAAAATAACTGTTCGCAGCAATATGTGCTACCAGACAGTGCAACGCATCGAAGGGCGTGCATTGAGACATTTGAAAAAGAATCTGAGGGAACATAATTTTTATAAAATATTAACAAATCGTGCTCTACGAATGCTCTCTTCATGGCAATGTTATTTTTGATCTCGACTAATTCCATGTGCAATATATCAGGAGCATCATTAACATCAGTTCCAAATGGATCTGAAAACAACTTCATTTCACCACTGTGTTCTCTGAAGTCCGAAAATCGCCGCCCCGGTGGCGCAGGTGTCTAAGCGATGGCCTCTGATCATTCGTCCGAAACGGGTCCGGGTTCGAATCGAATCCTGGTGAGGCATGGATGTTGTGTTTGTCTTACGGCACTGGCCCTCTCCCTTCCCTGGAACCAGTGGCCCTAAATTAGGGACGGGCGACTGCTTATAGCCCATTGAGTTGCTCAGGGTGGTCGTTAAACCTCCAATCAAAAATAAAAGTCCGAAAATCTTTCTGTGAATTTATCACTAAGTTATTCAATCAGTTCAGAGTACTTTTTATGGTTCACTGTCTCAGACGGCCTTGTTGATAGCGTCGTGTAATGGACAACTTGTTTCACAGTCAACTGTTACTGAAACAATTGTACAATCTGCATGAATGCTTAGATATGCTCGAACAGTTTATAGGCAAGTGGATCCCTTCCTTGTAATTTCACATTTAAGTCTTCAATATATTTAGTGATATCTACCAGGAATGCCAAGTCGTTCAACCGCTCATCATCATTCATAAAACTTGCATCTTTCCTTTTTTTTTTGCAATAAAGATCTTTATTTCTTCAAGCAGTGTCCAGAATCTGGCCAGTGTCGCCACCCTGCTTAGCCAGTGAACATGGTTGAAGTAAATTTCATCACCATTGGATGATTCTAATTCTGTAAGAAAAGTTTTGAACTGTCTGTGTTTGAGCCCCTTGGACGTTATAAAATTGATTGTTGAAACAACCTTTTCCATTATGTGTTGCATATTTATGGTCTTTGCACACAGTTGCTTTTGGTGAATGATGCAGTGGTATGTGATGACACCCTTAGGCACTGATTTCAGCATTAGATTTGCAAATCCATTATGCTTTCCTATCATTGCCGGGGATCCATCTGCTGTAATTCCATAAAGTTTATCCTCCAGAAGACTGAATTTCACCAAGACACGTTTTACCTCATCAAAAATATCTTTTCCAGTTGTGTCTTTCAATGAACATATAAGTCCAATAGTTCCTCAAAGATTTCAAAAGTTGCGGTGACTCCTCGTACATAGGTTGCCAGTTATACTGAATCACTTATATCCTTACTTTCATCGGGCACTAAGCTGTAAAATTGACAAGATTTGAGCCTTTTAATAAGAGCATTTTCAATGTTGGTTGCTAAATCTGGTGTGAAAGACTCGTTTTTCTTACCATCCACTTTCTATTAGGACTTGCTACAGCTCTAAATATGTACAAGCAATCTTTCACAAATTCTCCATCCGATAATGGTTTTCCTCTCTTGGTTATATCTTTGGCTATCAAATAACTGATCTTGTTAGCCACCTCAGAACTTTGGTTTGCAGCTTTAAAGAAAGATTGTTGCCCGATAATATTGTTTTTTACAGAGCTCATTCAATCGATTCTTTCTTGGCCTGTTGGATTGTCATATTTGCTGTCATGCTTCGTAGAATAATGTCTCTTGATATTATATTCTTTTACAACAGCGATTCTTTCTTGGCATATCAGACACAATATGTCCCCGTTATGCTCAATAACGAAAAAAATTCACCAGTCCAAGCACCCTTAAAAGCTCTACATTCAGAATCAATTTTCAATTTCTTGCGTGTATTCACTGGAGCCGCCATGTTTGGTGAAATGTATTTGAACAAGAATTTCACTGGATATTTAACTAAGTAGCATACTGTTGTTTAGTTAGCACATTTACTTCTGTGAGAAAAACTTGCAATTGAAAGACTATTTCCTAATGAAAAGCTAAGAAGGCAGTCATCACATGGAGCTCAGCTCTGCGTGGAACAGGTGGATATTTGACACCTGACTGGCTTAAGAAAACAACTCTTCCAGTGACTGTGAGGACCTTTTCTCCTCCCCTCAACTTTTCTCTGGGCCATTTGTTTGCTCCCTTGTGATAGGCAAAAGGCTTGAGCCGCGGATGGTTTAGTGGTTAGCGAGTCAGACTGTCAATGACTTTCTCTCACCCCTCTATGAGCAACATCGTACTTGTACGGTGGCTTCATCTACTCTGCTCTCTCTCTCACTTACAAACTGTTCTGTCAAAGTCACTAGACTTGCTCTCACTCCTTCCGTTTCTGTGCCCTGCCCAAAAGGCGGACCCGCTGTAGGTGGTTTGGGCCTAAACCTTCTCTGTGGACGGAAGTCCTACATGAAAATGCCTGGCTGTCTCTCAGGCAAAAGGCTTCCCGCATGAAAAGGACTACCGCAGGAAAGAGGTCCCAAACTGTTCCTGCGGTTTTTCCTTATTTCTGAAATATTTAATTTTCTACAATTTTTGTTTTTCTTTTTTAAATCCTGGATTTTTTTAATTCCGAACAGTAGCAGGCGGGCCAGATTAAAACCTTTGGTGGGGCGTATGTTGGACAACCCTGTTTTACATTTTTAGGTATTGCTTTTATGACAAAGTTTTTCATATTGCATTTGATGCATTCAGCATTAAACTCATGATACTGAGCCCAAATGACAACAGGTGCAAAAATTCTAAAGATAAGGTAACTTTTTCTCAGGGATATGTCACTAAGTTTTAATGATATACAATATCTAAATAAAGAGAAACTAACAAAGATTACATTGCTCTTAAGTTTTTCATAGCTGGTATTCCTCAAAATAATTGGCCAGTATTTTCCTTCTTACGAGGTTTTGAATGAGAATACCTGTTAGTACTTTTTACACTGAATTATTAATATTAGACATTTTTGAATCTAAGGAATGGCAAATTGGTTATAAATATTTCCATGTCACACTCCATGCATTCTGTATCTACCAGTATGAGGTCCAATCAAAATGTTCTGAGACTAGGCCGATATACAACAAAGTACTTACGTTATCTAAGTCTGGCTATGATCTCTCTCAAAGTAGTCTCCTTGGGCAGCGATACACTGCTGCCAGCATTTTTGCCACTGTTGGAACGCTTCCTGGAAGTCCTGTTCGCGCATCGTGTCAAGCACCATCTTCGATTTGCGCTGGATCTCGTCCACAGTTTCAAAACGGTAACCCTTGAGCTTCATCTTCGGGAACAGAAAGTCGCAGGGGCCAAATCCGGCCAGTAAGGCTGGTGAAGAAGGATAGTCGTGCTGTTGTGGCTGCAAAACTGGCGTGTTGCTAATGCTCCATGAGCTGCTGCATTGTCGTGATGGAGCAGGAAATTACCCCTGCGCCACATTTCAGGTTTGTGGCGAATGTCCTCCCTAAGACGGCGCAGAAAATTCTCAGTAAAAAGGGGCGGTGACTGTCTGGCCCTGGGGGACGAATTCACGGTGCACAACCTCACGAATTTTGAAGAACACGATGAGCATGCTTTTGGTTGCGCTCCGGATCTGTCGGGCCTTCTTCAGTCGTGGAGATGCCTGGCTCTTTCTCTGCAACTACTGTTGTTTGGTCACCGGATCGTAACTGTAGACCCAAGTCTTGTCCCCAGTGATGACCCATGACAGGAACATTGGTTCATTCACCATCTGCTGACGAAGATCTTGACAGAGTTCGACACGGAACACAAACTTTGCAGCAATGTGGTGCATGTTCAAAGCCGACGTCAGAATTTCTTGCGCTGTCCTGTATGACACATTGACGATGGTAGCAATGTCTTGAATGGTTCTCTGACGATCCTCATGCACCAGTTCCCTAATTTTGTCCACATTTTCAGGGATTTTGCCCGTGGACGGTTGCCCTGACCTCTCGTCGTCTTCCAGGGCCGTTCTGCCGCTCTTGAAGCGTGAGTGCCACTCAAAACACCTCGCACGACTCATTGCCATAAGCCGGCCGCAACATTTCGTGCGTCTCTGTTCTCGGTTTAACGCTGAATGCTGTGTTCTGCACGTGGTCACCAAATATCGTGTACAGTGGCATACCCGGGGGAGGGGGTGCAAAGGGCCATAGGCACCCTCAAAATAATGTTGTGTAGTATTAAAAATTTAAAAAATTGTCGGTGACGTTGCTTTGCTAGTGTCGCCATTCTGGTCTTCCTTAAATTGCCCTTGGTTACTTTTTTATTTGGAATGGTCAGATGAGGTCACATATGCCTCCCCCCCCCTCGTATGCCACCAAAGAAAGAAGAGAGCGAATTGATGTTGTATGCTGTAGTGGTCAGGGCGTCAGTCTAATGAATGGTGGGGCTGGGGGAAGGAGGAGGTAAGCCTTTTATCTTGAGTACATACCATAGCAGGAAAACAAAAACATAGAATAAACTTTAATTTGTAATTAATAGTAGTTGAGAAATATAAATATGCCTGTTCTCATGCACATCTTTTTCGTCACTTTAGGAAGGATATCATAGCTGCACTGATAAAACCAAGAATGTAAGAATTTTTCGATTGTTGACTTTACATCATATAACATTTTATTCACTGATGCATAATACAGATGCAACTTGATTAGGGATCCCAGATACATTGGAAAAAAATATGTAACACTTGCGACTGAGGGTGAAAGTTTAGTATGCACATCCATCACATATGCCAGTCTTACAAAATGATTCTAAATATTCTTATTAATCAATCAGTCTTGCTCACTCTTGCAATACTTTTCTGAAGAATGAATTTCACTTAACAATTGTTTGTTTTTAAGAATCATGTCATGAAAAGGTACACACTCTTCATTGAAGAATGATTTTACAATAAGCATAGATTTTACAGAAAATTTGTTTTTCTCATCAGTCCACAAGACGTTCATGCGAGGAAATAATCTTTCGACACACGCATTTGTTCCAGGGATACACATACCGAACTCCACTACTTTTTTCAAATTTAATAGTTCTCCTTCAACATTTTTTTAAGAGATCCACCTAGACTTCATCTAAATGTTTGGAATTCAACATGTCCTTCACTTCACTACCTTCTTTGGACTTCAGAGCTGTTTTCACTACCATTACTTCCCCAAACAAATAAAATTCAGCAATGTTTGATATGGCAGCGGTCTGATTAATAGTTTGGACTGTTTGAAGAACATTTTCCCAAGATAATGCTGTTCTCAGTTTCACCCAAGACATACTGTCTAATTTCAGCATATACTGTGAATGACCATTCTTTTATATATGACACACATGTGTTGTAGAAATCAATTTTATGAGATTGGAATGCCTTTTCACTAATCAATCCTTCCTCTTGTAACTCAAGAAGTAGCTTCTTTTTGATGGTAATTGCCAAATTTTCATCTCTTCTCATTTCAATTTTTCCAATCAGTGACTGTATAATTGACTGTGCTTCAACGAAAGATATCATTTCGCCTTCTATACTCCTGATAGTAAGTAGTATGGAACATTTCACATTGCAACTCCAGAAAAGTAGAAAACAGCTTCAACACTGGGTTCTAAAAGTCTTTCAACATTGTTGGACATTTATCTATTGAAAGAAAATAGGCTTTAGTCCTTCATACATTTCATTCAACCTTTTGACAGCAGGATGCAATGACAGCCAAAGACAGGGGTCTTTGGGTGTCCTAGAACTGTTTTATACTCGTTGTCCACAAATTCACAAAATTCTTTTAGGGATTGGACTCTTACAGAGTATCTATAAAAGTGTTGAAATATTTTAGCTATAACAGCCTCATTGTCTACAGGCAATGTAGCAGCTGCAGTTTGCACAGCATTGTTTATAATATGAGCTGAACAACCAACTCCAATCAATCCTCGGCCAAACCTAGTTCTCAATTTATGGTACATGTTGTTTCTTCCCTTTCTCGAACATCCACCGAAGTTAGTATTAGTATTGTCCGCTGACAAGGCTACGACTTTATCTTCAATCTTCCAAGATTTTAACAAATTCCATATGGAACCCGTAAGTCGTTCTGCACTTTCACTAGGAAGGTCTGTAAATTGTAGAATCATGGTTTTTTACACCTTTTTCTGGAATTAAATATCGAACCATCAATGGCACTAATTTTGAAGCATCAATCAGGACAGATATATAATTGCTTTCTCCATTTCCAGTTTGAATTGCTTGATTGCAAATGGAGCCAAAACATTTACAATTAACGTTTGTTGTTGTTGTTTGCCCACACATAAATTTTCTATCATCTAACTTACGTATTATTTTAGATGTACAATCCATTGATCAAAAACTCTGGTTGTGGAAACACGTGTGATACGCAAAAGTTGCTTCCTCTGCAGCAAGATTATTTTCCACTTCCCCCATCACTTTCTTGGTAAAGAAATCACTGAGTTTTGCTCTTGTACTAGCTAGAGATGCAGATTTGTCTTTTCGTAGCAATGTGATGGGTAATGTCAAACTTTACGCCATGCTCGACGCTAAACAAGCCACCACAAACCATACATTCCACTTTATCTGTCTCGCCCAATTTAGTAGATTTTTTTAAAAAATGGAAAGTTTTTAAGCGTCTGTAAAATCACACTTCCTTTTCGGCATTTTCAACGTTCAACAGGAGAATTGAAAAACCATACATTTTAACAGCAGCCGTACAGTAATTAATACTCTGCAAGCACCAACCTGTTTCCCTCGGAGCAAGCTGCTAAAATGGCGTGGGCCCAGCGGACCGTTCCGCTGCGATTAGATTACTGACTGCATCCACCAGGTGTCGAGGTCAATCTGCCACGGCTGTGCTTGCCTACGTAATAAGAGCATTGACCACAGAGTTAGACGCAGGAGATAACAGTCTGCTTGGGGGAAGCTTGATGTGCAGGTTAAAAAATATGTTTGTAAAAGAATAGAAATTGTAACTCATCGATTTTGTTTTTCAGTCTTGAACTCTAAAATACAGGGCAAAAAGCTGTCCCGAAGAGTTTTCTCGAGACGTCTGGGATCCCTAAACTTGATGTAAATGTTATATGTAGTGCTTGAATAGTCTGATGTAATTGCAGAAGTGATTCTTTGATGAAATTTAATTTTTAAATAGAGAGAATTCAAACTACAAAATTTTGCATTCGTGGTTTTGACATTGCAGCGACGATATGCACCCCGACCCCCGATTAATTTCTGGGTACGCCACTGATCGTGTAGTACAGCTCCCAATGTTCACAGAATGAGGCCACTCGGCACAATGACTCCCTCGACCGCTGTTCGCGCATTCGCATACTGCCATCTGTTGGTGCGCTACGTACCTAGTCTCCGAACTTTTTGATCACACTACATATACAAGTTTTTGTAAAAATATTTTTTACAATTACTTCATTACAGGTTTGTTTTAAGAATTATGACAGCATTTCTTTCGTTTCACATATTCAGCTTTCTTGAAAAAAAAAACTGGCTAATTATTTCTGACAGTTCAATTTTTTACATCATTAACACATTTTTGATTTTTTCTTTAAATTCAATCACAGCTGCAAATGTAGCATGTGCTTTTAAATTTACCCCAAATTTCTACAACCACTGTTGTTTTTATCATGCTTAGCGTATGATGTACTTTTCCATTACAGAAGTTCTTAATACTTTATCTCTGTGGTACATAAGTATCTATCATAGAATCTTCTCAGCAGTGAAAAAAAAAATCCAGATTAAAAAAAAAAAAAAAAAGAAGAATCAAAACATGTGTCACATTAAAAGTACAGACATAACTTGAAAGTTCTTTTGTTTGTAGTCATTGTGTTTTTACCATATTTTTGAAGTTACAATTAACTATTTTTTTCTCTTCCTTTTTTATTTTTTTTTATTTGGGCCACAGAAATTTGATAACTAATTTCTACAATAGATTCTTATTTGGAAATATTTTGGTACCTTAAGTGTTGATGGCTGTGATTGATGTTCTCAATTATTTGGTTTTCTTTTACAGTGTCAGAAAAATCATTTTATGTGTGAAGTTCATTTTTTAGTTTGCTCTATTAACTGAATACAACGTTAACTTGGAGAATAGAGAATTTTTTATGGTTGACATGATTTTGTAGTACTTGTCTGAAGGCAAAATTGATAAAGTAATTGGGACACAATTTTTTTGTCAGTACATGATCAGTTTGAAGTATGTTCCATATCAGTATTTCAACTCAGCTGTTTGTTATGTACATAAAAAGACTTACAGAACAGTGTCATGTATCTCTTCATAAGCTATTGTAAAGGAAAATATTTGTAATGAAACATTATCAGCTTTGTCTGTGAAACTTAGTATAATTGTAAGGGTATTAACTGCCCTTGCTGTAGAATTCTAGACTAGAAGTTGTCATAGTATTCCATTCCAGTGATGTATGTTTTAAATAGATCTGTTAAAATAAAACAGCATTTGTTGGCATTGCAAAATTTTGCCTTTACTTCTTTTTTACAAGCCAAAGCCCTATACATTCATTATATACATGAAGTAGCAAATTATTAGAAAAAAAAAACACAATAGCTATTATACAAAGCCATTTTCATGTATACAAATATGATCTTGAGATAAGTTTTTAAATGGCTCACTGTGCAAATAGTTGAGACCTATATGAAGCATAGATAACAGCAATATGGGAAAGATTACTAGTCATTTAAGGTGGGTGGACACCCTAAAGAATTTTTTGTTCATTTTTTAAAACATCTTTTCAATATTTGGAACACAAGAAGTTAAGCATCTAATTAGTAATATTTGTCAGAAAAAGTTATAAAATGTGCAGCTAATTAATTTTAATTAAGTAATGGTATTTTGTAACACTAATAACTTGAGAAAATTTTAATGCAGAATATTAATTCGTTTTCTAAACAAAAAATCAAGATACTTACTATGCAATGAACTAACAGCTGTAGTTCTGACACAATTATTCAAAGTGATATAATTTTTTTCTGAAAATTTAATGAAAAAAATGTTGAAAGTTCTAAATTTGACATTATGCATCTCCAAATGTATTTGTTCCAAAGCAAAACCTTTAGTTCATTACACAACAGACATAATAGAAATGAAATTCACCCAAAAAAATTTGAGATTGAACCATTTTTTATTAAGATATCACTGTTATCGTATTTCAAAACATGAAAATTTTCCAATTTGAGAATATAGCAAAATAAGAGTTATTCTTGTTGAAAACAATGGATAATATATTTGAATGCATTTAAAAGCCACCATATTTGTAGGTCTCCCCTCCGTTTGTATGATATATGTCCAGTTTTGCCTTTGTTTTTACCCTCAGGATTTTTCTAGCCTTTTATGCTTCGGGTGTTGCAGCAACGCTGGCTTGAGATTAAACGCTGAATATCTAGGGGGCTCAGCCAATGCCCCCTGTAACAAGGCCGCAACAAGAGTTCTTGACATCATCACAGGAAGACCTTGCAGTGACTGCCCTACCTAGTGGACTGGTGCTATCTAACATGACCAAAGAGTTGATATGTGTTGATAAACGGGGAAAGAGCGATGTCTTTGTTTATTCAGTAATAATTAATACACTCAATGGACAAAACATTAGAGATAACTACCTATTAATAGTGTGTTAGTGCTCATAGACTGGAAAACCGTAAGTTAACCAGGCGACATTTGAAGTTCAGTGTTGTACGTCAAGAATCTGTCACCTTCTCGTCTAGGCTTCTCACCATCTTTTCTAATGTTTCCCTTGAAATAATAGAGTTGTTTTAGTATTTGAAGTGCAGGATAATTAGCTAGTAACCTTGTTCACTTATTTGATATCTAAATAATAAATTGAGGGACTTAGTTTTTACTAGATCCTTGTGTCATTCACAAGAGTATGTATGGCTCTAAAGTGAAGGTTTCTGGTTAAACCTACAGATGGTTTGCTAACTCGTGTTTCTTTTCCGAGACTTTTCATCCTCGAGATTTGTAATTTTCTAAACTCTAAATTATATGAAGAGGGAATTTATTTCTATCATATTTAATTTTACTTATTTTTTCTCCCATTTAGTAGCTATTACGAACTCGTAAACTACCAAAATTAAAAGTTTTGTTCACGGCAACTTCTCTTAAGAATAAACAAATGGCCACAAAAATGTTTTTTGACATTACTTAGAGTGCGAAATACGAATTTCATGCAACTAGATCACACAGTTTGCAAGCAACTGAAGCCGAAATATATTTTACACGTAGGACAAGCGACGTTTCCCTTCAATTATTTCGTATCCCCGAACTAGGATTTAGTTCGAAAATTTGACCACCAACTTTTTTTAATAATAACCTCTATAAGACCCGTAAAAAAGTTAATTCCACAGTACATGATGTTTTCTTTAATCGTAAGTTAAAAGGTGCAATGTCTAATTTATACCCCATTGGAAAAAAATTAATACGCAGTTATTAAACAACGTAAAATTTCTTCTTTCGCGCAGGTTAAAGAGCTTAATTATCGTTGCTTACATAGGACACATGTCATTTATCCGTACAAGCTCTGCGATCAAAATGTTGCCAGCTGCTGCACTGCTACTGATTTGCACAAGAACTTCCAGTCTATGTATCTTAAAGGTCTTTTAACATGACGTACTTACATGCTTAGGAAACTATAACAGTTGAAACATGTTCTTTCCAACTATTTGAAACAGATATTTGCGATGGTAAAAAATGGTATTTGTACTGAGTAAATAGAACAAGATCTGTAAACTCAATGTTATAAGTTTTTTTTTTATTTGTTAATTTTTTAGGGGGTGGGGTGTTTTTCTAGGGCAAGTGATACAATACTTTGATTGTATTAGTGAAAACCAAATGCAATGAAACTTAAGGGGTTTGTTTAGCAACTCGATTTTAAGCTATTTTGATGACTAAATAAAAACGGAAATGCCGTTTTAATTTTTCCACTTGCACTGGAACCCCCCCCCCAAAAGTCAATAAATAAGACAACCTTGTGATACAATTTTGACAATATTTTTTTATAAAGTTTTCTTATGTATTAACTATTTTTTTTTGGGGGGGGGAGATTGTTTTTCCAGTGCAAGCGATACAAAATGTTAGTGAAACTGAATTTTAGCAACTCAATTTTGAGTTGCTACTTTAATAGGTAAATAAAAAGGGAAATTCAGTTTAATTTTTCTACTTTCACTGGACCCTCTTTCCCCAAGCCAATAAATAAGATAACCTGTGATACAATAAAATATTGTAAAAATGTGATACAGTTTTTTTATAAGGTTATCTTATTTATTAACTTTTTCTTGGGGGGGGTCCAGTGCAAGTGAACGTATCTAGATTTTAGCCTTATCATCATCCTCATTTCTCAGTTTTACTGAATCAGCCAGATTTTAATCACTGTATCATGTTTTTAATACTGTTTGTTCCATTATCTTTTTTAGCCCTTCCATCGTTCTCATTTTTCAGTTTTACATGATCAGTCAGATTTTAAGCTTTTTACCACATTTTTAATACTATTTGTTTGTCTTGTTTCTGGCGCTCTTTGGCCAACCATGGCCCTTGCGCCATAAAAATCGAACAACCAACCAACCAACCAGTGCAAGTGATACAAAATGTTAATTCTGTTAGTTTAAGGAAGGAATCATTTTGAAATTGTGCAATTCTATTCTAGTGTATAGAAAAATGTACAGCCCTAGATTTAACAAAAAAAAAAAAAAAAAAAAAAAATTATGCCCCCCCCCTTTTTTTTTTGACCAACATAAAAGCAGGTGCAATGATAAAAATCTTATCCTTTGGGAGCATGCAATAAAATGTTATTGGTATTTTTACAATATGAAAACTTAAAGAATTACCAGTGACAAAGAGGAACGTACCTAAGCAAGGATTTTTAACACCAACTGAAGCAAATGCTGGCAGGCATTATGTTAAAAGAAGATAGATGCTGTTTTTATCAGTACAACTCAGATCTGCAATTAATGAGCAATAAGGACTTAAACTGTAATAAAAACCTAACAAATACTGAAGAGATTGAAATTTTCAGCCTATCTGCCTGAAGGCTTACCAACAGATAAAACACCTTCGCGATGATATCTAGAAACTGTTGAACATTTTATGTCCAATTTTTAATTATACACCATCAAAAGAAAAAGTGGAGTAAAAAGAACTAATTTGGAACAGTAAAATTTAGCCAATATGCTACTGTTCCTGGCTAAAAAAATACTCCATTCATTTAGTTGGCTGAAGTAGCAACACAGACTTAATGGCAGAACCAGTATACTGTACTAGTAGCTCAAAAAATAATTCTAAGTTGACTGACTTCACTCGTCCATGTTGTGGTAATAATAACCTTACATAAAATTTGGTTTTCTCCTTGACCTCGATAAAGGTTGAGGCGAAAACAAATTTTACTATAACATGGATGAGCTGACACAACTGGAACCCTCAGCTGTGGGCTAATCCCCCACACTGATGTACTTACCTGATTAAAAAGACAAAAAAGAAATATTAAGAATGACTCAAGTGTGGGATGCCGCCCCGGTGGCGCAGTGGTCTAAGGTGCTGGACTCTGATCATTCGTCCGTAAGGGGTCCGGGTTCGAATCCCGTCAGGCATGGATGTTGTGTTTGTCTTACGGCACTGGCTCTCTCCCTTCCCTGGAGCCAGTGACCCTAAATTAGGGACGGGCGACTGCTTATAGCCCATTGAGTTGCTCACGGTGGTCGTTAAACCTCCAATCAAAAAAAAAAAAAAAAAGTGTGGGATATGGTGGACCTACCACACTTGAGAAGGACGGTCCACCACGGAATCGACCTGGACTTTCTAAACGACGTATGAGAAAGAGATCTCGGCTGAGTGAATGTACGATTGGTGTATGGAATACTAGAGGTATAAATGGCAAGATGAGTGAGGTGATTGAGGAGATGAATAAGTATAGACTGGATGTGCTGTGTGTAAGTGAAACCAAAAAAAAGGAAATTGGGGTAGAAGAAGTGAATGGCACGGTGAGTGTGTGGTCTGGAGTATTGGATAATATGAGAGGACAGGCGGGTGTAGGCATGATTTTAAGTGAAAAGATGAAGAACAACTTGATTCACTTTAGTTGCGTAAGTGAGAGAATTCTCTGGATTCGTCTGAAAGTGAAACTTCAGAGAATTGTAATTGTTGTAGTGTATGCTCCTTGTGTCTCGGAACCTTCTGATAAGAAAGAAGATTTCTGGAATGAGCTAAAAGCTGTTTTGTGCCAGTTTGGTGCTAAAGAAAAAGTTATAATAGCAGGGGATTTCAATGCTAGAGTAGGTGTGCAAAATGCAATTTCTGACAATGTTCTGGGTAAGTTTAATGATCCTTGTGTGAATGATAATGGTGAAAGATTAATTAAACTCTGCATTGAGAATGATTTGTGTGTATCTAATACATTTTTCAACCACAAGTATATCCACACATATACTTGGGAAAATCGTACTCTTGGTCAAAAGAGTGTGATAGATTTTGTTGTCTATGATCAGCGTTTGAAACACTTAGTTGTTGACACCCGTGTGATGAGAGGTGCGGATGTTGGTTCTGATCATTACTTTGAAGTGTCACGAGTGAAACTTAATGTTGGTTGGAGGAAAAGAAATAGGAAGAGACCCAGGATAGAAAGAATAAAGGTTGATAGGCTCCTGGAAGATCATCAGCGGTATTCTGACTTACTCAGAGAACGACTGAAGGATCTGAAGTCTGGTGAGAGGGATGTAGGAAAGAAGTGGGAATGTTTTAAGAACTGTGTTGTCACTGCTGCTAAAGAGGTCTGTGGCACCACAATAGTGGGTAACAATAGAGGTGATGCTTGGTGGAGTAGTGAGATTGAAGAGGCAGTAAAGAGAAAGAAGGAAGCCTATTTGGGGATGTTGCAAGGTCGAGTCTCTGTGGATGAATATCGCTGTAAGAAGCGTGAAGCAGCTAAGCTGGTTCGCCACAGTAAGGCAAAAGATGGGAAGGAGAAAGTGGAAAGGCATGAACTGGCTTTTTGGAAAGATAGGAAGTCCTTTTGGAAGTACATGAGACTCAGGAAAAATAGGGGAAACAAAGTTGTAAGTTGTGTGAAGAATGAGATTGGGGAAATGTTATGGGAGCCCAATGAGTTAAGTGACAGATGGGGTGAATACTTCTGTGAGTTATTAGATCAGGAAAGCAAAGATGATTCTGAGACAGACTCAGATGATGTCACAAAGAGGGATGAAAGCACAGGAGGGATCTGAAGAGAAGAAGTGTGTAAAGCTCTAAAATCTCTTCAGAATGGTAAGGCTCCAGGAGTTGATGGCATAACTGCAGAGATGTTGAAATATGGTGGTGACTCTATAATTGACTGGTTAACTGAATTTTGCCAGTTATGCTGGGAGTTAGGAATGGTCCCTCAGGATTGGAAGGTTGCTATCATTGTTCCCTTGTATAAGGGAAAAGGTGATCAGACTGAATGCAAGAACTTTCGTGGTATTCGCCTACTGAGTGTGCCAGGGAAAGTGTTTGGTAAGGTTGTTATTGAAAAAGTACGGGTTCTTACATCATTGAAAGTGTGGGATGTTCAGAATCGTTTTATGCCTGGTAAAGGCTGCACTGACCAGAATTTTGCATTACGCATGATGATTGAAAAGTATCTGGCTGTTGGGAAGAAAGTTTTTACTGCCTTCATTGATTTAGAGAAAGCTTACGACCGAGTGAATAGGACACTTTTGTGGAAGGTATTGAATGAATATGGTGTTACTGAGAATCTACTTAATAGTGTAAAAGCCATGTATGCTGGTAGTAGAGCTTGTGTACGAGTGAATGGTGTTTTATCAAAATGGTTTTCCATTGGTGCAGAAGTTAGATAAGGTTGTGTAATGTCACCATGGCTGTTTAATATATTTATGGATACATGCATGCGTGATGCCAAAATAGATAATAGTGGTTTATGTTTTGGTGATATCCGTGTGTGCAGATTGCTGTATGCTGATGACACTGTCCTGTTGGCAGAGAGCAAGAGTGAGTTGCAGAGTATGTTGACTCGGATGCACGAAGTTTGCATGAAATTCAAACTCAGTATAAATAAGGGAAAAACCAAAGTTATGGTTTTTGAGAGAGGAACAGGTAGCACTGAATGTAATGTAAGTATAAATGGCACTGTGATTGACCAGGTGAGTGAGTTTGTGTATTTAGGAAGCATGTTTGACAGAGAGAACAAGTTGGATGGTGAAATCAGTAGGCGAGTGAATTCTTCTTTGAAAGTCATAGCTGCTCTGGGAAGTTTTCACAGGAATGATGGGTTCTCTAGAGAGTCCCGCATGGCTGTGTTTGAAAGTGTAATTGTTCCTACTCTGATATATGGTAGTTAAACCTGGGTACTGCAGAAGAAACATAGGAGTCGTTTGTGTGTTGGAGAAATGCGTTACTTATGTGGGGTTTGTGGCAAGACACGATATGATTGTGTGAGAAATGAAGATGTATTGCAGTTGTGTGATGTGAAGCAAAATGTTGTTAGCAAGGTGGAGACCAATATGCTTCGGTAGTTTGGCCATGTTGAAAGAATGAGTGATGAAATGCTTACTAAGAAAATCTTTTCAGCCCAAGTGTCAGGAAGGAAAGGCAGAGGAAGGCCAAGGAAGACATATGTGGATCAGATTCAGGAGTGTCTGCATGAGAAAAAGATTATGAGTATGAAGTATAAAATATCTTGTGTACGGCGTGTAATGGATATTAGTGAAGCACGAGTTGTATGTCAAAATCGCTGTAAATGGAGAAGTTTGATACGACAGCAATAAGTAAAAATATCTGGTAGTTTGTATTTATTTTTGGAGCCAACCTCTGAATCTCAGAGAACAGCTTAGTGATATGATGATGATGATGGATGAGCCAAGGAGTTCAGTTAACTGCTTTCTTGTACTGTCACCACATTGCTTAAGGGAAAATTATTTCCAGATCGTATTTCTCTAATACTTTTTTATTAATTTTGTGCAAATACAAAAAAAAAAAAAAAAAATGTGGGACATAATATGTCTAAAAATTCTTATTTTCATAATTACCATTAAATTTGCTGAACATAAACACACTTCCTTAACACATCATTTGCTCGACCCTTCTACATTATGACTATAAATATGTCCAGTGTATTGTGCATATATCAAAAATCACATCTGTAAAAGGTTCAACATTTTTTATTTTATAATCAAAACATATGAAAATACATATTTTACTTGAAATTTCAAAGTGGAAAAGCAAAACCAATGCTTACTACAATACCGATATTTAACAGTATCATGACAAAGTCTTTTGCAGAAGTTTTATAATACAGAAATCTGTATAACTTAAATTCAGGCTGATTTTGACACATTCGTTTTTTCTTCCAATGGTATAGTAATTTATATTGAAATCAGACAAAATCTTCACCAAAAAATATTCACTTTTTCACAACAACCCAGATGGGTGAAAATCATCATTCAAGATTAGCTTAGGTGACTTGACAATACATCACCAAGTGATTGGCACTTAAAAAAAACAACTACATAACGTTTGCAGACTCAATATATATATATACAATGTTTGTGCAAACAGAATTTCCTTTACATATCTGCATGTGATTTTGGTACCATTTTCTGATTACTTCGCAGGGTTTCAGTTTGAAGTAAAAGTTCATCCCATGTTTGCCTTGTTTTAGAATTCGCATTTTTTTATAGTTATATAAGGGGTAGTTATAGTTCTTTTATTTTTTAAAGAAATATTTAATTGGGAGCTACTTTATTCTCCACCTGTAGGTTCTTCCAACATGTAACTGGGGGCACAGTTAAAAATTTCAATCCCTTGTCCTGGACAATGTTTGAACGCTTCTACCATGATGATTGTATAGCCCTTGCTATACAATCGTCATGGTAGAAGTGAACGATGAACAGCTTAACATACTAAAATATGTGATCTAAAGTGCGAGTGGTCAAAAGTGCAATTATTATATGGCCCTATAACATAGTCGTGGGCATGGGCACTTCTGTGGTGTACACCAGATCATTTTTTTAAGGATTGCACCATTGTAACAAGGCAATTGTTAAGAACTATACTGATAATTAGGGCTAGGATTTATATGTAATTAAAATTTCAAAATATGTACATAAAATATGTATAAAAAATGAGGAAATATGTAATAAATCTTAGCTTTACTGATAGCCGTTCAGGGTGATATTTTAACTGCATCTGGTCAAAATTTTTTACAAGGGTGTGATTGTCTATTTTTTTTTAAATAAGTACACACGGAGTGCAGCATACAACACAACAACTGTTTAATACGTTACTAACAACAGAAATTGTAAATGCATTGAAAAGTTATATTGTCTGTGCGTTACTTATTTAAATTTACTTTATTTGCATATTTTGATTATTCACAACTTCTGTTAGTAATATTTTTTGGTGTGATTGACATTAACCTCCAGTAATCTATCTATCGAAATTCCAGTTTTGCGAGGCTAACATGGCAAAAGTTTCATGTGGATGAAAAGCATGGTGCTTAAGAAAGGTAAATGCAAACAAAAAAGTCGGCATTATTTAAGTGTCTGCAACTTACGCTTCTTTTTTAAATTCGAACCAAATTCTTTCTTTGTTTTCTTAGCAATTCATCATTTTTATTCTTTCAGAAGTTCTTTAATAAAATATTTGATGATGACCATATAATAACTTTGGTTATAAAATCCCATGTATGCTTAAGTGGACATTCATGAACTTGCAAAAATATCTCCTTTGAGCAAAGAAATTTTAAACGTCAAGCCAATAAGGATTGACCTTTGATTGTTAACTTTAAGAAAATTCCTCTCATAACTATGGGAAAGCAAGTTTTCTATAACAAGGTAATTGTGCAAAACTATACTTATAACCTTATCATGTGGATATTTTAACTGCCCTCTGTCAAGATTTTTTTATAAGGGTATAGGTATCATCAACCTCTAGTACTCTGTCTATCAAAATTCTGGCTTTGCAAAAAGCACAATTGTTTAACCTTTTCAGAGCAATGTGGCAACAATAGCCTGCCACATAAGTTATAATATGCTGCAAAGGTTGGGCTCTAATTACATCATTTTCTGTGATAGAAATTAGATCCTCAAACTCTGACAGAGTTGAATCATTACATTCAGTGTAGTCAATACATTCAAAATCAGCATTACTGCCTTTAACTGGATTTGCAAGGCTCTGGATACGTAACTTAGTTTCTGTTTCAAAAATTTGGGTCGCAGATATATTGTAATTTGAGCCATCTAACTGGCGATACTTTCCAAAACGGCTCTCAAGTGGATCAGTTTGGAGTTTGCCTGTAAGAATGTAGTCCTGATCCAATTCCTCAGTGCAGTATTTTGTGATTTCCATTACAGCATGAGTTGTATGCTTTAAAGCAAGGTGAGTCTCACGGCTGAAAGTACCAATGTCACAATTCATTTTTTCCCATCTGTCTAGCCACAGAAAAAAATCATCCAGAAACTGCAATCTCACATCACCATCTAATACGGTAAGAGGTTCTTGGTATGGATTTCTTTTGTGTGTACTCTTTAATGGTGTACAAACATTCATAACATCAAACCAGCGAGTGAAAATTTCAATAAAATTTGCAGTTCCTGCATAATCCAGTATATTATTTTTCCAAATTGCTGGGATTTAATCCCTTTAAAGTTAACCCATGTGTATACTTCAGGAGCCTATTTTGCTCAATGTCATAGATTTTACGCAAAACAATCATAAAGGCAGTTTCACATTTTACAGGTAATTCGTCAGTTGGGAAGAATGGAGAAAAATACATGCAATGGTTCTTCTGGTTTAGCCCATTATTCCGCATACATTTAAGCAGATGTACTGGGTCTATCGTGAAAAAAAATGGGTCGTACAGGATGGGGATAAACAATGCTGAGTTTTGCTGGAGACGCAAAGTATGTCATAGCCTTTCTATTGATTGCATTATTATCTGTTATAACACAAAACACTTTGAAACCAATAGTTTCTAAACCAACAATGACTATATAAATATATTTATACAATATGTCAGCAGTTAAAGTTTTAACTGGCAAAATGTGAATTACATCTTTATATCCTGATTTTATGCTCTGTATCATAAATGCATGCACACTTGTAGCAGCCTCTTCAGAATTGAAAGCTAAGCCTAAAACACTGCCACCTTTATAAGCCAGAAATGGTTTTATGTGGATTTCATCCACCAACAGAACAACATTTTTATCTTCATCATTTATCAAATTAATTTTTTGTTTAATGTATGACAAAAAATATTTTTCCTTTTGCTTTAACTTCGGATTAGCATTATATGCAGAACAAATCATACTTAATGTAACAGGATGAGGTAATGTAACGAGGCCCGAATTACGTACAAATCCGTATCCATGTGGGGATATTGAATGAAGTAGGTAACAAATCATGAGAATACTGCCGATTATTTTCATGCAAGTTTAAAAATTCGGCTTGCTCCAAAAGAAAAGAAAAAAACCTTTTCTGCTCATCATCTGAAATTTCCATCAACATTTTAAGGGATCACATAATGAAATGTAATTGAAAATCAAAATTAATGTTGACCTGACAGGCTGACACATACCAGCAGTCAAGGACCTCAGCAAAGTACAAATCTGATAAACATTATTTACATCATTTGGAACATACCGTTCGACGTCGTCTGCAGGCGCGGGAACTTGTCACACGGCACCCATTGCTCCGATTACCATTGACATTACACCACCGGCGAGTGCGGCGGCAGTGGGCCGTTGAACGCCGCACCTGGACTACGGAATGGCACGACATTGTCTTCTCCGATGAATTACGCTTCTGCCTGTAACATCACGATAGTCGGATCCGCGTGTGGCGGCACCACGGCGAGATACTGTATGACGCATGCATTTGCATCGCCATACCAGTCCGTCGCCTGGCGTTATGGTTTGGGGCACAATTGGATATGACACCCGCACCCCTCTGGTACCCATCGTCGGTACACTCAACAGCCACCGCTACATCTCCGACGTTTCGGAACCTGTAGTCCTCCCTTACCTGCTGGACCTGCCAGCGGCCACGTTTCAACAGGACAATGCGCGCCCGCACGTGGCACGCATCGTACAACATTTCTTCACGGCCCACCAGGTGCCACTGCTGCCGGGGCCCGCCTGTTCTCCCGATATGTCGCCCATCGAACACGTCTGGTCGCTGATTGACAACTGAGTGGCCCTGCAAGCACCATCCGCGGCTATGCCTGATGAACTGTGGCAACGTGTGGAAGCAGTCTGGTCCGACATGCCCCAAGCCCACATCCAAAGCCTCTTTCGTTCGATGCCGCGGCCATTATTGCCAACCATGGGGGCCACACGAACTATTGATGTCTGCGTGTTCCGCAAGTCGCACGGGCCTGTAAGCTCAATCGTTTCATCTTTGTGTCTGTCGTTATGTGTCCAGTAAATCTGGCTTTGCTATCTCGTGTCCTTCTTGGTGTTGCATTTGGGTGGCCAGCAGTGTATAAACGATCACGTTAAAAATGAAATAAATGAAGTTCAATGCTTTTCTATTCAAGTAGATGACACCACAGACACAAATCAGACTTCTCAGTGCTCTTTAATAATAAGATTTGTGGATTCGGAAGGTGTAATGGCTGAGCGATTTTTGGGTTTCCACGACGTGAGTGGAGATCGAACGTCAGAAGCTTTATACAAAATGCTAGACAAAATTTTGGAACAATTCGATTATCAACACAAATTAATAGGACAATGTTACAATGGGGCAAGTGTAATGTCTGGACGCTTGAATGGCTCCAGAAAAAAATCAAGGATAAAGCTTCTCAAGCTGTTTTTGTTCATTGCTTAGCACATCGTTTGAATCTTGTATTACAGCAGAGTTTTTCTAAAATTTCTAAGTGTCGTATATTTTACGCAAGCCTCACTGGAATTCCTTCGTTTTTTTCACCACTCAGTGAAGCGATCTTATACACTCACATCTACAACCGCAAGACGCATACCAACCATAGCAGAAACTCGATGGTCCTCCTCTTCGAAGTTAATAAGTGTAATTGTTGAAGATTGGGATAAATTGAAGGAAGTATTCGAATTTCTGACAAATAGTGAGCAATCAGACAAAAAATCAATTAAACTTTCCAAGGGGTTTTTAAACGATATGAACACTTTTGAATTTACATTTTTTGCAATAGTATTTAATTAAATTTTTGACCCCACCGATCTATAATTCGAAATGTTGCAGAAAAAATCACTAGACATAAACTATTGTGTAACTCAAATTAGAAAAACTCGTGAAATTTTGAGTCATAAAAGGAACGACGAAGTATTTGAAACACTGTTTGGAAAAGCTAGCAAAATCACAGAAATAAGCAGATCTAAACGGGAATATGCTGCTCTTACACAAGAAACAATTTTTCAAAATTATAAACAATTGTATTTTGAAATTTTAGACCACATTCTTATGGAAATGGATATAAGATTTCAAGACAGTGAAAAACTTCAATTTGTTTATCTTGCTGACACAACCAAATTCGAACAATTTAATTCTAGCTTCCCTCTCACGCTTTTGAAAATCTACAACATTTTTAGGGAAAAATATTTACTAAACTCCAGCGCCTTAAAAATGAACTGAGTCTTGTATATTCCAACGAAAAATTAAGGAATATATCGACTCAAGAACTTCTTCGAGTGCTTCATGAAGATAAAGACATTTTTACAGAAGCTTATAAATTGGTTGCCCTCATTTTAACCATTCCATCTACAAGTGTGTCAGTGGAAAGAAGTTTTTCTTGCCTTAAAAGAATACAAACTTACTGAAGAAACATTATTTCTGAAGACAGGCTTGCTTCTTTGGCAAATATTTCTATTCAGCATGATATTTTATTGATGCTCACGAAGAAACAACCATTCTATGACGACATAATCGACAAATTTGCAGCTTTAAAAGAAAGAAGAATTGATCTAACATACAAAAAATAGGTCAGTCTTCCTATAGTGATTTTCATTGAAGACAGTAGATATCTTTTCATATTGCTCTTGTAGCTCTTCACCTATTTTTTCAACCACTAGCCGCCACTGGCATGCGCGGTACGTCACGTCTCCATAGGAGTCTAGCTCTTAGGTATTAGAGAATCCAGCGTCGCCTAGTCGCATCATCAATATACATAGATAATACGCATAGCGGGTATACTGGAACGCCATCTTGACCAGTTGAGAGCACACAGGTAAGTGACTGCCACTTCACCAATGCTTACACACACCATAACCTTCTGCAACTATTACGAAAGCTCTGCTCTAAGCGGAGAAGGAAGTAGTTACCACTTTTAAAAAATCGTAAAAAAAAAAAAGGCACTAAAACTCTGCACCACATAACACCAACGGATATCATGATCGATCAGCATCCCAAATCGGGGGAAAAAAAAATTAAAGATAGTCAAAAAACCCTGCGACCTAAAAGTAAACCACAACCTATTGATATAAGTAGAAAGGGGTAGTAGTATTCTAGTTTAAGGTCCAGCGGGTTTTGGAGTCTTTTTAAATTTTTTCCCGGTTCATCTGTACTTCCGATAAATTTTGTCATTGGTCTGGTTTTCCGTCGATGGTTCATTTTTTTTAGTTCTGGACTACTTTCCACAGCTCTTTTTATTATTCCGCCGCTGGGTTGCTTTAGCTTCTTTCTATTTCAGCCAGGGGGACGCCAGGGCAGGCGCAGCCTGCCCTGAGAAATTTTGCGCCTGTTCTGCCAATGATTCGTAAAAAATGAAAAACTCCTAATTGCAGTTTCCAATGCTGAAGACGAAAATATTGATTTAGACAAAGTCAAATATTTGCAAACTTTAGGTATCAAACTTCCATCTCCAATAGAACTTGCAGTAGTCAACAGCAGTGGCGGCTCGTGGTGTAAAATGCTGGTGAGGCGAACGGTCTTGATGTAAATGTAAAACAGTAAAACATATGTTATTGAAAAATATATAAATTCGTATAACGTTATACGAATATATATATATATATATATATATATATCAGTGGCGTAGCAGGGGGTCGTGGTTTGCACCCCCCTTATTAGGCGAGACAGCTTTTTCTAAGTACGTTTTATAGATAATTTCCCTATTTAAATTCTTTGATTTTTATATAACTCGGAAAGCAATATAATTTCTTGATAATAGAAGAGAAAGTAAAGCAAAGCGGCCAAAGAAGTTGCTTTATTAAATTTTTATTAAAACAACTATAATTTATTGCATTTTCTTCATTTTATTAAATTAGCTTCATTTTGTATTAATATTCAAGATGTGCGTACGTACCAATAGGAAAATATTTGTTGAAGCGCCCCCCCCCCAAAATTGTTATATGCACTTATGCACAGTTATACAGCAGAAGCGCAGAACCCCCCCCCCCCCTTCAAAAAGTTTCATGTCAAAGGCAGTATCCCCCATTAGATATCTTTGAAGTCCTGGGTTCGAGTCGGCTGAATCATTAAAATCCGCTGAGATTCGGAATTTAGCCCTTATATACAAATATTATTCAACAGTAATGGAATAAAATTATAGAAATATATGAAACACGGCGTGGGGAGTCTTTCTTCACGAAAAAATCCAAAAATTTCAGAGAAAAAATGTACATATACCTCTCTATATATGTGTGTGTGTAAAATACGCTACTTTTGCAACAATATTTTTATGAAGACAATTATTCGATAATTTTACAACAAAGAAAGAAATATTTCACCAGTATTCTTTTATGTAATACACTTGAGCGAAAATACGCAATTTGCGCGGTTTCTTTAGCTAGTCAATGCGTCACTCACATCCCAACGCCAATCGGAGATCCACTTCTTAAAAAATTCAAAGTAAATCATTTGAATATAATTTTTTTTCTCACGAAGTGTTTCTTGAGCTTGAATAAAAGTCACAGTTCGATTGGCATATTAGTGAAGGTGCATTTAGCACGGGTCACAAACTGAAGTCCAGGCTCGTGATAACTATGTACAGGAGAAGTCAAGCTAAGGAAGTACATTTCTATATAAAAAAAGTATAAAATAATTTAAACCTGGAATTAAAAACAGAGGAATACGAAATTAATTTGCTTTGGGCTCGAACAGAATGCTTTCAGTTTATTTTTTATAAATAAGTTCAATTCTGCGATCCTTTTTGGCTGCAAATTTGTCTATGATCAGATCATAAAATGGTTGAGTAGACATTAGATGGTTCAGCAATTCTTTCTCGATTGAAATTTTAGCGAGTGAAGACAAACGATCTTGTGCCGTTGTATTACGGAGGTAAGTCTTAATTCTCTTCAAACAAGAAAAAATTCCTTTCAGCAGAAGAACTTGTTGACGCCAGTGTCAATACAAGAGAAAATCATTTGTAGGCTTCTGGTAACACATCTTTCAGCTCGTTTTCTTTCATTGTTTTCAAGGTTTTCTGAAAACTGAGTTCCCTGAAGTTGTGATCATTATATAAAAAATCTAATTCGTTTTTTAGTCGTTGTGTGTCTGTAAAAATGTTTGGATAAATTTTTTTGAGTGTTAAGGGCACTGGATGGAAATGACTCTGAATAACTATGGTATTTTGAGCTGTCAACTAGCTGCAGAAACTCGAGCTTTCCCATATCTTCAAATCTGGTATTTATTTGGACTTTTATATATTCATGAATACACTCCATTAAATCATTCTGTATCGTTTTAGATTGTCCAGAAAAGAAGCTTCGTATTTCTTCAAAATGTGCTTTTAATTCTCGGATGCTCCTACGAAGTAACATTTGGAACATTTCCTTGAAATTGCCTTTATTTAATGAGGAAATAGTTTCATCATGTCCTCGAAAAGGCAGTTCTTGCTTGCTTAGAACGACAACTAAATCGATTATATGTTCCATAAAAAGCCTATTTAGTCTGACCTTTTCATTAAACTTGACTTCACGAAGAGCAGCAATTTTCTTTGAGCATATCAGAAATAGTGTTTGTTTTTTTCCATTCGTTTTAGACCTACGTGGTTAGTTCTATGCTCTTTAGAGCTTTCGTGCAATTTTGCACTACGAGAAAAGTTTTTTAGATCAAAATAACCCGTTGTATTCCACACATTTTTCTTATTGCTCAAAAGTAAACATGGCCAGCAAAAGAGAGTTTGCTTGTAATAGCACCAGAAAGCCAGGGAAAAATCTCGTACTATGATTTATTGAAAGACCTAAAAACGATTTGCCGCACTTCTTATCTTTAGATATTGAACTTATTATAGGTGTCGGTCTTCCAGATATGAGAACATCCTTGTTATCATAATCTTTCCAGTGTTTAAAAGGAATTTCTTCCAGAACACAAATCACGTCGTTTGTTGGGCCATTCATATTTTCCAACAAAAATCAAAATATGCTGTTTAGTAACAATAACAAAATAAAAAAAGAAAAACTCAACATTACTATGAACTAGCAAACACCCGCAGAAGAGAGGATTGAAAACACACTACAAAAAGTTAGATTCAAATACACTCTGACGAATAGTTAAAGCTACGTAGAAATCTTCGTACTCCAAAGCTTATAGAGGCGAACGGTGTCATCGCCTGTGAAACCACTTTTCACAAGGGTCATCTGCTCATTTTCCCGCGCCCATTGGATACACAATCCTTGGGTTCTCCAATAACAGCGGAGATGCGATTCCAGTTTAAGCGAAATGGAGGGTCGCCTCAGAAATTTCCTTTCTCTTACTGGAAGTCCGGCACCTCTTTAGGTAGACCTCGGACCGTGGGGGTGGGGGGTTCAGTCTGTAGGGCTCTTCTCTGATCCCCAGTTCCCAAAACCGACTTCTCATCGAGACGATTCAGCCGGTCGCCTCTCAGCGCTTAAAACATGCAGCTGCTTTGCAAAAATAATGATTCATTCCTCTTCTCGAAAGCCTTTCTTTAACCTAATTCATGAATCACAATGTGAATTTCAGTGTTTCATTTATCCTGCAAAGTTCTTATACCTTTGTTACGGACAGAAGGTTTTTTTTTTCTTTCACTTTGCGGAATTTCAGGTGAGGCGGCGCCTCACTTGCCTCATCTGACGGGCCGCCACTGGTCAACAGATCCATACAAACCCAGAAGAAAGAAACCCCAAATTCAGTCATTTTTGATGAAATTTTTAAGCAGCGAGTAGTCTTCAGAGATACTTATAATTCATTGGCCACAGCCAGGACTTTCGGCCGTAGTACGGCTACTTGTGAATCCACCTTTTCTGTTTTAACGAGAATTAACTGCCCGCCGCGGCTTTTGATGTGCCACCAACGAATGTCGAATTTGACTCTTCTTGCATTCGAACAAAACCGCACATAAACTCTTGACATGGGCTTACTTTTGAGAAAATTTAATGGTCAAAAGAACCGATGACTACAACTATTTTGATTTCTATTGGTAAGCAACGATTCATCATCATCATCATTGTCAACCATTATGAATCCACTGCTGGACGAAGGTCTCCCCAAGTTCCCTCCACAACGGTCTGTCTTGTGCTAGTCTCCTCCATGTCACTCCCGCATACTTTCGAATTTCATCCACCCATCTTCCATGTGGTCTTCTTCTGGGTCTTTTCCTGTCCCTTGGAATCCAATCTAAAATTTCGGCTGTCCATCGATGGTCTGTTCTTCTGGCAGTATGTCCAGCCCATTGCCATTTCAGGGATTTAACTCTGATCCTGATGTCTTCCACTCTTGTCATTTTTCGGATCCACGTGTTCCTCTTCTTATCTCTCCTGGTTACACCAAGCATGCACCTCTCCATGCTACTTTGAGTTGTCTGCAGCCTTTGTATGTCTCTTTTAGCTAAGGTCCACGTCTCTGCACCATACGTAAGCACTGGAAGGATGCATTGATCAAACACTTTTCTTTTAAGACATAATGGCATATTGCTCTTGAAAATTATGCTGTTTCTTCCAAAAGCTCTCCAGGCAAGTTTTGTACGCCGATTAATTTCTTCACCAATGTGACCCTCACTTGATATCTGCTGTCCAAGATAAACGTACGTGTCTGTTATCTCCAGCTTTTCTCCATCAATCGATAAATCTTCATTTCTTGTAAAAGCATTGTACATCACTTTTGTCTTCTGAAAGTTCATTTTTAATCCCACTTCTTTACTCTTGTCAGCAAGTTCCTGGATCATACTCTGTAGCTCTTATGGGGTAGTTGCAAAAATGACTATGTCATCAGCAAAACGCAGGTGGGTTAGATAATCTCCATTAATCTTTATCCCTTTGTTTTCCCAGTTCAGTGATTGAAAGACATTTTCCAATGTGGCATTAAAGAGCTTCGGAGATATGGTGTCACCTTGTCTCACTCCTTTTCCAATTTTTATGTGTGTTGTATTTTCAAACAGCCGAATCTTTGCACTTGCATTTTCATAGATGTTATTAATAATATTGATGTATGCATCTTCAATACCACAGGATTTCAGAGCCATTGCAACTGCTGATGGTTTCACCGAATCAAAGGCTTTTTCATAATCGATAAAAGCCATGCACAATGGAAGCTCATATTCCCTCGCTCTTTCAATTAGTTCTCTCAGTACGTGGATATGATCTATTGTGCTGTAGCCACTCCTGAATCCAGCTTGTTCTCTCGGTTGAGCCATGTCCAGTGTCACCTTCAAGCGGTGTGAAAGAACTTTAGTGAAGATTTTATAAACCACTGATAGGAGGCTAATAGGTCTGTAGTTCTTGAGATCCTCAATGTCACCTTTTTTATGTAGCAAGATCATTGTAGCGTTGTTCCAATCCTCAGGAATTTTCCCTTCATTAAGGCATCGAGTGAAAATTTGGGCGAGTACTGTTTCGATTTCTCCACTTGCTTCTTGTATGATGTCTATAGTAATTCCATCTTCTCCTGGAGCTTTTCTCCGCTTCATGTTCTTGATTGCATGTGCAACTTCTGCTGGAAGGACTGGAAGAACTCTGGTACTGGTACCTTTCATGATGTCTGGAGTACATGTATCATCCCTTTCATATAATTTAGAGTAGAA
The DNA here is from genome assembly GCA_039090855.1 of Macrothele yani. NCBI lineage: Eukaryota > Metazoa > Arthropoda > Arachnida > Araneae > Macrothelidae > Macrothele > Macrothele yani. Next base: position 1,807,297 of record CM077022.1, on the reverse strand, counting down.
ATCTTTTACTCTTGTCAAAATTTCGCCTCTATTTCTTGTTACAGAACCATCTTCTTTTCTCAGTGCCATAATCTGTTTTTTCCCCTTACTGAGATGTCCCTTTGCTATCTTTAGGCTTTGGTTGTTTTCAATTGCTTTCCTTACTACACTGCCGGACAATTGCTAAGGACGGATGACAATATCAACGATAGCAACCATAAAATGGAAGGCAGGAAAATGTGGAAATTAGCATAAGTGCAGGATACAGTAAGACGTGTTGTGCGGATGCAAATTTTGGATTGCCGAACTTGTTCGTGACGTCATAGCGCTGATAAGAGATATAAAGGATTTGACGCGTATTGACCGTTGTTGTTCAAACGCAAAGTTGAAAGGAAAGAATCAATTGACGAACTTGCAATTATCAGTATGTCTTTCCGACATCACCTAGATGATTTTACGCGTGGCCGTATTATTGGCAAGATTGAAGAAGGGCGAAAAATAACAGATGTTGCCAGGGAGTTCGACGTCAGCCACAGTGTTGTTTCAAGGCTTTGGAAATCATTTCAAGCAAATGGAAAGTGTAGCAAACGTCACGGTGGTGGTCGTGTTCACAGTACGACACCTGCAGAAGATCGGTACATAGTGCTATCAACAAAAAGACACCGGCAGAGCACAGCTAGTGAGGTAGCAAATCAGTTTATGGCTGCTACTGGCAAGCGGATCTCCGGAAAAACTGTCGCCAGACGTTTCCAAGAAGGAGGACTATACGCCTGCCGTCCTGTTGTGTGCATCCCATTGTCCAGACGTCACCGCACCGCCCGTTTACAATGGTGCCATCAACATCGCAATTGGACTGATAACGACTGGTCTGCTGTCCTCTTCTCAGATGAGAGTAGATACAGTCTTTCGTCTGATTGTCGACGACAACTGATCTGGCGTGATAGTGGTACTGCATATTGTCCAGCAAACATACAGGAAAGGGACCGATATCCGACATGTAGTGTCATGGTATGGGCTGGCATCATGATCAATGGCCGTACGTCCCTCTATGTGCTTCCAACTGGGACTATGACTGGCCAACGATACATTAATGATGTTCTGCTACTTCATGTTCGCATGTTCCGTGGTGCTGTCGGCGATAGATTCATTTTCATGGACGACAACGCAACATGTCATCGAACAGTCGCTGTCCAGGAGTGTATTGAGAGCGAGGATATTCAACGCCTCGTATGGCCAGCACGTTCTCCAGATCTGAATCCCATTGAAAATGTGTGAGATGCTTTGGGGAGGAGTCTTGCTGGTCGCCAATGCCCTCCAATAAACAAGGACAGCCTCATCCGTGCACTGACAGAGGAATGGGATAAATTACCCCAACAGCTTCTTGATAATGTTGTGAAAAGCATGACACGACGTGTGGAATCTTGCATCGCCCTCCATGGTGGCCATATCCCGTATTGACATCTTACGCCGGAACGCCTGCGGACGGTAATTGCATTTTGTTCACGTTTACGTATTCTGCACAAAATGGCCTGTTTGTCCCTTGAACACGTTCCAAAGCCTTCTGGATTTCAGAGCACAATAAATTGTCTTTCTTGTAATGTCCTGGCATTCTGACATTATTTTATTTCACTTGGCATCCAACCACATTTACTTTTTTATGCGCTATATAGCCGTTTATGATCCGTCCTTAGCAATTGTCCAGCAGTGTAGTTCACAGTTGAATTTCCTTACGTCTTCAGTGATACTTTTTCGTACTGTCTTGCATAGCTCTATATATTCCACTTTGGAAGTCACATCTTCTTTAGTTGTCCTCATCACTCTTCTTTTTTGCATCAACATTTTGGTTTTTCCTGATAATTTGTTCACATGCAATTTGTTCTTAGACCCAGCTAATTTTGTTGCTGTTTCCATAAGAGCTTTGGTTACTTTTCTGTTAACTTCAGAAATATCCACTTCTTCCGATGTTAGGCCTTCTAAAGCAGAGAATCTGTTCTTCAGTTCCAATTTGAAGGTATTATGGTGTTTTTTAAGGTTGGTTATGTCAATACATTTTGTTTGTCTTATGAGCTTGCTACGTTCGAGTTTAGTGTTGAGGTGCATCTTACATCTCACCAATTTGTGGTCACTGCCTGTGTTGAACTTGTTTAGCACACTGCAGTCTTCTATGACGAATTTTTTGTTACACATAATAAAATCAATTTCACTTGTCGTCCCATTTGGATGTCTCCATGTCCATTTCCTGTGTGGCTTTTTCTTGAAAAAGGAGTTCAAGATGAAAAACCCTTCTGCCTCTGCAAACTCTACGAGAGTATTTCCACGCTGGTTTCTGTTGCCGTGACCGAATTTACCTACTGAAGTTTCATTCTGTTGCCGTTGCCCTATTTTTGCATTGAAATCTCCCATAATTATCTTCAAATGCTGCTTACCTTTATTATTTAGATCACGAATTTCCTCATAAAATTCTTTAATTTCTTCTTCAGCATGACTTGTGGTGGGTGCATAAGTTTGAATAATCTGAGCCTGGTATCTTCTCGAGAGTTGGACAACAAGTCGTGCAGCTCTGTCAGAGGAACTTTCAACTTCTACAACTTTATCCTTCAGTTTCTTGTTTATTATAAATCCAACACCACTAGTTCTGCCAGTATCTGTCCCACGATAGTAGAAGAGGTGTCAACTTTTCAGTTCAATGAGATCTTCTCCTTTTCTCCTTACCTCACTTAGCCCGACGATGTCCCACTTGATCCTTTGTAGTTCCTCTTCCAATTCAAGAAGCCTTGAATCAGAAGATAGGGAGCGTCCGTTGTACGTAGCCAAGGTCAGCATCAGACGGCAGCCTAGTCCGGTCCTCCGGGGATTCTTAGCACCCTCTGCCTTCATGTCGCACTGGCCGCTGCCTTGGCCAGGTACATTCCAGCTGCTGGAGACTGAGGGCCAAGATTTAAGTTGTGGAGTCATTTTGGAGGGGTTTGGCCATAACTCGCCACGCTGGCCAAGCGGGTTGGTGAGTGTGGGATAGAATTTCCTCTAATCCCGATGGTATAGTTATACCGCTATTGGCGGTCGTCAGAGCCCCTTTAGTGGGAACAGGATGTACCACGAGAAGGCGGGGTTGACATTTGTCAAGGAGAGGCTGTGATGTTACGCATCACCTGACCTTACATCCCAAGCAACGATTATAAATGTATTTTTATTTTACACAATGTTGCTTGTTTTTTTATTTATGTTAATCAAAAATGGTACTTTTGTACCTGATGTACCTAGATAAGGTACTTAGTATGGGTTGAAATTTGTAAAATTTCAGTAATGCTCAAAAAAAGGTAAAAAGTATATAGCTTTTTTGAGCATGCCCTAAATTTTATTGAGCCTGCCCTAGGTATAGAGTTTAGCTACGGCCCTGATTTCAGCCCTATCACTACTCTTCTTCTCTGTGGCAATATATAGTCCGTTAAGATGGCGATGTGTTAGGAGTTTTCCCGCTACGACTACTTTTGGCAAAGTTTTGGAATATCGACACCTATCAAGCGGTATTATCCCGGCGCCATTGGCTTTCGAGGCCATTCTAAAGTGAATCCATTTATTCGATTACCTGCGTATTTATAGATACAGGACTTGGCAGCTATGTATCCTATCGAATCTTGGAGTAACATAGACGAGGCGAGGCGAGGCCTCCTTACTCTGTGGGCAATGGCGATTGCATTCTGCGCATGCTTTCAATGAACGGCCAGCCTTTCGCTTATCCGACTCCTCTTCGATCGGTTCTCGTCTCTTTTCGTGCCTGACTGATACTCGCTTTGCTGACACTTTACCGAAGCTTATAGTCGACTTAACCTTCCGCGGCCATTAGGAGAGTTATAAGTGGAGGATGAAATAGTTCCACTTTTAAAAAATCAAGAAAAAAATCTAATTGTCTGCGGCTTATCAGACTAATGTATATCGACATCATTTAGGAAGACTCAAAAGTAGATTCAAAAAAATTCAGCCAAAACCTGCTGCACCTTAAACTGTAAAATTACCGTAGAAAGGCATTAGGGGGAAAAAATAAGAAATAGTCAAAAACCCTGCGACCTTTAACTGCAATACTACTGTAAGAATGGACATATTAATTATGTTAGTTTATAATAATGCTGAACATTATGTTACTTTTTCATGAAGAAAAAGTCATTACAAGCCCAAAAAGGCGACAGAAGGTTCGCGAACATTTCTTATTTTTCAAATGTCGAGAGCTTCAAACAAAGGACTTTAGTTTCTCACGCCTTAGAAGGGAGAGGCCTTTTTCGACGAACTGATAACATCTTCAATGATAACGTGAATTTTTCTGTTCATTGTCAACGTCGCCCAGACGCCTAAAAGACTGGAAAACAGCCATCTACCTTTGTGCAAATATAACAATGTGTATTGTGTTCGTGTAAGAATGTACTTCGGCGGTAGGATTACTTTTTTAAAGGGGACACTTTTTAACGGACAGATCTGACAGAACCGCGGAGACACGGAAGGTAGGATTAAAACCCATCAGCGAAGCCGCCGAGCCAACGCCCAGGGTGTGGTCGGCGAAGGGCATCAAAGGTGAACCACGTGGCCGGAGAGGGCGAGACACATCAACAGGTCAGCGAGAGGGAAGGTCAGCGCCGAGGTCTTTGCGCATGCGTAGCGCGGAGGTGTGGAGGTGAGCAGGTCTCTTGAAGAGGATCTGTTAGTTAGTCTGCTTTCGTCCAACGGAGACAGCAGTTCTCCGGTAAAAGGGGACGCGAAGCGTTTGCCTTTGTGTTTTGGGCCGCGGGTGGCCTAGTGGGCAACGTTCGTGACTGCCGCGGAAAGGACCTCAGGTTCGACCCCAGGCAAGTACGAACGCTCGATCCACTAAATATCCGCCGTGCGTCGGATGGGCACGTTAAGCTGTCGGACCCCGGGTACTGGCCCCCGGTAATAAATATGGGCGTCTTCCTCCCCCTTTCTACTTCGCTTCCGTGTCACTTTCCTATCGGGCACTCTAGTCCAAATCTCCTAGCTTCCTATTTCTAAGGGTTGTTTAAGACCTGGGGTCAGACACTCTCTTCCTAAAATCCTCTACATATGATCATGATCACGCCTTTTTATTTTGTGAGCCGAGGGACGCTCCAAGTTACGGAGGTCCGACGCTCTGGTTGAGTTTAGCGAGCATCTATCCTAGAAGAGATAGAGTGCTCAGCTGCAGAGGTACAGGTCCCGGTCAGGACTCCCGCTGGCGTAGTAGATATTTCTGTACAGGGAATTCGATCTTAGCACAGGCTAAGATTGAAACGTATTGACAGAGGAGAATAGTTAGACTGCTATTCATAATAGTCGCAGAGATATAGATCTACCTAAGAGTAGGTATATTCTTTTTAGGACGGCAAAGCCGAGAGAGATTTTCTTCGGAAGTGGTTATCCTAGCTTTCGTGTTTTTCGCCTCTTGTCAGGTCTGATCCTTAGTCCTTAGGGAAACCTGATGTTATAGAAAGAGTAATCCACCGCCGTCAGGAACCTAACTGATTATGAAATAAATGTTTGTGTGTTTTCAATAGTAACTGCTCTCGATATCATTATATTTTAGCGTGAGTAGTATTCTGTCAGTTCAGCTGTTTTCGATCCGCCTTCCCGAATCACAGATTTCATATTAAAGTGGGGAAGGCTTCGTTTGTTCGCTCGAATACAGTTTGGGGAGTGTTTCAGATAAACACAAACACTTTCTTGTGTCTGTGAGGAGCCCTCTAGCGTGGACGCCTCAGATCCATAAGTAGGAGGCGGAGCCACGACACGTGACCAGTACTTTCGCTCTCACAACTGCCATACTCTGTTGTAACTCTTTCTGATGCTGAAAAATTCCAAGAATATGAGAAGCAATTCCCAGTTCAACTGTTTGATTAGTAGCGGTTTAAGAGAATGAAGAAGTCCATTTTTAAATATTCATGAAATTAATGGTAAATTAAAGTCATTATATTCTATTTTTTTTTATTATCTATTTATTAATATTGGAACTAGTTGTTGCATTGTTTTCTTATGGAAAGGCGGAGTGATACTTAACTATATTGTTGAAGAATCTTTTCGATGCTGACTGGTTAATTTGCACTCTTGTTTAAAATGCTCGATATTTATTTTAGCATGGTGAATAGTGTTTTAGTCTGTATATTCTGTTAATTTCAGTAGAATATTGATATTATTGAAGAGTGATTCAAATTGGTTGTTTGCTCCTAAAGTAGTATGGCATTATCAAGACTATTAACCTTGTCTGAATATACTGTTTCTTGTAATGATATGTTTGACATGAATTCAATTATTTTGAAACGACAACCTTCAAATACATGTACAGAAATAGATGCCGTTAAATTTGTTGTTTGTCATGGCGCAATTATTAATGAAGTTTCATTTTCAAAATGCAGCAAGGTTTTAAGCCAATTACTTTGTATGCAAGATGTAGATCACTAGGAAAGATGCGAAGACTAGGAAATATGAAGAGTTTTTTCTTTCTTTTTGAAAGGAAGGTACCTTCTTTGAAAAACACAAATTAAGACTATGCTTATATTTATTTCCTACTGTCACTTTAGCAACATTAAAAAAATGTCTTTTTAATTTTTTAATGTTTCAAGTTGCGAGGTACGTAATTTTGGTCAAAATTACCTCTCAACTTTGAAGAGAATAAAAACATTTTTAAAAAGTACCACGAGTGAGGATAAATGCTTTCAATAGAAAGAATACGTGAATTTCAATAGAAAAAATACGTGATTAATAACATACCAAATTTTAATGAAAGTGCTATCGATTTGTTCCTCTAAAAAAGATAGGATGGATTTTTTGTACAAGAATTGTACGTATTTTTGTTTCATACTGATAGTACTTTCACGATTCAAATCACCCAACAGCATATTTATCTCAGTGGGCCACACGTGTAACATCTCCTGTCTGGATGGTTTTAATGATTATTTAACTTTATTAATAGTACATTACAACCTAGTTTACAGATTTTTAATGCCTGTGCAAACATCTTCAGATAGAACACTTTATTGCGGTACATTACTAAGGTTAAAGATCGTTCTCTCAACTAGACTATATTTCACACTAAATATAAAATGGCAAAGAAACTATTATAAACTTAAACACAGATGCTTTCGGGCCTGTGTCGTAATTGCTACGGCAATTTGGTACACAACAACGTGAAGACATATTAGAACTGCAATTTTTTTTAACACTGAAATAAATTACAAAGAGTGGAATAATATGAATCAGTCAGCAGCAAGCACAACGAACAACCTCATGGAGCAAAGCTACAATAATCACACATGCTAACTATGGTTACGGTCGTTCGTCAAATACAACAGGTCTTCCTGTAGTGACGTCGGAGGGCAGGAGGTGTTCGGGCCTTGTTGTAGGAGGCGTTGGCTCAGCCCCTTGGTTGTATATTAGCCTGGTGTGCAACCAAGTGTTGTAAAAATTTCTTGGCAGGGGCGGATTTAAAGTCATCGGTGCCCTGCGCACTGCATTGGTTTCGGGGCCCCTCTGACTTTGAGTGCCATACTTAAAAAATAATATTTTTCTGTCGTCTCCCCCCCCTCCCAATGTTCAATTTTTTTCCTTCATCTGAATTTTTAGTTAATGGAAGTAAATGAATACGTGTAGCATTTTATCAACCGCAAATATATTGCTGTTACAGAGTAAAGTAACTTTTTTGCTTTGTATACCCCCCCCCACTACCTTCTTTATTTTTTACCTTAATCTGGTTTATAAGTAACTGGAAGTAAATGAATATGTGCAGCATTTTATCAACTGCAACTATAATACAGTTATAGGCTATTACCATAAGCAAGAAGAACGGAGAACTATATGCAGATCCATATTTTTCAACAATATTCATTATGACATTTCATTCTACGTATGTTTCGTATACTTGTATTTGGAGTAGAAATTTCCTTTTACATATTTTTGCTCGCTATGAATATAAATAAGAGGAAGTAAATTAATGTGTTTTATTAACTGCACTACATATGTGCTACTGGTATAATTATAGAGCATAAATAAGAAAGTCTAAGAATATCATGCAAATATCTTTTTTTCAGAAAGATTTATTATGATATTGCATTATTTATGTGTTTCATTGCAGTGCATTTTTACATAACTTGTATTTAGGGTAAAATGAAAACAGGATGAGAGGAAAAACAGAATGAATTTTTTTTTACATATTTTGATATAATTGATTCTGAAGTAAGTAAATGAATATAAAGTCAGGTTACCTGGATTATATTTCCGTTCTAGTTGGATTCAGTCTTCAGTGAATTTATATAGTTTTCTTTCTACATTTTTCTTTACAAAATCGTCTATTATGCTATCGTAAGTCACATTCTTTAAAGTAGCACTTTCTATTCTCAAAATTGCGGAATTCGTCAAATGTTCTTCAGTCATAGAATTCCTCAAAAAAAATTTCACTCTTTTTAACACTGAAAAAGAACGTTCGCTGGAAGCATTTGTTACAGGTATTGTTAGACATATTTTTAGGATAGTGTCTACACTCGGAAAGGTTGCCTGCAAACCATCATGCAGACATTTATACAGATCGGTAGGTGATCAGGATGGACAGACTGCTTCCTCGTTGTCTATAAAATGGAGAAAATGTCTCAATTCATCTTCAAAAAGAATTGCGTCGATGTCAGTAGAGGGAAATGACCGATCCGAGCGCAAGGAGCAGCTCCTTCTAGGAGAAAGAGCAGGGGGCGTGGCTTGTGACATGAGGATGAGAGGGCGTGGCAGGTGGCGCTAGTGTGTTGGGTCGATGCTGATGTGCTGCCCTAGCGGTGCTTCTTGGAACTTTATTATTACGTTGGTCCTTTGTTTTTGAGGGATGGCAACGATCGAGTTGGGAAAGGGCGTGGCAGATGGCGCTAGTGTGTAGGGTCGATGCTGATGTGCTGCCTCCTAGCGGTGCTTTTTGGAACTTTCGATGGATCTTTGAGGGATGGCAACGACCGAGTGGGAGAAAGGGGATGTGTGCGCGATGTGCTGCCCCCTAGCGATGCTTTTTGGAACTTTATTATTTTCTCGGGAGACTTTGACAAATTTATTATTTTCATTGGACTTTGACAAATTTTTGGGAAGTATTTCCAATATGTTTTGTTTCCTCGAATTTGTTTTAATAAACTTATATTTTTAGAACTTCCGTGAGGTGTTAGGAGCTTTTGTGGACGTTGCATTATTTATTTATTTTTTATTTTCTCGGGAGATTTATTGGACTTTGACAAATTTTGGAGGAAATGAAGCAGAAATGTGAATTCTGAGTTTTTCTCCCTTTCAATTTTTACGCCGATGATACTGCCCCCTAGCTGTGTTGTTTGGAACTTTCGATGGATTTTTGAGGGATGACAACGACTGAGTGAGGAAAAGGGGATGTCAACTCGACGTGCTGCCCCTAGCGGTGCATTTTGGAACTTTATTATTTTCTCGGGAGATTTATTGGACTTTGTCAAATTTTTGAAGGAAGTTTTTTTGTCGTTTCCAATACTTTTTGTTTCCTCGAATTTTTTTTTATAAAAGCCAAACTTATGACTCGTTTTATTTAGACTATTTTTTTTTCATTTCATTTCAGTAAAACGATTATTTTAGATGTAGCAAATCATCAGATTTTTGTTTCCTTATATATCATATTTTCCAACTTGCTTTAAAGTATTCCTCAAAGCTTGCATGTATGTCAAATATGCATTTTTTTATTCATTCCTAGTTTACTATACCTTTTCGTGGACTGCCCCAACAGGAAAGCATTCATTGTCAAGACATGAAATCTAAAATCTTTTTCTTACGATAAAATTTGCATTCTTTGGGACATATTTTCTGTATATCTTTCTGCCTTGTCCAAAAGAAACATTCATTCTGGAGGCAAAGCGAGTAATTCCGTTCTTCCACTGAACATTATTTTTTTACGTTTTACTAACTCACCAGAAAAGCAGTTATTCCCCACCCCCATAGCCAAAGTAAAGAAATACTTACTTCTGTTCCCGACATATCGACTCAATCTATTTCTTTTCGAAATGCTGATCATGACATTTCAACTAACATTTCATACTTTCACCAAAAATCGTATTCTTAACGAGCTATTTTTTTTACTTTATTTCATGTAAAACTAAATTTTTATTGTTTACTCACCTCATCAAAGTCAGTAAGAACTCCGCTAATCTCATTCCTTTTCCTCATTTAGTTCGCTTTTAATTGAGATGTCTCAAAACTTTCGCGTATATTTCGTTTACTTAATGTCCAGTTCTCCCGTGTCTGTTAACTTCTGTGCCTGCTGCATTTTATCTTTAGACGTTTAGTTTCATTAACCTTTTCTTTCGTTTTAATTTTCATTATCGTTATTTTTATTCATTGTCTCAGCAGAAAAAGCTTTCATTCTGGAGACATAACGACTATGTCCGTACTTCCTCTAAACATTTTTATTTCACGTTTTACTAATTTGTCTGAAAAGCAGGTGTTTCCAAACTCCCATAGTGAAAATATCGTGTTCTCCTTATTTTACTTATTATATTTTTCCTTCTGCTCAGTGTTGTATGATTCTTCAAACTTTGGTTTATTTTTATGAAATTTCTTTTTTTCTTAGTTATTTTTTTCTGACTCAACCTATCAATCTTTTCCTATCGATTTAATTGCTCTTATTTTTCCATTCGACTTTACTTTTGAACAGAAATGCATCTAAAATCTTCAGATGTATTTTAGTCTCTAAGGCCGATTCTTCCCTATTTCAAATAAAGTCATTGTAGGATTTTAGTGTAAATGCCCCTAAATCTTTAGAACTTCCTTTTCATAGTTAGATACTAATTCCTCGAGGTTTACATTAAAACATGAAAGAAGAGTGTTTTTACGCTCTCTCCAGTGTGTGAGCTTTCCCCAAGAAATTAACTTTGGAATCCCCCTTCTTTCTATCGGAAACTGACTATCTTGTGCGACTGTTTTCACGCGTCTACTGCTTGCTGTAAAATCTCATGACATGAAATCACTTTGCTTGGTAGATTAAACTAAATTCTGGTTTTGAACTTTGAACGCAAACTCAAGCTTGTAAAAGCATAGTTTTCTGAGAGAACTTAAACTGTCTAAGATGACAAAAATCTAAAACTGGTGACTCAATGGGACAGAGCGTTTGAACTTTGCCGGTCGTTCACCATTTAAGAGATCCGTCGTGAACCACTAGAAGGGAAATAAGCAGACCCTGATTTAGTCCACTGTTTCCCAGGAAGGTAGTGTCGTAATTCAAAAGCTCATAACTCAAGCCTCCCCAGGATTCAATTTCGGACGGGCGAATAGTCAGATGCCAATGCTTAGACATTGAAAAATTACTTCAGACAAATATTTTCTTACTTAAAAATGCTTCAAGTCAGAATTTGTATTACTTAAGATTTCCTTTAGTCAATATTTTTTCTATCTTAAAAACTTCTAAAGGGTTGATTTTGAAAAAAAAAAAACGAGTTCTCACAAAAACGTCAAATTTCCCCAGAATTGTATGAGGAACCAAAAAAATTGACAAAGCACTGAAACAAGAAATTTCTATTCAAAGCATTCCATCCCTCTTTCTACTTCAAATACTCTATTTGTTAATCTAAGGAACTATTGTTTTTTATATTCATATATTTTTCCCTCTAACTTTAGAAGATGTTTTCCCAAAATGTATGTACATATTACAATAGTAAAACATCTTACAACTGCTTGATGTCCAATTCACTTCACACTGTCTTAAGAAAATTCTTTCATTTTCTCATATCACATAGACATGTTATTTTTCTTCCTATTCACTTCAAAGACTTGAGATCAACTTAATGGAGTCCTTTGAGAAAAACTTTCATAGGAAAGCATAAACTTACTGAAAATGTCAGTTTTTTTAAAGAAATCATAAGAATAAGAATTTTTTTACTGAAACAAGTTTCCCCTACTCAAAGCATTAGGTGGCTCTTTTCGCATCAAAGTCTGTATTTCCTCATGTAAACTTTATTCTTTTTCTTCTTCATTTCTTCTTTCGTTTCTTGTTTTCCCCTATGTAACTAAAAACTTCTTTTCTTAATCTATTTTTCATAAAGTATCATTCTTTTGAGTTGATTTTTCTCTCTTTTTTTAAATGTATGCATTTTCTATGAGTTCATATTGATAAAGGTTTAAATTTTGATTGAAAGATGTTTGCAAAGAACGTTTTAGGAAAAGTTAAAAATAGGTAAGGTTTGTTTCGGAAAAGTTCATTCTTTACTAGGGTTAAAAACGGAAAACTTCATTTTTTTCTTTTTTTCTTAGAGGCGGTTTTGATGAAACACGTTTGACTAAAAGCAGGGAAATTCCCATGGAATAACATGGGAAAACTAGCATGCATAAAAAGACTGTTTCGAAACGAGTAAAAATCTGTTGAAGATCGTTTTTGAAAAAGTTGAAAACAAATCAGGTAGAAAATAGAATGCAGTAAAAACAGTCACAACAAGTTCCTGAAAGTTGAAAATAGATGAGGTTGAAAATGGATGTACTAAAAATGTCTAAGGAAAGAAATTTTTATGAAACACAGACTGTTTAGTTTTTCCAGGCTAAGGGGTCTTCAGTGAGAGCGCTTCTTCTTTTCAACTCAAAGAATAAAGCGAGTCAGTTTGAAACATTTCAAACTCCCCGAGAATAAGCCGTGTTCACTGGTTTCGGCTCAATACTGTAAAAGCATTGCTCTCAGACCAGTTGAATTCATGGCCCTTAATAATATACATTAAGCCTTTCCCTTAAAAATAACCTAACACTTCTTCAGTACCAGATCCCCAAAAAATTTCTTTAAGAGTTATTCATTCACACTTTTACTTTTAAAATTATAGAAAAATAGATGCATTCTCACACTATACATTTTTTTCCTACCACCCTCGCCATTCCATTAAAACAACAATTTAAGGACGTTCTGAAAAGAACTTTTTTTAGCTCTGAAAAGAACTTGTTTTAGTTCTGAAAATAACTTTTTTTCTCTGCTACCTCCTCAATACATGTTTTTCACTGAACGCAGCAAGTCCTTTCCATATATTCCTTCCAATAAGGGTTCGGAAGGGATATTCTCCCCAACGGTTTCAGCGAAAGATTCCGCTAATGTCTTGGGGTCTAGCAATGCTACAGCTTCCTTGAAGTGTTCTTTAAACTCAGATTGTGGGGTGGCATTAGTACATATGTGGCCCATGATGTTTTCAAGCATGCGATCTGGAGGAAGGTGACACTGATTACAATATAATAATTTTTCAGCATGCCCCTGAATGAGATCCAACGCCACTTCAATAAGCATGAAGTAATACTCTTCGTTCGTTAGTGGTGAGGAAGGAACGGGGTGTGGAATCCTCTGATGTACACTGCTGGCCACGCAAAATGCAACACCAAGAAAGGCACGAGATAGCAAAGCCAGATTTACTGGACACATAACAACAGATACAAAAATGAAACGATTGAGCTTACAGGCCCATTCGACTTGCGGAACACGCAGACATCAATAGTTCGTGTGGCCCCCATGGCTGGCAATAACGGCTGCTACACGCCGCGGCATCGAACGAAAGAGGCTTTGGATGTGGGCTTGGGGCATGTCGGTCCAGGCTGCTTCCACACGTTGCCACACTTCAGGCGTAGCCGCGGGTGGTGCTTGCCGGGCCACTCGGTTGCCGATCAGCGACCAGACGTGTTCGATGGGCGACATATCGGGAGAACAGGCTAGCCACGGCAGCAGTAACACCTGGTGGGCCGTGAAGAATTGTTGCATAATGCGTGTCACGTGCGGGCGCGCATTGTCCTGTTGAAACGTGGCCGCTGGCAGGTCCTGCAGGTAAGGGAGGACTATAAGCTCCAAAACGTCGGAGATGTAGCGGTGGCTGTTCAGTGTACCGGCGATGTGTACCAGAGGGGTGCGGGTATCATATCCAATTGCGCCCCAAACCATAACGCCAGGCGACGGACCGGTATGGCGATGCATAATGCAGGCGTCATACAGTCTCTCGCCGCGGTGCCGCCACACGCGGATCCGACCATCGTGGTGTTGCAGCAGGGGCGGCTCCTGCTATGAGCTGACGGGTGTTTGAACCAACTCATGTGGGAAACTCTGCCTATTCCCACATCAGTTCGTTTCCTTTGAATAAAACTTTCCTGGGGACCGCATTGATGGCAGTCTCGCTAGCACGGGTTGCTCGCGAATGCAGTCTCTCGTTTGGTGGGAATGCATCGAAAGGCCTGTGTGCTTTGTTGATTAATACGGTTCTTGTGCTTCCGCATAAGAAATAAAATAGGGGAATGAATTAAAATAATGACGAATGTTGAAATAAAGTATTAAATAAGGTATGTTTGAATGTATTACTCAACCTGTTTTTTTTTCTCCTTCCAATTTTTGGTTTGTTCCTGCTTTTATTCAACGTAATAATTCTAACACCATCGAACTGTAAAATATTTGTGTTTGCTAATGACAAATACTCAGTTGCCGGGACTTTTGCAAAAAAGTTTTACTTATATTTTCTCTTCTGGTCAAAATGGGCACGTGAACAAATTGCGATTAAGAATAGAATTCAGTATTGGATAAATTGAAAAAAAAAGGGAGGGAGGGAGAGAGATTAATTTCTGCAGCGAAATACTTGCACAAAATTTAATTCTTCACTTACCAAGCACAACGAAATTTTCGCTTTTAAACTCACGTAAATTTTTATTCACCAAAAATTATTGAAGTCACTCCACTGGGTACAATTCTTTTTCTGCTGCATCCCCCTCCGTCCCCAAAATAAACTGCGCATTTCAATTGAGGTAGTGCATTATACTTAATTACTTTGAAAATAACATTTAATCAGATATCACTGTTTAGAAAATTTACGAAGTTGGTAAATTTTGGAAAACAAATTTTTCTACACTAAATTGTTATCATGGCTTCAAAATTAAACTGAAGAACAGATTCTCCGCTTTAGAAGGCCTAACATCAGAAGAAGTGGATATTTCTGAAGTTAACAGAAAAGTAACCAAAGCTCTTATGGAAACAGCAACAAAATTAGCTGGATCTAAGAACAAGTTGCATGTGAACAAATTATCAGGAAAACCCAAAATGTTGATGCAAAAAAGAAGAGAGATGAGGACAAATAAAGAAGATGTGACTTCCAAAGTGGAATATATAGAGCTGTGCAGGACAGTAAGAAAAAGTATCACTGAAGACGTAAGGAAATTCAACTGTGAACTAGTGAGGAAAGCAATTGAAAACAACCAAAGCCTAAAGATAGCAAAGGGACATCTCAGTAAGGGGAAGAAAACAGATTATGGCACTGAGAAAAGAAGATGGTTCTGTAACAAGAAATAGAGGCGAAATTTTGACAAGTGTGAAAGATTTCTACTCCAAATTATATGAAAGGGATGATACATGTACTCCAGACATCATGAAAGGTACCAGTACCAGAGTTCTTCCAGTCCTCTCAGCAGAAGTTGCACATGCAATCAAGAACATGAAGCTGGGAAAAGCTCCAGGAGAAGATGGAATTACTGTAGACATCATACAAGAAGCAAGTGGAGAAATCGAAACAGTACTCGCCCAAATTTTCACCCGATGCCTTAATGAAGGGAAGATTCCTGAGGATTGGAACAACGCTACAATGATCCTGCTACATAAAAAATGTGACATTGAGGATCTCAGGAACTACAGACCTATCAGCCTCCTATAAGTGGTTTATAAAATCTTCACTAAAGTTCTTTCACACCGCTTGAAGTTAACACTGGACATGGCTCAACCGAGAAACAAGCTGGATTCAGGAGTGGCTACAGCACAATAGATCATATCCACGTACTGAGAGAACTAATTGAAAGAGCGAGGGAATATGAACTCCCATTGTGCATGGCTCTTATCGATTATGAAAAAGCCTTTGATTCGGTGAAACCATCAGCAGTTACAATGGCTCTGAAATCCTGTGGTATTGAAGATGCTACATTAATATTATTAATAACATCTATGAAAATGCAAGTGCAAAGATTCGGCTGTTTGAGAATACAGCACACATAAAAGTAGGAAAGGGATTGATATAAGGTGACATCATATCTCCGAAGCTCTTTAATGCTACATTGGAGGGTGTCTTTCAGTCGCTCAGCTGGGAAAACAAGGGGATAAAGATTAATGGAGATTATCTAACTCACCTTCGTTTCGCTGATGACGTAGTCATTTTTGCAACTACCCCATCAAAGCTGCAGAGTATGATCCAGGAACTTGCTGACAAGAGTAAAGAAGTGGGATTAAAAATGAACTTTCAGAAGACAAAAGTGATGCTCAATGCTTTTTCAAGAAATGAAGATTTATCGATTGATGGAGAAAAGCTGGAGATAACAGACACGTACGTTTATCTTGGACAGCAGATAGAAAGTGAGGGTCACATTGATGAAGAAATTAATCGGCGTACAAAACTTGCCTGGAGAGCTTTTGGAAGAAACAGCATAATTTTCAAGAGCAATATGCCATTATGTCTTAAAAGAAAAGTGTTTGATCAATGCATCCTTCCAGTGTTTACGTATGGTGCCGAGACGTGGACCTTAACTAAAAGAGACATACAAAGGCTGCAGCCAACTCAAAGAGACATGGAGAGGTGCATGCTTGGTGTAACCAGGAGAGATAAGAAGAGGAACTCGTGGATCCGAAAAATGACAAGAGTGAAAGACATCATGATCAGAGTTAAATCCCTGAAGTGGCAATGGGCTGGACATACTGCCAGAAGGACAGACCATCGATGGACAGCCGAAATTTTAGATTGGATTCCAAGGGACAGTTAAAGACCCAGAAGAAGACTGCATAAGAGATGGGTTGATGAAATTCGAAAGTATGCAGGAGTGACGTGGTGGAGACTGGCACAAGACAGACCGTTGTGGAGGAAACTTGGGGAGACCTTCGCTTCGTCCAGCAGTGGATTGATAATGGTTGACAATGATGATGATGATATATACCGTTGTGGAGGAAACTTGGGGAGACCTTCGTCCAGCAGTGGATTGATAATGGTTGACAATGATGATGATGATATAAAATTTGCAACAACTATCAATCCACTGCTGGACGAGAGTCTCCAAGTTTCTTCTTCCACAACAGTCTGCCTTGAACTTTATTCTTTCATGCTTTCGAATTTCATGCACCCATCTCCCTCTTGTCATCTTCTGGGTACTGTTTTTCCCTTGCTATCCAGTTCAATATTTCAACTCTCCGTCAGTGGCTCTTCCTTCTAGCAATATCTCAATGATATTGCAATTTCAGGAATTCTGATCATAATGTCTTCCACTCTTGTCATATTTCCGATCCACGAGTTTCTACACTGCTGGTCACCCGAAATGCAACACCAAGAAGGACACGAGATAGCAAAGCCAGATTTACTGGACACATAACAACAGATACAAAAATGAAACGATTGAACTTACAGGCCCGTGCGACTTGCGGAACACGCAGACATCAATAGTTCATGTGGCCCCCATGGCTGTCAATAACGGCCGCTACACGCCGCGGCATCGAACGAAAGAAGCTTAAGATGTGGGCTTGGGGTATGTCGGTCCAGGCTGCTTCCACACGTTCCCACAATTCATTAGGCTGCCATGTTGCCACAGTTCATCAAGGTCATGTACGCCGCGGGTGGTGCTTGCCGGGCCCTCGGTTGCCGATCAGCGAGCAGACGTGTTCAATAGGCGACATATCGGGAGCACAGGAGGGCAACGGCAGCAGTGACACCTGGTGGGCCGTGAAGAATTATTGCACGATGCGTGCCACGTGCGGGCGCGCACTGTTCTGTTGAAACGTGGCCGCTGGCAGGTCCTGCACTTAAGGGAGGACTACAGACTCCAAAACGTTGGAGATGTAGTGGTGGCTATTGAGTGTACCGGCGATGCGTACCAGAGGGGTGCGGGTGTCATAACCAATTGCGCCCCAAACCATAACGCCAGGCGACGGACCGATATGGCGATGCATAATGCAGGTGTCATGCAGTCTCTCGCTGCGGTGCGGCCACACGCGGATCCGACCATCGTGGTGTTGCAGGCAGAAGCGGGATTAGTTGGAGAAGACAATGTCGTACCATTCTGTAGTCCAGGTGCGGCGTTCAACGGCCCACTGCCGCCGCACTCGCCGGTGGTGTAACGTCAATGGTAATCGGAGCAATGGGCGCAGTGCGATAAGTCCCCACTCCTGCAGACGACGTCAAACGGTACGTGCTGACACCGGTTGTTGCGCAACACACCCTAATTCCTGCGCTAACGTTCGTGATGTGGCGGTGCGAGCCGACAATGTCCGCCGCACAACATGCCGGTCCTCTCGTTCGGCGGTGTGCCGCGGCTGCGGCAATCACTCACGTCGATCCGTCCGTCCCTCCTGCACCCACCGAATCTATACTCGCCTCACTGTGGCTGGATGTCGTCCCGTACGGGCGCCGATGTCTCGGTACGATAAACCGCTGTCGCGATAAGCCACTATTCATCCTCTGTCGAACTCCGAAACATGCTGGAATGACTGCCGTATTCTGCGACGAGGTAACATGAAGCTTCCCAAGCACAGGTCCGGCGGCACAACACACTTCCACTACTTATACCCCGCCTTCTGTGCACCCTTCTTATTGTGCTTCTCGGTGGCGTGCCGGGCGCACATGATTTGCATATGCCCTGCAATGCTAATCGTCTGCATGTCCTCTCGCGGGCGACGCATGCTGCGAATTTCAGGCCAATCGGATGCTTCCTTCTTGGTGTTGCATTTTGGGTGGCCAGCAGTGTATTTGTATCTTTACTGGTAACATCAAACATGCATCTCTACATGCCTCTTTGAGTTGTCTGCAACATCTGCCTGCGCAAAAACTGGAAGGATGCACTGATTAATCAGTTTCTTTTTAAGAAATAATGCATCTGACCAAGTTTTATAGTTCGATTATTTTCTTCATAAATGCGGCAATGTGGCCATCGCTTAATATCTGTTGCCTAATTTAAGTACCGGTACCACTGCATTTTCCCTACCGGACTCACCGGTGGTGTAACATCAATGGTAATCGGAGCAATGGGCACCGTGCGACAAGTCCCCGCTCCTGCAGACGACGTCGAACGGTAAGTGCTGACACAGGCTGTTGCGCAACACACCCTAATTCCTGCGCTAACGTTCGTGAGGTGGCGGTGCAAGCCATCAATGCCCGCCGCACAACATGCCGGTTCTCTTGTTCGGTGATGTGCCGCGGCTGCGGCAATCACTCACGTCGGTCCGTCCGTCCGTCCCTCTTGCACCCACCGAATCCATACTCGCCTCACTGTGGCTGGATATCGTCCCACACGGGCGCCGATGTCTCGGTACAATAAACCGCTGTCGCGGTAAGCCACTATTCGTCCTCTGTCGAACTCCGAAACGTGCTGGAATTACTGTTGTATTCTGCGACGATGCATCGGAAAGCTTCCCACGCACAGGTCCGGCAGCACAACACACTTCCACTACTTACACTCCGCCTTCTGTGCATCCTTCTTATAGTGCTTCTCGGTGGCGTGCCGGGCGCACATGATTTGCATATGCCCTGCAATGCTAATCGTTTGCATGACCTCGCGCGGGCGACGCATGCTGCGAATTTCAGGCCAATCGGATGCCACCCCACAATCTAAGTTTAAAGAACACTTCAAGGAAGCTGTAGCATTGCTAGACCCCAAGACTTTAGCGGAATCTTTCGCTGAAAGCGTTGGGGAGAATATCTCATCCGAAGCCTTCTTGGAAGGAATATATGGAAAGGACTTGCTGCGTTCTGTGAAAAACATGTATTGAGGAGGTAGCAGAGGAAAAAAGTCCTTTTCAGAACTTCCTTAAGTTTTTGTTTTAATGGAATGGGGGGGGGGGGGGTAGGAACAAAAATATAGTGTGAGAATGCATTTATTTTTCTATAATTTTAAAAGTACAAATGTGAATGAATAACTCTTAAAGAAATTTATTGGGGATCTGGTACTGAGGAAGTGTTTGGTTATTTTTAAGGGAAAGGCTTAATGTATATCATTAAGGGCCATGAAATGAACTGGTCTGAGAGCAATGCTTTACAATATTGAGCCGAAACCAGTTAACACGGCTTTTTCTTGGGGAGTTTGAAATGTTTCAAACTGACTCGCTTTATTCTTTGAGTTGAAAAGAAGCGCTCTCACTGAAGACCCCTTAGCCTGGAAAAACTAAACAGTCTGTGTTTCATAAAAATTTCTTTCCTTAGACATTTTTAGTACATCCATTTTCAACCTCATCTATTTTCAACTTTCGGGAACTTGTTGTGACTGTTTTTACTGCATTCTATTTTCTACCTGATTTGTTTTCAACTTTTTCGAAAACGATCTTCAACAGATTTTTACTCGTTTCGAAACAGTCTTTTTATGCATGCTAGTTTTCCCATGTTATTCCATGGGAATTTCCCTGCTTTTAGTCAAACGTGTTTCATCAAAACCGCCTCTAAGAAAAAATGAAGTGTTCCATTTTTAACCCTAGGAAAGAATGAACTTTTCCGAAACGAACCTTATCTATTTTCAACTTTTCCTAAAACGTTCTTTGCAAACATCTTTCAATCAAAATTTAAACCTTTCTCAATATGAACTCATAGAAAATGCATACATTTAAAAAAAGAGAGAAAACTCAACTCAAAAGAATGATACTTTATGAAAAATAGATTAAGAAAAGAAGTTTTTAGTTACATAGGGGAAAACAAGAAACGAAAAAAGAAATGAAGAAGAAAAAGAATAAAGTTTACATGAGGAAATACAGACTTTGATGCGAAAAGAGCCACTTAATGCTTTGAGTAGGGGAAACTTGTTTCAGTAAAAAAATTCTTATTCTTATGATTTCTTAAAAAAAACTGACATTTTCAGTAAGTTTATGCTTTCCTATAAAAGTTTTTCTCAAAGGACTCCATTAAGTTGATCTCAAGTCTTTGAAGTGAATAGGAAGAAAAATAACATGTCTATGTGATATGAGAAAATGAAAGAATTTTCTTAAGACAGTGTGAAGTGAATTGGACATCAAGCAGTTGTAAGATGTTTTATTATTGTAATATGTACATACATTTTGGGAAAATATCTTCTAAAGTTAGAGGGGAAAATATATGAATATAAAAAACAATAGTTCCTTAGATTTACAAATAGAGTATTTGAAGTAGAAAGAGGGAGGGAATGCTTTGAATAGAAATTTCTTGTTTCAGTGAAGGAATTCTTATTCTGGAATTTTTCTAAAGAGAAACTATCATTTTCGGGAAATTTCTGGGGGAGTCGAACTTGGACATTTAACAAAATTCTTGGATATATAGGAATTTGAAGAAAGTTTATGGAATGAAACATGACGAGAAAGAAATGGGTTGAAAGACTTAACATTCAAGCTTCGTCAATTTTTTTTTTTTTTTTTTGGTTCCTCATACAATCTGGTAAAATTTTACGTTTTTGTGAGAACTCGTTTTTTTTTCAAAATCAACCCTTTAGAAGTTATTAAGAAAGAAAAAATGTTGACTAAGGTGAATCTTAAGTAATACAAATTCTGACTTGATGCATTTTTAAGTAAGAAAATATTTGTCTGAATTAATTTTTTAATGTCTAAGCATTGACATCTGACTATTCGTCCGTCCGAAATTGAATCCTGGGGAGGCTTGAGTTATGAGCTTTTGAATTACGACACTAGCTTTCTACACTTCCTGGGAAACAGTGGACTAAATCAGGGTCTGCTTATTTCCCTTTCAGTGGTTCACGACGGATCTCTTAAATGGTGAATGAACGTCAAAGTTCAAACTCTCTGTCCCATTGAGTCACCAGTTTTAGATTTTTGTCAACTTAGACAGTTTAAGTTCTCTCAGAAAACTATGCTTTTGCGAGCTTGAGTTTGCGTTCAAAGTTCAAAACCAGAATTTAGTTTAATCTACCAAGCAAAGTGATTTCATGTCATGAGGCTTTCCAGCAAGCAGTAGACGTGTGAAAACAGTCGCACAAGATAGTCAGATTTCGATAGAAAGAAGGGGGATTCCAAAGTTAATTTCTTGGGTACAGCTTACACACTGGAGAGAGCGTAAAAACACTGTTCTTTCATGTTTTAATGTAAACCTCGAGGAATTAGTATCTAACTATGAAAAGGAAGTTCTAAAGATTTAGTGGCATTTACACTAAAATCCTACAATGACTTTATTTGAAATAGGGAAGAATCGGCCTTAGAGACTGAAATATATCTGAAGATTTTAGATGCATTTCTGTTCAAAAGTAAAGTCGAATGGAAAAATAAGAGTAATTAAAAAAAAAAATCCGAGAAAACAAAAAATATTGGAAACGACAAAAAAACTTCCTTCAAAAATTTGACAAAGTCAAATAAATCTCCCGAGAAAATAATAAAGTTCCAGAAAGCACCGCTAGGGGGCAGCACGTCGAGTTGGCACCCCCTTTCCCCACTCGGTTGTTGTCATCCCTCAAAAATCCATCGAACGTTCCAAAAAACACCGCTAGGAAGGCAGTATCATCGGCGTAAAAAATTGAAAGGGAGAAAAACTCAGAATTCACATATCTGCTTCATTTCCTCCAAAATTTGTCAAAGTCCAATAAATCTCCCGAGAAAATAAAAAAAAAAATAATGCAATATCTATAAAAACTCCTATAAACACCTCACGGAAGTATTATGCAACGTCTATAAACACCTCACGGAAGTTCTAAAAATGTAAGTTTAATAAAACAAATTCGAGGAAACAAAACATATTGGAAATACTTCCCAAAAATTTGTCAAAGTCCAATAAATCTCCCGAGAAAATAATAAAGTTCCAAAAAGCATCGCTAGGGGGCAGCACGTCGCGTACACATCCCCTTTACCCCACTCGGTCGTTGCCATCCCTCAAAGATTTATCGAAAGTTCCAAAAAGCACCCGCTAGGAGAGCAGCACATCAGCATCGACCCTACACACTAGCACCATCTGCCACGACCTTTCCCAACTCGGTCGTTGCCATCCTCAAAAACAAAGGTCCAACGTAATAATAAAGTTCCAAGAAGCACCGCTAGGGGGCAGCACATCAGCATCGACCCAACACACTAGCGCCACCTGCCACGCCCTCTCGTCCTCATGGCACAAGCCACGCCCCTTGTCCCTTCTCCTAGAAGGAGCTGCTCCTTGCGCTCAGATCGGTCATTTCCCTCTACTGATGTCCTCTCGGTACAACTCAGTTAACTTGTGAACATGTTTGTTTTTAAGATTTTCGTCCATATTTTTATCAAAAAACACGCAAAATAAGTCAACAATTTTTTTAGAGATATGCTTCTATTCTTCAAGTGCACAGTTATTGTCACAAATAACGTTGACGGTCTCAACGATGATATTGTCTTTACCTTTCAAATTGACTTCATTGTCTCTCGTCTCATCGAAAAATAACTTTCTGCTTCTTTTACGCTTCTCATCAGAGATATCTGAAGAAGCTTTACTTTGCGCTAAAGTATATACTTCGGCTTCTATCGAACTATAGTCATTTCGAACTTCAGAAACGAAACTTTGAAGTGAATCAAACAGTTTCACAGCACTGAGTACATTTGTTTCGACTTTCTGCAGTGATTTGCTGATAGCATCAATTCTTTGAAGCAAGCGATTCCACAAAACAGTAAAAACAGCTATATCGTACTTTTCAAACTTTTCCGCCAAGGACTTTGCTTCAATATTTGCAAGCGGTTTTTTTTTTTTTTCGAATTTGATAAAGCTATGTCTTTTAATGTTTTCTTTATATTATTATAGCCCATTTTCAGTGATAAAACAGCATCAGCGCGTGCAGACCATCTGGTGTCACAAATCCTCTTTAAAGTGAAGTGTATATTTTCTTCTTGCAAGCGTGCTTGTAGCATATTCCACCGATGTGTGGAAACCGAAAAAAGGCATGTACGTTTTGAACAAAGTCAAAGAAATATGTCGCTCCTTTGCATGATTCAGCTGCAGCGTTACAAATCAAATTTAACGAATGGCTAGAACACGTCACGAATAAAGCAGAGGGGCTTGCATTGTTCAGTCTCGCCGGCAGACCTGAATATTTTCCAGCCATATTAGCTGCAGTATATTAGCTGCAGTAAAATTGCCATGGGCAGAGCTTTGGCTCTGCCCATGGCAATTTTTTATGTCCAATCCTAAATCTGAAATGATTTTCAAAACAGTTATCTCCATATATTCAGAAGTGTGCGATTTCAGTGGGACGAAACAAATAAATCGTTCTACAACTTCGCTGCTGTCGGTCACATATCTCAAACTTAGCGTTAATTGATCTATATGGATCACATCTGGTGTTGAATCAACTATTATGGAATAGTACTTGGCATTCTTTACTTCGTCACAGAACTGGTTTCTGACCCGCTCCGCCATTAAAGTGATGAATTTATCATAGACTTGGTGCGTTAAATAGTTAGTTTTCCCTGAGCCACAATACTGAAAGTTTCTCAAATGTTCTTTTAGGAAACTATCAAATTCACTGAGATACTCAAGACAGGTTAAAAAATTACCTTTTCGATTGGACGCTGTTGATTCGTCATGTCCTCTTAAAGATAATCCCAAAGAACATAGTAGTTTGACTGTGGCAGCAACTCGTTTCAATACTTTTCCAGTAAGAGCACTCCTCTTCATATTGGGTAGTTAATGCAGAATCAATTCTTCCACGTACTTTACACCTTTTTACAAAGATGCACATAGCATTGATATGAGATTTGGAAATTTCATGGTCTGCAATATCTCTAGCAACGTTTTTCCAGCCATCCACAAATGCCTGGTTATCTTTTTCACCACGACATTGCTCAGGGAATAATTTACAAATATAACAGTAAATTGTCTTGGTTGTTTTCATTTCTTTTGTTCCGTTTTTCTTCACTCTCAGAAAATGAGACTCGTTGAAACCTCTGAGTTTAATCCGTCCTCCTTCCTCATACTCTTTTTTCAAATTTTCCATGTTTCCTACGTTTTTCGGTTTATTCAGTAAAAAGTATTCGATCATATCGGATGAAATCAATTTTGGCCATAATGAAATATCTTTAGGATAGGCACCATCCCTCATTTCAACAAAATTGCTATTAGTAGGCAGTACCATTGGCATTTCAGAGTTCACTTGTTCAGATACTGCAACCGGTTAGCAGACTCAGAAATATCTAAATTCTCTGATAATTGAGACGTCTCCTCGTTCATCCTTTCCGATGGAGTACATACTTCTGCTACTAAAGAGTCCACTTTTTCAATTGGTAGTTCATCTCTCGTAGTTTTCGATGAATGTTCACTACTGGACTCGTCTTCAGTTTTTTTCACATACGATAACAAACTGTATCTTTGCTTAACTTCATTTTCTTGTCTGATCTTACTTTTTTTACGTTTTTGACTGCCAGACTCATAGTGTCGCTTCATTGTTACTGTCTAGTTTTCACTTTCGCGCACAATACCAAAAGATAAATTCCAAACTTTGTTAAATAAAAAAAAATCCAGTAATGGTAAAACCCTTCCAGGGTTTAAACAAGCAGTTAATGAATGCACTGTTGTGAACAAAGATATTTCTATGTAAAAAGATAAATAAAACAAACTACAGTGTATGAAATTAAAATGTCGTGGTGGAAAATACGGAAAACTCCTTGTAAACAAATAAAACAACACATAAGGCACCGCGAACAAAAGAGATAGCGAGAAAAGAAAAAGTTACCAGTGTCCTACTTGAGTATTCCTCCGTCAACGTCGCTGATTTTACATAGCTGGGAGGCAATATACCAAAGATGTGAGATTGACTGGGGTCAGTCCATGCCTAAATCCCCTTGCGATTAAAAAAAAAACAAACGCCTTGGCGACCACTACCTACACATTCTGTTGTGATAGAGATCCTTGTCCACAAGACAGGGATACTTCAAGTGGGTCGTGGGGGCGTGAAAGCTCCGTTTTACGCAGATGCTGGACAGTAATTTCCTTCAGCCAGATGGTTTTTTGGGGGAAAAGTCGCTAATGCTACATGTGGCAAGGAAAGCCTTTCTTTAGGGAGAAAATTCGGAACTTTCATCACTTAATCGTTGGCTCAGACCAGCCAGTCCTGCTAGCACCTAACATGTTCCAAATGGTTAGTTTATGGCTCTGCTTTCATTGTCATTTATACTCTAAAGCGTCGTGGGATCTCCTTCCGCATCCGCACATCATATTTCACCCCACGCATGGGTGGCGGAACCTAATATTTTCAGGGGGGGTCCAAGTGCTCCGAGAGCAACAACAATTTAAAACAAGTTAGTAAAATCATGCAATGCATTGATTATGATACGCTTTCCAACATACCAGAAATTATTACTCAAGTTATGAGGATAATGGCTGTTTAATAAATCTCGCTCCTGTGTCCTGACCTTTGACCCCATTTCGATGATATTCAACAGAACCGGTTCAGTACACCTCAAGAATAACATACTAATGTTTTGTCGCAATAGAAGCAGTTTTACGCAAGTTATGAGAATAATGGCTGTGGAATAAATCTTGCTTTTGTGCAATGACCTTTGACCCCATTTCACTATACCTCCGGAACAACATGATAACGTTTTGTCGCAATCGAAACATTTTTTGGTAAGTTATGATGCGCAAGGACAATGGAATGGATCCCACTCCAGTGTCCTGACCTTTGACCCCATTTCGCCCATTTTCAATAGGGTTCGTCCCCAGTGGCTCCCTACCACATACTATAATTTCATCGAAATCGAACCATTTTTACGCAAGTTATGACGCATAAGGGCAATGGAACAAATCTCGCTCTTATGTCCTGCCTGACCTTTGACCCCATTTCGCTCATTTTCAATAGGATTCGTGCCCAGGTGGTTCCCTACCACATACTAAAATTTCATCGAAATCGAACCATTTTTACGCAAGTTATGACGCATAAGGGCAATGGAATAAATACCGCTTTTATGCCCTGTCTGACCTTTGACCCCATTCGCCCATTTTCAATAGGGCTCGTGCCCAGTGGTTCCCTACCACATACTAAAATTTCATCGAAATCGAACCATATTTACGCATGTTATAACGCAAAAAGGCAATGAAATGGATCCAGCTTTTATGTCCTGACCTTTGACGCCATTCCACCCATTTTCAATAGGTTTCGTTCCCAGGTGGTTCCTTACCACATACCAAAAGTTCATCGAAATCGAGCCATTTTTACGCAAGTTATGACGCATAAGGGCAATGGAATAAATCCCGCTCTTATGCCCTGCCTGACCTTTGACCCCAATTTGCCAATTTTCAATAGGTTTCGTGCCCAGGTAGTTCCCTACCACATACTGAAATTTCATCGAAATCGAACCATTTTTACGTGAGTTATCGTGCCGACAGACAGACGGACGGACTGAAAAAGCTGAAGCATATACGCTTCTTCAACCTACGGTTGGAAAGCGTAAAAAAGTAAGGAGAGAGAGAAAGAGCAGTAAAACAACGTAGGGTAGATGAGTATATACTTGTACATGTCATCATCATCAACCACTGTCAATCCACTGTTGGATGAAGGTCTCCACAAGTACCTTTCACAATTTTTTGCCTTGAACCTGTCTCTTCCAAGTCACTCCAGCAGGCTTTCGTATTTCATCCACCCATCTTTTACGTGGTTTTGTTCTGCGTATTTTGCTGCCCCTTAGTACACTGCCGGACAATTGCTAAGGACGGATGACAATAGCAACGATAGCAACCATAAAATGGAAGGCAGGAAAATGTGGAAATTAGCATAAGTGCGGGATACAGTAAGACGTGTTGTGCGTATGCAAATTTTGGATTGCCGAACTTGTTCGTGACGTCATAGCGCTGATAAGAGGTATAAAGGATTTGACGCGTATTGACCGTTGTTGTTCAAACGCAAAGTTGAAAGAGAAGGAATCAATTGACGAACTTGCAATTTTCAGTATGTCTTCCCGACATAACCTAGATGATTTTACGCGTGGCCGTATTATTGGCAAGATTGAAGAAGGGCGAAAAATAACAGATGTTGCCAGGGAGTTCGACGTCAGCCACAGTGTTGTTTCAAGGCTTTGGAAATCATTTCAAACAAATGGAGAGTGTAGCAAACGAGGTCGTGTTCGCAGTACGACACCTGCAGAAGATCGGTACATAGTGTTATCAACAAAAAGACACCGGCGCAGCACAGCTAGTGATGTAGCAAATCAGTTTATCGCTGCTACTGGCAGACGGATCTCCCGAAAAACTGTCGCCAAACGTTTGCATGAAGGAGGACTATACGCCCGCCGTCCTGTTGTGTGCATCCCATTGTCCAGACGTCACCGTACCGCCCGTTTGCAATGGTGCCATCAACATCGCAATTGGACTGATAACGACTGGTCTGCTGTCCCCTTCTCAGATGAGAGTAGATACAGTCTATCGTCTGATAGTCGACGACAACTGATCTGGCGTGATAGTGGTACTGCATATTGTCCAGCAAACATACAGGAAAGGGACCGATATCCGACATGTAGTGTCCTGGTATAGGCTGGCATCATGATCAATGGCCGTACGTCCCTCTATGTGCTTCCAACTGGGACTATGACTGGCCAACGATACGTTAATGATGTTCTGCTACCTCATGTCCGCATGTTCCGTGGTGCTGTCGGTGATAGATTCATTTTCATGGACGACAACGCAACATGTCATCGAACAGCCGCTGTCCAGGAGTGTCTTGAGGGCGAGGATATTCAACGCCTCGTATGGCCAGCACGTTCTCCAGATCTGAATCCCATTGAAAATGTGTGTGATGCTTTGGGGAGGAGTCTTGCTGGTTGCCAATGTCCTCCAACAAAAAAGGACACCCTCATCCGTGCACTGACAGAGGAATGGGATAAATTACCCCAACAGCTGCTTGATAATGTTGTGCAAAGCATGACACGACGTGTGGAATCTTGCATCGCCCTCCATGGTGGCCATATCCCGTATTGACATCTTCCGCCGGAACGCCTGCGGACGGTAATTGCATTTTTTCACGTTTACGTATTCTGCACAAAATGGCCTGTTTGTCCCTTGAACACGTTCCAAAGCCTTCTGGATTTCAGAGCACAATAAATTGTCTTTCTTGTAATGTCCTGGCGTTCTGACATTATTTTATTTCACTTGGCATCCAACGACCCTTACTTTTTTATGCGCTATATAGCTGTTTATGATCCGTCCTTAGCAATTGTCCAGCAGTGTATTATATCTAATATTTCAGTTGTTCAAGCACGGCCAGTTTTTCTAGCAATATGCCCAGCCAATTGTCACTTGAGCGTCTTCACTTTGATCATGACGTCATCAGCATTTTTAGCACGTCTTTTGTAAAAAAAAGATCGTGCTTATGTTATCGGTTTGTCCGTCCGTCAGTCCGTCCGTCCGTCTGTTCCTACGGTATCTCTGCAACTATTAGTCCGATTTTGCCGCCCCGGTGGCGCAGTGGTCTAAGCGATGGCCTCTGATCATTCGTCCGAACGGGGTCCGGGTTCAAATCCCGGTGAGGCATGGATGTTGTGTTTGTCTTACGGCACTGGCTCTCTCCCTTCTTTGGAACCAGTGACCCTAAATTAGGGACGGGCGACTGCTTATAGCCCATTGAGTTGCTCACGGTGGTCGTTAAACCTCCAATCAAAAAAAAAAAAAAAAAAAGTCCGATTTGAAAAATTCTTTTTGCATTCAAAAGCTTGAAATATGCGAATGATGATCCTTTATTTCGTTTTTTTTTACGATGTACAATTTCTCCGCTAGAGGGCGTAGATGCAGATGATGTCGAATTCAAAAATACGTTTTATTCCACATACTTGCTTCTAAACATCCGATTGAAAAAAATCTTTTATCTTTCGATTCCATTTATGTCGAAGAGTATTTTGGATATAGTTTCTTTTTCAAATTACGCATAGATTTTCCGCTAGGGGGCGTAAAAGCAAATTGCATTTTTTCCGATAACTGTTCTTCTAAAACTCCGATTTGAAATTTTTTTTTTTTGCAGCGGATACATCTCCTGATGCACAATCTTTTGCATATAATTTCGAATTTTTGGTACAGAATACTTTGGCCACCAGGAGGCGTAAGTGTTAATTTTCGCTTCTGATGTATTTGCCATAAAATCTGAGCTTCTAAAATATCGATTGAAAAAATTCTTTCGTGGACTGATGCCACTCACATCGATAAACCTTTTCGGAATATTTTCTTCCTAAAATATTGCACAGTTTCTCCGCCAGGGGGCGTAGACGTATATCTAATTATTTTTGTCAATATCTCGACTTCTAGGAGTCCGATTTGAAAAATTACTTCTTTGTTGGATAGTGTTTTCCGTGTGACATGTTTTTCATATAGTTTCAAAATTTTCAAGTAATTCATAGACTTTCCGCTAGGGGGCGTAAAGGTAAATTGCGTTTTCCCCTATATCTCTGCTTCTAAATCTCCGATCTGAAAAATTCTTTCTGCACCGGATACAGCTCCTGATGGGAAATCGTTTGCACATAATTTCTAATTTTTGTAAACAAATGGTTTGGCCACCAGGGAGCGTAAACCTTAATTTCCGTTTCTGATGTATTTGCAGCAAAATATGAGCTTCTAAATTCTCGATTGAAAATAACGTCGTTTGTAGACCGATGCTACTCATGCCGACAAACTTTTTAGAAACATTTTCTTTTTATAATAGTGCACGCTTTCTACGCCAGGGGGCGTAGATGTATATCTTATTTTTGTCAATATCTCTACTTCTAAGGGTTCGATTTGAAAAATTCCTTCTTTGTTGGATAGTGTTTCCAGTGTGACATGTGCTTCATATAATTTCAAAATTTTCACGTAATTCATAGACTTTCCGCTAGGGAGCGTAAAGGTAAATTGCGTTTCCTTCATTATCTCTGCTTCTAAATCTCTGATCTGAAAAATTCTTTCTGCACCGGATACAGCTCCTGATGGGAAATCGTTTGCACGTAATTTCAATTTTTTGTAAAATATTGCTTGGCCACCAGGTGGCGTAAGTCTTAATTTCCGCTTCTGATGTGTTTGCAGCAAAATATGAGCTCCTAAAATCTCGATTGAAAAAAGTCTTTTGTGGACCGATACTACTCATGTCGACAAACATTTTAGGAACATTTTCTTCTTGAAATAATGCATGGTTTCTACGCCAGGGGCGTAGATGTATATCTTATTTTTGTCAATATCTCTACTTCTAGGAGTCCGATTTGAAAAATTCCTTCTTTATTGGATAGCGTTTTTGACGCGAAATGTTTTTCCTGTAAATTCAAAATTTTCAAGTAAATCATAGACTTTCCGCTAGGGCGCACAATGGTAAATGGCGTTTTCTGCTCCTAAAACTCCGATTTGAAAAATTCTTCCTGTATCGCATACAAGACCTGACGGAAAATATTTTTCACATAATTTCTAATGTTTGGTAAAGAAGGGTTTGGCCACCAGGGGTCATAAGTGTTAATTCCTACTTCTGATGTATTTGTAGCAAAATCTGAGCTCCTGAAAACTCGACTAAAATTTTTGTTCTTGGACCGATACCGCTCATATGGATAAACCTTTTGTGAATACTTTCTTCCTAAAATAATGCATGGTTTTCCCACCAAGGGACGTAAAGTCACATCTTATTTTTGTCGATAACTCTGTTTCTAAGAGTTCGTAAGCTCACGATTCCGTTTACAGCAATATCTGAGGGATTAAAAACCCGATTGAAAAACTTCTTTCTTCCGTCAGATACTATTGTTTTCCATACCGGTTCCATTGACTTTGAATAGCTTTGATAAATTTAATTTGCGTCAGAACGGATTCAAAAGACACCCAAAAATTACACCCAAAAATTCGGTGTCATCTTTCTTGTTTTTTCTCTAATCCATGTGTTCCTCTTCCTATCTTTCTTGATTACACCAAACATGCACCTTTCCACGGTTTGTTGAGTTGTCTTCATCCTTTGTATGTCTTTTTCAGATAAGGTGCTCCATGTGTAAGAAATGGAAGGATGCATTGACTAAAAACTTTTCCTTTAAGACATAAGGAAAACTGCTTTTGAAAATTTTTTCTTCCAAATGCTCTCCAACTAAGTTTTTTTGTACGCCTATTTACCTGTGCGAGTCAAAAGTTCCATTTGAGCTCCACATAATGTTGGGTCTCCATTCCTGTGGAAAACGCGCTCCACCGTCGACTGCGTACAGCGATGACGTGAACACAAAAGGCTGATGATGTGCGTTTGGCACTGAGCACAATGCGTTATCAGGTGAGCAGAGGATGGAAGTCGATAAACGCACTGTTTGAGTTCACCTATGCCATTACTGGAAAAATGTGTTAAACGCGGGAGCAGCGAGACAAATTTCTGCACTTGAAGACGAGGAAACAGCGGACAGCAGCACTGCACGAAAATGGTACCGGCGTTTCACTGCTGCGGACATCAGTCTCGAACACAAATCGAGATCAGGAAGTCTATCGATCACCAACACCGACACCACTGCGGAAGCTGTGACAGCGAACCCCGGTACCAATACACGACAAATGGCATTTGAGGTGGTGTCTTCCCAATCCATTTTTGTTCGTCATCTGCACAAGCTTGTTTTCTCCTCCCTGTGCCATCGAATGGTTCCCATGCATTGACACTCCAGAAGGCGGAACAAGGTGTTGCTCTTTGTCGAAAATTGTTGCCAAATCCACAGAACGACAGGTTTTAGAGTCCTATCGCCGCAGGCGATGAAAAGTGTATAATCCTACGTTATCCTACCACTGGGCACCAGTGGCTGAGGACACATCAGGAAGCACAGCCAGTAGCACAAAGAAGGGCCCTCG
Organism: Macrothele yani; assembly: GCA_039090855.1. Taxonomy (NCBI): domain Eukaryota; kingdom Metazoa; phylum Arthropoda; class Arachnida; order Araneae; family Macrothelidae; genus Macrothele; species Macrothele yani. The sequence continues at coordinate 1,774,628 of CM077022.1, read as the reverse complement.
AGTGGAAAGTCATGCTGTACATTTGGTGCAATTGTGAGGGTCCTCAACACTGGGAACTTGTACAAGATATTCAGGCTTCGGACGAAATCTCTATACAAAAGAATCGTCGCCACCCAGCACTCAATAGAAAGCGGACGTGGAAATACCTCCAAGGCACACATACAGAATGGTCCGCCTGAAACTATAGGAATTGGAAGGGATTGGGATACTATCCCATCTCCCATACATCTCTGACTTGGCCCCATCCGAATGCCACCTGGTTCGATCCGTGGACTATTTCCTACGAGGACGGCACTTCGCTTCATTGGTGGATGTGGAATCTCACATCAGATAGTTTCTGTCCTCGGAACCTGCCGAGAAGTACCGACGTGGGAATGTGCCTCTGTTGGAAAGTTGGTAAAGAAGTATGGGACAACGGCCTGTACTTTGCAGAACGAGGTGAGCATGTATGGTTATTCTGCATCATTCAGCATTTTAGCTGCAAGCGGGACGAACTTTTGACTCACCTTCGCATTTCTTCTCTATGTAGACCTTGCTTGATATCTGTTGTTCAAGGTAAATGTAGTTATCGGTCACATCCAGATTTGCCCCATCAACTTCCTAAACTTCAGTTTTTGTAAAAGCACTGTACATGAATTTGTCAAATGTAAGTTCATTTGTAAACCCCTTCTTTGCTCTTGTCACCAAGTTCCTGGATCATACACTCTAGCTCTGAGGGGTACTCCTAAAAATGACTATGTCGTCAGCAAAGCCAGGGTGGGTTAAATAATCAACATTAATCTTTCCCCCTTGTCTTCCCAGTTCAAGGATTGAAACACTTTCTGTAAAAATGGCACTGAAGAGTTTGGGAGATATGTTGTCAGCTTGTCTCACTCTCTTTCAAATTCTTATAATTGTTGCATCCTCAGACAGTCTAACCTTTGTGCTTGCAGTTTCATAGAAGTTATTAATGATGGTTATGTATTCATCTTAAATATCGCAGGATTTCAAAAACATCAAAACTATTGATGATTTCACAGAATCAAAAGCCTTTTCATAATCAATAAAAGCCAGGATTTCATATTTAATCTTCCTTTCAATTAGTTCTCTCAATACGTATATATGATTAAAAATGCAACTGCTGCTCCTGAATCCAGCTTGCTCTTTTAGTTAAGTCAAGTCCAATTTTCCTTCAAGAAATGCGACAGTGCCTTCCTGAAAATGAAGTGAACAACTGATAGGAGGCGGGTCTGCCGTTCTTGAGGTCATCAGGGTCCAATTTTTTATGTGTTAGGATCAAAGAAGCATTCTTCCAGTCTTCAGGAATCTTTCCTTCTTTGAGGCATTTAGTGAAAATTAGGGCGAGTGTAGTTTGTTTCTGCATTGGCTTTATGCACAATACCCATGGGAATTCTATCCTCTTCTGCAGTTCTTCAGCTCTTTCCCGTTCTACGTTCTTAATGGCATGAGCAACGTGAGCCAGGACCGGAGAGACTACTGGCAGAATTTGCGCATGCAGTTAAGAACATGAAACGGGGAAGAGCTCATATATGTGTACATGGGTTTATCAAAATAATGGAAACACTTACTGTTTGCGGAAAACTTTTTATTTATAACCTATAGGCCCAGCTCGGGCTTTCAGAACAGAAGCAGTTCGATTTTTAATAGACTTATTAAGTCATGCACTGATAATGGAATTTGGGACCATTCTTCCTGTAAAATATATCCCAACTGTGCCAATGAGGTTGGAGGTGGAAAGTTTGATAGACTGACCTTTAGCTCCAAATTTTCCCACAAATGTTCAATAATAATGTTGAGGTCGGAATAGCTGTTGTACCTCATCTTTATGCTCTGCAAACCAAAACTTGACACGTTACGCACACTGCACAAGTGCACTGTCTGCTTGAAACCAGTGGTGGCCGTTAGGAAACCATGACTGCAACATTGAGTGCAGGTGCTCCGCAAGAATGGATTAGTACATTGCAAATGTTACATGACCCTGCAGAACAACCAATAGCTCTAAGAAAATGTCATGATATGGCACACAACAGCATCAGGGATCCACCTCCGTGCTTCACAGTGAGAATTAAATAGTCAGGTTGGTATGCTTCCGCAGGTTTTCGCCTGACATACACTCTACCAATGGTAAGAAACAATGTGAAGAACGATTCACCAGACCAGATGACACGTTTCCAGTCTTTAGCACCCCAGTGTTTATGTGATTTACACCACCTGTTTTTTGCATAGATGTTGGTAATCAGATGTTGTGGATTGCAGAACGGCCATAAGTACCGGCACGATGGAGTTCACGATGAAGTGTTATGACGGAAACGTATCATTCCAATTGGTGTTCAACTCTGCTGCTATTCGCAGTTGATTTTGTGCTTCTGTTGTACAATCCGTGCCAATGTTAGCCCATCCCCTATCTGACATCTTCGTATGACGTCCACAGTTTGGGGTCAACCCCATATCTTTTTTGATAGGTATTCATAATCTTCGATGCAATTCCTCTTGTTACACTATACTGTTTCTACCGTTCTAGTTAGTGAAGCCCCTGCAAGGAGCGCACCAATGATCATACCTTTTTTGAGGTCACTGAGATCTGGCGTTGTCGACAATTGCTCCACACCAGTTACGACTATGGCACCGCTACATGATAGCTGACATCGTACTGCGCCCCTTTATATACCTAAAAAAAGCGGGTGATGTCGTCCCCGTGATTTGCGTACAGCGCATTGTGTGTACTCTAGTCGCAGTCGGTGTTTCCTTTATTTTGATAAACCCCTGTACATATATACGTATGTAAATATGTATGTGTGTGTTGACAGAATATACACTGCTGGCCACCCAAAATGCAGCACCAAGAAGGACACGAGATAGCAAAGCCAGATTTACTGGACACATAACAACAGATACAAAGATGAAACGATTGAGCTTACAGGCCCGTGCGACTTGCGGAACACGCAGACATCAATAGTTCGTGTGGCCCCCATGGCTGGCAATAACGGCCGCTACACGCCGCGGCATCGAACGAAAGAGGCTTTGGATGTGGGCTTGGGGTATGTCTGTCCAGGCTGCTTCCACACGTTGCCACAGTTCATCAGGCGTAGCCGCGGATGGTGCTTGCCGGGCCACTCGGTTGCCGATCAGCGACCAGACGTGTTCGATGGGCGCCATTCAGGAGAACAACGTCATGTGAGAATGATTTGGATTAGATGACGTAACACCAGCAGCTGTGTTCTTTGTTGCTATGACAACAAAACACAGTAGAATACGCGTGGATTGTGCGCGTGTAGGTGATGACGTCACCTACACGAAAAACTAAGCGTGACGTCACAAACATTTCTTTCTCGGTTGTTGCTATGACGACTTAAAAAGTGGCACGGAGGAGGAGGAGGGCTCTATCAAATTATGTATTAGGATAAACATTTTTTATAAAATATTTTTTTATATAACATTCTTTTTATAAATATCGCAATTAAGAAAGTACGAAATTATGGAAACTTAATGTGACTCAGTTAACCAACCTCTGGGAGGCGTGGCCACGAAGCGGTCGAAACCGCAATATTTATACGGATCCTTAAATATTTTGTAGCCAGTTCTCCTACTCCCGAGTTGTTATTTATGCAATTTGTATATGCCCCGTAACGTCGCAGCAACAGAAGTGTACCAATTTCACGGGGAAAAATTTGCCATTTCTTTTACTTTGTTTTTTTCTGTTGCTTTTTTTCACGGGATCAAGTGTTGCCTGGTAATTTGAGTATGGTGGTTACATAAGATTTATCCTATAACCTACAGATTTGATATTAGGTACATTGGGCGGTGAGAAAAAATTACACGAGCGAAATAATATTTTTTGTAATTCTGCGGTGGGTGAACTTTAAGAAGTTATATACTGCCTGTCAGAGAAAATGCCATACCATGAAGACGTGAACGTAGTTCCATGCAAATTGTAGGTGTCGGTTCACACGTACAAGTTATGCAAATGATTGCATTTGCAAGCCAATCGCACAAACGGTGCTGGGATATAAGCGGACAATCAGCCCGTAAGGCCATCAGTCGAGACGTCGTCACGGCTGCGAGAAGTGAGTGGTTCTGCTGTAACCGTGTCTAGAGAATGAACAAGGGGTGCCAATGCCGTTAAGACGCCGTCGTACGCGATTTCGTCAAACGGATGAGTTCACGAGAAGTGTTATCGTAGGCCTTCGTGCCGCCGGGTGGTCCTTGCGTCGTATTGCGGAAGAAACGCAACGGGATGTCACAACCGTCGGTCGCATTTGGAGACAGTGGTCCCAGGAAGCAACGTCGTAGGGGTGCCGGAGCACGGAGACGGACGTCAGAGCGCACTAATCGTCGCATCCGACGTCAAGCCGTAGCGAACCCACAGGCCATGGCACTACCGGACCATGGCACTACCGTATCTGCAGGGCAGCCCAAACGCCGTTTTACAACAGGATAAGCCTGAATGCTTTACACGGTGTGCGGATGCTTCCGTGGCCAGCACGATCCCCTGACACTGGCCCATCGAGCATCTGTAGGACACGATTGGACGTCGGTTGAGTACCCTCCTGCTCCCGCAAAATGAGGATGAACTGTGGACTCAGGTCAAGACCACATGGTCCACGATACCCCAGGACTCTATTCGGACTCCCATTGCCTCGATGCCACGTCGGATTCAACGCTGTATCGCCCAAAACAGGGGCCACACTCCTTATTGATCATCCTGTATATTCAGCCACTGGAGCCTAATCTGTATGTGGCAATTAAACCATTTGTTCAGGACCTACTTGGCTATCTGTGTGTGCAGTTTGGTCTGTTTTCGAGCATTTCTTCAAGGTGTGGCATTTTCTCTTTCAGGCAGTGTATTTTGCTATCCGAATTGGTGGGAAGAGGATTGTACGAGGTAACAGGTGAGATCTGTTGCACAACAGTACAACAGCTGCATTGAAGGGCAAATTTTAGCAACACAGCCTGCCACACATTGGCACAAATGGGCTATAACAGAGACTTCTTTTTCGTGTATCATTCGTCTCTGTTAAGAACCAACAAATTTATCTACAGTGGGCACGATAGAGCAATGCTGAACCCTTGAAGCCTGGAAAAGGGTCGATAGGTCTGATGAATCACATTTTCCGTTTATACATGCCATAGCGTGAGCAGTGTTGCATTCAGAGAGGTTTTTCCGGGGGGATCACAAATTTCGAGGGGGACTAAAGCTTGTTGACTGATTACATACATATAATTACATTTTTGTTATATATATATAAAGTACAAAAAATGTCTTATGCTCTTATATCGCAAATGCAAATTCCAAGAAATCTACACATACAAGTGATTAAAAATATTAAAATGTTATAGATTTACTTTTATTCAGTAATGGACCCCGGATGTCAGCATCGGATGGTGTAAAATATTGAGGATGCTAGTAAGGTAAGCCTGTGCTGGAGAAAATCCCTCAAGACATTAGGAGTGATAAAAATGCCGTCTCCTTACTCCAAACGTGTCTCTGATTATTAAGGAATCATTACAGTGGCAGGGGAATGGCTTATGCCATTGAAAACGAATGGGGTTAGCCATTCCCCTGCCATTTGGTTTCCCCCTTTAGAATATTTAGATTAGCAAATAGTAGTAAAAATACAAAAAATAACTAACCGTTTGGATGGCAGTTTGAGGTGCCTTGATTTTTTTTACTTTTTTTTTGTCACAGAGAGTAAATCACCACCCTCAGAAAAAAAAAACATTCTTGTGTGAACAATTTCTAATAATTTACTATTGTTAAAAATTAGGTAGCAAATATTTTGTTGTATTGGAAGCACTAACGTCACGTTAGCTACACTGAGGCTTAACCGTGTATATGGAAAGTCGGCATTCGGAAGACTGGAAAAAAGATGAATGCCAGCTTCCAAAATATGAGCTTCAAATTCCACAGAGTAGAAATGTTTGCAGTGCAAACATCTCTACTCTGTGGAATTAAGTTTTTATTGCGGAAGTAGTCCGAGTTGTCAGTGCTTGAAAATTTGTCCCTTCAGCGAAGACTACTGTTTTGTTGAAGGATGATAGAAATTTCAGATTGAAGTCCATGCGGGTGGGGGTTTTTATTATTATTATTATTATATTTTCCTTCATTTTCTTAATTTTTTAAATTAATATCTCCAAATATTTAGCTAATAACGAACACAATTAGACTAAATATAAGGGGAGATCGCCAAAAAACCTATGAGAGGGGGTCATGGATTTTCGGGGGGGTAATTACCCCCGAGAAGATGCCTGAATACATCACTGAGCGTGAGCCAGAATAGGGCGTCAGCAGCACAAGTTGATGGATCCCAGCTGCCTAGCATTTACTGTACAGTGTACAAGCTGCTGGTGGTGGTATAATGATGTAGGGTCTGTTTCCATAGTGGATATTGGGTTCTTTGATACCACCGAAACAACATTTGGATGCTATGATGTATCTTAACATCACTGTGGCCCTGGCTCACTTTTACATGTGTATGATATTTCCTGAAGAGAGGGCTAGGATAATGCGCCATGCCACAAGACTCAGATCTTCACACAGTGTAAAAGGAGGACCACTGTATGAAAATGAGTTTGAGAAATAGATTGAGAGAGCCATTTTTAAGACAAATCCTCCTCCAGTACACATTTGCCAATTGGCAGAAACAATCAGCACCTCGTTGAATCTATACTACATCCAATTGAGGGTGTTTTGAAGGCCAAGATCAGCCCAACACGTCATTAGGTAAGTGTTCCTAATAATTTGCTACTTCAGTGTGTGTGTATGTTACACACAAATTAGAGCCAGAGCATAAAAATTACTAGAAGTGTCATGAATTTTTATGACTCAGAGAAGGAACTGTGTGATTCACCTTGCCCTTTTTCAAGAAGAAACCGAAAAACCTTCCTTCCCACCAACTCACTTTACCATGACAGTACTCATCATTCATCAGGAATGGACAGTTTCCTAAGCTATGACTGTCATGGGGTCATTGTGCATAACTGCAGCTGGCTGTCAGGAGCTTTCTCTTACTGGAGACAATGCTAGATTGTGATATGTCTGTCTGTTCCCTTCAACTAGTAGCCTTGTTGGTTGCTGATACTTTCTGAAAGGGGAGAAGACTCCCATGCCACCAAAAACCTTCAGCACATTTTGAATTGAACTGCTTTATTAACCTTATTGTTAGTATTATTACTATATTATTATTGTTATTATTTTCTATATTACCTAAACTACTCTGTATAAAATGCTTTGTATAAATGTATCACAGGGATTGAACTATTTTATATTAATATTGATATAATCACCTAAATTGTTTCTTGTAGATTATGACTGGGAGTGACACATATCCAAACTGTTTCACATGAAGTTTCTATAAACCACTTTCAATTTTCAGCACTTTCAATATTATAGGTCTCTTCCAACCATAAGTTTACATGAGTCAGCAGCACAAGTTGATGGATATAAGGTTGGTGATAAAATAAGGTTGGTAAAGTAGCTCAGTTGAGTAAACACCAGAAATGATTCATGGCAACTGATAAAATAAGGTTGGTAAAGTAGTTCAGTTGAGTAAACACCAGAAATGATTCATGACATGTGAAATAGCTCATTTGACTATACTCCTCACAGCAGTATAGTCAGCTTTTTAACAAGTTTCCATCAATAGAGCTTCATTTACATGTATGTTTAAAAGAAGTACCAACAGTATTGCTGCAGCTATGAAACAACACACATCACTTCTTTCTGAACTGAATAAAATTAAACTAAGAAAAGTTTATTGGGAACTTAACATTTCTCATTTAGATATTTTTTATCATATCTCTTAGCACATTATCAAGAAATCCCAGAGCTGTTGTCCAAAAAATTTTGAGTTACGAAAATGAATGATCTCTGTGAAAACCTATCATACATTATATTTTAACTTGGATATGACACATTTTTGGAAAGTAGATAACTCTACCATGTAGGTGAGAACTATGGCACAGAAGTCATAGATCTTTGAATTTCAAGGAGTTACAGTGTTGAAAGTGCGTGTTTGTGTGGAATAGGATTGCTTCACAAAATTCCTACTTGTCATAAAATATAGGAAAATTCAGGTACTATCATTTAAACCCTTAAATGCCTAATTTGTTCATGTATCATTTCAGACTATTTTCTAGTCTGAAATGATACATTAACATTCTCTACTTTACCTAAAATGATACATGAACACGTCAGTACTGCTTGAACAATGACGCGGTCCCTAATTGGGACAACATCAAATTATTGACATCACACATTAGTCCCAGACAGATTTTAATATCTGAAGCAGTGGTTATAGAGAAAACAGATAACAAAAATTGTAATAACAATACATCTATGGAATTATCTCCGGCATGGAAGTTCCTTATTAAGTCAGAAAAACAACAACAGGCTACAAACAATAAAATAAAAAAGAGGAATTAGCGATTTGCAGCTGTCCAATTACGTGGAACAGAAGCACATGGCATGCGTACTAGAGGTCTTGACTTGGCGACGGGGGATATACTGTATATTCAAGGAATGCGATAACCAGCGTTTGGGTTTAGGCAGGTTTATTACAACCTGGTGCCGCTGAGGATGTCCTCGATGATGAGGACGAAACGCGTCTGGCAGCAAACACTAAGTGTGCACCTTTGTATGATATTCAAATCTGCGGGAGCCATCCACATACTTCAGATTAATCCACAGAACCATAGGCGCTGACTTCTGCAAATTTCGAGGGGTGCTGAAATTCAAAAGGCATGATTTCATGATAAAGATATTACATTTTTTTATAGCAACCAAATTCTTGAACCCCGTTTTAATTCTTCCGATTTAATTTTCTGTAATGTATTCAGCTTTCATTTTTTTCTTTTGGACGTAGCTCCATAGTTTTTTTTTTCTTTTGGACAAAATTTGAGAATTTCGCTGGGGACTACCACTACGAGAAAACCAAACCTGTTTAAAAAGGCTGAGATTGGCTGTATATATCATTAGTCAAAACAAATAGTCGGCTAATAGCAATACCTTTGAGGGCCGCCACGGTGGCGCAGCGGTCTAAGCGATGGCCACTGATCATTCGTCCGAAAGGGATCAGGGTTCGAATCCCGATGAGACATGGATGTTGTGTTTGTCTTACGGCACTGACTCTCTCCCTTCCCTGGAACCAGTGATCCTAAATTAGGGACGGGCGACTGCTTATAGCCCATTGAGTTGCTCACGGTGGTCGTTAAACCTCCAATCAAAAAAAAAAAAAAAAAAAAAAAAAACCTTTGAGGAGCTCGGTCGAGCAGTAGCAAACAAACTGACATGTTCAGTGTTGGAATGGAACGCGCTTCATAATCATTGCACTGTATTATTTTCCTTACTTGTTATTGTTAGCATTTAGCGTATAACGCAGCATATACACTGAAGAGCAATTGAATTAGAGATACCTGTCTAGTAACGTGTAGCACCACCTTTCGCCCTGATGACGGTGTTGATTCGTCTCGGCATGGACTCGACAAGACACCGGAAGCGTTGGGAAGCCATACGGATCCACGACCCCTGAACAAGCTCCCACAGTTCACGAAGATTTGATGCAGGGGGGTCAGAGCCTCAAACATCTCTCTCGATGGCATCCCAGATGTGCTCGATGGGATTGAGGTCAGGTGACCTAGCTGGCCAAGGAAGCGAGGTCACGTCGGTGGAGTGTTCATCCAACCATTCGGATACAATTCGGGAGCTATGGCACGGTGTATTGCCTTGTTGCAGAATGAGGTCCCCATTGGGATGTTGAAAACGCACAAACGGGAGCAAATGGTCGTCAAGGATATCCCGGTAACGTTCACCTGTGAGGGATGATGTCACACGTACCAGGGGTCCCATTTCAGTCCACGTAAACAGTCCTCAGACGAGAATGCCACCCTTACCAGCTTGAAGAGTACCCTGCTGGCAAGAAGGATCCATCGCTTCATGTGGTTTGCGCCGTACTCGTATCCTGCCATCCGCATGTACCAACGTAAATCTCGACACATCAGTCCAGGCAACAATTTTCCACATGTCTAGGGTCCAGTGGCAATGTTCCCGCGCCCATGCTAATCTTTGCACCCTCTGATGTGCGGTCAGCAGCGGTACCCTCGTGGGACGATGGCTTCTGTACCCCATAGCGAGGAGATGGTTCTGGATGGTGTGGCTGCTTACACGTTTTTGTGCACCAGTGTTAAATTGCCGAGTGATTTATTGCACTGTGGCCCGTCTATCCGCTGTTACAATGCGAGCTAGCCGACGATGACCCCGATCATCCACATGCTGTTGTCCCCGGCAGTTGGCCCTTGCAGGGATGGTTTTACCGGATTCGATGTATTCACGGTGCACCCGTGACACAGTGGCTCATGTAAATCCCAGTGGCTGCACGACTTCCGAGATGGAGTGACCCAATCGTCGGGCACCGACGATTTGCCCACGATCAAATGCGCTTAGATCCTTCGTGTTACCCATACTGAGTCCGACTCTTACTGATTCCCGTCGCATCACTCCTTATATTGTCGGATCGCTGCATACGTCATGTCGTTTCCGTTTACAGGACCGCCCACAGCGGCACATTTGCATAACGCCAGCTGTCTCTAATTCAATTGCTCTTCAGTGTATCACAGTGACATTTTTGTTTTGATCAACAAGTGTAACTTGATCTGTCCTAGCCACTATATCCGGGGTTCCCACCAGATTTCAACTCTCGAGAGTAACGGCCGAGACCAGTCTGAGTGTAAGTACAAATATAGGCATGTGCTAAAATTCTCGCCCCCCCTTCTTTGATCTTTTTATTTATTTATTTTTCAATAAGAAGCACCCAAACACAGTAAGAAATAGCTCTAATCTCAACTTAGTATGCTCAGTAGATATGCCACTAACTCACTATTATATGCTACGCTACAAATTAATAGTCCAACATAATAATAATAATAATTTCACTCACACAATGACGGAATCATACGTAGTTGTCCGCGTTATTTACATGAACCGTTCACGTCTGGCTTTACTTTGCGAAAACCTCTTCATTGCTTCGGAAAGATCAATTTTTTGTGCAGTATCGTTTTTAATAGAAATGATGGATAAAGCCGATAGCTGTTCCTGCGTCATTGTAGATCTCAGATAAGTCTTTAGCTAATTTACTAAAACTTCTTTTCCCGCTTGGGACAAATTTGCCACAGGTGGGAAAGGAAAAGATGCAGCGGAGCGAGGAAATCTAGGATTTCCACTTGTCACTCAAGCCTTATTGTTATATACAGTATCTAGGAACTCTGCACGCGCCATAGAAACAACAAAGGAGTATTCAGCTTTCATTTTTGTGGCAAGTACAGACCAGCTCATAAAAAAAAAAATAGCGAATAATTTTACTATGAAAGAAAATTTACAAATCCATGGGCTAATTTGCCACCGCTTCCCTTTGGTACGCCCTAGGCAACTGCCTTTCTGGCCTACCCCTCGGACCGACCCTGGAAACTGCTGCACATATGCTGAAGCCGTGGAATTTGCAAATTGTCTGGGTGCGGATTTTTCAGCAGTTTCTGGCGACCAGTCATATCCTTCATCTTTTCCCCGTGTGGAGGCGCAAGCAGAACGCCAGAAGATCACCTTTGCGCCGTTTCATAACAGCACTTGCAATTCCCCCTTCAGTATAGTTGAATTGAGGGCTCTGCATCGGTCCGGCGCCACTTCTGTTGGGCCCGATGGCATCCACTATGACATGCTCCGTCATCTGTCGCAGTCGTCTCTTGAGAATCTTCTAGTCCTTTTTAACCGCATTTGGTTGGTACATAGGTTCTCGGAATCTTGGCGAAAAGCCTTTTCCCAAGCCTGATAAAGACCCCAAGTCTCCCTCTAGTTATCGTTCAATTGCCCTCAGTCTGTGCAAAGTTCTTGAACGAATGGTTAATTACAGTTTAATTCATTTTTTAGAACAGCACCAAATACTTTCAACTTTCATCACAAAGCGACTTTCGCAGACATCCTTCACCTCATGACCATCTTCTGCGCATTGGGAAATCTGCGCGAGGCATTTGTGCGTAGGTGCCTGTATTTTTTTGACATCGAGAAAGCATATGATCGTGCGTGGCCGCACGGTATTATCCGTGACCTCCATGAATGTGGTTGCGAGGAAATCTCCAGACCTTCATCCCCAATTTTCTTCGCAGTAGAGTTTTCCAGGTGCGCCTGGGCACGACGCTCTCGGCACAATTCAATCAAGACCAAGGTGCTCCTCAAGGTTGCATTTTATCTGTCACATTGTTCATCCTTCGCATTAAGTGTCTTCTCAAAAATCCTCCTGTGGTTTCGGCTGCTGTTTACGTTGATGACCATCACATCTTCTGTTCGTCGTCAAGCATGCATTTCATTGAAAGGCAGTTTCTCCCGACAAGACAGCGTGTGTCCATTTCTGCCGGAGGCGTGGCCTCCATCCTGACCCAGAGCTCTATTTGGAACGTACAGCCATACCAGTTTTGCCGGAGACCAAGTTTCTTGGTCTGACCGTCGACCATGCGTTCACGTTCCGTGCGCATGTCCGACAGCTAAAGACTTCCTGTCTGAAAGCTATGTCAGTATTTAAGACCCTTTCGGCAGTCTCATGGGGTGCAGACAGGATTTCTTTATTCAGTATTTACCATTCTTTCATACGGTCTAAACTGTAGTATGGTTGTATAGTGTATGGCTCTGCGCGTTGTTCCGTTCTCAGGCCCTTGGATACTATTCACCATCAAACGCTGCGTCTTTGTACGGGAGCTTTATGAACATCACCGATACCCAGCCTTTATGCTGACGAGAACGAACAATCGCTAGAATTACGCAGTCTACAGCTGTCTCTTCAGTTTTACTTAAAACTTCGATCTCTTCCAGAAAATCCGTTATACGATGCAGTTTTTCACCCCCAGCATGCTCGTTTACTTGAGAACCGGCCCTCGTGCATTCTAACATTCAGTCTTCGTATGGCTGCCGTAGCTCGTGATGCAGAGCTCGTCTTGTCTACTGTTGGAGAAACCAGGGGCTTTGTGGATCCTCCATGGCACCCTCTTGGAGTCATGGCTGATACCACCTGTTCTTACTTTTCGCGTTTCAATTCAATTTCGGTAATTAAAGGCATTTATATTTAACTTCTTACCTCTTCCGTGAGTCCGTGCACGGGCTCTCTGGCATCCAACATCTTCTTTGGGTATGATGCACATGGTCGTATACATAATAACATTCACATATTCCAATTAGGGGTCACGCATCCTTGAACTTGATAAACTTAATTTATTGCAGATCATTTTATGTGAATTAGATACAAATACACAAATACTCACACACACTGAATATTTCGTTGTTTGTCTTTCGCGTCATAGTTCTTAACATCAGTTTTCACTCTGCGGCCTTTGCCATCAGCTCTGCGCCTCTCCCCCAGTTCCCACGCGTCTTCACATGTCCACAATTTTTTCACGTCTGCCGTTCGCCTCTTCCGCTGCGCCTTCTGTCGGCGTAGTCCCAACATCCTCCGGCCCTAAAGAATTGGGTTCAGTCTTTTCTAAGTCCAGCTCCAGAGGGTAAAGGTGGTGTACTGGTCTTTTGATCAATGTTCCGTTATGCAGTGTCACAGTACATGAACGTACCTTTCCGTCGCGTCCCACATGGACTTGGCTAATGATACCGGTTTTACACATCAGTTTAGGTAATCTTTCATCTCTTATATGAACTATGGAATCCTTTTTCACTTCTAAACCCCTTTTGGCAATTTTCAGCTGGTGGGCTGATCTCAATTCCAAAAGAGATTCTTGTCGCCATTTTCTCCACAGTCTCTCCATACTAGTGCTCTGTGTGTGTATTTCCTTGTAAGGTTACTCCCTTTCAATTCCTCAGAACTTGGTTTCCCATCAGGAATTGTTGTCAATCTTTTTCCAATTAAGAAATGTCCTGGTGAGAGTGATTCTGGCTCTCCTGGATGGATAGTGTGTTTGTGGTGCGGCATTCTCTCTCTCACCTTCCTGGAGCTAGTCGCTCTAAATCAGGGACAGGCGACTGCTTATATGCCATTAAATTGATAACAGTGTTCGTTAGACTCCCCAAACAGAGAAATGATCATTACAATATACGGTTTCTTATAAAGTTAAGAAGTACACCACATTATGAAACGGGTAAATGTCTAAACCGTACCTTAAATAGGGATATGATCTCAAATTCATTTTATGTTCGACTACGATGAAAGGCGCAAATAGTTATAAAATGAATGATGAAATGTGCTACTGGAGTATAAGTTTTCGCAATCAAGTGGTAAGTGTTTAGAATAAAATATGAATTTATTGATAAATAGCAGTTTACATAAAAACACAGATTCATTTTTCCTTTATTAATATTATTTTTTGTTTTGTTTTGCATTATTCATTAGTTTGTTTGCAATTCTTGTTCTCGTCTTTTCGGGATACTTTACTGTAAAGTGCACCAACCAGACCTGCATTTCTAGAAAGAAACGAAATATGGTACAATTAATGATTCAGTTTCTCGTTTGATTTCTGAAAAAACTTTAAAATTGTATGAGGGTGCTTCAAAGAGAACAGTAAAGGTGGACAGAGCAAATGCTTTTTCATTCACACGCCAGCCAGTAGAATCACTCACTTTTCTAGATACTACTAATTGGAGATGAGTTCTTTTTGAGCTCGGGCGGGCTCAGACGGTCTACGAACAGTAACATCAGTTACACTTCGGGCCGGCTTCTTTTTATGTTAAAATACTGAGAATCTTCCTTTTTTGTTTCTTAGTTTTAGGAAGAGGAATCAGTTTTGTCCCCTGCAGTGTCACCATGAATTCTAATTGCATGGAAAGGGAATCGATGTGTCATTGTGTGGTGGTTTAAGCTCTTTTTAAGAGAGTAGTAAGCCATAGGGAAGTAGGGTTGAGGTATGGGAGATAGAGATTAGGGAACTCCAACTTCACAGACGCACTATATGGATGGTCAGTAAGTAGCTAAAATTGCCCTTGGACACATTAAAGAGGAATATCTCAATACTCAGAAGAACAGGCAGAAATAAAACAAATGGGAAGGGGAAAAGGAATAGCCGCTAGTGTTATAAATTCTGTTGCTCTGGTACAAATTAGTACGTAGGGGATAGGTGAAGACATTCAGTAAAAGAATAGCATATCTTTTACTGAATGTCATATCTTTTGATCATGGGAGTAGAAGTGTGAATATAAAAATATTCCCTAGAGAAAATTATTAGGGTCTCAGCTCTGAAGCAGTGTTACAGTTTTTTTTTTTTGTTTCGCCCCTAGTATTTCCGAAGGTTTGTTTAAACCACACATCGTGCAGAAATCAGGGAAGCTACAAATTAAACAACGTTTTCCTGTTAGCTGTACTGTCGCCTCTCAATTGATATTCGTCCCTTAAAATTCACGTTTCTTTAAAAGCCAAACGATTCTACACTAGTGTGCCAAAATTAAAGACGAAGAGGAGAAATTAGCAATAACAGCGGAACGAGCAGGCAGAACGGACCGAAAGACCCCTCAGGGGATAGACTAGGGTCGGGTACGGTAGGACATGCGCATATATGCAGCATGACGTAGGGGGGGCGTGTGTCGGAAGGGTATAAAGCACACGGGCGGTGTACGCTCAGCAATTCGGTGAAAGCTATTGCACGGTGTACATCGGTTTGAACGACGTCGAGTTGCTGCCACCGCGTGATATGGCCAACAGGCAATCCAGTAGACGACATCTGGATGACTTTATCCGAGGTCGCGTCATTGGGAAGTTGGAAGAAGGTCGAAGTGTGACTAGTGTGGCCGAGGAGTTCGGGATCGCTCACAGCATCGTTTCACGAGCTTGGAGAGCATTTCAAACGACAGGAACAGCTGTCCGAGAGTTTAGCAGTAGTCGTCCACGAGCAACCACGGCGGCGGACGACCGGTATATTGTCCTACAGGCGAGAAGAGACAGACGGCAGACAGCGGGAGAAATCGCAAGGCACATGCAACAGGCAACTGGACGTCCGTTATCGAGTTTTACCGTGGCCAGGAGGCTGCACACAGGTGGTCTATTTGCACGACGACCAGTACGGTGTATGCCATTGACGCCTGCTCATCGGAGACGACGGTTTCTGTGGTGCCAGGAACACAAGAACTGGACACATGAGCAATGGGGTCGAGTTCTCTTTACGGATGAGAGCCGATTTAGTCTGACGAGCGATTTTTGACGTATACACATCTGGAGAGAGCAGGGAACACGCATCACACGTCCAACATCATCGAAAGGGACCGGTTTGGAGGTGGCGGAGTTCTTGTTTGGAGCGGTATCATGCTTGGTATCCGTACTGACCTCCACATCTTCCAAGGAGATTCAGTCACTGGTGTCCGCTATTGTACCGAGGTTCTCCTGCCTCACGTGCGTCTATTTAAGGTGCTGTGGGTCCTGAGTTCCTCTTCATGGACTTCATCGTACAGTGGCTGTCGCAGAGCTGTTGGAGAGTGAAGATATTCAACCCATGGATTGGCCCGCAAGGTCCCCGGACCTAAATCCAATCGAACACGTGTGGGACCTTTTCGGGAGACGCTTGGCAGCACGTCACCAGCCGCCAGCAACGATTCCGCAGCTGCGATTGGCGCTACAAGAGGAATGGGCCGCGATGCCTCAACAGATCCTTGACAACCTCGTCTTCAGCATGGACAGACGTTGTAAATCCTGCAACGCAGTCAGGGGTGATTATATCCCCTACTAAAGAGTGGATTTTTCTTGGCAGCCGCCTGTCACTTGGACGTTTCTGTCTTCTGTCCAGTTGTGCTCGAAGCTATCTTTTCAATAAAGTGCCTTTGTATCCTTTGGCTCCCTTGTCCCATATTCTTACATCTTGGGGATCTTATGGTATGATTTGAGTCGATGTGGAGCACTTCTGCACGGCGTTACATTCGAAAAACAGTCTCGTCCTTAATTTTTGCACGCCAGTGTAGTTCAGTTATCCTTTTTATCCATTTGCGCACTACAGTATGAATGATCCTTACCCTGAAGTTGTAGCAAAGAAGATAAATGCTGGTGAAGATGAAATGGGAAAATCTACCGTGTGGAAACATTTTTTTCAAATTACTGATTGCTTGATCAGTCCAAAACTGGGTTACGTTCAGTGCGAGAAATGCGATTGCATTTTGAATTTTGAAAGCACTTGACCAGAGACCGACTTAGAAATTTTGGGGCCCTGGACACAGCCAAATTTGTAGCCCCTAATAATTTTTAAAATGCCCTGGATTGCCCTTTACGGTATTGCTACTGTTGATTTGAAAGATATTTATTTTATAGTGAAATCTATTTTAACAAATGCTTATCTGAAATTGTCGTAAACAAAATCAGCTGTAACGGTTACGGTTAACGTGAAGGTAACTGGCCACGCCAATCGCCGATAGGCGTGGCCATCTATGGGTTAGGTGCGTTTGTATTTCTAGTGCTTTTAAAGTGTCGCAGATGGCTGTTTGAATCGTTAAAGCTGACGTCACAGTTTCGCATTCTGACGTCATATCCGCCAGTTAGAGTTAGTAGCTTCTCAATATCAAAGTGGGATATTTTTTTAATTTTTTTTTTTTGATTGGAGTTTTAACGACCACCGTGAGCAACTCAATGGGCTATAAGCAGTCGCCCGCCTCTAATTTAGGGTCACTGTTTCCAGGGAAGGGAGAGAGCCAGTGCCGTAACACAAACACAACATCCATGCCTCACGGGATTCGAACCCGGACCCCTTTCGAAAGTGGGATTTCAGAGGTGTCGTTCCAAGCAATTGGATTACAGACATGAACACGTGATCACGTCAAGATCATGAATATCAGATTGGCTTTGCAAGGGTGTTTTGTTTTGTTATTTATATCATTATTCATTTGTTTTTACTAAAGTAGTCTTACATTAAATGTTTTCAGAGTTGATATATTTACATCGTAAATTTTTTTTTCATTAACGATGAATAATTACAAAAAAAACCCCACGCTCACAATTTGGCCCCCTCCCCCCACCAAAAGGTGAGGCCCGGGGCCCGGACCCAGTGTGCCCTGCGAAAATCAGCCCCTCAACACTTCAAGCTCTAGCAGACTTTGTGTCATGCCAAAACATGCGAGATGACCATACCTTTTCTTATGTAAACTCTTAGGATGCATTAGGTAAGTTGTTATACATTATATAAAAATGAATAACTGATTTTTTAAATAGAAAAAAAAGACCATATTATTATCATCTAAAAACTCATGCGATTCGAAACAGGAATATGCTCTAGATTCATTTTCTGTAAATATGCTTGTACGTTTGACATCGAAATTATTTTTCATGTACGTTAAAGTAAAAAATACTAATTCAACGGTTGTTTATTTAGTTGCTGTAATGAAATTAATGCTCTAGGGGCATTTCAATTTCTCCATTTAAAACGATTGTTTCGTTGTGTCTGTGTGGGAGGAGCTAGAAAGGTAGTAAAACATTTCATGTAATTTTCCAGCTTATTACCTTATATTAAATACAGTATATGTGTATCATGAGAGAGAAATGATGAACTATCGAACAACCCTTTTGTTTTCAATGTATAACTTTATTTCGAATTAATTGTATAGAACAGATCTGATTCTTGAAATGTTTGCTTTATTGTGTGAAACAGGTCTATAGAATGCAGAAACATATCTGCAATGCATCCTGAATAAACAGATTTTCTACCTAACGTACTTATTTTCATGGAAATATACCTTAAAACTACCTTGAATCTCCAGTAAACTTACTACAAAATGCAAGGAAATAAAACTGAAAATAGTATTCATTTAAAAAGACATCTTATAAACCACTTGTGTGGAATAAATGCATAAACTGTGTATCAGGTTTTAACTAGTCATCAGTTGCAGCTTCATATGAAAAATAGTTAGCATGAGCTATTGCAAACTATCTGTAAAAGTTGTTTCTTCATCTGTTTTTACCGATTTAAATCAAAATTTTTTCGTATTTTCTGTCAAACACTAAAAGAGACGAATGAAAGAAAAGCAAATTTTCAATTTTGCTTTTGAATACAAATCCTAAAATGATCACATCAACAGACGATTTAATTAATAGAATCGTTTGCCATTCGAATCTCTAAAAGATTATAGTTATGATGCTAGATAAATCGCATTTTATCCACTCTCCTCCATACCCAATATAATGTAATATTTTTTTTGTCTTCAACATCACTTGCTCAGCATTTTTCAACAACATAACTAAGCCGCTATCATTTAATAAATATTTTTATTATATATTAGTCCAATTTGGTTGGAAACGGAATATTTATTTAAAATAAGAGCAATTCATAATAATCCTACTGATTTACGGGACTCACTTTACCTATCAACAGAAATTCAATATTATACAAGTTTAATTTTAATGTGAATATTCATTAATGTACTTCAATCCAAGAACCGAGTACTTTAACGGTAAATATAGGCAATGCGGAAGGGATTAGAATAAAAAAAAAAAGAGCCAAAAGTACTTACTTCATTGTGATATTTTAAAAAATACTTAATTTTTTTTTTCCTTTATGGATGTATGCATCCCTCTCGTGGTATAGATTATTGGATATATTTTATATTTTTCTAAATTCTTATACTCTTGAGGGACAGAATTACGATGAAGGAAAAAAATTCCTGTTTAAGTCTTAAATTAATTCAGCGTTACTGAATTCAAAGTCTAAACCTGCAGGTTATTGCATTTTCTGCAGTGACGTCCAAAATTTCTTGCTCAACTGATTTTGTCATTGTTCTGAAAATCTTTGAAAATATGTCATGTGACATTGTGAATGTGTATATATCATCATCATCATCATCGTCAACCATTATCAATCCACTGCTGGACGAAGGTCTCCCCAAGTTTCCTCCACAACGGTCTGTCTTGTGCCAGTCTCCTCCATGTCACTCCCGCATATTTACGAATTTCATCCACCCATCTCCCATGTGGTCTTTTTCTGGGTCTTTTCCTGTCCCTTGGAATCCAATCTAAAATTTCGGCTGTCCATCTATGGTCTGTCCTTCTGGCAGTATGTCCAGCCCATTGCCATTTCAGGGATTTAACTCTGATCATGATGTCTTCCACTCTCGTCATTTTTCGGATCCACGAGTTCCTCTTCTTATCTCTCCTGGTTATACCAAGCATGCACCTCTCCATGCTACTTTGAGTTGTCTGCAGCCTTTGTATGTCTCTTTTAGTTAAGGTCCACGTCTCTGCACCATACGTAAGCACTGGAAGGATGCATTGATCAAACACTTTTCTTTTAAGACATAATGGCATATTGCTCTTGAAAATTATGCTGTTTCTTCCAAAAGCTCTCCAGGCAAGTTTTGTACGCCGATTAATTTCTTCATCAATGTGACCCTCACTTGATATCTGCTGTCCAAGATAAACATACGTATCTGTTATCTCCAGTTTTTCTCCATCAATCGATAAATCTTCATTTCTTGTAAAAGCATTGAACATCACTTTTGTCTTCTGAAAGTTCATTTTTAATCCCACTTCTTTACTCTTGTCAGCAAGTTCCTGGATCATACTCTGCAGCTCTGATGGGGTAGTTGCAAAAATGACTACGTCATCAGCAAAACGAAGGTGGGTTAGATAATCTCCATTAATCTTTATCCCTTTGTTTTCCCAGTTCAGTGATTGAAAGACATTTTCCAATGTGGCATTAAAGAGCTTCGGAGATATGGTGTCACCTTGTCTCACTCCCTTTCCAATTTTTATGTGTGTTGTATTTTCAAACAGCCGAATCTTTGCACTTGCATTTTCATAGATGTTATTAATAATATTAATGTATGCATCTTCAATACCGCAGGATTTCAGAGCCGTGGTAACTGCTGATGGTTTCACCGAATCAAAGGCTTTTTCATAATCGATAAAAGCCATGCACAATGGAAGTTCATATTCCCTCGCTCTTTCAATTAGTTCTCTCAGTACGTGGATATGATCTATTGTTCTGTAGCCACTCCTGAATCCAGCTTGTTCTCTCGGTTGAGCCATGTCCAGTGTTACCTTCAAGCGGTGTGAAAGAACTTTAGTGAAGATTTTATAAACCACTGATAGGAGGCTGATAGGTCTGTAGTTCCTGAGATCCTCAATGTCACCTTTTTTATGTAGCAGGATCATTGTAGCATTGTTCCAATCCTCAGGAATTTTCCCTTCATTAAGGCATCGAGTGAAAATTTGGGCGAGTACTGTTTCGATTTCTCCACTTGCTTCTTGTATGATGTCTACAGTAATTCCATCTTCTCCTGGAGCTTTTCCCCTCTTCATGTTCTTGATTGCATGTGCAACTTCTGCTGGAAGGACTGGAAGAACTCTGGTACTGGTACCTTTCATGGTGTCTGGAGTACATGTATCATCCCTTTCATATAATTTGGAGTAGAAATCTTTCACTCTTGTCAAAATTTTGCCTCTATTTCTTGTTATAGAACCATCTTCTTTTCTCAGAGCCATAATCTGTTTTCTTCCCTTACTGAGATGTCCCTTTGCTATCTTTAGGCTTTGGTTGTTTTCAATTGCTTTCCTCACTAGCTCACAGTTGAATTTCCTTAGGTCTTCAGTGATACTTTTTCGTGCTGTCTTGCATAGCTCTATATATTCCACTTTGGAAGTCACATCTTCTTTAGTTGTCCTCATCTCTCTTCTTTTTTGCATCAACATTTTGGTTTTTTCTGATAATTTGTTCACATGCAACTTGTTCTTAGACCCAGCTAATTTTGTTGCTGTTTCCATAAGAGCTTTGGTTACTTTTCTGTTAACTTCCGAAATATCCACTTCTTCCGATGTTAGGCCTTCTAAAGCAGAGAATCTGTTCTTCAGTTCCAACTTGAAAGTATTATGGTGTTTTTTAAGGTTGGTTATGTCAATACATTTTGTTTGTCTTATGAGCTTGCCACGTTCCAGTTTAGTGTTGAGGTGCATCTTACATCTCACCAATCTATGGTCACTACCTGTGTTGAACTTGTTCAGCACACTGCAGTCTTCGATGACGAATTTTTTGTTACACATAATAAAATCAATTTCACTTGTCGTCCCAATTGGATGTCTCCATGTCCATTTCCTGTGTGGCTTTTTCTTGAAAAAGGAATTCAAGATGAAAAATCCTTCTGCCTCTGCAAACTCAACGAGAGTATTTCCACGCTGGTTTCTGTTGCCGTGACCGAATTTACCTACTGAAGTTTCATTCTGTTGCCGTTGCCCTATTTTTGCATTGAAATCTCCCATAATTATCTTCAAGTGCTGCTTACCTTTATTATTTAGATGACGAATTTCCTCATAAAATTCTTCAATTTCTTCTTCAGGATGACTTGTGGTGGGTGCATAAGTTTGAATAATCTGAGCCTGGTATCTTCTCGATAGTTGGATAACGAGTCGTGCAGCTCTGTCAGAGGAACTTTCAACTTCTACCACTTTATCCTTCAGTTTCTTGTTTATTATAAATCCAACACCACTAGTTCTACCAGTATCTGTCCCACGATAATAGAAGAGATGTCCACTTTTCAGTTCAATGAGATCTTCTCCTTTTCTCCTTACCTCACTTAGCCCGACGATGTCCCACTTGATCCTTTGTAGTTCCTCTTCCAATTCAAAAAGCCTTGAATCAGAAGATAGGGAGCGTCCGTTGTAGGTAGCCAAGGTCAGCATCAAATGGCAGCCTAGTCCGGTCCTCCGGGGATTCTTAGCACCCTCTGCCTTCATGTCGCACTGGCCGCTGCCTTGGCCAGGTACATTCCAGCTGCCGGAGACTGAGGGCCAAGATTTAAGTTGTAGAGTCATTTTGGAGGTGTTTGGCCATAACTCACCACGCTGGCCAAGCGGGTTGGTGAGTGTGGGATAGCATTTCCTCTGATCCCGATGGTATAGTTATATATACATACATATACGTCCACTTCTCAAAAAATTTAATTTATATTTTGAAATTTTATCATAGCAGCGACTGGTGACTGTAAAATATGAATTTTATTTCAAGGTTATATTCTTCCAAATGAGACGCATAAATTCTGAGTATGAAATTCCATGCGCCTTCCTCTTTCAAATAAAAATCGGAGAGAAAAGCATCAACATTTGGCGCAGTCAGGCCTGGATGGGCTCGGGCGCCACAATATACAGATCTCATGGGGCTGAGACGGGCTCGGACGGATTCATTATACGATATACTGTATATACACTGCTGGTCACCCAAAATGCAACACCAAGAAGGACACAAGATAGCAAAGCCACATTTACTGGACACTTAACAAGACATACAAAGATGAAACGATTGAGCTTACAGGCCCGTGCGACTTGCGGAACACGCAGGCATCAATAGTTCGTGTGGCCCCCATGGCTGGCAATAACGGCCACTACACGCCGCGGCATCGAACGAAAGAGGCTTTGGATGTGGGCTTGGGGTATGTCGGTCCAGGCTGCTTCCACACGTTGCCACAGTTCATCAGTCGTAGCCGCGGGTGGTGCTTGCCGGGCCACTCGGTTGCCGATCAGCGACCAGACGTGTTCGATGGGCGACATATCGGGAGAAGAGGCGGGCCACGCTAGCAGTGACACCTGGTGGGCCGTGAAGAATTGTTGCACGATGCGTGCCACGTGCGGGCGCGCATTGTCTTGTTGAAACGTGGCCGCTGGCAGGTCCTGCAGGTAAGGGAGGACTACAGGCTATAAAACGTCGGAGATGTAGCGGTGGCTATTGAGTGTACCGGCGATGCGTACAAGAGGGATACGGGTGTCATATCCAATTGCGTCCAAACCATAACACCAGGCGACGGACCGGTATGGCGATGAATAATGCATGCATCACACAGTGTCTCGCCGCGGTGTCACCACACGTGGTGTGGCAGGCAGAAGTGGGATTCGTCAGAGAAGACCATGTCGTGCCATTCCGTAGTCCAGGTGTGGCATTCAGCGGCCCACTGCCGCCGCACTAACCGGTGGTGTAACGTCAATGGTAATAGGAGCAATGGGCGTCGTGCGACAAGTCTCCGCTCCTACAGACGACGTCGAACGGTACGTGCTGATACAGGTTGTTGCGCAACACACCCTAATTCCTGCGCTAACGTTCGTGATGTGGCGGTGCGAGCCGTCAATGCCCGCCGCACAACATGGTGGTGTGCCGCGGCTGCGGCAATCGCTCACGTCGGTCCGTCCGTCCCTCCTGCACCCACCGAATTCATACTCGCCTCACTGTGGCTGGATGTCGTCACATACGGGCGCCGATGTCTCGGTACGATAAACCGCTGTCGCGATAAGCCACTATTCGTCCTCTGTCGAACTCCAAAACGTGCAGGAATGACTGCCGCATTCTGCGACGAGGCATCAGGAAGCTTCCCACGCACAGGTCCGGCAGCGGAACACACTTCCACTGCTTATACCCCGCCTTCTGTGCACCCTTCTTATAGTGCTTCTCGGTGGCGTTCCGGGCGCACATGATTTGCATATGCCCTGCAATGCTAATTGTTTTCATGTCCTCTCGCGGGCGACGCATGCTGCGAATTTCAGGCCAATGGATGCTTCTTTCTTGGTGTTGCATTTTGGGTGGCCAGCAGTGTATATATGAGCTAATAACTTAATCACGCGGGAGCACCTCCTCTTTTGGTATCATTAAGGTACCAAAAAAAGGAGGTACCCTCCGGATGCCTTTTTGAAACAAAAGAAATGACTCAAAAACTGTTTAACCGATTAAAACGAAACTTGATATTTTCAAGCTTTGTTTGAAAATTTTTGATAGTCGAATTGGTTGAAATTGGACAAAAATATCCTTAAAATAATGCGATACCGTTGTTTGTTTCCTCTAGGGTAGGCGGCTTAAAAAAGAATTCGGACGAAATGTTTTTGAGAACTCCAAAGGAAAATCAGCAAGGAAGACCGAAAACAACATACTGAAAAACTTTAATACGATGAATAGTTAATCAACTATTCATTTAAAATTATATTAACGGGAAACTACGGAATTTACTTTAAGAGTATTCTTCGGAGAAACATGCTTTTGAACCGATACAAGTGTCTGCAAATTTCAAAATATCACATATGTCTAATAACGGTATGTTTCTCATTGGGTTTCTGTTGTGTCTAAACTTTGAGACTTGTCGATTCTCCTGCCATAACTATGTATAACCATTGCATGAATTGGTTTCCCGTTGCTTAGTGTGACACAGTTTGAAGTGTTTTGCTTCCTCTACAATGTTTGTGTTCCTTTGCTTCGTACTTTTACATTTTAGCGTCGCTATTTTTGTTTCTTAACTTTTCCGACTGACCTCACTGAATAAAAAGCATTTTAAAAATGCGTAATCGTAATGGGTATGGGGAAATGGACTTGTATACGGTGTACGATTGCAACAGTTTATCATGGAAGTCAGCGCGACAAATTGATGTGCAAACTCTATCGCTGTGTGTTAAACAACTTCTGCAAAAACACTTCATTGTTTTAGAACTTCCAATTTCCATATTGATGGCTCGTGGGACATGATATTATATCAGCTGATTTACGGAGTTTTCCTCTTATTCAGATCGATATATAGCTCTTTGTTTTTTCGTTATTTTTTTTTTCAAATATGGGCTGATTAATACGTTCGTTGAGTCTTTCGAGGGGAGTCTCAAAACTTCTCAGGGGAGGTCAGCTTCCCCTGGCGGCCCCCAAGCTAACGCCCTGTTCAAAACTCATCTCTAGTTCCCATCTTTTGAAGTGCACATTCTCCATTGCGATACCAACGCATAGATTTCCGTCTGTGAGAAACTTAAATTGCGTGCATAGCCACTTTTGCACCGCTTGTTGCACTTCATAATCGAGCCAACAGTGTTTCCTGGGAAATTCTTTTTGGAATGGGATAAAAAGGGGGAAGTCACTGGGAACCAAGTCGCTCTTTCTGGGAAGAATGAGACAGCACTTTAAAACGCATTTCCTGAATTTTTCTCTGGTAGGATGCACCTGTAATAATGAGGCAGCATCTTACGTCATTTTGAAACTTTTCCACACATTTTTACACTCTTCTCTGTGCTAAACATTTATCGTCATCCCCTTTAACCATGGTGGTCCGGTTGTTACCTAGTTTCTCACTTTTTTTCGTCTGGGAAACGTATTACTGTTCTTACTTCCACTTCTGTGCAACGCACTGTGCACGACACCATCGTCCTTCTGGCTCTTTGCTCTAAGATCATACGTAATATTATGACTAGTACCGCCATATTTCTCATTATAACCCACCAAAACTATTCTGTTACAGAAACCAGTTAGAATGCTTCCGTCTTCCCGCTTTCATGTTACTTATTTTTTTTCTTTCTTTTAAACTACGTGTACTTACGTATATTTACGCGACAGCATAACTTGGCGAATTGGTTCTTCGGTAACCAAAGGTTATCTACCGTCTACTCCTACACTTATCTTAGTGTCCCATTTTCATCATCTGGTTTATTTTCTACAGCAAAAGACCACTTCCTTTCGAAAGCCCCTACCGCCATCAACACTACCAGGCCAATAATGATAACACGAAGCTTTCGTCAATCTATTGTAATTTAAAAGCATTCAATAGCCTAATCAGCTCTGTTTTCCTGTACGGCTCTACAGTTTGGGATGCTGATTACTGTAGTTCCTTCGAGAAGTGCCTCGCATCTTTCTGAGAAAATTATTGTACTCCCTAACTGTATTCCTGGCCTTGAAACTAATCAGTCTCGGATATCTATTAGTTTATATCAAAACTATCCTTCGTTACTCGATTAATTTCCTTGAAATGGATAATACCAGATTCCCCAAAAAGTGCTATCTCTCCCTCTGCTCCAAACTATCTACGCAGCCAGAACTTAACCCCAAAACGAACTGGACTCCTGCTGTAATCTGACATGTCTCTGATGTTGAATAACACCCATTTTCCTTTCTACAAACACCAGAAGCATGATCATCTAACTGAAGAATACCTTACTACTAAAGTTGACCTTTGCATAAAAAGGCTGCTAATTCAGCTCAGACTAAGCCAATACAAAATTCTTGAAAACAGCAAATATTACTGTCTCTCACCAGACAAAACTTGCTCTCTGTTCAATCTCAACGATATAATCACTGAAACACATCTTTTTGACTTGCACCTTTTACTGCAATTTTTGAAACAAATGCATCTCTTTCATACATAAATTCAAATCATTTGGTCACTTCTTAAGGTTTAAAAATGTCCCACTGTACGCGATCTACAACTTCGCTTCTCGCTGCCTGGAGCTAAGAGAATCAGTTTGCCAGCTAGGGATATTTAACCTGGCACATCTTAAACATCTCCCCAAATCGCCCCTTCTTTTTCCTTTCTAATCGCATCTGTGGTCAAGATAAAACATTTGTATACTGTATATGAAGGGGCTTCAATAAGTTGTAAGCCTAACATACAAAGGAAATTTTTTTTTTCAAAAACGCGGCTTTAATTTTTCCACATAGTCTCTCCTAACTTGAATACACTTGTTGTACCGATCATAGAGTTGGCGAATCCCCGCTGCGAAAAGCGATTTATCTTTCTCCTTAAACCGACACTTCGTTGCCTCCTTCAGTTTAGAATCATCCGCAAAGGCCTACCCAGCAGATTTTTTTTCAGATTTTTGAACAGGAAGAAGTCACTAGGGGGCAAGGTCAGGTGAGTACGGTGGGTGGGGAAGCAGTTGGAAGCCACATTCTGTCACACTTGCGTAGAAACACCGGCGGTGTGGATTCTGGAGAAGCAGAACACCCCCGTCGCAATTTTCCTCACCGTTTACTCTTGATGGCTTCACGAAGTTGTCGCATAGCGCGGCATAATAGGCAGCATTCATAGTCTTTTTATGAGGCAAGTAATCGGTTAACAGCAACTCTCCTGCTACCTCAAAAAATGGTGGCCATAATCTCCCTTTGCATTGTTGTGTTTTGAACTTTTGTGGTGGTGGTGGTGATCCATGAACGTTTTCACTGCAGACTCTCTTGTTTAGTATCAGGGTCCCAATGGTGAAGTCACAATGCATATCACCAGTGCCAATATCTTATCACTAGTCACAATGCAGGAATAGAAGTAGTCTGGCTCGCGGTTAATGCAGTCAAGTTGAACCCGACTTGCTTCAACAAGATCATTCTTCATCTCAGGTGCAAACATTCAAGGAAAACATCTAGCACAGACATTTGACATCCCTAATCTTTCGTGCAAAATGGTCCAAACACTGCCGGTTCTTAACTTCAGCTTCAGTTCGCCATCAATCTGTACGACACGGATTCGCCGGTTTGACATCACCAGGTCTTCCACTTTCTAGCACATTTCCTCTGTGGACACCTCCACTGAGCGTCCTTCGCGAGGGTCGTCTCGTCTTCCAACGAGTCTCTTCCCCGTTTAAAGAGAGCAGCCCATATTTAGACTGTGGTACATGAAGGTGAACCATCGATGTACACACTGACCATCAGTCATGAATACTGCGTGACGTACCATCCGTTCATGAATACTGCGTGACGTACCATCCGTTCATGAATACTCCGTGACCCTTCATCAAAAATACAATCACTACTCGGTTCCGCAATTTCATCTGTCGCTCATCCATTGTCACCTTATAGATTCAATACACTGTGGCGCCGTCTCAAATGCTGACACAAAGACGTAGCGTGACTGTTGTATAACTGAAAGATGGTGCAATACTTGCGTCAGCCGCCACCCACTACTTTCAAGATCAGATTCAGAACTTATTGAACACCTCTAATACATACACTACTGTTTGTGAAAATTGCACCATGAAGGATTGATGGTATTAGCTTGAAACTTACAGGATGTATACGACAGGTTGAGACATGTAAATGATTAAAATGTCAGTGAAAATGAGCATGCGGTTTCGGAGTAGCGCCCTCTGAACTATCCGGTCTTGAGTATAAAGAGCTGGCTCAAACGAGATGTTGCAATCAGTGAAGAGCCGACATTGAGTTGAAAAGGCGTTTCGCGTGTCTCACTATGGCTCGTCGCCAAAGAAGGTCGCATTATGAACACCTGACGGACTTTGAGAGAGGAAGGATTGTTGGGATGAGCGAAGCTGGATTTTCCTACCGTGAAATTGCTATTCGTACGGAACGAAACGCCAGTACAGTGATGCGAACGTGACGTCAGTGGACAGATGAGGCACGGAAGCACAGAAATCCGGGAAACTGCATGGCAGTGACCGATCGCACAGCGACATCCACGGTGTTAGCGCAGCATTGGAGCATTGTCACAGGTCAAGCTTTGTCCTCCAGCACAGTTCGACGTCGTCTGCTTAACAGATGACTGGTCACTAGCAGCCCATTGCTGTTCATTCCTTTGACTCTCGACCACAGGCGCCTCAGGCTACAATAGGGTCTCGAACACAGACATTAGCTGGCTGATTGGAAAAAGGTCGTGTTGTCTGACGAGTCGCAATTCAGCTTGATGCATCATGATGGTCGCATACGTTTTCGAAGACATCGTGGTAAACGGGGCCTTCCAGCGTCATACCAGCCCAACACCAAGCGTCATGGTTTGGGGAGCCATTGGGTTCAATTCGCCTGATACGTATTGAGGGAACCCTCAACAGCCAGCGATACATCATGGATGTTTTAGAGGCAGAGGTGATACCCTTCCTTCAAAGTTGTCCTGGTGGTTTGATCCAGCAGAACAATATTCGGCCACATGTGACCCAGAATGTACAAGACCTCTTCCATATACGGCAGATACCACTTCTTTCCTGGCCTGCACGATCGCTGAATATGTCCCCGATCGAACATGTCTGGAAGATGGTAGTTAAGCGGCTGGCCCATCAAGCGCCTCCGCCAGTGCCACAAATGACTTCTGATCTCGCATAGAAGAAGTCTGGCAGGCTATTTCCTAGGAAGATATCAAAAACCTCTTCCATTCAAAGCCACCACACCGTGTACAGGCTGTCATTGTTAGGTGGTTTCACACGACACTGAGTTTTGAAGCGAAAAAATCTTGTATAGCTCTACAAATGTAATCAGTTATCTCCAGTAACATGAGGAATATGTGATATAAATTTAATTTGAATAGCGCGATTATTTCTTGGTGTTGCAATTTTCACAAACAGTAATGTACATTAGGCTGTCGAATGCCTGTAAAAGTACATTTTCTACATTTGCACTTGGTCTTTTCTTCAGAAAAAGTTAGGCGACTTAAGTGATAACACGTAATAGGGTGAACGGTTTCATCAAGATATTTTAACAATGAAGCAAAGCTACCAGGGAGGATGGGACCCCGATATGATGATAGATTACTGTTGGTTCCTCCAATAGTAACACTAACAAGAGAATGTCAGCGTTTTTTATATATGAATCTATTAAATTTCAGTCAGTTTGAAGAAATTCATTTGTGTTATTTGTATCAGTTATTTGTTGTTCAATATACGTACACTGAAGTGCCAGAAAAACTGGTACAGACGAGCTTATGGAAAATACATAGCAACGTCACCTATGCGCGTACTCGGTTGCGTCCGCCAGTGCGTGTATAAAGCGATAGACATCCTTGCCAGCTGTCAGAGCTGTTTTCGGCATGAGAATGACAAGTAATAACGATTTAAGTGATTTTCATCGCGGTGTCATAGTTGGCGCTAGTGAGATGGGCCATAATATTTCGGAGGTAGAAACGAAGTTTGGATTTTCACGGACTACCATTGCAAGGGTGTACCGTGACTACAAGAATTCCGGCAAAACCTCCAACCTACGATACCAGTGTGGCGGTAAAAAGACATTCGGTGAACGTGACGATCGTCGGCTGTCAAGAATCGTTTCACGCGATAGGCGTGCAACACTCTCGCAGGTATCATCGGAATTCAATGCTGGAGCCTCAACAAGCATCCGCGTCCGAACTGTGCAACGAACCCTGCACGATATGTGCTTTGGGAGCCGACGCCCAACTCGAGTCTCCTTGATGGGTGCACGACACAGAGCTATGCGCCTTGCTTGTGCACAGCAACACCGCCACTGGACACTTGATGACTGGAAACATGTAGCCTGGTCTGACGAGTCGCGTTTCCAACTGTATCGGGCAGATGGAAGGATTCGTGTGTGGCGCAAACCTCATGAAGCCATGGATCCCGCCTGTCAATAGGGAACTGTACCGGCTGGTGGGGTGTCCGTAATGGTATGGGATGTGTTTAGGTGGACTTCACTGGGACTCCTGGTACGTCTACAAACGTCTGTGACCGGCCAACGCTATGTGCGCATCCTTTCTGACGAGTTACACCCGTTCATGTCCTGCATTCATGCTGATGGGTTGGGCCTGTTCCAACAAGACAAAGCACCTCCACACAAGTGTCGGGACGCCACATTATGGTTAGAGGAGCATTCATCTGAGTTTGGGGTGTTGCCATCCCACCCAAGTTCCCAGATCTGAACGTGATAGAACATATTTGGGATGCCATGCAACGTGCTATCGAACACAGGAATCCTAGACCTCGGAATACACCCGAATTGTGGAACGCTTTGCAGGAAGTATGGTGTGCATTGCCTACAGCATATTCCCAGAAGCTAGTGGAGTCCATGCCCCGTCGTATTTCTGCAGTCCTGCGCTTCCGTGGGGGGTCTACCAAGTATTAGACTGGTGTACCAGATTTTCTGGCACTTCAGTGTACATACATATATTAAACTACCATAAACTCCTCCTGTAAGTTAAATCCGAATACGCTATTGTCCCTCACTGACTCGAATATAAAGCGGAACGGAATAACTGCATTTAATAAATGTTTTACTATAACCCTTATGTCTAATATTTATGTGAATCCAACAGATTAAACCAAAGTATCAATAACTGATGATCCCGCAGAACATGTTTCTGTTGAATATCGCTGAAGTTTGAAACACTGAATTTTGCACAAACTAAATACCTTTGTGTTTAGCTAACACTAAATCCGAGGATTGTAATTTTTTAAGTGATCGATGTTGCTCTATCTCTTCAACCTATCTTGACAAGATGAATTGTTTACTAAGCTCAAAACTGCCCTGTATTACGCCGATGATTTAATAACTTGCTAAAATTGTTAAATTTTTTTAAAGAAGAAGCGTCTTCAGCACAAAATACCAAAAATTACATTGTAAAAAATAACTGGGGTTTTTAATCATGGAAATTTCCTGAAAAGAACAGTCAGCAACATTTACCGGTAGGTATCCGATATTTAACAAAATTTTCCCGTTGAAAAGTTTTCCATCCTAATAACGGAAAACACATTCTCGGTATCTTGATAGATTTTCAGGTGTTACTAATTCAGTTTTTTTACTGAAATGTCAGTTTCGGGCTTTTTCGTTTTTATACAGAAATTTTCCGAGTTTCCACATCCTTACTTAGTCCTCTATCGTGCCAAGGACTTCGTGCGCCGAGGTAGGAGGTTTCACTCACTTATGAAGTGGAGGAAACTCCTTTCTCGCCCTTGGTGGGGTTCGAGCTCGCGATGGTTAGTACGCAAGTACGAAGCGCGGCTGACTGAGCCATCGAAACGCTTCCTGTTCTATCACGTTTAAGGTATAACCCCTAAATGCAGGAGGCCGGAATGCACGATGATGAAATGTTTATCGTTCTGAATGCTGGATAATTAGTCATTTTACTTTCTGTAAGAGCTTATTATTTTTTCTGAATAGGGTTCTAATAATTTTACTTTCCCTGTAGGAATATTTAGCACGAATTAAAGGTTTTTTTTTGTCATCATGATTTTTCAAAGCAACAGAATGTTTTGGAACTCGAGATTTTTAAAAATTGAAATTGACTTTCAGTTATGTTTAAGAAAAGGTTAAATGTACTATTTCATAGCACTATTTCACGAAACCTCTAAATGAAAAAAATATCATCGATATCTATAATAGCTTTTGAATTAACGGGTCTTTGATACATAGATATCATACTGATACATAGATATCATACACTCAATCGCGTACAAAGTTATTATATCCTGCGATATGCTATTCACAATATCCTGTCTTGCTACAGAACTTCAAAATATGGTCCACCAACATACGAAGGTAGGAGTGTTGCCATCGCAAATGTTTAAGCAGGGCCTTCGCGATTGCAGCTTCCGATGGTGTGAATGATGAGCGATTTAGCAAAGCTGTTGAAATGTAATTTATCTGTTAATCAAACCTCTGAATTCAAGTTTTTCCGCGAACCGCTCATTTATCGGAAATTTTCCATCATTTGAGTACGGAAAAGTGAGAACAGAATTTTCTGTTAATATACGAACGGAATCATGGAAATATTTCCGGAAAACTCAGATTTTTCCGAATAACACCACTTAAAAACGAGAGTTTTTCTTTATTAACCGGAGAAAAATGAGCAGGAGTGTTTCCGGCAACTCACATATGAAAAATCAGTGAAAAAGGTTGAAATAGGAATATGCTTCGTTAATCAACGAAAGAAATCATGTGAAATTGCTCCTGAATTTCAGGATTTTTTTCTACAGTGAACTGAGTAGAGGTTTAATCTGAAATATAGTATACTGGCTTCCTTATATTAAGAAAAACGATAACTCAGAAATACACGATAAAATGTTATGAAGTATGATGAAAACCTGAATCATATCGTACATTAGAGAAAGGCTAAAACATTTCGTAAGAAACACTTTATTCTGGCAAAAATGACAACATACAGTACCCGGTGAAAAATAAGGTGTCAAAATAAAATAGCCAAAGTACTTTAATAGGGAGTGTGCTCACCTCTCACAACAGTGCAGGTCTCACATTGTTGTTTCATGTTGTTGATCATACTGTCTAGGAGCTCAGCAGGTAGCAATGACCATTGTTCGTGCAAAGCTTCTCTGAGATTCTCCAAAGTCTTGTGGAAGGTGGTTGAGGGCAGCAACACGTATCCCTAGAGCATCCCAGACATGCTTGATCGGATTAAGGTCGGGGGACCTAGCTGGCCAATCAATACGGACAATGATAGTGAAATAGATGTTACGGGGAGATGGATGCCAAATTAATCATGCAAGTAGACACGACTCAGAACACTTGAAAATTACCTTGTTCTGGAACGGAAATCGAACCCGCAACTCCCGATTTACGTTCGAGGATGTTACAGTTACACCACCCACAACAACTAGAACGTAAATCGGGAGATTCGGGTTCGATTCCCGTTCCAGGACGATGTAATTTTCAAGTTTTCTTAGGCATGTCTGCTAGCATGTTTAATTTAGCATCCATCTGCGCGTAACATCTATTTGACTATCATTTATTTCTGAAGAGTTATTTCTTCAGGGGATTCGCTGACTACTCGCATGCCACTAAGATGAAAGATGATGTATGCTTAGATTTGCACAGGGCGGAGCGTTTCATCTGAGTCCCAAAACACATCCTCAGTTGTTTGGAGGTTCCTTGTCAAGATTGGTGTAGCAGTAACATACTCGAATGTAAATTGGGAGATGAGGGTTCGATTTCCATTCCAAGACGATGTAATTTTCAAGTTTTCTGAGTCATGTCTACTTGGATGGTGTCTTCTTGAAGATATTGTTCTACCAACCTCACGCGGTGAGGACAAGCGTTATCGTTTTGTAGGAGAAGTATATCTCCTACCGCACCTGCATAAGAGCAAACCTATAGAGTCCATGGCATCATTAGTATAACGTAGAGCATTCATGGTTTCCCTTTGAAGCACATGAAGATCACATAAATATCTATGCGTTCACCCAACGAGATGGCACCCCAAACTAGCACGCTACCACCACTATAAGTGGTCCTTTCTCGGGTCATAGAGGAATGATAGCTTGTCTGTTGTTCTCTCCAGATCAGGGTACATCTGGAATTGTTCTGCAAAGACATATCTGTGGAGAGTACTGACCTTCATCGGTTTTCAGTCAAACTGGCGTAAAGTCTTGCCCAATTCAAACGTTCCCCCTATTACGGGATTTAAGGCGCACGCATAGTGCTGGTCGCCTAGCATAAGGACCTGCTTTGTGTAGACCTCTGCGCACAGTGGAAGCAGATACCACCGTTCCTGTAGCCGAAGCAAGGGCAGATCGCAGCTGTGTCAAGGTAGCTGTTCTGTTCCCCAGCGCAGTTTATCGGAGATATCGGTCATCCACGGATGTTGTAGCCTAATCCTTCCTTTGCTGTACCTTCGGGAAGCAGAATGCGTATTTTGAAGTTGGTTCCACGGTCTGTCGACCACAGGACTCACATGCAACCATCTTGCAACTTCCCCCTGACTTTCGCCTGCCTCAGTCTTCTGATCGCTTTCTGCCTCAGTTCATGTGTTGAATGATATTTCGTAGCCCTTACAATAAATTTACTATCTCAAAATCCTTTCTTTTACACTCTGCAAACAACATGACGCACACCTCCGTAACATCCCCATTTATGCTGCGGTCATTTGCGTAAACTGTCATCGCCGCTCATTTGAATACGATATCCTGACTCCGTATTATATTTCACGTCATATACTCAAGTTCCGTGTATTTCCAACTCTCTTTTCACAAATAATAGAGATTTTCCGGTTGTTTCCTTAATTTACGGAAAGCAATGTGTCTTTCTTATTCTTCACTTTTCGGAAATTTTGATTGTTATTACTTCAGTGGGGAAATAAAGCAAAAATACTAACAGCTGTACAGAAAGGCTGATACCGATTTGAAAAAAATATTTAAAATATTGCCAAGGTACTTGAGAGTAACACCCTTACTTGTATCGATGTGGGTATTGCAACAGTGATTTAGCCATCCTGGTGGCGCAATGGTATAAGCGGGCCCGGGTTCGAGTCCCGATAAAGCATGGGTGGTGCGTTCTTATAGCACCGGCGCGGCGGTCCTAAGTGGTTAGGAATGGGAGACTGCTTATATCACTTAGAGAGGCTCACTGTGATCACTCACCTCCTCCCCCCCCCAAAAAAAAACAACTGCTATAAGCATTAGGCAGGCTGTTACTGTTCCCATTGAAATCAAAACTGGTTTTTCATTTCAACACATTTACAGTGATGTGACCCAAACCAAGACTTTAAACAGCTTTAAAACACTTTGAAAAATCATATGCGACCGAAAAAAGAAGCTACTACTCCCCTGATCATTAGTTTTGAATCACAATAATGCTATTACTTCCGTGATCATTATATTTTCGAAATAACTAAGTATTTAATGAATCAGTTTAATTTACCGCTCACATTTTCAAAGATCTTTCACTTTCCTGCCCGCTTTACTTTTTACTTCAAGAACTTCCGGACTCTGGAGGTAATAACCGATTTATATCAACGATACCCGGAAGTAATAAAGTTTCCTAAGGAACTGCAGAGAAGTCAGCTTATATTATGTTTGTTAGTTGGTTCATCATATGTATGATTTCTTCCTTGCAAATACGGGAAGTAAGTGATTATACAGGGTGTCCCAAAAAGGTGTAACCAATTTCAAATGATGATAACTTTGGATACAAACTAATATTAGTATTCTGTTTGTTGCAGGTGGTAAGGAATACCCTCAAGTTTTCTAGAAGTGTATCCAATGGACCCTGCGACGAAAGCACAGATTGTGGAGTGGTTTACTGAAACCGGATCCGAAACGCAGGTTCAGCGGAAAATATCGGAGCAAACTGCCCACACGCAACAGCTTCAGAAAGTGGTACAAGTCCTTCAAGGAAACTGGTAGCGTCCTTACAAAGAAAAGCCCTGGACGACTATCGCTGGCTCCAGAAAAGGAGGAGGTTGTGAAACAAACATTCACTCGTAGCCCTCGAAAGCCAATCAGACAAGCAACACGACAGCTGGTCATCCCCAAGTCATCAGTGCGTAGTCAGAGATTAGAAATGCACCCGTATAAACTGCAAATAACCCATCACCTAACCCCAGATGATTATGTGAAACGTAAACAGTTTGCTGAAGAGATGTTGGAGAACATTGCAAGTGCTGAATCTTTCCTGAGACAAATCTGTTTCTCTGATGAGTGCACTTTCCATGTTTCTCGAAAGGCTAAGAAACAGAATGTGAGAATTTGGGGAACTGAACACCCGCATTGTACAATGGAACATGAACATGCTAGCCCAAAAGTGAATGTTTGGTGTGGCATAATGGTAGACCGTGTTATTGGACCCTTTTTCTTTCAGAAAGCGACCGTGAGAGCTGATAATTACCTGGACATGATTGAGCAGTTTGTTTCCCCCCAGTTGGATGAACTTGCAATTCCGCTCATTTTCCAACATGGTGGGGCGCCACCTCATTGGGCTTTGATTGAGAAGAGGTCTCTGGATACCAAATTTCCCAATCGATGGATTGGGAGTAGTGGTCCCATTGCATGGCCCCCACGTTCGCCGGATTTAACACCCTGTGATTTTTTTTTTACGGGGATTCATTAAGAATGAGGTTTATAGCACCCCTGTTGCAGACATTGTTGATCACGCACTGCAGAAAGCCAATACGGGCATTCTCGAACGAACATGGTTGAAACTAGAATACCGTTTAGACATTGTTCGGGTGACAATGACATTTTGTAGCCGGGGTTCGACCCTAAAGTTCATCTCCTCTCTCCTCATAAATCCTTCGGTGCAGCTGAAAAAAAGGGCATGTGTGTCAGTAGCAATGCGAACCTACACATGATTGATTGGCAGGCGCAACGCAACAGGTGGGGTTCAGCCCACCCTTTAGCCCGCCCCCAAATATTTAAGGAATTACAACACATGACGAAGGAAGCCATCTAAGATTTTAGGGAACTTGATTAAACGCATGTGAATTTTCCGGAGTTATAGAAATTTTGCGATATATATAAAATGATTTTTTTATTAAATTTATCGTTGTACTATTCTGTGAAATGGAAGTCCTTTGAGAGAATATCTAAGAGACATTATTTTCGTAATTATAGTTGAAAAAGATCAGAGAGAGGTGTTCCTTTTCAGGTTACAAAGTAAAATTCATAAAAAGCTTTATGACAGCAAACATTAAAAATATGACGTAAGTGAGCTAAAATCACGAGGAAATAGTAACTTGTTAAAGGTCATTATTTTTAATGCTACATGTATTGAATAAAGTACAGTATGTACCTGAAAACATTTTTTTACTGGGAATAACATGATCAGCGTCAGGCAAAATCTACATGAAGGGAAGTTTTGGGCAACATTTCGGGCAAGCACTTCAAAATTCGTGCCCCTCCTCCCACGTACGATATTTAACCTCTAATAGCCCTGCCAGTTTCGTCGCCACTGTCAATTGGTATCAGAAACATAAATGTCAGACAGTATAGAGTGATGTGTGACGAATCTGACAACACACAAGTCATTTGAGCAATATGACTGACGGCATTATTGTGGCAATAAACAGCACGTAGTAGTGAAGTTACACACGAACAAATGGTGTTAAGTGCTGCGTACTGACCTCTAGTATGGTTGCCAGCGACAGCTATAACATTGGAACTTCGGTGAGACATCGAATATTATCCAGAAGTTATTTGATAATTCTCAGCCACTTCTGGTTCAGGGCATACTTCAGCTACTGAAGCTTCATGGGAGGAGACGGACGAACTTCAACACGTCTGCGTAATGCGTCTCATGTGTGATTAAAGAGGTTGAAGTGAGGAGAGCTCAAAGTCCAGTCCATACACTCGATGCCCTCTTCCATGTTTTCCACCAGCTGGGTTCGATGTGGGCGAGAGTTATCATCGATGAATAGGAACACACTGCTGCGGCATAAGGAATAAAATTATAGGTCGCAGGATCTCATCGCGTTATCTGTCCGCTGTCAGGAGTCCATTCGAATGACATACACACGAGGATTCCACCCACCCTTCAAATTTCCGCAGACCCCTCATAAAAAAACATCAGCACGCCTCCATTTGAAGTTGTGTAACACACACACACACACACACACACACACATACAGTATGTACTACCTATGTATATAATTTGTTTAACTATAATCCTTGTTGTCATCAAATTACGCAGTTACACACTTGCCAATTGTAGTTAGTATTTACATAAATTCCTCAGCTTTGCCTTAAAGTACCTTCGACCATAATACAATAATGTTTCTTTTTTTTTAATTTGCAGTCTATGTACATTGCAGTCTAATGAGTTTTTTTTTCTTGTTGAAATCAGATATTAAAGCTCATTAATTGCAACCACAAAACGTATGTACATATCTCTTCATATTAGTCTGCTACAGATTTTGCAGATATACTTCTCAAGCATTTCATCATGCACAAGACTGCGAAAATGTCCATATCTGTTGTTCCACAACCCATGTCAATAATGCTTTGCCTATTTAGTCCTGTTATAGTCCTGTTTAGGGAAACATTTAGGTATGAGAGATAAAAAACAAAAACACAAAAATAAAATAACCGTCTGCAGATTTGTGAAAAAATGATTCCCGGTTTTAACCATTCTTAACTGTAAAAAAATTCAACAGTCCCACATTTTTTAAAGTTTTCCCCAATTCTTAATCTTAGGTGTAAAACCTAAACACAGTATTTCACAATAAACATTTTCAGCCTTTGAAAAATGTACTTCTATCGAACACGCTCCCCCTAATTTTTTCAACACCCCCTTAAACCTTTTCGGCATCCCCCTAATTTGAAATTCCTGGATAACCCCCTGACGAATGCCGCCTCGGTGGCGCAGTGGTCTAAGGCGCTGGCCTCTGATCATTCGTCCGTAAGGGCTCCGGGTTCGAATCCCGTGAGGCATGGATGTTGTGTTTGTCTTACGGCACTGGCTCTCTCCCTTCCCAGGAACCAGTGACCCTAAATTAGGACGGGCGACTGCTTATAGCCCATTGAGTTGCTCACGGTGGTCGTTAAACCTCCAATTAGCCG
The DNA here is from genome assembly GCA_039090855.1 of Macrothele yani. Lineage (NCBI taxonomy): Eukaryota > Metazoa > Arthropoda > Arachnida > Araneae > Macrothelidae > Macrothele > Macrothele yani. The sequence goes on along the minus strand of CM077022.1, from coordinate 1,734,963 downwards.
CCCCGGTGGCGCAGTGATCTAAGCGATGGCCTCTGATCATTCGTCCAAAAGGGGTCCGGGTTCGAATCCCGGTGAGGCATGGTTGTTGTGTTTGTCGTACGGCACTAGCTCTCTCCCTTCCCTGGAACCAGTGACCCTAAATTAGGGACGGGCGACTGCTTATAGCCCATTGAGTTGCTCATGGTAGTCGTTAAGCCTCCAATCAAAAAAAAAAAAAAAACTCCAAAAAACAAAAAACCCTGAGTCCACCACCACCGAAAGCATATTTTTCGTGCATGAAGGCTGGATTATTTCTTGTTCCTTGTTCACAGTAGAACGCGCCGATAGTCGGACTGTAGGATGAACCATCCATGAAAAGAACTGAGCGCCATTGTTCATGGTCCCAGCCACAGTAGTTTTCAGCCCACTCTGTATGGGCTCTCCGGTGATGTGCCGAGCACGCACACCATCAGTTGCCGGGAATACAGTCCTCTTTCGTAGAGCTGTTTGCATAAGGTCAATGCGGATACATGCAGTCCTGTGGCAACAGTAACCATGCATAACATTTGAGGTGCATTTCGTCTCGGCGGTTTCCAGGAACCAGTAAACTTAAATAACTGTCGTCTTGTTTTATTGTTGACATTAGTTGGTTTTTTCGTAGTGGTCCGGCCTTCCGGAAATGCCTCCACAGTCTACAGATGACGCTTTGAGATGTGGCTCTGACTGCCATCTCTTGTGTCTGGCTAGCATCCGGCCTCTCGATTGCTCTCAAGTTGCCGGTTCTGGTAAATCGCGTTGCTGAGACATCTTCAACTGAAACACACCTGCAACTATGGGCGCCCATATAGGGGAGCATTTGCCCTCCCCTGGATATCGGACCATGCCTTTTCTGTTCTTGAAAAGTACCACAGAGATTTTCTCCAAAATACTAATTGCTAATTTTTCTATAGAACTTCTGGATGCGTGTGTATGCAGTAAAAATTGAAAAAAGAAGTTTGGAATTTCCAGTAGAAAAAGCGGAAATTTACAGTCGGAAGTATTAAGGAAATTTCCTATTGTATGTTGGAGAACAGCGTATATACACTGGTGTGCAAAAATTAAGGACGAAGAGGAGAAATTAGCATAACAGCGGAACGAGCAGGCAGAACGGACCGAAAGCCCACTCAGGAGATAGACTAGGGTCCGGTACGGTAGGGCATGTGCATATATGCAGCATGAGGTGGGGGGGGGTGTCGGAAGGGTATAAAGCACACGGGCGGTGTACGCTCAGCAATTTGGTGAAAGCTATTGCACGGTGTACATCGGTTTGAACGACGTCGAGTTGCTGCCACCGTGTGATATGGCCAACAGGCAATCCAGTAGACGACATCTGGATGTCTTTACCCGAGGTCGCGTCATTGGGAAGTTGGAAGAAGGTCGAAGTGTGACTAGTGGGGCCAAGGAGTTCGGGATCGCTCACAGCATCGTTTCACGAGCTTGGAGAGCATTTCAAATGACAAGAACAGCTGTCAGAGAGTTTAGAAGTGGTCGTCCGCGAGCAACCACGGCGGCGGACGACCAGTATATTTTCCTACAGGCGGGAAGAGACAGACGGCAGACAGCAGGAGAAATCGCAAGGCACATGCAACAGACAACTGGACGTCCGTTATCGCGTTTTACCGTGGCCAGGAGGCTGCACAAAGGTGGTCTGTTTACACGACGACCAGTGCGGTCTGTGCCATTAACGCCTGCTCATCAGAGACTGCGGTTTCTTTGGTGCCAGGAACACAAGAACTGGACACATGAGCAAAGGGGTCGAGTTCTCTTTACGGATGAGAGCCGATTTAGTCTCACGAGCGATTCTGGACGTATACACATCTGGAGAGAGCAGGGAACACGAAATCACACCTCCAACATCATCGAAAGGGACCGGTTTGGAGGTGGCGGAGTTCTCGTTTGGGGCGGTATCATGCTTGGTAGCCGTACTGACCTCCACATCTTCCAAGGAGGTTCAGTCACTGGTGTCCGCTATTGTAACGAGGTCCTCCTGCCTCGCGTGCATCTGTTTAGAGGTGCTGTGGGTCTTGAGTTCCTCTTCATGGATGACAACGCTACACCTCATCGTACAGTGGCTGTCGCAGAGTTGTTGGAGAGTAAAGATATTTAACGCATGGATTGGCCCGCAAGGTCCCCGAACCTAAATCCAGTCGAACACGTGTGGGACCTTCTCGGGAGACGCTTGGCAGCACGTCACCAGCCGCCAGCAACGATTCCGCTGCTGCGATTGACGCTACAAGAGGAATGGGCTGCGATGCCTCAACAGATCCCTGACAACCTCGTCTTCAGCATGGACAGACGCTGTAAATCCTGCAACGCAGTCAGGGGTTATCATATCCCCTACTAAAGACTGGATTTTTCTTGGCAGCCGTATGTCACATGGACGTTTCTGTCTTCTGTCCAGTTGTGCTAGAAGCTACCTTTTCAATAAAATGCCTTTGTATCCTTTGGATTCCTTGTTTGGACGGTTTTGCTCACTTGTTCCATATTCTTGCATCTTGGGGATCTTATGGTATGATTTGAGTCGATGTGGAGCACTTTTGCACGACGTTACATTCGAAAACCGTCTCGTCCTTAATTTTTGCACGCCAGTGTACCTACAGTATGGAAAAGTATGAAAGGCGAAAAAATGGAAAATATATCAGCCTCTGCAGCACCTGCTCACTGCTGGACAAAGATCTCTCGAAAGTTTCCCCAGAAATTTGTCTTCAGTATAATTTTTCAATTTTGATGACCAATTGTGTGATCTTTAGGGTTTCGTGGCTAAAAAGATCGAATGGTCGACAAAGAAATGTTCTTATTGTCCTAACATGCTGTCTAATTTCATTTATCCATTTTTTGAATGTCGTTTTTTGGGTATTTTGGTTTCCAATTTAATTTACTTGTTGATAGTGTGGTAAAAACTGTTACATAACAAGGAGACACAGTGGAAATTTGCGTATACTGTTTGTATATGTCATTCATACTCACAATTTCTGTTTACCCCTTCCTGAAAGCTAAGTTATGGGCGCCCATGCCTGCAACTATAACTTTCCACTGTATGAGAACAACTCAAAGAGTGCGATACTTACAGCCGTTTTATTTTAAGCTTCGGTAAAGTTTAGAAATACGTGGGTGCTTCTCATTTGCATGTTCTGATTCCTTTCTTTTTGTTAACATGTGACTTTCAGAGGTTGACATTCCATCACAGACTTGCAGCTCGTCGATTTATCAGTCATTTTTTACTAACCTCGCAATATCCTCTAATGTTTTTAACAGGGTATTTCTGTTTCGTAAAGTTTAATCGTGTTGATCCTTCCTGCCCTGCTTGAGTAAGACTTTAGCGTTCTTCTTGTCCGAGACTTTCACTCAGAGGTAATTTTTGCGATCCTTTTCTGCTTAACGGCCATTGTTCAAAATATTTTTTTTTCAAATTACATTGAAATAGAGAAATATTTACCCCTGTAAATCCAAGTATAAGACAACGTTTGCCGTCTTTAACATTGCCTTGAAAGATGTTGCTGAAGAAAGCATCTTTCGCTCTGCAAGTGAATTTGCACTGGTTCTGAAAGACAAATAATAATAAAAATAAATTACGTAATTTAATTCCTTTCAAACAATCACTTTCGCAGTGGCATAAGTACAGCTCGAGAGCCCGATTCAAAAATAGATTTTGGGTCCTCATTTAATCTTAAATACATTATATACAGTTATATTGCCAATAAGTGTAAAAATGCATATTGCCAGAAGGTGTAAAAATGGTGGTGGAAGAGTAGAACAAAAACGACTTAGGCTACAATTGTTTACCTAAATTCAGTTCAGACTTTTTGAACTGAAGAATAAATGACACACAAGCCAAGAAGAAATATTTTACCTATAAAACCTTTTTTTTTTCTGCCTTGCTTTCATTGAAGCAAATTTTTCAACGAGAGCTGAAACATTCACATATACACACTGTCCGACTGTTAATACTCGGACACCTACATGTCTACAAAAATTCTACATTCACAGAAAATTTAGTACTGAGTGCTGAAATCTTTTGCCTTTATGATGGCCTCTAGTCTTCGTGGGATACTCTTCAGTTCTTTGAAAATTTGAAAATGTCCGCCGATATATTCTGTCATTCGGCCTTCAAAACAATGACCAGTTCAACTTTGTTTGTTAGGCAATCTCTTCTTCCACGCACCCACGATCCAATTCGTCCCAGAGATTCTCTGTAGGATTTGGGTCAGGACGCTGGGCTGAACAGTCCAATTTTTCGATGCCCATGTCCTCAAACCAATCTGAGTAGCACGACGTGGTGCGTTGTACTGCTGATAAAGGTATGGGCTTTTCCCGAAGTACTGCCACAACGTCTAGGTAGGGCTCAGCATTCATGGTTTGTCCAAAACTACTAACGGGCCGAATAACGAAAAACAGCTCCATTAACTTCATTATCGGGACGATACAGTTTAGAAGATACATTTCTCCTGGTATCAGCTACACTCAGGGAACGACCATCATACTGATAAACTGTGTACCGTGGCTCTCCAGGGAAAAGCAGAGTTTTCCACTGGTGTAGTGGTCGATGTTTCTTACTCGTACATCAGGCTAATCGGCGTACGAAATTAGCCGAACTGATTAGCGGTTTGTGGATAGCTGCTGAACCGTGGTAACCCATGTCGTGCAGCGTTCTTCGCACTGTACCAGTACTAACATCAGTCCTAATAGTCTCACATAGAATTTGTGTGGTTTGAGATAAACTCTCCTATAGAACTCTCCTGTTACGTTCTGTTAGCTTCGGAGGTTTACCAAGTCGTTTCTCGGCAGATATTGCAAAGGACTGTCGATTCCACTAGATTTTTGATTCCGCTTTGATTTCCGTATTGTATCACCAACTGTCGACCCAGGGATCTTCAATGCCGCTGAAATGTGACATACGGAGCGGAACGATTGCTCTTATCTGGCATTCTTTTATCAATTTATGCTGCAAATCAGTTCACTCTGTCGATCGAAGTGTTTTGCATTCACGCAATCTTGCGTGAATGTAAGACACCTCTACGAGCAAATTTATGGTTGGGTCTATGACGTGGTACTTGCGTACGACCGAATTCGCCATCGAAAGATGATTTTCCGGATATTAATTGTAAGGCACTGTAGTTTTACCATCTTTTGTCTCAATATTCAAGAGGGCTAAGTGTGAGGAGCATGCTTGCCCAATAGTATTTCGAACACAGACTTCGATGAGCTGAAAATGTCAGAAAAAGCATTAGTAGTGAACACCTTGGAATAGTAGTTCATAGTCTTGTCGTAGAACTTAATTAAAGCCAGCTTAGCGCACTATTCTTTTGAATTTCTAATTTCAGTGTCTTGATGAGGAGGAGCAGTTGAGTCGACAAGTTTTCGGACAAATCATTACGATATTGTCTCTGGATTTAGACAGCGTCACTTTTTAACTCAGCATTTGATATTTCGACAAGACTTTTTGGAGTTAAAAACTCTTCTAATCTATCTTGGATATGACTAGTTATGGTATCCAAGGCTCCATAAATATATTTATCTTGGAGGTTTCTGATGGGCCTTCAAATAACTGGTCTTAAAACAGGTAATCAAATAATTTTTGATGTTTAATTATTTTCTGTTTTCAGAATTTGTTGAGGTGTTCCATTTTTCAGCAACTTTTTCGCCTGCTCGACCAGACATCCAAACTCATTGTGGAACTGTTAGTGATCTTTCGAGGTTATCTGCAGCCCAGTTCTTTTCTTTGCAATATTTGAGGTGCCAGATTTATGATAACAGAACCTTTTCCAGAAATATAGTTAAAAAATCGATTTCAAATTTTTTCATCATGTTTTTTTACTTTGAGAGCTTCTTTTTTGACCTTTTTACTCTCCAAAATTATCTTGCTTAGGACTTTCATGACATCTTAATAGTTTTCTTTCAAAGCTGTTATCCGTATCAAACGCCTCGCCCATTGCTTAGGATTTAGCTTTAATATCCGATTCACCTGTGTAGGAAGATTGCAAATCCCAGCGCTTAATACTAAGTCTGAAAAATAAATAATACTTTGGACAACCGCAAAATAATTTGACTCTTTCTCAATACCTTTCACTGCATCATTAACTACTAAGTTCAAGTTGTGGGCAGCACAGTTAACGCACAAGCGTTCTGTTTTTCCTTTTTTTATATGGGATTGGACCACAGAATAAATCCCACTCGTTGTATTTGCTTCATCGTACCATGGACCTCCTCTGAACTTTGATAATTTAAAATTATTTTTCTAATTCTTTTCACCTAGCTACAGCAATATCAGCTGCTCACTGTGCAAGTAGAATGAATAAATCCCAAAAAGGACTTTTATTTCCAGTTTTAATGCCTTATTTTCATCGTTCACAAAGATATTCACATAACTACACATTAGGCTCAACTGATCCTTCTTTGTAATGTCTTGGGTAGTACTCTGTACGATAGATAAAAACGGAGCCTCTCTATGTCAGTAAGAAATTTATTTTTCAAATGATCACTCAAGCATTGAATAGTCTCATTTTGAACTGGGGAACTCGAATATTTCGATGAGCCTGATTTTATCCCCAACACTCCCGCACAACGTCATTGTAACTAGCCAACAAGTTTTCTGATAAAAAATTAAAAAGTCCTGGGGAAGTCTCATTGAAACCTTCTCGATGACTACATTTTCGGCTAATTTAAGTTTTATATTTATTAAAATCTCCAAAACCTTTCACCAAAAGTCCGCTTGGATTTTTTCTTCTAAACTTTTGTCGAGGCGTTGGTTTAGCTGCCATGTTTCTCCTACGTAGTGAGCTTCTGCCTGATAAGAATTCCCTTCATAATCTTCAATTTTGTGTGATAAATTCTGCCAGTCAGTTAATGTATCTTTTGTCCAATCATTATCCAATGCCCTCTAAAACAGCCAACAAAGACCTGCTGCATCTAATTCTTAAAATCGGACATATTAAGCTTTTTTAATATGCTTTGGGGAAAAAAACTATTTTTAATATTTTTTTTAGAAATAGCCCTTTAAATTTGCAAGAACCATGATGCAATTGTGTCATATCTTCTGTAAGATGTGAAACTTAGCAATATTCGTGGGATATTCTTTGTTTACTGAATCTAAAGACATCGAGTTTACGTTAGAGCTAGAGCCACTGCATGTAATTTCTGACTGAAATTCTATTTTGTTTTCATTTTCTTCTTATGTTTTCATTGAAGCTGTAGGCCTATCAGCGGGTTCTGTTTCAGGATCAAGTTTGTATGTCCATGTTTCATCTGTTAGAGATTATGAGACAACCGTTATTCGCGGGCCTAAGGATGATTCCAAAGCTAAGTTTGAGTCTGTAGGAGAACTGTTATTGGTACCGAAGAAAAGTGACAACTTTGGAGGGGGAGGGGAGGAATTTAATGATTTCTCTTTTTTAAAGCCTCTTCTGCTTCTCTTATCTTTTCTTCTCTTTGCTGCTTCACTGGCATGTTCTTTTTCTTCACACCATATTGTATTGAAAATAAAATATTAAAACAAAAACTTATTGAAAATCTTTCGCAAATACAATCTTCATTAAATTTTCATTTCACAATACAATCTTCATCATTCATACCAGACGCAAAACGACATTTGCGCTGTTTTCGAAATAAATAATGTCACTACGGATGTTACGGTAATCGATTATTGATATGAGATATAATGTTTTGATGTTCGTGTACTTTTCAGCTTCTTAGTTGAAATCATAGCCACTTAAATATATGATGTTTAACACTAACAATTTCACGACCACTACCGGTCACAGAGATTGATACGAGAAATAGAACTTACAAAGAACTATAACGAGAAATATAACTTACAAAGAACTTGTTTATTCGTCTTGCAGGTTGTTGACTTCAGCTTGTAAATACAAACACAGTTCTTCTTTGAACAACTGAAAGAGCTCCGTAGACTGATTCACATTATCTATCTTGTCAATAAAATTTATTCATCACGCTAACATGTGGTTCAAATTCAAACAGTAAATCATCGTACGTTTGTACTACCACACCGCACTTTTCCCTCGGCGAGGCTTTTTATTTAAATTCGACTCACTGTCAGTCATTGTCGAAACGTATAAGCAAATTCGAAGAAGTTGGCGTACCGTTCAGAAAGAAATACACTGCTGGACAATTGCTAAGGACGGATCATAAACGGCTATATAGCGCATAAAAAAGTAAGTGTGTTTGGATGCCAAGTGAAATAAAATAATGTCAGAATGCCAGGACATTACAAGAAAGACAATTTATTGTGCTCTGAAATCCAGAAGGCTTTGGAACGTGTTCAAGGGACAAACAGGCTATTTTGTGCAGAATACGTAAACGTGAAAAAAATGCAATTACCGTCCGCAGGCGTTCCGGCGTAAGATGTCAATACGGGATATGGCCACCATGGAGGGCGATGCAAGATTCCACACGTCGTGTCATGCTTTGCACAACATTATCAAGCAGCTGTTGGGGTAATTTATCCCATTCCTCTGTCAGTGCACGGATGAGGGTGTCCTTGTTTATTGGAGGGCATTGGCGACCAGCAAGACTCCTCCCCAAAGCATCCCACACATTTTCAATGGGATTCAGATCTGGAGAACGTGCTGGCCATACGAGGCGTTGAATATCCTCGCTCTCAAGACACTCCTGGACAGCGACTGTTCAATGACATGTTGCGTTGTCGTCCATGAAAATGAATGTATCACCGACAGCACCACGGAACATGCGAACATGAGGTAGCAGAACATCATTAATGTATCGTTAGCCAGTCATAGTCCCAGTTGGAAGCACATAGAGGGACGTACGGCCATTGATCATAATGCCAGCCCATACCATGGCACTACATGTCGGATATCGGTCCCTTTCCTGTATGTTTGCTGGACAATATGCAGTACCACTATCACGCCAGATCAGTTGTCGTCGACAATCAGACGATAGACTGTATCTACTCTCATCTGAGAAGAGGACAGCAGACCAGTCGTTATCAGTCCAATTGCGATGTTGATGGCACCATTGCAAACGGGCGGTACGGTGACGTCTGGACAATGGGATGCACACAACAGGACGGCGGGCGTATAGTCCTCCTTCATGCAAACGTCTGGCGACAGTTTTTCGAGAGATCCGCTTGCCAGTAGCAGCCATAAACTGATTTGCTACCTCACTAGCTGTGCTGCGCCGGTGTCTTTTTGTTGATAGCACTATGTACCGATCTTCTGCAGGTGTCGTACTGCAAACACGACCTCCCCCGTGACGTTTGCTACACTCTCCATTTGTTTGAAATGATTTCCAAAGCCTTGAAACAACACTGCGGCTGACGTCGAACTCCCTGGCAACATCTGTTATTTTTCGCCCTTCTTCAATCTTGCCAATAATACGGCCACGCGTAAAATCATCTAGGTGATGTCGGGAAGACATACTGAAAATTGCAAGTTTGTCAATTGATTCTTTCCCTTTCAAGAGAGACAGGAACCTAAAAATATTAAACCCCTGACGATGACCAAAAACCTTATTTTCCAGTGCTTGTGTATTTGTGAGTGATTGAAATCACTCACAAAAGGCGAGAAAAGTCTCCTTTGCGTGACAGGTAAAACTTGAAGTTTTCCTTTACATACAGTATATTCATGAAATACGATGACTCTTTCTCTAACTTTTAAAGGATATACTTTTAATGTGTTACAATTCGCTAGGAAATTGACGAATCTATTTAAAACATTTTTCTTTTTGTTCCGCATAGGTTTCATTTTTAAAATACACAGCTATAGTAAAACAGATTTAAAAAATTCATTAAAGTAATTCACCGATGCTGTCACACGTACGGTCATTCACAAACATAATTTTCAAATTGTAGGTCAAGATTAAAAACACTTTATTTACAATTAAAAATTAATATTTACACGCGAGATCTTTCGGGGCTGAACATAGCACCCATCATCAGGCTCAAGCGCCACGAAACACAGGAGCAGACATTATATACTGTCAAACACGACCCACAATTCACTCGGTTATCTCAATCACCGGTGATGCCATCAACAAATCGTTAAAGTCCAAAAACTCAAGTCTTAATATCTTATCCTATAAAGTCCTCTTCTTCAGAGTTGTGTGAGGAGGGGCAACCATCTTTCTCCACTGTCTTGGAACAAATGTCGGGAGTTCAATGTTACAGCATGTTTCCCCATATGCAATAATGAAGAGGCTTTCCGTAAGGAAGACAGTACGTTTATTAACACTTGAGTTAAGTACCCTAACATTTGTCCAATCTGGGGAGTAACCTCCCTGGTTAACAGCTTGAGTGAAAGCTGTGGAAACCGTTCCAGAACGAAGAGCGTATTTATGTTCACCCATTCTGACATTTAACGGTTCTTAGGGTAGAACCTATATAGTATTTAAACTGCAGTATCTGAATCCTCATGAATTAATGGTATGCAGTAGACGCCTGGTTTGTTAAGTGCTGGGACTCTATCATTTCTTATCGTGGAAAAAAGATTTCTGGTGGACACTCCAAACGTAAGATTGTGTTTGTAACAGGCTTTTCTTAAGATAAACACAAGAGGTGGAATGAAATCAACTTTGCCGATGTACTTAGTAGGTTTTTTCTCTGTGGACAAAGTCGTAAATCTCAGTCTTTGAAATTGTTGTAATAGTCCTTGGAAGAGGTTGACAGAGAACCCAAACAATAAGGCCAAATTTTGAACTCTAGAAAGTTCATCACGTCGAGCTTTACTTGTCGAAGAATGGGTGAAGGCACGTCTTATTAAGAAGCGTAAAGCTGAAGCTTTATGTTCGGGAGGGTGAGAAGAGGTGAATGGGATCATACAAGGTATGAACGTCGGTTTACGGAAAACACAATGCTTTATTTTATTGGAATTCGAATCTCGAGACAGTAAAATGTCCAGGAATGGCAATTTTCCCTCATTCTCAAGGTCTTTGGTAAACTTTGTAGTTGGAAACTGGGTAGAAAGACAATCTACAAATTCGTCCAGTAAAGGTAAAGCATGGGGCCAAAAAAACCAACATGTCATCAACGTACCTAATCAACAGTAACGGTTGATAAAGGAAGTCCAACATGACCTTGTTTTCTAGATGCTGCATGAGGATCTCGGCTAAAACGGGGGAGAGGGGGGAACCCATTGGTGCCCCTTCCTTTTGTTGATAGAACTTACCATCAAATTTAAAGTAAGTTCTCTTAGCTACGAGTTTGAGACCAGAAATTATTGCATTAGCTTCAAGTGGAGAGATGGAATTGTCTTCTTGTAATTTGTCCTCATAATTGAGTGAACGGTGTTGAGTGGTATACTTGGAAATAGTGATACTACATCCAGCGAAGCCATTATGAACTCAGTTCCCCCAGAGTCAAAGGTTTTGATACGAGATATAGCCTGCATAGAACTTTTAATGGATACAGAGGAATTTGAGGTGAGAGGTTTTTAAAATGAAACCAACGCTGTCTCGAGTGTGCGAGTAGGGTTAGCATATCCTGAAACAAGCAACCTAAGAGGTTGGTCCGGTTTGTGAATTTTCATTTTTCCAAAGACCTCGGGAACCCTAGGTCCTACTGGAGGTCTCATGTTTGTAGAAATAGATTTAGGTAGGAAACCTTGGTTTCTTAGTTTACTTAATTCTGCAATAGTAGCTGAAGTTGGGTCAGACTTGAGAACACGGTGGGGAACTAAATTGATGGCCTGTTTCATCCTAGCCTAATAGTAGTCACGGTCCAGAATAATGATTTGTTGTGTTTTGTCTGCACAAATGATTGACAAGTTTGGGTTTTTTGCTAGCTGTAGTAACTTATCGTTCGTATTTCAGAGCTGGTGATGTTCTATTAGGCCCTGCAATAGTCTTGGCCAAAGTATAACGAGTAGAATTACGTACTTCTTCGGGAAGTGCACTGATAATGTTTTCAACCTGTGGGATGGTATTTAGAGGTCGAAAAGAAGACACTGGAAAGCTAAATTTAAATCCTCGACTTAGGGCTGAACGTTGGCTGTCCGAGAGTTCTACAGAACTGTAGTTAAGGAATGGTTCTTGTAGCGAGTATTCATCAGCATGTTCAACATTTTGACTTCGCAGATGAATTTGTAAGGGTCGGTTTGATACCAGAACCAGGTCACAGAGTTTCCGTATATGTCGTTGATTAACCACATTCACCTCTTTTTGTAAATTAGAAAAGAAAATCATTAAACGCTTACCCAAGATAATTTGGTGAGCATGTCTCGTCAGGTAGGCATATGCATTATATGACTTACGGTTGAGCATGTCCACATAGCTTCGTTTCCTCCTTATTTCAGCTGTTAATCTTTTTTGTTGTGCATTGGCGATGACCCAGGCATCTCTTTGAGATATTGCGAAACATCTGATTCTAAGAAACTTTGGCATCACTTTCAGTGAGCGACAATTAATTAAAAAGCTTAAGTGGGCCTCGTTGACAGATAATTTTCTGCGAAAAACACAGATTTTAAAAGCCCTCTCCATGCCTCGTGCACTTTAGGTAAGGTATCCACTTGAAGAGGTTCCTTACAAAGCATAAGAAATTTGCAGCTAAGATATGGTAAATGCTAAAAGTCTATCGTACGAAAGGTCACTAAAGTAATTCACCGATGCTGTCACACGTACGGTCATTCACAAACATAATTTTCAAATTGTAGGTCAAAATTAAAAACACTTTATTTACAATTAAAAATTAATATTTACACGCGAGATCTTTCGGGGCTGAACATAGCACCCATCATCAGGCTCAAGCGCCACGAAACACAGGAGCAGACATTATATACTGTCAAACACGACCCACAATTCACTCTGTTTTCTCAATCACCAGTGATGCCATCAACAAATCGTTAAAGTCCAAAAACTCAAGTCTTAATATCTTATCCTATAAAGTCCTCTTCTTCAGATTTGTGTGAGGAGGGGGCAACCATCTTTCTCCACTGTCTTGGAACAAATGTCGGGAGTTCAATGTTACATCATGTTTCCCCATATGCAAGAATGAAGAGGCTTTCCGTAAGGAAGACAGTACGTAGTATTACTATTTCCAAGTATACCACTCAACACCGTTCACTCAATTATTGAGGACAAATTACAAGAAGACAATTCCATCTCTCCACTTGAAGCTAATGCAATAATTTCTGGTCTCAAACTCGTAGCTAAGAGAACTTACTTTAAATTTGATGGTAAGTTCTATCAACAAAAGGAAGGGGCACCAATGGGTTCCCCCCTCTTAGCCGAGATCCTCATGCAGCATCTAGAAAACAAGGTCATGTAGGACTTCCTTTATCAACCGTTACTGTTGATTAGGTACGTTGATGACATGTTGGTTTTTTGGCCCCATGCTTTACCTTTACTGGACGAATTTGTAGATTGTCTTTCTACCCAGTTTCCAACTATAAAGTTTACCAAAGACCTTGAGAATGAAGGAAAATTGCCATTCCTGGACATTTTACTGTCTCGAGATTCGAATTCCAATAAAATAAAGCATTGTGTTTTCCGTAAACCGACGTTCATACCTTGTATGATCCCATTCACTTCTTCTCACCCTCCCGAACATAAAGCATTAGCTTTACGCTTCTTAATAAGACGTGCCTTCACCCATTCTTCGACAAGTAAAACTCGACGTGATGAACTTTCTAGAGTTCAAAATTTGGCCTTATTGTTTGGGTTCTCTGTCAACCTCTTCCAAGGACTATTACAACAATTTCAAAGACTGAGATTCACGACTTTGTCCACAGAGAAAAAACCTACTAAGTACATCGGCAAAGTTGATTTCATTCCACCTCTTGTGTCTATCTTAAGAAAAGCCTGTTACAAACACAATCTAACGTTTGGAGTGTCCACCAGAAATCTTTTTTCCACAATAAGAAATGATAGAGATAGAGTCCCAGCACTTAACAAACCAGGCGTCTACTGCATACCATTAATTCATGAGGATTCAGATACTGCAGTTAAATACTATATAGGTTCTACGCTAAGAACCGTTAATGTCAGAATGGGAGAACATAAATACGCTCTTCGTTCTGGAACGGTTTCCACAGCTTTCACTCAAGCTGTTAACCAGGAGGTTACTCCCCAGATTGGACAAATGTTAGGGTACTTAACTCAAGTGTTAATAAACGTACTGTCTTCCTTACGGAAAGCCTCTTCATTCTTGCATATGGGGAAACATGCTGTAACATTGAACTCCCGACTTTTGTTCCAAGACAGTGGAGAAAGATGGTTGCCCCTCCTCACACAACTCTGAAGAAGAGGACTTTATAGGATAAGATATTAAGACTTGAGTTTTTGGACTTTAACGATTTGTTGATGGCATCACCGGTGATTGAGATAACCGAGTGAATTGTGGGTCGTGTTTGACAGTATATAATGTCTGCTCCTGTGTTTCGTGGCGCTTGAGCCTGATGATGGGTGCTATGTTCAGCCCCGAAAGATCTCGTGTGTAAATATTAATTTTTAATTGTAAATAAAGTGTTTTTAATCTTGACCTACAATTTGAAAATTATGTTTGTGAATGACCGTACGTGTGACAGCATCGGTGAATTACTTTAGTGACCTTTCGTACGATAGACTTTTAGCATTTATCATTTAAAAAATTCATACTGCACAGTACACAGTATTACTAACATTTACCTTTTTTTTTATTTTGCAAAGAAGAACTATGGTTGAGCTTAATAATATCAGTTACAAGTTTAAGAAAAATATCATTTCCTTCTATAAAAAAAAAATGAGTGAAAAGCTAATCACCTTATCAGAAAAATAATATATTGTACTGCGTACGTGCGCAAAATATAGTTAGCCAGGTTGATTTAGCAAAACTTATTTTTATTCATTATTAGTTAGCCAGAGGGCCTCGCAGGGAGAGTTCGCACAGGGCCTCGTGTAAGCTTGTGGCGACACTCTCTTGAAGGAGACAATTCTACCCATTTGATGGCTAATCATCCCCATCTCCTTATCCACTGACTAACGCACAGTACAAAGGAGTTCCTCTGCAGAGACATTTTGAACACCATGTCCCACCCACATTTTCCCTAATAGGCAGACTTTAGAAAGACTTCTACTCAAGGAGGAGATACCAACACCATTCCGCAGTAGGCGAGCATTGACCAAAAATTATAAAAATTAATTTCGTAGGAAAATTTCTATATGACATGTGCACATTTCAACTTTCAGAATGATCTTCATGGAGGTTGAGCTCGAAACAAGGTCTTCAAAAGTTATATACATATTTTTGTCAGAACCAAAATTTTAAAAGGAAAATAATTACCGGGAATTGTAAAAATCTGCTTACGTTCAACGTTGCAGGGTTTTGACTCTATATTCAATCATGGGTGGATTTTTAAAATTATTTCACTGTTAAATCGTTGTTAAACTTTGTTCATGACTGAATTCGCTTTACAATGCTTATTCCAACAGTTATCCAGGATGTAATATTTTTTTCGTGAAGGAATTTATGATTTGTTTCCTGTAGGTCCGTGTGATTTTGTAGTGATCCGGAAGACTAAAATTTCCGGCCTGGTGTTGTCTTCCCAATCCACTTCTGCTTGTTATCATGCTTCGAGATCAAGAAATGAACATTCTGGCGATAAATAGTATGGAATGGTCTGCTCCAAATTTTTACGTCTCATCTTTTGAATGCAGAATCTGAGAACCTAAGTACTACAAATTACGTCCCAACTGAAGCTTTTGTGCCTAATACTTAATTCAAGTGCTCATTTAAAACTTCTGAGAGGTCTCCAAATCGAGAAAAAGTCTTCACTCTAAATAAGGCATGATTAACCCCCAAATTTACCAAAAGCGCCTTTTCGGAGACACCCAACTCCCTAAAAAATAAACAAATTCCTCTAACAGTCATAATGAAATTGGGTCAGAATAAAAAAAAATGTTACCTCGTCATATATTCCTCTGCGTGCTCCACACAAACTCGGTGCTGACACTTCACATGGCTTCGGGGTTGTAGACATTATGATTACACATGACTTTTTGGTTGTAGAAGAGATTATTGCTGTGCTTGTTGGAGCAACCGTAGTTGCTGAATGTTTCGTAGACGATGTCATTACAGTGGAGTTGTTGTTTCCGGAGTGCGAAGTCGGGTTTGTTGAATGTTTCGTAGACGATGTCATTACAGTGGAGTTGTTTCTGGAGTACGAAGTCGGGTTTGCTGAATGAAAATTTAGAGGCATTAAAGAACAGAGAAAACGTTGTTTTGTTTTCGAAGCAGCATAATATTTTTTGAGTTTTCATAATAGTAATAATAATTTGATATATAAAGTGTTAAAATCAGAACTTTTTTTACTTAAGCATAGGTATTATGTTAACACTTACCAGGTCGTTCACAGTGAAACTGCCAAAATGCGTCGAAGTAAAGCCGATGCTCCTAAAAGTGAAAAAACTATACGAGTTCGAAAACGTTTCAGAATTTGCTCGCCGTGAATGTTAAAGGTAGGAGCAGTGCTAAGACTTTCACTAAAGACTTTCTAATTTGCTACTTACTACGTAAGTGACAAAATAGAATTTTATTTTATTTTTGCAAATACACTGGCGTGCAAAAATTAAGGACGTGACGGTTTTTCGAATGTAACGTCGTGCAGAAGTGCTCCACATCGTCTCAAATCATACCATAAGATCCCCAAGATGTAAGAATATGGGACAAATGAGCAAAACCATCCAAACAAGGAATCCAAAGGATACAAAGGCACTTTATTGAAATAGTAGCTTTGAGCACAACTGGACAGAAGACAGAAACGTCCATGTGACAGACGGCTGCCAAGAAAAATCCAGTCTTTAGTGTCATCCCTGACTGCGTTGCAGGATTTACAACGTCTGTCCATGCTGAGGACGAGGTTGTCAAGGAGCTGTTGAGGCATCGCGGCCCATTCCTCTTGTAGCGCCAATTGCAGCTGCGGAATCGTTCCTGGCGGCTGGTGACGTCCTGCCAAGTGTTTCCCGAGAAAGTCCCACGTGTTCGATTGGATTTAGGTCCGGGGACCTTGCGGGCCAATCCATGCGTTGAATATCTTCACTCTCCAACAGCTCTGCGACAGCTACTGTACGATGAGGTGTAGCATTGTCATCCATGAAGAGGAACTCAGGACCCATAACGCCTCTAAACAGGCGCACGTGAGGCAGGAGAACATCGGTACAATAGCTGACACCAGTGACTGAACCTCCTTGGAAGATGTGGAGTTCAGTACGGCTACCAAGCATGATACCGCCCCAAACGAGAACTCCGCCACCTCCAAACCGGTCCCTTTCGATGATGTTGGAGGTGTGAATGCGTGTTCCCTGCTATCTCCAGATGTGTATACGTCTAGAATCGCTCGTGAGACTAAATCGGCTCTCATCCGTAAAGAGAACTCGACCCCATTGCTAATGTGTCCAGTTCTTGTATTCCTGGCACCGCAGAAACCGCAGTCTCCGATGAGCAGGCGTTAACGACACACACCGTACTGGTTGTCGTGCAAATAGACCATCTTTGTGCAGCCTCCTGGCCACGGTAAAACGCGATAACGGACGTCCAGTTGTCTGTTGCATGTGCCTTGAGATTTCTCCCGCTGTCTGCCGTCTGTCTCTTCTCGCCTGGAGGCCAATATACCGGTCGCCCGCCGCCGTGGTTGCTCGTGGACGACTACTGCTAAACTCTCGGACAGCTGTTCCTGTCGTTTGAAATTCTCTCCAAGCTCGTGAAGCGATGCTGTGAGCAATCCCGAACTCCTCGGCCACACTAGTCACACTTCGACCTTCTTCCAACTTCCCAATGACGCGACCTCGGGTAAAGTCATCTAAATTCATCCACTGGATTGCCTGTTGGCCATATCCCACGGTGGCAGCAACTCGACGTCGTTCAAACCGATGTACACCGTGCAATAGCTTTCACCGAATTGCTGAGCGTACACCGCCCGTGTGCTTTATACTCTTCCGACACCCCCCACCCCCACCCCCACCCCCACGTCATGCTGCATATATGCGCATGCGCTACCGTACCGGACCCTAGTCTATCTCCTGAGTGGTCTTTCGGTCCGTTCTGCCTGCTCGTTCCGCTGTCATGCTAATTTCTCCTCATCGTCCTTAATTTTTGCACACCAGTGTAGAATAGTAATTTTGCTACTTACTACGTAAGCAGCAAAATAGACAATTCGGTTAGTGAAAGAAAACACAGGTTTAATTCGCCTCATATACTAGAAACAGCAAACAAAATCCATGGTACAACAGAATTTTCAGCGGCAGGTCACATAACGTCCAGAAGGTTGGCGGCTTCTCAAAAAATAGCGTCCCGCAGTCAAGAAGAGCTTAAAGGATTTGCTCGTATATACAGCATATACAACAGACTCGCAACCAACATTAGTAGGGCTTGTGCGCTTGATAGTCTGTTAAAGAGGTAGTATGATAAGTGTTGATGAGACGTTCGATTTTGCTGACATACAAATATGTGAAGGAGCTCCTTCCTGCACGAAAGTGATGCCATCAAATCATTTCATTGTTGCGTTTCTGGAATGATTAGAGTTGGAATTCAGAAAAGTCAAGTTGTGGTCTCGAGGTTTTACGAATGCCATGTGAGGGTTTGTATCATCTTAAATAATACAATTACATGAATTTTT
This sequence comes from Macrothele yani, assembly GCA_039090855.1. NCBI lineage: Eukaryota > Metazoa > Arthropoda > Arachnida > Araneae > Macrothelidae > Macrothele > Macrothele yani. The sequence continues at coordinate 1,716,388 of CM077022.1, read as the reverse complement.
ACATATCAAGCACATTTCAACTTTGCTAGAAATGTTCAGAATGTTGCTATAGGTTATTACTCTCTAGTCACGATCAAAACTATCCAGATAAGTCATTTAAGATCATGGATAACATAAATCATGAAGAAAAGGAATCTTAGGGATTTACAAACGATGACATTGTATAAATCCAGGCAGTACAGGACCCGATATAAGACTGTACGTGGCTACTGTTACGAGGATTTTAACAAAACTGATACCAATTGTTTTTGTGCAGCTTGTTTCCTTTATTTTGTAATTTCAGTAAATTAATGAGACTTAATTCTTGCGCAACTTATTTTTTCGATTTTTTAGTTGAGCGAAATTTGTGAGCCAATGCACCTCGTTCTTTCGCAATTTTTTTTTCTTGTTTTGCTTTGAAAAGAGAAATACCCTGTCAAAATTGAACAACAACTGTCAAAAGCACATCAACTCTTCGATTACGCTGCATTTATTTGTGAAAAGAATGTGTAACCAGTTCTCATTCACATAATTTACCTAAAATCATTGCAGAAAGTTCGTGTGTTTAGACAGATGGTTTTGTAGCTAATATTTATTAACTGTAGCAATTATCTCGATATTCTGAAGCGTACAGCAACCCAAAAATTAGTAACACATCTGCACCTCCACTACGTTTAACAGAGAAAGCAACTCCAAGATGCTACTAGTTCTAATATTTTGTAATGGTTTATGAATATAGAACCAGTATAGAATTTCATCTTCTCCTCTGAGAGTCTGATTTCTGAAATGAGACGTAGTGAGAAAATGTGCAGTATCGAATGAACCCTAATCCACGGATGCAAATAAGCGGTGGCCGGGTAGCCACTGACGACTAAGTTTTTCCAGGTGGAGACTAGTTTTTCTTTTTCTTGAAGAAGGTTAAAGAAAAAGTTCCTTCATTTTTACTTTTTTTTTTCTGAATTATTTTCGCAGGACATACTTATCTATACTTTAATGTCAGGTGGAAGAGAAAAAACTGGAGAGATCAAATACCGATTTACGACGGCCACCCTGCGGACTCCATATATCTTGGGGTAAGAGCTGAGACACCAAAATGCCTAAGCGGTGAACCCCAGAACTTCCACTACTGCACGCCGACGAAAATCGTGAGGCATGAGATCACAAATACCACAGGTGGACACCAGTGCTGAGACGGAGCGAATCAGAGCCTGAAAACCCGAGTCGGGCTTGGGCGGGCTCGAACTGCATGATATTTACTACGGTTTGGGGTCGGGCTCAGAGAGAGAAGAAGAAAGTTCTTATTTTAAATGTATTGGATTGATGCATAAGTTCATGCCGTTTTATTTCATGAGTATTTCCCAGGTCAGTAGTGACGGTGCAGATGGCCAGTTGAATATCAAAATGTAGCCAGTAACATTGTGTGTCTAAATCATATTGCGTTGTGTGATTGTGGCTAGTGTTTTTTTGGTTTTCAGATCCAGAAGTACGGAGTGTCAAGTAGAGAGGAATGAACATATCCGACATCTGCTCCTCTACGAGTTTAACAAGGGATCCTCAGCCGCCGAGGCTACTCGAAAAATTTGTGCTGTGTATGGGGAGGATGCTATTACCCTGAGGACAGCCCGCAAATGGTTTGAGCGGTCCCGAGGTGGCATTTTTGACCTCAACGACTCTCCACGCTCAGGCCGTCCATCCCACCTTGATGAAGATAGTTTGAACCATTTCATCCACTTGGATCCATGTCAAACCACACACGAATTGGCCAGTGAGATGGACTGTGATCAGGCCACAGTGGTGCGACATCTGGAACGTATGGGGAAGGTCCAGAAATTGGGGTCTTGGGTGCCTCACACTCTCACCGAGGACAACAGGAATCAGCGTGTTGCCATATGTAGCTCCTTGCTCGCCTGCTACCGCGAATGTTCTCAGAAGCACAAATCCGTCCTGTCACGTATTGTTACTGGAGATGAAAAGTGGTGCCTGGACGTGAATTTCAGGCATCGGAGGAAATGGTTAAGCCCTAACAAGACGCCTACACCACGTCCAAAACATTACCTTTATCCTGCGAAGATCATGCTGTGTGTCTGGTGGGACATGGAAGTCATTATTCACTGGAAAATGCTGCCGAGGAATCGGACCAACAACGCTGCACTCTATTATGAGCAACTCTGCCATGCGGAGGGAGCAATTCAGAAGAAACGGCCACATCGGCGCCATGGTGTCCTTCTCCAACATGATAACGCACGCCCTCACAGTGCAAACATGACCAAATTGGCCATTCAGGACATAAAATGGGAGATCCTTCCACATCCGGCCTATTCTCCTGATGCTGCCCCTTCAGACCATCACCTGTTCCGGTCTTTGTTGAATACACACCGTGGCAGAACGTTAAACAATGATGTTGATCTCCAGAATTTCCTTGACGATTTCTTCGCAGCAAAACCTGCACGATTTTTCAAGAATGGCATTGCAGACGTAGAGACACCATCGTAAACAATGGGGGGGGGGGATACAAAGTTGATTGATTCTGTTTTCACTTCAGATGTAATACATCCCTGTAGTGCGGAGAAAAAAACGGCATGAATTTATGCGTCAACCCAATAATTCTATACGATTTGGAATACGAGACTATTCTTACACTTTCTAATTGATAAAGAGAATTTTTCAGCAACTGGGTCTGGGCTGAGGACTTTCGAGGGATATTTGTTCCTGTCTTGCGCAGCAAATTTCATAGGCCACGTATTTGTGGATTTCTGCTGAGAAGAAAAAGCTTGTTGAAGAACTATAGATTCTAGATAATAGACAGCATGCTGATGAAATTTTGCCCCCTAGCTACACGGAGCAGGTTATTCGACTGTTTATTCCTGCTTACTCTATTGAGCCAAGTAAGTAGATTCCAGCGCCTCTCGATCTTTCCGGCCACCCGAAACATTTCAAGAATAAATAAATGGTAAAATAAACCCGTGCAACTATACTATAGAAACAGATAGATCCCTTCCCCACTCCCCAGTTGAGAAAGGCACCGGTTAATTGCAGACGGTGGAAGTCTGGAAGATGAGATTCTTTTAATTAATGCCTAAACAGGCTCGTTCGGGCCCAGGCTCTATCTTGCAATATAAATTTTGAGCTCGAACGGGCTCGGTCTCTAAAAATTGAGCCCGAACTCAGCACTGGTGGATAGACGTGGCTCATTAGCGCCCTGCCGCCACCGAATGGATTACTCATTCACAGAAGAGAGAACCTCAGTTGGCAGAACAGCTCTTAGTACTTCAGCAGTAGTCGTGGAAGCAGTAAAAATGCGTTGTCCGACTCCATCATGTCTCAAAGAAACTTTCGCGTTTTTTAAAAAGATAAACAATTCTGTGATTGGCGATTCTGTCTTGAGTGAAGTGCAAAATTCAGACAGTTCAAACTTCGTTCCACGTAATCCATGACTCAACTGAGACGATCGTTTTACATTCTGAACATAAACATGATGAGTGGGAAATCAGGGGATGCCGGCAGCGGTAAAAATTTCAGTCATGCAGTTTCTAGTTTCAATACAGACTAGCAGTCAGTATGAAAGGAACTTGAAAGCACGAAAACTGGCAAACGAGCGAACCAAAGTTATTGGTTTGAAAAACTTGCATAGCTTGAACTTAACACAAGAAACACCTTGTAAAAAATTCGAACACATTAGTGATCAAAGTTCGAAGCTTGTAAATAGCAATGCAGTACCTTTTAAACGGGAAAGCCGTGATTCATGATAATTCTGATAAAAAAACCAACTGATTTATGATGCAAGTAAAAGCTCATAAAAGTTGTCTCGAAGCAGAATTGGTTAAAAAAGATCCAGTTTCCGCCCCCTATCAAAGTGCATCCGTAAATCTTCGCAAGAACAAATTTCTCAAATGTGTATATTTTTTAATACTGTACATTTCATAGCTTATCATTTAAAACCACTTCAGGATTTTGAGAAATAGATGATAGAACTGATCCGAAAAGCGGGTGCCAATGTGTCCAGTTGTTATGAAAACAGAACTGAAGGTACTTCATACATCAATTATATTTCATCTTTCATGCAAACTGAACTAGTGCGCGATATTTCGAAATCATCTTGTGGAATAATATTATTAGATGGATCAATTGACTCATCCAATCAGTCTTGTGTTGTTGTATACATCAGATACATAAAAGCGACTCTGGTGGCGCAGTGGTCTAAGCGATGGGTTCTGATCCGAGATTTGTCCGGGTTCGAATCCCGGTGAGCCATGAATGCTGTGTTTGTTTTATGGCGCTGACTCTTTCCCTTCCATGAAACCAGTGGCCCTAAATTAGGGTCGGGCTACTGCTTATAGCCCATTGAGTTTCTCACGGTGGTCGTTAAACCTCCAGTAAAAAAAACATACACAAAAAATAGTGAGGCGCGTGAATCGTTCCTTTGTTTGGAATCTCTATCAAGTGAAACAAAACAAGGAAATCTTGAAGCAGTTTAGAAATACTCAAAATAGTATAACTATACTAAAAATCCGAAAATTCTTGGCGTAGAATAGAAATAAAAGTTTCCAAGCTTTCGCACATCAACCAGATGGCTTTCTCAAGGAAGGTAGACAGCTAACTGCAAACTGGATAATAGAACGTTTCAATACTTTGAACGCGGTGACTTGTTCTATTATCCAGTTTGCAGTTAGCTGTCTACCTTCCTTGAGAAAGCCATCTGGTTGATGTGCGAAAGCTTGGAAACTTATTTCTATTCTACGCCAAGAATTTTTGGATTTTTAGTATAGTTATACTATTTTGAGTATAATTTGGTGTACAGTTCCTACTTTTTGAACAGTTTAGAAATACTGCACTCCAATGCTTAGAAATACCGTACAAGAAATCTGGTTGGCTGGGTTGGTACCGATGGTGTTGCCAGTATGAGAGACGAGGGCTGGTTGCCAAGTTTACTGAAATTTGTCCTCAAGTAATACAAATACACTGTTAAGCCAAAGGCTCCAACTAGCAGCCCTTGATGCTTGTTCAAAAGTGTACTGTGTTAGCCAGTGCGAAAAAAATATTAGAGCAATTGAAAAAATTTTGAACAACTCAACAAAAAGGTTGAGGGAGTTAAATGATGTTGCTTCTACGTTGGAGATAAAAATTTGCAAATTAAAGAATCTGAGTGCCGTGGGATGTGTTGTGAGCAGGGCCCGACTTAGGTCAGTGGAGGCCCTGTGCACGTCCTATGTCTGAGGCCCCCTCGATTAAAAGTTTCAATCAAACAGACGAAAAGAATATTTACTGGTAAATATTTTTTTGCAAGCAGTTTTTCTAGCAGTAAAAACATTAAAACACATCCCACATGCTAGTCAACTTTATAGCCAATGTGGCTTATAATAGACTAGCATTCACACCACTTGTACTTCCCCACACCTGCAGAGCTTACAGCTGTAACATTTTCTAGCAGTAAAAACATGTTTTCTAGCAGTAAAAACATTAAAATACATCCCACATGCTAGTCAACTTTATAGCCAATGTGGCTTATAATAGACGTGCATTCACACCACTTGTACTTCCCCACACCTGCAGAGCTTACAGCTGTAACATTTTCTAGCAGTAAAAACATGTTTTCTAGCAGTAAAAACATTAAAACATATCCCACATGCTAGTCAACTTTATAGCCAATGTGGCTTATAATAGACTTGCATTCACACCACTTGTACTTCCCCACACCTGCAGAGCTTACAGCTGTAACATTTTCTAGCAGTAAAAACATGTTTTCTAGCAGTAAAAACATTAAAACACATCCCACATGCTAGTCAACTTTATAGCCAATGTGGCTTATAATAGACGTGCATTCACACCACTTGTACTTCCCCACAGCTGCAGAGCTTACAGCTGTAACATTAATTACTCTGGAATTCTTTTTTTGTTTAATAGTATCATTTACGGAAACAAATAATCATTCTTCCAGAGATATAATTTAAAACACCTAGTTTACCATAAATTTAATGGAAATTATGAACCAATGGTAGCTTAAGCTGTAAGAAGTAATCCCTCACACAAAGTCTTACAGCTGACCACATACATTGTGGAATGAATTATTGCAAGTCTTTAAATAAAGTAGTGTCAATTGAACTTTTTTTTTTAGTGTAAAAATAAACCCTACATAATTATATTGATTCACAATTTTTGTTCTCACAAGACTAATAATAGTACAAATATTTTTTAGTAAATTCTACATGTTTGCTGAAATGCTTTTCATGTACACTGCCGGACAATTGCTAAGGACGGATGACAATAGCAACGATAGCAACCATAAAATGGAAGGCAGGAAAATGTGGAAATTAGCATAAGTGCGGGATACAGTAAGACGTGTTGTGCGTATGCAAATTTTGGATTGCCGAACTTGTTCGTGACGTCATAGCGCTGATAACAGATATAAAGGATTTGACGCGTATTGACTGTTGTTGTTCAAACGCAAAGTTGAAAGGGAAAGAATCAATTGATGAACTTGCAATTTTCAGTATGTCTTCCTGACATCACCTAGATGATTTTACGCGTGGCCGTATTATTGGCAAGATTGAAGAAGGGCGAAAAATAACAGATGTTGCCAGGGAGTTCGACGTCAGCCACAGTGTTGTTTCAAGGCTTTGGAAATCATTTCAAACAAATGGAGAGTGTAGAAAACGTCACGGGGGAGGTCGTGTTCGCAGTACGACACCTGCAGAAGATCGGTACATAGTGCTATCAACAAAAAGACACCGGCGCAGCACAGTTAGTGAGGTAGCAAATCAGTTTATGGCTGCTACTGGCAAGCGGATCTCCTGAAAAACTGTCGCCAGACGTTTGCATGAAGGAGGACTATACGCCCGCCGTCCTGTTGTGTGCATCCCATTGTCCAGACATCACCGTACCGCCCGTTTGCAATGGTGCCATCAACATCGCAATTGGACTGATAACGACTGGTCTGCTGTCCTCTTCTCAGATGACAGTAGATACAGTATATCGTCTGATTGTTGACGACAACTGATCTGGCGTGATAGTGGTACTGCACATTGTCCAGCAAACATACAGGAAAGGGACCGATATCCGACATGTAGTGTCATGGTATGGGCTGGCATCATGATCAATGGCCGTACGTCCCTCTATGTGCTTCCAACTAGGACTATGACTGGCCAACGATACATTAATGATGTTCTGCTACCTCATGTTCGCATGTTCCGTGGTGCTGTCAGTGATAGATTCATTTTCATGGACGACAACGCAACATGTCATCGAACAGTCGCTGTCCAGGAGTGTCTTGAGAGCGAGGATATTCAACGCCTCGTATGGCCAGCACGTTCTTCAGATCTGAATTCCATTGAAAATGTGTGGGATGCTTTTGGGAGAAGTCTTGCTGGTCGTCAATGCCCTCCAATAAACAAGGACACCCTCATCCGTGCACTGACAGAGGAATGGGATAAATTACCCCAACAGCTGCTTGATAATGTTGTGCAAAGCATGACACGACGTGTGGAATCTTGCATCGTCCTCCATGGTGGCCATATCCCGTATTGACATCTTACGCAGGAACGCCTGCGGACGGTAATTGCATTTTTTTTCACGTTTACGTATTCTGCACAAAATGGCCTGTTTGTCCCTTGAACACGTTCCAAAGCCTTCTGGATTTCAGAGCACAATAAATTGTCTTTCTTGTAATGTCCTGGCATTCAGACATTATTTTATTTCACTAGGCATCCAACCACACTTACTTTTTTATGCGGTATATAGCCCTTTATGATCCGTCCTTAGCAATTGTCCAGCAGTGTATAATATACCGTATTGCTCCGAATATAGGCTGTACCCATTGCATTTTGATTGTTGCAAATAAGGGTGAGATTAAGATGTTACACTGGCCAATCACATCTCAGCGCAGCGCTTGAGCTTTATTATACGAAATAATAATTTGGTTTCCAAAATCTCATCCTAAATTTTGAAACCGAAACTTATACTAATTTCGTGCTACAACGGAAAATATATTTTGGTTCTGAAAATTTATGTTACTGTTAAGGTAGTTTAGAGGCCCCTTCAAAATTAGATGCCCTGTGCACGTGCATAAATCGTGCATAAATGAGGCCCTGGTTGTGAGTAAGCTCCGAACACTGGAAACCTTTCTTCGAAACTGGATTCCACTGGTAACACACTTACAGCATTCATCGAAGTCAACAACAGATGGACCGTTAGCAAAAGGACTGTTACAATTCATGTCCTACTGTAAGTATATCAAATTCTGCCATTTTATTTTGGATTTTTTTATTACACGGGAGTATACACACTACTGTTTGTGGAAATTGCAACACCAAGAAAGAATAGCGCTATTCAAATGTAATTTATATCACAAATTTCTCATTTTGCAGGGATTAACTGGATACATTTGTAAAGCTATACAAGATTTTTTCGCTTCAAAACTCCGTATCGTGTGAAGCCACCTTGAGCAACAGTAACAGCCTCTACACTACGTGGCATTGAATGGGAGAGGTTTTTGATAAAATCCTGGGGACTACTTCCATGCAAGACCAGAGGTCATTTGTGGTGTCTGGCAGAAGCGCTTGACGGGCCAGTCACTTAGCTAAAACTTTCCAGACATGTTCGGTCGGGGACATATCCAGAGAACCTGCAGACCAGGGAAGAAGCGGTATCTTCCGTGCATGGACGAGGTCTTGGACATTCCGCGCCATATGTGACCGGGAATTGTCCTGCTGGAATATAATGCCAGGACAACTCTGAAGGAAGGGTTTCACATCTGCCCCTAAAACTTCCCTGATGTATCTCTGGATGTTGAGGGTTCCCTCAATTCGTATGAGGCGAGATCGCGAATGGAACCCAATGGCGCCCCAAACCATGACGCTGCAAGGTGGCATTTTCCACGATGTCTTCAAACACGTATGCGACCATCATGGCGCATCAAGTTGAATCGTGACTCGTCAGACAACACGACCTTTTGCCAATCAGCTCACCAATATCTGCATTCGAGATCCCATTGCAGCCTGGGGCCTCTGTCATTGAGGGTCAAAGGAATGCGCAGCAATGGGCTTCTAGCGACCAATCCTCTGTTAAGCAGGCGACATCGAAGTGTACTGGAGGGCAAAGCTTGAGCTGTGACAGTGCTACACTTTTGCGCTAACACCGTGAATGAGGCTGTGCGATAGATCACTGTCATTTGGTAGAAGTGTCTGTCATCCCGTGCAGTCATGCGATTTTGCGGTCCATTTCCAGGTTTTCTGTGCGTCCGAGCTTCACCTGTTCACTGAAGCCTCGTTCGCATCACTGTACTGCATAGGCGCAGACTTCTGAAAATTTCGAGAGGTGCTGAAATTCAAAAGGCAAGTACCGTTTCCAACGTTGAAATTTTAGATGTTTAAATGGACCTTGTCATCAGTGTAAACGCAAACAAAGCGATACATGATTTCATGATAAAGATATTAAATTTTTTTTATAGCAACCAAATTCCTGAACCCCGTTTTAATTCTTCCGATTTAATTTTCTGTAATGTGCGCACAAGAGCTCCATAACGTTTTTTTTTTTTGGACAAAATTTGAGCATTTTGTTGGGGACTACTATACCAGAAAACCAGTAAACTTGGCAACCAGCCTTCGTCTCTTACCTCTCATACTGGAAACACCTTCGGTACCAAGCCAACCAAATTATATATCATTGCTCTTTAAAAAGGCTGAGATTGGCAATATATATCATTAGTCAAAACTGATAGTAGATTAATAGCGATACCTTTGAGGAGCTCGCTCTAGCAGTAGCAAACAAACTGACGTGTTCAGTGTTGGAATGGAACGCGCTTCATAATCAGTGCACTGTATTATTTTCCTTACTTGTTATTGTTAGCATTTAGCGTACAACGCATCATATATAACAGTGAAATTGTTGCTTTGATCAACTTACAAAGAACATGTAACAAACTTTGGAGGGGTACTCAAGTCCTTGAGCACCCCTGTAGTTGGCACCAATGCTGTACTGGCGTTGCGGCTCGTACGAGTGGCAATTTCGTGGTAATAAAATCCAGTTTCTCTCATCCCAACTGCCCTTTTTCGCTCAAAGTCCGTCAGGTGTTCATAATGCCACCTTCTTCGGTGACGGGCGTATTGAGATACAAGAAACACCCTTTCGACCTAATGTTAGCTCTTCACTGTTTTGCAACATCTCGTTTGAGCCAGCTCTTTATACCCACGACCGGACAGTTCAGAGGGCGCTCCTCCGAAATCGCATGCCCATTTCAGTGACATTTTAGTCATTTGCATGGCTCAACCTGTTGTACAGGTTCTATAAGTCTCAAGCTAATACCAGTGTCCTTCACAACGTTGCAATTTTCAGAAACCGTAGCGGCTCAGAAAACATTGTTATCACTCAAGTGGATAACGCTGTAAGCTATGCTGTACATGAACTGCATGCAAAAGTTTTCTGAGAGCCCAGGAAAAAATGAATCTTCATTTAACATTAATTACAACTGCACAAACAAAAATTTTCATTCCCTTCAAGTTGAAAATCATGAAGCAGGAGAAGCTTCATTTTCAAAGTCAACAGAAAATAATCCAAGCTGGTCAAATTTATTTGAAATCAAGGTTTTCCAATTAAAAACTACTATGATTGACGATTTAAAGGTATTCGACACGATAATTTGGCCGTATGGAAGAATATTAGCTGACTTTGGATATACAGCGGCTATTAACATTTGCGAAATGTTTCAAAAGTTCCTTTCTTGATTTCGAAGTAGATGAAATTCTTGAAAAGTGGTACTGATCTTCCCTTTGTGGCATTATGCAAGCATGCTATCAGTCAACCAACTCGGTTCCGTATCTTCAGCAAGCTTATGATGAAGTGGAGTGCATTCCTGTTTCAACAGTTAGCTGTGAACGCGGTTTTAGCGCTATGAATAACATTACATTAAAACAGCACAACGTTCTCGACTGTCCGCACAGACAACAAACAGTTTAATGAACATTAGCGTAAATGCTGTGAGTTTTCAAGAATTCGATCCGACTCCTGCAGTGAATTACTGGTTTTCAACTGCACTAAGGAAGCTACGATATTTAAACGATTCTAATCAATAACACAATTATGGAAATTCAGCTAAGACCAACGGTAAGAAAGGAAAATTCTATTTTAATTTGGGCCACTAGTTTTTTTAATGGGACACTAAAAATGTCGGATTTACATGATTGCCTTAATCTATATAAAAACTCGGGGGAAAAATAATATTAATAAATGAAACTGCGGTTACTCACACGACAGCCAGCTAGCCAGTCCATGAAGCATAACTCGTGTTATGTTAATATATTATATATACTAAAAAAGAAAATTCAAGCAAATACAGTACTATTCACTACTTGTATTAAGTTTTGGATGGATTTGCTAGTATAATGGACAGATTGGTCGGTTAGTTGAATGGATAGTGTGGTTGGTTGGAACAATACATCCAGTGATTGGCTAGTACGGTGGATGCATTGTAAGGTTAGTACAATTTTGTTTTAAGGATTTTACCACCCCAACAGTATCTAAGGTTATAATCAGCCTCCGGACCCTGATTTAGGGCCAGTCGTTCCTGGAATGTGACCAAACCAACGCTGTAAAACAAACACACTGTCCATGCTTCATTCTGGACTCGAACCTAGGCTCACCTCAAATAAATATTCGGCAGCTCAGACCACTCGGACACAAGGGTGACATTTATTACAATGCACTAATTTTTTTGTTACGACAACGGATACTTTTGTTAGCCAGTACAACAGATACTTTTGTTGGTATATACACACAATGAATTAGTTGGTTGGTTAACTAGTACAATGGAGATACTGACTGGTTAATACAATGTATAATTTGTTTGGATACTACAATCGATAAATTAATTTCTGTTAAGAAAAAGGTTTCGCGGAAAAACCTATTTGACACACTTTCACCGGCCAGAGGGGCACTGGTCAGGTTGCCCACTGTGTAGTGTTATCTATTTTTCCGGCTACCACCTACAATGATCTGACTTTTTGTAGAAAAACAACTTTTGAACTCCCAGTAATATGAAAGATCTCTGATATCGTCTTATGCAAATGCAACAGTTATGTGGGGTGACGACGTTTGGGCTTGTACTTTAAAAAGATTGTACAGATTATTCAGCTGCACTAACTCAAATAAACATGAGAAAACCACAGGGTCTGTCGGATTTCGAAAAAGGCCGATCACTGGCGCGCTTTTAGTAGGAGACACTATTAACAAAGGAGAAATACTAATTTCTCGAAAGAGCCCATTTTTAATGCATTTAGCGACTGGACCACAAGCACATCTTTCATATCTAAAAGGCACAAACGTGGCCGGGAAAACTAGACGTAAAGGGTTTGACCGTTGTGCTGTGAGGAAGACTGTATGGAAGAACAGGTCTTAGCCAGTACAACAGATACCGTATGCTGAATGGCCAGGGGCATTTCATTTCGTCCTCAAGCATGCACAGAAAATTTGGTCTTGGAAGTCGTCTGCCCCTTCGGAATCCACTTTTCTCATGAAAAAATTAGAAAATCCGCTTACCCGTATGCCAAGAACTCGTGAATAGCCAGCAGAACAATGGAAAAAAATTCATGTGGTCAGATGAATTACACTATATATTCTTTTTCGCTGATATTCTTCAAAGACTGAGGTGAGAACCTCATGAAACGATGAACGTGGCGTGCCTTGTGAAAACAATCCATGCATCTGGAGATGGTACCATGGTATAGGTATATTTTGTTGGCATGTACTGGTTCTGCTCATACCAGTGGAAAGTAAGATGACATCCAGGGGATACCTCAGTGTTATTGCTGACGAAGTGCACTCTAAATGTTACCCTTGTTTCCTGCATGTGATGGAATCTTTGTGGATGGCAATGCAACAGCATATCTTGCCGGAATCGTGCAAGAATGGTTAGATGAGCACGAGGAGGAACTTCATGAGCATCCCCTGGTCTCCATGGTGAAAACGTGTGGGACAGGCTCTAAAAAAATTGCTAGCCGACGATGTCCTCTTCTTTCAATACCGACAGAGCTGCATTAGGTTTTGCTGCAGGAATTGCTGTCTTTATACCCAAACAAATTCAAGCACCTTGTAAAATCTACTCTATGTCGCATACCTGTTGCCGTTAGAAACAAAGGTGGTTGTAATTTATATTAAATAAAGGTTCCTATTTTCTTTGGCCAGTCTGTGTACAACGCGCTCATTTGTGGGAAAATACAAGAATGCTTTGGTTGGATAGTAGTACAATGCACACGCCAGCAATTGCCTAGTAGGATGGAGAGGTTGGTTGGCTAATATAACTGATAAAAGTATAATGGTTGTTTGACCAGCATGATGGGATTGCTTAGTTGATTAGTACAACTGGCAACAATTCACTTATTGTTTGGCCGGAAGGATGGGGTTGGTTTGTTAGCACTGGTTGCTTGGATCGTACTCGTAGAATGCGTTGGTTGATTGGTTAATACATTATATGCACTGGTTCGAAAAATACTATAGATTTGTGGTTTGCTTATCAGAATGGAATGATCGGTAGTCTTTTATAAAAGATAGACTGGGTGGCCGATGTCATGAACTTGTTGACTAGCTGGCAGAAGTTATTCAACTGCATTACATGTCACGATGCGAAAAGATGAAGCCAGTGCTTTGAGGTAATTCTCGTGAAACAACTAAAGGCGCAAATGCTGGGAAACTAACACAGCTTTGAATTCTCATATTAGATAATATGCCATTAATAAGAAATCAATTATATTCAGATTAATTCCCTTTTTTTTAGAACACAAAAAAGCAGCAGAAAAAAACCTCACTTTTTCCCAGAACAGGAGAACAAATATAAAAAAGTAGATTGATGACCAGAGCCTATTGGTAACTAAAGTCGAAAGAAATTTAGAGCAGAAAAACGAACATGAACATCCAATTGATGATCAGAAGCCTATTGGTTACTAAAATCAAAAAAATTTAGGACACTGAAACAAACATGAAAATTGGACTAATGATCAGAGCGTACTGGTTACTATAGTCGAAAGAAATTTAGAAGAGAAGAACAAACATGAAAATTCGATTGATGATCAGAGCCTACTGGTTACTAAAAGTCAAAAAGTTTAGAACAGGGAAACAAACATTAAAACTCGATTGATGATCAGAAGCCTGTTGGTTACTAAAGTCAAATTTTTTAGAAAAAGGGAGCAAACATGAAAATTCGATTGATGATCAGAAGCCTATTGGTAACCAAAGTCGAAAACAATTTAGCTAATATAGCGTGCGTGCTCTATCCTCAAAAATTACGCTACTGAAGTTGAAGATAAGAAATAGGTGTAGAATATATTTAGTTAATCACATAATTCATTAAAGGCAACGAAAAAGAAAGAAAAATAACAGTAGAGTTCTTACGCAGCTTCACTGCTGAAATGTTTCCACAGAGTAAAACTAACACGTATAGTATTCTAATTCTCCTTAGTTGCAAAAGGATACACTGTTTCTCCATTCTTAGAAAGAATGAGCTATAAGCTAACCTGCACGAATATGCTTTGAAACAGTTCTTCAGTATGGATGGTTGCGGTTTTTAAGGATCAACAAGCAGTCTGCTTTTGACCTCAACATCTGCTTCTCGTCATGCTAAACTTCCTCCTTTCAAGAATTGGGAAACAATAAAATAAAGGATTTGTTTTTCAGTTAATACGGAAACCCACTGCGTTGATATATTTATTTCGCATCTCAAAGTCTCCCACAGAGTGCTAGTGTGGCTTTGGGCGCATCACGACTGTTGTTTTTAACAAAAGTAACGCTTTCAGGTCAGCATAGCAATCCTTGACGGTGTAGCATGTGTGAGTAGTATTTATTGCCGAAAGATTTAATTACATATCCTACATAGAGTTATTTGATAGAATTTCTTTATTTTCTAAGTCGTTTCAATTATTTATGCAGTTAAAGAACACTTTATTTTAAATGTCGTACTTTAGTTTTCTCTCACTATTTTCATGCTGCCTTTTTTTTTTGTTGTTTTAGTGCCTTTAATGCAAGAGAAAGCAACGTTTTTTAAATTGTTTTGTTTAAACAGTTACGTCACTACAGCTATTCTATCAAACGGACTGAGTTTTTCTACAATATATGAAACGGAACAAAATGTATTATCTAATTACTGGAAAACATTTTTTTTTCTCTTCGCTTGTGTCTGACCAGATTTTTAAACTTTTTTTTTCTACGTTTTATTCACTTATAGCGCAAAGGTTCGCCTTGTTGATGTCCTCCGAAAATATCGGTATCACACACACACACACACACACACACACACAAATACACGCTCGTGAAGGCGTGAAAAACTAAATCTGACTCTTTGGATCGAACATTCAAATCATAAAGAGGTTGCATTATCTCAGATCAGTTGTTTTGAGAAGAATATGCTCATAATTTTTGTCCATCAAAGCATATTATTTCATTTCATTTCATTTATTGCATTTTAGTTGTTACAACAATAATACACAATAGCATGATACATATAAGAAGTAATATATAGGGTTAACAACAGGGAATAAGGAGGGAAAAGCCCATCTAGGACTGATTTGGCCCTCTTCTCCCAAAGTAACAAGAGCAGCTTAACAAACAAGAAGACAAGCTGGCATGCTATTGAAGAGCGGATGAAAGGATAACAAAGGTTTTCAACAATATTATTGCACTATGTAGCTTCAGTTAATAAATAACACTTCACATATTTGAGACGCCGGGAGGTGTGGGGGTCGGTTTCCACTCCAGGACAACGAAATTTTTCAAGTTTTGTGAATGAAGTAAATACATGGAATATAGTGAAAGCAACCAAAAAAGTGTTTACAGGCCTGCAACCAAAAAAGTGTTTAGAAACCAATAGCTGATTCTGACAGATTTTTGGATGCTGATTTAAGGAAAAAAAAGTCAAAAAATTCCATCACGTACCATTTTTTCACAAATTGAAAATTTTGATTTTTGTAGCCACCGATCCATTGTGTTTTAATCTATTAAGGAAGGAGATGAGCATTTAGTGTCATAAGTCGTCATTACTGGCGAAAACTGGAGATTTTTAGGGCAGTCTCTGGTGCGAAAAAAAAACAATTTTCAAGTAATAATATGTCCAAAAAAAGTTTTGTTTGGACAGATTTTACTTCAAATTGGCTCTTATTCGTCGAGAGCCTACGTTAAAAATCACCATGATTCACCAGTCGTTATCATGAGGAGAATTCCAGGAACATCAAGTGTGACCGGAAATGAGTTAGTTGATGACTCACTCCCTTTCGTTCCTCTCCCCTATTCCACTCTTCCCGCTCTCTGCTCAGTTGTACTTTGATCTTTGAGTGAAACGGTTGTGTGCTGAGCAGTGCAATTTTTCTCAAGGTGTTATATCTGTAGAGGTTAAAAATTTTTTTCCCGCAGCGGATGAGTATACTCATTTTTATAT
The DNA here is from genome assembly GCA_039090855.1 of Macrothele yani. Lineage (NCBI taxonomy): Eukaryota > Metazoa > Arthropoda > Arachnida > Araneae > Macrothelidae > Macrothele > Macrothele yani. Next base: position 1,700,001 of record CM077022.1, on the reverse strand, counting down.
AGTTTTCATATTTAAAGTTTTAACCTATAAAATGTACTAAATGGCAGCAAGGGCTTGTCTTAATTCACCCGATTCCTTTTGTTATATTTGCGGGGAATTTGTAGTGAAGAAACATCAAAGAAATATAACAGATTTTGTGAAGAAAGTATATTATGCATATTTCGGTGTAAAACTTGGTAACCAGAATAAGTCATGGGCCCCACATAAAGTGTGTTACCCTTGTGTAGAAGAATTGCGAAAGTGGTCAAAAAGCACAAAAAAGTCTTTTCGTTTTGGAATCCCTATGATATGGAGGGAACATAAAATCATAGTGATGACTGCTACTTCTGTTCATCTAACGTGCAGGGGTACAATTTAATTAATAAGAGAGAAATTTTTTTATCCAAACCACCCGTCGGCAATACGCCCTGTTCCTCATAGCTCAGAAATACCTGTACCTAAACCTACTGAGAAACTAGAAGACATTCCTGAAGACTATGAAGACAAAGGTCAGGCTTATGACGAGGACTTTCACGGTGTTTTCCCAGCTGGAATTGAATGATTAGGAGGACTTTCAACCATATGACGAGGACTTTCAACCATTTTCCCAGCTAGAATTGAATGATTTAGTCAGAGATTTGGGCCTTTCTAAAGAATCTGCAGAACTCTTAGGCTCTATGCTAAAGGAAAAGAATTTATTGGCTCCTGGTACCTCTTTCTCATGGTTCAGGAAGAGAGAAACAGATTTCGTTCCATACTTTTCTCAAGATAGTGGCTTAGTTTACTGTAGCAATGTCCCTGGATTGATGGAGATGTTTAATATACAGTATGACGTGAACGAGTGGAGGCTCTTTATTGACTCTTCAAAAAGAAGCCTCAAAGCAGTGCTTCTGCATAATGGCAGCAAGTATGCTTCAGTGCCATTAGGGCATTCTGTGAACCTGAAAGAATGTTACGAGAATTTAGCCTTGATTCTCACCAAATTGAAATATAAAGATATTGGATGGACGATATGCGGTGATCTAAAAGTGCTTTCCATGCTTCTTGGACAACAAGCAGGATACACCAAGTACCCTTGCTTCTTGTGTGAATGGGACAGTCGGGATAAGGGCAATCACTGGATCAAAAAGGAGGGGCCGCATAGGAAAGCATTAAAACCTAGAAACAAAAATGTAGTAAAGGAAAGTTTGGTTGATCCCAGTAAAGTCCTCTTGCCTCCACTTCACATCAAGCTTGGCTTGATGAAACAATTTGTTAAGGCTCTATCAAAAGAAGGATAGTGCTTTAAATACCTTGGCAACAAGTTTCCAGGACTGTCGGAAGCAAAACTAAAGGAAGGTGTTTTCGTAGGTCCAGATATTCGGAAAATTTTTACAGTTGAAGTGTTTGAAAGTAAAATGATTTTGAGTGAAAAAGAGGCCTGGGGAACTTTTAAGGAAGTCGTCAAAAAATTCCTCGGGAAATTTAAGGACCCCAACTTTAAATGTACCGTGGAAAACATGTTAACGAAATTCAAAGACTTTGGTTGTTCGATGAGTTTGAAAGTGCATTTTTTAAAATCGCATTTGGACTACTTTCCCGAAAATCTTGGTGCTGTTAGTGAAGAACAGGGAGAAAGGTTTCACCAAGATATCACGGAGATGGAGCGTAGATACCAAGGTAGGTGGAACGTCAATATGATGGCGGACTACTGTTGGATGCTGCACAGAGAAGACCCACATACTGCCTACAAGAGACAAATTGCCAAAAGGAGCTTACAGGGAAAAAGAAAAAAGACCGCATAAGGACCTATGAATACCAGGATGTTTTAACAAGGATAACTGCTCTTATTAATATAATTTAGCAAATCATTTCCAATAGTTTGATAAATAATAAATTTGTAAATAAAACACTTAAAAATATTTTGAAAAGACCTACTTTTCGCCAGAATATGTAAAATAGACTTTCTTCCCCATATATTCAAGCCCATTTTGTGAAAAATCCTTACGTGATTGAGAAAAATGGATGCCATATTTGAAATCAGCGCACCAAACAATATAAAAATCAGTCATTACATTGCAAACACTTTTTCATGACTCAAATTTTGCAGGCCTGTGATAATCCGTGGAATATTTTTATAGCCCTGATTTGGTGATTGTGGATGTGTGCGGAGGCATAAAACCAGCATAAATAACACTTTAGTTTTTTCTTAAATAACGTAATATTCTTAAGGGATGTAAGATCACAGGGCAACGAATTCCACAGCGTAGGCCCTGCGTAATTGATATGTGTTCTAAAACTCTCTGTTATGGGGAACATAGAAAGTAATGATTTTTTATTTCTGGTATAATGAGAATGACTATGTGTGTTAAGTAGGATAAAACCCTGATATAAATTATTCTTAATTCTCTTGAACATTAATTTTCGTAAATTGTAGTCATGTAATTGCTGTATTGATAAAGTATAAAAATCATTGGATTTATGTCTGGAATGAAAAAACGTACTAGAATAATGATTATTTGATAATTTAAGTTCAAAGAGTCTAATAAATTTATTGTGAAGAATCTGTAATCTATTAACATTATACTTAGTAATCTTACCCCAGACCGAGATTCAATAATTAAGAAGAGTCTGAATTAGTGTATTATATAAGAGAACCATCAGTTGAGAGGTGAGATTAGTCAATACAATGCTAATGACTCCAATATTCCTGGAGATCTTATTGGAAAGGTAATTTATATGGCTATTCGATTTTTACAGAACTATTCGATTTTTATTTATATGGCTATTCGATTACACACAGAAAGACTAGTTCGCTGGATAAAACACGAAGATCTCACATTAACAATAATATATTGGAAAATTAATCACATGCCATCCTTACTTGGCTACGCAACTATGGCGTTGAGGTGGCATTATAACACTTCAAAGGATTCAGATTGTACCAAGCGGCAATATTCGTGCTTTAAGCTACTTTGGAAGAGGCATAATAGTGGGCACTAGGGGCAAGCATCTCAGAAAAGGAAAATCTTCTCGAATATGCAAGAATCCAGACTGCTTAAACAAGCAGTCAGTGGTCTTCCTGTGGGGGGATAGCAACGGCTACTGGAGATGATTGTGCTAGATGAGCTCCATTGCGTAAAATAACAGTGCATCTGTATCGAAAGGAGAATTTCAGCATACGCCGCACATTAATGCCTGGGCGATAACAGCAGACTTCATGTACCACTTGTCTCTGGTAAAAACAGACACATTCGTCTGCAGTGGACACGAGAGAACCAAATTTGGACCCTTGAGGACTGGCCCTACGAAACACGTTTTCAGTTAATACTTGCTGATGGACGGACCAGAATACGGCGTCAACAGCACGGTGTAGTGGACTGAATGTGTTTTCATGGCGGGCATTGGGTTTCTTAATGAATCTGAAACAGCATTTGGATGCCACGAGGTATCTTAACATCATTACGGATCAGGCGCACCCGTGCATCTCATTGTTTCCTGATGGAGAAGGCTACTTCCAGAGAAGGATGATGTGCCATGCGACAAGACTCGGATTGTTACACAGTGGTTCCAGGAGCACAACAGTGAATTCAAGGTACTAAAAATTTGCCCCATCGTCCCCAGAGGTCAACCCAATTAAATGCCTGTGGGATGAGATTGAGAGAGAGCCATTCATAACACGGATCTCTCACGAGTGAACGTTCAGTAACTGTCGGACGCTATGTGGACATACCAGGCCGCCGCGGTGGCCCACTGGTCAAAGTACTGGCTTCTGACTTCTGAATACTTCTGATTACTGGCTACCGAGTTGGATCTGGGTTCAAATCCCGATGAGGCACGGATGTTGTATATGTCTCACGGCACTGGCTTTCTCCCTTCCCAGGAGCCAGTGGCCCTGAATTAGGGAGAAGCAACTACTTATAGCCCACTGAGTTGTTCACGGTGGTCGTTAAACCGAAAATAATAATAATAAAACAGAACGGGCGATATCAGAGCACCTTGTTGAATCCATGCCACAGCGAATCGAGGTTGTTCTGAATGCCAAAGGCGGCCCAACACGTAATTAGGTAGGTGTTCTTAATAATTTGATACTTCACTGTATGTATTATAAGTGCGCACTCTGTTTCTGAGCGTTTCGATTAACACATGTGCATTGTTAACTGGTCAAATAAATCGGACTAGGAGTCCTCTGAAGGGTTTCGAAATAAATTAAATCTCGATGATGAGAAAGTTCATATGTTTGTACAATTTCTTGCACGATATTTGTTCGTTTGAATGCTTTTTTTCCACGTTTCCCTTGTATACGCAAAGAACACTACTCCTTGTTATCTTCATTACTTCATACTGTTAAATTTGCATGAGAACAAACAAAATTAGGTTTGCACATTATGGTATTTAAAACAGCTCGTGTGCCTCATATGTCATCATCATCATCAATCATTCTCAATCCACTGCTGGATGAAAGCCCTCAAAAGGATCTTCCGCAAATCTCTTCCACGTCACCCGGCATGCTTTCGAATTTCATCCACTTATCCTCCACATGAGTTTCTTCTGGGTCTTTCCCTGTTCCTTGGTATCCAGCATAGTATTTCACTTGTACAACGGTGATCAGTTCTTCGAGCAATATGTCCAGCTCAAGAGAGGGTTGCATTGCTTTTATTACTTGAAACTAATTTTAGTAGCTAAATTAACTAATTAATGTCCTTATTTTAACAACATCAGCAATCAAGAAGCTACAAGCATTTGGAATGTGGCTATACCGACGAATGTTGAGAATCTCTTGGACTGACAAGATAACAAACATCCAAGTCCTGCGTGATATGAACACTGCCCAAGAGCTTTTAAAAATAATCATTGAACAGAAGTGTAAATACCTAGGACACATAGCAAGGAATAACAACAAATACAACCTGCTACAAATCATTTTGGAAGGTAAAGTAGAAGGGAAAAGAAGACCTGGCAGGAAGAAAACTATGTGGATGGACAATATTAAAATCTGGCTTGGTCTGACAACTGCACAAATTCTACACACAGCGCACGATAGAGAAATACAAACTGATAGTTGCAAACGCCATAAAGCAGCATTAGAAGAAGAATGTCCTTATCTAACTCGTTGATAAATGAATTAACTAGTCCTTAGTTAACTTGTTGAACACATATCTCACACTAGAAATGACTAAGTGAACAAAACGGCCGAGGTGAAAGGATCGGCACTTCCGTTAACATCAGTTTGTTCTTTATTTTCCACGGGCTGGAAATTTTAGAGCAACAATACACTATAACCATCAAGTCGCAAATTATTTTCTGACAGCAAGCCTTTGTATCAACGTATAAATCTCAACCACATAGCTACAATACGTTATTCGTCTAATCACGTAAATATATAAGTTTCCACCACTTTGGCAATTCCAACTATATCGTCTATTTACATCTACACATCCGCTTTTTCATTCAACGTACTCTATTCCTTTTCTCCTGATTCACTCTCAGCGTTGCCAAAGTTACAAGTTGTTCGGGGAAGTAACGTGCCGTTCATGAAAGCAAGAAAATGCTGAACAGAAAAGTAACGAAATTTACGTAAGAAAACAGAAACTCAAAAGGAAGGTAAAATTAGAGATGTACACCACAGGGTCTTTACTTTGATCATGATGTCATCCTCCCTTGTCATTTTTCTGATACATGAGTTCCTCTTTCTAACTTTCCTTTTTAAGCCAAGCATGCATCTTTCCATGCTTCTTTCAGTTTTTAGCAGCCTCTGTATGTCTTTTTCTACTTAAGGTCCATGAATTGAAATGATGCACAGATTAGACAATTTTCTTTTGAGACTGCTGTTGAAAATTTTACCATTTCTTCTAAATGCATGTTTTCTATTCCGATTAATTTCTTCTTCGATGTGGTCCTTTCTTGATATCTGTTGGCCAACGAAATTTTAGGCATCACTTGCGTCTCGATTTGCCACATCAACTGCTAATTCTTTAGTTCTTGTAAAGGGTACATCAATTTTGTTTTCTGTATGTTCGTGTTCAAGCCCATGTTTTTTACTCTTGACAGCAAGTTCTTGGACCATACTCTGCAGCTCTGACGGGGTACTTGCAAAAATGGCCATGTCATCAGAAAACCGAGGTGGGTTAGATAATCTTTTTTAAACTTTATCTCCTGGTCTTTCCAGCTCAATGACTGAAGAACTTGGGAGATATGGTGCCACCTTGTTACACTCCCTTTATAATTTTCATACGTCCTGTGTCCTCTAATAGTGGACCTTTACATTTGAGTTTTCATAGATGTTAATATTAACGTATGCATCTACTTCAGTAGCGCAGGATTTCAAAACCATTGTAACTGCTGATAGTATCACGGAATCAAAAGCCTTTTCATAATCAATAACAGCCATACACAATGAGATCATTTGCTCTTTCACATAGATCTCTCAGTACATGGTGTGGCGTATATGACTATTTTAATTTCCGTTTTTGTTTATTTCTCTTATGCAAAGTTTGTTTATCTCTCGTTTGGAATATTTCATACTGAATGTAATGTCTAAACTATTGGTGAGGCAACAACTGGCAGCAGGTCAAAAGGTAGTCACGAAAAATAAAATCTCTCAGAACTGCTTAATGAGAGAGAATTGATGATATTGTTGTCAGTGTCAAGTTATCTCTCTAGTAAATTGTTCAGACGATTGTTTTCAGGCAATTTGTACAAATATTTAATAGAGTCAATTTATTTTAGCTACATTTGTGATTTAGTGTGTATTCCCATAACTTTGTGTGCATAAGTGTTTCTACAACCTTTTGCAAGTCGAATGAAAGATTTGGACAGCAAGAACTTACAAGTCATCAATTCAGTTCATTCTTACTTTATAGCGCTTGAGCTCGGGACAGTAAATTTAGTGTTTTTGAGAAGCAGTTTGACTTAAAATATTTTAATGGATATGATCTTCAGTGCTGTAGCTACTCTTGAATCCAGCCTGTTCTTTTGGTTATGTACAGTGTTTTCTTTAAGCCATGCGACCGTACTAGGGGTCGGATTGGGACGACCAATCAAGGTCGGGATTAGTCTTGGGGTCCGCTACAAAAACACAGGTACCTACACGGAACACTTCATAAATTCCCTCATGAAAAAATTCTGTTAGATTCTGGAAGAAAGAACTGTTAAAATGTGCATTGTAAAACGAATTCAGTCGTGGCCAAATTTTAACAGCATTTTTACGGGGAAAGAATTTCAAAAATGCTCTCATGACTGAATGTAGCAACATACTACGTTGAGAACATGGTTTTGTGCTAGATAATTATTTTCCTTTGAGAAATCTGGTTTTGACAAAACTACGAATCTCCTGAAGACCCCAATTCCAACTAAATCCCCATGAAAATCATTTTTCTGTCCCGGTGGCGTAGTGGTCTAAGCGATGTCTTCTGACCATTCGTCCGAGATGGGTCCGGGTTCAAATCACGGTGGGGCATGGACGTTGTGTTTGTCTTACGACACTGGCTCTGTCCTTTCCCTGGAACCAGTGGCCCTAAATTAGGGACGGGCGACTGCTTATAGCCCACTGAGTTGGTGGTTGTTAAACGCCCAGTCAAAAAAATCATTTTGGAAGTTGAAATGTGGACATGACACATAACAATTTTTCTAGGCAACTAGTTTTCATATTTATGTATTTGATCACTAATCTATTGAGCAGTGATACTGGTAAATCCTCCTTAAGTAGATGCCCTTTTTAAGTCTACCCATCATTTTGACTCATGAACAAGTACTGGTAAATTCTCGTTTCTTTTAAAATAAATGTTGGTAGGACATTTATTTAAAAAGAAAAAAGAATAGCTCTGTCTTTCGGTAATTCTCTATTTAAAACACCTATTATTACAGGAACAAAGACTGGTATGGTTGTTTACAATGTTGAATGATTTATATACAATGGACTACATTGGGGTAACAGGAACCTACGTCCTCTTGCTGCCATTATTTGAAACGAATGTCTTGTTGCAAATATAAACGCTGCCTATTTACACAGGACTGTTAAACTTTAGTACTATATGCAAACGAAACACAGGAAGTTGATTGCATTAAAATTGACAGTTCATTAAAGGAAATTTATAAGAAAGATGTGCATTAATTACAGAAACTCTTATAACGCCATCCAATGTTCATTTGATGACCATGGAAATGATTATCTAATAGTAGGTGTACTTTCTGATCTAAGATACGAAACCAGATTTTATGGCATGACAATTGTTTTTAAAAGTATTCAACACGATTTTTTCGTCGGGCCTCGTTGTATTTGATTTGTGAATTTGAAGCCAATTTTGTTTTGAACAGTTTAAGTAATGTACTTTGATCATCTCTTTCACTGATTGTTCGGTTCAACTGTTTGGTGGAAAATGTAGATCATTTGTTTAGTATACAGAATAGCACTGAACAAAGTGGTTAGTGGGAGTTTGGAACTGCAGGAATTTATAACCGTCCAAAACATGTGCAGAGTCACAAATTTTCTTTGTAAGTTTAATTACTGACTATGGGAGCTGATAAAGAAGCTCACAGCTTGTATATATCGACAGTTCCAGCTTCTTGGCAGAATCTGCAGTTTGGATGGCGTATTTTTTCCGAAATTTGTGAAGAGCGGGAAGGACAGGTTGACATTTTTGTAGATACAATCATGGTATGTCTTGCACTTTGATCGGTTTGTAGTGTTCCGAACAATATTCTAGATGATATCATGAAAATGAGATAGTTCGGGATCAATTGGGCATGCTGTTGCAAAGGTAAGTCGAAGATGTCGGTATAGGATTTTCTTCGTGACTGCATGAAGGAGTACTGGTTGATTCAAGAGCTGGATTTAAAACGGCAAAGGTTGGACTTCTGAAAGATCCATGATTTAACCGGTTGAATCCGCCAAATGTGGATACAGCTGAGTACTGATGTTTTCAGTAAATGGTATCTCGCTTTACTGACATGTGAGAGAGGGGGATGACGAGAGATTTCTTCGAAGGGTTTTCAAGAAAAATTTAATGTCAGCAGTTGATAAACTTTGACAATTTCTGCAGCAAGCCATTCGGGGAAGTAAAACTAATTATTTGATGCGACGCAATGCGGAATTATAAAAAAGTGTTTTTTTAAAAAATTTCACGAGTAGTTAGTTGTATAGGTAATATTTTCTGCATCCGAAGTTCATTAAAAAAGGTGAGAGCTTCACAAAAGAGGTTAGGGAAACGAAGCTGGATGAGTGCGAAGCATCTTTTGGAAAACTGCGAAGGTAAGCAGGGTGTTTTTGGCGAAAGTGATGCTAACCAGAATGAGTGATGATGTTATAGAAGGATTCGTTATGTGCTGAGTTAAAGTTAGAATCCGGGTGGTTATTTGTATTTTAAAGATACATCTGGTAGTCGTACTTCACCGAAGCTGGAGAATAGGGCGAGGACGGATTCGGCAAGCCAGTTGTGTTTAATACAGATAAAAGTGACCACGATTTTTGAGATTCCGGATTTTACATAACCGGGGACGACCTGTATTGAAGTGCAGGAATGACAATATCATTAACCCTTGAGATCGTCCATAAAAATGAAGTGAATTGTTTCATTCTTTTCCATTTTGTTGTAGTTTGTTCAGGGGCGGATTTATGCTGTAGGGGCCCGTCTCACTGAACCTCGTTTTGAGACACATCCGGGTTCTTGGTATATATACTACAATTTTTAAATTGACTATAATCAATTTCATCATCATCAAATAATTCTATTATTGTTCTATATTGTAACAAAGCGAAACACTATTTCATTTACTTACAAACACAGTTTATAACAAATTCCTCCTGGCCTTAATTGTAGCAAAAGTGTCTATGATTTCACCATAATTGACATGATTCAGTGCATTACTTTCTATGTACAATATTGAAAAACTATTCAAGTGCTCTTGAGAAAGTGTTGATCGTAGATAGTTTTTAACTCTTTTAAGAGCACTAAATAATCTTTCACGACTTACATTAGATATTGGTAAAGTAAGGAAAATTTTAAGGATGGTTTTCACATTTGGAAATGTCTCTTTCAAACCGTTACTGTCCACAAGCAGTTCCTAGCAATCTTCCGGCTGGACTGAGGATTGATCTTGATCCATGCGATTCATAAATCGACGGAGGTGCTGTAGTTCATCACAAAACAGTTTTTCATCTATGGCATTTGAGTATACCTTGGAAATATTGCTGAGGCCACATTTCGTAGAATGGTCATATTCATCAGACAATTCCAAGAAATTTGAACTCAGCAATATTTCCGAAGTATATTCATTGAATAGGTCGAATATGCACTGCTGTTTGTGAAAATTGCAGCACCAAAAATGAACCATGCGATTCTAATGAAATTTATACCATGCATTACTGATATGACTATACATAAGTGATTTAGTTTTCAGAACAATACAACAATTTTTACCTGCAAAAATCAGTATCTTGTGAAGCCTCTACGAGCTGCAATAAGAGCTTCTAGACGGCGTGGCATTGAATCGAAAATGCGTTGGATGGTGTCCTGTATAATTGCTTGCAGTGCGGCATGTATGCGAGTCCACAGATCATTTGGTACTGACCGCTGGAGGACTTTGATGGGCCAGTTGCCGAGTGACCCTATCCCAAGCATGTTCAATAGGCGACATGTCTGGTGAACGTGCTGGCCAGGAGAGAAGCGGTATCTGCTGTGCTGCGGAGAGGGCTTAAACATTCTTGGCAACATGTGGTCGGGCATTGTCCTGTTGGAATATAGCGCCAGGAGTGCTCTGAAGAAAGGGTATGACTGCTGCCTGTTCAACTTCCCTGATGCAGCGGTCGCTGTTCAGATTGCCCTCAAGTCGTAGCAGCAGAGATCGCGAATAGTAATGGCGCCCCACGCCATCACACTTGGCGTTCGGCCCGTATGACGCTCGACAATGCATGGATGGAATAAGGTGCTCACCACAATACCGTCTGATGCGTATGCGGTCATCATGGTAGTCCAAGTTGAATCGGGACTCACTCGAAAACACGTCATATTGCCAATCAGCACGCCATTGTCTGTATTGAAAAATCCATTTCAGCCTGAGGCGTCCACGATTCAGGGTCAAAGGAATCCAAAAGGGATGCGTGCAGCCAGTCCTCTGTGCAGCAGACGGCGTTGAAATGTGGAGGCAGACAATGCCACACCTGTTGCAGTGCTCCACTGTTGTGCTAACACTTGCGACGATGCGGGACGGCTCGTCATTGCCATGCGAGTGAGGTGTATGACATCCCGTGGTGTAGTCACATTTCTCGGCCCACTGTCAGGTTGTCGATACACCTTGTTCTCCTCGGCCACTGCCGCCACACGCGCATCACTGCCGTAGCGTTATGTCCCGTCCGAGCCGCAATGTCACGGTACGAAAACGCGCCTTTACGCAGGCCAATCATTCGCCCCTGTTCAAACTTTGTCGCAAGGTAATATTCCACCCTTCGTCGTCGCCAAGGCATTATTGAATCCTGGAGACCCTTTTATAACTCGTTGTCTGCGATGCACTACTGGTGTGTATTCTAAACAGCCCTCTCTTAATACCCCTCACTCGACCGTCCAGAGAGTGCTGCCGGGTCCGGACATGCGCAATTACTCTGCACTTCTAATCATTTGCATGCCCTACCCTGCTCTGCATACCCTCACGTGATTACAAGTTTCACGTGATTACCATCATTCCTAAATGGTTTTGCAGTTTTCACGAACAGTAGTTTATATCCTAACTAAGCTTTTCTTTGTCCAGATCTACTACCAGGTTGTCACAGATAGCATTCAGTATTTCCACTCGTATCTTTTCTTTTCCCTCCAGATGAGCTTCATTGTCTCTGCTTTCTCACATCAGCAAAGTTCTTTCCTTTTATTCTTATTTTGCCACTCTAATCATTGTCTGGTTGCTCTTGCTCCACAGATGTAGACAAAGTCGAGGCTTCCATGTCAATGCCTGGATAGGCATTCGTACGTCATCAAAGAAGAGTTTCAGAGACTGAAATAGATCTACTACCATCTTCATGTTCCCATCTTCTTTCTGCAAGGATTTGCTGACTTTGTCGATTCGTTGCAACAGCGGGTCCCACAAGATAGTCATGAAAGCAGTTTCATATTTGTCAAACTTTTTTACCAATGATTTTGCCTCTGTTTTGGCAAAAGGCTTTTCAGTTTCACACTCAGAAAGTTTAATCAATGCGTTTCTAATCTCACTATAAGCTCCTCGTAAGGTTGATACAGCATCAGCTCTTGCTGACCATCGAGTACCACTCAACTGTTTCACAATGTGTTGATGTGGTTGAAAATGGGATTTAAGTATTTTCCGACGTTTAGTGGAGGCCGAAAAAAAGGGATATACTTTTTGAACAAAATCAAAGTAAACTTCAGCATATCTGCAGCATTCAGCAGCATTATTGCCTACTAAATTGAAAGAATGGCTTGAGCACTGCACATAAAATGCTGTGGGACTTCTTTCAATTATTTTTGCTTGAAGGTCAGCATATACGCCTGACATGTTCAATGTATTGTCATTGCATTGGCCTCTACAGTTTTTTATATCTAGCCCTAAATCTGAAATCCTTTTCAAGACAGTATCTTTCAAATGCTCCGCTTTGTGAGATTTTATGGGCAAGAAACCAAAGAATCGCTCAACAGTTTTTCTATCAGCTTTTACATACCTCAAAGCAAAAGTTAGTTGGTCCTGATGACTTGCGTCAGGAGTAGAATCGGCGATAATTGAAAAGTACTGCGAATTTTTAACCTCCTCACAAAAATCCTTCTCAAGTTTTTCCGCCATTACAGTTAATATCTCATCATATGTTTGGTGAGACAGATAGTTTGTCCTGCCTGAGCCACAGTGCTCATACTTTTCAAAATGATCTTTCAGAAAATCGTCAAACTCTACGTGATACTCCATACAAGTTAAAAAATTACCCTTATTTACATTATCAGAGCATTCAGTTTCTCTGTGACCTCTGAGTGGTTGCCTGAATCTTGCAAGTAGTTTCACAGTGGCCACTACTCGATATAGTAATTGCCTCCAATAGCCCTTCTCTTTTTCAATCTGAGTCATTAGTTGAGAATCAGATGTCCCTAATTTACTCCTTGTAAGCATAGGGACCATGGCTGTCAAGTGAGACTTCGAGATTTCATGATTTCTTGAAACTTTTTTATGTACGGGACAAATCTGTAAATCATCAACAAGAACCCTGTGTGATTGTTCATGGTCGGGAAAAAGTTTACACACACATAGCCATTTGTCTTCAAGTTATAAAATTGATTTTCATTTATGTTCCTGAAATACGTTTTCCCAGAAGCAGAAAATACTTTCCTCATAGTTTTTTGTTCTTTATTTTTTTGTTTGTTTCGAATAAAATAATCTATCATATCAGATGTGGGGTTAGAAGGCCATAAAGCTATATCAGTAGGATAGTATGAATTCATTGAACAATTAGGCTTATGCTCTTCCTTTTGATATGTTGGCTCATGCTCTTGGTTGACTATTTGGTCTGGCTCTGAGGGCTGACAATTGAAATCATTCAGTGGCAAATGGGATGATTTCTCACATGAATCTAAGTAGCTGGAGTCAAGATTTAAATTTATTAAACTAGACTTCCCATCGTTGTTGTCTAAGCTTAAATGGTGTGGGTCCTGTATAGGTTTCAGTTGCACATTTTCTTTCGAAGCTCATGAATCCGGAGGCGCCGCCCCGGTGGCGCAGTGGCATCTGATCATTCGTCCGAAAGGGGTCCGGGTTCGAATCCCGGTGAGGCATGGATGTTGTGTCTGTCTTACGGCACTGGTTCTCTCCTTTCCCTGGAACCAGTGACCCTAATTTAGGGACGGCCGACTGCTTATAGCCCATTGAGTTGCTCATGGTGGTCGTTAAAACTCCAATAAAAAAATCCGGAGGCTTTTACTCAATTCGCTCATCACCGGTATGACTCTGCACAGCACAGGTTTCTGTAGGAATGCTAATAAACTATCCTTTTACTTTTGAAGACGTTCGTCTTTCTCGTTTTTCTTCTTTCACTTTTCATAACCTGACTCATAACTTCGCTTTACTGGCTTCATTTTCAGAAGAATCAGTCACATAAACTATATGTAAGCGAAACAGAAACAACAGCTGTAACGATGCCTATTTTAAGGGAAAGGTTAGGTGTTAGAAATCACAATATTAAGTAACACTGTATAATACCACAACGTGCAGATCGAATGGCAACACATAAGTACAGATTATAGACGATATTTTAAGTTATGTTGCGACGTTACCAGTGGTCAGTGTCGCCAGCACGCACAAATGAAATTACTCTATATACAGTTAGCAAAATTCTACCCGCTTGTCAAGCAGGATAGCCAACTTTACATTTCTTAAGTAGTGAACAGACGACAAGCACTATATAAAGTTAGAACCACGATTGTTTTTCTATGAATCCGCAAAATATATTCATCAACACAACTTTTTCACTCTTTTTTCCTCCTCTTTGTTTCCTCCTTGCTTTACTTCTCTTTTCACAGGGAATCGGGGGCCCTCCGGAACGCGATGCCCTTCGCGGTTGCGACTTGCGCGACCCCATAAATCCGCCCATGGCTGCAATAGTGAAGGAAAAGTTGGATAGGTTCTTCTCGGATGATTCCAACCTGCTTAAGAATACATCGTAACTAAGATCTCGGTTAATTAACATATAACTTTTTGTCGTTGGAGAGGTTTAGATTTAAAATCTATTAGGTGTGCAACTTAATTCTCGGCCCCTAACAGCAAGCGATCAAAGAACGTCGGCAAATGCAAATAACTGTGTGCGATAATGGTTGATTGCAGCGCCATCCAACAGCTTTCCAGGCAACCGTAACCGCTCACAGCTGTAGTGACAGAAGGGGCGAAAGTTGACGGTGAAAGCAATGTCATTCGAGAAGCAACATTTGAGGCACTGCCTCCTGTTCGCGTTTCAGCTGAAAAAAAGTGCCGCGGAAGCCCAGCAAATGATCTGTGCCGCTTTGGGGGAGGCTGCTGTGTCCTACAGTACGTGTAAGAAGTGGTTCCTGCGATTTTAGCGGGGGAATTTCGATCTCCGTGATGCAGAACGTCCGAGGCAGCCACAGAAAGTTCACGATGAGGAACTGGAACAACTGTTGGACACGGATCCCTGTCGCACACAGTCAGAGGTCACCCAGGAACTCGGAGTAACACGGAAAACCATTGCAAAGCGCCTGCACAAGCTGGACGGATTCAGTTGGAGGGCCGTTGGGTGCCCCACCAACTCACAGGTGCGAACAAGTCTAGGCCCTACGATGCTGCTGTGTCCTTGCTCTCCAGATTGAAGAAGACGGATTTCCTCCACAAGATTTTGACCTGTGATGAGAAGTGGATCCTCTACGATAATCCTAAGCGGCACAAATCGTGGATTTATCCAGGTCAGCCTACCACCAGTACCACCAAACCAAATATCCATGCCAGATAGTTGTTGCTGTGCATATGGTGGGATCAGCGCGGTGTAGTACACTATGAGTTGCTCAAACCTGATGAAACGGTCAATGCTGAGCGTCATTGTCAGCAACTCATTCGTGTGAGTGACGCAATGGAGGCGAAAGACCATACACCGGCAAGGGGTGAAGGTGATCATAATTAAAGTATCCCTAGTCAACACTCTGTGGAGAGATATCTAGCAGTCCAAACGCAACCAAATTTGGTATGCTGACAATTCAGGACATGCGGAAGAGATTTCCGGAAAAAAGTTCCAAAATTCACCACTAGGGGAATTCTGGCGCTGCAAGCTGCGATAATATAGATAATTTTCGGCTCTACGAGGGAAACGACACGAAAATCGAAGCAGAAACCAACACACGTGTTGCGTTCAAGAAGTTTTATTGTCTCCGGTATTTACTTGCACAAGGAGCGGTATTTACTTGCACAAGGAGCGGTATTTACTTGCACAAGGAGCGACTACCGGTTGCTCCGCTAAGGTGCAACCGGTAGTCCGGTACTGCTCAATGTGGGCGCCATTGTAAAATTGAAAAACCTGAAGTCGATGAGCAGTGTGTTCAACGGCCAAACGTAACTGATCTTCCGTGACGCTTCTCACATGCAATGTGATACTGTCTTTCAAGGCTGCCAGGTTAGGAATGTCGGCTTGATAAACCTTACCTTTTAAGTGTCCCCCCAACCAGAAGTCACAGGGATTAGAGAACGAGGTGGCCATGGTGTGGGAAAGGAAAACGAGGTCCGGAGAACGAGATGACCAAGGTGTGGGAAAGGAGCGACTAATCACTCTGTTCTTGGTGAAATGTTGTAGCAGAAACATCTGTACGCACCGTCCCATATGTGGAGGTACCCCATCGTGCATAACAATTGCCGATGCAAGGCACTGTCGTTGATGCAGTTGCGGTAGAATAAAACCGTTCAGCATCTCCCGATATCTCTGGGCATTAACGGAGCAAGTAACAGGGCCCGTGGGTGTCATTTCTTCGAAGGAGAACGAACCAAGGATAAATGTGGCTGTGAAGCCACCCCCACACTGTGACTTTAGGCGAGTGCAGTGGAATCTGTTGAAATGCATGAGGATTTTGCAGTGGCCAATTGCGACAGTTATGCGTGTTGACTGTTCCATTGAGATGAAAATGTGCCTCGTCACTCCACAAGATCTCCCATGGCCACGCATCGTCCACATCCATTCTAGCAAGAAAGGTCAATGCAAATGTCAGTCGGACGTCCTTGTCACCGTCCATCAACTGTTAGGTGTGGCTGATCTTTTTTTTTTTTTTTTGATTGGAGGTTTTTTAACGACCACCGTGAGCAACTCAATGGGCTATAAGCAGTCGCCCGTCCCTAATGTAGGGTCACTGGTTCCAGGGAAGGGAGAGAGCCAGTGCCGTAAGACAAACACAACATCCATGCCTGACCGGGATTCGAACCCGGACCCCTTACGGACGAATGATCAGAGGCCAGCGCCTTAGACCACTGCGCCACCGGGGCGGCATTGTCGCTGATCTTGTATGGGAAAAAAAATGCAACACCTGTAACGTACTATTAGATGTGACGTACCTGCCAGAAGGACGCACACGCATAAAGGCAGATAGGAATCAGAATAAAACGTCCGCGTAGCTCAATTGGTAGAGTAACTTGTTCCGGAATGAGGGGATCCGGGTTCGAATCCTGGCGTGGACAGAAATGACGGAGAAATTTACTTCGTTATACACCTTTCTCAGTACTTTCCACACGGTGGTGTAGGGCACATCCAGCTTCCGTGACACTGCGCGTTCACCACTGAAACCTGGTACATTATCCATGGAGCAATCCACAATTGCCGTGGCGATATTTTCAACCACTTCTGGAGCTATAGGTTTGCGCCCTCGCCCTGGTTGAACACGTAGACATCCAGTTTCCTCGAAACGAGCAATCATTTGTCTGAAAGCACATGGAGTCAGTGGACCTAGGCGCAAATTCTTACGACGTCGGAATTCTCGAAGCGCAAAGGTAGCATTGCTCACGTTTTCATAAAACAGCTTCACAAGAAGAGCGCGTTCCGGCAAGTGATACCCATTGCGGTTGATGGAATACGAATGGGCCGCCACGGTGGCGCAGCGGTCTAAGCGATGGCCACTGATCATTCGTCCGAAAGGGATCAGGGTTCGAATCCTGATGAGACATGGATGTTGTGTTTGTCTTACGGCACTGGTTGTCTCCCTTTCCTGGAACCAGTGACCCTAAATTAGGGACGGGCGACTGCTTATAGCCCATTGAGTTGCTCACGGTGGTCGTTAAACCTCCAATCGAAAAAAAAAATACGAATGGCATTCACCATGCCTAGGACAGTTTTATACCCTAGTGCATGTGCATATGCAAATGATATGTTTTCTTGTCGCTCGTAGCGCCACAAGGACTCATTTCCCTCGTAGAGCCGAAAATTTCCATATTATCGCAGCTTGAAGCGCCAGAAGTCCCCTGGTGGTGACTTTTGAAACTTTTTTTATTTTTATTTTTATTTTTATTTTATTTTTATTTTTATTTTATTTTTAATCTCTTCCGCATATCCTGAATTGTCAGCATACCTAATTTGGTTGCGTTTGGACTGCTAGATATCTCTCCAGAGAGCGTTAAATTGAGTTACTTTAGTTATGATCACACGGTACTTTGATTAGAAAAAATAAAAAAGCAATTCAACTTGGTATACATTTAAGCAAAGACTAGTGGTAATAAAATAAACGCAGGAAGTCAGGGAGTGTGTCAGTAGCCACAACAAGATCCCATAGAACTTTAGTACATATGGTGCAGATATTTAGTTACTGATTAGAAGTTCAGGTTAAGGAGAGACCATCCAATGACTGACATGCCATAAAGTGAGAGGCAGAGCGAAAGCAGTAAGCTAACACCCGCAACGGAGAGTGAAAATGACCGCTACAGCTACGGGCATTCGTACTGTGGTTAACAGTGCTAGATCATCGAACGAAGAGGCTAACTGAATAACATGCCGAAAATAGGTGGGTTAATATGTGTCTGCAGACTGCATAAGACATTTGGAGAAAGCAAAGAGGACTGCGAAGGGTTCAATGCCGGAGAACGGAGGCCGAGAACTCGGACCATTATCTGCCAACCCACGTCGTCTAGCAAGTTCCGTTTCAATGACATTGCATCCACACACATTGATGCGAAGACAAAAATAACCTCACAGCGATATGTTTGGTATTAGAAAAACGTAGTACATAGTCCTTCTGAATTTTAATTTAAACCCTAGAGATGATGGGCTTCTGAAATTGAAATATTTAGAGAAGTTTAACAGCGGGTGTCAGCGTCAATCAACTGAAAGCTAAGCATTGCGAAGAACTCTTGTGGCCAAAGGGTCAGAACATTAACTTCCCGTGTCAGTCCCTTCTATCTGAACCCCAGATTAGACACTGATGCTATCTTTTTTGTTCGATTGTCTCTTGCATTTTTGGAGTCAGTAACTTAAATTAGGGATGGGTAGCTCAATTATAGAATTCAGTGCTTATGGGTATCGTTAACTAATAAATACAAAAGTCGGTACTTCTTGCATGAGCAAACGATACTTACATGGCTGTACGAAAGTATTATTTTAAATTCACGGTGGGAATATTGAACATTTTTTGCTCTGTGCTAAGGACAAACTATGGTGTAAATATGCAGTGCCATGAAAACCGCAGAGAAACGAGATAATAATACACAGTCGAGTCACATTATTGTGACCACCTCCTACTTTTGACGTCAACAGCGCGTAGCCAATGAAAAAAGGCACGTGTCGTGAGCGGGCTTGGAGAGTTTATAAAATGTGCTGTAGTCATTCTGAAAACATAGGCCGCGAGTGGCCTAGTGGTCAACGTTTGTGACTGCCATGGAGAAGACCTCGGGTTCGATCCCAGCAGGTACGAACGCTCGAACCACTAAATAACTGCCGTGCGTCGGATGAGCACGTTAAGCCGTCGAGTACCGGGTACTGGTCCCCCGGTAATAAATAAGGGCGTCTTCCTCCCCCTTTCTACCTCGCTCCCGTGTCACTTTCCTATCGAGCACTCTAGCCCAAATCTCCTAACTTCCTATTCTAAGGGTTGTTTAAGACCTGGGGTCAGACACTCCCTTCTTAAAATCCTCTACATAGGATCTGATCTGATCTGAAAACATATTACTCGTTGCTGTCATGGATAAAAGGAGCGATTTATCAGATTTGCAAAAAGGGATGATTATCGGCTGTCGGGCCAAGGGTGGCAGTATTTCTGAAACAGCGCAGTTTGTGAACTGTTCGCGTGCTGCTGTGGTTAATGTGTATCGTCATTGGAGAAATGGAACCATTGCGAATAAGGGACGTGGAAACTACGGAGCATCACGTGCCATTGAGGTGAGGTGAACGGCGGCTTCCAAGGAGCGTAAGGGCCGATCGACACGCATACAGTGAAGCAACTCACTGTCCGAATGAACCAGGGGGCTATCGGAAATGTGTCTAAAACGACAGTTCAGCGAACCCTGCTGCCGTGTCTTCCCATTCTCCTTTTTCCCATTCTACTTTATCCCCCCTCTCGTTTATATTGGGGTCATTAGCGATCATTAGTGGCTGTAAAGTGGGTGAGAGGAAGTTTAAGTCAGCAGCTATTCCCAATCTCCATTATTCCCATACGGCTTTATATTGCGCCAATAAAACGGGGAAACTTTGCATGCTAGAAAACAGAAGTACATACCTTTTAAGGGGAATGCACCTGGTTTCATAGCAGTTAGCGTCGTGCAAATCTGTGGAAGAATTGATCAAGCTCATGCGCATTGCGTATTAATCAGATTTCAGCTATTTTCAACACATTCCTTCGATATGCACCATTAAATGACAAATTTCTGGGAAAAGCGCGTAATCAAGAAACATATTTTTAGGCACTCCGAGAATTGCTTTTTCTTAGATTTCAAAATAGTTACACATATACAAAGTGCGTTCAAAAAGTTGTTTCTGGATTGGCGGCAACATGACACTACAGCCTTTAGTGCAGAAATATTTCCACAATGTGCTTTTATATTTGAATCTGTAAATCAACGTTTCCCTCAAGAAACTGATTTTTTGCTGGAATATATATATAATATTTGAGTCATCATCATTGTCAACCATCTACAATCTACTGCTGCGTGAAGGTCTCCCCAAGTTTCTTCCACAAAGGTCTGCCTTGCGCCAGTCTCCTCCATGTCACTCCTGCATGCTTTCGAATTTAATCTACACATCTTCCATGTGGTCTTCTTTTGGGTCTTTTCCTGTCCCTTAGAATCCGGTCTAGAATTTCGGTTGTCCATAGATGATCCGTTCTTCTGGCAACATGTCCTGCCCATTGCCATTTCAGGGATTTTACTCTGATCATGATGTCTGCCACTCTTGTCTTTTTTCTTATCCACGATTTCCGCTTCTTTTCTTTCCTCGTTACACCAAGTATGCATCTCTCCATGCTGCTTTCAGTTGGCTACAGCCTTTGTATGTCTTTTATAGTTAAGGTGTCTGCTCCGTACGTAAGCACTGGAAGGATGCACTGATTAAACACTTTTCTTTTGACATAATGGCATATCACTCTTAAAAATTGTACTGTTTCTTCCAAAAGCTCTCCAACCAAGTTTCATACATCGATTAATTTCTACATAAATGTGACTTTTGCTTGATATCTGCTGTCCAAGGTTAATCTTAGCACCCTCTGCTTTCATGTCGCACTGGCCGTTTATATATATTATGTATTTGAATATACATATATTATATTTGAATAATATATGCAGTATATGTTATTAATAACATCTATGAAAAGGCAAATGC
Organism: Macrothele yani; assembly: GCA_039090855.1. NCBI lineage: Eukaryota > Metazoa > Arthropoda > Arachnida > Araneae > Macrothelidae > Macrothele > Macrothele yani. The sequence goes on along the minus strand of CM077022.1, from coordinate 1,678,781 downwards.
AAAGGTTCGGCTAGTTCAGCACCCAATAAAAATTGGAAAGGGAGTGAGACCAGGTGACACCATATATCTCCCAAACTCTTCAATGCCACATTGCACAGTGTCCTTGCCGCCCCGCTGACGCACTGGTCTAAGCTTCTGATCATTTGTTCGAGATGGGTCCGGGTTCGAATCTCGGTGAGGCATGGATGTTGTGTTTGTCTGACGGCGCTGGCTCTCTCTCCCTTCCCTGGAACCAGTGGCCCTAAATTAGGGACCGGTACCATTGAGTTGCTCACGGTGGTCGTTAAACCACCAATCAAAAAAAGAAAAAAGTGTTTCTCAATCATTGAACTGGGAAAACAAAGGGATAAAATTAATGGAGATTATTTAAATCTTTTGCTGAGGATGAAGTCATTTTTGCAACTGCCCTTTCAGAGCTGCATAGTATGATCCAGGAACTTGCTCACAAGAATAAGGAAGTGGGATTAAAAATGAACTTTCAGAAAGCAAAACTGATGTGCAATGCTTTTTTCAAATAATCAAGATTTTTCGATTGATGGGCAAAAGCTTGAGGCTATAAAAGCTTTTACCCACAGTACATTTAAAAGCTTTACCTACACAAAGCTATACCTACATTTACCTTGGACAATAGGTATCAAGCAAGGGTGGCATTGATGAGGAAATTCATCGGCGTATAAAACTTGGTTGGAGAGTTTTTGGAAGAAACTGTACAAATTTTAAAAGCAATAGGCCATTATGTCTTAAAAGAAAAGTGTTTGATCAATGCATCCTTCCAATGCTTACTCACGGAGTAAAGACGTGCACCTTATCTAAACAAGTTAGTAAAATAATGCAATGCATTGATTATGATACGCTTTCCAACGTACCAGAAATCATTACTTAAGTTATTACTCAAGTTATGAGGATAATGGTTGTGGAATAAATCTCACTCCTGTGCCCTGACCTTTGACCCCATTTCGATTACATTAAACAGAATTGGTTCAGTATATCTCCGGAACAACATACTAAAGTTTTGTCGCAATAGAAGCATTTTAGTCAAGTTATGAGGATAATGGCTGTGGAATAAATCTTGCTCCTGTGCCCTATCCTTTGACCCAATTTCGATGATATTAAACAGAACCGGTTCAGTACATCTCCGAAACAACATAAAGCTTTGTCGCAATCGAAGCATTTTTACGAAGTTATGACGCATAAGGGCGATGGAACGGATCCCCTGCTATGTCCTGACCTTTCACCCCATTTCGCCCATTTTCAATAGGGTTCCTTCCCAGGCTGTCCCCTACCACATACTACAATTTCATCGAAATCGATCCACTTTTACGTGAGTTATCGTGCGGACAGAGAGACAGACAAACAAACAAAGCTGGAGCATATACGCTTCTTCAACGTACGGTTGGAAAGCGTAAAAAAGACATACAAATACTGCAGCCAACTGAAGAAGCATGGAGAGATGCATACTTGGTGTAACCAGGAAGGATAAGAAGAGGAAATCGTGGATCAGGAAAATGACAAGAGTGGAAGACATCATGATCAGAGTAAAATCTCTGAAATGGCAATAGGCTGGACATGTTGCCAGAAGACCGGATCACCGATGGACAACCGAAGTTCTAGACAGGATTCTAAGGGACAGGAAAAGACCCAGAAGAAGACCACATGGGAGATGTACAGATGAAATTCGAAAGCATCCAAGAGTGACATGGAGGAGACTGGCACAAGGCAGACCTTTGTGGAAGAAACTTGGGATGACCTTCACGCAGCAGTAGACTGTAAATGGTTGATAATGATGATGATGATTCAAATATTATGTATATAATCCAGCATGGACTGTTAACCCAATCAGTTTCTTGAGGGAAACGTTAATTTATAGATTCAAATATAAAAGAACATAGTGGAAATATTTCTGCACTATCGGCCGTAGCGTCATGTTGCCGCCAATCTAAAAACAACTTTTTGAATGCACTTTGTATATGTCTAACTATTTTGAAAGCTAAGAAAAAGTAATGCTCGGAGTGCGTGAAAATATGTTTCTTGATTACGCGCTTTTCCCAGAAATTTGTCAATTACTTCCGGAAATTTTCATCTGGTTTCAGTTATGTTCTTCGAAACTTACGCATGATAATACTCAAACAAAAGCCTTCAATTCCGTCGAAATTTTAGTTTGTTCGAACTAAAATTTCGAAATTTTAGTTTGTTCGAACAAAAGATCGTATCGTGAGGGTCCCCCCTACGATGCGATCTTTTACTTTAAAACTCCATGGGAAAGAATGGTGCATATCAAAGGAATGTGTTGAAAATAGCTGAAATCTGATTAATACGCAATGCGCATGAGCTTGCTCAACTCTTCCACAGATTTGCACGCCGCTAACTGCTATGAAACCAGGTGCATTCCCCTTAAAAGGTATGTACTTCTGTTTTCTAGCAGGTAAAGTTCCCCCTGTTTTATTGGCGCAATATAAAGCCATATGGGAGTAAAGGAGATTGAGAATAGCTTCTGACTTAAACTTCCTCTCCTCCGCTTTACAGCCACTAATGACCGCTAATGACCCTAATATAAACGACAGGGGAAATAAAGCAGATTGGGAAAAAAGGAGTATGGGTATGAACCCCCTGCTGCGTATGGGACTCCGATGCAAGCGGATGGAAACTGCACCTATGCTAACGAAGGTGCATCAGCAGAAAAGAAAGACTTACATTTGAACGGCAGTATCGGAATTGGACCTCCGCTGATTGGCAAAGGATTGCCTTCTCCGATGAGTCACGTTTTCTGCTTCATCGAACGGATGGACGTTGGCGTATAAGGCGAGAAACATTGGAGAACAAACACTCTTCAACCATTGCTGGAAGAACACAAGCTGGTGGGAGCAGCGTTGTGGTCTGGGGAATGTTTTCGTGACATTCTCTGGGTTCACTCATACCTGCGGAAGGCACTATGGACCGATTCGTTATGAATCCATCCTTGAAGACCACGTACATCCATATATGCTGATTGTCTTCCCTGTGGCGGACGGGACCTTCCAGCACGACAATGCGACGGGTCACACAGCTAGAAATGTCCGAGAGTGGCTGGAAGAGCACGATGAAGACTTCAAAGTACTACCCTGGCTCCCTAATTCCCCAGACTTAAACCCAATTGAGCATCTGTGGGACCACCTCGATCGTGTTGTTCGCTCTATGGATCCTCCACCACGCACCCTCCAGCAGCTGTCAGATGCACTGCAGTCAGCATGGCTCTACATACCTGTGAACACCTTCCAGTACCTTAATAAGTCACTCCCAGCCCGTCTAGCTGCTGTCCGCGTTGCACACGACGGTTACTCTGGATATTAGCTAGAGGTAACAATAATGTGACTCAACTGTGTATGTTTTCCATTTGAATTCAATAAGATCACCTTGGTTTCCTTATAAGTTTTAATAGATTATGATTACCGAATAATATACGTATCTGTACGAATGACTAGATAACCAAGGCTGTCATAGCGTGAGCCTGGGTGAGGCAAATGTTTACTCTACGGTTCTGAATCTCTGGGTTTCTAGTAGTGACGGACCATTAGTAAACGATTCGTTGACAACGAATGACTGTTCACCGTGAATGGCGAATAATTCTCTCTTACTGCTGTGAATGATAATTCCATCCGCCATTACTGAAGTCGCAGCAGGTTCAACTTATTCCGCTTCCATGAGTTCGGAAAAGAATTCCCAGTGAAACAAGTAGTAATAAATGTCAACCATTATGTGAGTGAGTAGTCAGCTAGGAAATAATGGTGAAATTTAAGAATGGGGATTATACGTGAATGCTATTCATTTAAATGGTGTGCCCGAATCGTTCGCTAAGAGAATCATTCATCGTGAACGGTGAAGAGCTCGCGCTGTTCTGGGCAGTTCGCCAAAAAAGAGGTGTGAATAATCATTGAATCCGACATTACTGCGACACACACTGAAGTCGCAGCAAGTTAACTGACTTTCGGTCAATGAGTCTGGAAAATAATTCCCAATAAGAAAAGTAATGTCGATAATTAATAAGTGTCAACTGTTATGTGAGTGAGCAGTCAGTAGTCAGCTTGGAAATAATGGTGAAATTTAAGAATGGGAATGATACGTGAATGACATTCATAGAATGGTGTGACTGAATAGTTCGCCCGTAGGAAATCATTCATCGTGAACAATGAATGATGAAGAGCTCGCGATCTTTTGCTAGTTTGCAAAAAGGAGATAAAGAATATCTAACTGAGAAGAAGTTAAGGCTCGGCGAGACGTAATTAGCGCCGACATATCCTAAGATACAAGATGCAGTGCACAGAAACCAACATACAGGCTGATGACGGAGCAGACTGCGCATGCGTATGTCTGTTGACTTCAATCTGGCAAAGAACAGTCAGCCGAGCTACTCACAGCACGTGATTGTTACCTTCTCGGTAGGGATATGTTAGTTTTGTTGCGCCAATCGGAAATCGGATATGTTAGTTTTGTTGCGCCAATCGGAAATCGGATATGTTAGTTTTGTTGCGCCAATCGGAAATCGGATATGTTAGTTTTGTTGCGCCAATCGGGTTAGTTAAAACATTTGTTTTTTCTTCAGTTTTTCAGAAACATTTTCAGTAATGCCAAATACTCGGGATTGCCTGCATTTTGTTCGGATCCTTAGGCCCAACTATAATATTTGCTAAAATTTAATTTTAGTAGTAATATTAATGCTATACCGCCAATAGCGGTATAACTATACCATCGGGATTAGAGGAAATGCTATCCCACACTCACCAACCCGCTTGGCCAGCGTGGTGAGTTATGGCCAAACCCCTCCAAAATGACACGACAACTTAAATCTTGGCCCTCAGTCTCTGGCAGCTGCAATGTACCTGGCCAAGGCAGCGGCCAGTGCGACATGAAGGCAGAGGGTGCTAAGAATCCCCGGAGAACCGGACTAGGCTGCCATCTGATGACGTATAATGGACGCTCTCTATCTTCTGATTCAAGGCTTCTTGAATTGGAAGAGGAACTACAAAGGATCAAGTGGGACATCGTTGGGCTAAGTGAGGTAAGGAGAAAAGGAGAAGATATCATTGAACTGAAAAGTGGACATCTCTTCTACTATCGTGGGACTGATGCTGGCAGAACTAGTGGTGTTGGATTTATAATAAACAAGAAACTGAAGGATAAAGTTGTAGAAGTTGAAAGTTCCTCTGACAGAGCTGCACGACTTGTTATCCAACTCTCGAGAAGATACCAGACTCAGATTATTCAAACTTATGCACCCACCACAAGTCATCCTGAAGAAGAAATTGAAGAATTTTATGAAGAAATTTGTCATCTAAATAATAAAGGTAAGCAGCACTTGAAGATAATTATGGGAGATTTCAATGCAAAAATAGGGCAACGGCAACAGAATGAAACTTCAGTAGGTAAATTCGGTCACGGCAACAGAAACCAGCAAGGAAATACTCTCGTTGAGTTTGCAGAGGCAGAAGGGTTTTTCATCTTGAACTCCTTTTTCAAGAAAAAGCCACACAGGAAATGGACATGGAGACAACCAAATGGGACGACAAGTGAAATTGATTTTATTATGTGTAACAAAAAATTCACCATCGAAGACTGCAGTGTGCTAAACAAGTTCAACACAGGTAGTGACCATAGATTGGTGAGATGTAAGATGCACCTCAACACTAAACTCAAACGTAGCAAGCTCATAAGACAAACAAAATGTATTAACATAACCAACCTTAAAAAACACCATAATACCTTCAAGTTGGAACTAAAGAACAGATTCTCTGCTTTGGAAGGCCTAACATTGGAAGAAGTGGATATTTCTGAAGTTAACAGAAAAGTAACCAAAGCTCTTATGGAAACAGTAACAAAATTAGCTGGGTCTGAGAACAAGTTGCATGTGAACAAATTATCAGGAAAAACCAAAATGGTGATGCAAAAAAGAAGAGAGATGAGGACAACTAAAGAAGATGTGACTTCCAAAGTGGAATATATAGAGCTATGCAAGACAGTACGAAAAAGTATCACTGAAGACGTAAGGAAATTCAACTGTGAACTAGTAAGGAAAGCAATTGAAAACAACCAAAGCCTAAAGATAGCAAAGGGACATCTCAGTAAGGGAAGAAAAAAGATTATGGCACTGAGAAAAGAAGATGGTTTTGTAACAAGAAATAGATGCGAAATTTTGACAAGAGTGAAAGATTTCTACTCCAAATTATATGAAAAGGATGATACATGTACTCCAGACATCATGAAAGGTACCAGAGTTCCTCCAGTCATCCCAGCAGAAGTTTCACATGCAATCAAGAAAATGAAGCGGGGAAAAGCTCCAGGAGAAGATGGAATTACTGTAGATATCATACAAGAAGCAAGTGGAGAAATCGAAACAGTACTCGCCCAAATTTTCACTCGATGCCTTAATGAAGGGAAGATTCCTGAGGATTGGAACAACTCTACAATGATCTTGCTACATAAAAAAGGTAATATTGAGGATCTCGGGAACTACAGACCTATCAGCCTCCTATCAGTGGTTTATAAAATCTTCACTAAAGTTCTAAGTTCTTTCACACCGCTTGAAGGTAACACTGGACATGGCTCAACCGAGAGGACAAGCTGGATTCAGGAGTGGCTACAGCACAATAGATCATATCCACGTACTGAGAGAACTAATTGAAAGAGCAGGGCAATATGAACTTCTATTGTGCATGGCTTTTATTGATTATGAAAAAGCCTTTGATTCGGTGAAACCATCAGCAGTTACAATGGCCCTGAAATCCTACGGTATTGTTGATGCGTACATTAATATTATTAATAACATCTATGAAAATGCAAGTGCAAAGATTCGGCTGTTGGAAAATACAACACACATAAAAATTGGAAAAAGAGTGAGACAAGGAGACACCATATCTCCGAAGCTCTTTATGCCACGTTGGAAAATGTCCTTCAATCACTGAACTGGGAAAACAAAGGGATAAAGATTAATGGAGATTATCTAACCCACCTTCGTTTTGCTGATGACATAATGATTTTTGCAACTACCCCATCAGAGCTGCAGAGTATGATCCAAGAACTTACTGACAAGAGTAAAGAAGTGGGATTAAAAATGAACTTTCAGAAGACAAAAGTGATGTTCAATGCTTTTTCAAGAAATGAAGATTTATCGATTGATGGAGAAAAGCTGGAGATAACAGACACGTACATTTATCTTGGACAGCAGATATCAAGTGAGGGTCACATTGATGAAGAAATTAATTGGCGTACAAAACTTGCCTGGAGCGCTTTTGAAAGAAACAGCATAATTTTCAAGAGCAATATGCCATTATGTCTTAAAAGAAAAGTGTTTGATCAATGCATCCTTCCATTGCTTACGTATGGTGTAGAGACGTGGACCTTAACTAAAAGAGACATACAAAGGCTGCAGACAACTCGAAGCATGGAGAGGTGCATGCTTGGTGTAACCAGGAGAGATAAGAAGAGGAACTCGTGGATCCGAAAAATGACAAGAGTGGAAGACATCATGATCAGAGTTAAATCCCTGAAATGGCAATGGGCTGGACATACTGCCAGAAGGACAGACCATCGATGGACAGCCGAAATTTTAGATTGGTTTCCAAGGGACAGGAAAAGACCCAGAAGAAGACCACATGGAAGATGGGTGGATGAAATTCGAAAGTATGCGGGAGTGACATGGAGGAGACTGGCACAAGACAGACCGTTGTGGAGGAATCTTGGGGAGACCTTCGTCCAGCAGTGGATTGATAATGCTTGACAATGATGATGATGATGATTAATGCTATTGCATATTTGTTTCACCAAAATAAAGGGCGGGCGGGATATCAGAAAACAACAACATCAACAAAAAAACTGCCCGAAGCAAATAGTCATCAGATCGAAGGAAACTATCGTGGATCAAAGAAAAGCTTCACTGCCGTAGTCCTCTAACGTCTTTTTTTTTCTTCTCCTGAATGTTTGCTTTCCGGCAGTGCTCATAAGCTCCCAGCATGTGGGGGCGCTGTAATCGCCAGTTTTACGTTACCTCAACGGGAGTTGACGTTCTTCACGCGAATCTTTATATTCTTTGAAGGAGACATGGCCTTGAAACTGCATTGGTCGTAAACACGGAATCCATTCAATGAATGATTTACTTGATGAGTGTAGTGACAAACTGAAAGTTGAATGATCATTCGTGAATTACTCTTTTGCGTGAATGATGAATGAACTCCCAAGAAGAAATGACTGGCTTCTTTTGGGACCAACCTTCTGCAGTTTCTCCTCGTCTGGCTTTCGTGAAACCAAATTTTGAATAGCCTTCTTGAAACCAGAATATTTCATTTTCTTCAGCTTTCTTGAAAACAGAGTTCTATAGTTTTTGCTCTCTGACATCTCCGAAATTAGAGTTCCGTAGATCGCGTTTTCTAATTCTTTCGAAACAGACTTTTAAAGATTTTGCTCTCGTTCTTTCCTGAAGCTGGAGTTGTTCAGTTCTTGCTCCCAGGCTTTTTGAAACGAGAGTTTGTGAAGCATATATCTAATCTAACCTTCCTTTTTGAGTTTCCGTCCTTATGTAAATTGTTACTTCTCCGTTAGGTTTTCTTTCTGAACGGCACGCCACTTCCCGGAATTTTCTTATACTTTTTGGCAACAACTGACAGTGAGTTGAAGGTAATTATAAAAAGCTACACAGAATTCAGCGGGGTGGCAGTACGACAAAAGATGATTCACGGATTGTATTTTGACGTATGTTACCTTGATGCTCTGTATGCTTAGTGAGTTGTATCTATGAGCTTGATATTGCGATTAAGTCAAAGAAGCTGTACGAGTTGCTCAAAGAAGAATTGTGGTTGCACGATGTAAAACATCTACCAAGAAGTAAGTAAGCAAGTCACTGTAACTTCCATTTCTTGCTATATCGATTCTAGAGACCATTATTGGTCATCTATGTGTTATTTTAAGGCATTAGTATTATTTCAACACACGAACCTAAAACGGAGCTTAAAACGTTCAAAACATCATAAGTTTTATAGTTCTCGTCCTGCAGCTTTCTTTGAGCCATAGCTCTTAGCTTTCTTTGAGCCATAGTTCCTAGCTTTCTTTAAGCCATAGTAATTATAATTCCCTTCTTTGAAACCAGAGTTCTGTAATTCTCGTTCTTCAGCTTTCTTTGAGCCATAGTTCTTTATTTATAATTCTCTCCTTTGAAACCCGAGTTCTTTAAATTTTTTTGTCTGGCACTGGTTGAAGCAGAGTTCTAATTTTTTTCTTTCTTCTGGTTTCCTTGGAACCAGATATCTATATTACTTTTTCTCTGATTTTCTCGGAACAAGTCTTCTGTAATTTCCGTTGTCTGGCTTCCCTTGAACAATATTTCTGTAGTTTTCCTTCTCTTAACTTCCTCGAACCAGAATATTACAGTTCTCGTTCACAGACTGCCATGGAAGTCGTTCCTGAAATCCGAGTTCTATAGCTCCCATTGCCTGGGTGCCTTTGGTACCATATAGTCTTCGTTCCCGAACTCCATTTTAATCAAAGTTCCGTAACCCTTCTTCCCGGAAATAAGGTCTGTATAACCATATATACTGTAAAAATAAAAAGTGTAAAACCCTTGGTAACCTTCTGTGCATCATTACGGTTGAAAAATTGTCAAAAATGTGTGAGAAATTCTAATGACGATGTTTAGTAGCCATTGCTTTGACATTTATTTTTGGCAAACTTCTTTCCATTTTCTCATTGATTTATTTCGGTAATTTAATCGTCGTAATAACATCAAAAGTTCTAATTTAAGATTCTTCGGTTTAGTTTTTCTCCATGGAGAAAACTAATCTTTAGTTTGTTTTTTTTTAGAAAACTAATCTTTAGTTGTTGGTTTTTTTATAAAACTAATCCGAAGAGCAATCATAGCTCTTGTCGCTCAGCCCAAACTCAAATCGAAACCTTCAGCGCGAAAAAATCAGTTTCTTTTCTTTTTTCTAGGTTAAAGAACCTTCTGAGCATCAAAGACGGACGGATTACATGTCCCTACTTTAGGGTTTATGGCTCCAAGAAAATATGAGAAATAGAACGAAAAAACAAAATTACTCTCTTGGTATTCGAGCTCGGGCCATCAAAACGTAAAGCTACACTGTATAAAATGAGTTGCGTCAATTCACGGAAAATTCCTGAAAATAAGTGCAGCAAAGTTGGCGGTAGGTCTCCGACTTTTAACGAAATTTCCGCTTCGATATTTTGATAGATTTTCCGTTATCACTAATTCTGTTTTCTTTCCAAAAAAAGTCAGTTTCTGGTTTTTTCGTTTTTATATAGAAAATTATTATTTTTCTGATTAGGTTTATAATAATTTTATTTTTTCTTTAGGAGGGACTTATCTCAAATTTCAATATTTTTCATCATAAGTTTTCAAAGCAACTGAATGTTTTGGAACTCGAGATTTCTTTAAACTGACAATGATTTTCAGTTATGTTTAAGGTGGACGTCAAATAATTTTGCTTCCTATACTTCCAATGGAAAAACTTCTGTACACATTTTCTTCACAATTAATGCGTTCCCAAGGATTAAAATTTGAACATCGATTAAAATAGCTTCATTTTATAACTTGGAATACTTAATGTTTTCTAAAACATAACCATAATTATGCAATCCAACATTTGTTTGTCTACTGACGTCATCAAAGTACAGGTCGCGCCATCTTTTTTCTGGTTTCAACACCACCAAAGGAAAAGTTGATTTTTAATATAATTATGGTTATGTTTTAGAAAATATTAAGTATTCCAAGTTATAATATGAAGCTGTTTTAATCGATGTTCAAATTTTCATCCTTCAGAACGCATTAATTGTTAAAAAAATGTGTACAGAATTTTTACCATTGGAAGTATAGGAAGCAAAATTGCTTGGCGTCCACCTTAAGAAAAGGTGAAATGTACTGCTTCATAATATTGTTTGACAAAACCCCTAAATATAAAATATACTCTTGATAGCTATAATAGCTTTTGTCTTAAGGGTTCCACAGACTGATGCATAGATATCATACAATCACCCGTACGAGCAATTGGTTTCTGTTACGTAACCATAATATACAATAGCAGGTGCACCATCGGGTGGGGGTGGGGGGAGAATATCCGTTGGCACAATAACCTAAATATCATGCGATATGATATCCACAATATCCAATCTCTCTACAGAACTTCAAAATCAGGTTCTCTGACATACGACTGAAATTTAATAGTTAATCAAACTATTAAATTACTGGAAATTTTCCGTCAAGGACAGAATTTTTTCGTTAATATGCGAAAAGAATTGCGGAAAGGTTTCTTGAAATTAAAAATTTTCCGTTAACACCACTTAACATGGAAATTTTCCATTATTAACCGGAGAAATATGAATAGGAGTGTTTCTGTCAATTTTCGTATGAAAAATCCGTAAAAGTCAGGTTTTTTCCGTTATGTCACGGAAAAGGTTAAATCAGGAATATGCTTCGTTAATTCACGAAAGGCATCACGGAAAATGGCACGTGAATTTCACGATGCCGTCCCGGTGGCGCAGTGGTCTAAGGCGCTGGCCTATGATCATTCGTCCGTAAGGGGTCCGGGTACGAATCCCGGTGAGGCATGGATGTTGTGTTTGTCATACGGCACTGGCTATCTCCCTTCCCTGGAACCAGTGACCCTAAATTAGGGACGGGCGACTGCTTATAGCCCATTGAGTTGCTCACGGTGGTCGTTAAACCTCCAATCAAAAAAAAAATAAAAAAAAAAAAAAAGAATTTCACGATTTATTTTTAGAGCGTACTGCCTCCGTTCTGCTTAACAATGGGTGACTAGACAGTTCTTTTGTATATACGTCCTTTTACCACACACAGATTTTTCTCAATGGTATAAAACGAAGCAAAATTATTTTCGTGGGTGAAAAATGAGAAATAAAATGTGTTGAAAAGAAAAGAAAGATGTGTTGTATGGTAAATAGGCCCACCCAAGCGTAACCATAAGGTTCGTGTGTGAAAAACTTTTTTTCCGTTTCTAACTTTGCATTAGCAACGTAAAAACAACAAAACAAACCACGTCCATATTAATAACAAGGAACTGTACACCAACTATCCTTAAAATAGTATAACTAGTAATTCGAATTTCTTGGTGTAGAATAGAAATCAAAGATTCCAAGCTTTATGCACATCAGCTTTTTCAAGGAAGGTAGACAGCAGCCTGCTACCGAAGTATTGATACTTTATGAACTGCTACCGGCCGCCCCGGTGGCGCAGTGGTCTAAGGCGCTGGCCTCTGATCATTCGTCAGTAAGGGGTCCGGGTTCGAATCCCGGTCAGGCATGGATGTTGTGTTTGTCTTACGGCACTGGCTCTCTCCCTTCCCTGGAACCAGTGGCCCTAAATTAGGGACGGGCGACTGCTTATTGCTTATAGCCCATTGAGTTGCTCACGGTGGTCGTTAAACCTTCAATAAAAAAAAAGAAGAACTGCTACCGAAAACTTACCGAATTTGCTGTCTACCTTCCTTGAAAAGAACCATCTGGTTGACGTGCGAAAGCTTGGAAACTTTGATTTCTATTCCATGCCAATAAATTCGGATTATTAGCATAGTTATTGCATTTAAAAAAAACACGTTCTTTTTCTTTCCTTTTTTTTAATAAGAAAAAAATGAATAACAGAAATGAATAACTGACATCGAAAACTGAAGACACAGTGCTCCTTTATTTCCATACTTTGAAAGCATTTAAGCATACTAACAACGTGCTTACAGATTCAGATGTGTATGAAAAAAAACAAAAAAGCATTCTGCTATATGTTTATAAAAGTGTGCTTAGCTGCTGACACGGAAGTCGCTTTACTTGAGTGGGAACTCTCCGTCATCATTTTCCAAAGCCATTCAAACGACATCGACCATTAAAGCAATTCTAATGGACAAAATACTATGTTTATTTGTGAAAACTTGAAAACCTTTTTTTATTATAAATACGGCATAACCAGCTTATAACGAGCCCGGGTTTAGCGAGATCCCGGATTTAATGAGGGAAAACAGGAGCTTTTGTTTGGTATAATGTTAATTCGAAGCCAATTTGATCTGTTTTAACGAACAAAATTTAGTGAAGTTCCCCGATTTAACGAGGAAGAGAAATGTTAAGATCATAACTTTTAACGAGGGAAGTAACAAAATTATGATGAAATTCCATATTTAACGAGGCTGCGGCGAACTGCCTTGGTATGGAGAAATGGTGTGATACAGGAAGAAATTGCAACGGCCTAGGGTGTATCAGTGGTAGCAGTTTTTTCGAAAAGCAATGTAGAAGATGTTTAAAAATCGAGTTGTGGAATAGGCTCTCTCCGCCATTCACTCCAAGGGGGGTTGGGAGATAGTATCTCATCAGCAGAGTTCAAAACACTCTCACAGGCAGAAATGAGGAGAACACTCGGCAACCGTCCTATGCAACAGCCACTAAATCTCCAACCTTGTTTTGTAGCCTACGGCAGTGAAGAGGCATTCAATGCGCTAAGTGTATTCGGCGAAAAGATTAAGGGAACATAAAACATAGCATTAGATTCTTTTCTAAAAAGTGTTACCACATGATGCCTGCTTCAGGTTCACGGTAACTATGTATTCATTCAAGTTCTTATTTTATTTTAATTTGTAGTTAGTTAATTAATCAAATCTTTCAAGCACATCCAATTCTTATAGATATATAGCATAAAAGTACATGTACATTTTTACATAGTCGGATTTTGCACTCCCAAAACGGATTTAGCGAAAATTTCCGTCGGTCCCGGGCTCTTCGTTATAAGCGGGTTCTACTGTATTGTAATGGCATAATTTCAAAACTACATAATAAAATCATTGTTAAGACTTGTAGAACAACAGTAAAATAACGAATGTTTATGTTGTAACTCCTTTCGTAACGTTGAACTTTCATGTAAAACACTACACAGTTTTACCTAACTGAGGCTTAAACTCACTGTAGTAACTTGGCTTCACTGTAAAACTGCATTTAAGGCACACCTAAGTACTTTAGTTGAACCCGGGTAGTTTCACTTTTTGTCGCAGCTGAAAATCTTAACAAACATGTTAGAACTTCACACAATACAGCCAGAGAAATCATTTTACGTTTTCAGCTGGTTTATTAACACTCCACGTCATCTGATTGGCGTACACTTTACCACAATATCTTAGACCATGAATAAGCTTCACAGTAAGTCTTGAACAAACCACATATAATTATACACCGAAGACCCAAAACACTATGACCTGCGCGTCTTTATGCAAACCGAAGCAACTGCAGTAAACACACGGAGGAGAAGAGATCGAGGTCCACCTCTCGTGTTTAAGACAGCGCCTCAGTGGTCGGACATGAAACTACGATAGCTTCTGTCACGTGATACGGTAACGGTGGCTATATAAATAGCACCGCGGAGGCCTAGTGGTCAACATTATATAAGTCGGGCCGCGGATGACCTAGTGTTCAACTTTCGTGACTGCCACGGAAAAACCTCAGGTCCGATCCCAGGCAGGTACGAACACTCGAACCACTAAATATCCGCCGTGCGTCGGATGGGCACGTTAAGCCGTCGACCCCAGGTACTGGCCCCCCGGTAATAAATAGATGCGTCTTCCTCCCTCTTTCTACCTTGCCTCCGTGTTACTTTCCTATCGGGCACTCTAGCCTAAATCTCCTAGCTTCCTATTTCTAAAGGTTGTTGGGTTGTTTAAGACCTGAGGTCAGACACTCCCTAAAATCCTCTACATATGATCTGAGTTGTAGACTCTTGGAAAAAACAAACAAAAGGCAGGCGGTTACGGTTTGACATTTTAGTTCCATGTCCGTCCACTGGCGCGCTGTTCTATTGATTGAGATCTTGGGGCCAAATTGTTGCCGTGAGTCTCTATGGAAGATTAACCTCTGAGACTCCTGCTTTGTGAGTAAACGATGGTGCGTTTCAAGGTCATGAAATGGTATGTACACTGCTGGCCACACAAAATGCAACACCAAGAAGGACACGAGATAGCAAAGTCAGATTTACTGGACACATAACAACAGATACAAAGATGAAACGATTGAGCTTACAGGCCCGTGCGACTTGCGGAACACGCAGACATCAATAGTTCGTGTGGCCCCCATGGCTGACAATAACAGCCGCTACGCGCCGCGGTATCGAACGAAAGAGGCTTTGTATGTAGGCTTGGGGTATGTCGGACCAGGCTGCTTCCACACGTTGTCACAGTTCATCAGGCGTAGCCGCGGGTGGTACTTGCCGGGCCACTCGGTTGCCGATCAGCGATCAGACGTGTTCGATGGGCGACATATCGGGAGAACAGGTGGGCCACGGCAGCATTGACACCTGGTGGGCCGTGAAGAATTGTTGCACGATGCGTGCCACGTGCGGGCGCTCATTGTCCTGTTGAAACGTGGCCGCTGGCAGGTCCTGCAGGTAAGGGAGGACTACAGACTCCAAAACGTCGGAGATGTAGTGGTGGATATTGAGTGTACCGGTGATGCGTACCAGAGGGGTGCGGGTGTCATATCCAATTGCGCCCCAAACCATAACGCCAGGCGACGGACCGGTATGGCGATGCATAATGCAGGCGTCATACAGTATCTCGCCGGGGTGCCGCCACACGCGGATCCGACCATCGTGGTGTTGCAGGCAGAAGCGGGATTCGTCGGAGAAGACAATGTCGTGCCATTCCGTAGTCCAGGTGCGGCGTTCAACGGCCCACTGCCGCCGCACTCGCCGGTGGTGTAACGTCAATGGTAATCGGAGCAATGGGCGCCGTGCGACAAGTCCCCGCTCCTACAGACGACGTCAAACGGTACGTGCTGACACAGGTTGTTGCGCAAAACACCCTAATTCCTGCGCTAACGTTCGTGATGTGGCGGTGGGAGCCTTCAATGCCCGCCGCACATTATGCCGGTCCTCACGTTCGGTGGTGTGCCGCGGCTGCGGCAATCACTCACGTCGGTCCGTCCGTCCCTCCTGCACCCACCGAATCCATACTCGCCTCACGTGGCTGGATGTCGTCCCACACGGGTGCCGATGTCTCGGTACGATTAACCGCTGTCGCGATAAGCCACTATTCGTCCTCTGTCGAACTCCGAAACGTGCTGGAATGACTGCCGTATTCTGCGACGAGGCATCAGGAAGCTTCCCACGCACAGGTCCGGCAGCACAACACAATTCCACTACTTACACCCAGCCTTCTGTGCACCCTTCTTATAGTGCTCCTCGGTGGCGTGCCGAGCGCTCATGATTTGCGTATGCCCTGCAATGCTAATCGTTTGGCATGTCCTCTCGCGGGCGACTCATGCTGCGAATTCCAGACCAATCGGATGCTTCCTTCTTGGTGTTGCATTTTGGGTGTCCAGCAGTGTATAACATCTCATGCTGAGCTCTGTTAATCAGTGTTGTTCTTATTCTTCAAGTGGAAAAGGCAGCGGGCTGAAACGAGTTTGACAAACGCCAAATTCTAATGGCCAGACAACTGCGTCAGAGCATTTCCAAGTCTGCAAGGCTTGTGGAGTGATCACGATCAGCCGTGATTAGTACCTTCAAACAGTGGTCCGAGGAGGGCGACATCATGAACCGCCAGCAAGGTGTGGGCCGACCACGGTTCATTGATGCTAGGGGTGAGAGAATACTATCCCGTACGGTACGAGCCAATAGAAGGGACTCTGTGGCGCAACAGACCGGTAGTTTGAATGAGGGTGATGGGAGTAATGTGTGTCACAACACACAGTACTACATCGAACCCTGATGAAAATGAAGCTGTGCCGCCCCGGTGGCGCAGTGGTCTAAGGCACTGGCCTCTGATCATTCGTCCGTAAGGGGTCCGGGTTCGAATCCCGGTCAGGCATGGATGTTGTGTTTGTCTTACGGCACTGGCTCTCTCCCTTGCCTGGAACCAGTGACCCTAAATTAGGGACGGGCGACTGCTTATAGCCCATTGAGTTGCTCACGGTGGTCGTTAAACCTCCAATCAAAAAAAAAAAAAAAAAAGAAAGAAAATGAAGCTGCGAATTCGAAGGCCGGTCTGAGTGTCCATGCCAACATCGGTTCACCTTCGAAAGGGCCTACAGTGGAGTCGCGAACATCAAAACTGGACCTGAATGATTCGAAGAAGGTCGTCTAGTCCGTTGAATCTCGTTTCGTGTTGCATCATGTGAACGTCCGGGTATGTGTGAGGCGTTTACCGGGGGAAGGGTTGGCACCAGGATGTACCATGCGACGAAAACAAGCTTGTGGAGGGAGTGTAATGTTTTGTGCAATGTTCTGCTAAGAAATTCTTTGTCCAGTCATTCATGTGCAGGAAACTATGACGTCTACCACTACATAAACATCAGTGTAGACCAAGTAATTATTTCATGGCAACGGCATTCCTTTTTAGTTATGCCTTCTTTTAGAAGGATAATGACGTCTGTTGTTTATGTTGGAACAGCAAATTCGATCTGCGGGGGCTCAACCACGCAACTTACAAGAGTTAAAGGTACCAGATATAAGACACCTGTAAAAATCTTGTAGTGTCTATACCTCGCCGGGTAAGAGCTGTTTCAGCGGCACGTGGAGGGCCAATATCATATTAGGCAGGTGGTCACAATGTTTTGGTGTATATCCTCTCTGTTCGCTACATTCAAGAGCATACGACTTTTACTCGCTTTGAGTTAGGTTTCAAACATTAAATTAAAATTAACTAGTAAATGTTATTTTAGAATTGTTAACGAAACATAAACAATGATTCTTATCAAAGCAGCTCGTTGAAGATTGCTTAGACACACAAAATATCCTGAGCATACAGTAATCATCAGAGCATAGAGCACTCATCTGAGCAATGCAAAAATACAGAGAGCGTATAAGGTAGATGTAAGCCTAGTTCTCAAGCTATCCCTAGTGTAAATCGCAATGGGCATCTTTTTTTGCGAAAATCAGAAGTTTCCAATTGCATGAAAACTAGAGCATGTAGAGGAAACCCGATTTCAGATTTGAAATCAGCGTTGAAAAAATAATTAGAATCAGTTGAAAAATCTCATGCAACAGAAAATAAGAAAAAAATTGTTCCCACGTGTTATATATTCGTTAATGACGCAAACTTCTCCTACCCTACCCTACCCTCTGCATTTTATCCCTGGGCGCTTGAGTCTCACAAACTGACACACACATGATGTGAGGAGGCAACGGTGGTTTAATACCTTAGCTACTGTCCGACTAATTCACTTTCTTGCTTTGTCGCGCACATTCAAAGTTCAGAAGATGGATGCAGGTAAAGGTTCCCATAGAATGCACGTGGGCTCACAAAACCTTCAGAAGCTTTGCGTTCATTCATGATACGCTGTAATAACACAATTGTTGTTTTATCAATTTTTAAAAACAATCGCCAGGAGAAAGAAAACAAAGAATCCTTCTGCACAGAATACTGGACGGAATTTTCAAATAGCTAGATTTTTTAACGCACAAGCAAGAAAGTGGGGGAATTCTTCGGCTTGCTATTTACGAAAGTTATTTTAAATCCGCGTGAAAGTTAAACAAAATTTATTTTTAAGAATAATTGTAGAGGCTGCCCCCAAAGCCCTCTCTCTCTTTAATTCAGCCCTTGCTCTGCCATTAAGGGTACTAAATGCATATTTGGAGCCGAAGGTGTAGTTCTTCATTGCCAAAATAGCGATTGAAAGTTTTTTTTTTTTTTTTTTTGCATTTGACAGCAGTCACTGTGGCAAAGATTTACATACATTACCTTCTTCTAATGACTTTTTGTTGTTGTTGTTGTCGTTTTGTTTGGCGGTTTAACGACCACTATGAGCAATTCTCAGGATTATAAGCACTCTCCTGTAGTGGCGTGGGTGGGTAGTCGTCCTTGGGAAGCGCCGACAAGGCTGTAATGATGGTGCTGCTAAAGTTAGAAATGCGTCACGACAAGTAATTTGATGTATGGAAGTTTCACACGTAAAAAAATTCCTTGCAATTAAAAGCTCACCTATTTCTTTTTTTTTTCTTTGTTTTGTAGTTTAACAACCACTATGAGCAACTCTAAGGGCTATAGGCAGCCTTCAGGCCCTAATTTAGGGCCACTAGTTCCAGAGAAGGGAAAGAGTCAGCACAATCACATGACCCATTTCTCATCCGGGACTCGAACCCGAGCCCATCTCGGACGAATGGTTAAAACCCAATGCCTGAGACTGCTCAACCATTGGGGTGGCGATAAATTTCCTATTTTTGATTTTAATTTGTCATTTAGTTAGGTGCTGTGCGTTTTTGGTGCTCCGGGATTGGGCCAGGCACAGATTCATATCATACACACTTTTTCCGCTGTCTAATCTAGCTTAATGTTTTCAAGCGTGTTTGATATAAAATTAAATTTGCTTTGAATAAGTTTTCACAATACAGTGAAACTTGTGCTGGCGATCTGGACTCTCATTCCGCTGTCATCTGCCAAAATCGGCAATTTCGTCTCGCACGGATGCTATCATTAATGGAAACAATGCATACGAAGCCTTTATTTGGCGGTCGCCAGCAGGACACGGACTGCCATTTTTGAAACGCATAAAGGAATATACCTGCATTTCATGGTCACCAATACGCGGAACTTATTGAAAAATCTTAAATGAAATGAGAAACTCGCCGTCTATGTACGATATTTAAAAATACAAAAGATATTTACAGATAAAATACCCCACTAGCACTTTCGGGGTAACATTTACCCCATCATCAGGTGGAACAGAGGCAATGTAGTACTCCTTTATATAGTTGAGCAACGATGCATTATAGGTAAAAATCATCAAACGTCGCATGGGTCGTGACCGTTGCCATTATAACAGCGTAAAGAGTATAATTTCACAAGTTATTAGTTTAACATATCAGTACACTGTTTTGTTACAAATACAAAGTTATGATCAATTTTATATATTGTTGGAATTGTAAATATATATTACTATAATTTAAAGTTCAGGTTAGTAATACGCTCTTTCCAAATTCTTGATATGTCCACAGGCAAGTAGTCATTACAGCATTTGTCCTCTAAAGCTTCAATATACATACTTTCAACAAAATGCAGCGAATGCATATATGCTGGAGTGTCCAGTAGCCTAATGTTTTTCCAGTCTGGTTGTAAAATTCCGTTTACCACATTCCTTAATAAAGCTGTGTTATTGCTGTTGGTTCGGATATCGTATTTGTGTTAATGGACACGGATACCCAAACTTCTTTGTATCGAGCCTACGGAGTTGCTAACATGTTCTCCTGTTGAGGGGTCCAGCAGTGGAATATTATACACACCCCATTTGTTCATAATATCTGTTGTTGCTCGATCCTTTTTAACTGATGATAGGAGGTTCTTCGAGCGGGTGCCGAATTGTATATTATGTTTTGAACAGATACGAGATAGTGTGTTAGTGATATGGGGTTGCTTGTCCAATGCTCCTACGAATCGTTTATTAGGCCTTGTATCTGGCTTTAGATTAATAGTTCGTTCACTGGATATTCTAGTGTATAACCTATTAATCATCATCTTGGGGTACCCATGTTTATCCGCTAATTTTAAAATGAACTGTATCTCAGATTGGAAATGACTATCATTTGAAGAATGCGTGAAGGCTCTTCTAAAAAGAAAAATTGATAGCAGAAAATTTTTGTGGAGTTGGATGTGAAGAGTTAAATGGGATAGGGCTGTTACAATCAGTAGGCTTTCGATACACACAAAAGGACAGTGAGTTAGTATTTGAATCACGAAATAAACGAAAATCCAAAAAAGGCAGAGAGAAATTAGGTTCAAGTTCTATCGTGAGCCCGATAGTAGGAAATACTGACGATAGTGCGTCGGCGAATTGTTTTAAATCATATTTTGAGTGAAGCCAGAACACAAGAATGTCGTCGACGTACCTAAGGAAGAAATCTTGTTTAAGAAGTTGCAGTTAAGCCGTGAATTTAAAAATGTGAAATACCTGTTTCTTTTTCTCTCCCTGTCAACATTCTTCATGAGATTCTAAATGGTGGATGGTCCTTGTAGTCTGCGTTCTTAGAATTTCGTTTGCAGACGGTATGGTTTTCTGTTAACTAGAGTGCGCATATTCGACCTTTAATTGTCCTAAATGAAAGCGTGAAGCCGACATGGAGTTCATCCTCCTTATTCCAACAAACCTAGCCTTCTCACATAGCTGCCGTATTGTTTGATCAGACTCGATGACCCTATCCCGATGGGTAAAGAACATAACCCTGACTTCAAGGAACAGAAAGGATGGGGAATATGTGATACTTTCCATTTCCTCTGGGAGAACATATGGTAGAAGCGCCCGATTGTCGACAACTACGCCTTTTCCAAACACCTAACCACATTCCTCAGTCTGACTTCCAGCTCTTAGTGAGAGATTTAGTGAATAACTTTCTTAAACTACAAAATGGCAGGAAGGAAAGAACAAGCACTTCACAGCATGCTGCATTAAAAAAGATACGCATTTTTCATTTTATTTTCAAATGTGGAGGGGAGATATTTTGGCAAATTGAACCACTCTCCATTTGGCGGTCCCCTGTCAAGACGGTCATTATTGCACGGAATCGTTCATGACCTTGCTAGACAGATTTCAGTATATATTCAGTATAGAAACAGAACAACCTTTTCTCGGGTAGGTGCTTACTAATACTCAAGTCACTTCCCGGAATAACTTTCTCCATCGGCAGTGTTGTTGCTTTCCAAGGGCCGCAAATTATACGTCTTGCACCCGGGCACCAGTTACCTTCGATAAACTACTGGTCGCCCGTCCCTAATTTGGGGCCACTGGTGGGGCAGGTCTCGGACCGTAGGACAAGCACACCACCTATGTTTTACCCTCCGCTTACTTCTGGCGAATGGTCAGAAGCCGGCGCTTCAGACAACTCGGTCACCGAGGCCGCACTTTTATTAATTAACAGTTCTTTTTCAAAATCACAAGTGTTCATTTGTCTTTGTGACTCCCCCTCCCCTCGCCTGATTTCTTTGTGAGTAACATTTTGCGAGAATTTCCTATTGCCGTAATTCAATTTTCTGGTAAAGGCGTATACCAAAGTTTTTGTTTGCAACGACTGTTCTGCTTCTTAATGTCCAATTTAGGAAGTTCCTTTTGGCATCGGGTTGACTTCTTCATGACGAAAAAACTTTGTTATAATAAAACTATAGCTATAAGAGATTTCATACGGCAATACGTTTTCGACGATATTTACGTTTTATATGAGGAAACTCAAAGAGTAAAGGCAGTTCCGTTGTATTTACGAAAAACGAAGTAAAACTTACATAACTATTGCATTATTTTTCAGTTTTGTTTCCCTTCAGTTCCACACACGTTCTGTAACAGTCCACAATCTTCTTGATCCCATCAGAGAAAGTTTTCAGCTGTCTCTGGAAGCCATGTATATGCATCTCTCTTTTCAACTCTTCATCATAACCAAGTAGCAGACCACGTAATGGTTTTTAAGTGGACCGAAAAGATAAAATCGCTTGATGCGAGATGCGAGCTGTAAGGTGGATATGGAATAACTTCAAACTTGAAGTTATGAATTGTCGTTCCGGTTACAGTTGTTGCCTGGGGGCAGCATTGTGGTACAAGGGACAGTTTGTCCGTGTTCCTCGTAATGTTTCAAAATACGTAAGCTCATGCACATCCCGAAACAAGGTTAGCAAGATGTTTTTGACAGAGGGGACAATTTGAACTTATATTTTGCTGGGGATGAAGGGTTTTTTCACTCCATACTTTGTATCTTGCTTTCAGAGTCAAAACGGTGCACCCAGGTCTCATCCCTAGTGACTATGCTTTCCAGTAAACCTGGACCTTCTTCATAAAACTGCAAAAACTGGGTGGAAATATTCACGTGCTGTTGTTTATGTTGATCGGTTAGCTGTTTTGAGACCCACTTGGTCCACACTTTCCGCTATCCTAAGTCTCCATGCTCCATTGCCTTGGCAGAACCATGACTAATGTCTAACAGAGCCACAACACATACACAGTAATCCTTCAGTCTTCTTGAATGAGGGAGTTCGGGACGTTGACGGGCGTCCTGATGAATTTTCGTCAGTTAGATTTGTTCAGATGGATTTAAACCTTTCTGCCCGTTCATAAACTTTTTCTGGCACATTATCACCATACTGTGCTACCATTCTTCTATAATTTCAGCTGGGTTGACCCCTTCTGCTCAAAGAAATCTTATTATGTCACGCTGTTCTACAGCTGTGCAATCGGAATGAGTTTCTCTCATGTTCAAACACTCATCACCGGAGCCAAACGGACATATAGTGTTGCGAGATGCATGTTCAAAATGTTCAAACACTCATCACCGGAGCCAAACAGAAATATAGTGTTGCGAGATGCAGGTACCACCTTGTATAATTGCCCTTATGATGTGTTAATGTTGCTCGCTGCTGTCGTTTACCGTATCAGTTTAGTTCACAAACTGCCTTTGCTTTTTGATTTACTCTCGTAATTCGAAAGCCGTGCTAATTACACCCAATAATTCAGTGTCATCTTTCGATCTTCTTCCCGCTGGTTGTTTCACCATGTTGACTGCGATTAGCAGACAAGGAAGCTTCCCCATTAATAATAACTAAAACTATTCCGTGAACTCATGGCAAATTTAAACAGAACAAGGATTACTTTCGCATTAGCTACAGAGGGTGAGTCGAAAGTTTTGCAATATTTGCATAAACGCATGTGCTGCTGCGGGTATGTCACATGTTTAAACTAGTTCAAGTCGCGCACTGCAGTCAGTCGAAAGAGATATAAAATGGTAGTCGTTTCTGTGAACAGCATTCGATGTCGTCGGTTTGTCTGTGGTTGGGACACCTAAAAGATGAACAGCCACAACCGGCTAATTAAGGGACGTTTGCTTTACGAGTTTGAACTCGGCCATAACGCTGCTTAAGCAACACGAAGCATTTGTCATGCAAAAGGGGAAGGTTCCGTGGATCACAATACCGCAAACAGATGGTTCAAGAAATTTCGCTCTGGTGACAGAAACCTGGACGGTCAGCCAAGGTCAGGTAGGCCGCAAACCGTGGATTCGGAGACCATGCCCCAAGCCGTAGAGGCAAATACGACAGCCAGCACTCGAAGATTATCAGGCAAGCTGGGGCATATCACAGACCACCGTAGTTCTTCATTTTCAGGACCTCAGCAAGATCTACAGGAGCTGCCGCATTGTCCCTCACGAACTGACGCCAGCTGAAGCAAACTGGCGAGTGGAAGTGTGCACAAAACTCCTAGGAAACCGGAGCGAAGTACGTTTTATCAAGAGAATTGCTACGTGCGATAAAAAGTGGGTCTATTTCCGTAATCCTAACACAAAACGGCAGTGGTTGAGCCCGGGCCAGTTTCCTGAACCTGTTGCCAAACGTGGGCGCTTCGAGCACAAGGTGATGCTTGCGTCTGGTGGAATTTCGAAGGGATAATCCATTACGAATTTGTTCCAGACGGTCGGACCATCAACGTCAACCTCTACTCTGAACAGCTGCAGCCAATGTGTGCCGTTTTGGAGGAGAATTACCTGACACTGGTGAACAGAAGGATCGCTCTCTTACAGCAGGACAATGCTCAGCGCGAACGACTCTGGCAAAACTCCAGGAAACATCGAACTGATGTCACACCCAGCATATAGTCCGGACCTTGCTCCCGTCGGATTATTACCTGTTCCGGTCCATGGCCCACTTCCTTCGTGGGCGACACTTCAACAACCAGGAGGAGGTAGCAGTTGGGGTGAAGGAGTTTTCGCCTCCAATGACAGGAACTGGTGCCGCCGCGGAATCGAAGAACTGGCAAATAGATGGATAAAGACGATGCAACATTATGGCATATACTTTGAATGCTAGTTAGCTTTCGTCGTAAAGGTATGTATGAAGACATAAAGTGATCCAAATATTGCAAAACTTTCGACTTACCCTCTGTAATAACGGGCAACAGAATGACGAATAAACCAACCTTAGCACTGTATCTGTTAAACTGAATGGACAAATTATAATAAACATCTACTTAATAACGTGATGCTCCTCCTTTTGACTTCACAACAGCAGCTTGATAAGGACACAATGAGATATTGAAAATATGGAGGTGGTATTACCGTTCGTGAAGCGAGGATCGCATGTTGCAGAGCATCCACAATTGCCTGTAGGGGTTGCCGGGCTCGAATAGATCTTTTCAATTCGTCCCACAAATTTTCGGTGGCGTTGAGATCCGTCCGGCGATTGAGGGAGCCATTCGAGTGTGGTAAACTCACTTGAATGCTCTTGGGGCCAGTTGGTCGCTACTCGGGATGTATGCGTGGCGTTGTCCTTTTGAAAGATGACGTCTTGGTATGAAAAGAGAATAGTTACAAACGGTGTAGATAGTCGGCGAGAATGTTCACATACCTTGTGCCGGTGACGGAGATCTCGACAGTTATGAAAGCTTCCAAGGAAGGCCATGTAAACGCACCCCACACTGCCTCCAACTATATGTATGACTCCAACTAGGCAAGCTGCGTCCATCGCTTTACTCCGCACACGCACACCAACGGCGAGATACAGTTGAAACCGTGATTCATCAGACCAGATGACGTGTTTTCAATCTTCCGTACTCCAATTGCGATAAGACTTTGCAAACCGCATCCTAGTCATTCGGTACCAAGTAGTCAGCAAGGACTGCCATAGCCTATTTTTTGCATGGTACGACGGATAGTCATTGTACATGAGTTTGTGGGCGTGCCCTCATCAAATTCCGACATTATCTGCTCCGTGGTAGCCATGTCATTCCTTGTAACGATGCGGAGCAGTCTGCACTCACCTCCAGAGTCAATCGCACGTTTACGGCCACATTTCTCCCTCTGGTTGGAAGTTTCGCCGTATTTCACGTAGTCATGGGATGCACAGGCAACGGTCTGATGTGGAAATCTCAGCAGTTGCAGTGAACGAACAACCGGACTTCCTCGCAGCTACTATCTGGCCACAGACAACCTCACTTACGTCGCTGCCTTTACCCATGATTACTTTTCCGTGGCTGGTTTCCAATGCGTAGAGACCTGCTCTGTTTATAAGGATTGCCAGTTTCACGTGATTGGACGCGATATTTCGGCTTTACATTTTGTTATTGGAGTGTATATAAAAATGTGTCCATTCAGGGTATAATAATTACGCATAAAACATTATTTCTCAACTTGTAAGAAACTTAAAATTTAATTTCATGCTGTGTGGTATTACTCATAAAAAAGGGGACGATGACCAAAATGAACATCACATAAAAGCAGAGTTTTGCATTTAAGTGAAATGTGTTCAATATGTGTTTATTGTGTGGGGTGTTAGTGACGTATTAAAAATCTTATGAAACGAGTTAATGGGGGAACTTCGACATACTTTATTTAGTGCAGTGAGTAAGGCTCA
Source organism: Macrothele yani (assembly GCA_039090855.1). NCBI lineage: Eukaryota > Metazoa > Arthropoda > Arachnida > Araneae > Macrothelidae > Macrothele > Macrothele yani. The sequence goes on along the minus strand of CM077022.1, from coordinate 1,652,454 downwards.
TTTACACTAAAATGCCTATTTTTACTAATTATTTTTGCACCGAATGTAACAACTAATCCTTATGTACAAGGGTTTTTCATAAATGATCAGGACTCACCTGGAATAAGAGACTCAACATCAAATAGAAGCCATCGCTCTTTCCACGTTTATAAGTGAGTCACGGAAAAATTCTCATTAACTGGAGAAATTCGAGGCCGCTGTGGTGCAGTGCAAGCATATCCGGCGCGTAACTGGAAGACCCTGGGTTCGATTCCCGGTGGCGGCCGATGAGAATTTTTCCATGACTCACTTATAAACGTGGAAAGAGCGATGACTTCTATTTGATGTTCCTGGTCCACGTCAACTGTGTATTTATGAGACTCAAGATGATGGTAGCCACACTGTCGCACCGTAACACATTCCACATACTCCCCATCCAAGTCAATACACTAGTAACTTCCTAATGGTTGTAGCATAGCAGTCTTTGGGGAGAATACGCACCAAGTGGCAAACACTTCTTTACAGTCAACATCGTTCTAGAATCTCCAGCTGCGCAATAATTCTTTCATCTTTTCAAACAAGCTATAATACGATAGGTGTAAATCAAGTGAACACAGCAAACTTGGTGACTGTGGAGCCGTGTGAAGTTAGTGTTTGTGTTGTTGCACGTCTAGCGTGAGTCTTGGCACTGTCATGTGCAACAGCACTTCCCGTAACGATTTCCCTTGGTGCTGGAAGCTTTTGGGGTTGTTGTAATATAATCATCAGCAGCAACCATGAGAAGATTCTCGTAGGTGTATGGTGCTAGGAGGCATCCGATTGCAATCGTCTTTTATTGTTTTACTACCACCCCATTGGCACTGATCTGGTAAACACAGGCAGCATAGGGAAGATGGTCCAAGAACAAAGTGCGTTCGGGGCCGACTTGGGAGGAAACCATCCACACATTCGCGTCCCCAAACGCAGGAAGACTGCGGGAATCCCCGGAAAAACAGCAGACTAGATGGCCGGCAGGACTGGGATTCGAACGCCAGTCAGAAACGTCAGCCTCCCACACAGTGCATAGCGACTTAACCAACTGCGCTATGCCGGTTGTCGTTGCAATATACTCCACTGTTTATTGTCCCCTTAGTAGCTACTCCACCATCATGATTCCCCCTCAATCGCGGAAGACTGAGGTCACCTGCTTGACAGCAGAGGAAGCTGCTCGAAATTTCTTGGGACGAGGACTACAGTCATGCTTCCACTGCGTGGATTGCAGTTTCTTTGCAGCAGTGTAGTAGAGCAATCACGACGCATCACCTGTAACCACCTTGACAAAAACCCTTCGGTGTACTGATTGTGCACCGCGAGCAGTTTATGACGTGCTTAAATCCTTGTTTCCTTTTGTTGAGGGGTCAGTTCGCGTCTGGCACCCAGTACGCCCACACTTTCTTCGTTTTCAATTCCTTATGGATTATCACATAAGTGTTGCATGGTACAGACCTGTTGGATGTTACAATTCGTCAATTGCCACGTGTCTGTTGTCCACAATAATTTCGGAAACACGCTGCGCATTTGCTGGCGTGCGTGCGGGATGTTGCCGGTCGACCTGGGCTGATCCCTTTCGTTACAGTTTCATTTCCGTGGTTGAAGGCTTCAAGCCATCGAAAAACAGTGCTGAGGACAGGTTCTGCTGCACCACATACCGCCCTTAACCGAAGGTGAATGTCAGCAGGTGACACGCATTCCTCCCGGAAGAACAATGTGGTCCAACATTGTCCGTGGTAATCTCCTTCCATGTTGTTGACCGTCCTAGCGTGCGACTGATCTAAGAAACGTGTGTGCGCTAGACGCGACGTACTCGAGACTAAGCTGCCATTTTGCGGGTTAATGCTTTTTACTAATAGTCCCATGTTGCCAATAGTTTTACTAATAGTCAGTGTTGCCATTCATTTACAGATGACCCTCGTATAACACAGTCAATGAAGCTTTATTTTAAGGAAAATGATATAATATACTTACCCCATTCATGCCGTTAGGATACGTACAAGATTCTCCATTAATCCTATAACCCCAAAAGAAGTTCCGAAAGAAAAAGTTTTGCATATTGGAGCATCTGAAAAAACAGTAGTTCTGCAAGGGAGAGAAAAAAAACGATTAAAAAATAGAAAATGTCCATATATTTCGGTGCGCGTGCACACACACACACACTCTCTCTCTCTGCTTGAAAAATTGCACTGGGCGTGCTTCAGCAAGCAGGTAGAGCACACGTAACGACAACTGTTACATTAATGTTTTTATATACTTCACAATTACAACGGTATTTAAAGTAGAGGTCTGCACGGGTCTAAATTTGGAAAGCCCAGCTCAGCCCGGGTCCGAACTTTAGGGAACTGGCCGGAGACCGACCTGGCTTAGAATTTCTAATTTACGGACCGACCCGACCTGCTTCAGACTTTCATCAAGCGTTCTCGTAGGAATTCCTCCTACAGATGAGGTTTAGACCTTCCCATTTCAGGCTCTTACACATGTCCAGGCTTTCCTTCTTCTACACTTAAGTAAAAACAAGGTAGCCCCGATTTCCAAATATGAAAGCAAATACTTCGCACTTCCTCATCTCCGTTGTACCGTTGTAGCAACGAATCGCTCCAGAAGCTTGTTTTGGCTAGGTGAAGCTGAAAACTTTGTTTATGTAAACACTTGTCGGAACAGAATGAAAGCCACTTGTTTTAGTCGCTAGAGACAACGGAATTTGATTTAATCCTTTAAAGAAATAAACCTTCCCATTTCAGGCTTTCGTTTTACAGCCAGACATGTCGGTTTCAGCTCTAATTAATGAATGCAATCCGTGGCGTATGGAAGCCTTTTGTTTAACTCAGTGAACTTCGCCATCAGATTATTTAACAAGGCAGTCTTCGTTTTGTAAGGCGAAACGAAAAGAATTTTTTAACCCAACAGCAAAATGTTAAACCTTGCGGTACAGGCACGGCGCGGCCGGAGCTAGGAATTTTCCTCTTAAGAGATGAAAGAAAAACCCCAGCTCGGGCTCGTGCAGACCTCCAATTCAGATATGCCGTGGCATTTAGATTGCAAGACCGTAGTTACCCGGGGAGGGGAAAGAGGGGCTAGAAGGGTCATATCAGGGGCGTAAGTTCATGCTCGGAGGAGGTGGCGTACCCAGAAATTAATTTTTAGGGGGTGCATATCGTTGCCGCAATGTCAAAACCACGAATGCGAAATTTTGTAGTTTGAATTATCGCTATTTAAAAATTAAATTGCATCAAAGAATCACTTCTGCAATTACATCAGACTGTTCAAGCACTATATATAACATTTACATCGAGTTGCATATATAACATTTACACGAATAAAATTTTATATGATGTAAAGTCAACAATCGAAGAATTCTCACACTCTTGGTTTTATCAATGCCGCTAAGATATCATTTCTTCCTAAAGTGACGAAAAAAGATGTGCATGAGAACAGGCATTTTTATATTTCTCAAATACTATTAATTACAAAGTAACGTTCATTCTACGTTTTTGTTTTCCTGCTATGGTATGTACTCAAGATAAAAGGCTTACCTCCTCCTTCCCCCAGCCCCACCATTCATTAGACTGACGCTCTGACCACTACAGCATACAACATTAATTCGCTCTCTTCTTTCTTTGGCGGCATACGAGGGGGGGGGGCGTATGTGACCTCATCTGACCATTCCAAATAAAAAAGTAACCAAGGGCAATTTAAGGAAGACCAAAATGGCTGCACTAGCAAAGTAACGTCACCGACAATTTTTTTCAATTTTTAATACTAGACAAAATTATTTTGAGGGTGCCTATGGCCCTTTGCACCTGCCCCCTCCCCCTGGGTACGCCACTGCTTTGAGGGACGTAGAAAATAAAAATGCACAACGTGTCAATAAATTAGCTGAAATTTTTAACTGAAAAAGAAAGTACCAAGTACAGCCAAAATCACTACATTATTCTTGTGCGCAGAGAGAATGTCATAAACATATGGAAAGTAAAGAACAGCATTTCTACGTCACAGCAGCATATTCATTCATTCTTATTATATGTTTCGGAACTGAACTTCCTGATTAGCCCAATATTTTTATCTTTAAATTTTTGCTGCAGTTTAAGACCTGGCGTATGTCTACCCAGTCTTGTAATTACCAATTTCTGTTCCAACGGATGTTTCAGCAAATAAAATCAAAAGTATTCATCATTAAGAAGACGAACCTTTAGCTTCTCACATTTCATTATTTATATAAAGGTGTTAAGATGTCACTGACACTGTTTCACCGATGAAACAGAAGAATGACACTAATATAATCCTACTGGATTATATTAGTGTCATTCTAACGCAAAGACAGAGCAAAGAAAGTGATTGCATTTTTTCCGGTAACAAAATGAAATGGGCACTGTGGAAATTTGCTCCCATGCGTTTCTACCAAACATGCTGAACTGAACAGAACTACCTGAGTAGTAAAAGGAATGTAACGCAGAGAGACGTGACATTTCTCGATGGAATTCCTCCCACAGAAGAGGATTAAATTTGACTACCTAGTTTTGTTACAAATGTAAGCGCACTTCCTCTTCCACACTTAAGTGTAAACAAGATACCTTCGATCCTCAAATCAAGCCCACGTGTTTTAGTCCGTAACCCTGCGTGTAGGTCATTTCATATCAAATCACGTCCGAAAGGGGTCCGGGTTCGAATCCCGGTGAGACATAGATGTTGTGTTTCTCCTACGGCACTGGCTCTCTCCCTTCCCTGGAACCAGTGACCCTAAATTAGGGACGAGCGACTGCCCATTGAGTTGTTCACGGTGGTCGTTAAACCTCCAATCAAATCAACCAATGAAATGGGCATTTCCTATCTGACCCGCTTTGATGTTTATAAAATTTAGTACATTTATTGTACTTTATGAAAGAAATATTCATGCCAAATTTCAAAAGGTTATTTATACTTTTTCAGGAATTAGTAGCATCTAAAGTTTGGAAAAAAATGTACGTTTTCACACACTGACCAACGTAAATTAGATCATTTCTACACTTTCACTTGAGATACAGAATTCATAGTAAGCTCATTTCAAAGCTGTTTAAAAGCCTTTTTAAATTACACATAACTAAAAAACAGAAACAAAATTCAAGGTCAACGATAAAAGTACTTGACTTCTAATTCCTCAAAATAGGTCCCTCTAAAAATTGAATATATACATACACGGTCGACTCACATTATTGTGACCACCAGCTAATATCCGATTGACCAACGTGTGCAGCGCGGACAGCAGCTAGACGGGCTAGGAGTGACTCAGTAAGGTGCTGAAAGGTGTTCACAGGTATGTGGAGCCATGCTGACTGCAGTGCATCTGACAGCTGCTGGAGGGTGCGTGGTAGAGGATCCATACAGCAAACAACACGATCGAGGTGGTCCCACAGATGCTCAATTGGGTTTAAGTCTGGGGAATTAGGGAGCCAGGGAAGTACTTTGAAGTCTTCATCGTGCTCTTCCAACCACTCTCGGACATTTCTAGCAGTATGACACGTCGCACTGTCGTGCTGGAAGATCCCATCCGCCCCAGGGAAGACAATCAGCATGTATGGGTGTACGTGGTCTGCAAGCATGGATTCATAACGAATTCGGCCCATAGTGCCTTCCACAGGTATGAGTGGACCCAAAGAATGCCACGAAAACATTCCCCCAGACCATAACGCTGCCCCCACCGGCTTGTGTTCTTTCAGCAATGGTTGAAGAGTGTTTGTTCTCCGATGTTTCTCGCCTTGTACGCCAAGGTCCACTCGTTTGTTGAAGCAGAAAACGCGACTCATCGGAGAAGGCAATCCTTTGCCAATCAGCGGAGGTCCAATTCCGATACTGCGGTGTAAATGTAAGCCTTTTCTGCCGATGCACCTTCGTTAGCATAGGTGCAGTGACCATCCGTCTACATCGGAGTCCCATACGCAGCATGGTTCGCTGAACTGTCGTTTTAGACAGACTTCCGGTGGCTCCCTGGTTCATTCGGCCGGTTCATTCCCCTGTAGCGTGTCGATCGGCCCTCACGCACCTTGGAAGCCGACGTTCACGTCTCACATCAATGGCACGTGGTGCTCCGCAGTTTCCACGTCGCTTATTCGCAATTGTGCCATTTCTCCAATCACGATACACTTTAACCACAGCAACACGCGAACAGTTCACAAACTGCGCTGTTTCAGAAATACTGCCACCCTTGGCCTGAAAGCCGATAATCATCCCTTTTTGCAAATCTGATAAATCGCTCCTTTAATCCATGACAGCAACGAGTGATATGTTTTCAGATTGCGTACAGCACACCTTATATACCCCCGAAGCCAGCTCACGACACGTACCTTCTTTCATTGGCTACGTGCTGTTGACGTCAAAAGTAGGAGGTGGTCACAATAATGTGACTCGACTGTGTATATATATACATGTGTACTTAACTTAAACATCTTACTTAAACTATTAACTACAAGTGTATCAAATTTCATTCTGGGATCATAGTAAAAAAATAATACAGTTCAATCCATTGTAATAGCAATTGATAAAACGGGCATGTTTTTCTCTTTAAACCTTTTAAATTTGGTAAAATTGTGTAGGCTTATTGTGATTTATGAAATTAATATTTGTGGCAAATTGGTGTTCATTTTTCCAGTTTTCATAAACTTACCTTCATTTCCTTCTTTTCTCAGCCTTCCTCAAACAAATATACCTATTTTGATTTTAGTCTCAGCGCCTCTTTTAACCCCCCCCCTCCTCCTTCTAGTTGATTGGGCATACCATTCGACAGTTCCCTGGTGCGACCAGCTGCTTTCGTAAGGATTTCCTCGTGCGTGGAGTTCGGAAAGAATAAAAAAATCCTTCGAATGTTCCACAAAATTGGCTAATTTTTTTGCAAATTTCGTAAATAGCTAGATAGAAATTGCATGGGAATTGGCTGAAGTTTTTTTAATTAACCATGAGAATTTTTTTTAGTTTCCAGGTGGTTGGCGTACATAGAATTCTATTAAAAAATTTCAAGGCTACTTGTAAACGTTTTTTACCAATACACTTGAAATTTTAGGGATCAGCATATGTTAGCAAATCGTGGGGTATGTAAAAATTTTGGACAGTTTCACGAAAAATTCACGAAAAAAGATTTCGTAATCTTTATTCCTAGTCCTCCAGTTAAAGAAAGGCAGAGAGGACATCTTGGCAGTCAGTCAAAATCACGTCAGTGTGCTAACTTTCCCGTGTGAACTGTCCGAACAGGTTCAGAGACATCTGAGCTAGGTGTAAGCCTCCACTAGTTGCTAGTAAGTGCTTAAATAGAGGGGTTGTGGTTTTTTTAGAACTTACCAGAAAGATTCTCAGATAAAAATATTCTTGTTTTGTTTCCTTGTTATTCATCGGTGAGGAATATTAAAATACTTTGTCGACTGAACATGAAGAAACGTGAGTAGATTAAGTATTGTTGCAATTCTATTGATAAAAGTGATCATTCCTCAAGAAACAAAAACTTGGGTTGGACCTGTGTCTCAATGAATGCGTGACTTATTACAAAGCATTTCATTAGGAGCGAAAGTCTGTGATACTGGGGTCCTAAGAAAAGTTCTGCACACTGTCCATTTTTGAGAAAAGTGTGAAGTAACGGAGAAAACTTACCTTATTGCCGTTCAATGTACTCCTCCTCTGATAATGACAGCTTGCCAGCGGTGAGGTAGGTTCTAAATGCCCCGTAGTATGCCATCTTTGTTCAGCTGTCGTATTACTCGGGTCACGTCCAATGACAGTTCGCCCAGCGATTCGTAAGGATGCCACGGATCCTATTTTTTAACTTTGGGAAAAGACCAAAGTCGGGTGGTGAGCTCAGGGCTGCATGGTGGGTGGGATAAAGTTGCCCAGCCATATTTCGACAAAAGTCCCCGTACCGACGCTGCACCATGACCCGATGTGTTCTCATGCAGCAAGACCGCTCCCGCTTCCAACAAGTTGGGGTGATTTTGACGAATTTTCGGTCTCAATTTTGTCCTCAGAAAGTCATGGTAATATTGTGCGTTGACGTTTTGCCCTACCGGCACTCGATCAGAGACCACAACACCCTGGACATCGTACGCAAAAATCATCATTTGCTTTACTTTGATTTGTTGTCGACGACACTTTGAGGGGCGTGGGGAATTTGGATTCCTCCATTCCGCTGATTGTGACATCAGTTCCGGCTCAAAATCACGGGTTCAAGTCTCATCAATTGCGGCAATTCTGTTGAGGAAGGTGTCGCCCTCCCTTACGAACCTGTAGAGGTGATCCTGTGTGATGCTCACTCTGACCGCTTTCTGCTCGGGGGTAAGTTAAAAAAATCACCACCCAGCGCGCGGTGATTTTTCTTTTTCCCAGTGAGTCGGTCAAAATCCGGTGAAGAGACATGGTGGACAAATTTGCCTGATGAGCAATCTCCTCGACTGTCAAACGGCGATTCTCTTCGAGAAGCGTTGGAGCAATGGTGACAGATGGTTTGTCTGTCGCCGTTTGAGGTCGGCCTGAGCGGTGATAATCTTCGATGCTGCTTCGGCCAGCACGAAAGCGCGATGCCCAGCGAGAAGTTGTGCTTCGATCAAGAGTTTCTTCCCCACAAACTTCTTGCAAGGCAGTGTGGATCTGTGTCGGAAATTTTACACGCAGAGGTTCTATTTTCACGTACGAGCGCTGGTCTAACGCCGTAACTCGACCTGAAGAGCTGCACGCTTCCATTTCCAAACCCTCCCACGTCCACACAGCAGATAATAGCGCGTTGTTCTGACACCACTGCGTTGCTGAGAGTCTGACCTTGACATGACGCAATCATTTTCCCGATTGCATCATCCGATCCGTTTTAGATTAACGCGTGCAGAACTTTTGTTATGACCCTCGTAGTTGCAGAAAATTCGTATTATAATACTACAAAACAATGAAGCATCACATGAAGTTTCAAACAAACTAGAGGCTGGAGAAAGTTTTGCTAATTTAAACTTTACGGATGCTGTGCATACTAAAACGGCAATTGATTCATTAAACAGATCTTTACAATATTCTGATGAATTACCAATAAAAAAGAAATCAAAACAGAAACAAATGCCCATAGGGAAAATTTGAAAGAACTGGCATTTAAAGAAAATATTTTAGGAACTGAATCAGGTGATGCTAATGAAGATGATCTGTCAGCGAAAACAGAATATGAGATAATCAACTAAACAAACAACTTAACAAATGGACAAACAGAAGTACTGCCGGAGCAAACTTTTCTTATCTGAAGGGGCGACACTTTAACTTACGCCCCTTCGAGTTCAAAAGTTCTCCACTTATCATATAGTACGCAATTTTTACTTTATCATACCTCCATTACAAGAAAGTATTGTGATCATTCAAAAATTGCACTTCCGGTTATTGACAATTTTAGTAAAAATGCAAAAGCTATGTATAAACCCAAGCACGAACGGTTGTTAAGTATCATATAAAACGTATAAGTTATGTGAAAGCCTATACGAACCAGTACTAAATAGAAATGTAGAACGGAGAACGAACCCAGGGCCCTGGAACGAACCAGCACTGGCCGAGGAGTTCTGGATCGCTCACAGCATCGTTTCACGAGCTTGGAGAGCATTTCAAACGACAGGAACAGCTGTCCGAGAGTTTAGCAGTGGTCGTCCACGAGCAACCACGGCGGCGGACGACCGGTATATTGTCCTACAGGCGAGAAGAGACAGACGGCAGACAGCGGGAGAAATCGTAAGGCACATGCAACAGACAACTGGACGTCCGTTTTCGCGTTTTACCGTGGCCAGGAGGCTGCACAAAGGTGGTCTATTTGCACGACGACCAGTACGGTGTGTGCCATTAACGCCTGCTCATCGGAGACTGCGGTTTCTGTGGTGCCAGGAACACAAGAACTGGACACATCAGCAATGGGGTCGATCAAAAGAATTGTTACGTTTCATCAAAAGAATTGTTACGTGTGATAAAAAGTAGGTCTATTTCCGTAATCCTAACACACAACGGCAGTGGTTGAGCCCGGGCCAGTTTCCTGAACCTGTTGCCAAACGTGGGTGCTTCGAGCACAAAGTGATGCTCTGCATTTGGTGGAATTTCGAGGGGATAATTCATTACGAATTTGTTCCAGACGGTTGGAACACTAACGCCAACCTCTACTATGAACAGCTGGAGCGGATGTATGCCGTTTTGGAGAAGTACTCGGCGCTGGAGAACAGAAAGCGCGCTTTCCTACAGCAGGACAACGCTTGGCCTCATACCACACGAACAACTCGGCCAAAACTCCAGGAACTTCAAGGCATCGAACTGATGTCACACCCAGCATATAGTCCGGACCTTGCCCCGTCGGATTATTACCTGTTCCGGTCCATGGCCCACTTCCTTCGCGGGCGGCACTTCAACAACCAGGAGGAGGTGGCAGCTGTGGTGAAGGAGTTTTCGCCTCGAAAAACAAGGACTGGTACCACCGCGGAATCGAAGAACTGGCATACAGATAGCTAAAGACGGTGTAACACGATGACCTATACTTTGAATGCTAGTCAGCTTTCGTCGTAAAGGTATGTATGAAGACATAAAGTGCCGCCCCGGTGGCGCAGTGGTCTAAGCGATGGCCTCTGATCATTCGTCCGAACGGGTTCCGGGTTCGAATCCCGGTGAGGCATGGATGTTGTGTTTGTCTTACGGCACTGGCTCTCTCCCTTCCCTGGAGCCAGTGACCCTAAATTAGAGACTGGCGACTGCTTATAGCCCATTGAGTTGCTGACGGTGGTCGTTAAACCTCCAATTAAAAAAAAAAAAAAAAAAAAGACATAAAGTGATCCAAATATTGCAAAACTTTCGACTCACCCTCTGTAATAATAATAAAAAGAACCTTATCAATCAGCCAAGATTCCAGTTTCAGGAGAGAAATGGGACTTCTGACGTATATCTCTATTTTAAGCTTCCATTTCTCGAGTTTCTTTTTCTTGTATAAATAATGTTACCTCTTACAGTTTTATTCTGAACGCAACACCGGAATCTCCAGGTTTCTACGTGCGTTTTGGCAACAACTGGGAGATAGCAACTAGTCAAAAGGAAAGTAAAAGCTGATGCTCTTGGTGTGAGGGGAGAAAACACCGATATAGTCTGTAAGAAGTGTGACGACGAGTCGACGATATTATGGTCTTGAAAAAAAGATTATCTCTCAGATGTTCTAGTTTGTTTACAAAGTACCAACTTCTGTTATGTAAGTTAGGCTTGTTGATAATTCAGCGAATGATAGAATTCAAATTGTTCCTACTTAACACAATTCATGTTCGAATTTTGAAGACTGCTGTGTGGCAAGCGAAGAGCAACCAGTAACTGAGGACAGAATATAAGTTGTAAGTTGCATTTATTTAGCCTCTTATTTTGCCCGTTGGAGTATTCTTTCAAGTGATAGTGTATTAGCATTAAGAATTAAGTGACTATTTTACTACAGCAATTTAACTAGCAAGTAACAATATAAAAAAGGCATTGTACACCAGGCCAGTAGTCAAGATTCTAGAGGTGGGTGGGCAAGATTCTAGATGTTCAAAATTCTATGTGTTTTCAGGGTGAGCAATTATGTCGGGTATACATACTGGTGCGCGGCTGCCTTTTCCCCGCCGAAAATGCGAGGGTGGGAAAACTGCTGACTCAAGGTAGCCGATGCCTCCCTGCCGTCCCCCCAGCTACGGGCCTGTTCTAGACTCACTTTCTAACCATAACTAACCACTGTCTTTATTTTTCGAATCTTTCTGAAACACCTCGTATTCTTACCAAACACCCTACAACCTATTAACTAATTTGCTAATCCCTTAATAACTGACGGACCAACTGTCTTTGTGAAGATATGTGAAATTTTAGCAACGTCTCATATTGCGTTTGAAGACATTCATTTATACCATACAGAGTCGAAGTTAGAGTTAAGCATTAATATTGATAAAGACTAAAGTTTGAAACATAAAAGGCCAGTTCTGCACTCACCTGCGTTAAAGTTCCATTGTACTGAGCGCAAAGGCTTTCTGGAGTACTTTCACACGATGGCGTTACTGTTGTGCTTGTGCTTGACTCTGAAATATACATTCATATGCTTATTACAATAAGATTAATTTCCACATAAAAATTAAAAGCAGAACAAGTGCGCGTAAATTTTGAAAACCCAGTACGTATCTCCGAAAGTTTGAAAGAGAATAAAGATAATTTTAGTGCTTTTTTTTTTCTTTTGTAAAAAAAAGATCGTGCTTGTGTTATCGGTTTGTCCGTCCGTCCGTCCGTCCGTCTGTGGACACAATATCTCTGCAACTAATAGTCCGATTTGAAAAATTCTTTTTGCGTTGGGAAACTTGAAATGTGCAAATGATGATCCTTTATTTGTTGTTTTTTTCAAGGCGCGCACTTTTGCCGCTAGAGCGCGTAAATGCAGATGATATCGAATTCAAAACCCATTTTATTCCATACATTTGCTTCTAAATGTCCGATTGAAAAAAATGTTTTACCTTTCGATTCCATTTATGTCGAAGACTATTTTAGGTATAGTCACTTTCTTAAGTTCCACATAGATCTTCCGCTGGGTGCGTAAAAGAAAACTGCGTTTCCCCCGATATCTCAGCTTCAACTTCTATTTGAAAAATCCTTTCTGCAGCGGATACAGCTCCTGATGGGAAATCTTTTGCATATAATTTCTAATTTTTGGTAAGAAACGGTTTAGCCACCAGGAGGCGTAAGTGTTAATTTTTGCTTCTGTTGCATTTGCAGCAAAATCTGAGAGCTTCTAAAATCTCGATTGAAAAAAATTGTTCATAGACCGATACCACTCACGGCGATAAACCTTTTGAGAATACTTTCTTTGTGAAATAATTCATGGTTCCTCCGCCAGGGGCCGTTGATGTATATCTTATTTTTGTCAATATATCTGCTTCTAAGAGACCGATTTGAAAAATTCCTTCTTTGTTGGATAGTTTCCACAGCGAAATGTTTTTCATAAAATTTCAAGATTTTCAAGTAATTCATAGACTTCTCGCTAGGGGGCGTAAATGTAAATTACAATTTTCGCGATATATCTGCGGGTAAAACATCGATTTGAAAACTTCCTTCTGCAGTTGATACATCTTCTGATGGAAAACGTTTTGCATATAATTTCTAATATTTGGTAAATAATGGTTTGACCACCAGGGGACGTAAGTGTTTATTTCTGGTTCTTATGTATTTGCAGCAAAATCTGAGCTCCTGAAAACTCGATTGAAAAAAATTATTTCGTGGCGAGATACCGCTCACATCGAAAAACATTTTGGGGATACTTTCTTCTTAATGCATGGCTTTTCCGCCAGGGACATAGGTGCATTATTTTTGTCAATATTTCTGCTTCTAAGAATCCGACTTGAAAAATTCTTTTTGTTGAAGAGCGTTTCCGCTGCGAAATGTTTCTCATATAATTTCAAAATTTTCTTAACGCACAAGTCTGCCAGCAGAGGGCGTAAGCTCACGTTTTCGTTTACAGCGAATATCTGCATTACCAAAAACCTATTGATAAACATCTTTCTTCGGTCAGATACTACTAATTATGCAAACTCTATGTGCGTATTTTCCTTCCAAAATAATGCACGATTTCACCGCTAGGCTTAACAGATTAAGCATAAGCCCTCTGCTTATGTTTAATCTGTTTTTCTCAATATCTCTGCTTCGGCATGCGCGATTTAAAAAACTCGTTCAACACCGAATGCCATTTACCTTGTGGAACACTTTAGGCTTGTATATGAGGAATTTTGCAGTTCACAGTTTTGTCGGAAGGTGATTTTTATGCACTTCAGTTTGCAGCTGTAAAAACACTATTGAGAAATTTCTTCTTTAAAGTATGCCATTCGCTACCCTAGAGATGTGCAGCATTATCCTCTTTAAACAATACACATACTTCCTGCTTGGGGGCGCAAAGGTCGAAACCTTTTTCTCGATATTTCTGCTTGCGGGAGACTTATTTGAAAAGTTATTTTTCCTTAGCATAGCTTCTTCCATGCAGAATATTTTCCGCCTCTTTTCAACTTTTCCATTATACAAAATTCTCCCGCTAAAAGGCTTAGAGGTATATGATGTTTCCTTCTGTCGTATATTCCTTCTTTTAACTGTTCGGTTTCAAAATATTTTTGTCTCTGATACCTTAATTGTTCTATGAGAAACTTTTTGTGCGCCATTTTTTTATTTTTGTATTATGTTTTTTAGCCGCTGGTGAAACTAAGCAGATGTTTCTAATTCTGGATGTTTTCATCGATTGTTGAAACCAGTTGATTATTTTCCTAACCGGTTCCACTGACTTTGAATAGCTTTGATAAATTTAATTCGCGTCAGTACGAATTCAAAAGACGTGCTCATTACAACCGAAAATTGGGTGTCATCTTTCTTGTTTAAACTGGAATAGTTAAAACAAGAAAGATGAAACAAGGAACAAATAAAATGAGCATAAAGATGAAAAAATGAACATAAGATGAAAAAAGGAAAACATTTTTTCAATAATTCTACAACTATTTTCTTAGTGCCAAATTATGAACATGCCATTTTATGCAAGATAAAATGGCGCAAATGACATTTAAAAACCTTTAATGATAAGTTAAACCCAATTTCGTTAGTACTTTCGGTCCTACTTTAGGATCAGATGAAATGAACACGACCTAGAGATCACACAGGTTATACACATCACTATTGATGTAAGCAATTAATGTCCTATGAAATAGAGTCAGCATTCACGGTGAAAGATAGGGTTATGACGTCCAGACTGTATGAGGTTCTTCCAGAGTCCCGATACAGATACCGGAACCACATCATTACAGCACCGGTCCATATTCTTAAGAATTAACACACTCTCTGTAAATAACAAAAATGACTTACTTGATGGGGTCACCACTACAGCCGCTTTGTCCCACTCTGGTTCATATATTCCTCCGCAAACAGTCCTTGCCAGCGTTGTGTTTTGTGCACCATTGCGGACACTCTATTTGTGTTCCATGATTCTAGTCTGTAATTTCCTGGAGGTAGAGCCGATGTATGCAGACTCCGAGTTACCTCCATCATTGGAGCGTAATGGGATATTGTAAATTCCTCATTTGTCCTTGTCTTTCACAGAATCTCGGTCGCTGCAGATCAGGGCACGGATGCTTTTTGTCCTTACCCTAAAGTCCATATGAAATTTTCGGCAGATATTCTTTAGGGCTTGGCGGCACATATTGTCCTGATCCCATATATCATGAGATTCGTACCTCACTGGACAGCGTGATAGTTGTCCGGTTCGAAACTCTATGAATTACACTTCGTATCCGGTCCTCAGGGTACCCGAAGGCTCGAGCCTGGTCTTTAATTATCTCTAGCTCCAAATTCCTAAACTGATAAGAGGACGAATGCGAGAAAGCACGTTTGGCCAAGAAATGAAAAGCTGACATCTTCTGACTCCAAGGGTGAGCCGACGTAAACGTAATAAGAGATGGAACTGCAGAAGGTTTGCGATAAACTGTCGGACTCAAAACTTTAGAAGTATGTTATGTACCAGTGAAATAGAGTGAAAAAAAATGCTAAAGTTGTTGATCTCAGTGGAGAAATGAAGTTACGAGCGCAGAGGCAGTGAAAGAATAAACCATGCATAGTTGTTAGGCGCGGTGACAAAAGGGTTAGGAGAAGTAGTTGCAAACGCATCAAAAGCAAACCCCAGATGCTTTTTATCCTCAGAGGATACCAGCCCCGAAGAACGGAAGCGTGACGACAGTAAAGCACCATCATCAACTCAAGAAACAAGAGGATTAAGGTTAAGACATCATCCAAATATTTCAATCCCTTGCATGCTGAGTAATCAACGAAATCTGAAAATGAGTTAACCTCGAACTAGTTGGACTGCTAGGAAACGGTTCTATTAGCGTTAGGCCTAACCTTTACTATTTTTGAAGTGGTGATTTAGTATAACTTACCTGGTCCCACCATTAATTTGTACATAAATTAAGCGACATGTCAAAATAAGTTTTTGGGTGTTTCTTTAAACAAACTTGTTTTTCTTCGCTGCTGCTCTGCGAAGGAGTATGGTGTCGGGTTCTGGTTTATAGCAGTTTTCTTTTTTATCAAGGTACCACGATTAAAAACATGAGAGAGAAATGCTAGTTTTAAAACTTAATTTCATTGCGGCATATGAGTTCTTACGATAACATCGTACGAGCTCGTATAAAACACAACGCTTACAGGTCCCAACCATGAGACTGGGTTGCCAATTTCAGGAAACCCTATGTCATTGTTGCCACGTAGACGATCAAAATTAATTAGCAAAATTTATGCCCGCAAGTTTTCAAACGGGGCTTGTCGCGGTGATACTGTCACAAGATCAGGGACCTGGGCTAGGAGCTGCTGCCGCACCTAGCCTATTACCCTGGCATTGCCCCAAGCGGCTACTACCTTTTCCGGTTCTTGCAGCATTTCCTGGACGAATAGCAGTTCACCGACCGGGACGATGTCATACGCGCACCTACTCACTTTTTATGTCCAAGCAGCCAGAATTCAACAGGAACAGTATCAAGCAGCTGTCTCAGACTATGGGAGCAGGTCGTGGCAAACGATGACGACTACATTCTGGACTGATTTGTACTTGTATATACGGTAATGAGCACTTTTCTCTTGCCTTGCATTTTCAGACATTGCTTTTTTGTCAACCCAATAGTATTGGTATTTTAGCGTTTAACTGTGTAATAATTCAAACGTTCACAGATGTCAAGTTATTCATCACCTTTTCATTTTAGTTTTAGCCAATGAATATTATTCAGTCCTCATACTTAAGGGAAGGAAGATGAACTTCCATTAAACCTGATTAACGGCACATGATGCTCTCAATATTTTAATACTACGATTGCATTAACAAAGAAATTATTCCTGGAAATAAGCAAAGATGCATAACTGAATAACTCTTTAAACCATAAAAGCACATTATTTTGCACATTTATTCCCTTAGTTTAGAACTTAGTCCCAAGCAATTTTAAAATCTGAAACTTTGTAATATGAAATACCCAAACCTTTAACGAAGAGTCTTAGCAATGCAAAACCTCACGATATGTATTAGCGTATACACCGATAAGCCATTACCTTATGACCACCGACTTAGTAAGCTGTAGGATCCCCTTTAGCACGCAAAACCGTGGCCACTCTGCGAGGCGTCGATTCGATGAGGTGGCGATAGGTATCCTGGGGTGTTTGGTACCATAATGTCATCAGCAGGTCCTCCAGTTCTTTTACATTTCGGGGTGGTGGTGATTTAGCACGCAACCCGCTTTTCCAAGTCGAACCACAAATGTTCGATTGGGCTCATCTCAGGTGAATTTGGATGCCAGGGCATTAACTGAAAGTCACCAGCATGCCCCTCGAACCACTCCTTGACGATTCTGGCAGTGTGGCATGGCGCATTATCCTCTTGGTAATGGCCATCACGATCAGGGAACATAGTTACCATGAATGGGTGAACTTGGTCAGCAACGATGTTCAGATACCTGACAACTGTCAGGGATTGGGCTATTGGGATAATGGGACCTAAAGTGTCCCAAGAAAGCATCACCCACAGCATAGCACCGCTGCTGTGGGCCTGTTTCCGCCCAACAGATGCCATAGCCTCCGCTGGTAATGGGCGTATCCGCACTCGGCCGTCTACGTGATGCACCAGGAATCTTGATTCGTCAGAGCAGGCCACTTTCTTCCAATCATCCACCGTCCAATCTCGATGATCTTGGGCCCATTTCATGCGTTGTTGGCGATGACGTGCAGTGAGCATGGGGACCTGGCTGTGTCTTCAGCTACGCAGGCCCATGCGCAGAAGGCTGCGATAAACTGTGTGCTGTGACATATTGCCCTAATCACCTCAGTTGTAGCTGCGGGTTATTTGTCGCACTGTGGTCCTGCGGTCGCTGTGAACAATGCGCGACAGTCCCCGCTCCCCTCTGGCATCAATGAGCTGCGGACGACACACGGCTAAACGACGGTTCGTCGTTTAGCCATCTGTGCACCACATTTGATACGTACTCACTACAGCAGCACGTGAACAACCCACAAGACGTACCGTTTCCGAGATCGCAGTTCCGAGGCGACGTGCCATCACAATTTGTTCTTTAGCAAATTCCTATACATCTGCAGCTCTTCCCATTCGGTCTCTGAACATCTACTGGACTTCACCTGCGCCACCGTTCAGTCTCCACGAGCGCTCATTTCTCTAGGCTGGGGTGGTCATAATGTAATGACTCATCTGTATAGTATGTATAAGGTGTACAGTACATTTACATTCCACGGCAAGGAATGTGAAATGAATGTTTTTTTCTACAATAAATTTTGTTTAGGAAGCACCAGTCTTGTGAAAATATGTGGCTATTGCCTTCCTCTTTCTTTCTCATCTTAGAAATTAAATGGACCCCCATGTAAATCGTACCTTGCAGTTAAATCGTACCTTGTCAGTTTTGATTTTTCCAAGGAATCAGTATGGCGCGTCTCCGCATTGGGCATTGTCGCTTCACGCATAGCTATTTGCTGTGTGGTGACACCGCCCCGGCGTGTGAGACATGCGACTGTTTACTCACCGTCTCTCATGTTTTGTGCAGTTGTGTTCGTTTTCGTTATCATCGGTTTCACTATTTTCAGTCTCATCTGCTGGACGAAGGCGCAGCTACGCTTCAAAAACTTTTGGGCGACCACTGCGACACTTTCGCAGTATTTTCCTTTTTAAAACAGATTAACGTTTTAAAACTTATTTAAAAAAAGTTATAATAATTATAATAGTAAATTAATAAATTTATATATAAACCTAATTAACTAACTAGTCTTCACAACTTTCAGCATTCTCCTTCCTAACTTTTACCAAGCCTGCCTGCTCTTAATCATTTCACCCCGCTTTTAAAAATCTTTAACTGGTAGTTCTGTGTCTGGTGCTCTTTGGCCATGCCTGGCCCTTGCGCCACAAAAATCAATTAACTAACTAACTAATCAGTATGTTTGGAATTTTGAGGACCAAATACAAATCGTCTGAGGCTTGTACCCATACCGTCCACTGAATTAAAAACTTTCATTCAATACTGTGTTGGACCACGTTTAGCCTAAATTACAACGGGTACATACACTGAAGAGCAATTGAATTAGAGACAGCTAGCGTTATGCAAATGTGGCGCTGTGGGCGGCCCTGTAAACGGCCCTGTAAACGGAAACGACGTGACGTATGCAGCGATCCGACAATATAAGGAGTGATGCGACAGGAATCAGTAAGGGTCGAAGGATCTAAGCGCATTTGATCGTGGGCAAATTGTCGGAGCCCGACGAATGGGTCACTCCATCTCGGAAGTCGTGCAGGCACTGGGATTTTCACGAGCCACTGTGTCACGGGTGCACCGGGCGTACATCGAATCAGGTAAAACCATTCCTGTAAGGGCCAACTGCCGTGGACAACAGCGTGTGGAGAAGCGGGGTCATCGTCGACTAGCTCGCATTGTAACAGCGGATAGACGGGCCACAGTGCAAGAAATCACTCGGCAATTTAACGCTGGTGCACAAAAACGTGTAAGCAGCCACACCATCCAGAACCATCTCCTCGCTATGGGGTACAGAAGCCATCGTCCCACGAGGGTACCGCTGCTGACCGCACGTCACAGGGTGCAAAGATTAGCATGGGCGCGGGAACATCGCCACTGGACCCTAGACATGTCAAAAAATATTGCCTGGACTGATGAGTCGAGATTCACGTTGGTACATGCGGATGGCAGGATACGAGTACGGTACAAACCACATGAAGCGATGGATCCTTCTTGCCAGCAGAGTACTCTTCAAGCTGGTGGGGGTGGCATTCTCGTCTGGGGACTGTTTACGTGGACTGAAATGGGACCCCTGCCTGGTACGTGTGACATCGTCCCACACGGGTCAACGTTACCGGTATATCCTGGACGACCATTTGCTCCCGTTTGTGCGTCTTCAACATCCCAATGGGGATCTCATCCTGCAACAAGACAATGCAGCTACCGAATTGTATCCGAATGGTTGGATAAACACTCCACCGACGTGACCTCGCTTCCTTGGCCAGCTAGATCACCTGACTTGAATCCCATCGATCACATATGGGATGCCATCGAGAGAGATAACCCCCTCCATCAAATCTTCGTGAACTGTGGGAGCTTGTTCAGGGGTAGTGAATCCGTATGGCTTCCCAACGCTTCCGGTGTCTTGTTGAGTCCATACCGAGACGAATCGCCGCCGTCATCAGGGCGAAAGGTGGTGCTACACGTTACTAGACAGGTATATCTCATTCAATTGCTATTCAGTGTAGTTTGGCAACGATTCCACGCGGTGTTTGAGTGCATCTACGTCTACAGCATACCAGGCGTTCACCAGACAGTCCTTTAAATTGGCTCAGATTGAACGGAACAGCACTTTGTTCCCGGATCTGTTTTTCTAACACGTCCTAAACATTCTGAGTGTGCTTAAGATCCGGACTTCGTGGTGGCCAGGGAAGATGGTGAAAGTCGCTGTCATGCTCGCTGAAACACTGCTGAACAAATCTTGAGCGATAGACAGTAGCATTGTCGTCGATGTAACAGACGTTACCTGCTGGATAAAAAGTTAACATTGTGGGATGGACTTGATTGGCAGCAATGTTCAGATAATCCTTGGAATACAACCGGCCTTCCAGCAATATCAGGGGACCCGTTACATGCCAACAGAACGTGCCCCACACCATGATACCACACCTCCAAAACTTTGAGTTCTGTTTACAAAGCAAGGTGATTCCATTGCTTCATGGGGCTCCCGCCAAACTTTCTGCCTGTCGTCAGTACAGAATAAGGGGTACCGCGCCTCATAGGGCCACCTGATATTTTTTAACAGTCTTCCAGTGTCGAGTCACGGTGTTCCTGACACCACTGTAGACGACCATTCCGGTTCTTCGCAGAAATCAATGGTTTCCGTATAGACAGGCTGCTGCCAATACCGATCCTCTTCGATCCCTTGCGCATATTTCGTTGAGATATTGGTCGGGAACGCCTTCATTGAATGCCTCGGTAAATTAGGGCACACAGGGCGTCCTGTGTCTTCGTACAAGCCTTCTTAGGCGACGGCAACGTCGTTCCTGACAGAATGTCGTCGCCCCACAGTTACGCCTTTCAGACAAGCACTGTGGGATATATTTTCACAGATTAAAGACCCGGGATATCTCACACTTTAAGAAACCGGCCAGGTCAGTTGTTTTCAAAATCGTCGCTGCAGCCAGACGGGCACTCACAATAAGTCCTTTATCGGACTCCGAAAGATCCTTTGTATTTCCCATTGTGACCAATACTACTGACGATTATTGACGAGCAGAAGTCTTAAATGGTTGGCTAGATCACGTGGTAACGCACGTGACCACGTATTTTGTATATACGCTGAGTAAGTGACGTTTAAGTACATCTGCATACAGGTTTCTAATTCAGTGGAAAGTGTGTGTTTGTATTGTTAAGACCTGCCACTAATACTGCTTGTAGTGTCGCAACTAAAGAACGTAGGATTTTGTGGAAGACGGAGATAAATTTTTAAGGCTGTGGCCAGTCAGATCCGAAATGACCAAGCAAGAAAAAAAGAACAACTACTCAGAGTCAATATTTTTTTAACTACAAGCACAGATGCTTAACCTAATGCACACACACACACACACACACACACACACACGCACACTTGCTTTCTTGAACTTGCAAACAACGATGGGAGCGGATTCTCTCCTGAAACTAGTCGTAGGTAAGATAGCGGAACACCGCTGCAGACGATAACTGTCTGATAATAAACGCACGAACTCACACAAACACACACAAATCAGCTTCCTAGGCGTCTGTCAGTTCGTGATGGGGAGGGGGACTGAAGTTGATGCTGGGCCGCGGATGGCCTTGTGGTTAGCACATCTGCTTGCCACAGGGCTCAGGATAGATACCAGGTAGGCCAGACGTGTTTAACAACAAAAATATCCGCAGTGCGTCGGATGAGCACGTTAAGCCGTCGGATCTGGGGTACTGCCTCCCGTTAAAATAACCCACCCTTTCCTTACCCCCTCCCCTTTCTCTCCCCCCACTGTTAGTGTGTACTTTGAAGTTGTGTGACGTCAGTCGCGTAAACGATGCGCACTACTATGTAGGCATTCTGACTTCTATCCGTCTACCTACTTTCCTATTGTGAGCCTCTACGTTCCATCTAATGTCTCTTCGTTTCTGGTACTGGGCTCAAAAGCATGTAACAATCATAGCTACTCGAGTCTAAACCTTTTCTGTGGATGTAAATCCTACAGTTACGGTTGTTGAGTCAGGTGCTGCTCCTCGAGTTCCGGATTGCATTGTGGTTAGCACGTCTACCTGCCAACCCAAAGGTCTCAGGATCGATCCCAGGTAGGTCAGATGTGATGTGTTGAACCGCAAAATATCCTCCGTGCGTCTGATGGACACGTTAATCCGTCGGTCCCGGGTTACCGCCCCCTGTCCTGTTAAAAATAAAAGTCAGTTCTTCTCCCCGACTGCTAGTGTGCACTTTGACGTTGCGTTAGCAACTCGTGCTAGTAGCTACGCATTCTGACTTCTCTTTGTCTACCAACTTTGCTATCGTGAGGCCCTAGGTTATACCTAATGCCACTTCGTTTCTGGTACTCGAAAGCCTGTACAAGTGTAGCTAGTAGAGTCCAAAACTTTTGTGTAAGAGCAAGCCCGCCGCCCCGGTGGCGCAGTGGTCTAAGGCGCTGGCCTCTGATCATTCGTCCGTAAGGGGTCCGGGTTCGTATCCCGGTCAGGCATGGATGTTGTGTTTGTCTTACGGCACTGGTTCTCTCCCTTCCCTGGAACCAGTGACCCTAAATTAGGGACGGGCGACTGCTTATAGCCCATTGAGTTGCTCACGGTAGTCGTTAAACCTTCAATCCAAAAAAAAAAGAGCAAGCCCTACATGAACAGTTGTTGACTCAACAGGGGCTTTCCCCCTTTTCTTGCCCCTTTCTCCCTTTCCTCTGCCGATATGCTCAAAGTTAAGACGTCGGCTGCTGTCTGGTGAGTATGTAAGGTAGACTACAACTTCAGCACTTAACGAGAAACCGTATACTTCTACCTTAAACACTCTAACTTTTCATTACTTTTTCTTTGAAATCTTTCCTATCAGGGCACACTGTTCCTGCTTCTATTTTTCCCCCTTTCAAAAGACTCAGCAGTCTAGATTATTGGGACTAAACATGTTAAAAGATCTTCTTGTCGTGTTAGCTGAAGGTGCTGTTCCTCGCAGCATTCGCAGAACTACCAGGCTAGCTGTGCGTTCTCTCTGCGTTGCCTCTTCAAGATGTGAGTGAGAAACGGGAGGGTTTCTCTTCCTACTTACTACTTTCCTCGGAGTCGAAGCCAGCGAATTCACGCAGTTGAAGAAGCCCAAGTGCTTAAAGGGTTCCAGCGGTTAACGTCTCGGTTTTATGGCTCAGAAAACAAAACTCGTTTATGAGCAACACGAATAGGAATTCTGTTGCTTTTCTAATTTGCCGAGCGTCTCTCAGAGGATTCTTCTCCTCACGCACTACCACGCAATTTTTTGTCCCTTTCTTACAATACAGGAGAGATAATGCCCCTTGCTAACGTTTTGTTCTTTTATCCCTTTCTCGGCCCAGAATCCAGTTACGTTTTTCCTAATTGTACACGTCTGCACCTCTGCGACGGCAACCAGCCCCTCGCTAACTTGCTTTGTCTCTTTCCTTGCTAATCCTATCAGAACAGAATACTTGGTTTCTTTTATGAGTCTGCTTTGTCTGACTTTCAAATTTCTTTTTCTGATCCAGACATTCTGATGGTTTACTTTTGTCCGGACTATATTTAACATACCTCTCTGCTCGTTGCTCGTTCTTGACTGAAGCAAGGGTTTCAGTTGGGGAATCTTCGCCTCTGCAAGTATTTTCACCGTTCAAATCCTCTCTTTTTGATTCTGTCAAAAATGCTTCATCTCCAGTTTCCATAGTTCAAAATCCGCAACAATATCATCATCATCACCAACCATTCTCAATCCAGATTATTCTAGTAATACGATTTTCTGCTTTGAGCAATTCTTTTCCACGCCACTACGGTATGCTTTCGAATTTCATTCACTCATCTTTCACGTGGTATTTTGGGTCGTTTCCTGCCGTTTTGTATTCAGTCTGATATTTCAGTTGTCCAACGGCGGTCAGTTCTTCTAGCTTAGGCCATTGCCATTTCAGGTTTTTCTACATTAATCATTTTCCTAATCCATGAGTTTCATTTCCTGTCTTTCTTGGTTACACCAAGCATGTATATCTCTTTGAGTTGTCGTCTGCCTTTATCCGTCCTTTTTAGTAAGGATGCATGTCTCTGATCCATAAGTAAAAAACTGGAAGGATACATTGATTAAACACTTTTCACTTGATACATAACGGTAAATTACTGTTGAAATTGTACCGTTTCTTCCAACCTTTTATACGCTGATGAATTATTTCCTTAGATGTGGCACTAGCTTGATACTTCTTGCCTCATAAACTTCTAAATTTTTAGTTCTAGTAAAAGCATTGTACATAAATTTTGTTTATATATGAGCAACACGAATTGGAATTCAGTGGTATAGTTAATCTCACCCTCTGTGTTCCTGCTTTTTTACTCAACCCACATCTTTGACTGCCGCCAGATAATTAAAGCCAGCAGTTCTAAATGACCATAATAATAATAAAACTATTTTTACACCACTTACATATGAAAATAAGAACGCCAGGTTCAGTGGCATACCGGAAAAACTCGAGGCCTCCAGCAAAAAATAACTTCGACGTCCTTTTGAGAAAATCTGTTAGTCTTCAACTAATGAAGTTTTTAAAATCAAAAAATTATTGGACTTATTGGGTGTAACACAAATGCGCATGTTGTAACTAAAGTGAATGCCCTTGTTTTGTACTAATATAAATAACTACAAAACACTTATGGAAAAGTTAATTACATCATGCGAATTTTATTCTTTCAGAGAACTAAGGCCAGCCTCATTCAAATTCTTCACGATCACCCACGGAAAACACATAACTTCCGTGTGATAATGTCTAATGACCTTTCCCGATTTATTCAAAAATACAGAACATAAGTAAGCAAATAAATAACAATTAAGAACTTTGGCACGAAAAAAAGTATACCGACTTAAGTTATCTACTCTTCAATATAAAAATACACGTACTATAATGCCAGAATGTTTTGCACATAGCAAAATGTTTTCTCTTGAGTCTGTTTAAAAAAAAGGCGCAGGTCTCTGTTTCTTCGTCCACTTAAAGAACACCTTTTAGTTCTTTGTATTCTCAAGAATGTTCAGTTATGTTCAAACACTATATAATACATCATAACACCTTATCCTCGTTGAAATAAAAAAATCCTACATTGAACTGCTATTTATGTCACATTCTCTTCTTAACATGCATGTATATGTCTGCGAAAGGGGCCTCGCGTCCTCTAAAGAGAGTAGCTGCTGTTTCGTCATGCTTTTTATAAACTAAAACCGCGAAAATGATTTCTAAATACATTCATTGTCAAAATAGTAGTTACACCGAGAAGCAAGCAATCGACAGGAATGGAACTTGGTGGGTAGTTTTGACATCGTGAAACATGCAAATGATTCAAGTATCACGCTCGGCCAGGCATGTGACGCAAGCAAGGAGGGGTCGTAGCGCTGTACCTGACCAGCTATATAAGGTCGTCCCGTTGCGCGTGCTTGCCATTATGACTCGTGCTGTTGTGTTGGTTGGATCCTTTGCAAATGAAGTATGCTTCGGAGAAAAATTCGGAAGCAATTCGAGCAGTTGAATGAGTTCGAGAGAGGCCGCATCGTCAGGCTCCGGGAAGCAGGATGGTCTTAACGCCGTATTGCGGGCCAAACCGGTCGTGCGGATATCACCATAGCACGTTGTTGTCGGCAGTGGATAGAACAAGGCACGCAGCAGCGACAGGAAGGGTCTGGGAAACCTAGCAGAACCATGGAGAGAGAGGACCGACGGGTTGTCTGACATGCGTGGAGTGACCCACCAGCCACGATTGCGGATATTCAGCGAACAGTGGTGCCCTCCATACATTGCCCGATTAGTGCCAGCACCACTGGCAGACGGCTGCACGACGTAGGACTACACGCACGCAGACCGTTGCGACGACTGCCCTTAACACTAGTGCATCGTCGCCAAAGACTGCAATGGTGTCGTGCCAGTCTGTTACGGAGCCATGCAGAATGGCAGCGGGTGATCTTCAGTGACGAGTCCCGCTTTTGTCTTGGAGAAGACGACCACCGAGTCCGTGTGTGGAGGCACCGTGGTCAGCGCCAAGATGAACGGTTTGTTGTCGAGCGTCACACGTTCAGACGGCCTGGTGTCATTGTATGGGGTGCAATTGATTGCCTACGATTCTAGATCGCCTTTGGTGTTCATTACAGGCATTTTGATATCCCAACGTAACGTTAATGAGGTCCTGCAACCAGTGGTCCTACCTTTTCTGAACGCTCACTTCAGTGCAATTTTCCAACAAGACAACGCTCGTCCGCATACTGCTGCTAAGTAAGCAGAACTCAAGTGAAGAGAATTTTACTTTTTTCGAGTTACCAAGAATTTCGTCTTATCGAAGTTACAGTAATCGAGAGTCAACTGTATATTTCTGAGCAGTTTTCTTCATAGTGAAAGGAACCAGTTACAAATAAAAGAAAAATTCAACCGAATTTTTCAATTGGTAAAAGATTCACAAAATAGAAACAGCTATTTACGCCCACTAACGGCAGAAAAGTGTGATGCACAAAATCCCTTTTTGTACATTTTAAAATGATTCTCATAGCGGAATATATCCGAGCCAAAAGGAATGTTCAAAATCGAATAGTTAGAGAAGAGATATAAAAGAAAATGTGATATTACTTTACGACCCGTAGCGGATAAGCTGTGCGTTATTTAAATAAGAAAATACACTGTATTGACAAAAGTCACCGGACACCCCTTCAAAAGCAAATGAACGGATCCGCTGCGTTCTTAAGGTGCACGGTACGGCTGCAAACGGTATAAAAACAAGCCTGCAGCTGACCGCGATCATATCGCACGGTGAGGTTCAGTGAAAATGTCGCGGCGGAAGAGAACTGACTTTGAGAAAGCAAAGATTGTTGAATGTTATATTAGTGGGTTGTCCATAAGAGAAACCAAGAGGCGTTTAAACATACCAAAGTAAACTTTTTTTGATGTACTGAATAAGTGGAAGACACATGGCGTACCTGAAGCAGCAAAAGGTACCGGCAGACCAAAGAAAATCAGTGATAGAGAACGTTGAAGCCTCAGGGGAGTCATTACAGCTAATCGACGGAGTACTACTGCACAAGACCTCAGTGTACAGGTGAGTAAAAATGCTGGAACCTCGGTATGTACACATACCATTCGCAGATAACTTCATTCCGTGTGTTACCGTGGTCGTGCGGCTGCTCATAAGCCTTTCGTCTCCACTCGGAATGCTACTCGTCGTTTAGCATGGTGTAAAGAACATTTATCGTGGACCGTAGATCAATGGAAACGGGTTCTATGGACTGGTGAATCCAGATATACGATCCATCAGTCTGATGGCCGTGTGTGGGTATAATGGCATCCAGGGGAACGCTATTTACCACAGTGTACTGTTCCTGCGATCAAGTTTGGATCTGGCAATGTGTTTTTCGTAGGTAGGGTCTCGGCTCATTGGTTATCGTGGACAAACCTGTTAACCAGCACGTCGACCTCGATATTCTGGACAATTATGGCCTACCAACTCTGTGGCAATACTATGGAACCGAGCCTTGTTGGTACCAGCAGGATAATGCACCAAGCCATAAAGAAAGGACTGTTACGGCGTGGTTTGACGATAATTCCTTATCGTGTGTGGACTGGCCAGCACAGAGCCCTGATCTTAATCCCATAGAGCATCTATGGGATGAATTAGAGCACCGCATAAGAAGTTTGGAACCAAGGCCTACTGCTAAGCAACAGTTAGCGGCAGCATTATGCACTGAATGGAAGCGTTTACCTATCGCTGTGTTCCAAAACCATGTCGAAAGCATGTCTCAGTGCATGCATTAAGGCCAAAAGTGAACCGATACCGTACTAATGTATGTCAATAAATGCTATGCTGTGTTTCTTTTCTAGGTGCACGATGACTTTTGTCAATATAGTGTAGGCGCGACATATTCTCCATAGTGAAGGGCATCTTACTAAAACAGGATTTTTCCAAAGGATTTTTAGAATCAGAGTGGCTCTAAAAAAATAGAAATATACGCCCACGCCCGCTAGCGGCAGATTTGTTAATTATAAGGAAGTAGAAAATATATGCAAACTATTCTTTATAGTAAATGCTATGCGATGGGAAAATAATTTTTCAAATACAACTTCTAGAAGAGGAGAAGCATGGAGAAACGTTTTCACATGTACGCACGGAAAGCTGTACGTGATGTTCGTAATTTTTATCTCCCAATACGAAAAGAATGTTGAAAATCAGACTAATAGGAGCAGAGATACGCTGTAGAGACGGATGTAATGATTATATAGAAAAAGTTTTTTTTTTTTTTTTTCAAAAGAGCAGTGTAAATGAATGAATTTTTTTATTCCCTACAATTTTCTTTTCATTCTAAGGTATCAAAAATTTAGAAATGAAAAAAAAAAAAAGAAAGAAAACAAGAAAAGAAAAAGACATAAAAATATTCAAAGCAAAATGTTTTACTCACACTGTGATTTTTAATCTTTCCCGCCCTAAAATGTGGAGCCCTAAGTCCAAGGATTGCGCGACTAAGCGCAAATCTCGCCTTGGATGGGTTGCCTAATTTTTGCGGTAATAGGTTCTTCATTTGGATGTGCCTCTTAGTTAACCAGCATAGGCGTAGAGTTTCGTAAATCTAAAGGCATGCTCGGAAAAAAATGGCGTTTATATACTCATTTTCTTTAAAATTAATAAGAGAATAAATAAAAATGTGTTATTATTAATCGTTATCAAGTAATAAACTTTTGGACAGTTTTGAAATAGTGCCCGTTTTTCATTCAGTCCTCATGCTTGTGAGCAAATGTGAATATATTACGGGCAAAAGATGTCTTTTTTTTGGGGGGGGGGGGGGGCATCGTGAGCAACTCATTTGGATATATGTACAGACTACTGCCCTAATTTGAGGCCTCTGGCTTTTAAGGAAGTGAGAGAGCGAGCTCCGCAAGAACAGCGTGCCACGCGGGCTCCACGGTGACTTCCTGTTTTCCTTCATATTTTTCTTAAAAACTGTTTCACTTTTCAGTAGATCTGAAAAATGTTTGCTGTATTGAATTCAGCATAAAATTAAAAATTACTTATTACAGAATTGCTTTATACAAAAATAATATATTAAACATACACTATTTCAAAAATGTGTTTTGAATATATCAATTATGATTTTAGTAATCTATGGCTGATGTTAACTAATACAAATATTCAATAAGTTTTAAATACAATACATAAATTGCTACCAAAAGATAATTTTGGTTGCCCCTGTAGAAACCATGGCATGCCGAGCATGACTTGATTTCTGCTAGGGTAAGGAACCGATCATGCCCGTAGTCAGCGCTTGTGGTTACCAGGATAAGGATAATATGCACCTTTCCTTAACACCTGTGAACACCATAATTTCTTAGCACTATTCGAAGGCTTTAGTGGAGGGTAAAAAACAGAGCTTTAACTAATTGATTTTGCTAAAACATTTTATTTTAATAGTTATTCAGCATACATTTTCCATTATGTTCTCTTTCGTGAAAGCTTTGGGGCTAACAATTTTGAAATAACTTTTATTTCTTCCCCAAGCTGAATTTCAGTTCTCTTAGAATAAAATAGTCTAGTTAATTCTCAATTGGTTACAATAATTTTAACAGAACTGAGCAGCTAATTTACTTGCACCAAATTTCAGAAATCTACAAGAACATAAAATTATTGTATTGAGTTGCGAAAATGTATAATAAAGCTCTAGTATGTTTCGCCATCTATGAATAATACTTGACGTTAAAAGTGAAATTAGTTCCAGGAAAATAATTCCCTTGGATTCGCTCACGGACAATAAAATTTACGAACCAAGAAGGAAGTATCGGATTGAACTGGAATTTTATGGACGTAATGATACAGATGAATGATACACATGATGGCAGAAACAGAGCTGCAGGACAATTACAGAGGGATCTGTGGCACGCAGTCCGGTCATCTTCAATAGCGCGTCGCACCGCCTCGTGCGGCGTTACATGCTGCAATACGGTCCGGCATGGAGGCGAACAGACGCCTGATGTTGTCCTGCGGCAGACTGGCTCACACGTGTTGGACGTTGTGCTCCGAATCCCGGATAGTGCGGAACGGCAGCAGCCAGAGTTTCAACTGGCCCCACACATGCTCGATAGGGGACATGCCCGGGGAGCGGGCAGGCCATGAAAGTGCCTGGACATGCCGTAGGCAGTCATGGACAATACGAACCGTGTGCGGGCGGGCATTATCCTGCTGGTATAGCTCACCTGGAATCCCAGCCAGGAATGGGAGCACATGGGGCCGTAGGATCTTATCCACATACCGCTGGCCCGTCAATGATCCACGTTCCACTACTAGAGCTGATCGGCTATCGTAGGCAATGGCTCCCCAGACCATAATGCCTGCAGTGGGGAGGTGTGGCGCTCGATAGCGAGCTTGGGATTATGCCGTTGACCCGGCGACCTCCACACCCGGACGCGACGATCATCTGTCTCCAAAACGAAGCGGTACTCATCGCTAAACACCACACGTCATCAGTCTATTGCGTTTCACGTCGCTCTGGCTTGGCACAGCTGCGCACGGAGCCGTCGATGTTCCGGTGTTAATGGCAGCACATGTAAAGGGCGCTGGGATCGCAGATTCGCTTCCGCGAGGCGTCAGGAAATGGTTCGTGGGCACACAGGAGCCTCTACATCTGCTTGTTTAGTGGACCGGGTCCCCGTGGGATCCTTTCGTGCCAGGCGCACGATCCGTCGATCCCCTCTACCTGTGGTCCTCCTGGTCCGTCCGGAGCCGCTCCGCCGTGTGGCAGTGCCGTCACGTGTCCACCGCTCCTAACACAGTGGGACGGTATGGTCAGAACGATCCACGAGGCGGGCTATACGGCGCACCGACCACCCTGCGGGTTTCAGCCCGATGATCAGGCCTCTCTCAAAGTCCGTAAGTTGCGTAAATCGACGTCTCTGGCATCCACCCGGCATTCTTGTCCTGTACTCTTGCTTGCTTCAGCCGGTGCTTTTCGCTTTCACGGGGTATCGACTACACGCCGGTTTATAAGGCTGCCGGTTGGTGGTTGCAGCGCCGCCACAGGATATGCGGTCATGCGCACTCGCACCAAACGTGGATCATTTGCATAAAAGCACGCACTCTAGCTATTTGCAAAGTTTCGCGGTTGTAGCATGTTTTCTTCTAGGTGCGCAAATTTCATTGTCCGTGAATGTAACTGAAACTTCGCTTCTTACCTTTCAGAAAATGTGTATATAGCACACATACCTTCCGCTGAATTACAAAATTTTATTCAATACCAAGTTGAGCCTCCTTCAGCACAAATTACAGCACGTATGCGGTTTGGCAACGATTCTATATGGTGTTGCAGTGCGTCTACGTCTACAGCATACCAGGCGTTCATCAGGAAGTCCTTTAACTGCTTCAGATTTGACGGAAGAAAATTGTTTTTCTAACATGTTTCGTTCATTCTCAATGTGCTTAAGATCTGGGCTTTGTGGTGCCCAGGGAAGTTGGTGAAAGTCTCTGTCGTGCTCGCTGATCTACTGCTGAAGACGCGATAGACAGTAGCATTGTAGTCTAAGAAACAGCTGTCACCTGCTGGATAAAAAGTTAACATTGTAGGATGCACTCAAAATAGTATAACTATGAAGATGACAATCCGATTTTTGGCGTAAATGTGACAAGGATGGTAAGTCAGATAATATCCGAAAACTTGAAAATTTTCATCGTCCTGGAGCGGGACTCGAACCCGCGTCTCCCAGAAAACGCCCGGGTATGCTAACCACTACACCACCCAGAACGATCAAGTTTCAAGTTTCCGATCAATTTGAATTAAACCATCATAGAAATAAAAGTTTCCAAGCTTTCGCACATCAACCAGATGGCTTTCTCAAGGAAGGTAGACAGCTAACTGCAAACTGGATAATAGAACGTTTCAATACTTTGAACGCGGTGACTTGACTAGACAATAAATGATTAGGAGCAAACGTGATATTTCGAAGAAACGAGGTCACGTTGGTTGGGCACGCGGTACGATGGTAGAGAACTCAGCATTATTTAAAGAACTGATTCCATATACGTGGCAACTCCAGAGAAACGCTATCATTGCAAGCCTCGCAGCTGGTCAAGATTTCCAAGGTTTCGCGAATGGCGGTAGATTTGGGTGTGGAGTATGAAGCTAATTTCTTTACATCACCCCATATAGGATCGGCGGACTTTAATTTGACTTCTCTTGATAGGGCAGTGGTCATTTTCCCGTCTCTTGTATCCCTTTTATGTTCGCTGATTCTAATTCCAAACGAACGTTTGGTCATTCCGATGTAGTATCGCCTGGAGCCGTCCGGGTAGTTTAGTGGTATGGCATAAGCTCCTGCTTCATTGAGAAGAGGGGGCTTGTCAATATGTCTCTTAAGCATCGTGTATAAAGATGCCGGAGACCTTATGCCGACACCGAAGTTCATCCTCCCGAGCGCGTTTTTGAGTTGATAGGAAATATTTGGTATGTAGGATATAGAGCCCAGGTAGCGAAGTTGCGGCATAGAATTGTTATTAGCACTGCTGGTTCTGGCTTTCTCGATAAAGTTATGCATCTGGTTCGAAGTATATCCTGCCTCAGTGGCCAATTCGACGATGTTTCTTAGTTCGGATTGTTTAGAACGAACATCGGATGAGACAGCGAAGGCTCTTCTAATTCGAGAACGGAATAAGGCGGTCTTGTAAACATCAGGGCAGAATGAACTACGGGGCATCAGGTTGGGAACGGAGGTGGGTTTATAATAGACTTCCGTATGAAGGCGGTTGTCATGCGATTTGCACACTGAGACGTCGAGATAAGGTAAGGTACCATTGTGTTCAAGCTCCATGGTGAAATTGACTGTAGGGTGTATATAATTTATTTTATCGAGGAAAAACGGGAGAATCTTCTTTCCGTGTGGCCATATAAAAATACGTCGTCTGCATATCGTAGCCAGGTGGTAGGTCTTGGGGTGATGTTGGTGAATATATGTTGCTCAATGGGGCGAAGTATTGCTTCTGCAAGGACGGCTGAAAGCGAAGATCCCATCGGAGCGCCATTTACTTGCTTATAAATTTGCCCTCGGAAACTAAAGAAGCTGGAATTTGAGACCAAGTCCATTATTTTGAAGATGCTGAGGCAAGACTCCTGAGAATAAGCCGATGAATTAGATATAGCCTCTTTCAATGTTCTGATGGCTTCCGGTACGGGGAACGATGGATAAAGAGAAACTACGTCGAAACTGCCGATAATGTCGCGTTGTTGAACGGTGAGCTGCTTGATTTTCGTGATAAAATCTAGAGTGGAGGTTATTATAAAGTCCGACTCCGGTAGATGATTAGTTAAGAATTTGGTTAA
Source organism: Macrothele yani (assembly GCA_039090855.1). Lineage (NCBI taxonomy): Eukaryota > Metazoa > Arthropoda > Arachnida > Araneae > Macrothelidae > Macrothele > Macrothele yani. The sequence continues at coordinate 1,618,860 of CM077022.1, read as the reverse complement.
CGCTTTCTCTAAGTGGTACGTCGGTGCGGATCTTCTGGACACGATCGGTCTCAATGGATTGCCGGGTTTGTGGTGTTTAAGTCTGCCGAAGAGTTTTGGGATCTGAGGGCCAGGCGGTAATTTGGCGGATTTCTTGAGATCATCTAGAATATCAGTTGAACTTGCAGTTCTTTTTACTTGTGCAAACCAAGAATTCAGAGGGTTCCTCCGTAAGATGATAGATCCAGAATCGGATATAAATTCTTCTAGTTTTTTATTATAATCCGCTGCGTCCATTATCGCTATCTGGCCGGATTTGTCCGTTAGCGTCAGTATTATGGAGTGGTCATTTCTAAGGTTGGAAATAGTCCTTGCAGAAGCAATACTTCGCCCCATTGAGCAACATATATTCACCAACATCACCCCAAGACCTACCACCTGGCTACGATATGCAGACGACGTATTTTTCATATGGCCACACGGAAAGGAGACTCTCCCGTTTTTCCTCGATAAAATAAATTATATACACCCTACAATCAATTTCACCATGGAGCTTGAACACAATGGTACCTTACCTTATCTCGACGTCTCAGTGAGCAAATCGCATGACAACCGCCTTCATACGGAAGTCTATTATAAACCCACCTCCGTTCCCAACCTGATGCTCCGTAGTTCATTCTGCCCTGATGTTTACAAGACCGCCTTATTCCGTTCTCGAATTAAAAGAGCCTTTGCTGTCTCATCCGATGTTCGTTCTAAACAATCTGAACTAAGAAACATCGTCGAATTGGCCACTGAGGCAGGATATACTTCGAACCAGATGCATAACTTTATCGAGAAAGCCAGAACCAGCAGTACTAATAACATTTCTATGCCGCAACTTCGCTACCTGGGCTCTATATCCTACATACCAAATATTTCCTATCAACTCAAAAACGCGCTCGGGAGGATGAACTTCGGTGTCGGCATAAGGTCTCCGGCATCTTTATACACGATGCTTAAGAGACATATTGACAAGCCCCCTCTTCTCAATGAAGCAGGAGCTTATGCCCTACCACTAAAATACCCGGACGGCTCCAGGCGATACTACATCGGAATGACCAAACGTTCGTTTGGAATTAGAATCAGCGAACATAAAAGGGATACAAGAGACGGGAAAATGACCACTGCCCTATCAAGAGAAGTCAAATTAAAGTCCGCCGATCCTATATGGAGTGATGTAAAGAAATTAGCTTCATACTCCACACCCAAATCTACCGCCATTCGCGAAACCTTGGAAATCTTGACCAGCTGCGAGGCTTGCAATGATAGCGTTTCTCTGGAGTTGCCACGTATATGGAATCAGTTCTTTAAATAATGCTGAGTTCTCTACCATTGTACCGCGTGCCCAACCAACGTGACCTCGTTTCTTCGAAATATCACGTTTGCTCCTAATCATTTATTGTCTAGTCAAGTCACCGCGTTCAAAGTATTGAAACATTCTATTATCCAGTTTGCAGTTAGCTGTCTACCTTCCTTGAGAAAGCCATCTGGTTGATGTGCGACAGCTTGGAAACTTTTATTTCTATTCTACGCCAAGAATTTTCGGATTTTTAGTATAGTTATACTATTTTGAGTATAATTTGGTGTACAGTTCCTACTTTTTGAAATTGTAGGATGCACTTAATTGGCAACAATGTTCAGATAATCCTTAAAATACACCCGACCTTCCAGCTATATCAGGGGACCCGTTCCGTACAAAAAAAAACGAGCCGCACACCATGATACCACCTCCAGAACTTGAAGTTATGTTTACAAGGCAAGCTCCTAGGTAGCACAGCCTTGCAATTTAACTTAAGCCCAACCACAGTCTTTTAGGAACAGAAGACGGTGACTCAATGTTGGGCCTAAGTTAGTTTGCAAGGTTGTGCTACCTAGGATGGGTCCATTACTTCATGGGGCTCCTGCCAATCTGCCAACCGCCAGTACATAACAAGGTATACTGCGACACGTACGGCCACCTGACTATTTTTCCAGCCTTCCAGTGTCAAGTCGACACGTACGGCCACCTGTGTTCCTTACGCCACTGTAGACGAACTGTCCGGTTCTTCACAGAAATCAGTGGTTTCCATATAGGCATGCGGCTGCCAATACCGATTCTCTTCAATTCCCTGCGCATAGCTCGATGAGATATGGGTCGGGAACATCCTTCATTGAATGCTTCGATCGACTGCTGCGCACAGAAAATCCTGTTTCTCCGTACAAGCCCTCTCAGACGACAGCAACCTCGTTCCTTTGAGGTTGTCATCGCGCCATAGTTTTTGCCTCCTAGACAAGAAATGTGAGGGGTTTTTTTCCTACTAATTAAAGACCCGGGATATCTCAGCTTTCGAGAAACCAGTCATCTCTGCTGTTTTCAAAATCGCCGTTCCAGCCATACGGGCACCCAGAATAAGGCCTTTATCGAACTTCGAAAGATCCTTTGTTATTCCTATTTGTGATCAACACTTCTGACGATTACTGACGAGTCTTAAATAATTGCCTAGATCACGAGGTGGCGCACGTGACCACATATTATATTTGTCATAGACGCTGCATAAGTAACGTTTACGTGCATCTGCATAAAGGTTTCTAATGCAGTGGCCGATGTGTGTATTTACCACATAGCTGTGCGCGGGAATCATCAACCCGAAGGGTTCATGAAAGGTACAGTGTGCTAAATTTCGCCCTGAGCGACTGCAGAATGTCAAAATTATATGTTCCGCATAGGCATCTCTCTTTGTGCGCCACCTAACTGTACGCATTTTTGCTATAATATATACATGTACAATGTATGGACAAACTATTATATACACCTACTTAATAACGCAAGGTAACTGTAATAATTATACGCATCTAAGGCAGTGTTTCTCAAAGTGTGTGTTTCTCAAAACAGGAGCTTCAGGAGATTTCAGAAGAAAAATTGATGAAGAATGTGAGAAATCTCTCCTTATTTTTTGGGCGCATGCTCGACACGAATATCCACAGCGCTAGCAGATAGAACCATTAAAAATCTTCTGTTTCCGATGATTTACAACTGCGAGTTTGGATTTTCGAATTTAGTTGAAATCAAGAGAAAGAAAAGAAATCGATTAGATGTGGAAGCTGACCTACGACTTAAACTATCGGTCATCCAGCCGGATATAGATAGCTTGGTAAAACATCGCAAGCAGCAGCAGCATCTCACTTACTGATTCTATGACTATTATTGTAATTATTATTTTTGCTATTGATTACTGAATCTTTAAACATGGACTTTCAGAAAAGTATTAAAATCAAAAGAGAAAATATAACTTTAACTGCACGAAATGTAATTTTTTTTCTTTTTTGCTTGTGCGTAGCTAGAATTACGGGCTGCGACTTTTCTAAGAAGGTTTAAGTAATTTCCCATAACTATTTCTTGTTATAAACCTTCCAAAATTCGACCCTATTTCCTCAGCAAAGAAAGATTTCCCATACATCAAAATTGGACCACTGATAAAAAAAAAATCCTAACTTAGATTGTACAAATATGTGTTTTTTGCAAAAAAAAAAAAAAAGAAAAAAAGAAAAATGCTTGAACTACACTGTCCGAAAGTGAAAAAAGAACACCCAGAAGGAATGCCTATAGAAACGTCATATTAAATATGGTTTTTTTGATTGAAGGTTTAACGACCACCGTGAGCAACTCAATCGACTATAAGCAGTGTCCCGTCCCTAATTTAGGACCACTGGTTCCAGGGAAGGGAGAGAACCAGTGCCGTAAAACAAACACAACATCCATGCCTCACCGGGATTCGAACCCGGACCCCTCCCGGACGAATGGTCATAAGCCATCGCTTAGACCACTGCGCCACCGGGGCGGCTATAATATGTTAATTGTTAAGGGCAGCAGAAACTGTGATACAAGTTGGAATGTCATTGGATGAAATAATGACGCCACTGTGGACGACAACATGCAAATGTACACAGCGCGTATTTAAGGACTAGGGCGTGCAGAACGAATTCATTCAACCGCGAGTGGCCTAGTGGTCAACGTTCATGACCGCCACGGAGAAGACCTCAGGTTCGATCCCAGGCAGGTAGGAATGCTCGAACCACTAAATATCCGCCATGCGTCGGATGGACACGTAAAGCCGTTGGACCCCGTGTACTGGCCCCCCGGTAATAAATAAGGGCGTCTTCCTCCCCCTTTCTACCTCGCTTCCCTGTCACTTTCCTATCGGGTACTCTAGCCCAAATCTCCTAGCTTCCTATTTCAAAGGGTTGTTTAAGGCCTGGGGTCAGACACTTTCTAAAATCATCTACATATTTCTAAAATCATCTACATATGATCTGATCTGAACGAAGTCATTCGTCTGGTGTCGTGTTGTTCAGTGCTCGTTGAAGAAGCTACCATGCGTGGACGACGCAGGCGCGCAAGTTCAGTTATAGGAGTTCAAGCGAGGCCATATAGTGGGTCTGCGGAAAGGAGGTCGGTCCTTCAGTCAAATTGCGGACCGAGTGGGACGAGAGGTATCGGCGGTGGTAAGATGGTGGCGTCTGTGGTCAGAGGAGCATTCGTACCCTAGCACACGTGGTTCCGAGAAACACAGTGTTACGGACACACGAGAGGATCGGCGTATCAGGAGGGCGGCGTTGGCAGAGCGGACGGCTACGGCGTCACAAATTCGAACCTCTGTCATACCAAGGGTGTCTACCAGAACGATACGGAATCGTTTGTTGGAAGCAGAACTACGGTTACCATTGACCCCTGGTCACCGTCGATCACGTTTGCGGTGGTGTCAAGCAATGGTTCATTGGAGGGAAGAATAACGGTCAGTGGTCTTGAGTGATAAAAGCCGATTCTGCTTGGGAGCATCTGAGGGTTGTGTACGCGTCCGAATGCTACAAGGCGAGCGGCTTCTGCCATCGTGCATCTGTCAACGACATACAGGCCCCACCCCGGGCGTCATAGTGTGGGGAGCGATTAGCTATCACTCTCGTACGAGTCTGGTGTTTGTACGGGGTACACTGAATAGCAGTACGTACGTCAGTGACATCGTGCAGCCGGTCGTCCTGTCATTTTTGAGTATGTTCCCCAATGCGATGTTCCAGCAAGATAACGCCAGCCTGCACTCTGCCGGGCAACTCAACCTGTTCTTGAGGCTGTGCATCAACTTCCTTGGCCATCACGCTCTCTGGCCTTGTCTCAAATCGAGCATGTCTGGGACTGGATCGGACAAAGATTCTTCCGCGGACCCCGGCAGGCAGCGACAATCTCTGAATTACGCGTGCAAGTTGAAAGCACATGGAATGCTATCCCCAGCGTGATATCCAGCATTTCGACCGATTGCATACCAGATTGGAAGTTTGTATTTCTGCTGGAGGAGGTACAACGCCTTATTAAAATCTGCCTTCTGTACAGTGTAATACGCATTAAAAGGTAAAATAAACATTGAATCACTTCACACGTGTGATCACTTTACTTTCTTAACAAGTTGTTGCTGCGACATAAATCCCATAGACGCAGCTGCAATTTTTAATGGTGTTCTTTTTTCACTTTCCGAAAGTGTATATTAAAAATCAATAACTTTACTTCGATGAAGTGGTTAGGAAAGCGCACCTGTAAGCAAGTATCATAACTACATCGAAGTAATATTATTGCTTTCTAATATAGCTCAGTAATTTTTTTGCAAAGAACACCGATTGTACAATCTAAGTTGGATCATGAAAGAAATACGGGATTACACCATATAATACAAATTTTGAAGATGACAATCCGAGTTTTGGCGTAAATGTGACAAGGATGGTAAGTCAGATAATATCCGAACACTTAAAAATGTTCATCGTCCTGGAGCGGGACACGAACCCGCGTCTCCCAGATATCGCCCGATATGCTAACCACTACACCACCCAGAACGAAAAAGTTTTTTTTTTTTTTTTTGATTGGAGGTTTAACGACCACCGTGAGCAACTCAATGGGCTATAAGCAGTCGCCCGTCCCTAATTTAAGGGGCACTGGTTCCAGGAAAGGGAGAGATCCAGTGCCGTAAGACAAACACAACATCCATGCCTCACCGGGATTCGAACCCGCCCCCTTACGGACGAATGATCAGAGGCCAGCGCCTTAGACCACTGCGCCACCGGGGCGGCGAACAAGTTTCAAGTTTCCGATTAATTTGAATATAACCATCACATGATTCGCTAGTCGAAGAAACCGGCATTCATGTTTAGCGAATCTGGAGGTTAAGAATTCTAATCGGAAACTTGAAACTTGGTTGTTCTGGGTGGTGTAGTGGTTAGCATACCCGGGCGCTATCTGGGAGACGCGGGTTCGTGTCCCGCTCCAGGACGATGAAAATTTTCAAGTTTTCGGATATTATCTGATTTACCATCCTTGTCACATTTACGCCAAAAATCGGATTGTCATCTTCAAAATTTGTACTGTTAGGGTGTTTTTTTATATCCGTGGGCCAATTTTGATGTATGGAAACTTTTTCTTTGCTGAGGAAATCGGGTCGGAATTTTTTCCATTGGAAGTATAGAGAGCAAAACCATTAGACGCCCACCTAAAGCGAATGACTCCTTTTCGTTATAAAATTGACAAAATAAAATCATAACTCAAACTCTCTCTTTCTTTATCAAATATGGGTTCTCTAAAAAGTACTTTGTTTCAGGTAGGGTTGCCAACCGACAGGGTTTTTAAGAACCTAGTCGGAAATTTTGGCGATCTTCTGCGTAAGGCTGGTGGCCGGTAACAGATCAGATCAGATCATATGTAGAGGATTTTAGTAAGGGACTGTCTGCAATGACCTCAGGTCTTAAACAACCCTTAGAAATAGGAAGCTAGGAGATTTGGGCTAGAGTGCCCGATAGGAAAGTCACACGGAAGCGAGGTAGAAAGGGGAGGAAGACGCCCTTATTTATTACCTGGGGGCCAGTACCCGGAGCCCGATGGCTTAACGTGCCCATCCGACGCACGGCGGATATTTAGTGGTTCGAGCGTTCGTACCTGCCTGGCCAGGATCGAACCCGAGGTCTTCTCCGTGGCAGTCACGAACGCTGACCACTAGGCCACCCGCGGCCCCGTGGCCGGTAACAACTGCTTACCGGCGTTATTTGTGGTCGGTATTTTTTTCAAGTAAAAGCAGCTGAAAATTCGCTGAAAAAAGCTAAAACACTTTCAGAAGCTAAAATTAACTAAAAATTACATTTCAAGGGGGGGGGGTAGTAGATCCTTCCGGAGCTCATATCTATAAGCCCGCCTATAAATCAGGTAAATTGGGAGTTTGTTTGTGTCTTTCCTCAGAGTGTGCGTGTGTGTGTGGGGGGGTCATCACCAACACCAGCCGGTGAGGGTGGTCGGTAGGGCCTAATATTTTTAACCAGATTTGGCAACCTTACTTTCGGACAATATATATTTTTCAATTTTCTCCCAGGGAAGTTCCCAGATCCTCCCCCCCGCCCCCCGGGTGGTCCGCGATAAGTAAGGAAATGCTTAAAGCGGGCCATGAGCGACCAAAGTTTGAGAAAGACTGATCTAAGGGAATAATATACGTATATGCATTTTCCTACGCAACATTTCTTGATGTTTACAGTCTTCTTTTATTGCAAAAAATAAAAAGGCAGTTTAACTTTTTTTTTTTTTGATTGAAGGTTTACGACCACCGTGAGCAACTCAATGGGCTATAAGCAGTCGCCCGTCCCTAATTTAGCGTCACTGGTTCCAGGGAAGGGAGAGAACCAGTGCCGTAATTCAAACACAACATCCATGCCTCACCGGCATTCGAACCCGGACCCCGTTCGGACGAATGATCAGAGGCTATCGCTTAGACCACTGCGCCACCGGGGCGGCCAGTTTAACTTGGTAAGAATAGATACATTTAGGCAAAGAAAAGTGCTGACATAATAAATGCGGGAAATCAGGGAGAGTGTCAGCATCCTCAACAAAATCGCATTGAACTTGAATAGTTATAGTGCAATTATTCAATTGCAGTTTAGACCAGAGAATGGAGAAGCCATCGAATGACTTACATGCCATGAAGTAAGAGACGCAGCCAAAACAATAAGCCAACGCTTCGAACTGAGGAATAGAAAGGGCACAATTCCGGAAAGTGGAGGCTTAGAGTTCGGGCCCACCCACGTCATCCAGCAAATCCCGTCCCCATGCGATTACATTGCACGCATTTATATGTAGACAAAAATGACCTCACAACGATACGTTTAGTATTAGAGAAATGTAGAACTTAGTTATTCTTAATGTTAATTTAAATACTGGAAATGATGGACAAATGATGGGCAATTGGTATTGAAAAAATTAGGGACGTACAGCATGTTGGGTGACAAACTAAAGCCTAAAGATGTGGGATACCCCCACCACTCCGTTTCCATACGATTCTGTGCCCGTGTCGGTCGGCAAGCGCGACGCTACGGGTAGGCTTCAGCCCATCCAACTTTTCGTTGAGCCCATCCATTAGCTCCCCAAAATATTTGAGCAGTTAGAACACACGGCAAATGCAACCAATGTTTTAGGGAACATGGATAAACGATCTGAATTCTTCAGGTTCACACAAATTTTGTTATATAAAATAATTTTTTTGTTGAATTTAGCGTTGTACTATTCTGCGATATGGAAGGAATCCTCTGAGCGAATACCTAAGAGAGTAGTTGGTGGAAAGACACAATTCTCGTAAAGATAGTTTAAAAAGATGAGAGAGGGAAAGATAAATATTCTTGTCAGGTTACAAACTAAATTTCATAAACAGACTTATGACAGTTAATATTAAAAAATAACGTGAGCTAAAATTGCGAAGACATAGTAACTTGTTAAATGCCATGGAGGTTCGTATCCATTGTTTCCAGTACTACACGCACTGAATAAAGTACAGTATGCACCTGAACACTTTTTCTTTTACCCGGAATAAGATCATCAGCTTCGGGTAAAATCTACATGAACGGGATTTTTTGGCATGCACTTCAAAGTCTGTGCTCTCCTTCCCCGTAAGATACTTAGCCCCACCAACACTGAGCTGATGGCGTTGCCACTACAGGTCAAAAAAGGTTCTCTAATGTTATCCCACAGAAAGAATGTAAGATTCTGGTGCGCTAGATGGCATAGACTTGCGTGCCTAGCCATAACAGTGGAGTTTATGGAAACGCATTTACTGGCCGAATGGTCAGACGCGCTAGCTGCTCCAAATTAGGGACGGATGGGCGGACGACTGCTTCTAGTCCTCAGAGTTGCTCATAGTGGGTATTAAATCCCGGAACAAATAAGAGATGCACCGACTTTCTAAAAGATCACACAGTTATGGACATCTTCCTCAAGTTGTGGGATGAAGGAGTTCGCGAACATTACATTAGTATAACTCTTTCCGTAGAAAGAACGGTTGATATTGCTTGTATAGAATAACTGGCGCAAAGATCAAAGAGCAACGAAACATATAAGTACACATATGTACTATGTGACCAAAGTATTCGTACTCCTTCACATATGCAAGTAAGTCTGCATTTGCAGAACCAGACGCGCACGTCGGTGTGTGTTGGGTGCCGTATGTAAAGAGGAAAGTTGTCAGACCGCACTGGAAGCGCCTATGTCGCGCAGAGCTGAACTAAAGGAGTTTGAAAGGGGTATAGTCGTTGGATGCCACTTGAGTAAGCAATCATTGCCTCTCTTCTGGGATTCCCAAAATTCATTGTAGCTATTGTTCTTCACCGATGGAGTCACTTAAGCGGAGCTGAGATCTGGAAGGTCGCACAAACTGAGTGATTATGCCAAACTAAACTTGTTGCGGAATATAAAGCAGACACGCACGTTCTCTGCCACAGACCTGCCGACGATGTTGCACAAGCTTCTGGATCAGCTATTTGCGCTGATTTCTTTTTTAATTCACGAGCCATTTTCCGTGAATCCTTTCGTAAATTAGCGAAGCATATTGCTGATATATTGGGTCGTTTCATAATTATTGGCCGATTTAGACACAAAGAAACAAACAGCAGTAACAGACGACGAAATGCATTTTATTCCGAAATTTTTCTGCCGTCGGCAGCAATACACTGTGCCCAACGTGTTTTCAGTGCAAAAATGCCACGGTGGCAGAAACTGGCACCACAGTGGTCCGAGGAATCGCTAACGGCAGAAACCACAGCATCCTTGTTAGCGAACCATTTGCCCCACAAAGAGTGGTCCAAATGGCAAAACATGTGAAAGACTCAGGGGGCCAAGTCAAGTGAATAAACAGGGTTAGAGAGGACCTCGTACCCCAAGGCGTTGACTTTTCGCATGCTTCCAATAGACACATGCGGTCGTGCGGCATCCTGAAGCAGTATGGGACCCAAACGATTGGCGAGCGATGGTTGTTTGCTGCATAATTTCTGGTGACATTCGTTCAGTTAACGGCAGCACACGTCTCCGTTGTGATTGTTCGACCTCGCGGCAAAACCTCATAATGAACCACAGTCTTGGCAGTCCACCACACAGAGATCAGAAACTTCTGTGGGTACAACTCGGGTTTGGACATGTGTTTGGGTGGTTCCCCTTTATCGAGCCACGGCGCTGTTCGCTTCCTTTTGTCATAAAGCATTCATTTTTCATAAACCGTAAGGATCCGATGCAGAAAGGGAGCACTAGCCTCACGTTTTTGGAGAGCAGTGCATGTCTCCAGACGCCGTATCTGCTGAGTTCGTGTGGAACCCAGGTATCCAGTTTTTACCTTCCCCATAGTTGCCAGATGTCTGGAAACCGTCGCTCATGATACGACAAGTTCGGCACTGAGCTCATGTACTGTGGACGTTGGTTTTTCTTCTACTTTCCGCCTTAAATGTACAGTGTCCCACAGAACTGGACAACCGGCTCCTGGCTTATGGTCGATGGCAACATCACCGGCATGGAACTTGGAAAACAGTCTTCGGATAGTTCTGTCACTCGTAGTTCCGACAACCCACGTTCTATTGACATTTGCGACCGTTTCGGACACATTCCGGCCAAGTTTGAATTCGTGCAAAATCACTAATCTCACGTCGGTTTGCTCCATCACGTCCCCAACTGCTGAGATCTGTCTGAAATGCCGTTTTATACACGTGGACTGAACCGATTCAATTTGCATGGGCGTTTGGTAGTTCCTCTTACGAGGCGTCCCTTGTAACCGGCTACGCAAATTCGCCTTGTCGGCATAGGCCAATAATTATGAAAGGACCCAATACCTTCTCCGTGAAATGACGGAGAAATTCTCCTGAATTTCACAGATTTTTCGTATGCCAAGAAAATTCTGAATTTTCAGAAACCTTTTCGCAATTTCTTTCGTGTATTAACGGAAAAGTTCTGTTTCTGTTCTCACTATTTCCGTATTCATATGACGGAAACTTTCCCATAATAGGAGCAATTAATGGGAATGTACTTGAGTTTGATTAACTACTAAATTTTGATCGTCTGTCGGGGGACCTGATTTTGAATTTTTCTGTAGCAAGATCGCATATTGTGGATAGCATATCGCATGAAATTTTGGTTATTGCGGCACCGCATATTCCTTCCCTCTGTCCCAAATTTGATGCACCAGCTATTGTATTAGGTATGCAACTTAATTCTCGGCCCCTAATCGCAAGCAATCATAGAACGTCGGCATATGCAAATAGCTGTGTGCGATAATGGCTGATTGCAGCGCCATCCAACAGCTTTCCAGGCAACCGTAACCGCTCACAGCTGTAGTGACAGAAGGGACGAAAGTTGACGGTGAAAGCAATGTCGTTTGAGAAGCAACATTTGAGGCACTGCTTCCTGTTCGCGTTTCAGCTGAAAAAAAGTGCCGCGGAAGCCCAGCAAATGATCTGTGCTGCTTTGGGTGAGGCTGCTGTGTCCTACAGTACGTGTAAGAAGTGATTCCAGCGGTTTAAGCAGCGAAATTTCGATCTCTGTGGTGCAGAACATCTGGGACAGCTACAGAAAGTTGACGATGAGGAACTGGAACAACTGTTGGACTCGGATCCCTGTCGCACACAGTCAGAGCTCGCCCAGGAACTCGGAGTAACACGGTAAGCCATTGCAAAGCGCCTGCACAAACTTGGACGGATTCACAAGGAGGGCCGTTGGGTGCCCCACCAACTCACAGCTGAGAACAAGTCTAGGCGCAAAGATGTTGCTGTGTTCTTGCTGTCCAGATTCAAGAAGAAGGATTTCCTCCACAAGATTTTGACTTGTTATGAGAAATGGATCCTGTACGATAATCCTAAGCGGCGCAAATCGTGGGTTTATCCAGGTCAGCCTACCACCAGTACCGCCAAACCGAATATCCATGCCAAGAAGTTGTTGCTGTGCATATGGTGGGATCAGCGCGGTGTCGTACACTACAAGTTGCTCAAACCTGGTGAAACGGTCAATGCTGAGCGTTATTGTCAGCAACTCATTCGTGGGAGTGACGCAATGGAGGCGAAAAGGCCATACACCGGCAAGGGCAGAAGGTCGGTCCTGTTGCTTCAGGATAGCACGCGTCCTCACACTGCGAAAACGACTTTAAACACGATCACCGACCTGGGATGGGAGATTTTGTCCAACCCGGCGTATTCTCCAGACTTTGTCCCGTCGGATTATCACCTCTTTCGCTCCCTGCAACATCACCTGAGTGATACGCACTTCACTTCTGTCGAGGAGGTCCACAGAAGTATTGATGACCTTATAAACTCGAAACATCCCTCTTTTTTCCGCAGTGGCATTCGGCAGCTTCCTGAACGATGGCTCAAATGTATCCAACACGACGGGGATTATTTCTTTGATTAGGTATGTATTCGATTTGCTATAATTTGCTGTCAACGTGTCGTGCCTGTGGCTGAGAATTAATTTGCACACCTAATATTTTAAATTCCTAATACAATGAGTTCAAGAATTGTGTTGCATGTTGAGTTCATCTACTGTACTTCCATCTCGGACAGCATGTCAACACATCTGGAAACTGGCATGATGCAGTCTCTTTCGCAACACACTTCACAACGTTGTATTGTTCTTTTTTTTTTTTTCGGTTTTAACAAACTCCATTTCGCCCCGCTGGCGCAGTGGTCTAAGCGCTAGCTTCTGACAATGGGCTCGGCTGGGTTCGGATCCCGGTGAGGCATGAATGTTGTGTTTATCTTACGGCACATGCTCTGTCCCTTCCCTGGAACCAGTGGCCCAAAATCGGGAACGGCTGACTGCTTACACTGTGAACAGCTCTGATATTGCCTCCAAACGTAAACAAAAACTACAAAAAAAAAAAAAAAAAAAAAAAGCATGGGCACCTAAGGCTATAAGGAGTCAACTGCCCTTAATTTAAGGCCATTGGTTCCAAGGAAGGGAGAGAATCATCGAAGGAGTGACATACACAGCACTGTCTCGGGATTCAAACCTAGAACCAGCAGTACGAGAAGTCAGAGGATTGTGTCTTAGAACATTCGACGTCGTTCTTCGCGGTGCACAAATGTCTGTATTTTTTAATTCATACATTTCCATTTTATTTTTTTATTTTATTTTTCTCTGGGTATAACGCTATCCACATCTAGGAATATAGGAGTCGCCCGTCTCAAATTTGTGGTCATTGGTTCCAGGAAAGGGACAGAACAAAAGCAGTAAAACAAATGAACCGTCCATGTGCCATTCTAAGCTCGAAGCCGAGCCGGACTCGGAAAAATGGTCAGAAGTTCGCGCCTCTAATCACTCGGTCACCGGAGAGAAATACATTTTCTACTTCACCTGTTATTAAGCTTTCATCCTGTTTGTAATTCTACTGCACTGTTTTTCGTTTTCTCGATTAAAACTGAATTTAGTTTTCAGATTTATTTTGACAGTGAAGTGTTGGTATTACCACGACCCCGGTAGTACGGTAGTCGCGGAATACTTAATACTCGTCTAATTGGATAAACAGTGAGGTTGCGTTCCCATAAATGTAAGGAACCCAATCTCAAAGTTTACGGACGTTGTGTTTCATATAGGCTCGTTACGAGGTATTCGTAAAAAAACTCATATGCCGCAAATTGTGAATTTAGAGGATTATACACAGCCTATAAAGTTAGCTACACCAGGTTAAGTAATTAACAATGTTTAATAAAAGAAAAAGTATATTTACGCAATTACATCCTTCAGGTGGAGGCCAAATAAAAGTTACGTTCAATTAAAAAAGCATTAGAATTAGCCATGCTTACAGGTTCACTGCTGCGTACGCCAGTCACACCCTTGAGCTTAACTTTAAATTAACTCCCTCAATCTATTTCGAGGAGGCATAGCGACCATGCATATGTATATATTTAGTTAACATGGGAACTGGAATTGGGGAAAATAACGTCATCTTACCTTCCTTTAGGATTGTGTGGTCGCTCGTTGAAGCCCTTCTGTTGACCGCGTGGGTAGTTCGCTGTATCTCTCGAGCTGCCACGGCTGGGACCGCGTACTCGAACATCTGTCCTCTGACAATTGTCCTTCGACTACCATATGTGGATAACCATCTCGAATATGAATCTCCCATACGAATTATTCTCTCTGATACCAATCTTCTCCTCCCGTGTGACTATATCTTTTTTTCTGCCTAATATTTCCGTCCCTTTAATTTTTCCCGTGGTAGGGGCGTGCCTACAACCTTCTACGAACTCTTCGCCTGGGGTCTGGATTGGTCAGCTGAGCTGACCAGTGCTCGGGCTTAGTGGCTATTGGTTGCCCCTCTGGTCAATTTGGCTACATTTTCGCGGCAGCTGGCCTGTTGTGCAGGTGATGCTTTTGCGAATTCAATAGGACCTATTTTAACGCTCGGATGAATAGCGAAGAATTTAAAGGGGCTTTCCTCTGCCAGAGTTACGACTTTCCTGTGACACCGCGATGTACTTTATGACTTTTGCTGGTGCCTCCCTCATAGAGGAGATGGTAGTAAACCGCAACTCGCCTATTCATCTGACCGCGTTTCGGACTCTTGCCTGTGCCCTCCTGAAATACCGGGATATATTGTCCCATCAGCAACGCTAGCACTGGGGCCATTTCGTAAATTTTGTGAATGCCGTGCTTCTTCTCACAAGAGTGAAAAGAAGGTGAATTCCTTGGTCATTCTCCACGGGTGTCCGACAAACCTTTTTGACCACCCGGGTTTTTGCTCCAGTGGGGAAAAGAGGGTTTATGAGGCAGGAAGGGAGCAAAGGAAAACTAATTTAATTTAAGTAAAAAAAATATTTAGGTAAATTACTCCTGGTCTTTAAATATAATTAGGCCGCAGTCAATGTGACCCGAACTATGAAGTAGTTCCGCGGCAACATTGGTACTTCAGACGTGGGAGCTGCTTCATTGTCTTTGCAAAACTGTATTAAAGCTGTTTTGTGCTTTACCCTGGCGGAAAGTGAAAAAAGAACACCAAGAAGGAATTGGCGGACGATCATGAAATTTACATATGTTAATGGCTCGAGTTTACGTAGATGTGATGTTCATTTTGGGACCAATCGGTGAGCGCTTACTCCACAGCACGGCATAATACACAAATTATCGTCGGTGGTATTTAAGGAGTACGGCGAAGTGAATGTAATCAGTCGTCGACGTACGGACACGTGCGAAGACCCTGAAGAAGCTGCAATGCCTGGACATGGAAGACGTGTACGATTTCAGCAGTTGTCGGACTTTGAGCGAGGTCGTCTAGTCGGACTCCGCGAGGCCGGGTGGTCGTATCGTCGTATTGCGGAGCTAATTAGACGGGAAGTATCGATGGTGGTACGATGGTGGCGTAGATGGTCCGACGAACATTCCCACACGAGAAGACGTGGAACCGGGAGTTACAGACGGACTGATGAGCGGACCGATCGACGCATAAAAAGAGCGGCGTTGTCAAGCAGAACATCCACTGCGACGCAAATCCGAGCTGCCGTTTCACCTGAGATGACTGTGCGAACAATCCGCAACCGTCTACTGGATGCAGGACTACGTGCACGTGTGCCTCTGGCATGTGTACCTCTGACTCCAGCCCACCGTCAGGAACAGCTGCAGTGGTGTCGCCAACGTCTGCACTGGAGAACGCAATGGCGATCTGTCGTGTTCAGCGATGAAAGCAGATACTGCTTGGGAGCCTCCGATGGCCGTATGCGTGTTCGCAGACGCACAGCAGGGGAGCGTCTCCACCCTTCTTGCATCCGCCAGCGATACACAGGGCCTACACCTGGTTTGGGGAGCGATCAGATATCACTCCCGTACACAACTAGTGTTTGTACCGGGTACGTTAAACATCATCTCCTACATCAACAACATCATTCAGCCCGTTGTTGTGCCATTTGTAAGGTCGGTCTATCGTGGTGTTTTCCAGCAAGATAATGCACGCCTACATACGGCACGTGCAACGCAACATGCACTTCAGGGTGTGAGACAACTTTCATGGCCTGCATGTTCACCGGATTTGTCCCCCATTGAGCACGTGTGGGTTTTACGGGACAACCACTTATCCGGTCTCCACGGCCAGCCGCGACCATCCCCGATTTACGCGTCCAGGTTGAGGATGCTTGGAACTCAATACCCCAAACTTACATCCAACGTCTGTACGACAGTCTCCATGCCAGAATTGCACAGTATGACGCAGTTCATGGCGGTTCAACCTCGTACTAACCATGTTACATGGAAATGTTATTTTTCAGTTTACCAGCAAATACAGCTGTATTTTGCCATAATGTTTTGATCACATTATCCTCTGTATTCCGTTATTATGCTGTATAAATTTCGTTGGTATCAGACGTCTTCTTCTTGGTGTTCTTTTTTCACTTTCCGCCAGTGTATTTTTCTATTGTTGATGTTGTTCCAAGTTTTAATATATATATTACACTTTTACAAGTTCATCATCAAATTTTATGGGAATTGTGCATACGTCAAATTTTCTAAATAATTTGTTATCTGTATCTGATCTTCAATATTAAAATGTTTTTGGGTTACCACAACAGTTTTTCTCCAATATCAAAACCACAAAAGGTATGCAAATCCATTTAATATTTTCAGAAACTAATTTTTCACGACGAAAACTTGCCAGCAAATTTTTTTTTTTTGGGGGGGGGGGGGGTCTTTTCTTTGTTTTCTTGAGATCGCAAGTTAATTTATTAATTAATCGTCTATTGTGTATCATTTTTGGTGCTTTAAAGAACATTTTCTTGACATTCCTTGAGTTGTGTTACCAGTGTCTCTTTCGGTCGTTATGTGTGGTGGCCAGTTGTGTATACATAGGCCGAACTGGGAAAACAACTAATATATGTATAACAAAACGTACAGCGGAAATGCTTCCAACTACAGCAGGACTTTAGACATTGGAAGTTTTCTCTGATCTTATGCCAATGATCACACATCCAGTAATATTTAAGTGTGGTAGTTCCAGACATAACACAAGATGATGTGTCTATGAATGTGAAGAGAGTAACCGTTGCATTTGAAAGACACGTGTGCCTGAAATCTCAAGTGTTGTGTGGGAAAGAGAAACGGTGACTTTCCGGGCCTAGAACTCGCCGGGATCGGCTTCCTGAAAATCGCACAATGACTTATCAGTAGAGACCGGATTATATGCACTAAAAAACAGCAACATACGCATATAAACATGTACTTTAAATGCACAAAATATGCATTTATAATTTCGTTTTATTATTATGCTTGTACTGGGATATGGGTCTTGACTTTCGTCATTTGGTTTCTTTTTTTACACAGTGCGAAGAGCGGTTTCTAGATGCTGATCGATCGATTTGCCACTTTGTCTCGCAAGCGATGTTTTTTTTTTTTTTCACAAATCGCAAAACATGCAATTTTTCAACCAGTAGTTAAGTACTTACAGCAGTCGGAAATCCAGGCTTTTGTTAAATTTAATTTGAACGTTATGACCGCTAACTCGCACTATGAAAACTGCGTTTTCCCAAACACTCAATTATTCACAGATGAAACGTCATGTCACGCATAGCACAATCAGAGATCTGCTATGTTGATCTCACAATTTAAAGGCAAGGCGAGATCGTTAGCTTTGAAAATTGGTTCACAAATGTCGCATGTCGTGTTTGTGGGCGGCTCCGTATGAAGTTCGAATTCACTGTTATGGGAACTGGGCAGAAATTTCAGTCGGAGGATCATGCAAGCCTACCGGTGGAGAACATTTCTCATGTCATATTTCTTGCTGCCACGTGTATAGAAAGAAAGTTTATTTTTTCTTTCGCTTGGTTTCAGTGGATTGCCGATCCTTTGATATATGCCGCCGAGCTCAGAAGTTCTTTGTTTCTCGACTATTGCCTGATTTCAGAGATCTCCGGAGATTAAAGCCTGTTTTTTTCAAAGTAAACTTGTTAAGTTAGCGTACCTTAAAAGATCAAATAAAAAGAAAAATTGCTCTTCTTGAAATATGCATTTTTACCGGTAATTTGTGCGTTTCATGCATTTTTATGAACTAACTTCAGAAAAATATCTAAAACATGCAGAATATCTAAAACATACACTATATTGACAAAAGTCACCGGACATCCCTTCAAAAGCAAATGAAGGGATCTGCTGCGTTGTTAAGATGCGCGGTACAGTTGCAAACGGTATAAAAACAAGCCTGCAGCTGACCGCGATCATATCGCTCTGTGAGGTTGAGTGAAAATGTCGCGGCGGGAGAGAACTGACTTTGAGAAAGGAAATATTCTTGGGTGTTATATTAGTGGATTGTCCATAAGAGAAACCGAGAGGCTTTTAAACATACCCAAGTCAACTGTTTTGAATGTACTGAATAAGTGGAAGACACATAGCGTTCCTGAAGCAGCAAAACCTACCGGCAGACGAAAGAAAATCAGTGATAGTGGACGTCGAAGCCTCAGGAGAGTAAGCCTGAGTTAATCGATGGAGTACTGCACAAGACCTCAGTGTACAGGTGAGTAAAAATGCTGGAATCTCGGTATGTACACGTACCATTCGCAGAGAACTTCATTCCATGGGTTACCGTGGTCCTGTGGCTGCTCATAAGCCTTTCATCTCCACTCGTAATGCTACTCGTCGTTTAGCATGGTGTACAGAACATTTACCGTGGACTGTAGATCAATGGAAACGGATCCTATGGACTGATGAATCCAGATACACGATCCATTAGTCTGATGGCCGTGTGTGGGTATAGCGGCTGCCGGGGGAACGCTATTTACCGCAGTGTACTGTTCCTACGGTCAAGTTTGGAGCTGACAGTGTACTCGTGCGGGGGGGGGGGTTCGTAGTATAGTTACGGCCCATTGGTTAACGTGGACAAACCTGTAACCATCACGTCTGCCTCGATATTCTGGACAATTCTGCCCTACCAACTCTGTGGCAATACTATGGAACCGAGCCTTGTTGGTATGAGCAGGATAATGCACCGAGCCATAAAGCAAGGTTTCAAAATCGCTTTATTATTATTCATCATAAGAAAACATAAGAGGGAGACGTACAGTATTGGGCGTCTCACTGGGAAATAATACAAAACTGTTAAAACATGATGGTATATACACTGCAATGACAATGGGGATGAATAACAAATGCTGCAAGCAAAGCTTATTGAATAAAAATTGCAGAAGTGACAGAGAGAAACACATCGTGTCACATGACATTGGCTGGGCATGATTTACAGGATAACACAGGCGAAACAATAGTACACAATTAGAAAAAGAACAGCACAAACACCGCAGTGAAGGTAACACATTACAAACATGAGATAAAAACACAGCGTGCACAATTATGCAAATTATTTAACGAGGGCACCAAAGCAACATAATACAGGCGGGGTGAAAGTAAGTAATGTACACGAGTAAGCATGAAAATACACTGAGATGGCATTAGCATTCACAATTCAACGGTAGCGTGGATTGCACGAGTCGTAGAGTGGAGGAGGGGCACCAGGGTGCCACGGAAGCTCAGCAAAGGAGGTGTAGAATGTCCTAGGGTACTGATAGGTGTAGCAGTCCAGAATCAACCGCAAACCATGGAGCGGCCGGCGCCCAGGTAGCACAGAAGGTGGCTTCTCGACGACTGGAAGAAGCCGACTGGTACTCCAGGCGGAGTCGAGAAAGCAATCGATCTTGAAAATGGCACAAAAGTGCTGCGCTGGCCTGGTGTAAAGAGACCGGCGAGGAAACGCTGCGGAGTTGTTGAAGGTATACGTAAATAACGTGTTTAACCAGCACGAAAAGATAGGCACATACTGACGGAAGAGGCGTAGGTGGATGAGCCCGCAGAAGAAGATGTCTGTAGGCAGTGAACGGAAGATCTTGAGAACAAGAGCGACTGGCAATCCGGAAAGCCTGGTGGAGGAGAGGCATCAGGATGGGACAGTAAAGGTAGACGTGAGAAACGTCTGCCTCCTGTGCGCAGAAGGAGCAGAGAGGGGAGGAGAGAAGAGACATGCGAAAGAGAAAATACGGAACAGGGAGGCGATTATGCAAAAAGAGCCAGTGGGTATTAATTTCAAGAGGGGCAGATAAGGGTGAGCGGGCAGCTGCCCAGACAAGAGGAAGAGAAGCAGGGGAAACCTCCAGAATAGAAAGCGGTGAAGGGGTGGCAAGGTGCACTAGAAAACGATAAAGAGATTTAGAGGAGAGAGAGGAGAGAGGAAGAACCGAGTTTGTGAGTCGGAGGGAAAAACGGCAGCGGAAGAGGGGCAGAAAAGACAGAGACGAGACCGGTGGGGGAGACAAGATCAGGGAAAAGCGAAAGAAGTGCAGTTAGCAGAGAGTCATAGACCAAATGGGCGGATGGGGACGAGAGAATAGCAGGGGGGAGGCCAGAGAAAGGGCGCCAGGATAGATCCGAGTTAGTGAGGTCTTGTACAGTTACTACACCTGCTCGGAGCCAAGAGGGGAATGAAAAACAGGGAAGATGGGGGGATGAACAAGGGAGTTGAAGAAGAGGGGTTCAGAAAGAAGCTCTAGAGTTGAAGAGGGAGGGGAGCGAATGAGCGGGAGAGAGCGAAGGTGAGTGAGGGCTTCAGAATATGCAGGTGGGAGTTTGGAGGGGGGGGGGGGAAAGGACAGCAATCCATGAGAACTAAAGAAAGAAAGGGAAAATGTGGGTTACGCAAGGAGGCAAGAACGTCACGTACCTGAACTGCGGAAGCCACTGGAGCCGTGAAAAGGTGAATGAAGTTGATCACTCGGCTTGCTTTGTAGCACAGCGGGACATCAGGTAGGCCAGCACCACCATAGGAGGGAGGAGCACAGAGCTTGTGGACGTTAATCCAGTGATGACCCGCCCACATTACTCGAGTAAGGCAGCGTGTAACGTCCTGGAGACAGAAAAGCGGGGTCGTAGATGCAATCCAAGAATGTTTGCAGATGGACAGAAGGTATGTCCTGGTGAGATTTGCACGCTGGTAGTAGGACGTACAGAACTGCGCACGACACCAGAATGCAGCTGTGCGGAGGAGGCGAGGATGGAGTTCCGAGCGAGTTGCACTGGATGTAGCTTGTGGTGCGCCTAAGTGCACACCCAGGAAGCTTTGGGTAGTGGATGACCATGTGGCCCCCCATGGAGCATCCAAGCGATTGGACCACGACCCGCACCACAATCCAGTGCTCTTAGACGTATTCAGTTCAGCTGCAGAACATGAAGCATATGCGGAGAACAAACGACGAAGCAGTTGGAACTGTGAGTCGCTGCGAATGCAGACTGTGATGTCATCTGCATAAGCAGAGTAAATGACTGAGTGATGCCGTGAGCTGGCAACTGGTGGTGGAAGTTGTGCTAGGAGAGATGTTTGCAGAGAGCGTAGAAAAGGCTCGACGGCAATCGCAAACAGTTGACCAGAAAGCGGGCAGCCTTGACGAACTCCCCGCTTGAAGGGAACATGTGTTGTGAGAAAAGATGCCGTCTTGACATGGAAAACGGCGTCCCGGTAGAGGGAGAGAAGAACGGAGACAAATTGTGGAGGAAAGCCAAAGTGTAGCAGGGTTTGTGTTAAATAGGCGTGTGAGATATTATCGAAAGCGGAACGGAGGTCTAAGGAAAGGGGAGCAAGAGGTTCAGAATGAGTCTTGGCAAGATGAATGAGATCGCGAAGAAGTTGAACATTGGAGGAAAGAGAACGGCCAGGAACAGTATAGGTTTGAGAGTCAGCAAGGATGTGAGGGAGGATAGAGTTTAGTCGAACGGGAAAGAAGCTTGTTACGGAGTGGTTTGACAATAATTCCGTATCATGTGTGGACTACCCTGCACAGAGCCCAGATCTTAATCCCATAGAGCACCAATGGGATGAATTAGAGCGCCGCATATTAAGTTCGGAACCAAGGCCTACTACTGAGCAACAATTGGCGGCAGTAATATGTACTGAATGGAAGCGCATATCCAGTGTTTCTTTCAGGCATACATCCAGGGGGCGAAGCCCTCCCGGAAACGACCATTCGCCCCCCCTGGAGACATTTTAGGTTACCGAACCAAATTTTGATAAATTCAGGCTATGATGAAATAGAAAGTTTCATTTCTTTTTATGCTACAAGTATTTCTCCAATTATTTTTTTTTTCAATATTTGTTCAAATGGTGCTTAGTTTATTTTATTAAAAAGTGTATTACGACGCATGATATTCTTCAAAATATAATAAGTAGACTAATCATACCTAATTGTCTAGAAATCGTGAATCAGGGTCAAGAGTGCGTTGAATGCAATTTAATAGATAAAAATTTCTAATTACTATATCAGGGATGTATATAGAATTTTTCTTTCGGGGGAGGGGGGTCGGAAAAAGAAAGTTTTTGAAATCCACCATCTGGAACAAAATTAAAGTTAATGAAAAATTGAAGAAAAATAAAAGCATTTTTTTTCTAATGTAAGTTGATACATTTTTATAAAATTCAGTTTTACCATTGTAAGTCACATTTTAACCAAAAAACAAAAAAAAATGAAACATTTTCCGGTGGGGGGGGGCAAGGCCCCCACTAAACGCGCCCCTGTGCTAGATATATAGTAATTACTTCTATATATATATACTGTATATACACTATTTACCAACAAGTAATTGGACACCCCTGCAATCGACGATATCTGCGGTCCTGTCCTGATACACGTCACGGCCGCCGCCGTTAAATATAGTGTGGGAAACAACAACGCAACCAGTCGCATGCAAGATGCCACGCAGTTCGGAGCTCTCTGATTTCGAGAAAGGTGTAATCGTCGGGTATCACAGAAATGGCCGATCCATAAGTTACATATCCAGCGAGTTGAAGTACCCAAAATCGACAGTGGCCTACGTGATTGCCAAGTGGAAGATGAGAGGTGACTGTCGGAATGTGCCCAGACCCGGCAGACCCACAAAACTGGGAGTTAGAGACCGACGGGTGCTGGCCAGAAAATTCGGAAGAACCGCACCAAATCGATGGGCCACATCCGTGAAGAGTTTCAACAGGCATCCGGGACTGTTCTTTTGATGAATACCATCCGTAAGGAAGTCCATCTGCTCGGTTATCATGGACGTGCTGCCGCCCACAAGCCTTTGATCACCAAGTCCAATAGCGCTGCTCGGCTAACGTGGTACAAAGAACGTCGACAGTAGACCGTTGAACAGTGGAAACAGGTTCTGTGGAGCGACGAATCAAGGTTCACCCTCTGCCGTTCGGATGGCAGGGTTTGGGTTTGGCGTCTGCCTGGAGAACGCTTCCTGCCGGAATGTATTGTGCCAACTGTGAAGTTCGGCGGCGGTGGAATTATGCTATGGGGGTGTTTTTCCTGGTATGGCACGGGACCCTTGGTCGCAATTCCTGGTAGACTCAACGCCGAGACCTACTGCACCATTTTGGATGACCATGCGCTTCCTACGTTGTGGCAGTTTTACGGGGTGGACCCATGTTACTTTCAGGAAGACAATGCCACCTGTCATGTTGCGAGGTCCACCATGGCTTGGTATGGTGACAATGGGGTTAATCGAATGGACTGGCCTGCGCAGAGCCCGGACCTTAACCCTATCGAGCACCTCTGGGACGAGTCGGAGCGTCGATTTAAGGGGTGCCCCCACCGTCAGAAATCGGTGAAGGAAGTGACCTGTCTTCTCCAAGCCGAGTGGAAGAAAATACCGCTAGCTGTCGTACAACGCCTGGTTGAGAGTATGGCCCGGAGGGTCGGAGCTGTAATCGCCACTCATGGAGGCTCCACCAACTATTGAAGGTGAATAAACTTCGTTTTCCTTTGCTATCACAGGTGTGCAATTACTTGTTGGTAGTGGATCCGAAAAATGACAAGAGTGGAAGACATCATGATCAGAGTTAAATCCCTGAAATGGCAATGGGCTGGACATACTGCCAGAAGGACAGATCATCGATGGACAGCCGAAATTTTAGATTGGATTCCAAGGGACAGGAAAAGACCCAGAAGAAGACCACATGGGAGATGGGTGGATGAAATTCGAAAGTATGCAGGGGTGACATGGAGGAGACTGGCACAAGACAGAACGTTGTGGAGGAAACTTGGGGAGACCTTCGTCCAGCAGTGGATTGATAATGGTTGACAATGATGATGATGATGATATAGCAAATGGAAAACTTGCACGCTCTAAGGTTCCATTTGCTGCCCCCCCCCACCCTCACCGGCCAAAAAGTCCTGAAAGAAACACTGCGCATACCTATCGCTGTGTTCCAAAACCTTGTCAAAAGCATATCTCGAAGAGTCAGTGCATGCATCCGGAAAGCCAAAGGTGGAGTGACACCGTACTAATGTATGTCAATAAATGCTATGTTGTCTTTCTCTTTTAGGTGCCCGGTGACTTTTGTCAATATAGTGTATCTAAATATGCAATCGCATATAATCCGGGATCTACTCGTCAGATTCGTTATTTGCGGGCATTTCACATTTTTTCGTTAACTGTTTTAAAAATTGTTCTGTGTTTTAGTTAGCTCGGGTGTGCTTTCCGGGCAAAAAAGCGGAAGCAACGTAATTTACCCCCCCCCCCCCCCCACTTTTTTTTTTTTTTTTTTTTTTGCACACAGTTTTGGATCAAAAATTACTTTTCTTTTTAACAAGATATACTCAGCATTACAGGAGGCATGTTTTTCAGTGGAGAACCCAGAAAGGATGCAAGGATGCGTATGCACCCCCCAATTTTCTGTGTCCTGATGTTCAGTCGCATATGCATCATCGAATTTAACGCTGTCTACAAATCTACAAATTTTAAATAAATATAAAATGACAGAAGAATCTGATTTCAAATTTCATCCATACATCTTAAATGTAATATAGTCGAACATAAGCGAAATATTGTTAATCTGTTTGTAGGAATCGTCCTTGTAATGGGGCCCTTTCGTCGCTTGATGGTGTTGTCTTGCCCGTTGTCAGTTGTATTTTGTGGTGCTTCACACTAACAGTGGGGAAAGCGAATCCGTTTTTAATCGATTAAAAACTTGCACTCCTAAAATTAATTTCTAGATACGCTACTGGTCTTTTTGTAGAACTAACTAGCCACAACCCGTCAAAAATGATAGGTATAAAAAAAGAATAAAATTTGAATTAACTTTACAACTGCTGTGTAATTACATTTTTGGTTAAATGCACGTTGTTTATGTTGTATAATATATAACATTACCATTAGTGACCCTTGATACAGATCTGTAACGTCGAGCTTAGCTTCCCTGTTGTTGTTGTTTTTTGGGAGGGGGGAGACGGAACACCGTGAGCAACTCAACGGGGCTACAGGCAGTCTATCATGATAATTTGGGGCCACTGGTTCCTGGGGACGGAGAGAGCCAGTGCGGTAAGACAAATATGCGCATCCATACCTCACCGGGATTTGAACCCGGACCCATTTCGGACGAATGGTTAGAATCCAGCGTCTCGTATCACTTGGGACGGCAATTTTGTGTTTTCGGGCAGGTGTTCAATGACTGGAAACTGCTTCCCTCGGTTTTTAATCTGGAAAAATCGATTTTAAAATATGTATCCCCCTTCCAACCCTCCCTCCCAAAAAATAAACAATTTTTGAGCATGCCTCTGAACTTGGAATCAGCTGGAAATCTAGGAGCTTGCATTTTATTTTTATTTTTTTTATGTCAAAAAAGGCCATTACTTAGTTTGCTGACCTCTGATTTGAGTGGAAATCGTTAAATCTAAACATGTCTTTGCACCTTTACTCGTTGAATAACACAGAATTTAATTTTAGTAAATTAATCCGATTAGAAAAATGTTATCAGTATGATTGGACAGTTTCTTAAGATTTAAAAGCGTTAAAAGAAAAAAAAAGCTGTTGTGCTTTCTCCCAAGAATTCTGGACTCGGCAAAAAGGGCAGTCCCGGGTACGAGATTCTTGGATAAAAACCATCTGGAACAACTCTCACTCGGTTTTACATCAGTTAGAATATCCTGAAAGGAACAGCAACGGTTTCTTTTGGTCCTGTTTGTTGAATCAGAGTGGCAACTGAGCCCTGATACCAAAGTCGACTTAACGGTTCATGAGAATGCGAACCCTAATGAGATAGACCAGCATTACACGCTTGTCGGTAATGACAAGTGTGTTCCGTGAAACTCGCCTGACATCCTTCAAATCAAGAAGCCGCTTTTTCTGAAGAACAAATTTGACCTCAATCTGTACTTAAGAGGAGAAAGTCAATAAATCCTCATGTCTGAAATGAAAATTGGACCAACTTTCGAAGAAATGTATGCTTTTGTTTTTCTTTTTTTTTTTTTTTTTTTTTTTTTTTGAGGCATGTGAACAAATGGGATTTTTATCTTCAGTTTCAACGATGAGAGCCGCCCCTAAAATATTATTTTAATTTCTTTAACGGCATTTGCTTAGAACATTTGGTGGAGTCTTCTGAAAAAGTGCATACAAAACATTTTGGGTCAACTTTGCATCCCCTGCCCTTTTTCTTTTCATTCTCTCTCTATAGTGTGGGTAGGAACCTAGCAAGAACTTGCTCTTTTCTTGCTCTAGTTATGGAGCTGTACAATTTAAAATAACATTAAGATTTCGCAGATGTAGGTTAAAAAATCGAAAAATATTTGCTTACATACTTTCTCTTTCTTTTTAAGCTGCAGAAATCACGGCATTTAACTTAACTACTGTTTTTCTAGAAAAACAGAATATTCTGATTGTGCTAATGAATTTTAGATCAAAAGTTGCACATGTGCAAACGATTAAAACTAATGGAAATAATAGACATTACTACAAAGTGCTGAAAAGAGCAAATTTTAAGGTCCAGATATTCTTTTTATACATACTTTAGGAAACGTCAAAACTATGATTATATCATTTTACATGAAAACAAAAATGCCGCCCCGGTGGCTCAGTGGTCTAAGCGTGGTGTCTTGGGTGAGAAATGAGTGGGCGGAGGGGTTGTCTTGCGGTACCTACAGTAGTAGCCAAAATTGAGGAAACCTTTTGGAAATAGTGTATTTTTGAGGTTTGATGGCTCATAACACCACTTTGTTTTTGGAGTAATACCATAAAATTATATATCAATGGAAAGATAATTTCATCAAGAATGTAATGCCATAACGTTTGAAGGATTTTGTATAAGAACAGCAGTTATAAAGAAGAAAAGTGAAACACAGAAAAAATGAGATATACAAAAATTCTCGTCATGTCAGTTAATACTTAGTTGGGTAACCTTTAGCGTTAATTATGGCCTTACAACACCTCCCCATGGAGTGAACCAAGTTTTTTACTTCTGCAGCTGCTGTAATGTGAAACCAAGATTGAATTATTGCTTCTATCTATTGGGTTTTATTGCTGGTTTGCTTCTGACTAACAAGTTTCTTTAGTCGGATTCATAGATTTTTGACGGGGTTAAAGTCTGTGCTATTCCCATGCCATTCCAGCAGTGGAATTTGATTATCTTGATACCACTTTTTGCACACAGCAGCAATATGACATGGAGCTGAATCCTGTTGAAATATAAATGCTTCATTATTTTGTAAAAGATCACGTGCGGAAGGCTTCAGTTTGGGCTCAAGTACTTCATTAATATATTTTAGGCCATTTATATTCCCATAAATCATGCAAATTCTGCCCACACCTTTTGATGTCATACAACTCCAGATCATAACACTAACTGGGTGTTTTACGGTACATGTAATGCAATCAGGATGCAAATCTTTTCCGATTCTTCTCCTTACGTATTTTATGCCATCACTACCAAACAGGGAGAGTTTGGTCCCATCACTCCAAATAACACTGCCCCATTGTTCCGCTGTCCAGTTAACATGGGTTTTAGCCCAGTTTACTCTTTTCAACCTTTGTTTGAGAGATAAAAATGGCTTTTTTCGTGGAATTCTAGCTTTTAGACCAAATTCCTGCAGTCTGCGCTAAACAGTCCTTGCACTCAACTTCACATTGCATTGCGCCATTTCATCTTGTATACTCCCAAATGATTTTATTCTGTCACCTATGCACAGTCTCTTAATTCTTCTATCATCACTTGCTGTTGTGCACCTTTTTCTGCCTTTACCAGTCTGGTTTTGTAGTGACTGAGTCTCCTTATACCTCTTCAAAAATTTAGAAATGCCACCTTGGTTAAGTTTCCACCAATGTTGCTTCCAATTTCTTCATAACTGAAGCCTTGTTCACTTAATAGTACTATTTTACATCGCTTTCTGGGTAACCAGTCAACTCTTTGCGCCATTTCTTTAATTTTATAACGTTTTACAAGCTCACTAAATGAAAAAAAAAACACACACACACAGATACAAAAACTTGATAGCAATCACATAACACACTGACAAATGTCTTCCTCTCAGCTCCAATATATGACATCAATAGCTGAATCCTACTGTGACCTGATTGGCTCATTGCCAAAACAAGATGACACCTGATTGGCTCTCTAAACACTCATGCTCATTGGCTACATTCAAATGAAGGAAAGCTACTTCATATCAACCTAAGCAAGTTGTGCTTCCTTTTTCTGGTTATTTGGCTATAAGTTTTCATAGAATACAGATAATTGAACAAACTTTGTTGCATTACATTTTTGATGAAATTATCTTTCCATTGATATATAATGTTATGGAATTACTCCAAACACAAGTGGTGTTATGAGCCATCAAACCTCAAAAATACACTTTTTCCAAAAGGTTTCCACAATTTTGGCCACTACTGTAGCTCTCCCTTCCCTAGAACTAGTGGCTCCAAATTATAAACGGCCGACTACTTATTGGTGTCGTGGTCATTAAATCTCTAAACTACAAAGGAAATTTATGGTGTGTAATACAAAAATACTAAGCACATATTTCAAGCAATATGATTTTTCCTTGAAAACTATTTGAATTTTCACTTTCAGTTTTCTGGCATCAGAAGTGTTGTTCTTCAGCTTCTAAATTTCATTTATTTACCTCTGTGATTCTTTTCTTTAAAAACGTTTTTGCCGACACATATAACGTGTGAACTGAACTTGTTCTTCAGCTTATTAAAAGAAAGTGTTATAAACGTGTTGTTCTTCAGCTTCTAAATTTCATTTATTTACCTCTGTGATTCTTTTCTTTAAAAACGTTTTTGCTGACACATATAATGTGTGAACTGAACTTGTTCTTCAGGTTATTAAAAGAAAGTGTTATAAACGTGTTCTTCTTCAGCTTCTAAATTTCATTTATTTATCTCCGTGTTTGTCATCCTTAAAAACGTTTATTGCGGACACATACAATGTGTGCAGTGAAGTAGACGTTTTTTGCAGGCTGTGCAGAACGGTTGCAGAAGGGTTTTTCATCTTGAACTCCTTTTTCAAGAAAAAGCCACACAGGAAATGGACATGGAGACATCCAAATGGGACGACAACTGAAATTGATTTTATTATGTGTAACAAAAAATTCGTCATAGAAGACTGCAGTGTGCTAAACAAGTTCAACACAGGCAGTGACCATAGATTGGTGAGATGTAAGATGCACCTCAACACTAAACTCGAACGTAGCAAGCTCATAAGACAAACAAAATGTATTGACATAACATACCTTAAAAAACACCATAATACCTTGAAATTGGAACTGAAGAACAGATTCTCTGCTTTAGAAGGCCTAACATCGGAAGAAGTGGATATTTCTGAAGTTAACAGAAAAGTAACCAAAGCTCTTATGGAAACAGCAACAAAATTAGCTGGGTCTAAGAACAAATTGCATGTGAACAAATTATCAGGAAAAACCAAAATGTTGATGCAAAAAAGAAGAGTGATGAGGACAACTAAAGAACATGTGACTTCCAAAGTGGAATATATAGAGCTATGCAAGACAGTACGAAAAAGTATCACTGAAGACGTAAGGAAATTCAACTGTGAACTAGTAAGGAAAGCAATTGAAAACAACCAAAGCCTAAAGATAGCAAAGGGACATCTCAGTAAGGGGAAAAAACAGATTATGGCACTGAGAAAAGAAGATGGTTCTGTAACAAGAAATAGAGGCGAAATTTTGACAAGAGTGAAAGATTTCTACTCCAAATTATATGAAAGGGATGATACATGTACTCCAGACATCATGAAAGGTACCAGTACCAGAGTTCTTCCAGTCCTTCCAGCAGAAGTTGCACATGCAATCAAGAACATGAAGCGGGGAAAAGCTCCAGGAGAAGATGGAATTACTGTAGACATCATACAAGAAGCAAGTGGAGAAATCGAAACAGTACTCGCCCAAATTTTCACTCGATGCCTTAATGAAGGGAAAATTCCTGAGGATTGGAACAACGCTATAATGATCTTGCTACATAAAAAAGGTGACATTGAGGATCTCAGGAACTGCAGACCTATCAGCCTCCTATCAGTGGTTTATAAAATCTTCACTAAAGTTCTTTCACACCGCTTGAAGGTGACACTGGACATGGCTCAACCGAGAGAACAAGCTGGATTCAGGAGTGGCTACAGCACAATAGATCATATCCACGTGCTGAGAGAACTAATTGAAAGAGCGAGGGAATATGAACTTCCATTGTGCATGGCTTTTATCGATTATGAAAAAGCCTTTGATTCGGTGAAACCATCAGCAGTTGCAATGGCTCTGAAACCCTGCGGTATTGAAGATGCATACATTAATATTATTAATAACATCTATGAAAATGCAAGTGCAAAGATTCGGCTGTTTGAAAATACAACACACATAAAAATTGGAAAAGGAGTGAGACAAGGTGACACCATATCTCCGAAGCTCTTTAATGCCACATTGGAAAATGTCTTTCAATCACTGAACTGGGAAAACAAAGGGATAAAGATTAATGGAGATTATCTAACCCACCTTCGTTTTGCTGATGACATAGTCATTTTTGCAACTACCCCATCAGAGCTACAGAGTATGATCCAGGAACTTGCTGACAAGAGTAAAGAAGTAGGATTAAAAATGAACTTTCAGAAGACAAAAGTGATGTACAATGCTTTTACAAGAAATGAAGATTTATCGATTGATGGAGAAAAGCTGGAGATAACAGACACGTACGTTTATCTTGGACAGCAGATATCAAGTGAGGGTCACATTGGTGAAGAAATTAATCGGCGTACAAAACTTGCCTGGAGAGCTTTTGGAAGAAACAGCATAATTTTCAAGAGCAATATGCCATTATGTCTTAAAAGAAAAGTGTTTGATCAATGCATCCTTCCATTGCTTACGTACAGTGCAGAGACGTGGACCTTAGCTAAAAGAGACATACAAAGGCTGCAGACAACTCAAAGTAGCATGGAGAGGTGCATGCTTGGTGTAACCAGGAGAGATAAGAAGAGGAACACGTGGATCCGAAAAATGAAAAGAGTGGAAGACATCATGGTCAGAGTTAAATCCCTGAAATGGCAATGGGCTGGACATACTGCCAGAGGAACGGACCATCGATGGACAGCCGAAATTTTAGATTGGATTCCAAGGGACAGGAAAAGACCCAGAAGAAGACCACATGGAAGATGGGTGGATGAAATTCGAAAGTATGCGGGAGTGACATGGAGGAGACTGGCACAAGACAGACCGTTGTGGAGGAAACTTGGGGAGACCTTCGTCCAGCAGTGGATTGATAATGGTTGACAATGATGATGATGATGATATATATATATAATAACAAAGTACCGATGTCGGTACTTGAACTCGTTACGAAAAGGTACCGTTACAGAAAGTAACGAGTGCCAAAAAGTACCGATTTTGCCCAACCCTATACAGTACCCATTTCTCGTCACCTGTCATAATGTGGTCCAAGAATGGTTCAACCTCGTCACATGCAAGCAGGGAAACGCATGCACTCATGAGATTTGCTTTCTGCTCAACAGTGAGTTGATGGGGTACCCAAGCTCCCTTCATGTGCACCTTCCCAAGTTGACGCAGATGCGTGATAATGTTCGTGTGGGTAGTCCCCAGTTGTTCAGCCAACCCCGTGTGGTCGCATGTGGGTCGGTCTCCACTAAGGTCTTCAGCATGCCCATACCCACTGTTGCGGATCTTCTGGATTTGGGGCGGTCTAACGGTCAAAATTTCCCTCTCAAACCCTTTCGAACTAATGACAGCACTGACGATGTGATACGGTATTGGGGTACACGCTAGAAATGTTCCTTACAGCACTTGCGGGGGTGCTACCTCGGCGAAACTGATACAGCATGTAACAGCGGATGTCTAGTTCTACGTTGGCTGGCGCTTACACTAAAGATGGGTGGTTCGCGACTGATATGTTCCAAGTGAACCGGTTCGACAGAGTGAACGAAAAGATCCGTTCTAGCAGATCTCGTTCGCCATTCGCTTCGGTGCTCGAGTCGAGGATCCGAAAGATCCAAAAGATCCCGGGATCCAAACCGTTGGCCGTTCGCGTCTGTCGTTTCGTTCGTCGGTCGGAGCTGGTATTTCATTGCCCATTGATTAGTTACTGGATCAAAACTTTTTCGTGTTACTGGAACCATCTTATAACCATTTCATCTTCGGTTTTACCTGATAGTTTGCAGTGAAAGGAAGATATATCGCATTTTTTTAATTCTATGTTTTTCATATTTTGATTTTTTTTTTCATTACGGGTTGATTCACAAGATGGGGACACCAGCATAGAACTCTGACCGCACCGCTGTTCTGTTATTATGCAGTACGTATTCGTTGATATTTAACTTGGAAATGCATATTAATAAATACGAAAGGCTGCATTTGTACTGCCACAGAGTGAAACAATTAATTATAAAAATCGTCACACATCACTGTAAAACGTTTAATTTCAGATTGCTAACTTTATGAGCATACACCAACAGTCACCAACAGGAAGCGACCTCACACTACTTCCTGTTTCCAACGAACGAAACGAACGGGTCTTTTAAACGAATAACTTTAGTGACCCGATCTGCAAGATCCGGATCGCGTAAACGACTGAATCTGTCCACCACTATTATTAGCTTACACTCAACGTCTTCTGACGAATAACTGCCACTGACTTAAGCCGCCTATCTCCTGATGTCATGCCGGTGTGCTGCGCAATCTCAGTGGCCGATGTGCACCATGGCCGGTCTTCGACTTCGGCCTAGAGCTCATGTTGGGAAATGTTTTGTATATAATTTTAAATTTTTGGTAAAGAACGGGTATTCCACTTGTGGGCGTAAGCGTATGTTTCTATTTCTGACGTATTTGTAGTATATCTGCGCTGCTGAACACTCGATTGAAAACAATTCTTTTATGGTCAGATACCGCTCACTACGAAAAAACTTTTCAAAACATCTTCTGCTTAAAACAATGCATAGTTTTTCCGCCAGGGGGCGTCGATGTATGTCTTATTTTTTTTTTTCGATGTCTCTGCTTCCGATTTCAAAAATTCTTTTTTTGTCGTAGAGCGTTTCCAGAGTGAAATGTTTTGCATATAATTTCACATTTTCCTTAATGTACAAGTTTGCCACCCGAAGGCATAAGCTCATGTTTGCGTTTACAGCATATTTCTAGCAATATCTGCGCGACTAAAAATCCGACTGAAAAATGACTTTTCCAGTCAGATACTACTAACTACGAAAACTATTTGTGGGCATTTTCTATCCCAAATAATGCATAATTTTCCCGCTAGGAGATGGAAATATTTAATCTGTTTTTCTCGATATCTCTGCTTCCAAAAGTCCGGTTTCAAAGAATTCTTTTAACATCGTATACCATTTACCTTGTGAAGCACTTTGCCTGGACTCGAAGGTTTTTATAGTTCACAGTTTTGTCACCAAGTGGTGTTAGTGTGTAGTTCTGTTTGCAGCTGTATCTAAGTTTTTAAAAGTCCTGTTGCAAAATTACTTTTTTACTGTATATCATTTGCTACAGTAAAGATTGGGAGCATTATCCTTTTTAAATGATGTGCAGTTTTGCCTAATGGGGAGCGTAAATAACCGAATTTTTTCTCGATGTTTTCCTTTCCAGGAGACGTATTTTTCCTTAGCATAGCGTTTGCTATGACGAATACTTTTCACTTATTTCCTACACTAGGGATGAGCACGGGCCCCATGCGGGCTCTTATATCAGATCTTTGACTAAAAAAATTATTAATTAAAAAGTGAAAGGGAAAATTAACTTGAGCCCCCTTTCACTAATTGAATTTCCCTTTCAGTTAATTTTCCCTTTCACTTTTTTAATTAATTTTATTTAAATTCATTAAAAAGTTAATTTTCCCTTTCACTTTTTAATTAATAATTTTATTTAAATTATATCAAGTTAATTTCCCTTTCACTTTCTTAATTAATTTTATTTAGCACTGCCAACCGAATTAATAAATGCACAATTGAATGGTTAGGCTAAAGCACGGATGGCAAACCTATGACACGCGCGTCACTGGGTGGCACACCGATATGAAAACAATAACATTAAATAAAAATTCAGTTTTTTGAAAACAATCATTTTTGAACAGCATGTCTGTAGTGTGTTCTTGCAAATAACCGAGCTCTAAGAAGAAAATTAATCTAGCTAAGAAGTGTCCTCCAAAGGGGTAGTAAATCAACCTCACCTTATTTAATCGTCTTATGCATTAATTCCCAAAAGACAAGCGTCACGTGCACACAATTATTATCATTTTTTCATCATTCCGCTCCTATGAACTTCCACCACGAGACGTCCACACCTGCTTCGGCTCAAGCCCTCCCCCTCTCTCTCTCTCTCTCTCTCCTGTTTCCCCCTTACCTTTACAAAAGGAAGACGCGCATGAGACGGCGAGTTTTTGTGAGAACTGAAAGTAACCTTGAACAATGAACGGAGAGATTTCATATTTATAATTTGGTAACACTGCAACTTAGAGCTTCAGTTTGTTAGTGAAGATTGATTTGTTTGTAGCAGCTGCTTATTTCTCTTGTGTATTTGGAACTGTTTCTTTGCTGATGTTTTTGTATCCGGACCAAGTAAACATGTTTTCGGTGCCGAAAAAACAGAAACTTAACAACAAATATAGTGGCCGAGTATTTCAAGAACACTGGACATCGGAGTTCGTTGTGATTGAAAAAACAACAAAAATTTCTGTTGCCGGTGTACGGAAACAGTAGTGTCCCGTAAATTCAATGTAAGGCGCCATTTTGAGAGAAATCATAAAAATGTTTGCTCCATGTCAAATGAAGAAAGAAGGTAGTGCATTTCACAAAAAGTGAAACAATGTGAAAAACAATCAAATTTTTTTCGCATCTTTATTCAGGCCAAGGAATAATGTCAGTGCGACTAGTTTTCATCTGTTTCGCTGTATAGCACAGCGTGGGAAACCATTCTGTGATGGGGATTTTTTGTAGGCATCTTTCTTAGCCACGTCTGACACATTATTGGACGTTTTCCCCAACAAGAAACAAAGTTATGAAGAGAATTGAGAAAATGCCAGCGAGCAGGAACACTGACAAAGATAGAATAACAAGATGTAGACGAGTGAAGATGCTTTAGACTATATTAAATCTGATTTGGACAATGGCGATATGTTTTCAATATGTCTTGATGAAAGCACAGATGTGACGTCACAAGCAAGATTAGGCCTATATATATTTGTTAGATCTCTCCTTGTGGAAATGTAACATGGGAGGAACGAATTAAATTGCTGAATTTGCCAACTACGGTCACAGGAAAAGATATGTGTGAAGTGAAGGAGGAATTTGTAGAAAAAAATGGGCACTGTCTTAAGTAAAATAGTGTCTGTGACTACTGATGGTGACCATAACCTTGCAGGCTGCAGGTTATGAACCGAACATAAATGTCGTGGCTAGTAGCATTCAGCAGCACGTTTCACACTAATGTGATTAGGTAAGTATGATTTTTCAATTATCTACTTACAAATTAAATCTGGTTCGAATTGAAACCGTTATAGTCTTAAAACTCACCTACTTACCTATTCTGTTAATGCAATTTTTATGGTATTCGCAAAGAAAAGTTTCATGATAAAATGTTAAAAAAAATAAAAAAATAAAAAATAACTCAAACAAGATGTGGTACACTAGCCACTTGAAAGCAGTAAAGCAAACTTTTAAGCTGCCCACTAGTTGAAAAAGGTTCACCATCGCTGGGCTGTAGCCTCACTTTTGTTCTTTTCCTAAAGTTCTTATTATTATTTATTTATTTTTTTGCGTGTTTCGCGTGCATTTCGTAACTCAAAAACGTCTGTAAGTGTTTTAGTGTTTTAAGTAACAACTATGTATTTTTTTCTAGATACAATGAAAACATTGTAGTTTTCTGGCGACTGAAATTTAAATTCTGCTAGCTACAATACGAAAAATGGGAATTTTTGGTCATTCGGCGAAAACACGAAGAGGAGCTGACTGCAGATGTCTTAAGGCTGGTCAAGGCCAATTAATACCCAGGGCTGCTAGAGAGGGAGAATTAGGAGGAGGGATACCGGGTGCCGACTGAAAATCTCAAATACAACTTTCGCATTCAAAGAGCAAAGAAGTGCAACACTTTCCAGTGGTTTTGGTTTCGATTATGTGCAAAGGTTATATCTTATCTGAGATGTGTTGGTGTGCAGGGGTGACTTAGGTTGCATTACAGCTTTTGAGAGCACAACAGTGTCTGACAGTGAACCAGAAAGAATAAAACGGAAAATCGATGCCAAAGAATATGTGGTTTCCCCGAATCTTTATTTAAATTTGAAAGAAAACAAAAATTAAATGCAGTTAATTAGGTAAACGAATTAAATTGATATACTTGGGAAACAAAATGAAGGACATTTTGTTACCTGAATACGATGCACATAATAATATTGGGTTGGTGCGAATGAAATGTCCGGCAAAGGAACAGCACACGTGGACGGCGAGAACGGAAAACTAGGACAACTTACCTAGGCAAAATAATCCCCCTCGGCATCGACACATAGTTGCCATCTGTCCGGCAAGGCAGAATAGGTAAGTAGGTGAGTTTTAAGACTATCCCGGAAAGAAAAAGAATTTGTGGCTGGGACCCGAAGAAATCATCAACTGCACGTTGAACCTCGTTGTCTGTCGGATGATGGAAGGTTATGCTGCAGTGATGGTTTGGCCTCTTGCCAAGAAACTCCGATGAATTATCCCGGCTGTGGACCACAAGACGAGGAACATCATCTTGGTGTGCAGGGGTGACTTAGGATGCCATCCAGGTGCTTGTGCCTTGCTTAACCATTGTGAAGATCGTTTCCGATTATCATAAATGACCCACTTCTCGTCGCAGGTGACGATTCGATGCAGTAGAGGTTCCTGTTTATTCCTGGCAAGCAGCGACGTGACTTCCAAATGCCTTATTGGCAGTTGTCAACTCATACGGCGGCCACATGTCCAGCTTTTTGACCTTACCCAGCGCAGTCAAACGCCGAACAGATGTCGTGTGGTGGACACCTACCTCTGCCGCTATCTCAGACATGTTTTTCGGGGGTCCACTTCAACCACACGTAACAGAACATCGTCAGAAACAGCAAAAGGTCGGTAACCACGTACTTCATTTTGCAGGTCCGTATCTCCGCTTCGAAACTTCACAAACCATCGTCGAATGGTTCGTTCGTTGTCTGTATTCTTCCCAAACGCTTTGTTAACGTTTCGAGCGGCAATTCCTGCAGAACGGCCCAGTTTAAATGCATACAGGAAGATGACTCTCAAATACAGCGTCTGCATGTTTCCTTTGGAAGCCACATTACGTACAAACAAGCCACGCCTGAACCTTGTTCTTCACATACGTGATAGTTTTTTATAGTAACGTTGTGACGTAATACCCGCAATACTTGTGAGTGGTCCCATTCCGCTATGGTGGGGGCCAGTATCTACTGCTCGTTCGCGCCGGACATTTCATTCGCACCAACCCAATAATTCTTTCTCTCATTTTTTTGGGGGTGGGGGAGTCGAAATCAACGGGAAACACTAACATTCTTACCTGATGATGAAAATATAATGAGAAGTAAAACAATATGCTTCATTTTTTCTTTATTCACGTAGGGAAATTTTGCACAAATGTTGAAACCAGGGCAGGGCTCCGGCCAGTCATAAATAACAATATAACGGGCCTGAGTCTTAAAAAAGGAACCCGTGCTCATCTCTATCCTACACACATTTCCATTATACAAAATTCTTCCGCTAGGTGGGGTAAAGTTATATGATGTTTTCCTCTATATCTCTTTCTCTTACTGTTCGATTTCAGAATTCATTTGTCTCTCATGTCTTCCTTCATCTATGAAAAACTTTCTGGGCACAGTTTGTTAATTTTCGTAACAAACGTTTCAGCCGCTAGTGGGATAAAGTAGCTTTCTATTTCTAGATGTTTTATCGAATGTAGAAATCCGGCTGATTTTTTTAACTGGTTCCATTGAGTACGAATGACTTTGAAATACATGTATTTCATTCGCGCCGGAAAGAATTTAAAAGCCGAGCTCATTACAACCGAAAATTCTGTGTCATCTTTCTTGTGTAAACATTCATCCATCGTCCGCAGAAAAAACAATAACAACTTTTAAACCTGCCAGCGTTCATAGTTAAATATCCTAACGATGTTGCCAGTTCTAAGCCTGGAAATAATATGAACGGAAGTTCTCTGCGAAGATAGGAAGGCATCAATAAGTTAAGGAAAAAGAACATATGCGAATAAGTTTTGTTCTAACGATAATAACGTACCCGCAAGCAACGGCTGAGATTGAGCATTAATTGCATCAGCACACCAGCCTTATCTGCTGTGCCGTCCATTGGCGTTCCGAAAAAAACTGGTCCCCGCTCGTAAAAATATATCCTCGAGGCCCTTTTTACGAAAATACAGTGGTGGATAAAATTGTGGACACTTTTTGAAATTTTCATGTTTTGCATCTTCGCGGGCTTATAGGAAATGTTTTTTTTTTGTACCAAATGCAAATGTTTATATGTCAATTTAAAGAACATTTAATGCTGAATTCACAGCGACGTCTCATTGAGCCAACAAGTGTTTGAAGCTCTGCGTTCGTTATTACGTGGTGCCACGAAGCAATTATATCCTCAATTAATTTCCTTTTATTTGATGGACGCCTCATTCATGCAAGGCTTTTCAAACGGTGCCACAAATTTTCCATCGGGTTCAGGTCAGGGCTGTTTCCTGCCCAGGTCAACAATGGAATGGATTTCGTTGTGAACCACTCATTGCATATTTTTGCTGTGTGGCAGGGAGCTGATTCCTGGTGAAAGAGAAATGGTGCGTCGTTCAGTAAGAGATCCCTGATGGAAGGTAGCAGTTTTTGTTCCAGGATGGTGTCAATGTATTTTCTTGCGTTCAGCGTGCCGTCGATTACATGAAATCGGCCATCACCATTTGCTGCCATACTTGCCCAAATCATAACGATTGTTGGGTGCTTTACATTGGCCTCCATGCAGTCAGGATGTAGTTCTTCTCCTACTCTACGTCTCACGTTTTTTCGGCCATCACTACCAAAAAAGGATACCTTGCTTTCGTTACTCGAAATAACTTGCTTCCATTGATCGTCTGTCCATCCAATGTGTTCTTTTGCCCAGTGTGGTCGTTTCTTGCGCTGCTGTATATTCAGATATGGCTTTTTTCTCGGAATTCTACCTCTTAGTCCCCTATCTGATAGTCTGCTCCTTATCATTCTTGAACTGACAGAAACACCACCTGAACACAGTTTAGCTTTGATAGCCTCAGATGAAATTTTTCTGTCCTTTAAACAGTCTTTTTATTGTTCTGTCACCAACAGCTTTTGTGCACTGTTTTCGGCCTTTTCCTGGTTTGCTTTTCAGTAATTTTGTTTCGTGATAACATAAACAGCATTTTCGCACACCAGATGTTGTCACTGACCCACCTACTTGCCTTGCAATTTCAGCATAAGAAAGACCCGATTCACCTAATAAAACATTCCTGGTCCTTTTCGTGGGTGACCAATCAACTCTTTTCTTTGGCGCCATTGCTGTACTTATTATCTACACGTTAAATTTAAAGAAATACTAAAAATATATTAACACAATCTACAATTACGCTTTATAACGAAGTAAATTTCTCCGTCATTTCTGTCCACGTCAGGATTCGAAATCGGATCCCCTCATTCCGGAATAAGTCACTCTACCAGTTGAGCTACGCGGACGTTTATTCTGATTGCTATGTGCCTTTATGTCGTGTGCGTCCTGCTGGCAGGTACGTCACATCTCCTGGTACGTTACAGCTTCACTTACGCCGCTAACAGTCTTTCTTCTACAGAACAAACAGCAAAACTGACTTTCCTCAACTTCTCACAAGATGCATTGCAGCTACTGCCATTTGATTGGTCCCCAGAACAAGGACTGTGATTGGCCAGTAGAGTTTGCACTTACAATCCGCTTCTCAACTGAATCGCACTTGTGTTTCTTTATTAGACTAAAGTAAGCATAACTTTTTTGTACTGCATATATTTCCATTCTGTTTTTTGTATTGAATTCAGCATTAAAGTTTCTCTAAATTGACATATAAACATTTGCATTTGGTGCAAAATAAGTCATTTCCTAAAAGCCTGCAAAGTTGCAAAACATGAAAATTTCAAAAAGTGTCCACAATTTTTGCCACCACTATATATTATCTTTCAATTACTGAAATTTCTAACTTCGGTATTATCAACAACGCTTTACGGGAGTTTTAATAATTAAAATTTTTTGGAACCTATAAGTAGTTTTCGTAAAACCAAAATTGTTACACTTTTTTTTTTGCGTGAAACACAAATCTGCGCGATACGCAATCTTTGCAAAAAAACAACAACAACAACAAAAAAAATCACACAAAAAAAACGAGGCACCCTGACAAAGACGTTTGATCCTGATGAAATTCCGCATGCAAGTATTTCAGAGCTGAATATGCAAATAATTAAAAAATAGCGACACTCACG
Organism: Macrothele yani; assembly: GCA_039090855.1. Taxonomy (NCBI): domain Eukaryota; kingdom Metazoa; phylum Arthropoda; class Arachnida; order Araneae; family Macrothelidae; genus Macrothele; species Macrothele yani. The sequence continues at coordinate 1,577,798 of CM077022.1, read as the reverse complement.
AAATAGTGGCCCGAAATAATAAAAAAATAAAGACCGTTGACGAAATAGTGGCCCACCACAGCGCATGGAACAGAACATCGATGAGTGTACAACAAAGAGAAAAACTCGCACTTAAGGGGAACTGTGACAGCAGATTGCAGACGCATTAACCTCCACGGACTGTGAAGATGCCTCCACATCGGATCCGTGCACACTACGAGCAGTTGATCGAGTTAAAGAGAGGACGTAGAATTGAGCTGAGAGGGGCCGTTTGGTCAAGTCACCGTATCTCAGGCATATGGGTCGGAAAGACGCGGCATTGGGACGATTTTGGCACAAACGGGTCGAGGAGGGCGCAATCCAGTAGCACGCGGGCAATGGACTGCCGAGGGCAACGACAGAACGCGAGGATCGAGAAATGGTGACAGTAGCAAGAACAGAACCGAATTCGTCGCTCTCAACCATCCGTGGCCATGTTGCGTCGTCTACAGGTACGGAAGTGGTCATCCGGATCGTTGCCAGACCCTTGCGGCACAGGGACTACACTCAAAGAGGCCACTCCGCCGCATACCACTGACCAGCGAGCATCGCCGTCACCGGTTGCACTGGTGTCGGTCTCGACAATAGTGAAAATAATTATTTGTCAAGACGCGATGATTGAACGATCGTGAGAGGTGTACCAAAAGAACCGAATTCGTCGCTCTCAACCATCCGTGGCCATGTTGCGTTGTCCACAGGTACGGACGGAAGTGGTCATCTGGATCGTTGCCAGACCCTTGCGGCACAGGGACTACACTCAAGGAGGCCACTCCGCCGCATACCACTGACCAGCGAGCATCGCCGTCACCGGTTGCACTGGTGTCGGTCACGACACCAGCGAAAATAATTTTTTGTCAAGACGCGATGATTGAACGATCGTGAGAGTCGTACCAAAAGAACCGAATTCGTCGCTCTCAACCGTCCGTGGCCATGTTGCGTCGTCCACAGGTACGGAAGTGGCCATCCGGATCGTTGCCAGACCCTTGCGGCACAGGGACTACGCTCAAGGAGGCCACTCCGCCGCATACCACTGACCAGCGAGTATCGCCGGCACCGGTTGCACTGGTGTCGTTCCCGACACCAGTGAATATGATTATTAGTCAAAACGCGATGATTGAGCGATCGTGAGAGTCGTATGAACAGAACCGAATTCGTCGCTCTCAACCATCGGTGGCCATGTTGCGTCGTCCACAGGTACGGAAGTGGCCATCTGGATCGTTGCCAGACCCTTGCGGCACAGGGACTACACTCAAGGAGGCCACTCCGCCGCATACCACTGACCAGCGAGCATCGCCGTCACCGGTTGCACTGGTGTCGGTCACGACACCAGTGAAAATAATTATTTGTCAAGACGCGATGATTGAACGATCGTGAGAGTCGTACCAAAAGAACCGAATTCGTCGCTCTCAACCGTCCGTGGCCATGTTGCGTCGTCCACAGGTACGGAAGTGGCCATCCGGATCGTTGCCAGACCCTTGCGGCACAGGGACTACGCTCAAGGAGGCCACTCCGCCGCATACCACTGACCAGCGAGTATCGCCGGCACCGGTTGCACTGGTGTCGTTCCCGACACCAGTGAATATGATTATTAGTCAAAACGCGATGATTGAGCGATCGTGAGAGTCGTATGAACAGAACCGAATTCGTCGCTCTCAACCGTCGGTGGCCATGTTGCGTCGTCTACAGGTACGGAAGTGGACATCCGGATCGTTGCCAGACCCTCGCGGCACAGGGACTACACTCAAGGAGGCCACTCCGCCGCATACCACTAAACAGCGAGCATCGCCGTCACCGGTTGCACTGGCGTCCGTCTCGACACCAGTGAACATAATTATCAGTCAAAACGCGATGATTGAGCGATTGTGAGAGTCGTACGAACAGAACCGAATTCGTCGCTCTCAACCATCCGTGGCCATGTTGCGTCGTCTGCAAGAACGAAAGTGGCCCTGCGGACCGTTGCCAGACGTCTTGCGGATCGAGGACCACATTCGAGGAGGCCACTCCGCCGCCTACCCCTGAGCAGGTTGCACTGGTGTTGGGCCCAATCAACGTGGGATAGTGTCCCGTGACGTTGTGTTGTCTTCAGTGATGAGTCATGGTTTGCACTTGTGCTGATGACAGGCGCATACGTGTGTGGAGACGAGCCGACCAGTGCACGGATAGTGCCTTCAACGTGGAAGGGCACACGGCTCGCACACCGGGTGTGACTGTCTGAGGAGCCATTTCCTACGATAACCGGACGCCCTTGGTTAGTCCTTCGTACCACCCTCACGGCTCAACGGTACGTCGACGACATTCCGCAGCCTGTTATGTTGCCATTCCTGTCGCAGCATTACCGAGTAATTTTTCAACAGCATAATGCCCGGCCACACACGGCACGGCTCTCCCAGGCCTGCGTCCTTAATGTCGACACCCTTCCGTGGTTCACCCGATCGACCCGACCCCTCAGCGATCAAACATGTTTGGGACATGATGGGGCGCCACCTACGCCTATCCCGGAAGGTCGGCGAACTGGCCCACAGTTTGGACACCATCTGGCATGCTATACCTCAGGACAGTATCCGTCAACTGCATGCGCCTATGCCATGCTGGATAACTGCTTGTATTCGAGCCTGAGGTGGCGCTGCAACGTACTGACTTGTTCCACTCGTGTAGCTGTTTTATCCGAGTAAATGGCCCAAGTGCTCTGGAATTGCAATCCTTTCCTTTCCTATACATGTACAGTATATTGGACATACCAAAAGATTGGATGATTTCTACTGGGTGCTTCGTCTTCTTTCTTTCTTTTGTGTGTGTGTGTGTGTGTGTGTGTGTTTTTTTTTGATTGGAGGTTTAACGACCACCGTGAGCAACTCAATGGGCTATAAGCAGTCGCCCGTCCCTAATTTAGGGCCACTGGTTCCAGGGAAGGGAAAGAGCCAGTGCCGTAAGACAAACACAACATCCATGCCTGACCGGGATTCGAACCCGAACCCCTTACGGACGAATGATCAGAGGCCAACGCCTTAGACCACTGCGCCACCGAGGCGGCGTTTTGTGTTTTGGCAAAAGTGTAATTGAAACATTGTCCTAGGTTTATACCAATACAAAGTATTGCACAACACTTACGCCGAAGTTAATGACATCATTCAAATTTTATTCTTTCAAAGAACTAAGGCCAGCCTCTTTGAAATACCTCACGATCACACACCTACAAAAACACATAATTGCCGTGTGACAGTGTCTAATGACCTCTTCCGATTTATACAAAAATACAGAACATAAATAAGCAAAAAAAAAAAAAAAAGGAAAAAAAAGCGACAATTAAGAATTGTGCCACAAAAAAGTAAGATTTCCTAAATTATTTACTCTTGAATATAAAACCACACTTTACATAGCGCCGCAATGTTTTGCACATAGTAAAATTTTTTCTCTTGACTGTTCACGGACTCTGTTTTTTCGTGCCCGCTAAGAACACATTTTAGACAACTGCAATACACGTAACACCTTATCCTCTTTGGTAAAAAGTTTCGTTCATTGAACTGATACTTCTTTCAGAATACTCTTGTTATTATACGTGCATAGAAGCTATTGCTATGGCTGTGAAATGGGGCCTCAAGTCCTCTGAAATAGCTGCTTTCCTGTTTTTAGAAATTAAAGCACAAAAATGATTTCTAAAGATTTTACTTGTTTACTGAAAATAAAATTGTTTTTCTTTTTAATACCTTATTCAAAGCTGTCTGAATTTCTGGCTATTTCTTTCTTTTTTGATCGGGTGTTTAACGACCACCGTGAGCAACTAAATTGGCTATAAGCATCCGCCCGTCCCTAATTTAGGTCTATTGGTTCCAGGGAAAAGAGAGAGGCAATGCCATAAGACAAGCACAACATCAATGCCTCACCGGGATTTGAACCGATCCATCTGGAATTTGGACCGACCCATTTGGTCAGAAGCTAGCGCTTAGTTCATTTTTTCTATGAAGTTCTAAAAAATCTATAAAATGTTTCCGCAAAAAAATGTAAAATCTTTTTGCTCATGCAGGCCCTCTTAGTCGTGAGGCCTCCTTGAAATGCGGGGGTTACGACAGCTATCAGTACGTCCCTGGTGGTATCGAAAATGTTCTTGCGTGACTGAAGACCAGACATACTAGTGTGGTACGATACTTTTATGTTTACCTGATTGCTTGCTCGCTCGTCTGAAGTTATAAAACATGGTCAAAGCATCTGAAATTATACAACAAACTCTGTTATGTTTTGTTTTTGTTTTTATTGGAGGTTTAACGACCATCGGGAGCAACTCAATGGGCTATAAGCAGTCGCCCGTCCCTAATTTAGGGCCACTGACTGTAGGGAAGGGAGAGAGCCAGTGCCTTAAGACAAACACAACATACATGCCTCACCCCAGATTCGAAACCGGGCCCTTCTCGGACGAATAGTCAGAAGCAATCGCTTAGACTACTGTTCAAAACAACTCTGCTCGAAGCCTAAATGCATTGTACTGGACGCTCACAGGAAATGTACATCATCAAAAAAGAAGAATGGTATTTCGCTAACACATAATCTAGCCACGTTGTTTATAATCTAGCCACGTTGAAGTATCGCTGCCCACCGTAACTGCCAGGCAATAAAAAGTGGATGTAGGGGCTCCGTGTTATCAAAGAGTTTGATCTTTTTCGGAGCTTTTCCCAAGGCATGACATTGAAATACTCATAACTGGAGCGATTTAAAGAACAACTGTTGAGCATTACAATAGAAAAAAATCCCTATTATCAAGTGATATTTATGAAAATAATCTGCTGGTTTACAATGCGGGGTTGTTTATTTTCCACGTTAAACTGGTATATTTTCTGATTTTGATCTTTGCTTTGCTGTTGCGTCTGAATCCGAGAAGTTATTTCGGCACTTCTTTCACAATATACTCCTTTCGCCATTGTTAGAATTTAATGCACCGTCGGTTAAACTGACGTTTTGCAGCTTGCGCAATAAAGGACAGAAAAGCAAGAAAGGGATTGCAAAACACTTCACTTCCTTGAAGCGCTGACTACATTCTGGATCAGCTGACAGCTCGTAACGGAAGACTTCTTTTGATTAGCATTTTGTGGACCAAAAATGGTCACTAAAAAAACGCTCTAAAGGAAATTACAGGGCCGCAGCTTCTCTCATTCAGCTGAGGAAAAGAAATATTAATTAAAGTCAAATATCATAATAGTTCCCTATTTAACAGCGAGTGGCAAGTCTTCATCAAGATTTACTTTTTCCTATCCCATGCGGATGATTCATGGCATGATAATAGTAAACACACTAAGTTTCTATGCTCTTGCATTTTAAACACACAGTGAAACCTCGGTTATACGTTTCCACTTTTATACGGAATTCTGCGCTAGTCCTGGTATTTTGATGTAGTTTCTGTCGCTTTTTCAATTCGGGGGATACGAAATTCATTTATACGCTAAATTTTGAATTTCAGATTATCAAAATTATATGGTTCTTCGATTCCTTTATAAGTAGGCCCGGTATGTTACACCTTTGAGAGAATCGAGACAGTTTTTTTGTTTTTTTTTAAACCATGAAATAGATGATGCAACTAAAACTTTACTAAATAACGTTCCACAGATCTCTTGTTTCTCTGAATTCAAGAAATTTGAAACAAGCAAAGATTAGTGAATATTTCATTCGGTACTAATTGTACAGCCATGTTCTTGTAAATATATTTACCTGTTGTTTTGTGCTCTGCTTTCACTCTGCACGTCATCACATGCTTTATTAATTAATCATTACTTTTGCTTGTGCATCATCTTCCTCAAGCATATATTGTTCCTTATTAACGATTTTAACATTTTGTCATCCTTAGTTGACTGCCGTATCACATTCACCTGTAATATTTCATCAGTATCGCTCATTGTTTTGTTGTTTATTTTGCCATGTGTGGTACGCCTGTATTCCCTATGTTTTTGCCAATAAAGTATATTTTGAAATAATGCTAAATCAACTAGAGGACAAATTGCTTTGAAGAATTTTTTTTTTTTTTTTGATTGGAGGTTTAACGACCACCGTGAGCAACTCAATGGGCTATAAGCAGTCGTCCGTCCCTAATTTAGGCCCACTAGTTCTTTTGAAGAATGCGATATTTATAAGTAAAGGATGTGTAATAAGGGTATTGAATATAAAACAAAATCATATTTGGATTTACTACCTGATACTTCAAAAGTAAGGGGTTTTTTTTCATATGAAATCGTACAGAATTTATTAACCTAGTTTTTATAATAAAATTACAAAAAAAATTAATACAAAAGTCAAAACAGACATTGGCTTAAGGTAGCAAAATATGTATGTACGTATGTATTAGGGACGAATATTCGGGAAGTGCTAGGTGTCGGCGCACACTCGCACAGAATCGCAATTTAACCGACTTTATGGATATTATTTTTTTCGGATTTATTTCTAATAAAACTCGACAGAATTTGTCCTAAGGCTTCGAGTGGTGGTTAAAATTAATCTCCATATATAATGTTTTCATTAAAAAGAGAAGGTTCGTTCAGTATGCATATCGCATTCGCGCGAAGATCTTCAGCTGTCTTCAAATCCGACGTTGTCAAACAACTGCGATACAAGCGCTTTCCAAGATGGCGCTGCAGGCCACGTTCTTATTTCCCTGTGGTTTCAAACGTAAAAGCGGAACTCACAGGATGCGCTCGCTAAAATAGCACAGCTTGCAGTCCCACGGAGCAGTGCAGTTCAGTGTTGTGATACGAGTTGCTGTTATATTGTTTTTTTTTTTTTATTGTTTTTGTTTTTTATGTATTTTTAATAAAATTCGCCGAAGTTTGTCCTAACGCTTTGCGTGTATGGCTAAAATTAATTCCCTTGTGCAACATTATCGTGAAGAGGAGAAGGTTCGTTGCTTCGTTCAGTAAACAAAACTTTGTAAGTAATATTTGCAGCTGTAAGAGTGCTGTCTTACCTGCGGATACCTCAGGTCGTTAAAGCAACTGTAATATAAAGCTCTCCAGATGTTTTTATTTCCTTGTGGTTTCAATGCAGATGCTAAACTTTCCAGGGTGTGCGCCCTTAAAAAAGCACCACTAGTCAGTTGCGTTTGGAATAGCGTGGAGTCAGAAACACAATTCAACGTTCTGCTACGAGTTACTGTTTTTCTGTCTTTTCGTCGCTGTGTGAATCGATGTGTTTATGATCACAGATTTAAATATACAATTTGAATTTTGATATCCATTTAGGATGGGGAACAATGTTGACGATGTACTAAGAGTCCCATTATTCTGCCAGAGCTTTTTCAGATTGTGTAAATATAGTTAAGGAAGGTAAGCCTCGTCCTGTATTTAAAACTCATGAAAAAATACCGAAAATTCGTTCATCACTCTAGTATTTGCACAAGAAATTCAGATTTTTCTTACAACAATGGAATGTATGTAAAGATCTTTACCATAAGTAATTAGACGACAGCTAAATAAAAAAAAAATGCTTTCATATGTTCAAAATCAATGCGTGAATTTTGCAGCTCGTTATACATAATAAAATATTTGCGTCTTTTTCCCCATAACAGCGCACACCCAACCTAAATGGGCACGCGACGCCACTGGTATGTATGTATGTATGTATGTATGTATGTCTCACGTTATGAATTACCATAAGCTAAAGCTTTGTGAGTTTTTTTCACCTTTTTTGTGTTTGCAGGCAGATAAAATTTTACAATAGTATTAAAGGTTTTGAAATTTCTCTTATACGTTTTTTAACGCTTTCCCCTAGAAAAACGTATAAGAGAGGTTCCACTGTATGTGGTAATGATTTTCCTTCCGGGAATTTTCTTTCATTTAAATCGTTAAGGCACTTTTCATTTACAAAAAAGTTTATATACAAAGCTTAAAGCCCTATATATAGTATATCTGACTGAGAGGAAAACCCTGTAAATCAGCTGATTCAAGAATGTCCGTCGAGCCATCAATATAGAAATTGGAAGTTTATAGAAGCATATGTAAGACACAGTAATGCGGTTCACAGATAATTTTGTCGCTGTGACTTACATGAGAAACTGTTGCAATCGCGTACACCGTATAACTTTCCATTTCCCCGCATTCATTACAATTACATATTTTTGAAATGCTTTGTAATTTATGATGGTTGTTGGAAAAGTTTAGGCACAAATTAATACCGATGCTAAAACGGAAAAGTTTAAAATAGGCGAAAAATATTCTTCATGGAAAAATATGCTAAGGAAAATGAACTTTTCAAATACATCTCCCGGAGGCAGACATAACGAAAAAAAAAAAAGGGAATTGACGTTTACGCCACCTAGCGGGAATTCTGTGCATTATTCAAAGAGGATAATGCTCCACATCTCTATTGTAGCGAATGGCATACACCAAAATAAAAAAAAAATCTCAGTAGGTTGTTTGGAAGCGGAGATACAGCTGCAAACTGAAATATACAAACACTGCTTAGCGACAGAACTGTGAACTACAAAACCCCTCGAATACTAACCTAAAGTATTCCACAAGGCAAATGGCATTAGGCATTGAAAGAATTTTTTAAATCGCACATTTAGAAGCAGAGGTATTAAGTAAAACAAATTAAACATTGGCGCCCCTAGTGGCAAAATTTTGCATTACTTTGGGAAGAAAACATATACAAAGAGTTTTCATAGTTATTAGTATCTAACCGAAAAATAGTTTTTCAATCGGGTTTTTAGGCCTGCAGATATTGTTGTAAACGGAAACGTGAACTAACACCCTCTATTGGCAAATTTGTGCGTTAAGAAAAATTGGAAATTATATGAGAAACATTTCGCAGCAGAAACGGTCTCCAACAAAGAAAAAAAATTTCAAATCGGACTCTTACAAGCAGAGATATCGACAAAAATAAGATATACATCCACGCCCTCTGGTGGAAAAACTATCCATTATTTTAAGAAGAAATTACCCTGAAAAGATTTTCCCAGGTGAGCGGTATCGGTCCACTAAAGAATTTTTTCAATCGAATTTTCAGAAGCTTACATGTTGCTGCAAATACGCCAGAAATAGAAATAAACACTTACGCCCCTGGTGGCCAAACCATTTTTTTATCAAATATTAAAAAATATAATCAACATTTCCCATCAGGAGCTGTATCCGATTCAGGAAGAAGTTTTTAAATCGGAGTTTTAGAACCAGAAATATCGGGGGAAACCCAAATTAACTCTAGCGGAAAATCTATGCATTACTTGAAAAATTTGAAACTATATGAGAAACATTACGCACCGGAAACACTCTCCAACAAAGAAATATTTTTTTTTCAAATCGGACTCTTAGAAGCAGAGATATCGATAAAAATAAGATATACATCTACGCCCCCTGATCGGGAAAACTGTTAGGTATTTTAAGCAGGAGGTATTCTCAAAAGGTTTTCCTAGGTCAGCGGTATCGGCCCACTAAAAAAAAAAATTCAATCGAGTTTTCAGAAGCTCAGATTTTTCAGCAATTATATCAGAAACGGAAATAAACACTTACGCCCCCTGGTCGCCAAACGATTCCTTATCGAAAATCAAAAATTACAATCGAAATATTTCATCTGAGGAGAATTTTTCAAATCAGACTTTTAGAAACAGAGATATCGGGGAAAACGCAATTTATCTTTACGCCCCTAGCGGAAAATCTATGCATTACTGAAAAAGAAACTGTGCCTAAAATAGTTTTCGTTATAAGTGGCATTGAAAGGAAGAAATAATTTTTTCAATCGGATGTTTAGAATTTTGGTGTATGCCATTCGCTACAATAGAGATGCAATAAATTGTATTTTGCTTTCCGTATTATCTGCATTTACGCCCTTTAGCGGCGAAGTTGTGCATCGGAAAAAACTGGAACGCAAGGATCATCATTCTCATATTTAAAGCTTCCCGATGCAAAAGGAATGTTTCAAATTGGACAAACAGTTGCAGAGATATGGTGTCCACAGACGAAGGGACGGTAGGTCAAACCAATAACATAAGCAACCTCTTTTTTTTTTTTTTTTACAAAGGTCGTGCTAAAATTGCAAAGCAAAATAATACAAACTTTGGAAACAAGTGAAACACTTCAAACTGAGTCACACTACAGAATCGGAAGCTTAAATGTTTAGACATTACAGAAACGTAATGGAAAATAAACCATTATCACACATTTATGGTATTTCCAGTATCAGTTCAAAAATAGTTTTATCCGTGGAATAAAATTAAATTCTGTAGAGTTTCTGGTTAATACAATTTTAATTTAATTTTTAATAAATTATTTATCACATAAAAATTAATCAGAATATTGTCTTTGGTCTTCTTTGAATGATTTTTCTTTGAAGTTCTCAAAAAATATTTTATCCGATTTTTTTAAATCGCCTAGCCTAGAGGAAATAAACAACGGAATCGCATTATACAGTATAAAGCATACATTTGTCAAATTTCAAACAAATAATTTTTTTTTTTTTAACAAAGCTTGGAAACATAGAATTTTATCTTGATCAGTCAAACGGTTTTGAGTCATTTCATCCTAAAAAAAACACATGAAAAACAACATACAACTGGAGGGCACCTCGTCATTAGGCACCAAAAGAGAGGCTGCTCTCAGGATATATTAATTGAGTCATATTTACTTTCTGAAAAAATTTTAAACTTGAAAATGCAAACCTTAAAAACTAGAGCAAATTAAAAAAGAAAAGAAAACAGGAAAGAAATGCAGAAAATAGTGAGGGGACTTATTTGTGGCTTCTTCAAGAACCAGCCCAAATGAAACCTTCCTCCTTTTAACAATAAACCTAGTGAATATCGCATTTGTATAGAGGGCCTGAAACCGATATTAAAGTAATGTAATTACACCATATATTATTGCACAAAATCATGCAAGTTATTCAAGCATCCAGTTTGCAATAGCCTTAAAATAGGAACAGTCCAGAACCCTACAAAACTTTAAAATATTTGAAAATATATATTCCCAATTTTCTACAACACAGTTCTAACGTAACTACACATGTCATACATACAGGCCCGACCCTACTTCAAAAGAACAGCCAACCATGAATTTTTTTTTCTCCTGCTTTTCCCATTTTGCTTTTCAAACTATTTTTCTTATAAATTATTCTCTGCAACTTTAGAGCGTTGAGATTTTCACTGCATTTTACATATTCTAGTTCTAGTAGTGTTTTTGGAGGAGGTTTCTAGCCAATTTTGTGTTGCATGTATGATACATATATTAAAATTAATTGAGATTACTTGTCCCATCTCTTCGTTTTGCTGATGACATATTCATTTTTGGAAGTACCGCCTCAGAGCTGCGGACTAAGGTCCAGGAACTTGTTGACAAGAGAAAGAAATGGGCTTAAAAATGGGACAACATGCACTCTCTGAAAAAAAAAAAAAAAAAAGCGAAACACCCAGTAGGAATCATCCAGTCGAGATAAAAATTGGTATGTGCAATGTAAATGTACATATAGGAAAGGGAATGATTGCAATTCCAGAGCAGTTGGGCCATTTATTCCGATAAAACAGCTACACGAGTGGGACAAGTCAGTACGTTACAGCGCCACCTCTGGCTCGGATACAAGCGGTCACCTTGCGTGGCATAGACGCATACAGTTCACGGATACTGTCCTGAGGTATAGCATGACAGATGGTGTCCAAATTGCGAGCCAGTTAGCCGACATTCCGGGATGGGCGTAGAAGACGTTCCATCATGTCCCAAACATGTTTGATCGGTTTAGAGGTGTGGTCGATCGGGCTGACCATGGAAGGGTGTCGACATTACGGAGGCAAGCCTGCGAAAGCCGTGCTGTGTGTGGCCGAGCATTATGCTGTTGAAAAATTGCTCGGTGTTGCTGAGACAGGAATGGCAACACAACAGGTCGTAGAATGTCGTCGACGTACCGTTGAGCCGTGAGGGTGGTACGAAGGACTACCAAGGGTGTCCGGTTATCGTAGGAAATGACTCCCCAGACAGTCACTCCCGGTATGCGACCCGTGTGCAGTTCCACAGTAAAGGCAGGATCCGTGCACTGGCCGGATCGTCTCCCGACACCTATGCGCTGGTCATTTGCGCCAAATGCAAACCATGACTCATCACTGAAGACACCACGACACCACTGAATACTATCTCACGTTGATCGGGCCTGACACCAGTGCAACTGGTGCCGGCGGGCGATGCTCGCTGGTCAATGGTAGGCGGCGGAGTGGCCTCCTCGAATGTAGTCCCCGTGCCGCAAGACGTCTGGCAACGGTCCGGATGTCCACTTCCGTACCTGTAGACGGCGCAACATGGCCATGGATGGTTAAGAGCGACGAATTCAGTTCCGTTCGTACGACTCTCTCGATCGCTCGGTCTTCGCGTTTTGTCGTTACCTTCGGCTGTCCACTGACCGCGTACCAGTGGGTTTTGCCCTCCTCGACCCACTGACACCAACATCGTTCGATTATCGCGTCGCTCCGACCCAAATGCCTGGCGATACAGTGACTTGACCAACTGGCTCCTCTCAACCCAATTATACGTCTTCTCTCAAACTCGCTCAGCTGCTCGTAGTGTGCACATATCCAACGTTGAGGCATTCTCACAGTCCGTAGAGGTTAATGCAACCGCAATCCTCTGTCAGAATTCTTCTTACGTGCGAGGTTTGCTCTGTGACATACCCTCCCCGATGCTCGGTTCACATGCTCTGTGGCGGGCCAGAATTCCGTCAGTGACAGTTATTTTTTAATTATTTGCATATTCGGCCCTGAAGTACTTGCATGCGGAGTTTCATCAGAATCGAACGACTTTGTCGGGGTGCTTCGTTCTTTTATTTTTTATTTTTGGCAAAGAGTGTATATCAAGCAAAGGCCACATCGAAGAACAAATTAATAGGCGTATAATTCTTGGTTAGGGAGAACTTGGAAGAAACAGTGCAATTTTCAACAGCAATTTACCATTATCTCTTAAAGAAAAGTACTAATCAATGTGTCCTTCCAGTTCTTACTTATGGATCAGAAACATAGATCTTAATTAAAAAGGACACATCCAAAAGCTGCAAACTACTGAAGGAAGCATGGAGAGGTGCATGCGTGGCATAACCAGGAAGGACAAAAAAAGGAACTAATGGATCAGGAAAATGACGGAAGTCGATGACATCATGATCCAGGTAAAAATCCCTGAAATGGCAATGTGCAGGACTTAATACTAGAAGAACTGACCATCGTTGGACAACTAGAACACTAGATTGAATGGATTCCATGGGACGGGAGAAGACCCAGAAGAAGACAATGTGGGACATGTGCAGATGAAATTAGGAAGCATGTTGGAGTAACATGGAGGAGACTGGCTCAATACAGAAACTTGAGGAAGAAGTTTGGGGAGACCTTCATCCAGCGGAAGAAACCGAAGTAACGAAGTTTTACCGAAGTAACTAAAATTTTGCCTCCCCTACATTACTAGTAGCATATCCTAGAATGTGCCACTAGCTACGATGGCCCTGGAAGGATGGATGTCAGTGAAGCTCCCTATATGGAAAGGAAAAAGAAAGAAAATGAAGGAAATCTAGCCATCTAACGGGAGACAAAGCGTTCTTTAAAGCAATAAAAAGTAGTTACAATAATGATACTGTAAAAAGAAAATCAAAGAATATTAAAAGCAATCACGCGGTTAAGCAGAATAGTTTATGTTAAATATTGTCTGAATAAAGCATTTTTTAATAAGATTTCTGCCATTTTTTTTTTTTTGGACTTTGGTCTACTCCCAGAATGTAATTATGTAATACCCTACATGTTCACTAAAAAATGTCAGAGAATTTCTGAACAAAGTCTTTATGAAAGAAGCTTCTTTTACATTATTTCTTTAGCTACAAATCGACAAGCTCTTCTGATCGGCGGAATAATTTTACACCCAATACCCGCTATAGCTGTTGGGATGTGAATGAATTCAAACATGTATTGTGCAATTTAAGAATTACGTTGTAAGAAAAAGCAATGTCCAATATAGGATAATTTGTGTGACATCAAAGAAAGATATGAAACTGCGCAAAAATGCCGAATTATAAATGTTGTAAAATTTTTAAATGAAGTTCTTGCTTTAAGACTGGCAAAATCATGTATGAATTCATCATACTCTAAATAATTCTTCAACGATTTCTCACATTTATTTACTGTATATGTAGGGTCCAAAAAAGTGGGGCCCAGGTCGCTCGAACTGATGAAACTTCGACCCGGAGTGTAATAATGTATTAATTGTAGTAATTAAATCCATCCACAAATGAGATATGCGTGTATTGTCATTTTTGTCCTTATCAGACTACTCAGCCACTTTGCGTCATCTTTTAAATAATCAACTTCGCATCTCGGTCGTTCTATTTTTGAAATTACTTTGAGTTTTTGATATTGTTTAGTTTGCCCTCTTTATGCTGCTTTGCTTGACGAAGCAGTGATTCAGAGTCGTTTCTTAAACGATCAGTGCTGTTTCGACGGAATCCGCCCATTTTCGGCCCACTGGGATTTTCTATTGTGCCTCGTAGTTTTCTTGAGTCGACCATCTGAAATCGTTTGTTTGTGTATAACCATTTACGTGCCGTGAGTCGTATAAATCTTTAATTTTTTCTTTGACTTTGAGTGTTTATTTATTTTTATTTTTAACCTTGTAGTTGAATCGTGTGCACTCTGTGACATTTCAAGGCTTCTGAGTCAGAAAATCTCACCAACCAAGCACGTCTGTTAGTGACTCTGTAGGCCAAAAGACCGCCCGCTATGTTGTTTTTAAATCAACTGCGTAAAAAATGCTTTCATGGCTTAGAGTATTTGTTTGTTTGTTTCGGGTTTTAGTGACTACCGTGATAATCCAAAGCAGCAGGGTTCTCAATCTTTTTGAGTTGGCGGCACCCAAACACCTACTTTCACTGAAGAATAATTTACATGCATATTATATAATCATATCACTATAATCAACTCTTATAAATCTATTGCAGGATGAAGGTCTCCCCAAATCTCTTCCACAATCTTTTATCATAAGCCAGTTTCTCCCAAGTCACTTCGGTATATTTTCGAATTTCATCCAGTCATCTCTTGCGTGGTCTTCTTCTTGGGTCTTTTCCAGTCTCTTGGTATCCAATTTAGTATTTCAGACGTCCAACGACGGTTAGTTTGTCTAGCAGAATGGCCAGCCCATTGCCATTTGAGGGTCTTCACTGTGATCATAATGCCATCAACTCTTGTCATTTCTCTAATTCATGTACTACTCTTCCTATCTTTCCTAGCTTTGCCAAGCATGCATCTCTCTATGATCCTTTAAGTTGTTTGCAGCTTCTGTGTGTCTTTTTTATTTAGACCCATGTCCTTGATTAATAACTAAGAACAGAAGTATGCATTGATTAAGCATTCTTATTTTAAGACATAGTGACAAATTGCTCTTGAAAATAATTGTACAATTTCTTCCAATAGCTCTCCATCCAAGTTTCATACGCTAATTTATTTCTTCTTCTATGTGACCTTTATCTGCTGTCCAAGGTAGATGTAGAGCCCGGCTATTTCTAGATTTGCCATAACAACTGCGAAATCTTCAGTTTTTGTAAAAGCACTGTACATCAGTTTTATCTTCTGTAAGTTCATTTTTTAACCCACTTCTTTGCCCCTGTCAGCAAGTTCCTGGGTCATACACTGTAGCTGTGAGTAGTACTTGCAAAAATAACTATGTCCTCAGTAAAACGAAAGTGCGTTGAATAATCTACTTCATTCTTTATCCCTTTGTCTTCCCAGTCAATATAGGTTATTATTTCTTGTGAGAACGAGGCAAAATGACCGTAACAAATTAATGGCATTGACAATGTATATTAGGACTAAGTCCTCTATAATACTGTTACACACGTAGTATATGAGTTTCGAATTAAAAACTGAACTTTTGTAGTGTAAATATTAATTAAAGAATCCTACTAGAAATAATTGGAAAGGCCGTAGAACGATATTCACTATAAATAAGACACATATTAACAACATTTTTCTTTATAACACATAAGAAGAAACATTACCTCAATAACAACTGATTAGTAAAAACACTTCCAATATCAGTTTTGTAAAGAACAAAAAACTAAGAAATCTAAGAGGAAAACTTGTGAATGATACTTAGCATTGATATTTCTAATATCAGGACGAACTGTTGACAGACATATTCTCCTAGTTACTGAAGTCGCTGTCTTCTTTTGTTTTTAATGGTACACAAATTAGACACCTATTTCAGATAAATTCATATTAGCAGTTCATGTTCCGAGATGGCGCCGGCTAGGTTTGATTAAGAAAAGTATCTAATGCAGCGTATCCAACGAATGGCAACGTGGGGTATCGGACACCATTGACGAGAAATAAACCACGAACATCGGTGGAAAAGTCGTCATGCTCCTGAGGATGCCCAAAGACTGGGCGAAACTTTTAGAGCATTAATAACGGTAAAGAATTGATTTTGATGAATCCTAAAGTGAAGATCTACTGAATCTACCCAAAGTAAGCAGTGTGTTTGATGTCAATGGTAGCTGCACATACAACGGACAATTAGGACAATAGCTTCAACAAAGACCCGAAACGTGCGAGAAAAGTGAATCATCGCTAGAAACGGAATGCCTAGGTAAGCATTATCCAACTAGAATATTTCCAAGTATTTCAGATAAGTGCGAAGTGGAAAACCGCAGTAAACTTAAAATTGCCTTTTTGGCGATGTTTGGAGAACTGTTCTTTTGTGTTATCCAAAATCCAGAGAATATTAGTTGTGATGGTCGTTCATTTCTAATTTGAAGTTTTCGTAAAAGTTAAGTTTATATTCTGACTCATGAGCGGGCTTCTCACCCCTAACGTCGAGATCGGGAAGGTATTGCTAAACTTTAAATAATCGACAACCAGAAGAGTAATTAGTAAATCTTTGTCATAATTTCTTGCTAGTATTAGGAAATATTTATAATTTGTCTTGTTTCACCTTTATATTGTGAATTTTAATTTTGTCACTGAGAGTTTCCATCTTAGCCGTGGTTGAAAATATATTTTCGTTTCTACCCTGCATACTTTAACTAACCTTTTAACTGGCTGCAACGAATTAACTCGGGGTTAACAAGATGAGATGAAATCAGCTGAAACGAATATACAGTGTTTGGTCTTTAAAAATTGGGCCGAATGTGGATGGAACGAGTGAACCTGCGTATAAGAAAGCGTTGCTTTTCCCTAAGCGTTGTTATTCTGACAGATTTCTTGCTAAAAGGGCTATGACAATGTCGACTAACTTAAGAAAGAAGAGACGAGATGTTGGAGTTACTTGTTTCTACCCAGTGGCGTGGTGTCCGTGTCAGGGGAAACTAGCCCTTCGCCATCATGCATTGGGTCATGGAGCAAAGAATATAGGACTGGAAGCGATCTCTTATAAGCAGTGATAGGTTTATGATCGATACTACGGAGATGGGAATGGGGGAAAAGCAATTGTTTTACCGTAGCTTTCGTAAAACCCGGTTGGTGTTTCTGATTGGGGATCGCAGAAAATTTTGTGACCATTTGGTTCAGGTACCTCGGCCGCTTAAAGGGTTAATCTGATTAAAAATGCCAAACATACCTAACAAATATGTTAATTTTAAGATTCACTCTTTACTTTCCAGGCAACAGTAAAATTTAGTTTTAACTTCAAGGGAAAGAATCCGTGTGTTCGCCAGCTCGAAGAAACGATTCAAAACACATCCTCGCGGCAACAATATTACTTCATTGGGAAGAAACAGATTTGGGAAATGTGAGTCCATCTCTTTACATAGTTTCTATACATGAAGGATATGTATCGATACTCTGTGGGAGTTGCCGTGGATACATCACGTAATGCTGTTGACTTGGATTCATCTGCTGTGGAGGCTGCCCATTGGCCAAGTGGTGTTGAGAGCTAGGTTCTTACTTCTCTTAGTGCTGGGTCTCAGTTTGAATCCTGTGGCAATACATATACGATGTATTCATTCTTCTGCGCTGGTTGTCTATCTTCCCTGGAATTAATAGCCTTATATTAGGGATGGGGCAACTCGTTAGGTACTCATGGAGTACGCTAAACTCTGAAAAATGGAATCCTTCTTTGGAACCTGAGAATTTTTTTGGCAAGACGGATGGTAAAGTCTGTTACTTTGTCAAAAGGAGAGATTAACCTCAGTTCTGAGAAGACAAACGAATTTGAAGAAAAACTTAATTGACCCGGCTTAATAGCTCTGTGTGAAGAGACCCCATGCTTTACTCCATAATACTGAACGTGAAATTTAGATTCCGGGGTAGCAAAGTAAGTGTAACTGCACGAAGTCAGCTATATTCTAATGATTGGGAGATTGTCTTCCCTACCGTCTCAGCCGGCCATTTTATGTACCGAATGTGTTATGAACTCCTTTGGCGACACACGACACTTGCGTCAAAAATTTCCGATAAACAAACGGTCAAACAGAAAGGTCTTTAAAGAAGAGAAGCAGCATGAAAGAAACTATTTCTATGCAATCAGTTACTAAGTGATAACCAGCTTACTCCGGTTGTATGGATGCAATGACCCAATAAACAGACTAGCTGACTCAGCATTCCGAATCTAGTCAGAATGGTATTTGCGATGTACACTGTGCATTTTTTTCTAATTAATTATGAACCGAATTTCATTAGTTATTAAACTGCTTTTCATGTTGTCCATGTTTTTGTACGCTTTTGAATTTTTCTCGTTAACCATGCATACAACGTGCGGCTATAATTCGTCAAAATCGTTCAGCATTAGCGGGTATAGGGTTTAACGACCCCCGTGGGTAGTTCTAAGGGCTACAAGCTGTCTCCAGTCCCATATTAAGGGCCACTGGTTACAAGGAAGGAAAAAAGCTATACCGTAAAACAAGCACACCCCCCAAGGCCTCATACGGGACTAGAACCTGGGTCCACTGGGACGAACAGTCAGAAGCCAGCGCTTTGACTACTGGACCACAAGAGACGGCCAAGCCAGTTTTGTGTGGGGATTTATCGTTATCCTATGACCATCTAAGTCTGGACAGCGTCACCCGTTCCTGCGACGAAATGAAAGACACGTGACGTATGGCTTATACGTGATTCAAACGTTGATCTACCACTACGAAGAGATAAAAGACTGTTACCTTAGATCACGACAGCCGAGCAACTCAAATTCTTTTATCATGTTATATATGCAATTTGTATTGAACGACAGCTCATACGGAATATATAAAAACCCAAATGTGCAACGATCATTTCAAATATTTTATAATTAACAAAAACGGTGTGATGTATCTGTAAATCACATACTTGCTTAGTGAAATTGATGTTGAAAATGATTCGAAGTTGAGATAATTGGAACTATTATGTAAAGCCGACTTCCCCATTGTGGAGGAAGTGTAAAAGTGTACTATTTCAACTGCATTTGCTTGTGATTTCTTTATAAGTTTACAATTCCGATAGTTTTAAAAACTTGCTAACTGGATTGAATTAATTGCAGCGAAATTTTACCATCAGTCACGGCCTCACCTGTTTTCATTACTGACAGTTGTCCAATACGTTTAAGTAAATAATTTTTTAACGGACTTACTAACTCTTGAAAAAAACAACGTATAACTGTGCGTAACTGAATACAGCATTCAGCGAAAATAGTAAAACCTATTGAAGAGTTTAACCTTGAGATTTGCTAATGGTCATGGGAAAGGCTAGTTTTACGCAAGGAATGTCATAAAATGTTTGCTGATGATCACACAAGTCCACCTCTATCATTACAAGAATTGAATTAATTTCAAAGAACCTAAAAAGCGATATAAATCATCATAATTTTTCTTTTACCATTAGTGCGAGAAGTTCTTCGTTGAAACGATTCGGGAGCACTGCAAAAATAAGAGGATGTGAATTCACGGAAAATTTCTCATAATACCGTGCAGTAGCAGCCGGTAGGTCTCTGATTTTAAACGAAATTTCCGTTTTGAAAAGTTTCCGTTTTTAATAACGGAAACATTTGATATTTTGTCATTAATTCCGTTTTTTACAAAATTGTCCGTTTCGAGATTTTCCGTTTTTATACCGAAATTTCCCGAGTTTCCAAGTACTTTAATTTTGACTTTTTCAGTACCTACACACTCTTCAGGAAAAATTCGTGTTTTCACCAGTCGCCTTACGTAACGTCGCCGGCTGCCGAGGAAAAAGATTTAGGTTTAATGAAGTGAAGAAAATATTTTCACCGCCGAGCTTTAAGTCGCATTGCTTGTACGTGAGGAGGGAACGCTACTGACTGCGCCAACAAAACAAACACCGTTATGGTACGTTTAAGATAGAAACACAGTGACTAGAGTAGCGCGGATGATTAAGTGTTCTTCGCTATGAACATGGGTTAATTAGCCATTTTATTTTCTGTAGGAACTTATGAATATTTTGAATAGGTTTATAATAATTTTATTTTTTCCATGGGAGGATTTATCAAAAATTAAATTTTTTCATCATGGTTTTTAAAGCAGCAAGTTGTTTTGGAAATCGAAATTTTTTAAATCAACAATGACCTTCAGTTATGTTTAAGAAAAGGTCAAATGTACTGATTTCATAGTATTGCAAATATCACAAAACTCCTAACATAACATTTGGTCTTGATGACTTTAATGGCTTTTGTGTTAAGGGGCCCACTAAGTGATACGTAAAAACCATACGACATTTCCAGTACACATTTCCTGTACGACATTTCCAGTATTCTGTTTCTTACGGTAACACAATATACAATAGCAGGCCCACCAACTGGGAGGGAGGGGATATCCGTTGATATCCCCTCCCTCCCAGTTGTTAATGTCACGCGATATGCTATCCACAATATCCAGCCTCGCTATAGAATCTCAAAATCAGGTCCGCCCATAGCCGAAGGTACGAACGTTGCTACCAAAAACAAAATTTAGCAGGGCCTTTGTGGTTACAACTTCCGGTGAGGTGAATGATGAGTGATTCGGCAAAACTGTTGAAAAGAAATTTAGTAGTTAATCAGACCTCTCTAATACAAATTTTTGTAGATGACAATCCGTTTTTTGGTGTAAATGTAACAAGGATGGTAAGTCAGATAATATCAGAAAACTTGAAAATGTCATCGTCCTAGAGCGGGACTCGAATCCGCGTCTCCCAGATAGCGCCCGGGCATGCTAACAATTTATTTTCTCAGTTGATGACCGTGATGAAAAGGTGAGTTTGGAAGTATTCCTAGGACCATCATCACAAGATCGACGGGACGCCATCTTAGCATCACCAAGGAGCTGAACGACGCATTGAAGCCGTACAAAAAGTAGAATCCGTATGGTTAATAGAGCCAGACGGAAAATACCTGTTTTGTCGTAGGAATCATCAAACTCCCGGATGTGAAAGTCCGTGTGTACCGTTGAGATGTTGTTACTGAAGTCTAAAAAATGTCTGCTTCTGGAGTGTGTCATCAGATGTCATCGGATAAGAGCCTTTTGTCTCAAGAGCAACGTGCCACGCCACGAGCGAGATGTCTATTGCAGATTGTATTGTAAGGGATGTTGCATTGGCGATGTTTGTCAGAGATGGGGCTCGCCCACTGGGACTGAAAATAGGAGAGCCCCAATTTTTTTGTCCAGGCGTAGCCACTGAACATTTTACGTTCAGAAGCAATTCCTGCCTGATTTACTTTCCGTGATACGGACACTTTGTGAGTGCTACAATTCGTAAGTCTCTGCTCTCTTTTCTTATCTGTAAAGCGCTGTGAAACAGCTTCTACAGAGAATAAAGGTTAGTATACCCGGGCGCTATCTGGGAGGCGCGGATTCGAGTCCCGCTTTAGGACGATGAAATTTTCAAGTTTTCAGATATTATCTGACTTACCATCCTTGTCACATTTACACCAAAAATCGGATTGTCATCTTCAAAAATTTGTATTACACATTGTGTATGGTGTAATCCCGTATTTATTTCATAAACCTCTCTAAATTCAAGTATTTCCGCGAACCACTCTTGTTACAGGAAATCTTCCGTGATACGGAAAAATTAAGAGTAAACTTTTTCGGTTAATATGAGAACTGCTCCCTGAAAATTCAGGTTTTTCTGATTATAACGTAAAATTTCCGTTTCAGGTTTTCTGAAAACGGAAATTTTACGTTATTAACCAGAGAAAGATAAACAGGAGTATTTCTATCAATTTACGTACGATGAAATGCAAGTTTGCCGCCCCGGTGGCGCAGTGGTCTAAGGCGTTGGCCTCTGATCATTCGTCCGTAAGGGGTCCGGGTTCGAATCCCGGTCAGGCATGGATGTTGTGTTTGTCTTACGGCACTGGCTCTCTCCCTTCCCTGGAACCAGTGACCCTAAATTAGGGACGGGCGACTGCTTATAGCCCATTGAGTTGCTCACGGTGGTCGTTAAACCTCCAATCAAAAAAAAAAAAAAAAAAAAAAAAAATGCAAGTTTCTTAATTCGTGGAAAAGGCTGAATCCGGAATATGCTTCATTAATTCACGAAAAGAATAACAGAAAATGGCTCGTGAATTTCAGAAAATGTTTTACAGTGTATGCAGTTTAGCAACTCCATGGAGCAATACGTTCATGAGCCAAAAATGCAATCAACACAGTAACTGCTCCCGTTGACTGGCTTAGTCGCGTAATTCGGATTTACCAATTATGAATTTCTGAGTTTATTATTATTATTATTTGTATTTAACAACCCCCGTGAATATCAATCAATCGCCAGCTTCTAATTTTCGGCTACTGATTCCCGAGAAAGCGCAGTGGCAGATCTGTGGAACAGCACACCACCCATAACCTCACATAGGACTCAAACTTATATCCAGCCTTAACCGTAAGCCTGAAACCCGCGAATCTGACCACTCGGTCACCAGAGCGGCAATGTTTGAGACATGCAAATTAAGGAACGTATGATATAGGATACTTTTGTAAGAATCGAAACCATATCACAGGGTTCCATGTACGATTTCTGTGGTATTACCCTAAACATGTGGCTTCAACCCTGCCTAGCCGCTCCTGCGGCGCATGGTATAAGCGCTGGATTCTTACCCTTCGTTTGAGATGGGGTCCGGGTTCGCACTGAAAAAAAATTTGCTGCAACAGCAAAAAACTTGCTACTGCAGCAAATTTCGCCAGTGAATATAGGCCCAGCAAAAAGGTTTGCTTGCTGGCAGTACTAATAAATTCTGCTTTGCTGCAGCAGCAAGATATCAGTTTCCTGTGGCAAGTTTTTTTGCTCGTCTAGCAAACCAACTTTGCTACTTCAGCAAATATTTCTGCCACAGAAGCCGATCTCCAGCAATGTCAATTTGCTAGTCTAGCAAACCAACTTTGCTACTACTTTAGCAAATATTTCTGCTACAGAAGTCGATCTCCAGCAACGTCACTTTGCTCGTCCAGCAAACCAATTTTGCATCATCGGCAAATATTTCTGCTAGAGACGTCGATCTACAGCAATGTCAATTTTCTGGTCTATCAAACGAACTTTACGACTTCAGAAAATATTTCTGCTACAGATGCCGATTTCTAGCAATGTCGGTTTGTTGATCCAGCAAACAAACTTTGCTACTGCAGCAAATATTTTCTGCTACAGAGCAAAATTCTTTGCAATGTTGAATTTCTACTTCATCCAAGATGTAATGCCACAAACACAAATCTATAGTAATGTTGATTTTCCTTGTTCGAATTTAATAAATGGAATTTACTAAATTCCATTTATTCCTTGATTTCCTATATTGGCAAATCAACATTTCCGGTGATTTATCTGTGCGTTAGCAGATATTCTTTGTTAAAGTAGCATAAAAATTATCATTCCATAATTATGAGTCCTCAAACATTGATCTTCAGTTTTTGCAAAAAATTTCCTTATATTTCAGTGGATTTACGAATAATGCAACAATTCCAGCAATCGCTACAGGGATTTCGTTACCAATAAAATTTATAAAAGTAAAGCAATTAGTGATAACGTTGAGAATACACCAGCCATGGAATTAATACACTATAGGTTGTATATATATATATATATATATATATATATATATATATGGGATGTAAGGTCAGGTGATGCGTAACATCACAGCCTCTCCTTGACAAATGTCAACCCCGCCTTCTCGTGGTGCATCCTGTTCCCACTAAAGGGGCTCTGACGACCGCCAATAGCGGTATAACTATACCATCGGGATTAGAGGAAATGCTATATCACACTCACCAACCCGTTTGGCCAGCGTGGTGAGTTATGGCCAAACCTCTCCAAAATGAATCCACAACTTAAATCTTGGCCCTCAGTCTCCGGCAGCTGGAATCTACCTGGCCAAGGCAGCGGCCAGTGCGACATGAAGGCAGAGGCTGCTAAGAATCCCCGGAGGACCGGACTAGGCTGCCATCTGATGCTGACCTTGGCTACGTATAATGGACGCTCCCTATCTTCTGATTCAAGGCTTCTTGAATTGGAAGAGGAACTACAAAGGATCAAGTGGGACATCGTCGGGCTAAGTGAGGTAAGGAGAAAAGGAGAAGATCTCATTGAACTGAAAAGTGGACATCTCTTCTACTATCGTGGGACAAATACTGGCAGAACTAGTGGTGTTGGATTTATAATAAACAAGAAACTGAAGGATAAAGTTGTAGAAGTTGAAAGTTCCTCTGACAGAGCTGCACGACTCGTTATCCAACTCTCGAAAAGATACCAGGCTCAGATTATTCAAACTTATGCACCCACCACAAGTCATCCTGAAGTAGAAATTGAAGAATTTTATGAGGAAATTCGTCATCTAAATAATAAAGGTAAGCAGCACTTGAAGGCAATTATAGGAGATTTCAATGAAAAAATAGGGCAACGGCAACAGAATGAAACTTCAGTAGGTAAATTTGGTCACGGCAACAGAAACCAGCGTGGAAATACTCTCGTTGAGTTTGCAGAGGCAGAAGGGTTTTCATCTTGAACTCCTTCTTCAAGAAAAATCCACACAGGAAATGGACATGGAGACATCCAAATGGGACGGCAAGTGAAATTGATTTTATTATGTGTAACAAAAAATTTGTCATTGAAGACTGCAGTGTGCTAAACAAGTTCAACACAGGTAGTGACCATAGATTGGTGAGATGTAAGATGCACCTCAACACTAAACTTGAACGTGGAAAGCTCATAAGACAAACAAAATGTATTGACATAACCAACCTTAAAAAACACCATAATACCTTCAACTTGGAACTGAAGAACAGATTCTCTGCTTTAGAAGGCCTAACATCGGAAGAAGTGGACATCTCTGAAGTTAACAGAAAAGTAACCAAAGCTCTTATGGAAACAGCAACAAAATTAGCTGGGTCTAAGAACAAGTTGCATGTGAACAAATTATCAGGAAAACCCAAAATGTTGATGCAAAAAGAAGAGAGATGAGGATAACTAAAGAAGATGTGACTTCCAAAGTGGAATATATAGAGCTATGCAAAACAGTAAGAAAAAGTATCACTGAAGACGTAAGGAAATTCAACTGTGAACTAGTGAGGAAAGCAATTGAAAACAACCAAAGCCTAAAGATAGCAAAGGGACATCTCAGTAAGGGAAGAAAACAGATTATAGTACTGAGAAAAGAAGATGGTTCGGTAACAAGAAATAGAGGCGAAATTTTGACAAGAGTGAAAGATTTCTACTCCAAATTATATGAAAGGGATGATACATACACTCCGGACATCATGAAAGGTACCAGTACCAGAGTTCCTCCAGTCCTTCCAGCAGAAGTTGCACATGCAATCAAGAACATGAAGCGGGGAAAAGCTCCAGGAGAAGATGGAATTACTGTAGACATCATACAAGAAGCAAGTGGAGAAATCGAAACAGTACTCGCCCAAATTTTCACTCGATGCCTTAATGAAGGGAAGATTCCTGAGGATTGGAACAACGCTATAATGATCCTGCAACATAAAAAAGGTGACATTGAGGATCTCAGGAACTGTAGACCTATCAGCCTCCTATCAGTGGTTTATAAAATCTTCACTAAAGTTCTTTCACGACATTTGAAGGTAACACTGGACATGGCTCAACCGAGAGAACAAGCTGGATTCAGGAGTGGCTACAGCACAATAGATCATATCCACGTACTGAGAGAACTAATTGAAAGAACGAGGGAATATGAACTTCCATTGTGCATGGCTTTTATCGATTATGAAAAAGCCTTTGATTCGGTGAAACCATCAGCAGTTACAATGGCTCTCAAATCCTGCGGTATTGAAGATGCATACATTAATATTATTAATAACATCTATGAAAATGCAAGTGCAAAGATTCGGCTGTTTGAAAATACAACACACATAAAAATTGGAAAGGGAGTAAGACAAGGGGACACCATATCTCCGAAGCTCTTTAATGCCACATTGGAGGGTCAGTCGCTGAGCTGGGAAAATAAGGGGATAAAGATTAATGGAGATTATCTAACCCGCTTTCGTTTTGCTGATGACATAGTCATTTTTGCAACTACCCCATCGGAGCTGCAGAGTATGATCCAGGAACTTGCTGACAAGAGTAAAGGAGTGGTATTAAAAATGAACTTTCAGAAGACAAAAGTGATGTTCAATGCTTTTACAAGAAATGAAGATTTATCGATTGATGGAGAAAAGCTGGAGATAACAGACACGTACGTTTATCTTGGACAGCAGATATCAAGTGAGGGTCACATTGCTGAAGAAATTAATCGGCGTACAAAACTTGGCTGGAGAGCTTTTGGAAGAAACAGCATAATTTTCAAGAGTAATATGCCATTATGTCTTAAAAGAAAAGTGTTTGATCAATGCATCCTTCCAGTGCTTACGTATGGTGCAGAGACGTGGACTTTAACTAAAAGAGACATACAAAGGCTGCAGACAACTCGAAGCATGGAGAGGTGCATACTTGGTGTAACCAGGAGAGATAAGAAGAGGAACTCGTGGATCCGAAAAATGACAAGAGTGGAAGACATCATGATCAGAGTTAAATCCCTGAAATGGCAATGGGCTGGACATACTGCCAGAAGGACAGACCATCGATGGACAGCCGAAATTTTAGATTGGATTCCAAGGGACAGGAACAGACCCAGAAAAAGGCCACATGGGAGATGGGTGGATGAAATTCGAAAGTATGCGAGAGTGACATGGAGGAGACTGGCACAAGACAGGTCGTTGTGGAGGAAACTTGGGAGGCCTTCGTCCAGCAGTGGATTGATAATGGTTGACAATGATGATGATGATGATGATGATATATATACACTGGCGGAAAATAAAAAAAGAACACCAAGAAGGAGACGTCTGATACCAACGAAATTTATACAGCATAGTAACGGAATACAGAGGATAACGTGATCAAAACATTATGGCAAAATACAGCTGTATTTGCTGGTAAAGTGAAAAATAACATTTCCATGTAACATGGTTAGTATGATCTTGAACCATCATGAACTGCGTCACACTGTGCAATTCTGGCATGGAGTCTGTCGTACAGGTGTTGGATGTAAGTTTGGGGTATTGAGTTCCAAGCATCCTCAACCTGGACGCGTAAATCGGGGATGGTCGTGGCTGGCCGTGGAGACCGGGTAAGTCGTTGTCCCATAAAATCCCACACGTGCTCAATGGGGGACAAATCTGGTGAACGTGCAGGCCATTGAAGTTGTCTCACACCCTGAAGTGCATGTTGCGTTGCACGTGCCCGTGCCGCGTGTGGGCGTGCGTTATCTTGCTGGAAAACGCCACGATGGACCGACCTTACAGATGGCACAACAACGGGCTGAATGATGTTGTTGATGTAGGTGGTGCTGTTTAACGTACCCGGTACAAACACTAGTTGTGTACGGGAGTGATAACTGATCGCTCCACACACCAGGAGACCAGGTGTAGGCCCTGTGTGTCGCTGGCGGATGCAAGAAGGGTGGAGACGCTCCCCTGTGCGTCTGCGAACACGCATACGGCCATCGGAGGCTCCCAAACAGAATCTGCTTTCATCGCTGAACACGACAGATCGCCATTGCGTTCTCCAGTGCAGACGATGGCGACACCACTGCAGCCGTTCCTGACGGTGAGCCGGAGTCAGAGGTACACATGCCAGAGGCACACGTGCACGTAGTCCTGCATCCAGTAGACGGTTGCGAATTGTTCGCACAGTCACCTCAGGTGTTTAACGGCAGCTCGGATTTGCGTCGCAGTGGATATTCTGCTTGACAACGCCGCTCTTCTTATGCGTCGATCGGCCCGCTCATCAGTCCGTCTGTGACTCCCGGTTCCACGTCTTCTCGTGTGGGAATGTTCCTCGGACCATCTACGCCACCATCGTACCACCACCGATACTTCCCATCCAATTCGCTCCGCAATACGACGATACGACCACCCGGCCTCGCGGAGTCCGACTAGACGACCTCGCTCAAAGTCCGATAACTGCTGAAATCGTACACGTCTTCCATGTCCAAGCATTGCAGCTTCTTCAGGGTCTTCGCACGTGTCCGTACGCCGACGACTGATTACATTCACTTCGCCGTACTCCTTAAATACCACCGACGATAATTTGCATATTATGCCGTGCTGTGGCGTAAACGCTCACCGGTTGGTCCCGAAATTAACGTCACACCTACGTCAACTCGACCCATTAACATATGTAAATTTCATGATCGTCCGCCAATTCCTTCTTGGTGTTCTTTTTCACTTTCCGCCAGATCCCTCTCTACCCCCCTCCATATGTATACACACTCTTCTCTCTATCAAATTGTTTGCAAAATTAATAAATAAATAAAATAAATAAAAAATAAGTTTTTTAGGATCTTTTTAACAAATAACATTTTTTTGGATCTCACAATAATTAAATTTTTCCTACACACAAACAAAACTTTTCCCTAGCAAATGAACTGCTTTCAGCAGTTGTATGAAAAAATTTGCAATCACCCAAAAACATTTATAGAACTCTACAATGCCAGCTGTTTGTAAAATTCCATGAGCAGTACAACAAAATCAGAGGATGGAGTGGGCACATCACTGTACTAAAAGTATCTATAAATTTGGAATTCGACTACACAGTCTGCCTTCTAAGGAAAGTGGCCAAAGTAGATTACATATAGTTCAACAGTTTCCATACAGACAATTTCTACAAACTTTACGAAATTGCTGGATACGCCATCTGCCAATTATTGTCTGGACAGCTATAAGCTGTTTCGATGAGAAGGAATATTCAGTAGAAGAATTCTAAAAAAAAAAAAATTATTAATTGTGATACTGATGCACATTGCATGAGTGGGAAGTCATTTTTGGTTTACCCCCCCCCCCCCAACATTCAAGCCAGAAAACAGGAAGCACCTGCTTGTGATAGTGATGCTTTTGTCAACACTGAAGACTTTAAAATGTGATGCATAAACACTTTAGAATGTGATCCCAAATTTGAATGCACACAAATTTAGGATCAGGTACTTGTTAAACTTAGAGAAAATGGAGGCTCAAAGACACAAGATCTATTCTCGGTTCTAGTTTGTTTAATTAAAATCAGTTAAGCCAGAAAACAAAATAATACCACACTTATTTTGTACTATTCAGGCATATACAACCTGTACATAGCTGATATCTAGTGTAATAAAAGAAAAAAATTATCCGCTTTAGAAAACAGTTCCATGCTTCAGTCTACTCCATTGTATTTCAGCAAGCAAGATACTACATCTGGGGTTCATTACATTTTTTCATTAGAATATTTCTTTTTTTTTCAAGTTATTAGATCCTGAACATTTCTTCTCGTACATGATAATTTTAGGGAGTAGTCAGGGATGGCTTCATGGGTGTGCGACCTGTGTAGTCGCACAGAGCCCCGCACCTAAAGGGACCCCGCGTTTTTGTGATGTTTCCGAATTTTTCATAATTTTTTTTTCTTGTATTAAAAATAAATGACACGTAACGATGTAAAAATGGCATTTTTTAAATTTTTATATCATTACACCTTATTGCCTTAGTGAACAGAATTCAAGTACCTTGGGTACATCGGGATGATTCACCGTATCACCGAGAGAGAATTTGCATTAATGGCATCATATATACACTATCTACCAACAAGTAATTGGACACCTGTGATAGCAAAGGAAAACGAAGTTGATTCCCCCTTAATAGTTGGTGGAGCCTCCACGAGTGGCGATTACAGCTGCGACCCTCCGGGGCATACTCTCAACCAGGAGTTGTACGTCGGCTAGCGGTATTTTCTTCCACTCGGCTTGGAGAAGACAGGTCAGTTCCTTCACCGATTTCGGACGGTGGGGGCACTCCTTAAGTCTACGCTCCAACTCGTCCCAGAGGTGCTTGATAGGGTTAAGGTCCGGGCTCTGCGCAGGCCAGTCCATTCGATTAACCCCATTGTCACCATACCAAGCCATGGTGGACCTCGCAACATGACAGGTGGCATTGTCATCCTGAAAGTAACATGGGCCCACCCCGTAAAACTGCCACAACGTAGGAAGCGCATGGTGATCCAAAATGGTAAGTAGGTCTCGGCGTTGAGTCTACCAGGAATTGCGACCAAGGGTCCCGTGCCATACCAGGAGAAACACCCCCATAGCATAATTCCACCGCCGCCGAACTTCACAGTTGGCACAATACATTCCGGCAGGAGGCGTTCTCCAGGCAGCCGCCAAACCCAAACCCTGCCATCCGAACGGTAGAGGGTGAAGCTTGATTCGTCGCTCCAGAGAACCTGTTTCCACTTTTCAACGGTCCACTGTCGACGTTCTTTGCACCACGTTAGCCGAGCAGCGCTATTGGACTTGGTGATCAAAGGCTTGTGGGCGGCAGCACGTCCATGATAACCGAACAGATGGGCTTCCTTACGGATGGTATTCATCGAAAGAACACTCCCGGAGGCCTGCTAAAACTCCTCGCGGATGTGGCCCATCTATTTGGTGATGCGGTTCTTCCGAATTTCTCTGGCCAGCACCCGTCGGTCTCTAGCTCCCAGTTTTGTGGGTCTGCCGGGTCGTTGCACATTCCGACAGTCACCTCTCATCTATCACTTGCCAATCACGTAGGCCACTGTCGATTTTGGGTACTTCAGCTCGCTGGATATGTCAGTATGGATCAGCCATTTCTGTGATACCCGACGATTACACCTTTCTTGAAATCAGAGAGCTCCGAACTGCGTGGCATCTTAGATGTGACTGGTTGCGTTGATCAAATGATCACATGTAGAGGATTTTAGGAAGGGAGTGTCTGACCCCAGGTCTTAAACAACCCTTAGAAATAGGAAGCCAGGAGATTTGGGCTAGAGTGCCTGATAGGAAAGTGACACGGAAGCGAAGTAGAAAGGGGAGAAAGACGCCCTTATTTATTACGGGGGGGGCAGTACCCGGGGTCCGACGGCTTAACGTGCTCGTCCGACGTACGGCGGATATTTAGTGGATCGAGCGTTCGTACCTGCTGGAATCGAACCTAAAGTTCTTTCCGTGGCAGTCACGAACGTTGCCCACTAGGCTACCCGCGGCCCGATATTTAACGGCAGCGGCCGTGACGTGTATCAGGACCGCAGATATCGTTGATTGCAGGGGTGTCCAATTACTTGTTGGTAGATAGTGTATAATCACCCAGATCTCTCTGGAACGCTGACGTCACAGCAACGTCACAGAACGTGGGCATTCTGCGCAATCACATGCGGTCAGTTTGTCGCGTGTGCGGGCCGCAAATCCTGTCACATGGTTTATCAATAAAAAAAGTGAAAAACGTATCTTTGCGAATTTTTTATGAAACTGGCTGAAATTTTAATCAATACCATAAATCGCTCATAGGAACATTACCTCCAAATTTCGCCTGAATCGGTTAAAAATTTTTAAATTAGCCGTCAAAATTTTAATTAACCGTTTCTGCGTATATATTCCTGTTTAGCGATGAATTAAAAGTTCCATGCCTATTTTAAAAAGTTTTTAATCGATTCCGGTGAAAATTTGAGGGACTCTTCCTATTGCCAATTCATGGTCTTCATCAAAATTTCAGCTCGTTTCGTTAAGATTTCGCAAAGTTCGTTTTTGCATTTTTTTATGCACAGTTCTGATTCAATATAACCAAAGTGAGCAAATTGCATCTAAAAACACGTATCGTACCAAAAGCGCATTGCCGATACTCGAAATCCCAGGTATATTTCGCCCCCCCCCCCGCCAAATTCAAAATTCAACAGTGCCACCCCCAAATTTGAATATTTAATATCTCGAAAAATAAGCTAGCACAAACGACACGGTTTGCGACACAAACCAGCATAAACGAAGCGCAAACGAATGGCAATGTTGAATTTTGAATTTGCCGGCGTGGGGGCTAACCATTTCCCCAGCTCCACCAATTTATATTTTTAATATCTCAAAAACTAAGCTAGCACAAACGAATGGCACTGTTGAATTTTGAATTTGCCAGCGTGGGGGGCTGACCATCCCCCCCAATTTATATTTTGAATATCTCAAAAACTAAGCTAGCACAAACGACACGGTTTGCGGCACAAACCAGCACAAACGTAGCACAAACGAATGGCACTGTTGAATTTTGATATTGCCGGCGTGGGGGCTGAGCACCCCCCCCCAATTTATATTTTTTATATCACAAAAACTAAGCTTGCACAAACCAGCACAAACGTAGCACAAACGAATGGCATTGTTGAATTTTGAATTTGCCGGGGTGGGGGCCTGACCATCCCCTCCAATTTATGTTTTGAATATCTCAAAAACTATACAGGCACAAACGACACGGTTTGCGGCACAAACCAGCCCAAACGTAGCACAAACGAATGGCATTGTTTGATTTTGAATTTGCGGGAATGGGGGCCTCCCAAATCCCCCCCAACTTATATTTTGAATATCTCAAAAACTATTCTAGCAAAAACGACACGGTTTGCGGCACGAACCAGCACAAAGGTAGCACAAACGAATGACATTGTTGAATTTTGAATTTACTGGGGTGGGGGGCTGACCATTTCCCCAGCCCCCCCAATTTATATTTTGAATATCTCAAAAACCAAGCTAGCACAAACGACACGGTTTGCGGCACAAACCAGCACAAACGTAAGACAAACGAATGGCACTGTTGAATTTTGAATTTGCCGGGGTGGGGGCTGACCCCCATTTATATTTTGAATATCTCAAAAACTATGCTAGCACAAACGACACGGTTTGCGGCACAAACCAGCACAAACGTAGCACAAACGAATGGCATTGTTGAATTTTGAATTTGCCGGGGTGGGGGCTGACCCCCATTTATATTTTGAATATCTCAAAAACTATGCTAGCACAAACGACACGGTTTGCGGCACAAACCAGCACAAACGTAGCACAAACGAATGGCACTGTTGAATTTTGAATTTGCCGGGGTGGGAGTTGATCATCCCCCCCCCATTTACATTTTGAATATCTCAAAAACTATGCTAGCACAAACGACACGGTTTGCGGCACAAACCAGCACAAACGTAGCACAAACGAATGGCGCTGTTGAATTTTGAATTTACCGGGGTGGGGGGCTGTCGAAATGTACCTCGGAAACCCACTCAGGCGAACGTTTACACGAAAACAAATGGACTGAAAGGAAAATTGCTAAAAACAACAAATATTTTACACAGAATGTTATATATCGCGAGGTCTTTTGAAAAACGGAAATAAATAGCATATAATGAATCCGGTGTCTATTTGATTTGCTTTCAATCTGCTTCAATTAAAAATTTCACCCTGTCCTAGGACGGGCAACATCCCCTATTTTTTAGTATATATTTAAGGTTTAGAAACAACCGTTTTAGGACGGTTGCACTGTTTTTGTTGGTCAAATTCGGAAATCTCTACCATTTCTCAAGTTTTCCTCCGTTTCCGCGGACCGGCGGAAACCTCGTGACGGACCGGTGGTGTTTGGGAAAGACTGTACTAGACTGCTATCGCACTCACTTCATTTGAGCTACAAAGCTGAAAGATCCCACTAAAACAAATTACAATGAACTGTAGAACGTGGTCAGCAAAAGAATCTTTCTTCCTAGAAGTAAAGAGACAGAGCGATAAGGTAAGAGTTTTCTGAAAATTGCATTGCTCATTTAGTATTGTACGGACGATGTCTTTAGAACCTCAATATTTCAACCATGAATCATTGAAAATGACATTTCCTATGATCCTATCTTATTTGTTTAAGCGATAGCTTTTTTTTTTTAATTTTGGATAAATTACATTACGTTTTTGCCATCAGCATGCATTTCGACGAGGTGCGGGAATTATATTTTGTTGCTTCAGTTCAATCAACTTCAATTTGATCTGGCAATGTTAATTGATATAGCGTAATTTTAAAATGTCTTTTTATTTTTTCATGGGTAATAATAACAGCTTATTATAACTCATGAATAAATAATAATATTCCTTAGTACCACCATGCATTATTAAGCAACATGAGAAAATGAAAAAATGTGGCTTCTCTACTCTACTTGACCGCCTTCTTTCAAAAACGTTCCAACGTCCAAGCCCATTTAGTAGAAGTAGAACTCGCTGGGAAAAGGGCCCCGCATTTTCGTTTTGCACTAGCCCCGTAAATTATGCAGCCGGCCCTAGGAGTAGTTCATTTACATGGTAGCATGCTCACTTCATATATAGTCACTCTTCAGAAACCTTCTGGCATCAACCTGCACACACCGTACTTCAGAATGATTGAAATCCCAATACCCAAGGAATTGTTTTCAAATGGAAGCTGTATGCTTCATTTTTCATTCAGTGAGTGTACTGCTGCTATTACTGATTGTTAGAGGGCACCACAAGTCAGGCTCACATTATGACTTAGATCATAACACATTCATAATAGCAGTGTGTGTGTGTGAAAGAAATTTGTATTTGAGTCATCTGGGGTGTAGTTGATGGCATGAACTGTATGTTCTTGCTTCAGACACATATCACCCAGTGTATGAAGGAAATTTCGATTCGAATAATCTGTGAAGCAGTTGGGTGGCATGAACACTACTTTAAACAAGATGGTGGTAGAGCCCACCTCATTTTCAATTGAACTGGTGGAATCAGTGTTTGATGATACGGTGACTTCTAACTGGCAGTGGCCACCATAGATTACTTTTACTTCGGAATTACCTTCAAATCGTACTATAACGTCATTCTCGAAACCCCAGTCGTTCAGTCGATCTCGTATATCAGACATTTCCATGCACATATGAAGTCGTCTGTTTCTTCCAAATTATTATTTCAAATTTCTTTAGAGAGCATGACATACACACCACCCACAACCAGTTAGATATTCTTTGCCACAACAACAGACCAGACCGCCCATGAGACCGCCGTCTTGCCGAAATTCATGAACGGTTATTAGTACATTTAGCCAAACTTTCTTCGCGGTACTAGCGTTTTCAGCTGTTACCATCATCTTGAATTTTGCTCAATATTAGAGACACGTTTGCTGCAGTTACTCATTTTTTATGGCAGCTGGTGTGGCAGACATAGCAAAAGC
The DNA here is from genome assembly GCA_039090855.1 of Macrothele yani. Lineage (NCBI taxonomy): Eukaryota > Metazoa > Arthropoda > Arachnida > Araneae > Macrothelidae > Macrothele > Macrothele yani. Next base: position 1,542,434 of record CM077022.1, on the reverse strand, counting down.
ATTTGGTTGTTTCAGCAAAGTGATTCCTACGACCAACAAACTTTCTGCTGTAGTAAGTAAATTTCTGTGAGCAAAAAAAAAAAATTGCTCAAGTACCTAAATAGGCTTCGCTATAAAAACCAAAAAAAAAACTATTGTTGTTTGCTAGAGCAACAAATATTTTGGCATTTCGAGCAAATCTCAATGGAGCAAAATTGGTTTTGCTGCTCCAGCTTAGTTTGTTTTTTCAGTGCGAGTACACGGTGAGGCATGGATGATGGTCTTGTCTTACGGCTCTAAATCTCTCCCCTCCCTGGAACCAGTGGCTCAAAATTAGGGGCGGGAGACTATTTACAGCACACTGAATTGCTGACGATGGTCGTTAAGCCCCTTCATCCAAAATAAAAACCTGCCTAAAAACTATTGTACTCAGAAAAAAACAAAAGCCTATCATCCCATAAATCTGCAGAACCTTAAGAGTAAAAAGCAGATAGTGCACCAGTTCCAGTGTAGTGCCAGAAAATAATTACAATGCTGAAAACTACAACATTGGAAGAAAGAAATTTCATAACGACTGGGCACTTACGTGAGTGAGTCATCATCATTCCTCCACATAACACAGCGATTGCAAAAAATGCCTTCATTCTGTGACACTAACTCTGAATTGTAGATTTGCATTCGTAGCACAAGCTCTTTATAATGTTTCAAAGGAAGGTATGAGTGATATGTTCTGACCAGAAACACAGATGTTAACACACGGGTGGTATACGTTATGTTGAAATTCCTGCGGAAACACTGCATTGATATATAAATAAAAATGGGAAGAAACATGTTATTCGATCTTCTCGAAATCATCTGGATTTTCCTTCTAATAAGATGTTTCCTCATTTCCACCTTTGCCGCATGATCGACATTGACCTTTCTTTGTTTGAAATGACAGTTCTAACAAATGAAAATAAAACAACTCATTAATATATGTTGCACTCAGTACACGAAATATCCATACATACTTGTGCTGTCATTTGCTGTCCGTGTATATACAGTTATTTTCAATTATGAAGTATCAAGTACGTTAAGCAGTAAATTATGGAAATTTTTATCTTCAACTACATAAAGTCGTCGTAAATTTATACTTGTGAAGAAGATCTTATGCCTTAACGCATATGAAATCATACGTCCGGTAAAAGTGGGCCGAACGCGGTTGGAACGAGTGAACCTGCTCGTCAGAAAGCGTTGCCTAGCTCTGTTATTCAAATTGGCCATTTAGGGGGAAGATTGAGCTGCGCTGGGGCAGCTGCTCCTCTCTATAATAGTTACGTCTTTATCAGTCACCTTTAAAGTAATGACGTCACGACAAAAATACAAACTTTGAAGAAAAGCCGATGCTGAAGAATTGTCTCCGGCGGAAATTATAATTTTTTTCTTTATGGAATGTCAGTTATTTATCGGATGTTGCGAAAAGAGTGTGTTCAGTGTTCAAAATGTACGTACGTGACAATTCTTTTGCGAGTTTTGTACAAAATTAGAAGAAAATGCCACTAAAAGCAAGGATAATTTTTCTTGAATCTGAATTTCCTTTTAAATTCTACTGATTCCTACACCGGTTAAATACATTATGACGAGCAAAACATTAGAAATACCTACGTAATAGCGTGTTGGTCCTTACGTAGCGCGAATAACAGCCTGTATACGCCGAGGCATCGATTTCCCCCGATACCGGAGGGTTTCTAGAGGTAATGTAAGCCATGCCTGTTGCAGCATTGCCCACAACTCCGCCCGAGACGTCGGTCCAGGATCCATGGATCTGATGTAAAGCTCCACGGAATCCCAGAGAGCTTTCACAGGGTTGAAATCCTGAACCTCGGGGGCCACTGGATGGTTACAAACTTACATGAGTGTTCCTCGAGCCATGCCTGGATGGTTGCGGTCCAGTGGAGCAGTGCATTGTCCTTCTGAAACAGTCCATCTGCCACAGGATGCAGAAGGCCATGAAAGCGTGTAATGGGTCATAAAGAAATTAATGTCCGATGACGAGGTACCAAAAGTCGAAGCCGCGGCCACGGCGCACATTGGCCACTGAGATTGCGCAGCACATCGGCATGACATTAGCAGGTAGGTGGCTTAAGTCAGTGGCAGTTGGGCATCAGAAGGCGAAGAGTGGAAGCGCCAGCCAACATGGTAGTGGATGAGGAGCACATCCGCCATTACATGCTGTATGAATTTCGTCGGAGTAGCACCCCGCAACTGCTGTAAGGAACATTACCAGTGTGTACTCCAATGCTGTATCGCATCGTCAGTGCTGTCGTTGGTTCGAACGGTTTCGAGACGAAAAGTTTGACCTGTCAGACCGTACGAAAGCCGGAAGACCCGCAACAGTGGATATGGACATGCTAAAGACCTTAGTGGAGACCGACTCACGTGTGACCACGTGAGAGTTGGCCGAATAGCTGGGGACTACCTAAACCAGCATTATCACGCATCTGCGTCAACTAAGGAAGGTGCAAAAGAGGGGAATCTTTGTACCCCATCAACTCACAGTTGAGTAGAAAGCACATGGCATGAGTGCATGCGTTTCCATTCTTTCATGTAGCCAAGTTGAATTGTTCTTGGACCGCATTGTGACAGGTGACGAAAAATGGTCTTTTATGACAATGCCGGCGCCCGGAAATAGTAGTTGGACTCCAAACAGAAGCTCATGCCGACCCCCAAAGCTGGCTTACACCCACGTAAGATCCTGCTGTCTGGTTGGTGGAATATGCGGGGTGTCGTGTTTTTTGAGCTGCTGTCAGACAACATCACTATCACCCCCGATGTGTACTGCCTACAGCTCGACGATCTACATGCATCGCTCACGTCAAAACAACCAGCATTTCTGAACCGCAAGGACATCCTTCTACAACAGGATGGAGTGAGACCACACACAGCACAGGCCATTGTCACAAGATCAGGAACCTGGGCTGGGAGCTGCTGTCACACCCACCCCATGCATTGCCCCAAGCGACTGCTACCTTTTTCGGTCGTTGCAGCATTTCCCAAACGAACAGCGATTCACCAACCGGGATGATATCAAACACGCACTTACTTCTTTGCGTCCAAGCCACCACAATTCTACAGGGACGGCATCGAACAGCTGCCCAGATGATGGAAGTAGGTCGTGGGAATGATATATACGGTAATATGTTGCCTTACATTTGCAGACATTACTTTCTTTCCAACCGAATAAGTGATCAGCCAGCACATGCTGGTAGTGCGCAGCGGTTAAGGACCTCTCCAGACACACTAAGGAAACAAATGAGTCCCATCAAATGGCTCCACAAACCAACACAGAGCCTCCACCGCCTTGAACAGAGCCGACCTGGAGCGGCCGGGCCATAGCCTCATGCTGTTGACGCCACACCCGCGCCCTCCCGTCAGCTCGGTAAAGCTGAAAACGGGATTCATTTGACAGCACGACGCGTTGCCACTCCACAAAGGTCCAGTTTTGATTTTGCCGGCACCAGGCAAGGCGTAATTTCTGATGATGTACAGTCAACAGTGGCACACGAGTAGGGCATTGGCTCCCGTATCCCAGTGTATGCATTGTGTGCCGTACCGTTCGCTCGCTGACGCTGCTTGGGCCTCCGACATTTAACCTGGATGTGATTTCGGCACAATGTCCGATGACGAGGAGTCAACAGTGGCATACGAGTAGGGCGCCGGTTCCCGTAGCCCATGGTATGCATTGTGCGCTGTACTGTTTGCTCGCTGACGCTGCTTGGGCCTCCGACATTTAACCTGGATGTGATTTGCACCGTCGTTGCCAAGAGGTCGGTTTGTACATACGAACCTGGATAGTATACGTAGACCCCGGCCATAAATGGCGTATAGTCGACCACCACTTGCTCTTTGTGCGCTTGTACGTCCGTCGGTGGTATACTCGCCGTACACCCTTGATACCGTTGCCCTCGGGAATCCTACGGTTCTTATTACTTGGGCGATAGTGACTCATCTGTCTTGCGCCGACAATGCGTCTACGATCAAAGTCTCTCAGGTCACTACGTTTACCCATGTTCGTCGAATGCGATAGACTGTTGGGAAGCCCTGCTGTCCGCCTGTTTATCCCCTTTGTTCGGTTTGGGTCCGTTCCACTCTGCTGGGGGATGCCCATGTAAACTGACCATCACTCTTATCTCTAATATTTTGTCTACTGAGTGTGATGCATGTTTACAATAATTTTAGTTTACGGAAAATTTTACACTGTGTGCTGCTTTTGGACCTTATGACGGCTTCTAGTATTCATGAAATACACACCAGTTGTTTTTTGTAAATGTCCGCCGATATGTTCTATCATTCGGCCTCCAAAGCAATGACCTGTTCAGCTTTGTTTGTTGGACAATCTCTTCTTCCATGCACCAGATGATCCAATTCGTCTCAGAGATTCTTTATACGATTCGGGTCTGGATACTGAGCTGGCCGGTCCAACTTTTAGGTGTTGATGTCCTCATACCAATTTGTAACAATCTTAGTTGTAGGACATGGTGCGCTGTCCTGATGATGGAGATATGGGCCTTCTCAGAACCGTTGGTAGTTATCGGGAGGGCAGTTGCCCTTCCAGGATGGTCATAGCAGGGCCGTAATTTCATACTCTGAGGAGCGTAAAAAATAGAAATGAACAGCATGTAAATAAATTTACGCAACATTTTAAGTCAAAAAGAACGTTACACACTTCAGTATCTTCTTTTGCAAAGACGTCAGTTAGTCTCATATACTATTACGCGCAGCTAATCAACGTACGAAACAACAGATACTGTGAGTTGAGGACCCATTACGTGCGTGAATGAAATTGTCCGAAAAGCGGATTGGTGCTATGTAAAACAATATGCGGATGCGCCAAAACTCCGTGACCTTTCCTAATACGCTGTAGAGATGAAGAGCTAATAAGTCATTTGTGCTCTGTCGCAGAAAGCTCCTCTGATAGTTTAAACTTGAACGGAATTTTTCCAAACCCTACTCCGAAAGCGTCTTCCTATTGTTAGGTTCCCTCTGTGATACTCAATCGTTCTGTGCAACACAGCACCCCTACTTACAACCGCTGGGTCTTAAGTGTTCACTTAATTTTTAAATTTTGAGCAAAATTTTGTCAAAAACTGGTTTTTTTAATGACCGTAGCGCTTTCCTGTAACGGAGATGGGAGAAAGTAGAAACTGCTTACTGCTGTATGAGTGAAAGTAAGGGACGCTTTAACTCAAAGAGTGCGTAATTTCAAGTCTCGCCCTCCCAGATAGGGAAGGCTTATTCGGATCCTCAAATTACTACCACAGCATTGGTAGTGCATAATTGTTCAGGTCGTCTAGGTAACATTCACGGTTTTGTCTAAAACCATTAACGGGCGCAAGCCGAACAACTAAAAACAGCTCCATATCATCACATTGCCTCCACCAAGCTTCAGTGTCGGGGTGATACAATCCGGAAGATATATTTTTCCTGGCATCAGCTACACCCAGGAGCGACAATCACACTAGTAAACTGTGTGCTGCAACTCGTCAGTCCAAAGCATACACATGTAGAAAATAATAAAACTATGCTAGTAATCCGATTTATTGGCGTAGGAATATATAAACAATCGTTTCCAAGTTTTCGCACATCAACCAGATGGCCTTTTCCAGGAAGACTGACAGAAACTGCAATCTGAATAATAGAAGGTTTTAACAATTTGAACATGGTGACTTGACTTGACAATGAATAGATATGGCCTAATATTCATTTAAAGACACGAGGCATTACGTTGGTTGTGCACGCGGTTTCCTGGTAGGGAGACAGGGTTACTTGAAGAACTGGTTCCAAATTTGTGGCAACTCCAGTGAGAAGCTCTCACTGCAAATATCACTGTTGGTAATTATCTCCAGCGTTTCCCGAACGGTTTTACCTTTAAGGGTAGAGTAGATAGCTAATTTCTTTATATCATCCCACATAGGAGTAGCGGACTTGATTTTGACTTCTCTGGATATAGGGCCGTGGTTACTTTACCGCATTTTGCGTCCCTTTTATGCTCGATGACGGTGATTCTGAACGAACGCTTGGTCATTCCAATGTAGTACCATTTAGAGCCGTCCAGATATTGTAGGGGGATCGCATAAACACCTGCTTTGCTGGAAAGAGCGGGGTTTTCAGTATTTCTCTTTAGCATAGTATATAAAGATGCAGGAGACCATATGCCGACACCGTAGTTTATCTTCTTGAGGGCGATCTTGAGTTTGTAAGTCACATTCGGTATGTAGGAAATTGAGCCTAATTAGCGAAGCTGCGGCACAGGAAGAATAGAACGTTTACTTTGGCTTTTTGGATAAAGTTATGTATCTGATTCAATGAGTATCCTACATCAATGACCAATACCATGACGCTTTCAATTTCGTGTTGACTAGAATGGGAATCCGAGGAGACGGCGAAGGCTCTTCTAATTCGAGAACGAAAGATAGCTATTTTGTATTCTGCGGGACAGAACGAGCTGCGGAGCATCAGGTTCGGGACGGACGTGGGTTTATACACTGGTGTGGTGTGCAAAAATTAAGGACGAAGAGGGAAAATTAGCATAACAGCGGAACGAGCAGGCAGAACGGACCGAAAGACCACTCAGGAGATAGACTAGGGTCTGGTACGGTAGGGCATGCGCATATATGCAGCATGACGTAGGGGGGAGTGTCGGAAGGGTATAAAGCACACGGGCGGCGTACGTTCAGCAATTCGGTGAAAGCCATTGCACGGTGTACATCGGTTTGAACGACGTCGAGTTGCTGCCACCGTGTGATATGGCCAACAGGCAATCCAGTAGACGACATGTAGATGACTTTACCCGAGATCGCGTCGTTGGGAAGTTGAAAGAAGGTCGAAATGTGACTAGTGTGGGCGAGGAGTTCGGGATCGCTCACGGCATCATTTCACGAGCTTGGAGAGCATTTCAAACGACAGGAACAGCTATCCGAGAGTTTAGCAGTGGTCGTCCACGAGCAACCACGGCGGCGAACGACCGGTGTGTTGTCCTACAGGTGAGAAGAGACAGGCGGCAGACAGCGGGAGAAATCGCAAGGCACATGCAACAGACAACTGGACGTCCGTTATCGCGTTTTACCGTGACCAGGAGGCTGCACCAAAGGTGGTCTATTTGCACGACGACCAGTACGATGTGTGCCATTAACGCCTGCTCATCGGAGACAGCGGTTTCTGTGGTGCCAGGAACACAAGAACTGGACACATCAGCAATGGGGTCGAGTTCTCTTTACGGATGAGAGCCGATTTAGTCTGACGAGCGATTCTGGACGTATACACATCTGGAGAGAGCAGGGAACACGCAATCACACCTCCAACATCATCGAAAGGGACCGGTTTGGAGGTGGCGGAGTTCTCGTTTGGGGCGGTATCATGCTAGGTAGCTGTACTGACCTCCACATCTTCCAAGCAGGTTCATTCACTGATGTCCGCTATTGTACCGAGGTTCTCCTGTCTCACGTACGTCGTCTGTTTAGAAGGGCTGTGGGTCCTGAGTTCATCTTCATGGACGACAACGCTACACCTCATCGTACAGTGGCTGTTGCAGAGCTGTTGGAAAGTGAAGATATTCAACGCATGGATTGGCCCGCAAGGTCCCCGGACCTAAATCCAATCGAACACATGTGGGACCTTCTCGGGAGACGCTTGGCAGCACGTCACCAGCCGCAGCAACGATTCCGCAACGATTGGCGCTACAAGAGAAATGGACCGTGATGCCTCAACAGCTCCTTGACAACCTCGTCCTCAGCATGGACAGACGTTGTAAATCCTGCAACGCAGTCAGGGGTGATCACATCCCCTAATAAAGACTGGATTTTTCTTGGCAGTCGCCTGTCACATGGACGTTTCTGTCTTCTGTCCAGTTGTGCTCGAAGCTACCTTTTCAATAAAGTGCCTTTGTGTCCTTTGGATTCCTTGTTTGGACGGTTTTGCTCACTTGTCCCATATTCTTACATCTTGGGGATCTTATGGTATGATTTGAGTCGATGTGGAGCACTTTTTCACGACGTTACATTCGAAAAACCGTCTCGTCCTTAATTTTTGCACGCCAGTGTAGTAGACTTGTGTACAGAGGGATTGCCAGGAGATTTGTTCAATAAAACATCCAGATAAGGTAGAGCACCGTAGTTTTCAAGCTCAATGCTAAAATTGATCGTAGTATGTATATCATTGATTTTATCGAGGAAAATTGGAAGAGTCTCCCTTCCGTGAGGCCACACGAAAAATATGATATAGCCAGGTGGTAGGCCGAGGGTTGATGCCGGAACATATATTCTTCTCAATTGGGCGAAGTATTGCTTCTGCAAGGACGGGAAAAAGTGAGGATCCCATCAGTGCGCCATTATTCTGTTTACGAGTCGTGCATACTAGTCATTGGAAACTGTAGAAGCTAGTATTTGAGACCAAGCTTTTAACTCGAAAATGCTGATGCATGACTCCTGCGTATAAAATCGTGAATTAGATATGGCTTCCGGCACGGTGATTGAAGGGTAAAGGGAAACCACGTCGAAGCTGCCGAAAATGTCGTCTGGCAGGACAGTGAGTTGTCTGGCTTTCGTGATAAAATCCCGAGTGGAATTTATTATAAAATCCGTTGGTGCTACTTCTTTACTCTTGTCAGCAAGTTCCTGGATCATACTTTGCGGCTCTGAATGGGTAGTTGCAAAAATGATTATGTCATAAGCAAAATAAAGGTGCGTTAAATGGTCTCCATTCATCTTTATTTCCCCGTTTTCCCAGTTTAATGATTGAAAGACACTTTTGGAATATCGCATTAAAGAGTTTGGGAGATACGGTGTCACCTTGTCTTACTCCCTTTCCAGTTTTTATTGGTGTTGTATTCCAAACTAGCCAAGTTTTTGCACTTGCATTTTCATAGATGTTATTAATAATACTAATGTAAGCATCTCCAATACCGCAGGATTTCAAAGCCATTTTAACTGCTGAAGGTTTCACGGAATCAAAGGTCTTTTCATAATCAATAGAAGCCACGCATAATGAGAGTTCGTACTCCCTTGTTCTTTCAATGAGTTCTCTCAGTACATTCATATAATACGGGAGTCCTAACAAAAGTTCTGCACACTGTCCATATTTGAGAAAAGTGTGAAGTAACGGAGAAAACTTACCTTATTGTCGTTCAATGTACTCCCCTCTGCTGCTAATGACAGCTTGCCAGCGGTGAGGTGACCCGAGTAATACGCCATCTTTGTTCAGCTGTCGTATTACTCGGGTCACGTCCAATGAAAGTTCGTCCAGCGATTCGTAGCGGATGCCACGGAGCCGATTTTTTAACTTTGGGGAAAGATCAAAGTCGGGTGGACTGATATCACTGCTGTATAATGGGTGGGATAAGGTTTCCCAGCCGTATTTCGGCAAAAGTCGCCGTACCGACGCTGCACCATGACAGGATGCAATGTCATGCAACAATATCACTTCCACTTCCAACAAGTTGGGGCAATTTTGACAAATTTTCGGTCTCCACGTTGTCCTCAGAAGGTCACGATAATATTGTGAGTTGACATTTTGCCCTACCGGCATTTGATTAGAGACCCCAACACCATGGGCATCGTACGCAAAAAACATCATTTGCTTTACTTTGGATTGTTGCCGACGACACTTTGAAGGGCGTGGGGAATTTGTAGGCCTCCATTCCGCTGATTGTGACTTCAGTTCCGGCTCAAAATCACGGGGCCAAGTCTCATCAATTGGGACAATTCTGTTGAGGAAGGTGTCGCTCTCCCTTTCGAACCTGTGGAGGTGATCCAGTGCGATGCTCACTCTGGCAGCCTTCCGCGCGGGGGTGAGTTGATGGGACACCCAGCACGTAGCGTTTTTTTCTTTTTCCCAGTGAGTCGGTCAAAATCAGGTGAACAGACATGGTGGACAAATTCGCCATTTGACAGTCAAGGATGACTGTTAAATGGCGATTCTATTCAAGAAGCATTGCAACAATGGCGACAGATGTTTTGTCTGTCTTGGTCGGCCTGAGCGGTGATCATTTTCAATGCTGCTTCGGTCCTCCCGAAAGCGCGATGCCCAGTGAGAAATTGTGCTTCGATTAAGAGTTCCTTCCCCACAAACTTCTTGCAAGGTAGTGTGGATCTGTGTCGGAGATTTTCCCAGCAGAGTTTCGATTTTCACGTACTAGCGCTAGTCCAACGCTGTGACCCGACATGAGGAGCTGCACGCTTCCATTTCCAAACCCTCCCACGTCCACGCGTCGTTCAGACACCACTGCGTTGCTGAGAGTCTGACCTTGACATGACGCAATCATTTTCCCGATCGCATCATCCGATTCCGTTTTAGATTAACGTGTACAGAACTTTTGTTATGACCGTCGTATATGGTGATGTAGCCGCTCCTGAATCCAGCCTGTTCTCTTGTTTGAGCCATGTCCAATATTAACTTCAAGCAACGTAAAGGAACCATTGTGAAGATTTTATAAACCACTGAAAGGAGACTGATGGGCCTGAAGTTCCTCAGATCCTCAATGTCACCTTTTTTATGTAGCAGGATCATTGTAACACTGTTCCAATCCTCGGGAATCTTTCCTTTATTGAGACATCTAGTGAAAACTTGGGCGAGTGTAGTTTCTATTTCTCCACTTGCTTCTTGTGTAATGTCTGCGGTAGTTCCATCGTCTCCTGGAGCTCTTCCCCGTTTCATGTTCTGGATTGCATGTGCAACTTCGGCAGGGAGGATTGGGGGAACTTTGGTACAGGTACCTTTCTTCATGACAGGAATAGGTGTATCATCTTTTTCACATAGTTTTGTGTAGAAATATTTCCCTATTGTCAAAATTTCACTTCTATTTCTTGTTACATAGAGCAATCTTCTTTTCTCAGTGCCATAATCTTTTTCCTTCCATTACTGAGAAGTCCCTTTGCTTTCTTCAGGCTTTCATTATTTTCAATTGCTTTTCTCACTACTTCGCAATTGAATTTCTTTACGTCTTCTGTGATAATTTTTCGTGCTGTCTTGCATAGCTGTATATATTCCACTTTGGAAATTACATCTTCTTGATCTGTCCTCATCTCCTTCTCTTTTGCATCAGCATTTTTGTTTTTCCTGTTTTCTTCATGTGCAACTTGTTCTTAGTGCGACCTAATGTTGTTGTTTCCATAAGAATTAGTTTTCTGTTAACTTCAGAGATATCCAATTCTGATGTTAGACCTTCTAAAACAGAGAATCGGTTCCTCGGTTCCAACGTGAAGGTATTATGATGATTTTTAAGGTTGGTCATACCAACACATTTTGTTTGATTCAAAAGCTCGCCACGTTCCAGTTTAGTGTTGAAGTGCATCTAACATTTCACCATTCTATGGTCACTCCTGTGTTGAACCTGTATAGGACACTGCACACTTAATGACGAATTTCTGGTAACACATAATAGAATCAGTTTCACTGGTCGTCCCATTGGGCTGTCTCCATGTCCACTTCCTATGTTCCTATGTGTTTCTTTCTTGAGAAAGGAGTTCATCATGAAAAACCTTTCTGCCTCTGCAAACTCTACGGGAGTACATACACTATATTGACAAAGGTCACCGGACACCTAGAAGAGAAACACAACATAGCATTTACTGACATACATTAGTACGGTGTCGGTCCACCTTTGGCCTTAATGCATGCACTGACCCTTCGAGACATGCTTTCGACAAGGTTTTTTTTTTTTTTTTTGGAATTTTAACGACCACCATGAGCAACTCAATGGGCTATAAGCAGTCGCCCGTCCCTAATTTAGGGTCACTGGTTCCAGGGAAGGGAGAGAGCCAGTGCCGAAAGACAAACACAACATCCATGCCTCACCGGGATTCGAACCCGGACCCCTTCGGACAAATGATCAGAGGCCATTGCTTAGACCACTGTGCCACCGGGGCGGCCGACAAGGTTATGGAACACAGCGATTAGTTATGCGCTTCCATTCAGTACATAATGCTACCGCTAACTGTTGCTTACTAGTAGGCCTTGGTTCCAAACTTCTTATGCGGCGCTCTAATTCATCCTATAGGTGCTCTATGGGATTAAGATCAGGGCTCTGTGCTGGCCAGTCCACACACGATACCGCATTATCGTCAAACCACGTCGTAACAGTCCTTGCTTTATGGCTGGGTGCATTATCCCGCTGGTACTAACAAGACTCGGTCCATAGTATTGCCACAGAATTGATAGGATATAATTGTCCAGAATTTCGAGGTAGACGTGTTGGTTAAGTTTTTTCCACGATAACCAATAGGCCGGGACCATACCACGAAAAACATCCCCACACGAGTACACTGCCAGCTACAAACTTGACCGTAAGAACAGTACACTGTAGTAAATAGCGCTCCCCGGGCTACCGCCATACCCACACACGGCCATCAGACTGTTGGATCGTGTATCTGGATTCATCAGTCCATAGGACCCGTTTCCATTGATCTACGGTCCACGATAAATGTTCTTTACACCATGCTAAACGACGAGTAGCGTTCCGAGTGGAGATGAAAGGCTTATGAGCAGCCGCACGACCACGGTAACCCATGGAATGAAGTTCTCCGCGAATGGTACGTGTACATACCGAGGTTCCAGCATTTTTACTCACCTGTACACTGAGGTCTTGTGCAGTACTCCGTCCATTAGCTGTAACGACTCTCCTGAGGCTTCGACGTCCTCTATCACTGATTTTCTTTGGTCTGCTGGTACGTTTTGCTGCTTCAGGCACGCCATTTGTCGTCCACTTATTCAGTACATCCCAAACAGTTGACTTGTGCAATGTTTAAACGCCTCTCGGTTTCTCTTACGAACAACCCACTAATGTAACACCCAACAATCTTTCCTTTCTCAAAGTCAGTTCTCTCCCGCCGCGACATTTTCACTCAACCTCACAGTGCGATATGATCGCGGTCAGCTGCAGGCTTGTTTTTATACCGTTTGCAGCTGTACCGCGCATCTTAACACCTCAGCGGATCCGTTCGTTTGCTTTTGAAGGAGTGTCCAGTGACTTTTGTCAATGCAGTGTATATATATATATATATATATATATATATATATATATTGATGGGTCACTTACAACAATGTTACTAACCACAGCATAGCTTACACTAGTGCACTTTTAATAACCTATTGGCCTCAGATAAGGTTTTGTTTATCCGTGTCCATACACTGTGACCTGACAGACTTATCTCTAGATTTCGCGTTGTTCTGATAGCAACCGTTCTTTAATGTTCCAGACTTGTAAGCGTTAGTTCTGTGCTTGTGTTTTTCCACCACTTTCTGTAGCTTAGGGTTGTTCTGACAATGGCTGTTCTTTGGGACTCCAGATTTTTAAATGTTCTAGGCGTGTTTATATTTTTTGATTATTTTCCGTGGCTTATAAAACACTGTCAGTGAGTCCTTAAGTGTTGAACTTTCCGCTGACATACGAAAAGCCACGTTTACCAACTTGGTGTTTTCCTGAAGTGTAGAGGTTGGTTCATATTACTTATTTATACTTCACTTGTTCATTGTAGAATTTTTACATACAGAGAGTTTTGATATTTTCTCTCTCTCTCTCTCTCTCTCTCTCTCTCTCTCTCTCTATATATATATATATATATATATATATATATATGTGTGTGTGTGTGTGTGTGTGTGTATATATACATGTACACTATATTGACAAAAGTCACCGGACACCCCTTCAAAAGCAAATGAACGGATTCGCTGAGTTCTTAAGATGCGCTGTACAGCTGCGAACGGTATAAAAACAAGCCTACAGCTGACCGCAATCATATCGCACTGCGAGGTTGAGTGAAAATGTCGCGACTGGAGAGAACTGACGTTGAGAAAGGAAAGATTGTTGGGTGTTATATTAGTAGGTTGTTCATGAGAAAAACCGAGAGGCCTTTAAATATACCCAAGTCAACTGTTTTGGATGAACTGAATAAGTGGAAGACACATGGCGTACTTGAAGCAGCAAAACGTACCGGCAGACCAAAGAAAATCATTGATAGAGAACGTTGAAGCCTCAGGGGAGTCATTACAGCTAATCGACGGAGTACTACTGCACAAGACTTCAGTGTACAGGTGAGTAAAAATGCTGGAACCTCGGTATGTACACGTACCATTCGCGGATAACTTCATTCCATGGGCTACCGTGGTCGTGCGGCTGCTCATAAGCCTTTCATCTCCACTCGGAATGCTACACGTCGTTTAGCATGGTGTAAAGATCATTTATCGTTGACCGTAGATCAATGGAAACGGGTCCTATGGACTGATGAATCCAGATACACGAACGATCAGTCTGATGGCCGTGTGTGGGTATAGCGGCAGCCGGGGAACGCTATTTACCACAGTGTACTGTTCCTACGGTCAAGTTTGGAGCTGGCAGTGTACTCGTGTGGGGATATTTTTCGTGGTATTGTCCCGGCCCATTGGTTATCGTGGACAAACCTGTTAACCAGCACCTCTATATCCTCGATATTCTGGACAATTATGCCCTACCAACTCTGTGGCAATACTATGGAGCCGAACCTTGTTGGTAGCAGCAGAAAAATGCACCGAGCCACCCAAGTCAACTGTTCAAGCAAGTACTGTTACGGTGTGGTTTGACGATAATTCCGTATCGTGTATGGACTGACCAACACCGAGCCCTGATCTTAATCCCATAGAGCACCTATGGGATGAAGTAGAGCGCCGCATAAGAAGTTTGGAACCACGGCTTACTGCTAAACAACAGTTAGCGGCAGCATTACGTACTGAACGAAAGTGAAAGATGCGAAAAAGGCCAAAGATGGACCGACACCGTACTAATGTATGTCAATAAACGCTATGTTGTGTTTCTCTTCTAGGAGTCCGGTGACATATATATATATATATATATATATATATATATATATATATATATGGGGAAAGCTCCAGGAGAAGATGGAATTACTATAGACATCATACAAGAAGCAAGTGGAGAAATTGAAACAGTACTCGCCCAAATTTTCACTCGATGCCTTAATGAAGGGAAGATTCCTGAGGATTGGAACAATGCTACAATGATCCTGCTACATAAAAAAGGTGACATTGAGGATCTCAGGAACTACAGACCTATCAGCCTCCTATCAGTGGTTTATAAAATCTTCACTAAAGTTCTTTCACACCGCTTGAAGGTAACACTGGACATGGCTCAACCGAGAGAACAAGCTGGATTCAGGAGTGGCTACAGCACAATAGATCATATCCACGTACTGAGAGAACTAATTGAAAGAGCGAGGGAATATGAACTTCCATTGTGCATGGCTTTTATCGATTATGAAAAAGCCTTTGATTCGGTGAAACCATCAGCAGTTACCACGGCTCTGAAATCCTGCGGTATTGAAGATGCATACATTAATATTATTAATAACATCTATGAAAATGCAAGTGCAAAGATTCGGCTGTTTGAAAATACAACACACATAAAAATTGGAAAGGGAGTGAGACAAGGTGACACCATATCTCCGAAGCTCTTTAATGCCACATTGGAAAATGTCTTTCAATCACTGAACTGGGAAAACAAAGGGATAAAGATTAATGGAGATTATCTAACCCACCTTCGTTTTGCTGATGACGTAGTCATTTTTGCAACTACCCCATCAGAGCTGCAGAGTATGATCCAGGAACTTGCTGACAAGAGTAAAGAAGTGGGATTAAAAATGAACTTTCAGAAGACAAAAGTGATGTTCAATGCTTTTACAAGAAATGAAGATTTATCGATTGATGGAGAAAAACTGGAGATAACAGATACATATGTTTATCTTGGACAGCAGATATCAAGTGAGGGTCACATTGATGAAGAAATTAATCGGCGTACAAAACTTGCCTGGAGAGCTTTTGGAAGAAACAGCATAATTTTCAAGAGCAATATGCCATTATGTCTTAAAAGAAAAGTGTTTGATCAATGCATCCTTCCAGTGCTTACGTATGGTGCAGAGACGTGGACCTTAACTAAAAGAGACATACAAAGGCTGCAGACAACTCAAAGCAGCATGGAGAGGTGCATGCTTGGTATAACCAGGAGAGATAAGAAGAGGAACTCGTGGATCCGAAAAATGACAAGAGTGGAAGACATCATGATCAGAGTTAAATCCCTGAAATGGCAATGGGCTGGACATACTGCCAGAAGGACAGACCATAGATGGACAGCCGAAATTTTAGATTGGATTCCAAGGGACAGGAAAAGACCCAGAAAAAGGGCACATGGGAGATGGGTGGATGAAATTCGTAAATATGCGGGAGTGACATGGAGGAGACTGGCACAAGACAGACCGTTGTGGAGGAAACTTGGGGAGACCTTCGTCCAGCAGTGGATTGATAATGGTTGACAATGATGATGATGATGATATATATATATATATATATATATATATATGTGTGTGTGTGTGTGTGTGTGTGTGTGTGTGTGTGTATACACTATCTACCAACAAGTAATTGGACACCTGTGATAGCAAAGGAAAACGAAGTTTATTCACTTTCAATAGTTGGTGGAGCCTCCACGAGCGGCGGTTACAGCTGCGACCTTCCGGGGCATACTCTCAACCAGGCGTTGTACGACGGCTGGCGGTATTTTCTTCCACTCGGCTTGGAGAAGACAGGTCAGTTCCTTCACCGATTTCGGACGGTGGGGGCACCCCTTTAATCGACGGTCCAACTCGTCCCAGAGGTGCTCGATAGGGTTAAGGTCCGGGCTCTGCGCAGGCCAGTCCATTCGATTAACCCCATTGTCACCATACCAAGCCATGGTGGACCTCGCAACATGACAGGTGGCATTGTCATCCGGAAAGTAACATGTGTCCACCCCGTAAAACTGCCACAACGTAGGAAGCGCATGGTGATCCAAAATGGTGCAGTAGGTCTCGGCGTTGAGTCTACCAGGAATTGCGACCAAGGGTCCCGTGCCATACCAGGAGTAACACCCCCATAGCATAATTCCACCGCCGCCGAACTTCACAGTTTGCACAATACATTCCGGCAGGAGGCGTTCTCCAAGCAGACACCAAACCCAGACCCTGCCATCCGAACGGTAGAGAGTGAATCTTGATTCATCGCTCCAGAGAACCTGTTTCCACTGTTCAACAGTCCACTGTCGACGTTCTTTGCACCACGTTAGCCGAGCAGCGCTATTGGACTTGGTGATCAAAGGCTTGTGGGCGGCAGCACGTCCACGATAACCGAGCAGATGGGCTTCCTTACGGATGATATTCATCGAAAGAACACTCCCGGATGCTTGTTGAAACTCTTCGCGGATGTGGCTCATCGATTTGGTGTGGTTCTGTGAATTTCTCTGGCCAGCACCCGTTGGTCTCTAACTCCCAGTTTTGTGGGTCTGCCGGGTCTGGGCACATTCCGACAGTCATCTCTCATCTTTCACTTGCCAATCACGTAGGCCACTGTCGATTTTGGGTACTGCAACTCGCTGGATATGCCACGTATGGATCGGCCAATTCTGTGATACCCGACGATTACACCTTTCTCGAAATCAGGGAGCTCCGAACTGCGTGGCATCTTGCATGCGACTGTTTGCGTTGTTGTTTCCCACACGATATTTAACGGCGGCGGCCGTGACGTGTATCAGGATCGCAGATATCGTCGATTGCAGGGGTGTCCAATTACTTGTTGGTAGATAGTGTATAAATAGATAGATAGATAGATAGATTGAAATGACTCAAAAACTGATCAGAACGAAATTTAATATTTTCAAATTTTGTTCAAAAAATGCTGATAGTCGCAAAAGTGTCCTTTATATAATGCGATGCTGTTGTTTGCTTCCGGTGATTTTAAAATGAATTTCGGACGGAATGTTTTTGAGAACTCCAAACGAAAATCATTCGCGGAAGACCGAAGACAGCATGCTGATTAATTTTCATACGAGAATAGTTAATTTAAGATTGTTTTAACGGAAGCTCAACAGAACTTAATTTATTCCACAGAGAAACGTGTTTTTAAATTGATACGGATCTCTGCAAATGCCATACATCGATAATAATAATAATATCTTTTGCATTACGTTTTTGTTGTGTCTAAACTTTTGAGACACGTTGATACTCTTTCTTTCACGCCATAGCTATATGTAACTACGCCGAATGCATGTATTGGTTTTCTATTGCGCAGTGCGTTACAGTTTGAAGTGCAGTGCGTTACAGTTTGAAGTGTTTCACTTGGTTTTCAATGTTTGTGTTCCTCTCCTTCGTATTTTTACATTTCAGCGTCCGTACTTTTTTCTTGTGTGTGCCTAAACATTTGTGACGAACTCCACTGAATGCAAAGCATTTCAAAAATAAATGAGTAATCTTAATGAGTTGCGAAGAATGGAATATCATACGGTGTACGATTACAACAGTTAGTCATGGAAATGAGAACGACAAATCCATCTGCGAGTCACTTCAGTGTTTTAAAACTTCTAATTTCTATACTGATAGATTGGCGGACATGATCTTGAAACAGCTGTCTTACGGACTATTCTTCTCAGTGAACGTTGACATTTTTTTCATCAGTTTTTTTTTCAAATACGGCATGTGCTAATTATTAATACATTTGTTTAATCTTTCGTAGGGGAGGCTTTGCCTCTCCTGGCGGCCCCCAAGCTACGGCCCCGATTGAAGGATTCAAAACGAGTCAGATTGTTTCTTTCTAGATTCGATTTTAGCAATGACATCTTGTTGTGAAAACCAACTCTGACTATCAAAATTACAAATATTTTGGTGTTTCCCTTGCAAAGCAATATTTTGCGCATTCAAATGCTACGTGATATCAATTGCGAAACCAATGAGCTAAGAAAAGCGACGTCACTGAGTCTTTTTTGTTTTTTTTAGAGATCAGTATCACATTTTATTTCTTCCAATAAAAAAAAGATTAAGTTCTTTCCGAAATTGGAAAAATCTCACTAAACCTTTTCCAGCACTCAACCAATGGAGTCAATTGTTCAGACGCTAGTCACCATATTCTGTGTCAAGTAAATCTAAAAATGTTTTGAATTTTCTATGCTTAAGAGCACGGTTTCCGCCACTAATTAAATTCGTTATTTTCACTACCTTGTCCATTGTATTTGGACAAGTTGTCCCAGCTAAGACCAACATATTGTTTGTTGGTGCACAGTTCATGTGTCAAATTAAGGACGGGCGACTGCTTATAGCCCATTGAGTTGCTCACGGTGGTCGTTAAACCTTCCATAAAAACAATTCAATCTCCCATTTCATATTTGATTCTATTATTTGCATTCAGAAATAAAATTTGGTATATTCTTCATTTGCGGGCATCAAAATTTCCTTTCGCGGGTCGCCAGTTGGATAGCGGTGGTCTACAGTCCAAGCTCGACGAACCGTGGCGACGCTCGACGTACGTCGCAGATTTATTTTGGTCTTGCAGATAAAGACGATATCCCCAGAACCCTAATAAATCCTCTTGCAGGCTCCCGATCGTAGATGCAAGTTTTCGGTCTTTCAAAATTTCCGAAAACGGAAGTTAGACGGAGTGAAGATTTCTCCCGTAATGGTATATTTTTTTCTCGCGATGTTTCCTCGATGTTCCAAGAGACGGGTTTCCTGTATTGTTGTTAAATATCATTTTATTACATAAAAGTTTGTGTTTCAGTTTGAAAATTGAAGTAACAATTTCTAAAAACGGAAGTTCGACAGAGCCCAATAATCTTTTTTACGATGTTCGCTGTGCCCTGTATGGTAATTAAATATCATTTTATTAGAGAAATGTTTATGTTTAAGATTGAAAATGGAGGAAATTTGTCCGAAAACGAAAGTTGGACGGAGCAAAAATTTCTCCCGTAATCGCGAAATGGAAGCAAAAACTTTCGACAACGGGATCTAAAGGCAGCAAAGGTTTGACCCGTACCCCACCCCACACACCCCCTTTTTGTTTTCTCTGCACTACTGTAATATTGTTTAATCATTATCTAATGACACAAATGTTCCTATTTGAGATTGAAATTGGAGAAACATTTTCCGAAAATGGAAGTAGGACGGAGTATAGATTTCTCCTGTGATCGTAATTTTTTTCTAGGGATGCCTCTGCCCTTTATTGTTGTTAAATACCATTTTATTCCATACCTCTTTGCGTTTCAGCTTGAAAATGGTGACAAAATTCTAGTTACAAAGGGCCAGAGTGTTCTTGATCCTATTTATCATTGCAATTGCTATAGTACCAAGGTTAGACATTTTTTTAGCTAGAAGAAATATTAGGTGGTCAGTTCTTTTCTCTCCTTTTTTTTAATTTCTACCTGTGCAAATGTTTACTGTTTTTTTTCATCTAATAGCTATTTTGCCTAGTGACCACCTGCAGATCATTTTGTGGCAAGATGATATCTGTTCCAGTCTGATCAGGAACTTTCTGCTATGGCGTGCAGAAAGCAAACAACTGCCACTGTGTGGCAGTTTTGTTTATTGGGGGTTTAACAACCACCGTGAGTAACTCAACTGGCTATAAGCAGTCTCCCGTCCCTAATTTAGGGCCATTGACTCCAGGGAAGGGAGAAAGCCAGTGCCGTACGACAAACACAACATCCATGCCTTACCGGGAGTTAAACCCGGACCCATCTCGGACGAATGATCAAAAGCCATCGCTTAAACCACTTCGCTACCGGGGCGGCGCTGTGTGTCATTAATCAAAGTGATTAGCGGTTTGTGAATGGTTGTTCGAACTTGGTAACCCATGTCGTGCAGCGTCTTATGCACTGTACTAGTGCTAACAACAGTCTCACATAGAATTTCTGTGGTTTGAGAGAATGTTGATTTGCATTCTGAGCAGCCAGTCTTTTGCAGAGCTTATACCTATCACGTTCTTTTAGCTTCAGAGGTTTGCCGTGTGACATTTGTTGGCCAATTAAGCCGCAGTCTGCTTCCTTTTGCATATGATATCCCCAACAATCAACCTAGAGATCTTCAGTGCAGCCAAAAAGTCACGTACGGAGCTATGGCTTACGTGGCACCTTATTGTCAATCCTCGGGAATCAGTTAGCCGTGTCTATCGAGGTATCTTGCATTCCTAATCGTGTTGTTGTCTCATCATATCCCTGTTTTTATATTCCTACGAGTATATTTACAGTTGGGTCTGTGACGTGGACCAAATTATTTTACAGTATATTTACAGTTTGGTCTTGCGTAGGACCTAATTCATTATCAGTAGAGAGGTAGCCAGGTATTAATACGGGCAGTGTACATTTATTTACGTAATTCATTTTCTGATATGAGTCTCTGATTTTCAAAATAAAATAATCATATGTTGGGATAAGGTATATGTTAATGTTAATGGAGCGAAGGTATTAAAACAAATCACTTCTGCATGAAGAAACAAAAATCAAAGCTCAGATATCTCAGTGGATCGGGATCTCGGGAAACTTGCCCTGCTTGAACTGTTGGTACATTATTCAGATTTCCTGAAAGATGAATACACAAACATTTAATTCTTGTTTCCCCTTCCCCCGGGTAACTAGTCATAAAAGTAACGTTCTTGCAATCCATTTATCACTTTCGATCCCATCAAAGCAAAAAATCTTACTAAACGTAACATCTGTTTCTGGGAGGCAGGAATTTAAACAAAAATGTAGGTCACTGAGGCGACGGGGATATCAATTTCATCATCAAAAAACGTTTCTTCAGTAGTCGATGAAGAACATCTTGTTGATTCGCGGTGGCAGCAGCTTCATCTGCCGTTCATAGCAAGTGTGCCAATGAAAAGGATTCGCTACTTATCTCTGTGGTCGTCAGTTCCTATCATCGTGATCCAGGTTGGGCTCCGCGGCGCCGGCGAGGTCTGCCCTTCGATGGACCCCTTAGCGTTCGTAACTGGCGATTCGGCGCCAAAAGATTTGGGTTCTTCATCAATTTGATGGTTGGGAATTTCCTGTGGCCACGCACTTGTCATAAACCTTAATAAGGGCAAACACGGTTCCTTGACTTGCAGAGATTTCACGGGAAGAATGTCATTTTGATCGCCTAGAAAGAAGTGCAATGTAAGAACAGAAAGGATAAGGTTTTGAAGGCTTATCTGCTGAGACCTTTAACTACCCTGTTGGGGAAAAATATTTATTTTTCTTTAAGATATTGATTACTGAGAAATCATTTTATTTGTGTCGACAAACTAAACAGGAACTGATTCCATTTCTTCCTCCGTGTCCAGAAAATTCCTAAGACAGATATGCTTGTAAATGTAAACAAAAGTGTTTGTCCGCCGATCCTTTGATCAACTGCTGTGATTAAGTGACTGTTGAGAGATTTTACTCCTCTTCACTAATTTGCTTTCGCGACAATTTATTTAGCTGTTGCCCTTTTATTTTACCAGTTGTACTAACATGAAAGAAAAGCCTCAATGCTCTTGACATTAAGTAATCAGCTTTCTAACTAAATCTAATTTTTAGGTTTTACTTCGATTAGGTTGATTGAGCAAAACAACAACAAAAGAAATATCAACCCTCAAATGAGAAAATCAGGCTGCCTGAATTGTAGCCGATGTGTTTTATTCGTTTTTGTCTGTTAACATATAGATTGGTGGAAGAAGAAATTAGATTTGTTACTTAAAACAGGCGAACTTACTAGAAGACGCCTTCAAATGAAAATATCAGATTTTCTGAATTATTGTAGTAAAATATTGTAGTAAACACATCCCTTAAATGAAAAATCAAATACAGGGTGTTTCACTCACTCTCGGCCCCTGAATTTACCTTACAACTTGCAAACTAATGGGCGTAATTCAGTGAAATTTGGCCCGGACCTACCTTGGTGTATGAGAAGCATGATGATTTCAGAGCAAGTGTTGAAAGTGGTCGCCATTAGCATCAAGGCATGCCTGCACACGTGTCTCCATGTCACGGAAGCTATCCATCAACACATCGGGAGTCACAACCTCAATTTCCCGCTGTATGTTTTCCTGCAGTCCCATGAGAGTCCGTGGCTTGTTGCGATACACTTTCCCTTTCAGCATGCCCCATAGGAAGAAATCCGGTAGGGTAAGGTCAGACGACCTTGGTGGCCAAAGTCCCTTAGAAAGGACACGATGTTTAAAGAAAGAAACAATTTCAGCCATGCTGACATTGGAGGTGTGGCAGGTGGCACCATCCTGCTGAAAACAGCCAGAACGTCGTCCAACTTATTCACAAACTCATGGAAGATTTCCATGTAGACTGCGGTATCCACCGTTGCATGGAAGATATAACGTACTAGGAGATGTGACGTACCTGCCAGCAGGACGCACATGACATAAATGCAGATAGGAATCAGAATAAAACGTCCGCGTAGCTCAATTGGTAGAGTGACTTATTCCGAAATGAGGGGATCCGGGTTCGAATCCTGGCATGGACAGAAATGACGGAGAAATTTACTTCGTTATAAAGAAGATTGGGCCAATAATGCGGCGACACGACGGAGCACACAAGACCCCATTTTTTCATCATGAAGAGGTTTCTCATGCACGGTGTTAGGATACTCTATCGGCTTTCACTTCGGACCCACGCTTCGTTGGAAACCACGTGTAATGCAGTATTCCCGGATGCCCATTGTGTGACGTGCCTGCCCCGCAGGACGCACACGACATAAAGGCAGATAGCAGCAAGAACGAACATCCGCGTAGCTCAATTGGTAGAGCGACTTGTTCCGGAATAAGTGGACTCGGGCTCGATTCCCGGCGTTGACCAAAAATGACGGAAAAATTTACTTCGTTATAATTGACAAACTGCTGGAACCAATGACAGTTATTGGACCCACGCTTCGTTGGAAACCACGTGTAATGCAGTATTCCCGGATGCGCATTGTGTGACGTGCCTGCCCCGCAGGACGCACACGACATAAAGGCAGATAGCAGCAAGAACGAACATCCGCGTAGCTCAATTGGTAGAGCGACTTGTTCCGGAATAAGTGGACTCGGGCTCGATTCCCGGCGTTGACCAAAAATGACGGAAAAATTTACTTCGTTATAATTGACAAACTGCTGGAACCAATGACAGTTATTGGACCCACGCTTCGTTGGAAACCACGTGTAATGCAGTATTCCCGGATGCGCATTGACAAACTGCTGGAACCAATGACAGTTATTCAGTCTCTTCTGTTCGTCGGAATGTTTCAATTCTTGCACAGGAGTAACTCGATATGCATGCAGCTCGTCGACATGTGCTTGTGGAAACCCCCATCTCCTGCGACAGTTTACGCAAGGACTTCTGGGGAAGGCCAGCAGCCTTTTTTCACTTTTTGCACCGTGGCTCTTGCACTTTCGGAAGTCCTCCTTCGTGGACATCCAACAATGTTCTCGTGATTTCCAGTTTCTTCATCGGATACTGAATGGAGGATTTTGCCGGTGGTTTCCGAACCCCAAACTGCAAACAAATTGTCTTTGGCACTCCTCTATCGACGCAGTTTTCCAGTACGTGGGGGCAATAAACACGCGCTGTTTCACTGTGTACCGGTTCATACTGTAATTGGTCGTAACACAAAGGAACGATGACTGTTGACTATCCTGTAACAACAGTACAGTCAAATGCGTCACACCAGACACCAACTGCCGAGGACAGCGAACACGCAATCGGCTTTCACCTCGCGCAAGCGCGACACAAGGGCTAGAGAGCAGCGCTGCCACTCGCTACTCTCTAGCCAGTGTGTCGCGCCTGCGCGACTTAAAGGCCGATTGCTTGTTCGCTGTACTCGGCAGTTCGCTGACCATGCTTCTCATACACTAAGGTAGGTCAGTATCAATTTTCACTGAATTACGTTCATTAGTTTGCACGTTTTAAGGGAAAATCAGGGACCGAGAGCGATTGAAACACCCTGTACATTAGATTGAAGTACTAAAGAACATGTTCTTCCTTGGTGACAGAGTGCTGGTAGTCGCGGCCCGCTGTCCAATAGTCCAATTTGGGCCCGGGTTCGAGTTCCAGTTGTGGCATGGATGGTACATATGAGGTACGGCGCTGTGAGGTGCGTTCATTACGCCGTTTCCTTTGCTTTACGACGAACCCAAACATTATGACAACCTACCTAATATGAAATAAATAAATACATCGCTTTTTCCACGTTCCAGAATCACATAGCAACCGAGAAATTGTTTTTCAGCCGCCGCCGTGGAAATGAACCATGGGACTCTCGATAACCAGCCGAGCGCGTTAACTTTACATAACGGTGGCCAACAATCCACGGTGCAATGTGTATTTTTAAGTCAGCTTCTGACATCATAAATCCGTGAGATGGGCTCAGGTACTGAGACGTCCCCATCTGGTGGGCATTAACGGCACTGGCAATATATATATATATATATATATATATATATGGGATGTAAGGTCAGGTGATGCGTAACATCATAGCCTCTCCTTGACAAATGTCAACCCCGCCTTCTCGTGGTGCATCCTGTTCCCACTAAAGGGGGCTCTGACGACCGCCCATAGCGGTATAACTATACCATCGGGATTAGAGGAAATTCTATCCCACACTCACCAACCCGCTTGGCCAGCGTGGTGAGTTATGGCCAAACCCCTCCAAAATGATTCCACAACTTAAATCTTGGCCCTCAGTCTCCGGCAGCTGGAATGTACCTGGCCAAGGCAGCGGCCAGTGCGACATGAAGGCAGAGGGTGCTAAGAATCCCCGGAGAACCGGACTAGGCTGCCATCTGATGCTGACCTTGGCTACTTACAATGGACGCTCCCTATCTTCTGATTCAAGGCTTCTTGAATTGGAAGAGGAACTACAAAGGATCAAGTGGGACATCGTGGGGCTAAGTGAGGTAAGGAGAAAAGGAGAAGATCTCATCGAACTGAAAAGTGGACATCTCTTCTACTATCGTGGGACAGATACTGGCAGAACTAGTGGTGTTGGATTTATAATAAACAAGAAACTGAAGGATAAAGTTGTAGAAGTTGAAAGTTCCTCTGACAGAGCTGCACGACTTGTTATCCAACTCTCGAAAAGATACCAGGCTCAGATTATTCAAACTTATGCACCCACCACAAGTCATCCTGAAGAAGAAATTGAAGAATTTTATGAGGAAATTTGTCATCTAAATAATAAAGGTAAGCAGCACTTGAAAATAATTATGGGAGATTTCAATGCAAAAATAGGGCAACAGCAACAGAATGAAACTTCAGTAGGTAAATTCGGTCAGGGCAACAGAAACCAGCGTGGAAATACTCTCGTTGAGTTTGCAGAGGCAGAAGGGTTTTTCATCTTGAACTCCTTCTTCAAGAAAAAGCCACACAGGAAATGGACATGGAGACATCCAAATGGGACGACAAGTGAAATTGATTTTATTATGTGTAACAAAAAATTCGTCATAGAAGACTGCAGTGTGCTAAACAAGTTCAACACAGGTAGTGACCATAGATTGGTGAGATGTAAGATGCACCTCAACACTAAACTTGAACGTGGCAAGCTCATAAGACAAACAAAATCTATTGACATAACCAACCTTAAAAAACACCATAATACCTTCAAGTTAGAACTGAAGAACAGGTTCTCTGCTTTAGAATGCCTAACATCGGAAGAAGTGGACATCTCTGAAGTTAACAGAAAAGTAACCAAAGCTCTTATGGAAACAGCAACAAAATTAGCTGGGTCTAAGAACAAGTTGCATGTGAACAAATTATCAGGAAAAACCAAAATGTTGATGCAAAAAAGAGAGAGATGAGGACAACTAAAGATGTGACTTCCAAAGTGGAATATATAGAGCTATGCAAGACAGTAAGAAAAAGTATCACTGAAGACGTAAGGAAATTCAACTGTGAACTAGTGAGGAAAGCAATTGAAAACAACCAAAGCCTAAAGATAGCAAAGGGACATCTCAGTAAGGGAAGAAAACAGATTATGGCACTGAGAAAAGAAGATGGTTCTGTAACAAGAAATAGAGGAGAAATTTTGACAAGAGTGAAAGATTTCTACTCCAAATTATATGAAAGGGATGATATATGCACTCCAGACATCATGAAAGATACCAGTACCAGAGTTCCTCCAGTCCTTCCAGCAGAAGTTGCACATGCAATCAAGAACATGAAGAGAGGAAAAGCTCCAGGAGAAGATGGAATTACTGTAGACATCATACAAGAAGCAAGTGGAGAAATCGAAACAGTACTCGCCCAAATTTTCACTCGATGCCTTAATGAAGGAAAGATTCCTGAGGATTGGAACACCGCTACAATGATCCTGCTACATAAGAAAGGTGACATTGAGGATCTCGGAAACTACAGACCTATCAGCCTCCTATCAGTAGTTTATAAAATCTTCACTAAAGTTCTTTCACACCGCTTGAAGGTAACACTGGACATGGCTCAACCGAGAGAACAAGCTGGATTCAGGAGTGGCTACAGCACAATAGATCATATCCACGTGCTGAGAGAACTAATTGAAAGAGCGAGGGAATATGAACTTCCATTGTGCATGGCTTTTATCGATTATGAAAAAGCCTTTGATTCGGTGAAACCATCAGCAGTTACAATGGCTCTGAAAACCTGCGGTATTGAAGATGCATACATTAATATTATTAATAACATCTATGAAAATGCAAGTGCAAAGATTAGGCTGTTTGAAAATACAACACACGTAAAAATTGGAAAGGGAGTGAGACAAGGTGACACCATATCTCCGAAGCTCTTCAATGCCACATTGGAGGGTGTTTTTCAGTCGCTGAGCTGGGAAAACAAGGGGATAAAGATTAATGGAGATTATCTAACCCACCTTCGTTTTGCTGATGACGTAGTCATTTTTGCAACTACCCCATCAGAGCTGCAGAGTATGATCCAGGAACTTGCGGACAAGAGTAAAGAAGTGGGATTAAAAATGAACTTTCAGAAGACAAAAGTGATGTTCAATGCTTTTACAAGAAATGAAGATTTATCGATTGATGGAAAAAAGCTGGAGATAACAGACACGTTCGTTTATCTTGGACAGCAGATATCAAGTGAGGGTCACATTGATGAAGAAATTAATCGGCGTACAAAACTTGCCTGGAGAGCTTTTGGAAGAAACAGCATAATTTTCAAGAGCAATATGCCATTATGTCTTAAAAGAAAAGTGTTTGATCAATGCATCCTTCCAGTGCTTACGTATGGTGCAGAGACGTGGACCTTAACTAAAAGAGACATACAAAGGCTCCAGACAACTCAAAGAAGCATGGAGAGGTGCATGCTTGGGGTAACCAGGAGAGATAAGAAGAGGAACTCGTGGATCCGAAAAATGACAAGAGTGGAAGACATCATGATCAGAGTTAAATCCCTGAAATGGCAATGGGCTGGACATACTGCCAGAAGGACAGATCATCGATGGACAGCCGAAATTTTAGATTGGATTCCAAGGGACAGGAAAAGACCCAGAAGAAGACCACATGGGAGATGGGTGGATGAAATTCGAAAGTATGCAGGGGTGACATGGAGGAGACTGGCACAAGACAGACCGTTGTGGAGGAAACTTGGGGAGACCTTCGTCCAGCAGTGGATTGATAATGGTTGACAATGATGATGATGATGATGATATATATATATATATATATATATATATATATATATACTGAAGAGCAAAACTGAAAACTAAGGAAAAACTTTAGAATTTAAAACGAAAGTTGCAAAATAACCTGAAGATCGAAACGCGCAACGCAGCAGTTTTGAAAATTCAGAATTCACATTCTATTAAGAAGAGACCTAAGCAAAAAAATACATATATATTTTTGACTCATACCAAGTACAACATAGAAAAGGTTATGTATCTACCGGCGTGAGTAAAAGGAGAAAAGATAAAAAAATAAAATAAAACAACTGAATGTAGAAGGTGTCGAGAATACTGAGCCTTGGCTTTATCAAGGACCAGCAAAAACTCTGCATTTTCTCACTTCCACAAAGACCTAGTTGGAAATGGGTTTCTGCAAGGCCATAGATGCAAGTAACATGCCCACCTAAAATTGTTTTAAAAAATATATATATGTCATGTCCTCCGCAGAGTTGTATGACCTAGCACTAGTTAACAATTTCGCTTGCATCCATAACCCTCCTGGCCCGACCCATGCTCTTCATCTGTTACTATTAAACAGAGAGAAGAAGATTAAAGAGAACTCAAGCTGTGAGAGTGACATAATAATTAGAAATAATTTTCAGCTATAACGAAATGCCAAGTTCGTCTGAGAGAGAATTTAAACCTGAAAAACAATGCAAAAGAAATCCAAATTTTTACATTGCAATTAAAAAAGGAAATATTAATTTTTTTAAAAATCAGATTTTTGAAAGAAAACTTGATTCTAAAACCCCCTACTCTACAGCTTCTGACAACACGAAAACGAGAATAAGTTAAAGACAATAATTAACTAAAGAAAACTTTGTGAAAGTTATATGACTTAAACAATTAGTTGCAATATGTACAAAGTATTTCAGCAGTGCTTTAAGTGCATAATTAAGTAGTTATTAAGAACTTAACTACTTTGAAAATACAGCGCAAAGAAAAGGAACTATGCTTAGCCATCTGCTGTGCCTAATTTCCCCAAAAGACGCGCAAAGTTACCAAGAAAAGAAAGAGTTAAAACCCGCAAAAATGTTAACAGACAAGCCAGTGCCTAAAAGCTGAAAAGCAAAAAATCAACGGAGAAAAAAAGTACATGAAGTACAAACATTGAACTTATAAAACCTAAAACCCAAATACAAGGAAGAGAGCTTACCTCTTGTGCAACTAAACTTTCTCCTCACAAGAGTAAAACATGGCTGACCTCTTCCCTATGTGTCCTAACACTTCTGCCACTCCCTAGTCGCTGGGGGGCAGTGTGGGTGGGGCTGATGGCCTCCTCATACAGAAAGAAACCAACTCGCGGAGATTTTAACCAGAGAAAAAATATATATATAAACTTAAGACTGTGGATCTGTATGATCAGAAAGAGCTGAATTAACTCTCCAGAATACATGAGAAATATTATAAAATACACGAGTGGTGTATTTAATAATCTTTGCATGTATTAAATCACCTTAGTGAGCTTCTATAGATTAATCAGAATCTTATTAATTTTAATGTTAGTTTTACTATTTTTAGTATAGCTATCCTAGTGATGAATAGCTAGTTTTCTTTTTTATTTGTTTTTATTTTCTTTTATAAACAGATTTTTAAGCTTTTTTTGTGATTTTTTCTATATTATTTAATTTTTTGTTTTAATAGGACCTTCATATCCATAGCACTAAGGTTCCTTTTAGTAGTTAATAGGCATCCTCTAGCCAACTTCCTTACGGCTTTGATTGGTCAGAATCATATTATTAACTGTGTAGAAAATTAAAGCAGATCTGCCAACCTTACTCTATTATTCAGAATAATTTTTCTTAAAGTTCTTTTGATGAAAGAAGAAGGAATTTCGTTCTCTAGAAAACTATCTAATAGTATATTAATGTGGTAATTGAAGTCCAAATAGTTGCTGCAAATTCTTGAAATTCTTAGGACCTGAGATTTTAGTACATTCTCAATTACTTTGGTTGATATGTTATTATTCCAGTGTAGATATTTAATTACTTTGAAAGGAAAATTAACTCTTTTATCAAAGAGGCTAATAGATGGGTTACCTCTGTTGAGCTTAATGCTTAAGTCTAGGAACTCAAGTTCCTGATTACTGTGGTTGGTTTTACATAAGTTAAGAGAGCTAGGATAGATATTATCAAAATCACTCTCTATAACTTCTGAATTATTGATACACAGCAGATCATCAATATATCTAAATGTGTAAAGGTAGTTATCTGAGCAGGTGGGGTGATTTTTAATGAATTTATATTCCTTAAAGAACAGGAATAGATTAGCGATATTCGTGGACGTTGATGTTCCCATGGGAATACCGTTCACTTGCTTATAGAGAGTATTATTATATAAGATATGGTTATTTTTTATGCAGCAATTGAGATAAGAGTTCCAAGTTCCTACATTAACAAATTGGTTAAGTTTAAATTCTGCATACAGCTCTTTAAAGGTAGTGATTATATCTGATAGAGGCAGATTAGTATATAGGTTTTCAAAATCATAACTATTAATATCTAAGGGACTAACTTTGAGTATAGTAGAAATTACTTCTGCATTATTATTAATTATCCAAAAATCTCTGTACATCAGATTAGTACAGTTTCTAATGTGTTTCAAAACCTTCTTTAAGACATCTTCAAAAGCAAGATCTATTTTCTTTTTATGACTCCTTACTCCACTAGCTATGAACCTGAACCTCACAGGATCCCTATGAAACTTAACCGTTGCAAAAAGAAATGGAAATTCAGGCTCATATCTTCTAGTTTGTGGAATTTTAAGTTTCTTGAAGAATGCCTTAAACCGATTTTCTAACTGCTTGGTGGAATAACTTACGGGCTCGTATGTTACTCTATTATTGAGTTCCATAGTTAACAATTCAAAATAGAACTTCTAACAGATAATTGCAAAATTATTGCTGGCTTTATCCGTAGTGGTAAAAATAAATAGGTCTTGTAGTTTGGAGAGTGACCTTTTAGCTTCTCCAGAGAAAAAGAGATTTCTATCGAAACAAAAGTCCAGACCTGCCAACTCACCGGTGAAGCTATTGATTATATTATATTTCCATTCTGCGAAGGCCTCAATAGGCTGATTGTACGTTAAACTGGTTTTTACGATGTACCTATTAACATCTTGAGTGAAGCTCTCAAGAATCCTTTCTTTGGAAATTGTGAAGGAAGGTCTAAATTTAGAACCATACTCTAATAAATTCCTAAGCTTTTCATTTTCAACAAAACTCAAGTTTCCGGTGATAATATGGTTGTAATTCTTATCATAGTGAACTGTTTCTTTATGTTCATCACAAGAACATGTAGAAATTACAGGAATGTAACTCGAAGAGTTAAGTTTGTAGTTTTTAACTGTTGACCCTAAGGTCTTAACATATTTAAAACTTACAATAGACTGGTGCCTGTGGATGGGAAAAAAATTGCATTATTGTAGAACAGCTTCCTTACATTGAGATGATCATAGGCTTTATTTAGAAACCTGATGGTTACAAAATTACTTGATAAGGACGATGAAAGGATTGGAGGTCAGCTCAGATATTTTAAGTCCTCCCGCTCGGTTAGGCTAGCACCCTTTCCCATAGTGTATGAACTCGCTGGCAAAGGTAATCTAAAGTTATGAAATGACAAACGTTGTTTGACATGTAAATCTGCAGATCCTAACCTGTATTCTTCTGTTGAGGATAATTGCTCCAACAAGTTTTGCAAAGCCTACAATACCATCTATAAGCTCACCTGTACTGTCTGCAACCTTAGCTATATTGGCCAAAGTAAAAATCCTCTTCATCTTAGGATTAATGGTCACAGGTCTCTAGTTAACAAGTTCTCTAATTCAGGAGTGAACCCCTCCACAAATGCTAACCAGTACTCTACCTTTGAATTAGAGCATTTCCATACTCATGGTTTTGACAAAGTGAAAATAGAGGTACTACATATTATCCCTGACCTCTATGCTCGGCTAGAAACTGAATCCCTTGAAATTTTGCAGCATCAGTCTCTTTATCCCTGCTAATCAGAATCTTATTAATTTTAATGTTAGTTTTACTATTTTTAGTATAGCTATCCTAGTGATGAATAGCTAGTTTTCTTTTTTATTTGTTTTTATTTTCTTTTATAAACAGATTTTTAAGCTTTTTTTGTGATTTTTTCTATATTATTTAATTTTTTGTTTTAATAGGACCTTCATATCCATAGCACTAAGGTTCCTTTTAGTAGTTAATAGGCATCCTCTAGCCAACTTCCTTACGGCTTTGATTGGTCAGAATCATATTATTAACTGTGTAGAAAATTAAAGCAGATCTGCCAACCTTACTCTATTATTCAGAATAATTTTTCTTAAAGTTCTTTTGATGAAAGAAGAAGGAATTTCGTTCTCTAGAAAACTATCTAACTATACCATCAGGACTAGAGGAAATGCTATCCCACACTCACCAACCCGCTTGGCCAGCGTGGTGAGTTATGGCCAAACCCCTCCAAAATGACTCCACAACTTAAATCTTGGCCCTCAGTCTCCGGCAGCTGGAATGTACCTGGCCAAGGCAGCGGCCAGCGCGACATGAAGGCAGAGGGTGCTAAGAATCCCCGGAGGACCGGACTAGGCTGCCATCTGATGCTGCCCTTGGCAACGTACAATGGACGCTCCCTATCTTCTGATTCAAGGCTTCTTGAATTGGAAGAGGAACTACAAAGGATCAAGTGGGACATCGTGGGGCTAAGTGAGGTAAGGAGAAAAGGAGAAGATCTCATCGAACTGAAAAGTGGACATCTCTTCTACTATCGTGGGACAGATACTGGCAGAACTAGTGGTGTTGGATTTATAATAAACAGGAAACTGAAGGATAAAGTTGTAGAAGTTGAAAGTTCCTCTGACAGAGCTGCACGGCTTGTTATCCAACTCTCGAAAAGATACCAGGCTCAGATTATTCAAACTTATGCACCCACCACAAGTCATCCTGAAGAAGAAATTGAAGAATTTTATGAGGAAATTTGTCATCTAAATAATAAAGGTAAGCAGCACTTGGAAATAATTATGGGAGATTTCAATGCAAAAATAGGGCAACGGCAACAGAATGAAACTTCAGTAGGTAAATTCGGTCACGGCAACAGAAACCAGCGTGGAAATACTCTCGTTGAGTTTGCAGAGGCAGAAGGGTTTTTCATCTTGAACTCCTTCTTCAAGAAAAAGCCACACAAGAAATGGACATGGAGACATCCAAATGGGACGACAAGTGAAATTGATTTTATTATGTGTAACAAAAAATTCGTCATAGAAGACTGCAGTGTACTAAACAAGTTCAACACAGGTAGTGACCATAGATTGGTGAGATGTAAGATACACCTCAACACTAAACTTGAACGTGGCAAGCTCATAAGACAAACAAAATGTATTGACATAACCAACCTTAAAAAACACCATAATACCTTCAAGTTAGAACTGAAGAACAGATTCTCTGCTTTAGAAGGCCTAACATCGGAAGAAGTGGATATTTCGGAAGTTAACAGAAAAGTAACCAAAGCTCTTATGGAAACAGCAACAAAATTAGCTGGGTCTAAGAACAAGTTGCATGTGAACAAATTATCAGGAAAAACCAAAATGTTGATGCAAAAAAGAAGAGAGATGAGGACAACTATAGAAGAGATGACTTCCAAAATGGAATACATAGAGCTATGCAAGACAGTACGAAAAAGTATCACTGAAGACGTAAGGAAATTCAACTGTGAACTAGGGAGGAAAGCAATTGAAAACAACCAAAGCCTAAAGACAGCAAAAGGACATCTCAGTAAGGGAAGAAAACAGATTATGGCACTGAGAAAAGAAGATGGTTCTGTAACAAGAAATAGAGGCGAAATTTTGACAAGAGTGAAAGATTTCTACTCCAAGTTATATGAAAGGGATGATGCATGTACTCCAGACATCATGGAAGGTACCAGTACCAGAGTTCTTCCAGTCCTCCCAGCAGAAGTTACACATGCAAACAAGAACATGAAGCGTGGAAAAGCTCCAGGAGAAGATGGAATTACTGTAGACATCATACAAGAAGCAAGTGGAGAAATCGAAACAGTACTCGCCCAAATTTTCACTCGATGCCTTAATGAAGGGAAGATTCCTGAGGATTGGAACAACGCTATAATGATCCTGCTACATAAAAAAGGTGACATTGAGGATCTCAGGAACTATAGACCTATCAGCCTCCTATCAGTGGTTTATAAAATCTTCACTAAAGTTCTTTCACGCCATTTGAAAGTAACACTGGACATGGCTCAACCTAGAGAACAAGCTGGATTCAGGAGTGGCTACAGCACAATAGATCATATCCACGTACTGAGAGAACTAATTGAAAGAGCGAGGGAATATGAACTTCCATTGTGCATGGCTTTTATCGATTATGAAAAAGCCTTTGATTCGGTGAAACCATCAGCAGTTACAATGGCTCTGAAATCCTGCGGTATTGAAGATGCAGACATTAATATTATTAATAACATCTACGAAAATGCGAGTGCAAAGATTCGGCTGTTTGAAAATACAACACACATAAAAATTTGAAAGGGAGTGAGACAAGGTGACACCATATCTCCGAAGCTCTTTAACGCCACATTGGAAAATGTCTTTCAATCACTGAACTGGGAAAACAAAGGGATAAAGGTTAATGGAGATTATCTAACTCACCTTCGTTTTGCTAATGACGTAGTCATTTTTGCAACTACCCCATCAGAGCTGCAGAGTATGATCCAAGAACTTGCTGACAAGAGTAAAGATGTGGGATTAAAAATGAACTTTCAGAAGACAAAAGTGATGTTCAATGCTTTTTCAAGAAATGAAGATTTATCGATTGATGGAGAAAAGCTGGAGATAACAGACACGTACGTTTATCTTGGACAGCAGATATCAAGTGAGGGTCACATTGATGAAGAAATTAATCGGCGTACAAAACTTGCCTGGAGGGCTTTTGGAAGAAACAGCATAATTTTCAAGAGCAATATGCCATTATGTCTTAAAAGAAAAGTGTTTGATCAATGCATCCTTCCAGTGCTTACGTATGGTGCAGAGATGTGGACCTTAACTAAAAGAGACATACAAAGGCTGCAGACAACTCAAAGAACCATGAAGAGGTGCATGCTTGGTGTAACCAGGAGAGATAAGAAGAGGAACTCGTGGATCCGAAAAATGACAAGAGTGGAAGACATCATGATCAGAGTTAAATCCCTGAAATGGCAATGGGCTGGACATACTGCCAGAAGGACAGATCATCGATGGACAGCCGAAATTTTAGATTGGATTCCAAGGGACAGGAAAAGACCCAGAAGAAGACCACATGGGAGATGGGTGGATGAAATTCGAAAGTATGCAGGAGTGACATGGAGGAGACTGGCGCAAGACAGACCGTTGTGGAGGAAACTTGGGGAGACCTTCGTCCAGCAGTGGATTGATAATGGTTGACAATGATGATGATGATGATGATGATATAATATATATATATAGGCGGCAGCTGAAAAACAATTTTTCGGTTGCTATGTCACCACGCCAAGTCCTGGTGGGAACTTGAGGGGCATAGATTTTGTTAGTGAATTCCGATCATCTAGATTGGCAACAATGATATTGATTTTCCTAGTATAGGCGACCCAGTCTCAACGTTGGGACTTAAAAGCGTTGTGTTTCATATGAGCTCGTACGAGGTTGTCGCAAGAACTCACATGCCGCAAAAGAAATTAAATTTAAAAAAGAACTAACGTTTCGGTTATATGCTTGAAATAGGGTATCTGTGAAGGAAGAGAAACTATGGCTTACTTTAAACTAATACAGACACTCGTACCCATTTGCACAGCAGCGTGAAGAAAAACACGTTGATTTAAGAAAACAAATATAAAATTTATTTGTTGTATAATGCTTAATTTTAGAACAATTTAAATGGTGGGACCGGTTTAAATTATAACACATCTCTAAGAAAGGAAATTATGGTTTACTTGAGAAAATGTAAAACTACCAATATCCCTAACAATCCAACCAGTACGGGGTGAGCAATAAGGGGTCATTTCTAAAACTTAACTGAATACTCAGCATGCAAGGGATTGAAATGTTAGGATGATGTCTTACCCTATGTAGAACTTCGGGGTTCATCGATCCAGTGGTTGAGGAAAACGCTGGTGGTCTGGTGTCCTCCGTGGATACAACACAGCCGATGGTTTCTCGGAACTTAACTGTTCTTGATTTCAAGTCGACGGACTTCTGGCACTCCGCATAGTTTGGCATTTCTTTGCCTACCCCGTCTCTCCCTCTCTCTGTCCGTTTTTCGCTCCTATATGTTTCTCTCCTCTTTCACTTTATTTCCGTTCTTTTTCGTCCTTTTTCGCTCATTTTTTCTTCGTCCTTTTTCGTTCCGTCCTTCCTTTTTCTCGTCGTTCTTTTTTTCCCTCCCCTCGTACGCAAGTGAACCGCTTGTCCAGTGGCGACTGACCAGTGGCTACTTGGAGCAGATGTTCCCTGGTCTGCTGACCATCTGCTGAGCTAAGCCCTTTAAAAATTTATTTGGCCGTAACTGTCACCCCGTTGTTGGGTTCTATTATAGTAGACTCCGAGCAAACGCTTTTTAAAACTTGAAAACTGCTCGAAGTCACGTAGGCCCGACTGAAATATGTTCCCCGACAACGCTCTTGGGTGACATTTATTGCCTAGCCTTAGCTTCTTACCGCTTTAAGATTTCTTTCTTAAATTTTCGTCGTGTAGCCACCGAAATACCATTGTTGTTTGGGAAGCATTGTGCAATTCGCAATGCTGTTGCTTCTCACATGCCGGGAATGGAAGAAAATGCCTTTCGCCTAGTTTCCGAAATTTTGCACCTGGCCTGGCGCTTGCAACTTAGATCTCCTTTCCCCCGTGGAAGGGAAAAATGGAGAAAAGAGAAGAAACGAACCCCGCGACTCCCTATGCGCCTGGGTTGGGATGACCGCTCGTGCACCTAATTAAAAATTACTCCAATTAGGCGGTCCCGTAATTAATTATGCTAATTAATTAACATAATTAAAAACAATTAATTTTGTGCTTGAATACCAAATTGGAGAATTTCTATACTGAAGGCAATGTGCCCGAAATTAGAATAATTGTCGCGGCAACATTATCTCCGTCCTCCAACGAAAAGAAAGATGACTACCCTGGGGAGAAAATGTGGAGGAGGCTCACTCACAGCGCACGAGTTGGATTTCACAAATAAGTCCAACCATTGTTAGACATACTGTTCACTCATTATTATGCTGGTATCACTCACTTATTATGCATAAAGAAATAGAACAATATATAACTATAATATGTATAGGTCCCTTTACCATTCTAAAACTAAAATGAGATACATCAGAGGTATTTACAATTGGCTTCGTCCGCACTCACAAATATAGCGGCACTACAAAATTTTCTGTTTTCCGACATATACCTGAAAATGCAAAGTTCTTTTTGTTATTTTATATTCAGTCCTATGGATTGCCGGTCAAGCGACCGTGTTTCTTAAATGTCTCTTTCCTTGGCGCGTCCGGGCGCTACTGACGGCAGCAGGTGAGCGCCGTCGATACTAAAAATAAGAACAGGATGAGGCTATTTAAAGCAGCCACGACAAGCTTCAAAACACCGGTGGCCGAGAAGGCCCAATTCATTGGCCACCACTCGAGGTTCCACAGCTGGTCCGCTGTCGCTCCATGGGAATATCCGTAGGTCAGGTTCGGGTGCTGCAGCTGTATGGAGGGCTGGTCGAGGCAAAAGTTCACAGTCCTGCATGTAGTGACCGTGCGTGCTCGCAAACATAGTTTTTCCTCCAGGCACTGCGCATCCGTCTGTAGACGAATCTTATGGACTTTCTTTTCCGTGTGCAAATACACAGATCTGGTGTGCACCGCCAGTTTTTCAAAGTGTATGTCCACTGTACCCGGAGCGCATGACGAATAAGCCTCGAACTGCAGTGAAGCTAACGGCTCGCAGGAAAAACATCCTGAAGCCTTAATTTCCATGTCAGTAAATTTGGGGCAAACGGTGCGTGTTTCCAAAGCATACTTATAATCCGTAAATTGCAGGTTGACTATCAAAGGCGCTGATTGCAGGAGTTCAGACGTGAGTTGTCCGTCCTTATCCACTTTAAGGTGGTGCCACGCTGCTGTCATGGGGAGCGCATTTTTTTTCGTGTCAATCATCGTCGTGAGATATGACTGCTGACGATGGCACCGCATGGTGTCCTCGTAGAAACTACATGAGGACATTGCCTCATCAAAAAGAAAGTTTTTCGTCATCGACTCGTTGGCCTGCACATCCCCTATTTGCGCCTTCTCCGGGCGGGAAGGTTGTGCGGCCTTTTCTATGCAACCTTCTTGCGGGTTACCTACCCGCGTAATGAGGTGCGTGTTCAATATTTGCGTCGGTTGATCATGTGCTCCAATTATTTGTACTGCAATGCCCGTAGAGGTAATGGCCTGGTTCCTTACGGTCAGTGTTTCGACCGTATCGTTGCTCCACTGCTCAAGTAGTAGTTGATAGCTACACTGTGATCCCAAAATTTTTCGTACTTCGTATGCTTTCAGGAAATCGGCCTCAAGCCATACTCTATAAAAATGACAGTGCTGGCTGTCGATGATCCAGCACCGCGTACTGCCGCTGTCCGAGGAATAGCAATTAGTGACTCCCGGCCAGTCCAGTGATTCTTTGGTAAGGGCCTCAAATTTCTTTCTCTGGTGCAATGTGCTCCCCAACTGCATGTTTCGTAATTCGCACACACCACCTGGTTTATGTATCGCATACTAGTAATAAAGGTGTAGTACTCTCGGGCTGTCTGCCACGAGCATGTTGCTTTACTGAAGGTTATTTTCAACGAGAACAGCGTGTGGTCATTATCAGCATCCATGAACCACAAACATTGCTGGTGCTCTAAGTTCCTTAGAGTAAGCTGAGCGTTAGTCGTAATCTTACATGTCTTTTCGTTACCTGCTTCGGTGCACTATTTCGCTTTCGACGCAATTACGGTATGTCCGTTGCATTCGGCTGCCGCTCCGTCTATCAGTAAGAAGAGAGCTAGTAACGCTAGTGCGGGAGGTGGCACTGGCACGACCCCATTCGGCATATGGCGTTCTACATATTCATTAACTTGTCTGGCCCGATTACGTAAGGCGGCTCCAGCAATAGCTCCCGTTTTTACGGCGACATACGTCGAGCCACGGATCAGCCGGTAAACTTTCCAGCCGAGATACCCGATGCTGTACACCAGTCTCCCCACAGTCATGATTACAGTCCGGGCGTACGTGAAGGTTATGCACGTTAACAGCACCAGTGCTGCATATACGGCGTACGACACTGTGCTGGGCCGACACTTTAGTTGCCCTAAAAGATCTCGGCATAGAATGCACTGAAGAGGCTGGCACACTACCTGACCGGTCACCTGTATGGAATCCTTGAGGGTCTGTCCGTCGGTCGTGACGAAAATTAACTTCATTTCCGCCGTCTGTTCTAGTACTTCCGGCGGTAGTGTGGTCTGATAGGGAGATTGTTTCAACGTTATGACGGTTTCGAATCCCTGGATTCTCACCACTAGGACTCCAGGATGTGAAACAGTAATTACGGGGTCGCTGTAAGCCATTTTTACTTCCCCGTGCTGGAATACGGCTTCCTCGTCTGTTAACAAATGTCTCTTATGGCGGGATCTGCGAGATAACAGCGTGCGGCGTTTTGCGGCACAGACTTGGTACGAAAGCAGTACCGGATTCGCTATTTTTATCCTATCGGCAATGTGCACAAGCACTGACTGTGCTGACACTAATTTGCAGCTGCACGTAGTCGTTGAAGTATTTGTGCAGGGCGCAGTACGGCAGTACTTGGCACTCCCTTTGCATGGCGTTTGCTTTGAGCAGGTACAGGGAAATCCTTCCCTGGTGCATTGGATCAGTGTACGTGGCCCCTGTGGCGACGGTTTCTGTTCCAAGAAGAATTGATGAGGCTCAATTAGCCTACTATCATTAAGGATGAGCGTTTTCCATGCGGTCATGCAATCATCACATGAGTGCGCGTGACAGCTACTCACTGGAAGGTCCACTTTCTGTAATTCTGGGCCTGTTACGGCGTTGCACACGTAACCCTTTCCAGAATAGCGACATCTCTCCACATTCCTCGTGGCTTCGCACACAAAAGTATTCACAGCCAGCCAGAGTACAGCGGCTAGCATGAACCTGCACATGGTCTGCTATTTGTAGTATTGACCTATGTGCTTGCCTCCGTACAAGTAAGTTTTTTTTTTTTTTTTCCTTCTTCCAGTCTCACTCCGGTACGTCAAATCCCCCTGCTTCTTCACTCAGGAGAAATAAATTATTTCCTCTGAAAAGAGATATGACACAGTGT
The DNA here is from genome assembly GCA_039090855.1 of Macrothele yani. Classification (NCBI taxonomy): domain Eukaryota; kingdom Metazoa; phylum Arthropoda; class Arachnida; order Araneae; family Macrothelidae; genus Macrothele; species Macrothele yani. The sequence goes on along the minus strand of CM077022.1, from coordinate 1,501,638 downwards.
TCATATAGACATATCCAAAAATCAATCCCTTACAATACCCTTATTTATTGCTCACCCACGTTAGTTAAGATAGATACGTTTTCTGTTATAAATGCTTGCATTTACGCGACACATAAATATTATAAACAGACCAACCTAGTGAACAAAAATTATCCTGTAAGAAAAGAAAGGAAGAAAAAAAATAATATATATAATAATAATCAGAAATATTGCGTGAAAAACTGGCTAATGCACCTCCATTCTTTTATTCCTTTGCCATATATATACATAGTTATTTTTTTTTCTTCTCGTCGCTTAACCTCATCTTAGTGACCCTTCGAATGGGTTACACGGAGAGGGTTTCTCCCCCTTCTCCTTCCCCACGTGCTTCGTATCGCTGAAATTAGCCTTTTCCAATTTTTGCCCTGATTACTAAAGGCTTCCCAAATAACTTGTCTTCCTATATGTGGCTTTATTTTACTTCCATCTTCGCATCTAACCATTAGTATGCGCATATTACTGTACAATCGAACCGTCCATTCCTTTCTCTTTTTTTTTTTTTTTTTTTTTCTTATCGACGACCATCTTTTCATTTCCGCGTGCCGTAACGAGCACATAGAATCCCTTCGGCTGGTCACGCCCACACTCGCTCTATCCTTGCAGTTACTTCTAACACAAGGAGTGACATATAGGGACCAGGCATGAGTTTTTTTTTTTTTTTCACCGCCTTTGTTCCACCCCCTGCAAACGCAGGGGCACGTGCGTAAAAGAGAACACCTAGCTCTCTCTATTCTCCTATACAGCCCCTTTTAGGCAAACTATTCCCCAGGCGAACTGGTTGGTCTTCGTGACCTGTCCAGGCGACCCTTGTTTCCCATTTGACGCCTGGATTGTCACCTTTCAGGTCACGAAAGCATAACCTGTGGTGGTAGGCGCGCCATTTTCGAAAAAATTTGGTCGACGATCTGACCGTATTCTTCCGATGTTGGAAGATTTTTTTTTTTTCCGTTGGCTTCTTTAAGCTCTATCAACATGGATGCTGGATTGTTCCCTTTTTGTGGCGAGCCAGCGTCCGAAACTCTCCCCAATACGTCATATTTTGCTGGGGAGTAGAAAATTAAGAACAATCCCCGGATATATATATCATCATCATCATCATCATTGTCAACCATTATCAATCCACTGCTGCACGAAGGTCTCCCCAAGTTTCCTCCACAACGGTCTGTCTTGTGCCAGTCTCCTCCATGTCACTCCCGCATACTTTCGAATTCCATCCACCCATCTTCCATGTGGTCTTCTTCTGGGTCTTTTCCTGTCCCTTGGAATCCAATCTAAAATTTCGGCTGTCCATCGATGGTCTGCTCTTCTGGCAGTATGTCCAGCCCATTGCCATTTCAGGGATTTAACTCTGATCATGATGTCTTCCACTCTTGTCATTTTTCGGATCCACGAGTTCCTCTTCTTATCTCTCCTGGTTACACCAAGCATGCACCTCTCCATGTCTCTTTGAGTTGTCTGCAGCCTTTGTATGTCTCTTTTAGCTAAGGTCCACGTCTCTGCACCATACGTAAGCACTGGAAGGATGCATTGATCAAACACTTTTCTTTTAAGACATAATGGCATATTGCTCTTGAAAATTATGCTGTTTCTTCCAAAAGCTCTCCAGGCAAGTTTTGTACGCCGATTAATTTCTTCACCAATGTGACCCTCACTTGATATCTGCTGTCCAAGATAAACGTACGTGTCTGTTATCTCCAGCTTTTCTCCATCAATCGATAAATCTTCATTTCTTGTAAAAGCATTCTACATCACTTTTGTCTTCTGAAAGTTCATTTTTAATCCCACTTCTTTACTCTTGTCAGCAAGTTCCTGGATCATACTCTGCAGCTCTGATGGGGTAGTTGCAAAAATGACTATGTCATCAGCAAAACGAAGGTGGGTTAGATAATCTCCATTAATCTTTATCCCTTTGTTTTCCCAGTTCAGTGATTGAAAGACATTTTCCAATGTGGCATTAAAGAGCTTCGGAGATATGGTGTCACCTTGTCTCACTCCTTTTCCAATTTTTATGTGTGTTGTATTTTCAAACAGCCGAATCTTTGCACTTGCATTTTCATAGATGTTATTAATAATATTAATGTATGCATCTTCAATACCGCAGGATTTCAGAGCCATTGCAACTGCTGATGGTTTCACCGAATCAAAGGCTTTCTCATAATCGATAAAAGCCATGCACAATGGAAGCTCATATTCCCTCGCTCTTTCAATTAGTTCTCTCAGTACGTGGATATGATCTATTGTGCTGTAGCCACTCCTGAATCCAGCTTGTTCTCTCGGTTGAGCCATGTCCAGTGTCACCTTCAAGCGGTGTGAAAGAACTTTAGTGAAGATTTTATAAACCACTGATAGGAGGCTGATAGGTCTGTAGTTCCTGAGATCCTCAATGTCACCTTTTTTATGTAGCAAGATCATTGTAGCGTTGTTCCAATCCTCAGGAATTTTCCCTTCATTAAGGCATCGAGTGAAAATTTGGGCGAGTACTGTTTCGATTTCTCCACTTGCTTCTTGTATGATGTCTATAGTAATTCCATCTTCTCCTGGAGCATTTCCCCGCTTCATGTTCTTGATTGCATGTGCAACTTCTGCTGGAAGGACTGGAAGAACTCTGGTACTGGTACCTTTCATGATGTCTGGATCATCCTGTACTGGTACCTTTCATGATGTCTGGATCATGTATCATCCCTTTCATATAATTTGGAGTAGAAATCTTTCATTCTTGTCAAAATTTCGCCTCTATTTCTTGTTACAGAACCATCTTCTTTTCTCAGTGCCATAATCTGTTTTTTCCCCTTACTGAGATGTCCCTTTGCTATCTTTAGGCTTTGGTTGTTTTCAATTGCTTTCCTTACTAGTTCACAGTTGAATTTCCTTACGTCTTCAGTGATACTTTTTCGTACTGTCTTGCATAGCTCTATATATTCCACTTTGGAAGTCACATCTTCTTTAGTTGTCCTCATCACTCTTCTTTTTTGCATCAACATTTTGGTTTTTCCTGATAATTTGTTCACATGCAATTTGTTCTTAGACCCAGCTAATTTTGTTGCTGTTTCCATAAGAGCTTTGGTTACTTTTCTGTTAACTTCAGAAATATCAAATTCTTCCGATGTTAGGCCTTCTAAAGCAGAGAATCTGTTCTTCAGTTCTAACTTGAAGGTATTATGGTGTTTTTTAAGGTTAGTTATGTCAATAGATTTTGTTTGTCTTATGAGCTTGCTACGTTCGAGTTTAGTGTTGAGGTGCATCTTACATCTCACCAATCTATGGTCACTGCCTGTGTTGAACTTGTTTAGCACACTGCAGTCTTCTATGACGAATTTTTTGTTACACATAATAAAATCAATTTCACTTGTCGTCCCATTTGGATGTCTCCATGTCCATTTCCTGTGTGGCTTTTTCTTGAAAAAGGAGTTCAAGATGAAAAACCCTTCTGCCTCTGCAAACTCTACGAGAGTATTTCCACGCTGGTTTCTGTTGCCGTGACCGAATTTACCTGCTGAAGTTTCATTCTGTTGCCGTTGCCCTATTTTTGCATTGAAATCTCCCATAATTATCTTCAAGTGCTGCTTACCTTTATTATTTAGATGACGAATTTCCTCATAAAATTCTTCAATTTCTTCTTCAGCATGACTTGTGGTGGGTGCATAAGTTTGAATAATCTGAGCCTGGTATCTTCTCGAGAGTTGGATAACGAGTCGTGCAGCTCTGTCAGAGGAACTTTCAACTTCTACAACTTTATCCTTCAGTTTCTTGTTTATTATAAATCCAACACCACTAGTTCTGCCAGTATCTGTCCCACGATAGTAGAAGAGATGTCCACTTTTCAGTTCAATGAGATCTTCTCCTTTTCTCCTTACCTCACTTAGCCCGACGATGTCCCACTTGATCCTTTGTAGTTCCTCTTCCAATTCAAGAAGCCTTGAATCAGAAGATAGGGAGCGTCCGTTGTACGTAGCCAAGGTCAGCATCAGATGGCAGCCTAGTCCGGTCCTCCGGGGATTCTTAGCACCCTCTGCCTTCATGTCGCACTGGCCGCTGCCTTGGCCAGGTACATTCCAGCTGCCGGAGACTGAGGGCCAAGATTTAAGTTGTGGAGTCATTTGGCCATAACTCACCACGCTGCCCAAGCGGGTTAGTGAGTGTGGGAAAGCATTTCCTCTAATCCCGATGGTATAGTTATACCGCTATTGGCGGTCGTCAGAGCCCCTTTAGTGGGAACAGGATGTACCACGAGAAGGTGGGGTTGACATTTGTCAAGGAGAGGCTGTGATGTTACGCATCACCTGACCTTACATCCCAATCCCCGGCTATATATATATATTACAACGAAGTGAATTTCTCCGTCATTTTTATCCGCGCCGGGGTTCGAACCCGGGTCCACTCATTCCGGAATAAGTTGCTCTACCAATTAAGCTACGCGGACATTGATTCTAATTCCTATCTGCCTTTATGTCGTGTGCGTTCTTCTGGCAGGTACGTCACATCTCCTGGTACGTTACATCATCTCCCCCTTATTTTTCTTTTCTTTTTTCTTTCGAACTGCTGCTCATATCTTTCCTATCTCGCGGTGTGGAAAGAACATCACACCATTGCGAGATTTTGAACGGTCGGGTCATCCGGATAGTTCGGGCGCCATTATAACGAAGTGAATTTCTCCGTCATTTTTATCCGCGCCGGGGTTCGAACCCGGGTCCCCTCATTCCGGAACAAGTTGCTCTACCAATTGAGCTACGCAGACGATTGTTCTGATTCCTATCTGCCTTTATGTCGTGTGCGTCCTGCTGGCAGGTACGTCACATCTCCCCCGAAAGAGGGCCGGGGGCATGGCCCACGGGTCAGCCGTGACCATGAATCGTTGCAGGCAGCCATCCACTGTAGAACGTACACTTGAGAACTCCCAGTCAATCTGCTGTGTGGAATGCAACATCACACATTTTTATTTTTCGAAGCGCTGGGGAAGGGATTCTCTGATTTTTCCTGTCTCGCGGTGTGGAAAGAACATCATACCATTGCGAGATTTTGAACGGTCGGGTCATCCGGATAGTTCGGGCGCCATTATAACGAAGTGAATTTCTCCGTCATTTTTATCCGCGACGGGGTTCGAACCCGGGTCTCCTCATTCCGGAACAAGTTGCTCTACCAATTGAGCTACGCAGACGATTGTTCTGATTCCTATCTGCCTTTATGTCGTGTGCGTCCTGCTGGCAGGTACGTCACAATATATATATTTATTTATTCCACGTTTGCAACGCAATGGATTACTTCTTTCTAAGGTAAGAAATTATTTTCTGCATTACTGTGGTTAGGGCTCCCCCTTTGTAGCGATTAGTGTTTATTGTTAGCCGTGTTTTTCTATAACCTGGCCAATCGTAAGAAAAAAATTAAAAAAATAATCGCGCTTGAGATTCCACCTTCTGACTTCTTTCGAAATTTCCGTTGAGGTTGAGACCAGCCTATCACCGGCCATTTTCGTGTTTTCCGCACAGCTTTTGTGTCCGCCACTTTTTTTTTTTTTTTTTTCGCACACCTTTTGTGTGTTCGTTTTCGTCAACCGATTCATGTACTGCTTACTGCTGCTTCGACGGTGATATTCCCTAAACGTGAGCGCGTATATATAAACATATTTATTTAATTTTTCGCTAAATTTTTTTTCCGGGATATTCAATTATTACCGTTTTACTGTATAAACTGATGGTTCCGAACATCGAACATTTTTTCCTAATGTATATTGACGAATAGCCTTATGAGATAACGTCGAGTTTTCTATTATTTTAAAATTTTATTCAGCAGTCGACTTGGAATAATCTGCACTAAGTATTACGAATATATGTTATTTTGATATGTGCTAGGCAAATATAAAAAAAAACTTGAATTCATATTTCGAAAGATCCGAACCTAAGTATTTATTTATTTATTTATTTACTAATTTTTTTATTTTTATGGTGCGACAGGGCTGCACATAATATGTATATTTTGTTGCTGAGTTACGGAAAATATAGTACTGATCCTAGTTTATTATTATTATTATTTTTTTTTTGACTAAGCACGGAAATATTTTGTGCCTCGGTTTTTACTATTATCGTTACTGCTGGTATTATTAATATTATTCTACTATTTGACACTTGCGCTTGTTTCTGACAAGGCATATGTGTAGATTTCCATAATTCGCATTCCTTTTTTGGGAATCCTCATGATAATATGTGGTTACTTGTTCAACTAAAAATATGCATATAGATATTTATTTATTTTATTTTTTCTTTTGTTATTTATTCCGCATAAACACCCTTTTTTTTCGCATACACATATTGGCATTTTCTTTTTATGTACTTTTAGTAACATACTGATTACCCTATTTTTCATAATGGCTTATTTATTGTAGACAAGCAAGTTAAATTTTAAAATGTTAGAGAAATATCCCAAGGTAAAGTATATATTCATAAATATACCGGAATTCTCCCCCCCCCCTTTTTTTTTAAATACCTGCTGAAGATGCCCAGTATTAGTAGTTTAGTAATAATTACCGTAACCGTTACACCCGATTCGACTGCTATGTACCCTTTCCGCAGTGTTATTTAACCAAACACGAAGAGAAAAAAAAACTTATTTTGCAGTTATGTCGCTGAATGCCAACTTTAAATCTGATAGGTACTGATTTTATTTACTTTATAACCCTTGAGCCAACAATATGAGAATTTCTAGTAGCATTGTCTATTAATTAAGAAACACGCAAGTTCCCTCAAACTGAGTTACCGAGCTGTAGTACATTAATTTTGTCAGGGGGCTTATTTATCCGAAAAATTGTTTTTCCCCATCATCCCTCTCTAATACAATCCTGAGAGAGAGGTACGGGTCCGATTTCTGTCGGACAAATCTGCACGTGACCTTCGTTTAAACCCAAGTTTCCGGGGGCTCTATCCTCGCCTTCTTCCAAACTGGGCAGATGCAATTTACAGAGTTATTTTGCGCGGCTTCTCCGGCCAAATTTTCTCCTATACAGTGAGACAAATACCGATCTGCCAAATCGAACCACGATCTTCCCTCGGGATTCAGGGGCTTACTTAAATTATTTAGCATTTTGTCAACAAAACCTGGTTCGTGGGACGCTATTTCCCTATGCTGTACTTCGCTTTCCACCACTGCCTTAGGTACGGTGTGACATTCACTTACGGCAGGGACAACGTTGCTAACCGATTGAGTCCCCGGCGCGGCTGGGGTGGATGGCGGCGGTAGGGTCGGTACGGGTTCGGGCCCTACTGAACGAAGAAAATACGGATCCCTTACAACTGCCCTTCTCACTACCTTTACTGTTTCCTCTGTATCGAAATCATGACTTTCTGGAACTTCGATTCGGGGCTCCGAGTTGAGATCAAAGAAGGGGACATAGTCGTAATCTTCCGTGCTGTCGGAGTCCCCTCCTGTCTCCTCGTCCGTTCTTGCACCGGGAATTGGTGTCCGGTCGTCCGTAGGGGTAGCCGGACTGGGCTGAAGATGCGCCTGGCGTGGGGTCTCTTTAAAGAGCCGGTTCCGATGTACGACTTGCTCCTTTCGGGGGTCCAGTACTGACCGAATTCTCACGTTCACCGGAGACGGAAAACTCACTATTTCGAAGTCACCTTTATTTTTCCGAGCCAATTTCTCGGACAAACCTTGTTGAACGTAGGGTACGTGTAGAAAAACTCTATCCCCTATTTTTAAATCCTTTTCACGGGCGAACCTATCCGCGTACCTTTCCTGTCTCGCAGCAGTTTCTTCTAGATTTCCATAAACGATCTTGTACACCCTTCTCATGCGGTCTAGGAAGTTTTCGATGTAGTCGTCCTGGGTGAAGTAGGTCTGGCGGTGGGGCGGAATTAGAATATCGGAGGGCACTGTCAAATCTCTACCAAACACGAGGTAACTTGGTTCAAATTTAGTCGCGGAATGCGTGGAGCTATTCATGGCTAGTTGAAGGAGGGGCAGGTGACGGTCCCAGTCTGTTTGTTGTTGGTTAATTAAGCAACCTAGAGATTTATTGATTAAGAAATGGGACCTCTCATTTTTCGAATTACCCTCTGGATGATATGCCGTAGAATTTAGTCTCCTCATTCCTAATTTAGTTAGTAAATTCTTGAATACTTCGGACATAAAGGCCTGGCCGAGGTCTGTGAGATTTGATTCCGGCAAACCGTGAACGGTCACGATTCTGTCAAGGTAGACATCCGCGACGGTCGTTGCCTTTCCGTCTGGGATAGCGGCCAACACTACGTACCTCGTAAAAGAATCTACCATAACCATTATGCATTTATTTCCATCGAACGTGGTGGGATACGGCCCGCAGAGGTCTAATGATATCTGCTGGAAGGGATGAGAGCACACTGTCGTTCTCTGAAGTTTCGCTTTTTCTCTTAGTTTATGTCCAGAGCGTTCGTTGCATGTGCGGCAAGACTCGACATAGTTCCTCACATCCGAATACTGATTTAGCCAGAAATATCTGGCCCTAACACAAGATAGTGTTTTTTCAAATCCAAAATGGGGTGATGAGGGCAAATCGTGACACCGTACTAAAATTTCTGCCTTCATGGAACTGGGGATAACAAGTTGCTCCCAAAGTTCCTCACGTGACGTATTTCTATCCGGCCGCTGAAAGTGGTACAGTAACCCCTCTTCGTTAAGGAAAAAACTATAGCTAACCCTCTCTTTACTAGCAGGAATTCGTCTCGTTTGTAAGGTTTCGATAATACCTGCCAGGTCTGGATCTGCCCTTTGCAGTCCCTTAATGCGCTCGCTTTCAGTTTTGTCCGGTGTAGTGTTTGCGGTGCTTATTCTTGGCTCTTCTATTTCGTACCCCGCGTTATCTCCGTTGGTAGAGTACTGCCTACTAAGCCAATCCGCTATGACATTTTGTTTCCCCTTTTCATACAGGATTTTATAGCTGAATTCGCTCAAAGAGATTCTCCATCGGTTCAAACGACTATTACCATCTCACAAATTTTGTAGATAAACCAAAGGGCGATGATCACTAATTACGTAAAATTCTTTCCCAAGTAAAAAGTGCTTCCAAAATTTGACTGCTGAAACGACCGCAAGGAGTTCCTTCTCTATAGTCGGGTAATTTTTCTCAGCCGGATTCAGCTTCCTCGACGTGAGCGCGATAGGATGCAGGTTCCCTGACTGATCCTTTTGCTCTAAAACTGATCCTATTCCCGTATCGCTAGCATCGCAATGGAGATAGAACGGTTTTTCATAATCTGGGTGTGCTAGAACTGGGTCGCTCAAAAGACAGGCTTTAATTTGGTGAAACGCTCTATCCGCTCCCGGATTCCACTTGAACTTTCCCTTCTTAGTAAGTTCGGTGAGGGGTGCAACAATATCCGAGTATGAGGGAATGAATCTTCTGTAATAATTACACAACCCCAAAAATCCTCGTAAATTACGAAGAGTCTTAGGGGTGGTAAAATTATTTACCTTACAGAGATTCGTGGGGTCGGGACGAATTCCCTCGCCATCGACGATATGACCTAAATACTTTACTGCCTGTTGCATGAAAGTGCATTTTTCGGGGACAATGTTAGATTATGCGCTCGCAACCGCCGAAATACTGCCTCTAATTTTAGAAGATATGATTCTTCATCGACTGACCCTATAAAAATGTCGTCGATGAAGCACATGATGCTGTGTTCAGATAATCCTGACAACAATACATCGCTTAGACGTTGGAAACTTGTGGGGGCTGTTTTGCAGCCAAAAGGTAATCTTTCAAATTGGAAAGAACCCCAGGGAGTGGAAAATGCCGTTTTGTGTTTGTCTTTATCGGCAACTTCCATCTGGTGGAACCCTGATCTCATACCCAAGGTAGTGAACCACCTATTTCCCCTAGCTTTTTCTAGTAGGTCCTCTATCCTAGGTAAAGGGTAATGGTCCGGAATAATGGCCTCGTTTAAATCACGATAATCTACGCACGCCCTATAAGACAAATCCTTTTTTCTTACGAGAAGCATGGGTGCCATATACGGCGATACGCTCTCTGTATTTATTCCGGCACTCAGGAGGTCGGTTATTTGCTGTTCAGCCTCTTTTCTTAAGTGATGAGGGACGCGGTATAACTTTCCTACTATGGGCACATCTGTGTTCAAGTTGATTTCATGGAATAGTAAATTACATTTGCCCAGCTCGCTTGTTGTGCGAGCAAAAACATCCTTATAAGCCATTAATAGGTCAATCAAAGGCCTTTTGCGTTCAGGATCTATTCCTTCTAAATTAAAGTCCCGGGGAGACAAGGGTGGAAGTTTGGCAGGTTTGCTTTCCTGCACGGTACCTACATCTACGATAGGCTGAACGAAAGCTACTTTTGTATGCTTGTTCAAGTGCAATGGTTGATCCGTGAGGTTTGCAACCAAAATTGGGATCCTACCGGAAGGGCCTAAAGTATTTACTGATCTTCCGATCCTAACATAACCCTGAGAATATTTGTCTATGGGCTGCACGAGAGCTTGATTATTAGGGCTATCCAAAAATGGAGGGCATTTCGCTAGAACAATCTTTTCGGAACAGGGAGGAATTACTTCCTTCTTTAAGAGTTTAGCAGTTTTGGTCACATCGGGAATCACGGGCTTTCTAACTCTTTCCCGGCGATTTACGGGGTAGGGTGGGGGTCCGACCTTGTTTACCTTTGCAATTTTCGCATCCCTACCCCTTCTCTTCCTCTTCCCAGGATTTATCCTAATCTGTTCAGATTTTCCTGCTCGCCGTAATGTTCCGGCTCCCGCATTAAAAGTATACCCATGTGTTTTCAGCAAATCCCAGCCTAAAATCATGGAATAATCCGCATGTAATCTCTGCTGCGTGACGTGGAAATAATGCGTTATTTGATCTGCGCCTATCCTTATAGGAAATTCGTAGCAAGCGGAGGTATTCAAAGGATTTCCCGTAATTCCCCGTACTTGAATTGTGGAATTCCGAGATCTCATATTTACCTTCCCTTTAATCTGTTCTACTACGGAATAGCAAATTAAGCTGATGGCCGCCCCGGAATCGATCAGCGCGCTTACCACAACGTTACCGACTTTCATTTTAATTAGTGGTAATGCCCTTTGCTCCTCAATCGAGCAGTTGGTTAACATCAAATTGGCCTTTATTTCACTACTACTCTGACCAGCGCTCGGCCTTCGGCGCTCTCCTGCCTTCAGTTTAAATTTCGCCTTTGCGAACTACATGCTCCGCCGCCAGCGTTATCCGCAAAGCGGACTCGATTCCCCTGCTGTCCCCAGCCCCTGTTTTGAGGCTGCGGAGGAAACTCTCTTCTTTCGTTATCCGAGGTCCTCACCCTGACGGGACGGGGATAATTCTGCGTGCTCTCGCTAAAGGAGCGACTCGCGTTTGGAGCGGACGTGCGGGAGAAAGAGTTGCGCTGCTCTCTGCGATCCTCGCGGAAATTATCATGACTTGGGTACTGCTGGCGGGTAAAATTCTGATTCCACACGGGGCAGTCTCTGCGATGGTGGGAGTAACTTTGGCACGCGTGACAGTTTCCGGTGATCTGTGCAATGTTATGACCACCATTTACCCTTGGGTGAGAGTTGTTCGCCTGAAAATTTCTTATTCTCGCCACCTGCGTTCGGTGAGCGTTTTCTGCCTCTCGCAACCTTCTTTCTAACCCTCGTGTTTCCTCCTTTAGGGCGTTTACCTGAACCTCGTGGTCAGCCATCTGACGCGCCAATAACCCGCACAACTCCGAAATGGCATCCGGGGTAGTTCCTATGCGTACTGGATTTTCTTGTGGAGGAACCCCGCCTATATCTGCAAAGTTGACATTATGGTCAACGAAATGATCGTTTAGTTCCTCGAGGTCGGCTCGGTCTACGGCTTCGGCGAAGGTTTTAGGAGCAAATGACAGGACGGTCCGCCGCAATTTGCTACTCATACCATTAAGGAACTGGGACAGCTTAGTTTTGCCCGCCAGTTCTTGGACCTCCGGACTTGCCTGGTCCACGTGTTCCAGATAGGAATGAGCTAGGCCCCTTAATCTGGAAACGTACTCCGCTACCTTTTCCCCCGATCGCTGCCTACAAGTTGTAAATTTTTGCATTTTAACTGCGAGGGGCTCCTGGGCGTCAGATCTTTGTATTACGGCTTCTCGGAATACGGCGTAGTTGGTCTCCTTCCGAACGTCCGCCGCATCGGTCAAAAATTGGCTCGCGGCCGCTTTGCATTTGGCCCTAGCTGCGAGTATCTTCACCGCATCTGACCAACCTGCAATCTGGGCAGTACTGTCGATCATTTCGAAAAACTGCCTTGCAGTTATGGATTCCTCGGTTCCCGTGAAGACCGGAATGTAATTCAGCATACCCGCCATCGACTGGATAGCACGCTGGGTTTCAAAAGTCGAATTTGGGGCAGCTGCCGTATTGTTTTCCACCGGGTCAGGCATAATAAATTTATAGTTGAGGGCCTAAGAAAACGCGGTCCTAGACCCAAATCCTTGCTTTATCTGTGTGGGCGCTACGCGCGTTACGACCCAAAAATACTGAGCACTAACAAACCCTGAAATGTACCAGACGTTACTCTTATTATAATGCCTAAGTTTTATCACTACCCAATTAATAAAATTTCTACGTAAGTGCAAAAATCGATGCAACGAAATGATTTTCTCTACTAGCATTTAGGTGGGGGCATACCTAGAAACACAATCTTACCATTCGCGACACATAAAATACCACACTTGCAACACTTCAAATAAATGGTAAATATCTTCAAGCATAAAAGATAACTTGCGACACATGAAATATCATTCGTGAAACTCGTGCAAATAAACTGTAAATACCATGCTAATACTGACACATGAAATATCCTTCGTGAAACCCTTTTTAAAATACACTGCAAAAATCCTACTACTCCCGATACTTGAAATATCATTCGTGAAACATTTTTAAAATAATTATAAACACCCTCACATTAACCTACTCTTTCGACACGCAAAATATAACTCTCACAACCTTTACAATGAACTGTAAATACCACCCAGAGCCATAAATCCCAATAAACACTCTTAATTATTGCATTGTAAATAAAAAAGATTGAGAGGGAAAAAAATAAATGATCATTGCATTTGAAATACACTAATGCACCAAAATCAAACGAAAATATATCATCATAATAAAATGTGCCAAATACTTGATCGTAAATAATGACGCTACGAAAAAGAAAAACAAACCGCTGCAAATTAAACAAATTACTGTTTGTTGTGCTTCTCGAATCTACCTTATTTCCCCGTTAAGTTATTTATTGCAGATACATAACCTTTTAACCCTGCTGCATAGCCACATCCACAATTACTTTCCTGGTAGTATTATTTACCAAGTTTATTAACAACCAAAATAAACAGAATGCATATATCCTTCCCATTTTATCAACATTTGCAATTTAATTTTATCCTCTTATTTTTTTTTCACTATTATTACTAATTATTATTATTTCTGATCTATTCCTTACTACGGTTTGCCCAGTCTATTTAAATTTACTTTCCTAATCAGATAAGAAAACACTGTTGCCTTTTGAAAACAAACCTTTTACTGGTCCACCAAGATTACTCTTACAGAATTTTTTTTTTTTTTTTTACAAATCACCTCCTACTCTTCTGTCTTAAGACATTAGTAATACCACAACACTTTCACTGCTCCGCGAAATTCCATATCCAAAAACAGCCAAATAGATAAATTTCTTGTTTACAGGACTTCACAATTTTGTACAAACAATTTGCAGATTCATTAGCCAGATCATGATGCATAATGAACGAATTTTATTTATCTGGTACACTGCACCAATTAAGCCTGGTCCACTGCACCAATTAAGCGCTGGTCACGGGACCAATTAATCGTTGGTCACGGGACCAATTTATCGTTGGTCACGGCACCAATTTAATGTCACCACGCCAAGTCCCGGTGGGAACTTGAGGGGCATAGATTTTGTTAGTGAATTCCGATCATCTAGATTGGCAACAATGATATTGGGTTTCTTAGTATAGGCGACCCAGTCTCATTGTTGGGACTTAAAAGCGTTGTGTTTCATATGAGCTCGTACGAGGTTGTCGCAAGAACTCACATGCCGCAAAAGAAATTAAATTTAAAAAAGAACTAACGTTTCGGTTATATGCTTGAAATAGGGTATCTGTGAAGGAAGAGAAACTATGGCTTACTTTAAACTAATACAGACACTCGTACCCATTTGCACAGCAGCGTGAAGAAAAACACGTTGATTTAAGAAAACAAATATAAAATTTATTTGTTGTATAATGCTTAATTTTAGAACAATTTAAATGGTGGGACCGGTTTAAATTATAACACATCTCTAAGAAAGGAAATTATGGTTTACTTGAAAAAATGTAAAACTACCAATATCCCTAACAATCCAACCAGTACGGGGTGAGCAATAAGGGGTCATTTCTAAAACTTAACTGAATACTCAGCATGCAAGGGATTGAAATGTTAGGATGATGTCTTACCCTATGTAGAACTTCGGGGTTCATCGATCCAGTGGTTGAGGAAAACGCTGGTGGTCTGGTGTCCTCCGTGGATACAACACAACCGATGGTTTCTCGGAACTTAACTGTTCTACAGTTCTTGATTTCAAGTCGACGGACTTCTGGCACTCCGCATAGTTTGGCATTTCTTTGCCTACCCCGTCTCTCCCTCTCTCTGTCCGTTTTTCGCTCCTATATTTTTCTCTCCTCATTCACTTTATTTCCGTTCTTTTTCGTCCTTTTTCGCTCATTTTTTCTTCGTCCTTTTTCGTTCCGTCCTTCCTTTTTCTCGTCGTTCTTTTTTCCCTCCCCTCGTACGCAAGTGGACCGCTTGTCCAGTGGCGACTGACCAGTGGCTACTTGGAGCAGATGTTCCCTGGTCTGCTGACCATCTGCTGAGCTAAGCCCTTTAAAAATTTATTTGGCCGTAACTGTCACCCCGTTGTTGGGTTCTATTATAGTAGACTCCGAGCAAACCCTTTTTAAAACTTGAAAACTGCTCGAAGTCACGTAGGCCCGACTGAAATATGTTCCCCGACAACGCTCTTGGGTGACATTTATCGCCCAGCCTTACTTCTTACCGCTTTAAGATTTCTTTCTTAAATTTTCGTCGTGTAGCCACCGCAATGCCATTGTTGTTTCGGAAGCATTGTGCAATTCGCAATGCTGTTGCTTCTCACATGCCGGGAATGGAAGAAAATGCCTTTCGCCTAGTTTCCGAAATTTTACACCTGGCCTGGCGCTTGCAACTTAGATCTCCTTTCCCCCGTGGAAGGGAAAAATGGAGAAAAGAGAAGAAACGAACCCCGCGACTCCCTATGCGCCTGGGTTGGGATGACCGCTCGTGCACCTAATTAAAAATTACTCCAATTAGGCGGTCCCGTAATTAATTATGTTAATTAATTAACATAATTAAAAACAATTAATTTTGTACTTTAATACCAAATTGGAGAATTTCTATACTGAAGGCAATGAATGTGCCCGAAATTAGAATAATTGTCGCGGCAACAGCTATGTGATACTGGAACGTGGAAAGAGCGACGTATTTATTTATTTACTGTCGCCATGTATTTGGAGGATTTTTACCTAATATGATGTTGGTTCTCCACGTGACGCCTAAACAACTTTTAAACGGCGAGGCATGGCCACTACAAAGTAAGCATGGACGCCTACTAGAGGTTTCTTGTGGTATCTGGTACCAACATGTTACCAGTAGGTTCTTTAACTCTTAAGTTACGTGGTAGAGCCGCCACAGGTCGGATTTGCTATTCCAACCCAAACTACAGATGCTCGATTGGATTGAAGTATGGTTAATTTGGATGGCAATACCTGGAAATCTTCCTCATGTTCCGCGAACCATTCTCGAACAACCCAGGCAGTGTGGCACGGCACATTATTCTGATGAAAGAATGCACAACTAGAAAGGAATACCGTTGCCATGAAAGGATGCATCTTATCTACAATGATGTTAAGGTAGGTGGTACGGTCATAGTTTCCTGCACATGAATGATTGGACCCAGGGTTTCCCAACAGTACATTGCCCGAAGCATTACACTTCATCCACCGGCTTGTTTTCGTCCCACGGTACATCCTAGCGCCAAAAACTTCCCTAAATAAACGACGCACACGTATCCGGCGGTCCGCATGGTGCAACAGAAAACGAGATTCATCTTACCAGACGACCTTCTTTCAATCATTCAAGGTCCAGTTTTGATGCTCACGTGCCCATTGTAGGCGCTTTCCACGATGAACCGAGGTTAGCATGGGCACTCAGAAAAGCCTGACGACCCCATTTTCACCAGGGTTCCATGTATTGTGTATTGGGACACATTACTCCCGTCTCCAGCATTCAAATTAGGCGCAAAGTGCGCCACAGTATCTCTTCTGTTGGCTCGTACCATACGGTATAACCTTCGCTCACCTCTAGCATCGACGTGTTGTGGTCAGTCAGCCCACACCTTGCCCGGGTCGTGGGGTTTTCCCCTACTCGGACCACTTTTTGGCGGTACTAACCACGGCTGACTGTGAGCAGAGCACAAGCCTTACCGTATCTGAAGTGCTCTGACTCACTCGTCTGGCCATTACAATTTGGCCTTTGTCAAACTCGCTTAAGTCTGCTGCTTTTCCCACAGTTTAAACACTGGTTGAATGCCGTGCGTGATTGGTACGTCTTTGGGACTTAAAGTAAATGATGTTTTGTGGGTTGGGTATAATAAATACGTAGTTAATTTAAATGAGCGATATGATTAATGCCGCCCCACAGCCCGAGTGGTAAAAAGCGCAAGCTTCTGGCTAATCGGCCGAGCTAGGCCAGGGCCTCGGTTGAGGCGTGGGTAGCACACCTGCCTCACAGTGCTGTATGCGGTATATTCTAAATTAACTTTCCTATTTAGTTTCTTTCCCTATGTAAATCTTGAGTTTCTCAGTTATACTTCACACTTAACGTGATATCTTTTCTCTCAAACGAATACTGTTGGCAACATAATTGAGGTTGGATGAACGTGACGTATGCCTGTTATATGATAAGAACCAGAGATATAAACTACGAGTAAACAGTTGCTTGTGGAGCTGTGTGGTGTGTGGAGCGTTTAATGCGAAGTGCTATGTTATGTTACGATGTGTTGGAGAAAACCTTGAATAAAGCATCATTTCCGTAAGTTTGACTTCTGTTTTAAATGTTACGTCTGGCCGTTAAGGTTTAATTTAGGAACTATTTCATCGTATGGTTATGCTTTTTTAAATAACGTAAAAGTACGACAAGACCTACTTCGTTATAGCTGGTCTGGATACAGTGGCTCCAAATTAGGCACGGACAACCCCTGTGAAACTATGATGTCAAGAAATAGTTAAACCCCGAAAGCAAAAAAAGTAATAATAAATAGATATAATGAGTGAACTGTTCGAAAAAGCGCAATTTTTGACGCTTAACGTAAAGTAAAACTAATTGTATAGAGTGGAAGACCTCGGCAAAAACCTCTTGAAGTTGTTGCCGAGGCCATTACTAAACCTTCTCGATGTCGTATTTACCTTTTGGAATGTGGCCCATAGCCGATGACCTACGGTACGACTCACATTGAGCCACCTGGCAACTTCGGTTTGAAACTGGCCAGCTTCGAGCCTTCCAATGGCCCCTATCTTCATTTAAATGGTGTCTAGACTACGTCACCATAACAGTAAAACGCAAAGTTGAAAGCAACGTGTACTGCTTGCCATCCAGAAGCGAAATGAGAGACGCTCTCAACTACCTCCTTTTAACTTAAAGCTGGTTTCCATATTTAGACGCGATTTATGTTAATTTGCTTCCCATATTTAAATTTCCTCTATTACGTTAGGTTCATCCACTTTCACTATGGATTTTTTACGAAAACACCAAATTTTATTTTGTCCCTTAACTTATGGAAACCAGTGTATACGTATTTACGCTTCTTAATAAGTCAAAAACTTTGCTACTGTAATTGAAAAAGAAAATAGTACTCCTTTGCGGAGGGTTAACCTAGATTTCGGGTCCGGGGAATGTCATTGATGAAATCATTTTCGGGAACGTCTATGCAGAGCTATCGACTCTTCGTAAGGAGCCCCACTACATCAAAAAAGTTGAGAAACACTGACCTGGAGTTTACAAGTAATTTTAAATATACCTGGTAAAACGCGAATCAAAATGGCAAGTTCTAATCGAAATAACATTTATAACATGCATCCTGTTTCCAGAAAAGTACATCGGCTACATCAGGAACCTAGGACGAATTCCTGTGATTAGCTGTTTAAACAGTAAAACCGAGTCAGCTCGCTCGGAGAATAGAAGGAAATGCCATGCCACCAATAAGCAAAGCAAACAAGCGTAGATTTATGACCACTTGCAACATTATTTATTTACTTTCGCCCTGTACACCAGCTTCACATTTGAGCAATCTGATTATGAAGTGGATACAAAACAGGAAGAGCTGTGCCATCTTTTGTGCCTGACATATGGTGGTGGTGCCCAGCGTGAAAGACGATATTCGCCATGTGTGAAAAGCAGCCATATGAACTTAACTAACCTGAGTGGCAGGATATTTTAAAATGTAGAAATTCAGAAACTAATGAATAACTGCCTTCCTGTGATGGAAATGGTGGTCAAAAGGCGAAACTTCAGCGTCGGCGTATAAAACAAGAGTGGCCAATCTTTTATTTTCTGGCGTGCCTTCTTTATTTACTCTAAGAATTTTGAGCTTGCCACTCCACCCTAAAACCACTAACTGAACGTCCCCTCCGGCATGTGAAAAATACTACAGAGATGTTTATTTAAAATTCTTTGTACGATATTTCTTTTATTTCTAAGTGAGGTAGTAAGAGTTCTGGGTTATTTCGCTTGTGCCTCAGATAAAATATTATAAATTAATTTAATTAATGAAAGCAAAAGAAAACCCTGTTTAAAAAACAACTGTAGAGGTTTCAGTTTTTTAATTAATTAACTAATGTTCTTAGCCAACTCTGAACTTGTTGAACATATATTTCACTTCTGCAATAACTAAATGAATAACAACAACAACGGCCAGGGTTAAAGTGACAACGACGCCCCGGCGGCGCAGTGGTCTAAGCGATGGCTACTGATCATTCATCGGAGATGGGTTCGGGTTCGAATCTCGGTGAGGCATGGATGTTGTGTTTGTCTTACGGCACTGGCTCTCTCCCTTCCCTGAAATCAGTGGCCCTACATCAGGGACGGGCGACTGCTTATAGCCCACTGAGTTGCTCACGGTGGTCGTTAAACCTCCAATCCAAGAAAAAAAATGTGACAATTTGTTCCTTTATTGTTCCACTCACTGGAATTTCAGGCCATGAATATAATCCATTGACACAAATATCTCTTCTATTACATAGATCTCAATCATATAACAATACATATTCGTCAGTTCACAAAGATACATAACAGGCCTCCATCTCTTTCGCAATATTAACTCTCCACAACATACTCGCAATTTCCTCTCTCTCTTCACGCGACTACACACAATCAACGTCGTCATTTATTTTTCTGTTTTACTTGTATACAAGATGTTCGGAGAGTACTTCTTGGTTAAATATTTAACCAAGAAGTAACGAAATTCACGTAAGTAAACAGAAACTTAAATGGAAGATTAAGTTGGAGAGGGGGGGGGGGCTAAACGCACCACATCGACGTTCTAACGCTTTTTTAGCACAAATTTTTTGTTTTTAACTTTTGTAATAATTATTCAATTAAAACAACGTAGTAACCGTAACATGTAATTAATATTAAAAATTAAAATAATATGTTAACCGTAATACGTAATTATTTAATTAAGTAGCGTAATAACAGCAAATATAGCCTCTCCTTGACAAATGCCAACCCCACCTTTTCGTGATGCAGCCTGTTCCGACTAAAGGGGCTCTGACGACCGACGAATAGCTGCAAAACTATACTATCCGGATTAGAGGAAATGCTATTCCACACTCAACAACCCGCTTGGCCAGCGTTATGACCAAAGATAATTTCACAACTTAAATCTTGGCCCTTAGTCTTCGGCAGCTGGAATATACCTGGCCAAGGTAGCGGCCAGTGCAACATGAAGGCATAGGGTGCTAAAAATCACCGGAAGACAGGACTAGACTGTCATCCGATGCTCACCTTGGCTACGTTTAATGGACGATCTCTGTCTTCTGATTTAAGGCTCCTTGAATTGGAGGAGGAACTCCAAAGGATCAAGTGGTACATCGTCGGGCTAAGTGAGGTAAGAAGAAAAGGAAAATATCTCATTAAACTGAAAAGCGGCATCTCTTCTACTATCGGGGGACAGATACTGGCAGAACTAGTGGTGTTGGATTAATACTAAACAAGAAACTGAAGGATAAAGTTCTAGAAGTTGAAAGTTCCTCGGACAGAGGACTTAAAAAGATACCAGGCTCAGATTTGAGAAAAAAGTACACATAAATGTTTTTTTTTTCGCGGTGAATGGGGTCTGACTGAAAAAGAATTTTTTCAGTTACAGTTTTATAAACGAAGATACGGATGCAAGTATGTTAAAAACAGAAATATACATTTACGCCACCCAGTGGCAAAGCATTTATCAGAAAAAAAAATACCTGAAAAATATTCATTCTCATGACCTCTCTCTAACGTACACAGAATTTTTAAAATCCGAATCCGATTTCTAGAAGCAGAAATTTCGGGGAAAATGAAGGTGCCGGAAAAGGAAAATAACTACACAGACGATTGAGAAAGTGCTTTCGGGAAGTGACTTGAGCACTTACCCGAGGGAAGTTTGTTGTACTTCTATATTCAATATATTTTGAGAATTTATTCAAAACAATATAAAATCTCCTATCATAATACCTTTTTTAAACCATTAATATTCGCCTAAATTAGTCAGAGAAATAAGAGTATATGCTGTGAAATATATGCTGATGCTACTTGCTGTGCAATTCTTTTCTCACTCAGTATTAAATTGCATTTCTTTTTGTAACACAAGATTTAACACATTCGGCTAACTTTAGATGATTTTTTTCACTTTAAGTTCACTGACGTGCTATTTTCATCCCAGATAAGAAAGAAAATGGGGAGAAAAAAAAACTCTCTCTTATTATTGTGCTTTCAATAAGAGCACTAGTGATTCTACGAGATCGGAGTTACGCTTCATTTGGTCCTTATTTGTGCGTTTGATTCCACTCGAGACTAGGAATAAATGCCTAAAGCATGGCAACCGCAGCAATTTCGAAACCCTCCCCTTCATTTTTCGCGAGAAAATTTTTTTAACGATCTTCAGTCTACACCAATTGAAGGCGGCATGAGACATGAGGCCTCACTGTTTCCATGGATCATTAAGCGACTGCTTCACAGTTAAGGATTCCGTTTAAAGTATAAGTTCGCTAACGGGGCAGAGAAACTTTCGTGGGCAGGGTACCAAGCAACAATTCTCAACCTCTGAGACCTGGAACACGAAAAAAAATAATAAATAAATAAAAATGCAAATCAAAAAAACGGAGAAGGAAAGGCGGACCAGTTACCAGATAATGGACGACTTAAGATATTTCGCCACTCCTAAGATTGACAATGAGCTGTTAATACCGGTTAAAGTAATAATATTCCGTTGATAACTATCTTGCATCACTTACCTAGGAATTCTCGGAAATATAAAAAAATATATAGAGAAAAAAAAAAAAACAAAAGAAAATTGCAAAAACGTTTAGTCGTGAGAATAAATAATCATTATTTTCGAAACTGAACAATAATAATTTATTTCTTGACTTCAGACTACTCCTCTATATATCTTTGTCCCTCTTAATTTACTTGGATGCGCTTCGTGACAACCTCCCATTGCTGATAGTCTTATTGAACACGGTCTTCCTCAAGTTTTTTTCTGATTTACAAAGCGGCATCAGTTCTACAATAATCACTAATTATTTTTGCACAAAAATTTCATATATCTAGGGACTTTAAAATTGTAGTATGGATATTTATGACTGCGACGCTATGTTTCGTTCAAGCATGACAGGAACAGTGCCAGGCTGGCGATCCATAAATAGCCCTAGGTGCAGATTTTTTGTTGCCCAATGTTTGGGAAAACTTATAAAGGTATCTCAACCCTAAAATTAACGGTATGTCAGCATTTTCATTTCCTCTTTAAACGTCTTTTCAACGTAAGCCTAATAATTCTTAGTGTGTTTGTATGTATTAAGATAATAATAATTTTCCTATTTTTCTGAATTGCAGCATAAGATATCCGTAGTAAAATTTACTATCGTTACTCAAGCAATAGACATAGTACGTTCGTTTTCTAAGAGAGAGAGAGAAAGAAAGACAGACTATCAAAGATGTTTTTCTACTCTTACGAATTTTATTGCGACAGTTGAATTCAGAATTGTAAAATTTCTTTGCTTTTAGTGAGAAGGGAAATCTAAATGTGCCAAAATTAAAAAAATCTCCTCAAGAAGAAGAAAATCGCATAAAGAAAGTAATTACGAAGAAATCACTTCAAGAAATTAAAATTTTCGAGAATTACACGAATTTCAGTGAAGCCTTATAAAGTGAGAGGAATTAAAGGGTGCGAAAATGAATGTTTATTTAATAACTTCAAATCGTAAAGGCATTTTTTGCTGTAGCTGAAACAGACTTTTCAAAACTACAGTTCAAAAATTCGGGAAATGTAAGGCCCAAAAAGTAGTAGAAAAACTGATGTACAATGCGTTTACAAGAAATGAAGTTTTATGGATTGATCGGGAAAAGCTGGAGATTACATGGACAGCAGATATCAAGCAGAGGTCACATTGATGAAGAAATTAATCGACGTATAAAACTTGGTTTAAGAGCTTTTAGTAAAATTTTAAGAGCAATATTATATTATGTCTTAAAAATAAGTGTTTAATCAATGCATCCTATCCTACTAGTGCTTACGTACGGAGCAGAGACATGGCCTTAACTAAAAAAAGGCATACAAAGGCTGCAGAGAATTGAAAGAAGCATGGAGAAATGTATGCTTGGGGTAACCAGGAAAGATGAGGAGAGGAACTCGTAGATAAGGAAAATGACCAAGGGGAAAGACATCACGATCAGAGTAAAATCCCTGAAATGGCAATGGTTTTGGTAACTGTGGGTGCTAAAGCGGTGCCCAGTTTATTACTATAATAGGATTACAAACATAGGAGAGATCACTGAATATTGCAGTACAGATAATATAAAGAGGAAACTAGAGGTATATCCACACAATGCAACACAAACTGCAGAGCAAACATAAAGAGCACATTACCATGGCGCAGTGACATCGGTATCAACAGAGACGGAATCAGATGGATAACAGCAACGCTAGAGCGTGAAAGATAAACAAATAAGGGGTCGGCCATAACATCAGGGAGCCTACAGTGTGAGGCAATGCCGGCAGAACATCAATTTGCACATATAGTAAAAATACAATGCATACAAATAAGGAATAGAATAACGGCATATCATTCGATACGAAGTAACACAAGTACAGCATTATGAGCATATATACAAGGGTATGATAAAACACCTACCGAGTAAAACTTAACGACTGTCAAAATGCAAGGCACAGTACAGAATTACACCAGCTACATTATGAGAACAAAGTTTACAATGGTAGCCCTAATATAAACCGCGACGTAGGAAAACACTAGAACAGCAAGGACATACAATGAGAGCAAAAGAAAAACACAAGTCACAATAACAAAATCAGAAAACAACATTGCAATGCGAGAGTGATAATATGAGGGGCTGAGAAACAATTTTGTGATACCGTACTTCCTCAAGCCGATGGCGCAAAACTTTTCGTTCCCTCCGGCGACGTTTTCCACCTTGTGGTCGCGGTTTATATTAGGGCTACCATTGCAAACTTCGTTCTCATAATGTAAACTTTGTTCTCATATTGTTCTCATAATCATCTGCACACAATTAGCAAAACAGTAGATGAAGAAACGCAAAACCAGAAAATTCCAGGCGACCACAAGGTGGAAAACGTCGCCGGAGGGAACGAAAAGTTTTGCGCCATCGGCTTGAGGAAGTACGGTATCACAAAATTGTTTCTCAGCGAGGTCTTTCAAGGAGGAGAGACGACGAGTGTATCCTCACATGAAAACCTGGTACCCAGAATCTGTGACACTCAGATATTTGGAAAATGACCCGTAAGCTGCACACAGATCAAGATCAGGTGAGTGGAGAAATTCTTCAGTACAGACAACTGTACGAGCAGATTGGAAGAAGCGTAAGAGTTGGTGTTTGGGAAGTGGTCCAGGAACTAGAGGGAACTTATCAATGGCCTGTATAACCTCATCATCTGAGAGAGGATTGACAGCACGAGAACGGAGATGCATACTGTTCGAAGTCATCAGGCGGAGAAACATCTGCACAGGAAACATTAAGAACACTAGTTGAGGTTACAGAAGGAGTAACAGAAAGATGTTTTACCTTTTTCTGTTTCACAGAGCCTTTGGAAGTCCCAGTCCGTTTCGAAGACGAAGTTGATGAGGATTATCGGATTTGGAAGAACACCCGAAACGAGAGACGAGAACACAAGTTGCGCCGAAGAATCAGTATGTACCCGATCAGCATCGGTGGACACTGGAACATCAGCCGAGGCAGCAGGAAGGTGGGCAAAAGGGGGAACATCAGACATGATCGTAGTTGGAGATCCGATATGCGAGAGACACGAAAGAGAGCCAGTCGGCTGGAGTGCCGAAGCACCACTCGACACATCTGAGTCGGAACAATCCGCCGGAGACACATCAGTAGTGGAAGACATCTCTGCTAACCCAGAAGGAGGATGCACTAATGTACAGTGCGGAAGAGGAGGAAAGGGATCATTGTTCATGACTGGAAGGTGCGTCTGACGGAGAGAAGAAGAATTCGCGTCAGGCAAAACACTGGAAAAGGGAATGGTTGAAGGACTCATGTGATCGACACTGGGATGCGAGCTGGAAGAAAGATCACGGCGTATGCGCACACTGGAGGCAGTGGTGTGTGTGATCCTGTGTAAGACAGTGAGTACAATAGGGAGTGGCGAAAACCTTGAAACTATACGTGCGTGAGCCAATTTCAACAGTAGCTTTTGTAGAACAATCTGTCAAGGCGTTCTCAGTGGGAAATACGACCAACAACTGACGGCGAGGTCCTATAGCATGTGCAAATTGAGTTCCGCGTGGGGCGTCAGAAAGGCGACGGACCTTACATATAATTTTACAAACATGATTGACAAGGAGAAGAAACGCAGTATCAGGCACTCCCTGTGGAACAGGATAGAACGTGATGTTCACCGGGCCGCCCCGGTGACGCAGTGGTCTAAGCGATGGCTTCTGATTATTCGTCCGAGATGGGTCCGGGTTCGAATCCGGTGAGGCATGGATATTGTGTTTGTCTTACGGCACTGGCTCTGTCCCTTCCCTGGAACCGGTGGCCTTAAATTAGGGACGGGCGACTGCCTATAGCACATTGAAATGCTCACAGTGGCGTTAAACCAATCAAAAAAAAAAAAAAACCTCCAATAAAAAATATGTTTCCCGGACGCTTGGAAAGAGGCTAAGGGATGAGATGATTTGTTCCAATCGAAAGTCCGTGTGCAAGAAAAAAGTCAGCATGCCCCTTGAGCTGGAACTTCAATGAGACCCCTGAGAGGTACGAGAAATTCCGGGAATAGACGAGGACAACACATGACCTGAGAGGGTCTCCATGTAGCGTGGCAAACCAGTATTCGGTAAGGCATGAAAGAGAACACCTCTATCCAGGAGATTATGGAACTCACAGCCGATCTTCGAATTTTCATCAATCGTTACCATCACCGTGTGGTTGGATACCTGACACATAAGCTGCTGTAGAAGCAGCACCTAGCTGCAATGTAGACGCAAATGACATCCGCGGAAGAGAAGTCTGTGTTGAGCCCGCTGGCACATAAGGCAGTGAGGGAAGAGGTGCACAGTACGAAGGCAAGACAGTAGTCTTAACAGTAGCAAGGGAGGGCACCGAGGCAGCGGCAAAAACAAAAGGAGGCGCAGGCAAATCAAGTGAAGGCACTGGAGCAGGAGTACCAGGAAGATGGGAAGGCACCTAAGCAGACACATCTGAGGACGAGAGTACGTCAACTTCCATAAATGTAGAAAGTGCGGCGTGATGTGCATCCGTCACGCCCAGAAAAGATAAGAATAGACCGAAAGCCGCCATGTTAGCAGTATCCAAACGTAAACAAACGAGCTAACGATATAAAAACGGAGGAACATAAACAAATACAAGGATGATATCGCCAGGAAAATATTTTCAAAACGTAAACAGTACATTTAAGCGGGGAGGGCACGCAACAGGTGAGTACGGAACGAGGTATATCACATTAGAATGCATAAAATATAGGAGCTACCAACACAACGTTTGTCAAGAACGAGTACTGGGTTGCCAGAAAAACGGACCACCGATGGGCAATCCAAATTTTAGACTGAATTCCAAGGGGCAGGAAAAAGACCACGTGGTACATGATATATACACTGAAGAGCACTTGAATTAGAGATACCTGTCTAGTAACGTGTAGCACCACCTTTTGCCGTGATGAGGGCGGCGATTCGTCTCGACATGGACTCGACAAGACACCGGAAGCGTTGGAAAGCCATACGGATCCACGACCCCTGAACAAGCTCCCACAGTTCACGAAGATTTGATGGTGGGGGGTCAAAGCCTCGAACATCTCTCTCGATGGCATCCCAGATGTGCTCGATGGGATTGAGGCCAGGTCACGTCGGTGGAGTGTTCATCCAACCATTCGGATACAATTCGGGAGCGATGGCACGGTGCATTCTCTTGTTGCAGGATGAGGTCCCCAGTGGGATGTTGAAGACGCACAAACGGGAGCAAATGGTCGTCCAAGATATCCCAGTAACGTTGACCTGTGAAGGACGATGTCACACGTACCAGGGGCCCCATTTCAGTCCACGTAAACAGTCCCCAGACGAGAATGACACCACCACCAGCTTGAAGAGTACCCTGCTGGCAAGAAGGATCCATCGCTTCATGTGGTTTGCGCCATACTCGTATCCTGCCATCCGCATGTACCAACGTAAATCTCGACACATCAGTCCAGGCAACAATTTTCCACGTGTCTAGGGTCTAGTGGCGATGTTCCCGCGTCATGCTAATCTTTGCACCCTGTGGTGTGCGGTCCGCAGCGGTACCCTCGTGGGACGAAAACTTCTGTACCCCATAGCGAGAAGATGGTTCTGGATGGTGTGGCTGCTTACACGTTTTTGTGCACCAGCGTTAAATTGCCGAGTAATTTCTTGCACTTTGGCCCGTCTTTCCGCTGTTACAATGCTAGCTAGCCGACGATGACCCCGCTCATCCACACGCTGTTGTCCACGGCAGTTGGCCCTTGCAGGGATGGTTTTACCGGATTCGATGTACTCACGGTGCACCCGTGACACAGTGGCTCGTGAAAATCCGAGTGCCTGTACGACTTCCGAGATGGAGTGACCCATTCGTCGGGCCCCGATAATTTGCCCACGATCAAATGCGCTTAGATCCTTCGTCTTACCCATACTGCGTCCGACTCTTACTGATTCTCGTCGCATCACTCCTTATATTGTCGGATCGCTGCTTACGTCATGCCGTTTCCGTTTACAGGGCCGCCGACTGCGCCACATTTCCATAACGCCAGCTGTCTCTAATTCAGTTGCTCTTCAGTGTATATATATATAACAGAAATCAATGTGGAAATACTCTCGTAGAATTTGCGGAAGCAGAAAGGTTTTTCATCATGAACTCTTTTTTCAAGAAAAAACCACAGAGGAAATGGACATGGAGACATCCCAATGGGACGACAAGTGAAATTGATTTTATTATGTGTAACAAAAAATTCGTCATCGAAGACTGCTGCAGTGTGCTGAACAAGTTCAACACAGGTAGAGACTATAGATTGGTGAGATGTAAGATGCACCTCAACACTAAACTCGAACGTGGCAAGCTCATAAGACAAACAAAATGTATAACCAACCTTAAAAAACACCATAATACCTTCAAGTTAGAACTGAAGAACAGATTCTCTGCTTTAGAAGGCCTAACATCAGAAGAAGTGGATATTTCTGAAGTTAACAGAAAAGTAACCAAAGCTCTTATGGAAACAGCAACAAAAATAGGTGGTACTAAGAACAAGTTACATACATATGAAGAAAATTTCAGAAAAAACAAAAATGTTGATGCAAGAGAGAAGGGATATGAGGACAAATAAAGACGTAACTTCCAAAGTCGAATATATAGAGCTATGCAAGACAGTGCGAAAAGGTATCACTGAAGACGTAAGGAAATTCAATTGTGAACTAGTGAGGAAAGCAATTGAAAACAACCAGAGCCTGAAGAGAGAGCAAAAGGTCATCTCAGTAAGGGAAGAAAACAGATTATGGCTCTGAGAAAAGAAGATGGTTCTGTAACAAGAAATAGAAGCGAAAGGGATGATACATCTATTCCAGATAGCATGGTTATGGATGTATAATGTTCTTAGTTGCATATGTAACTTCTGCAGTGAAAGGGATGATACATCTATTCCAGACATTACGACAGGTACCAGTGCCAAAGTCCCTCCAATCCTCCCGGCAAAAGTTACATATGCAATTAAGAACATGAAACGGGGAACAGCTCCAGGAGAAGATGGAATTACCGTGGACATTATACAAGAAGCAAGTGGAGAAATTTAATCTACACTCTCCCAAGTTTTCACCAGATGTCTTAATGAAGGGAAAATTCCTGAGGATTGGAACAATGCTACAATGATTTTGCTCCATAAAAAGATGACATTGAGGATCTGAGGAACTACAGGCCCATCAGCCTCCTTTCAGTGGTTTATAAAATCTTCACTAAGGATCTTTCACATCGCTTGAAGGTAACATTAGACATGGCCAACCAAGAGAACAAGCTGGATTCAGGAATGCCTACAGCACTATAAATCATATCCATGTTCTGAGAGAACTTATCGAAAGAACAAGAGAATATGAACTCCCATTATGCATGGCTTTTATTGACTATGAAAAGGCCTTCGATTCCGTGAAACCATCAGCAGTAACAATGGCTTTGAAATCCTGCGGTATTGAAGATGCATACATTAGCATTATTAATAACATCTATGAAAATGCAAGTGCAAAGGTTCGGGTATTTGAGGACACAGCACAAATAAGAATAGGAAAGGGGTGAGACAAGGTGATACCCTATCTCCCAAGCTCTTTAACGCCACTTTGCAAAATGTCTTCCAATCATTGAACTGGGAAAACAAAGGGATAAAGATTAATGGAGATTACTTAACTCACCTTCGTTTTGCTGATGACGTTGTCATCTTTGCAACTACCCCTTCAGAGCTGCAGAGTATGATCCAAAAACTTGCTGACAAAATTAAGAAGTGGGATTAAAAGTGGACTTTCAGAAAACAAAAGTTATGTACAATGCTTTTACAAGAAGCGAAGATTTATCGATTGATGGAGAAAAGTTTGAGACAACCGATTCCTACATTTATCTTGGGCAGCAGATATCGAGTGAGGGTCACATTGATGAAGAAATTAATCGGCGTATAAAACTTGGATGGAGAGCTTTTGGAAGAAACAGTAAAATTTTAAAGAGCAGTATGCCAGTATGTCTCTAAAGAAAAGTGTTTAATCAATGCATCCTTCCAGTGCTTACGTATGGAGCAGAGACATGGACCTTAACTAAAAAAGACATACATAGACTGCAGACAACTCAAAGAAGCATGGAGAAATGCATGCTTGGTGTAACCAGGAAAGATAAGAAGAGGAACTTGTGGATAAGGAAAATGAGAGGAGTGGACGACATCATGACCAGAGTGAAATCACTGAAATGGCAATGGGATGGACATGTTGCCAGATAAACGGACCACCGATGGACGACCGAAATTTTAGACTGGATTCCGAGGGACAGGAAAAGACCCAGAAGAAGACCCCATGGGAGATGGAAGGATGAAATTCGAAAGTTTGCTCGAGTGACGTGGAGGAGACAGGTCCAAGACAGACAATTGTGGAGGAAACTTGGGGAGACCTTCGTCCAGTAGTGGATTGATAATGGTTGATGATGACATATATATATATATATATATATATATATATATATATATATATATATATATATCATCAACCATTATCAGTCCACTACTGGATGATATCATGATGATATATATATATATATATATATATATATCATAATCGTCATCATTGTCAACCATTATCAATCCACTGCTGGACGAAGGTCTCCCCAAGTTTCCTCCACAACGGTCTGTCTTGTGCCAGTCTCCTCCATGTCACCCCTGCATACTTTCGAATTTCATCCACCCATCTCCCATGTGGTCTTCTTCTGGGTCTTTTCCTGTCCCTTGGAATCCAATCTAAAATTTCGGCTGTCCATCGATGATCTGTCCTTCTGGCAGTATGTCCAGCCCATTGCCATTTCAGGGATTTAACTCTGATCATGATGTCTTCCACTCTTGTCATTTTTCGGATCCACGAGTTCCTCTTCTTATCTCTCCTGGTTACACCAAGCATGCACCTCTTCATGGTTCTTTGAGTTGTCTGCAGCCTTTGTATGTCTCTTTTAGTTAAGGTCCACGTCTCTGCACCATACGTAAGCACTGGAAGGATGCATTGATCAAACACTTTTCTTTTAAGACATAATGGCATATTGCTCTTGAAAATTATGCTGTTTCTTCCAAAAGCTCTCCAGGCAAGTTTTGTACGCCGATTATTTTCTTCATCAATGTGACCCTCACTTGATATCTGCTGTCCAAGATAAACGTACGTGTCTGTTATCTCCAGCTTTTCTCCATCAATCGATAAATCTTCATTTCTCGTAAAAGCATTGAACATCACTTTTGTCTTCTGAAAGTTCATTTTTAATCCCATTTCTTTACTCTTGTCAGCAAGTTCCTGGATCATACTCTGCAGTTCTGATGGGGTAGTTGCAAAAATGACTACGTCATCAGCAAAACGAAGGTGGGTTAGATAATCTCCATTAATCTTTATCCCCTTGTTTTCCCAGCTCAGCGACTGAAAAACACACTCCAATGTGGCATTAAAGAGCTTCGGAGATATGGTGTCACCTTGTCTCACTAACTTTCCAATTTTTACGTGTGTTGTATTTTCCAACAGCCGAATCTTTGCACTTGCATTTTCATAGATGTTATTAATAATATTAATGTATGCATCTTCAATACCGCAGGATTTCAGAGCCATTGCAACTGCTGATGGTTTCACCGAATCAAAGGCTTTTTCATAATCGATAAAAGCCATGCACAATGGAAGTTCATATTCCCTCGCTCTTTCAGTTAGTTCTCTCAGTACGTGGATATGATCTATTGTGCTGTAGCCACTCCTGAATCCAGCTTGTTCTCTCGGTTGAGCCATGTCTAGTGCTACCTTCAAGCGGTGTGAAAGAACTTTAGTGAAGATTTTATAAACTACTGATAGGAGGCTGATAGGTCTGTAGTTTCCGAGATCCTTAATGTCACCTTTCTTATGTAGCAAGATCATTGTAGCGGTGTTCCAATCCTCAGGAATCTTTCCTTCATTAAGGCATCGAGTGAAAATTTGGGCGAGTACTGTTTCGATTTCTCCACTTGCTTCTTGTATGATGTCTACAGTAATTCCATCTTCTCCTGGAGTTTTTCCCCGCTTCATGTTCTTGATTGCATGTGCAACTTCTGCTGGAAGGACTGGAGGAACTCTGGTACTGGTATCTTTCATGATGTCTGGAGTGCATGTATTATCCCTTTCATATAATTTGGAGTAGAAATCTTTCACTCTTGTCAAAATTTCGCCTCTATTTCTTGTTACAGAACCATCTTCTTTTCTCAGTGCCATAATCTGTTTTCTTCCCTTACTGAGATGTCCCTTTGCTATCTTTAGGCTTTGGTTGTTTTCAATTGCTTTCCTCACTAGTTCACAGTTGAATTTTCCTACGTCTTCAGTGATACCTTTTCTTACTGTCTTGCATAGCTCTATATATTCCACTTTGGAAGTCACATCTTCTTTAGTTGTCCTCATATCTCTTCTTTTTTGCATCAACATTTTCGTTTTTCCTGATAATTTGTTTACACGCAACTTGTTCTTAGACCCAGCTAATTTTGTTGCTGTTTCCATAAGAGCTTTGGTTACTTTTCTGTTAACTTCAGAGATGTCCACTTCTTCCGATGTTAGGCCTTCTAAAGCAGAGAACCTGTTCTTCAGTTCCAACTTGAAGGTATTATGGTGTTTTTTAAGGTTGGTTATGTCAATAGATTTTGTTTGTCTTATGAGCTTGCCACGTTCAAGTTTAGTGTTGAGGTGCATCTTACATCTCACCAATCTATGGTCACTACCTGTGTTGAACTTGTTTAGCACATTGCAGTCTTCTATGACGAATTTTTTGTTACACATAATAAAATCAATTTCACTTGTCATCCCATTTGGATGTCTCCATGTCCATTTCCTGTGTGGCTTTTTCTCGAAGAAGGAGTTCAAGATGAAAAACCCTTCTACCTCTGCAAACTCAACGAGAGTATTTCCACGCTGGTTTCTGTTGCCGTGACCGAATTTACCTACTGAAGTTTCATTCTGTTGCCGTTGCCCTATTTTTGCATTGAAATCTCCGATAATTATTTTCAAGTGCTGCTTACCTTTATTATTTAGATGACAAATTTCCTCATAAAATTCTTCAATTTCTTCTTCAGGATGACTTGTGGTGGGCGCATAAGTTTGAATAATCTGAGCCTGGTATCTTTTCGAGAGTTGGATAACGAGTCGTGCAGTTCTGTCAGAGGAACTTTCAACTTCTACAACTTTATCCTTCAGTTTCTTGCTTATTATAAATCCAACACCACTAGTTCTGCCAGTATCTGTCCCACGATAGTAGAAGAGATGTCCACTTTTCAGTTTGATGAGATCTTCTCCTTTTCTCCTTACCTCACTTAGCCCCACAATGTCCCACTTGATCCTTTGTAGTTCCTCTTCCAATTCAAGAAGCCTTGAATCAGAAGATAGGGAGCGTCCATTATACGTAGCCAAGGTCAGCATCAGATGGCAGCCTAGTCCGGTCCTCCGGGGATTCTTAGCACCCTCTGCCTTCATGTCGCACTGGTCGCTGCCTTGGCCAGGTACATTCCAGCTGCCGGAGACTGAGGGCCAAGATTTAAGTTGTGGAATCGTTTTGGAGGGGTTTGGCCATAACTCCCCACGCTGGCCAAGCGGGTTGGTGAGTGTGGGATAGAATTTCCTCTAATCCCGATGGTATAGTTATACCGCTATTGGCGGTCGTCAGAGCCCCTTTAGTGGGAACAGGATGCACCACGAGAAGGCGGGGTTGACATTTGTCAAGGAGAGGCTGTGATGTTACGCATCACCTGACCTTACATCCCATATATATATATATATATATATTCACAGTCGAGTCACATTATTGTCACCACTTCCTACTTTTGACGTCAACAGCGCGTAGCCAATGAAAGAAGGCACGTGTCGAGAGCTGGCTGGGAGGGTGTATAAGGTGTGCTGTAGGCATTCTGAAAATATATCTCTCGTTGCTGTTATGGATAAAAGGACCGATTTATCAAATTTGCAAATAGGGATGATTATCGGCTTTCGGGCCAAGGGTGGCAGTATTTCTGAAACAGCGCAATTTGTTATCTGTTCGCGTGCTGCTGTAGTTAAACTGTTTCGTGATTGGAGAAATGATACCACTGCGAATAAGCGACGTGAAAACTGCGGAGCATCGCGTGCCATTGATGTGAGAGGTGAACGTCGGCTGCGAAGGTGCGTGAGGTCCGATCGATATGCTACAGTGGAGCAACTCATTGACCGAATAAACCAGGGGCTACCAGAAGTGTTCTGAAACGACAGTTCAGCGGACCTTGCTGCATATAGGGACAGATGGTCACTGCACCTATGCTTCGATGCAGACGGATGGTCACTGCACCTATGCTTCGATGAAGACGGATGGTCACTCCACCTATGCTTCGATGAAGACGGATGGTCACTGCACCTATGCTTCGATGCAGACGGATGGTCACTGCACCTATGCTTCGATGCAGACGGATGGTCACTGCACCTATGCTTCGATGCAGACGGATGGTCACTGCACCTATGCTTCGATGCAGACGGATGGTCACTGCACCTATGCTTCGATGCAGACGGATGGTCACTGCACCTATGCTTCGATGCAGACGGATGGTCACTACACTTATGCTTCGATGGAGACGGATGGTCACTGCACCTATGCTAACGAAGCTGAATCGGCAGAAAAGGCTTATATTTTCACGGCAGTATCGGAATTGGACTTCCGCTGATTGGCAAAGGATTGCCTTCTCCGATGAGTCACGTTTTCTGCTTCATCGAACGGATGGACGTGGGCGTATAAGGCGAGAAACATCGGAGAACAAACACTTTTCAACCATTGCTGGAAGAATACAAGCTGGTGGGAGCAGCGTTATAGTCTGGGGAATGTTTCCGTGGCATTTCCTGGGTCCACTCACACTTGTAGAAGGCACTATAGGCCGAATTCGTTATGAATCCATCCTTTTAGACCACGCACACCCATACATGCTGATTGTCTTCCCTGGGGCGGATGGGACCTTCCAGCACGACAATGCGACATGTCACACAGCTAGAAATGTCCGAGAATGGTTGAAAGAGCACGATGAAGACTTCAAAGTACTTCCCTGGGCCCATAATTCCCCATATTTATAACCAATTGAGCATCTGTGGGACCACCTCGATCGTGTTGTTGGCTCTATGGTTCCTCCACCATGCACCCTCCAGCAGCTGTCAGATATACGACAGTCAGCTTGGCATCACATACACTTCACACCTTATTGAGTCATTCCCAGCCAGTCTAGCTGCTGTCTGGGCAGCTAGACGGGCTGGGAGTATAATCAGCCAAAAGGAACGGAGTTGAAGTTTGAAAGTCGAGGCGAGGGCCTGCATGAAAACCAGTTTTGGCTCAACATAGAACATTTTTTCCGTAATTTTTTTTTTCCTGTCTTATTTTTTCGGAGCCGTCAAAGAGGCAAACAAACTTCTATAGCATGGTGAAGTACAAATTTTTTTTTTCTTTGAGTTAGCATAACGCCCACCAGCCTAGAACACAGCGGCCCGCCAGGAATTTTCCCGGTGTCCTGGCGGTCTAGTACGCGCCTGGGCAGGAACGATATTCATGCTGATGAGTTCATCGCAAATGTGAACTGACATTATCTCAGTATATTTTTGGTTCGCTTACTGAGTTTCATGACGAAACAGGCATTGTATTTTTGGACAAAAATAAAATATTTTCCTTTTGTAGCTTGCATGCCCACCAAGTCGCTACTGAAAGATGCAAATGATTTTTTCAAATCTTTTCCGTTATCCGTTCCTTTGGTTTTATATTCTTGATGGTGCTGGTCCTGTACTCTATTCTCTGAACACATTCTAACCATTTTCGAGTATGGCCCAGAACGCTTCTGTACAGTGAAGTGAGCTAAGCATTATACATCCATAATCATGCTAACTCCGTACGATATGTTTTTCATAACAGCAGTTATAGTATTTTTATAGTATTTTAGCTTTTGATTAGCCGTAATTTAAGATTTCTGTGATAGTTATACATTTAAGTCTTTAGTTACCTTCTTTGCTAAATGCTCTTAGTGAACTTCATGAAACATTCTATACTCGAACTGCTTGAATGATTAAGCAATTGCTAACTGACAGAGAAAAGAATTAGCGCAAGTGACTTATGTAACAGTTCCAACGTATTTAATCTTCCACTCACTGAAACAATAATGGGGATAGATAGAATCCACTTATACAATGTGACACTTGGGATTTACACAGAATTCAATCGAATGACAGCAATAGTTTTTCTTATTTTTTTTTTTTTTTTTTGAGGTTTAACGACCACCGTGAGCAACTCAATGGGCTATAAGCAGTCGCCCGTCCCTAATTTAGGGTCACTGGTTCCAGGGAAGGGAGAGAGCCAGTGCCGTAAGACAAACACAACATCCATGCCTGACCGGGATTCGAACCCGGACCCCTTACGGACGAATGATCAGAGGCCAGCGCCTTAGACCACTGCGCCACCGGGGCGGCCAGCAATAGTTGATCCCAAATATATCAAACAGGCTTTTGGTTCTTTGGTGTTAATAATATCAATGCTTTACCCAATCTAATCGCAATCTTTCTACTACATAAATCTCCACCTCTCTCTCATACATAAGCCTCTATTCTCTCTCTTCGCTTTTCTCATTCAATGCAGTCATTTTTTATCGCTCTGACTCACTGTCAGTGTTGCCAAATTGTAAAAGCTGTTCGGAGAAGTAATGTGTCTTTCAGCGAGAAAATGGTTAACCAAGGAGTAATGAAATTCTCCCTCTCTCTCTATCTCTCTCTCTCTCTCTCTCTCTCTTTCTCTCTCTCTCACACACACACAGGAACTCAAAAGGACAAAGGGAAGGTTATTTAGAGCTATACATCACAAAGTACAGTGTACTTCCAAGAGTATTAGTACACCTAAATAATTACGCAAATTCTGGATTCACACGTTCCTAAGCACTTGCATTTTGCTTTGCAGGAGTTCGGCATTAAAAGCGTGGATCTGTTGGAGAAGCAGCAGTGCAGTGGACATCAATATGCGACGTAGAACGGAACTTACAGTCCTTCAACGTGGGAAGGTGCTTGAATTCCACATTAGTAACTTTTCTGTATGTAACATTGCAAACCCACTGAATATACAAAAATCTACTATAACAGATGTAATTCACAGATGAAGGCAGACGGTGCTACTACAGCCAAAAAAACACATTGGATAGCAACGCAAACTCACGGACCGGGCCCCACGAACCACGTGCGTCCTCTACAAAAGATCTCTCTGTTGAGCTTGAAAATACGGTAGAGACATCTTTCAGCACTAGGGATATCTTCAGAGGGGTGCATTCCCTGCTTCTCTATTGAAAGGCAGCTGTGCACAAGCCGAACATCACCCTTTATATACTCAATGACGTTTTGGACTGGTGTTGTGCCCACTATTGCTGGATTGTAGAACACTGGAAGAGGGTTCTATGAAGCGATTAATCACGCTTCACACTGTTTCGGACTTGTTTGGGTCTGAACTTCTGAAGATTGCCAGAAGAACCGTTGTGACTGCATCGATCCAGTTGTCAAGCGTGGTAGCAACTCGGCAATGGATTTGGGCTCTCTCTCTCTGCTGGATGTCAGTTAGTCCATTGGTTGCTGTACATGGAACGATAAAGTACAAACACTCCGTCGATATTCTGGATAATTCCACTTCGCCTGTAGTGTGTCAGTACTTCAGTGCATACCGTCGTTTGTTTCAACACAACTATGACCCATGCCGCAGTGCACAATATATACAAGACTGGTTTGCGGAGAACAACTTTGAAATGTTGTACTGGCCGGACCGCCACTTACTAGAAAACCTTTGAGGCCCATTGGAAACACCGAATCAGATCACACTCACAGCAACTTTTCTCTAAACCGCTTTGGAAGTAACTTTGCAGGAAAAGTGGAGGAATATTCCGGTCGAACGCCGGAATTTACTCGAAAGCGTACCCGGAAGGGTTGCTGTTGTCATTTAAGCCAGAGGTGGCCATCCTATATTAAGACTTTGAAATAAAAGCTTTTCTTGCAACTACAGGAAGGTGTCTGAATACTTTTGGTGATATAGTGCATATCTGTCGGGACTACAGCCAGGAATTTGGACATGGGAACTATTTCTCAAGCCTTTCACAAGAGAAACCTTTCTACATAGACTGTCTATCTCTCTCTCTGTGTGGGCCTTCATTATTTAAACTAATTCCTGAATCTCCACAAAGAAGCCAGGCCTTAAATATTGGACTACCTTCTTGTCCTTAGGCTTTAAATATTGGACTACCTTCCTGTCCCTAGGCCTTAAATATTGGACTACCTTCCTGAGCCTTTATCATGGAATTACCAGGTCATTCGAAAAATAATGGCCGATTGGGAGGGTAAAAATGAAAGAGACATACCTCATAGCACACAACCTTGTTTTATTCGAAATAGGTGCCTTCAGCACCTACTGACAGCGAGTGTCAAGTACTTCAATACTAGTCCGGAAGAAATCTGGCTCCCTGGATGCAAGAAAGTCCCGGAATGCAATTTCGGCCTCATCTCGGTTTCTGAAGGTCTTGTCTTTAAGGCAATTGCTCAAATGCATGAACAGGTGGAAATCGGTAGGTGCCAAGTCAGGCAAGTAGGATGGATATGGCAGGGTTTCGAACCTCAGTTCTCGTAGTTTCGGTTTCGTCATTTGTGACACGTGTTGTCTCGCGTTATAATGGAGGAGGATATGACCCTTCCTGTTCACCAAATATGGCTGTTTGGAATACAACTTCTGGTGCATTCGGTCAATTTCTGCACAGTTTGTGAGGTAATGCTTTCACTAGCGTTCAAGAACCTGTAGTGTATGACACCGTGAACAGTTCCACTACAATATCAACAAAACCTTCTTTGGCGTCAACCTTGATTTAGGATGTTGTTTCGGTAGTTCACCATGGTTCAGCCACTGTCCACATAGCTTACTATTGTCGTACAGCACCCACTTTTCATCACAGGTTACAATGCGATCAAGCAGGGGCTCCTTTTCGTTGCGAATCAAGAGGTTACTGCACATCTCAAACCGTTGTCGTTTCTGATGCTTCGTCAGTTCGTGTGGGACCCACGTATCGAGCTTCTTGACTTTACCAATTTGGTGGAGATGTTCGGAAATGGATGATACCGACACACTGTAATGTTTGGCGAGTTCTCTGACTGTGACGCGAGTATTTGCCTCCACATTTGCCTTCAGAGCGTCGTAATCAATGACCGAACGTCGTCCTCGGCCCTCCTCATCTTGTAGGTTCGTGTCACCGGAACGAAACTTTTCAAACCACCGGCGAACAGACGCTCAGATACTGCCTCCTCGCCCCATGCCTCGACCACATTACGGTAGGTTTGTGCCGCATTACGAACGAATTTGAACTTATGAAGCAGAATCCCCCACAACTCACTCCTTTCTATCATGTTGTACAGATCACTCTCACATGCGTAGCAACGACTGCATTTCAACCGATATGTGGCGTTTGAGTCGCCCTCCAACTCGTACGAATGGGACTGCGAGCGGGTTGGTCTGGCAGCATTGTGGGCGAGTTGAATGTAGCACCTCAAAAAATTAGCCATTATTTTCCGAACGACCTATTTTTTTTTTTAATTAAAATTAGATTTCACACCAAACTCTGGGCAGGATAACCATCAAAGATAACGCTCAGATATAACTAGTTGTGTCTAGCACAGCGCCGACTCAAAACAAAAACTTAAGGACAGCAAACGAAGGGAACCGTAAGTTAAGTGTAACACAACCCGTTCATACCATAATGCCTGAGCGTACATATTTTGGTGTTATAACTATAAACCTAAAATACACTCATTGTCATAAAAATCTGTGCACCAAGCAAAAACCGTGCGATTAACGCGAAACTCGGCGTATAGCTACGGGGAGGGCAGACATGCAAATGATTAAAGTTTCG
Source organism: Macrothele yani (assembly GCA_039090855.1). Lineage (NCBI taxonomy): Eukaryota > Metazoa > Arthropoda > Arachnida > Araneae > Macrothelidae > Macrothele > Macrothele yani. The sequence goes on along the minus strand of CM077022.1, from coordinate 1,462,098 downwards.
TGCGATTCCACATGCCCGCGTATCCAAGATCGGCCCTGCAATAGCAATCCTAGAGGCTTATAAGGCGTCGAGCAGGAGACTCCACATTCATGCCGAAGTGCACGGTAGGAGTCAGGTGAGATTCCTGAGCCATAGACATGCCGAGGAACCACCGTAGACGTGCGTATGGGCAACTGACGTAGTTGAAAGAGGCCGTATCGTCGGGATGAGAGAGGCAGGTGCGCCGAAACGGTCGCCATTTGTGCCGTTCGGACAGTACGGTGCATCGTGTTGGAAGCAATGGACACGGGAAGGTGCCCAGACACGGCGGACTGGCTCTGGCGACCTAGATACACAACCACAAGAGAGGACCGTGGGATCGTGAGAGTGGCATGCACAGATGCAACGACGTCCTTGTCAAATATTCAGGGACATGTGGCGGCTGTATGTGGGACTGCTGTGTCCGCCAAAACCATTTCCTGACGCCTGGCAGAGGCGAATCTGCACTCTCGACGGTGACCATCGTCGGCGTCGATTGCAGTGGTGTCAGCAGCGAGCAACGTGGAATGCTAATGACTGGTGACGTATAAAGTTCAGCGACGAATCCCGCTTCTTTATGGGAACGGACGACCACCGTGTTAGAGTGTGGAGGACCGCAGATGTGCGCTACAATCCCAACCTCACTGTACAGCGGCACACGTCCCGAACTGCAAGCATGATGGTCTGGGGAGCCATCACGTATGACAGCCGGACTTACCTCGCAGTGATCCGAGGGACGTTGACAGCCCAGCGATACTTACAGGAGATCCTACGGTGCCATGTGCTGCCTTTCCTGGCGGGGCGGCCCAGAGCCATTTTCCAACAAGATAACGCCCGTCCGCACACCTCTCGGGTTTCATAGGACTGTCTGCGTCATGCCTCGACGCTTTGGTGGCCTGCCAGATCGCCTGATCTCTCGCCCATCGAGCATGTGTGGGACCAGATGGGACGCCAGCTTTATCCATGTCACCGTGTTCGTGATTTAGAGCGTCAGTTGCAAGAAGTGTGGGCCAGTCTGTCCCAGAATAACATACGTCGTCTCTTTGACTTCATGACGGACCGTATCACCGCATGTAACCGAGCACGAGGCGGTCCGATGCGGTACTAACGCTGACCGGAATGAGCACCGTATGTCCGCGGGAAATCGTCCTGCTGTTGTGATATTGTAATCACTTCTGTTTTTGGTATGTACCATCTCACTAGTAAAATGTCATTTCAATCCGACGCCTCCTTCTTGCTGCTCGGATTTTTATGACAATGAGTGTATATATCCTAAAGGTTTACGTACTTGTCGCACGTATCACTTATGAAGTAATGGTGTCTTACGCTCACCAAAGTATATTACTTTTGCTTCAGTATAATGTTGTCTACTTTACTGAGGGCTGCTGAAGTAACTTTGGAAGTCACCTGTCACTTTAAAATGCATAGACTTGCCTTCTAGAAAGGGTCTTTCATAGTTCCTCGAATTCGTGGCAACTGAGAAGCGTCAAGTGGTAACAAAACAATACATTAGTGGAGCACGGTGAATACTGGTAAAGCACAAACTGAATGGTCTGTTGTTAGGTTCACCTAGCTAATAATGTGTTGGATCTAATTCAGCCTTCTGAACAGCAGCAGTTCACGTCCTCATTAATTCAAGTAAATTCAGTAAAAACGCCGGTGAAATACAGGATGATCGAAAACTCGCGTCCCTCGAACTTCAAAGCACTGCGTAAATTAGTGAAATTATTTTATTTTTTATTGAGCCGACAGATAGCATCACTGCATTGTCTTGATAGATACATTTGATTTCTGAAAGCTTTTGGTACATTTGATTTCTGAAAGCTTTTGGTGTACCGATTGACGCCATTATCGTTTTGTTTCTTGCGAGAGTTCCATGCCGTTTTCCCAAAGCCAGAGTATGTACGTAATTGAGCAATATTTCGCTTGTCGATCATATGCAAAAGTGTTGGAAGCATTTCGTGAGCAATATCCGAATGTTTCGCCCCCTGATGAGAGAACTAACTATCGTTCGTCTTGGGAAGCGTTTCTGGGAAACAGAAAGTGTTTTCGACAGAAAGCAGAGTGGACGGCCGTCTGTTCTAAGCGAGGAAACAATGTAAGATGTGCAGACCAAAATGATGCTTTCTTCAACCAAAAAATGGAAACTTTCCATTCCGACAGGATTACCTTATGGCAGTGCGCAGAAAGCTGTGAAACAACTAAAAATGCATCCATATCCTTACCTCAATGGCTGAATTGAAACCATGTGATTTTCAGAAACGCTTAAGTGTCTTGAAAGATGCATTTGATTCTGAAAGCTTTCGGTGCAGATGGTTACAAAGCTTAGTGACCAAAATGGAGTAAGTGAACTTGATAATGTCTTCTTCACCGACGAAGCGTGGTTTCACGTAAGTGGGCATGTAAACGCGCAGAACTCAGGATATTGCCCATCCACAAATCCACACATATTTCACGAAAACCTACTGCACTCGAAGAAGTCGGAGTATGGTGTACTGTGTCTCGCCGTCGAATAATCGGCCCGATATTCTTTTACTGTACGATTCATGGAACTGTATACAAAGACATAGTCACACAATTTGTATCGTTGTTGGAAGAAGACGAGAGGTATTGTTCGTTTCAGCAGGATGAAACATTTCCACAGGTTTATATAGCCCCCAAGATTCCCAGACTTAAGAATGCCGGATTTCTTTCTTTGGGGATTTCTAAACGGAACAGTGTACGAAAGCAACCCACATATGAAGGATGAAGTCCAACATTACTGAGGCTATTGAAAACAAAAAGTATTTTAACTGTGCACAAATTGGCCTCGAATTTGGGAAAAAGAGTTCGTGATTGCATTCGTGAGCAAGGAGGGCATTTTGAACACCTACTGTAATAACGTCCAAGAGACATTATATTTTTGGTAAGGACACATTTCGTCCTGCAAGTAGACATGCCTCAGAAAACTTGAAAATTACATCGTCCTGGAATGGGAATCGAATCCGCATTTCCAGATTTGCGTTCGAGTATGTTACCGTTACACCACCCAGAACAACGGTAACATACTCGAACGTAAATCTGGAGATGCGGGTTCGATTTCCGTTCCAGGACAATGTAATTTTCAAGTTTTCTGAGGCATGTCTACTTGCCTGATTAATTTGGCATCCATCTGCACGTAACATCTATTTGGCCAACATTTCGTTCTACTCATAATATCGCTTTCTTGTTACTGTTATCACTCATGTATTTTCAAAACCTAAGTGTTCGGGGGCGCGACTTTTTAATCACCCTGTATTAACCCACGCATGTCGAATAGTATATTCAAACTAGGGTTAACTGGGTGACTGTGGATGCGCATATGTGCTATCCTGCTCAACTTCATCCATACAAATGCTCCACGGGATTGAGATCTGGCGATCGAGGTAGTCAATTTGACAGCAAAAAGTTTCCGTCATGTTTCTGAAACCATTCTAACAACTGGGCATTATGGCATTGTGCATTCTTCATCTGGAAATATTCAGCGCCACGAGTATACAGAGTGACCATTGCTGGATGAGTTTGATAGGGAACGATGTTTTATCATGCTTGGGTACTGAGGCGTGGGTGTACTTGAATCAAGTAACTGACGTCCCCCATGAATACATGGCCCACATTATTTCAGTGCCGCTACCAGCCCGCAGAATCGGGACCATTCAAGATGGATCCATGTTTTTATGCTGTTGTTTTCAAGTTCTCACCTTCCCATCTGAATGATGTACTGAAAATGCGACTCATCAGACCACATGACCGCTTTTTCCTATCATTTACGGTCCCCTACGGTGCACCGGAGCCCATTGGAAACGGTTTATTTCGTTGGCTGCGTTTTCGTGTACGCAACGGTGTACGGATAGGTTTTCTGCTGCTGCAACGCATTCAGTGCAGTGTACGTGGCAGCCTACGCTAGTATGCTGTTTGGTTTGTCTGATTCAAATTCTCTGTGATTTGACTCACTGCGATGAGTCTCTTGGCCCATACAAATCTAGATAGCTTCCGTTCACTTATATTGTACTTGTCTTTCCGCTGTAACTTAGTCCTTACGTCAGTAATTACATTATGTGTGCTAAAGTCAATGTAATATTAGCAGGTACCCATACGCATTACAAGAAAGAGGTCAATTGTAGTACTTACAAATACGTTTATTTTGCTTAAATGGTTCGTACTCCACACCCACATCCAGTTTGTTGGCGTACTCAATACAGTATCAGTGATTTATAACAGCACGTCTATCATCAATAACATCAATCCCCGTAAACAACCGGTGCATTGCCTTTTTATCTATCGTTCTCATCCGGCCATACATACGTCGCTCTTGTTCCAACCTCAGTGTGTTGCCAACATCATTCTCGTTTGAGGGAAAAGACAAAACGTTAAGGTTTGAAAATGTCTAAGAGAACGAACTCAAATTTACATAAAAAAAGAAACTCAAAAGGAAAGTTAAAATAGAATATACGTTACACACTCACTAGATATGTGCCGAAAATCACTTTACCGTTCCCTCTGTACACTAGAGATGAGTCAAAAATCACTTTACCGTTATGACCCGTGGCTAAAAGTAAAAATTCCAGAATCTCTGTTAAAGTGTTACAGTTAGCCGTGTCGCAGGTGAGAGTGTTACAGTTAGCCGTGTCAGGCCGATGAAAGTGCTATGCGGGTGCTCTTACGCCATTATTGAAAAGGAGGATTAAACGCGGCAGCGAGAGAAATTTATGCAGTTGAAGACCAGGAGAGAGTGAACAGCAGTACTGCACGAAAGTTGTTTTGGCGTTTCAATGCAGCAGACGCAGGTCTCGAAAGCTAGCCGAAGTCAAGACGCACAACGATCAAAACCAACAATGACACTGAAGCTGTGACACCGAACCTCGGCACCAGTACACGATAATTAGCATCTGAGGTGAAGTCTTCCCAACCTACCATCGTTCGTCACCAGCTTGGCTTCCCTTTCAGGCGCCAACGAATGGTTCCAAATGAATTGACACCCCAGCAGGGGAAACAACGTGTCGCACTCTCTCCCAGATTGCTGTCAAATCCACAGGACGATGGGTTTTGGCATCGTGTCATTACAGGTGAGGAAAGGTGGATGTTTCTATGTTATTTTCCCATTGGCAACCAGTGGCTGAGGCCACGCCACGAAGGACAGCCAATGGTACAAAGATGTTCGAGAGGAAAGTTGCGCAGTGCGTTTGCTGGAATTCTGAGGGTCCTGGGAAACTCGTGCCAGATGGTCTGTCCGTGGACGCGAACCTCTATGCCGAACAAGTGCAAAGGGCCAATGATGCTCTGCCCAACGCTACCCAGCGCTCATCAATACGAAATGGGCGTTAGGGCACGCTGCCTCTCCAAGTCACACCTCCAGAGTTGTCCACCGAAAGCTGCAGGAATTGGAAGGCTTTGAGATCCTACCCCATCTTCCATACAGTCCCGATCATGACCCACTTGACTACCACCTGTTTTGCTCCATGACCCATTTCCTTTAAGGACGGCACTTTACTTAGGTGGTGGAAGTGGAATCTGTCATTAGAGAGCTTCTGTCGAGTGGTACCCCTGTGAGATCGTGGCTGTGATGGCACAAGATTGTAGAAAACGACGGGCTGTATCTTGTAGAACGAAGTGAGTGTGTATGGCCCTCTTGCATCATTAAATGTTTTAGCTGCAAACGGAACAAACTTTTGATTCACCCTGGTAGAAATGAAGATCTTAATTTCGATCGCGTTTCTAAAAGATAGATATTTTCGCGTTTTAGCGGCGTTATTGTCACTTCTGTTGGTCAGTCATGTGCGTTAGATAAATTATAAGTTACATATTTACTGCTGGTAGGAAGATAAACGGACAGTCAAGTAATTTTGGGGGCACTAAGATTTTCTCTTTTCTTCCTGAGGGGGAAATCGTGATAGGAAGATCAACTAGGAGTGTCATTTTGTTCTACCTCTCGTCACGGTGGAACATCCTCAAAGTTTGTGGGGCTGCCTCTGACGCATTGCAACCCATTAGTGCGAAGAAATACTGAAAAACGTCAGATATCTTTTCGGTGAAAAGGCTCTTCTGTCTTCCACACTGTAACAAGGTTATGTCTGCCCAGAGTATAGTTTTTCCGAATACAGGACCAATACTTTTGTATTCATTTTTTTAAATTTCGTTGAGAGCTCAGATTCTGTTACAGTGATTCCCCTCTTCGTTCCTGCTTCGTATCGTATACATCACAGACGGAGATCTTAACACTCTTACAAGTAAGACGGTGATTGCAGTTCCGATTTCTTAACAGATCCGTCTCCACTATCGCAAACATTGATTTTGTCACGGTGTAGAGTCACCGTTACTTCCATGGAACTGTGACAGGACAATGACTATTAAGCATATCTCTACTGTATGCTCTTACTACTGTTGCTACACTATCTATCAACAAGTAATTGGACACCTGTGATAGCAAAGGAAAACGAAGTTTATTCACTTTCAATAGTTGGTGGAGCCTCCACGAGCGGCGGTTACAGCTGCGACCTTCCGGGGCATACTCTCAACCAGGCGTTGTACGACGGCTAGCAGTATTTTCTTCCACTCGGCTTGGAGGAGACGGGTCAGTTCCTTCACCGATTTCGGATGGTGGGGGCACCCCTTAAGTTGACGCTCCAACTCGTCCCAGAGGTGCTCGATAGGGTTAAGGTTCCAGGCTCTGCGCAGGCCAGTCCATTCGATTAACCCCATTGTCACCATACCAAGACATGGTGGACCTAGCAACATGACAGGTGGCATTGTCATCCTGAAAGTAACATGGGTCCACCCCGTAAAACTGCCACAACGTAAGAAAATGGTGCAGTACGTCTCGGCGTTGAGTCTACCAGGAATTGCGACCAAGGGTCCCGTGCCATACCAGGAGAAACACCCCCATAGCATAATTCCACCGCCGCCGAACTTCACAGTTGGCACAATACATTCCGGCAGGAGGCATTCTCTAGGCAGACGCGAAACCCAGACCCTGCCATCCGAACGGTAGAGGTTGAACCTTGATTCGTTGCTCCAGATAACTTTTTTCCACTGTTCAACGGTCCACTGTCGACGTTCTTTGCACCACGTTAGCCGAGCAGCGCTATTGGACTTGGTGATCAAAGGTTTGTGGGCGGCAGCACGTCCATGATAACCGAGCAGATGGGCTTCCTTACGGATGGTATTCATCGAAACAACACTCCCGGATGCCTATTGGAACTCCTCGCGTATATGGCCCATCGATTTGGTGCGGTTCTTCTGCATATCTCTGGCCAGCACCCGTCGGTCTCTGACTCCCAGTTTTGTGGGTCTGCCGGGTCGGGACACATTCCGACAGTCACCTCTCATCTTCCACTTGCTAATCACGTAGGCCACTGTCGTTTTGGGGTACTTCAACTCGCTGGATATGACACGAATGGATCGGCCATTTCTGTGATACCCGACGACTACACCTTTCTCGAAATCAAAGAGCTCCGAACTGCGTGGCATCTTGCATGCGACTGGTTGCGTTGTTGTTTCCCACACGATATTTAACGGCGGCAGCCGTGACGTGTATCAGGAACGCAGATATCGTCGATTGCAGGGGTGTTCAATTACTTGTTGGCAGATAGTGTATTTCACATTCCGCAAGTACAACAGGTTTGTTGCAACTCTTCCCACTTCTCCGAGAACCCATTTTTAGGCTACTCCCAGGAGTCCCTTAGAGCACGTTGCTTTCTCATCAGACCTTCATTAATGTAACGTGAACTGCTACTGAGCGTGTTATGGTTCATTTGTTTCTGTAGCCATAGTGACATGATGACAAAGGATGATGTATCATCCTATTTTCATGAAATGGTCTACTGATCCAAATAATTTGGCCACTCAGTGTAAAAATAACCACGTAGTAACCCAGAAACAAACAAACAAACAAACATCAACAACTTCAGAACAAAACTTCAAATTGCTTAATATACGCAGTTGCTTATACAGGGTGTTCGAAAAATAACTGCACTAAAAGTAACACTTACCATGTCGAACTGGTTCCTACAGGAGGTGTTGGAAATGGGCCCCACCAACGTCCAGACATGTCTGCACACGCTTCTGCATGTTGGTGAAGACCTATCTCAGGGTATGTGGTGTGATTTGTTGGATGTGGGTCGTTATTGCAGCAGCTCTTGAAGTGTATGCGGATTACCTGCGTGCACCTTCCCCTTCAGTGCTCCCCACAGAAAAAAGGCAAGCGGTGTCAGATCCGGTGACCGAGCAGGCCACAGTCCCTGGGAGATGATGCGATTTCCGAAGAATTCCTCCCGAAGCTGCGTTGATGCGCCAGAGGTGTGAGCAGTTGCACTGTCTTACTGGAACCATCCCCCATTGATTTCCCGTTCCGTGAGTTTGGATATGAATGGTTGGATAACTGGGCACTGTGCCGTTCTGAGTTAATCGTTTCACTGAAGAAAATGGTCCCATTAATGCGCGTACGAGTCATGTCACACCAAACACCGACCTTCTGGTTGTGGAGAGGCACTTCCTTAAATTCTTGGGAATTTTTAGTACTCCACAGGTGAGTGTTTTGGCTGTTGATATACCATGACAGGTGGAACCATGCCTCATCTGTAAAGAAAGTCACATCCAGAATGTCCTCGCCTTCTTCAGACAGGGACTCTTGGAACCACCTGCAGTACCGAACACGGGCCTCGTGGTCTGTTTCTTTCAGCTGATGCACGGCAGAAACTTTGTACAGGTGGAAACGTAACTTCGTTTTCATAATATCTTGGGCTGCACTCTTTGGCACATTAGCTTCTCGTGACATCCGCTTCACGAGCTTGTGTGGACTCCTCTGTTTCCTATCCTGGATATCCTGTACGGTATCGTCTGTCGTGGATGGCCTACCGGGCGGGGAGCATCCAAAACACTGCCAGTTTCCCGAAACTTTGCTATGAGCTGACGCACCGCATAACGGTGGAGGACGTCTGCATCACGAAATTTCCTAGCAAACTGTTTTTGCACTTCGTCCATGTACTTGTCGTCATGGCGAAAGACATGTTCCACCAAAAACTCAACTCTGTTCAACCGTCAACACCATTGTCCTTGTGCCAAGAGGATGTACGTCTGCCTCCGTCGACTAAGCGCTCGGGAATGACCTTCGCTCGGAATGACAGCTGTACACTTCTTTGGGTGAGGAGATATGAAGGTTACCAGACACAGAGCACGTCCACGTGTCGGGTCACTTCTACTGTAATTCCATTCAAAATTTCATTATTATTACATTACTGCAATTCTTACATTCAGTGCACAGTCATTATTCGGACTTCCTGTATATTTTAGCATTTTTCTTGGAGCTCATCAAGTACACATAACGGCAAAAGACATTTAAAAGCATTTTTACGTCCGAAACAATAACTGAATTTACGGGAACTGCCCAGGTGGCCGAGTGGTATGAGGCGTTGGCCTCTAATCATTCTTCCGCGATGAGTCCAGGTTGGAATCCTGTGTGAGGTATAAATGGCATGTTTCTCTTACGGTATCGGCTCTTTCATTTCCCTGGAACCAGTGGACCCAAATTAGTGACGGGTAACCGTTCGTAGTACATCGAGTTGCTCCCCTAAACCCACAAACAAACAATTTACGGGAGCCAAATTCGTACTTAATAAAAAAAAAATTAAAAAAAATATAACAGTATTCGTAGCCGCAGTATACCATGCAAAGTAAGAGGTTGCATGACTTTCAGTTTAAAATCCTGAAAAAATATCCTTTCTGTGAATCGTCTGTTTTTGGAGCACGGTAAATCTAACCCCAGTTTTCATTTTTGCCTGCAGAAAACTGCGAGTAAAAGCGACTTAAAAGTAATAGAGAAAAGGAATGACGTTCGTACTTTGTCTGCCGATCTGCTCGGTGGAAACGGTACCTTCTTTCTGAAAATCGCCTGAGGGTGAAGGGGGATTCCGGTTAGATAGATCAGAGCATTGCGAAGATTTTCTTTGCATGAATTTGCATGTTACCATTTGTCCTGATATCTGTTTCGAAGCAGCAGATGAGGGGAAAATAATGTTAAAATTTTCAAGCTTTCTGAAGAAAAGATTACATATGTGCCTGCCATGTACTAATGAAGAATTATTTCTTCATGGGGATTTGTTTCTCACCAATTTCTATATTACCTGGAGCATCGGGTATTTGTGGTGTATATTTGTACCTAGATAATTAAAGGAAAGATCGTCGACTCTGAGCGAAAGCATTAGGATTGCTTTGACTAGCGCAAATTTGAAAGTTGTTCAGACAACTACTTACTTTTAGTTGCCTGCGTGTTCGTTGCAGAGCCGGCGACAGAAATTTTAGGGTCCGATACACTTACTATTTTGCTCTCATCTTCCCTTCTCAGACAGGTTCGTAGGTACAATTAAGAGAAAAAAATTATTCGTTTATCTATCGGGTTTTTCAAATTTTTCATACTACACGTCGCAAATTACAAAAGTCTTACTTTCACAACAAGAAAGTCTTTTATAACAAAAGTGAAGTCAATTCTGCTTGATACCATATTTCGTAATAAGCTGAAAGTAATCCAAAAATATTAAAACACTTTTTGAGTATATTTTGTTACCAGCATGTAGTTTCTAATGATGGCTAGCTTTCTGAATTATCGCTCATCTTCTGGAACTGTAATTGGCGGAGTGCAGAAAATGCTCAATCCTGCGCGCACCTCAATAAAAACACTTTCCAACAGCAGCTTGTAAATTGCGTTCAACAGTTCAAGTGGGCTGTGGGCTAGAGCTTGTAAATTGCGTTCAACAGTTCAAGTGGCTGTACTCCGCCATCGTCGCTTTGTAGACAGTTTTAAGACGAATTTTCTAAAGCTCAAGTAAGGTAGTCTGGATATGTTTCTTGCAGCAGCGTGCAATGTTCCCTAGCCCCGGTTGCCGAGTGGTCTGTGGCGCTGGTTCCTGGTTATTCGCCCAAGATTAGCCAGAGCCCAAGCCGCGAACGAGGCCCGATGGCACTCACCTACTTATCGGTGGCCCGCAAATTAGGACGGGCGTTTTTTATAGCCCTTGAAGTTGCTCATGGTGTTCGTGAAACCCGGTAACAAAAAACAAAAAAAATGTTCCCCGGTGTTTAATTCGTTCATTTCTTTGAAAATTCAAAAGCGGTGAAAACAAACTGGATATATGGTTCATGTGCTTGAGTTCTCCACTAAGACGTGGAAGACATTTCTTTTGAATTTCACCTGTGCATGTACATCGCCTTCATCATGTTGTTCTCTGACTATCTACTGAGTCGTCGTCCCTGTTTTAACTCTGCAAGAATATCCAACTTATTAGCAACGAATGTGGTTTCAGAGATTTCAAGTGTAATGGCTCTTAACTGTAAGTTGTACGGAGCCCCTCTTCAGATCGGGGCCCGGCACAAGAGTCCGCATAGCTTACGTCTGTCGCTGGGCCTGATTCGTTGTCCTGGGCGGCAGGGTTAGATTCCGGCACGAGAGTGGGGCAATTTTTAAGCTTTCAGACAGATGGCTACATGGGACACAGTGAAAAATTCGATGCAACTGTAAATATGTATTTGTCCATTGCAAGAAATTCTTCTGTGTCAGGTATATTTGCTACTTTTCAACCATGATTATCGACGTATTTTCTTCAGCTGTCTCAATTTGTCCTTCAGTGACGGAAGTGCATATTTTTATTTCCGAACAATTCTGATGCTAAAAGCCTGATTGAGGAAATTCTTTTTCGCACCAGATAGCTCTAACCGTGCTGAAGATTATCTATCTGTATATCTGGTGATTTTTGTGCTGCACAAATTTCCCCGTTGGTCGTGTATAGTGTATTTGTATTTTGCGAGTTCTACACTGAGAAGATACTGTAACGTACCAGGAGATGTGACGTACCTGTCAGAAGGACGCACACGACATAAAGGCAGATAGGAATCAGAATAAAACGTCTGCGTAGCTCAATTGGTAGAGTGATTTATTCCGGAATGAGGGGATCCGGGTTCGAACCCCGGCGCGGATAAAAATGACGGAGAAATTCACTTCGTTATAACGGCGCCCGAACTATCCGGATGACCCGACCGTTCAAAATCTCGCAATGGTGTGATGTTATTTCCACACCGCGAGATAGGAAAAATAAGAAAATCCCTTCTCCAGCACTTCGAAAAAAAAAAAAATAAAAAAAAATAAGGGGGAGATGATGTAACGTACCTGCCAGAAGGACGCACACGACATAAAGGCAGATAGGAATCAGAATAAAACGCCGCGTAGCTCAATTGGTAGAGTGACTTATTCCGGAATGAGGGGATCCGGGTTCGAACCCCGGCGCGGATAAAAATGACGGAGAAATTCACTTCGTTATAACACATTCACCTAATAACGAGCGGGCCAACCTTTCGCTCTCATAAGAGCAGCAACCTGCCGCCTCGGTGGCGCAGTGGTCTAAGGCGCTGGCCTCTGATCATTCGTCCGTAAGGGGTCCGGGTTCGAATCCCGGTGAGGCATGGATGTTGTGTTTGTCTTAAGGCATTGGCTCTCTCCCTTCCCTGGAACCAGTGACCCTAAATTAGGGACGGACGACTGCTTATAGCCCATTGAGTTGCTCACGGTGGTCGTTAAACCTCCAATAAAAAAAAAACAAAAAAAAAACATGGGTACTGGATGTTGCCATGCACCTACGAAGGAAGACAAATGAGTCGGCTGCCATAGCGCCATCATTTGTCTTCCTTCGTAGGTGCTTGCTACGTCGTCTACGTTTTCCTCTCCAGTGTGTCCCTCCGTTCCAGTGTTACCATACGGGACACTCACATCGAACATAAATGGCCTCCCCCCCTCTCCTCGTGGCTGCTGGTTTTGATATAGTCAGTTCCGGAACTGTCGCCCGCGGTATCCTAAACGTTATTCAGTCGTGGAGATGGATCATCCATATTCCTCGCACAGACTATTAGCCCTCGATCGAACTCGCATATGTCGCTGTGTTTATCCATCAGTACAGTAGTAGGTACGCTTTAGAGCAGCTAGGTATCTGATCTACTATAGCCCGCAGGGAGTTTCGACTGGTCGCATTATTGTGGGAAGGTAAGACAGGATTATGGATAAGTGTGCTATACATAATAAATTGTGCTTTTATAAGGCAAAACGGAAATATATCATAAAATCTCGTTTTGAGTAAATGCTGAAACTACACCTTGAAAAACCTTCAAGAAAATAAATTCAGAACTGCGCGCGTGTGTGTGTGTGCGCGCGCGAGCGCGAAAAAACATGTTTATTCCACCCCGGGATTCGGAATCAGCCTTCTTACAGTCAGGAACGCTGTGGATTTTTTTTTTTTTGCAATTGAAGGTTTAACGACCACCGTGAGCAACTTAATGGACCATAAGCAGTCTCCCGTCCCTAAATTAGAGCACTGGTTCCAGGGAAAGGAGAGAGCCAGTGCCGTAAGACAAACACAACATCCATACCTTACCGGGATTCGAATCCGGACCCATCTCGGGCGAATAGTCATAAGCCAGCGCTTAGACCACTGCGCCACCGGACAGTGATACTTTAATCAAAATGACAGTCACTTGAATACCTAAATGCTTAACAGTCACTTCACTTCAACACCTAACATAATAGTCCAAATGTTCAAAATACTAGGATAATCAAAGTACACTTACTACTTTATCATAGAGAATCTTCATTTTATTCCTCTTGCTTCAACTGACTTGTGCTTGCAATAAATACACTTAGAAATCAAGACGCTGCACACATTACTTACTATTAGTTGTGATGTATGGGCTCTAATTTAACTTTTTTCCAGTTTGGTTCTTTTTCTTATTTAAATTGCGTTACTTCTCTTTACCTTTTTATCTTAATGTCACGTTTCCCAACAGCTTACTACTTCGAAAACTCATGGGAGGTAGTCAAGTCAGTAAGACACCAGTAAACGGTCATTGCTTGAGCAACGGATGTAACATGTGTAATTCAGTTATCGAGCTTGTAACTTATCACTGTTTTCTCAACAGGTTGTAATTTCTTCGCAGCTGAGTTGTCAGAGGTAGCCGAAGCGTTCGTTCTATATTGACCTTGGTTTAATTGTTTATAGTTAGTTCTTCACTGAACTCATATGTTTGCCTCTGCAGCTTCAAGTGAACAAACTTGGATTTTGTTAAGGACGGTAAAAATGAGCCCTGTAAGTTTTAGTTGGCTCATTTTTTCCCTCTTTTGTCTTGTGTAACTAGAGATACAACTAAACCCCCGTTAGGACGTGATATAGAACTTTTCAATACGTTTCACACATTGAAAACATTAACCACTATATTAGTCTGACATTTGACATTTAGAACATACTATTATGGAACCAGCCCAACCGCGAGATTTAGCTCCGAAAATATCTTGTCACCTCTCGCACTTCACACACAGTTTTTGCCGTTTTTATCTCTGATGTTTACCTTTGATCTACTGCCAGTGCTGCCTCATAAGAATAAACTGCTTGTGAATCCGATGTGACGTAAGTTCACGTTAAGTCCAAAAGATGTATTCTAGATATGAGCAAGGCCGCCCCGGTGGCGCAGTGGTCTAAGCGATGGCCTCTTATCATTCGTCCGGAAGAGGTCCGGGTTCGAATTCCATTGAGGCATGGATGTTGTGTCTGTCTTTCGGCACTGGCTCTCAATGTTTTACTCAAGTGTTACTCTGTGTACATTGGTCATTTAACATACTGTAAAAACCATGTTTGATGTGTACTTGTTCACAATGTGTTACTTGATCAACACTGGCTATCTCTGTGTAAATTGATCATTTGGCATGCTGTAAACCATGTTTGATGTGTACTTGTTCACAATGTGTTACTTGATCAACACTGGCTATCTCTGTGTAAATTGATCATTTGGCATGCTGTAAACCATGTTTGATGTGTACTTGTTCACAATGTGTTACTTGATCAACACTGGCTATCTCTGTGTAAATTGATCATTTGGCATGCTGTAAACCATGTCAAATGATCAATGCACTTGTTGATGTGAAATATCTGTATCCTGTTTATGTCTGCCTGTTTGTCATGTCTCTGTACCACCAGGTCCAATAAATCATTTTTTAAACCTCCACTAAAAAAAAAAAAAAAGATATAATTTTACGTAAGAGATAGCAGCCCCGTGCGTAGCTCAGTAGCAGGCGCAAAAATCACCGTTTACAATCTGGTTAGAATTGGAATTAAAACTTTTGCACCTGTTTCCGGCACAGTGCTTTCGCGCATTACTTTGTCATTTGTCAATTTACAAAATTTGCTTATTATACTTAAGTTCTTCAGTTTCGGTGCCTTATGAGCTTAAAATTCGCATTGCTTCGTCGAAATGCTCAGGGGATGTTAGATGCTCACATTAAGAAATGAGGCGTGGTTCGTCCAACTAAAGAAGAACCGTGGTCTTCTTTTCTTCTTTTTTAGGTTTAACGACCACCGTGAGCAACTCAATAGGGTATAAAGAGTCTCCCGTCCCTAATTTAGGGCCACTGGTTCCAGGGAAGGGGAAAGCCAGTGCCGTAAGACAAACACAACATCCATGCCTCACTGGGATTCGAACCCAGACCCATCTCGGACGAATGGTCATAAGCCAGCTTTTAGACCACTGCGCCGCCGGGGCGGCAACCGTGGTCTTCGTGGACAACAAGGAGCTCTGCAGTTTTTCTTCAGTTGGATGGTCTATATGTACGTTGCGAGATCAGGATGTCGTTCATATTGTTCGAGATTCTTTGGGAGATATTCGATCATATCTGCGACTGCGACCTACGACAGCCAGCTGCATTCCGTTCCTCTGATTTGGTACCGAATGTACGAACTCCGAAGCAGTTGGGAAATGCTGTGTAAACGGTTACAGTTTTATATATTAATATGTAAATTAGTGATGGAGCAATCATTCCCAATGAATGGCTCTTCACCGTGATTGGTGAATAGTTCTTTCTCTCTCACCGCTGTGAATGATCATTCAATCCGTTATTACTATGACGCCCACTCAAGCAGCACCGCGTTGAACTTTCATCCGCCTGCATGATTTTCAGAAAAGAATTTCCAATAACAAAAGTAATGTCGAAAATTAAGGAATAAGTGCCAACCATTATGTGAGTGAGCAGTCACCTAGGAAATAATGGTGGAACTTAATAATGGAAATGATACGTGAATGCCGCTCATTTGAGTAGTGTGACTGAATCGTTCGATAGTGGCAAACCATTCATGGTGAATAGTTGAAGAGCTAGAGCTCTTTTGGGCAGTTTGCCAAAAAGAGCTGTGGCTCTGAAAGAGCGACACGGGATCCCTGCAGCGAAATATTTCTTCAGTGAGCATAGTGAGAACCTGCGAATTGGATCATTGGCATGAAGTTTGAATGGTCATTCGTGAATGACTCTTCTGCTTGAACGATGAACACCCAAGAAGGAATGGTTTATGCCATCACTAATATACGAGCGTATATATAGAGAGAGAAAGAGAGAGACAGACAGAAATACAGATGTGGAAGCAATATTTTGTTTGTGGTTTGTCCCTGGGGCAGAAATACCTAGTTACGCCCTCTGATGACTGTGCTTTATTCCATCCGAATAAATCCAGTTATAATTAATTTTTGGAGACCAGATCAATTGAGAAATATACCGCAGTTTACTATTTGATGTTATTTTTGGCCCTTTCGGAGTTACATGAAATAGTGATGAAAACAGGAAATGGCACCCTGACAGTTTTATTGCACATTGCATGTGGTTATACAATAAAAATGGAGCAACTGTCATTCATCCTGGTGAAACAGCGAGGAATCGAACGGCATTCACCCCGTAGTCTAGCAGTCCGTGATATTTTCCGCATTCAGGTCATTGTTGCGGTTTCCGAAGCAAGTGTGCGAAGAGCAGTATCGGATAACATAGATTGTTCCCTCATGATTCACTTGCGCACAACAAAAGTAATGTTACAAACGCTTGTGGAATCATGAATACGCTGCTGTGGTTTGTAATAGTTATCCCACTGTGTGCAGAAAAACATGGGCGCCGACTGCGTGGGTGCTCCTGTGCCCACGCACCTATTAAGTCATTTTTTAAAATCTAGTCCCCACCTCCAAAAAAAAATTAGATTGGCCCTTTTTAAATTTTTGGACAGATAACACTGCAATTTACTTATTTTCAATACGATTTATTGTAAAACGATTTATCATAACGGGCGTGTATGTTTTGAAAAAAACTTATAGAGAGACTCTTGATATCCATGTTGGGCAGGTGAAAGGTTATGTGGTTTACGCATTTATGAGAATATAAACAGTTGTGAAACGAACATGAACTACTCTTGTGTTCACGTTACTCTTTCAGATTACAGTTTTAGAATCTTGCGCTAAGAGTGATGAAGAAAGTGACGGAAATAACTTGATCAAAAACTGCTTTGAGGAAACATACTATATTCATAGAGACACGTGAACATAAAATACAGTTGCACATCGATTATACACCTTTCGAGGGAACAGCATTAAAATACGTGTAACAATAAAATGTGTAAAAGTACAAAAGTAAAATTAAGAGCGTGCTTAATCCGTCCCAATTTTAAAAATCTGTCACTTTTTAAATCGTTGATTAATTGGTATGTATGTGTGTATGCGTATGTTAAGTGCTCTAACACCTATTGAAGCTCACGTCCTGAGCTTCAGCTCCAAAGGAACTTATCCTTGCTCAAGTACTTATTGAACTTCTCGTTGCCGCCCCGGTGGCGCAGTGGTCTAAGGCGCTGGCCTCTGATCATTCGTCCGAACGGGGTCCGGGTTCGAATCCCGGTGAGGCATGGATGTTGTGTTTGTCTTACGGCACTAGCTCTCTCCCTTCCCTGGAACCAGTGACCCTAAATTAGGGACGGGCGACTGCTTATAGTCCATTGAGTTGCTCACGGTGGTCGTTAAACCTCCAATCGCCGCCCCGGTGGCGCAGTGGTCTAAGCGATGGCCTCTGATCATTCGTCCGACCGGGGTCCGGGTTCGAATCCCGGTGAGGCATGGATGTTGTGTTTGTCTTACGGCACTAGCTCTCTCCCTTCCCTGGAACCAGTGACCCTAAATTAGAGACGGGCGACTGCTTATAGCCCATTGAGTTGCTCACGGTGGTCATTAAACCTCCAAAAAAAAAAAAAAAAAAAACCTCCAATCAAAAAAAAAAAAAAAAAAAAAGCTCGGATGCTCATTGGTCTTCTCGCTCAGAACTCTTATCCGGACTCCTTAGGCTTCACATCCAGAGATCAATCACTCCTTAGCCTTAGACTTCATGTCCAGAGCTCGAGCACCCATTGAACTTCGTGTTCTTCGCTTGAGTACCAAAATGACTTATTCAGAGATGGAGTACTAATTGGACTTCTGGTTCATGTTTCGGTCACCCATTGGACTTCGTGTGCAAAGCTCCAGCAACTAGTCAAGTCATGTTACGTTATTGATGATGTGAGTGATTCAGTTACTGTTAAAAAAATTGGTTATTACTATTATTTATGGTCACGTATTGTCTCTATTTTTTTATGTGCTTCATCGTGAATGTTCAGTTACTCCGTGTGTAGAGATAGGGGTCAGCAGGTTGGTTCACATTAGTACACTTGGATTAAAAATTGATGTATCATGTTGGCGTTGAGATTTGTGTTAAAAGGAGTGACGTATTTGTACTGACTGGACTGATTTCCTGATAGGAGAAATTATCGTCTGCTGTTACAGCTTGCTTGCTGTTGCCAACTAACGTTGTTGTGGACGTTATTGCTCGTGTCGTCTGCTGTACTGGATGGACTTTGCTGCCAGCGTCGTCTGCATTATTGAGTTGCGGTGCTGTTTAGTTGCTTGATTTGCTTGTATACAGAAGATCAGAAATATCATGTCATTGTTGAAGTGCACGAGCTGTTCTGACAGTTTGCTTGAAGATGATTATGTACATTGCTATGGAAGATGCGGTGGAAGATTCCATTTCGACTGTTCTTCGATTGGCGAGGCTACCTACCGAAAGATGAGCAAGGAAAAAAATTTAAATGGCAATGTAACAGTTGTCGGCGGGGCATTTTGCCCGCGGATATGGGGATCCGAGGTGGATCTGGCAGTGGGCGGTGGATAGAGCTACACGGAATATACAGGTATGTGTTTCTGAAGAATTTATGGAGCGTTTAAATGAGAAGTTGGACATGATTGTGAGCTTGAAAACTGAGATATCTGATTTGCGTAAGTCAGTAGTTTTTTTCATTAAGATATATGGATAAAATCGGACAATCACATGCATTGCTGGAGGAGTCATGTAAGAAAATTGCTTCTTTTTAGGAGAGAGTGCAAACTCAGGCTGCTGATATAAATGTATTAAGGAAAAGCTTGAATACTTTGGATCATTATGTCAGAAATAAAAACTTGGAGATCCACGAAATCAAGGAGGTTCAAGGAGAGGGAGTTGATGATCTCAAGGACTTGGTACATCGCATCGCAGGTAAGTTGAATATTGATGGATTTTCAGCGACTGACATTGAGGTGATTCACAGGCTGCGTGGAAGAGAGTCCCGGAAAGTGTCACCAATTATTGTTCAATTTAAAGGTAGAGAAATGAGGAACGAATTCCTTGTGAAGGGTAGGACTGGTCTTGGGGTGATGGATGTTGTTAAAAATTGTACAGATAACAACAGGGTGTATATTAATGAAAATTTAACTGTTCATAATAGACAGCTCTTTTGGCAGGCACGTATTTTTTCAAAAAACAATAATGTTAAATTCTGTTGGCACAGAAACGGGAGGATCTTCTGCCGGTTGGCGGAAGGTTCGAATCCAGTTCATATAAGGAGTAAGCTGGATTTGAATTTGAAGCGGTTTTAGCGCTCTAAATTGGTATCATTATTTCAGTTGTTGACTGCATTTCTTTTGATTGTATATTTTGTGTTTGATGGCGAATTGTGTTCCAGACTATGTAACAGTTGCAGAATTGCAAGGTTTTATTTCATCAAATACTTACAGTTTGAAATTTTTGCATTTGAATGTCCGAAGTCTATACTGTATAGTAAGTTAGATGCTTTAGTCTGCTTGCTGCATGACATAAATTACCAATTAGATTTTATATGTGTCTCAGAAACTTGGTATGATGCTGATGCTGAATTTGTATGTAATATACCTGGTTACCAGGTTTTGGCGGCTTCCCGTTCTGGGTCCCGGGGGTGTGGGGTCGCGGCTCGCCAAGATCAGAGCGTCAGGGCAAAGAATACATTCTTTGGTCAGGGGATGTCTGAAGTTTATTAGGGCAATTAAACTAAAGTGGTTTGCATCACTTAAAATTTCGCCATCACCACGCAAACAATAATATCGTTTTCCCCAAAAATAATCTCTTTTCTTTTTTATTGTTTATTTAGAAAAACCAGTTGCTGATATTGATAAAATTTATTTTCTAATTTTTATTCATTGTGACAACAATAAGTGTAAATTCAGCTCGTTGACGGAGCATAACTATGACAGTACCGTTTTCTCTGTATCCTAATTTAATTAAACAGTTCTTATTTCAGAATTAAAACTTATCCCCCCCCCCCATTGCTCCCAGTTTTGTGCTCATGCAGAAAGTTGAGTTCACATTGAACTCTCTCTTTACCGAAGCTCAATGTATTGAGTAACGTTTAACAATTTTTCGGTTGCTGTGCGTTGCTTAACGTGGAAAGAGCGATAGATTTATTTATTCAACGTTTACTATTTTTGATCCCCATGTACACAAACAGATTAAAATCTGCATGACCACAGGATTTAGTGAAGACCACAGTCCCACGCCGACTTTTCTTTGAGCCCAACGGTTACCCCCCCCCCTTCCCCCAAATATTTAAGCTGTTAGAACATATGGCTGGTTCAACCGTTGAATATTTTGTGAAACTTGGATAAATGTAACTGAGTTTTTCGAATTCCCAGAAATTTTGTTTTATAAAATGGATTTTTTGTTAAATTTAGTGTTTGTGCTTCTGGGAAATGGATGGAGTCCTCTGAGCGAATTTCTAAGAGAGTAGCAGAAACACACCATTTTTATAATTATAGTTTAAAAGATGAGAGAGAGATTCCTTGTCAGGTTACAAACTAAAATTCCTGAAGAGGCTTATGACAACAACAAAAAGAAAAGAAAGAAAGAAAAGAAAGAAACGGCGTAAGTAAGCTAAAATTGCGAAGAAATAGTAACTTGCCATAGAGATTATATATCCATGGTTCCCTTACTACATACGTTGAATAAATAGTACGTACAGTATGCACCTGAAAACTTTCGTGACTAGGGATAACATTATCAGCGTCGAGTAAAGTCCGCACATCGGAATTTTTTGGACTGGATTCCAAGGGACAGAGCCGCCCCGGTGGCGCAGTGGTCTAAGCGATGGCCTCTGATCATTTGTCCGAACGGGGTCCGGGTTCGAATCCCGGTGAGGCATGGATGTTGTGTTTGTCTTACGGCACTGGCTCTCTCCCTTCCCTGGAACCAGTGACCCTAAATTAGGGACGGGCGACTGCTTATAGCCCATTGAGTTGCTCACGGTGGTCGTTAAACCTCCAATCAAAAAAAAAAAAAAAAAAAAGGGACAGAAAGAGGCCCAGAAGAACACCACATAGGAGGTGAGTGGATAAAATTCGAAAGCATGCCGGAGTAACCTGGAGAAGACAGGTTCAAGACAGGCAGTTGTGGAAGAAACTTGGGGAGACCTTCATTCAGCAGTAGATTGATAATGATTGACAATGATGGATGATGATATCTTTGTTGTTTCTTTTAATTTTATATATACCATAAATCTTTGTTGTTACTTTTAATTTTAAACATACCATATACTAAACTGTCATTTAAATTTATTAAAACATATGTTAAAACTGTGACTCACTTCTTAAGATTTATCAAGTTCTCTTTATTAGTTTTTATTACTCATTTACACATACAAAATATTAAAATCGTAAACAAAAGTTTTAAAAAAGGCCAACAACTTATGTGCTTTATATGCAATACGGGATCAATCTGTTGCTTACATCTTATTTTATTTTATCTGTGTACACTCATTCCAAATATTAAGCTTGTGACCTAAAATCTGCCCAATTTACTACTCGTAAAGGGGTTATTAATATAGGCACTTCCGCACTAATGTTATTCAACCGAAAAATATGAGTATGCACTTATTATTATCATGTTACATATACGAAATATTTAAATCGTAAATTAAAATTTACTGAAAAGGTATGCTGCGCAGGTTTTAAGAGACCCACGGTTTTATTTCGGTTATTAACATTAGAACAAACGTGAATAACAAACGCAATATCATCATCATCATTGTCAACCATTATCAATCCACTGCTGGACGAAGGTCTCCCCAAGTTTCTTCCACAACGGTCTGTATTGTGCCAGTCTCCTCCATGTTACTCCCGCATACTTTCGAATTTCATCCACCCATCTCCCATGTGGTCTTCTTCTGGGTCCTGTCCCTTGGAATCCAATCTAAAATTTGGGCTGTCCATCGATGGGCTGTCCTTCTGGCAGTATATCCAGCCCATTGCCATTTCAGGGATTTAACTCTGTTCATGATGTCTTCCACTTTTGTCATTTTTCTGATCCACGAGTTTTTTTTTTTTTTTGATTGGAGGTTTAACGACCACTGTGAGCAACGTAATGGGCTATAAGCAGTCGCCCGTCCCTAATTTAGTGTCACTGGTTCCAGGGAAGGGAGAGAGCCAGTGCCGTAAGACAAACACAACATCCATGCCTGACCGGGATTCGAACCCGGACCCCTTACGGACGAATGATCAGAGGCCAGCGCCTAAGACCACTGCGCCACCGGGGCGGCAATCCACGAGTTCCTCTTCTTATCTCTCCTGGTTACACACCAAGCATGCACCTCTCCATGTCTCTTTGAGTTGTCTGCAGCCTTTGTATGTCTCTTTTAGTTAAGGTCCACGTCTCTGCACCATACGTAAGCACTGGAAGGATGCAAAGGATGCATTGATCAAACACTTTTCTTTTAAGACATAATGGCATATTGTTCTTGAAAATTATGCTGTTTCTTCCAAAAGCTCTCCAGGCAAGTTTTGTACGCCGATTAATTTCTTCATCAATGTGACCCTCACTGGATATCTGCTGTCCAAAATAAACGTACGTGTCTGTTATCTCCAGCTTTTCTCCATCAATCGATAAATCTTCATTTCTTGTAAAAGCATTGAACATCACTTTTGTCTTCTGAAAGTTCATTTTTAATCCCACTTCTTTACTCTTGTCAGCAAGTTCCTGAATCATACTCTGCAGCTCTGATGGGGTAGTTGCAAAAATGACTACATCAGCAAAACGAAGGTGGGTTAGATAATCTCCATTAATCTTTATCCCTTTGTTTTCCCAGTTCAGTGATTGAAAGACATTTTCCAATGTGGCATTAAAGAGCTTCTGAGATATGGTGTCACCTTGTCTCACTCCCTTTCCAATTTTTGTGTGTGTTGTATTTTCAAACAGCCAAATCTTTGCATTGGCATTTTCATAGATGTTATTAATAATATTAATGTATGCATCTTCAATACCACAGGATTTGAGAGCCATTGTAACTGCTGATGGTTTCACCGAATCAAAGGCTTTTTCATAATCGATAAAAACCATGCACAATGGAAGTTCATATTCCCTCGCTCTTTCAATTAGTTCTCTTAGTACTTGGATATGATCTATTGTGCTATAGCCACTCCTGAATCCAGCTTGTTCTCTTGGTTGAGCCATGTCCAGTGTTACCTTCAAGCGGTGCGAAAGAACTTTAGTGAAGATTTTATAAACCACTGATAGGAGGCTGATAGGTCTGTAGTTCCTGAGATCCTCAATGTCACCTTTTTTATGTAGCAGGATCATTGTAGCGTTGTTCCAATCCTCAAGAATCTTCCCTTCATTCAGGCATCGAGTGAAAATTTGGGCAAGTATTGTTTCGATTTCTCCACTTGCTTCTTGTATGATGTCTACAGTAATTCCATCTTCTCCTGGAGCTTTTCCCCGCTTCATGTTCTGGATTGCATGTGCAACTTCTGCTGGGAGGACTGGAAGAACTCTGGTACAGGTACCTTTCATGATGTCTGGAGTACATGTATCATCCCTTTCATATAATTTGGAGTAGAAGTCTTTCACTCTTGTCCAGATTTCTGCCTCTATTTCTTGTTACAGAACCATCTTCTTTTCTCAGAGCCATAATCTGTTTTCTTCCCTTATTGAGATGTCCCTTTGCTATCTTTAGGCTTTGGTTGTTTTCAATTGCTTTCCTTACTAGTTCACAGCTGAATTTCCTTACGTCTTCAGTGATACTTTTTCGTACTGTCTTGCATAGCTCTATATATTCCACTTTGGAAGTCACATCTTCTTTAGTTGTTCTCGTCTCTCTTCTTTTTTGCATCAACATTTTGGTTTTTCCTGATAATTTGTTCACGTGCAACTTGTTCTTAGAACCAGCTAATTTTGTTGCTGTTTCCATAAGAGCTTTGGTTACTTTTCTGTTAACTTCAGAAATATCCACTTCTTCATGTTAGGCCTTCTAAAGCAGAGAATCTGTTCTTCAGTTCCAACTTGAAGGTATTATGGTGTTTTTTAACGTTGGTTATGTCAATACATTTTGTTTGTCTTATGAGCTTGCCACGTTCGAGTTTAGTTTTGAGGTGCATCTTACATCTCACCAATCTATGGTCACTACCTGTGTTGAACTTGTTTAGCACACTGCAGTCTTCTATGACAAATTTTTTGTTACACATAATAAAATCAATTTCACTTGTCATCCGATTTGGATGTCTCCATGTCCATTTCCTGTGTGGCTTTTTCTTGAAAAAGGAGTTCAAGATGAAAAACCCTTCTGCCTCTGCAAACTCAACGAGAGTATTTCCTCGCTGATTTCTGTTGCCGTGACCGAATTTACCTACGGAAGTTTCATTCTGTTGCCTTTGCCCTATTTTTGCATTGAAATCACCCATAATTATCTTCAAGTGCTGCTTACCTTTATTATTTAGATGACGAATTTCCTCATAAAATTCTTCAGTTTCTTCTTCAGGATGACTTGTGGTGGGTGCATAAGTTTGAATAATCTGAGCCTTGTATCTTCTCGAGAGTTTGATAACGAGTCGTGCAGCTCTGTCAGAGGAACGTTTAACTTCTACAACTTTATCCTTCAGTTTCTTGTTTATTATAAATCCAACACCACTAGTTCTGCCAGTATCTGTCCCACGATAGTAGAAAAGATGTCCACTTTTCAGTTCAAGGAGATCTTCTCCTTTTCTCCTTACCTCACTTAGCCCGACGATGTCGCACTTGATCCTTTGTAGTTCCTCTTCCAATTCAAGAAGCCTTGAATCAGAAGATAGGGAGCCTCCATTATACGTAGCCAAGGTCAGCATCATATGGCAGCCTAGTCCAGTCCTCCGGGGATTCTTAGCACCCTCTGCCTTCATGTCGCACTGGCCGCTGCCTTGGCCAGGTACATTCCAGCTGCCGGAGACTGAGGGCCAAGATTTAAGTTGTGGAGTCATTTTGGAGGGGTTTGGCCATAACTCACCACGCTGGCCAAGCGGGTTTATATGTATATACACTGAGTGGCCACTTTATTATGACCACCCCCTCAGTACTTCATTGGGCCACCTTTTGCCTTTAATACTGCGTCGATTCTTCGTGGCATGGACTCCACGAGATGTTGATAGTTGGTCTGTGGAATCTGAGACGATGCTTGATGAATAGCACTTTCCAGGAGTGTGAGATTGCAGGGTTGTGGATCCAGCTGCCTGATGTCTCGTTCAACTTCATCCCACAAATTCTCAATGGGGTTGAGATCTGGAGATTGTGGGGACACTTAAGCAAAGTAAACTCACCGGCATATTCCTGAAACCAATCCTGCACAATACGAGCACTATGGCAGGACGCATTATCTTGTTGAAAGTAGCTATCGCCATTGGGATAAACCATCCACATGGCAGGATGCACTTGGTCCGCAACGATGTTTAGATATTATGTGCCAGTCAGACGTTTACAACACGAATTAAAGGGCCCAAAGTATGCCAGGAACACATTCCCCAAACCACAACGTTGCCTCCACCAGCTCGAAGGGTTGTAGCAATGCATTTGGGGTCCATGCTTTCGTGCTGTTTTCGCCAAATTCTCACTCGCCCATCGGCATGGTGCAACTGAAAACGTGATTCATCGGACCACATAATTTGTTTCCAATTATCGATTGTCCAATCCTCGTGCTCTTGTGTGAACTGGAGACGTTTTCTCTTGTTAACTGCAGACAGCAAAGCTGTTCGAACAGGCCTTCGGCTGCCATATCCCATCCGATGCAGTGTACGGTGAACAGTGCGTGCAAAGATCATTTGAGGGGATCCTTGATTAAGATGGTCTGTAATTTGCTGCACTGTTGCCCTTCTGTTGTCTGTTACCAGTCTGGACACTCTCCGTTCCGCCCGAGCAGTCACTAGTAGATGACTATCACGCGTTGCACGTAGAGACCCAGTTTTTTGGCTGACAGTCGTCTTTAAACACTTTAACAACAGCTGCTCTGGAACATTTCACGAATGCGGCGGTTTCGGTGATACTCGCTCCATATCTCCGAGCTCCTACAATCATCCCACGTTGAAAGTCCGTCAAATCGCATTTTTTTACCCATCTCGTCACCCAAAAATCACTTCACTATTGTCGCAAGCACTAAGCTTTCCCTTTTTATACTAGCCTCGCCCTCTGGCGGCAACAGCGTGCAGCTATAGCTCATTTGCTTAAAACTGTCAGGTGGTCATAATAAAGTGGCCACTCAGTGTATATATTATATACACAGACTATATATATATATATATATATATATATAGAGAGAGAGAGAGAGAGAGAGAGTGCTGTTAAAATGTCCAAGAAACTGCTCCCCCCCCACCCCACCCACACACACACACACACTCACTCCCCAACACATATTCGCTTTTATATTATTTGATTATTTGAAAAGTTTGGAGGTGTAGTAATCTTTCTTTTTCATCCAGCAAAGCCGTATATCTCAACGCAAGCCAACAAAACCGTTAGCGTCCTGGAGGAATTTTTGATTCCAAAAATGGTATCTTTGCCCCGTACGAATCAATTCTGCATATATAGTAATTGCCACCGGCAAAAATAAGTTTAATCGACAGTTCAGTTCTTCTCTTGATGTAATATATTCGTACTTTCTATGTTGCACTACATGTCATTGAACGATTTTGTTTCTCATTTCGATGTTATCCCAAATTACAGAAATTTTAAGACTTCCTTAATATTATTGTACATATGAGATTCTAATAAATTCTGGCAACAGGAATCACAAATGTCGTACATTTATGATTCTTAAAATTCGACTTGTAGTTCAAATTTCTGCATATTTATATTGAATATAATTTACGACGGAAAAAGTGGTTATCATATGAACATTCAAAATAAACTGCACGATTTGGATTTCAGTCATTGTATAAAAAACAAATGAGAATTATAGCAATCGATCCTTTTCGGGTTGGATGTTTTTTATATTTTCGTACTTTCTTTTGCTCTCTCCTTTGTCGGAATCACGGACTGATAACAATTAATGATTCTGTAAGTCATAAATTCGTGACATTGTGGACTTCCCAATTAAACATCTAAAAAGTTCCGGACATCGCATAGTTAACACACTACAATGGTGACATTACGTTTCGGTGAAGTGACCTTTCGGTGAAATGAACCTTTAGGTGAAACGACCTTTCGGTGAAATGAACTTTTCGATGAAATGACCCTTCGGTGAAGTGAACCTTTCAATGAAGTGACCTTCGGTGAAATGATCTTTCGGCGAAATGAGCGATACCCGTCCAGTTTATACGTAGTTACTTCGTGGAGAAGGGAGGGTGTGGATCTGGCGGAAACCGCACGGAGCTATAGATCTGGCACCAAGGAACTGCTCAGGGTGGTGGAGGCGGGATTATGGTCTGGGACGTGTTCATCTGACATACGTTGGGATCGCTTGTATGCCTGGATACTTCTCTGAACGATCCACGCTACGTATTCATCTTTGCAGACCATCTGCATCCATTCATGGTCATCATGCATCCACAGAGCATTGAAATCTTCCAACCGGAAAACGCACCTGCCTACAGAGCGGGGGTGACTAGAACATGGTTAGAACAGCATTCCACAGAAGTTCCCATGCTGGAATAGCCTCCTCTTTCACAGGACATGAACTCTGTGGAAAATCTTTGGGATGCTGTGGAAAGGTCCATTCCACCTTCGGATTTCAAAACTGTGACCACATCCTGGTGTGATTAATTTTTTTCAAAGAAAATGATACAAGAAACAGAAAAGGCGGCACAGAACATACTCGTATATACAAAGACGTTACCGGGACATCTACTCAGAACCGATAAACATATAGTGACATTATCATCAAAGGAAGAAGATAATGAATATCAGTAGGTACGAAACACCAGGTAATAGATACAGTGAACATTAAATAAGACACAGTGCTTTTACATCCAAAATAAAAAATCGAAAAGAATATATACGGGATGACATTGACATCCCATAAAACATGAAAACACAATAGGTTCCGCAGCCCAAACTATATTACATGAGTATGTGGAATAACACAATGCTGAGGGTACGGTAAAATGATATGCTCGCTGTTCGATGTCTTCAAATACTGATGACGTAATTGAAGATATCGAACAGCGAGAAGTACGAGCACCAAAAAGGCTAATATAATAATGAGGAAAATCAACGTGCCTAGACAGGAAGACTTCAGTACTAGCCCGGAACCAAGGGTCTGCCGGAGTCGGGGTGGAAGTAAAAGTGAATAGATGCGCCGCGACTAGAGCCAAGGAGATATTTGGAGTCGAATCGGGAAACCAGAGAACCCCCAAAAAAAAATCGACGAGGGAATTCTGAGCCACAACAAGGGATGAAACAGCAGCCATGTCACGAAGCGAAATACGGAATAACTAAATCTACGTTTAGCCAAAAATAAGAAATAAGCACACATACCATGACGTCGAGAAGGGGACGAGGTACTGGAACGAAGAAAGTAAAAGTTCGGAAGAGTGTGGAGAGTCGTGCAGGAGAAAGCTAGTGAGCCGAACACCTTACTTAACTGCTGTATTAAAAATAGCTGTATTCTAAATAATAAATCTCTCTATGGTATCCCTGTGGGATGTCCACACTCTACCAGTGTCTGCAATCTGATCCTACTTTTTAAAGAATATCGTTTTATTAAATATAACTCCTTGAATTCTGATAGCTATTTATATACTTTCAAATGTATTGATGACTTACTTTGTCTCAACAACTCTGAAATTATAAAAATGATTTTGGAGATATTTATCCTAGCTGCCTAAGATTGTGTAAAACTAACAATATAACCAGGAACTAGATTTAGATTTAAATATAAGTTTAAATGCAGACAACCTGTTATTAGCCTATATGATAAAAGAAATAACATCCCACTTAAAGTTATAAAATATGTTCATCGGTACAGTCAAATCTCAAATAAGGTAATAGAAAAGGACTTTATAGCACAGGTTCTCAGAATAGCTCGAATATGTGACCAACAATCAGACTTCCATAAGCACAAAAGTGTGCTTCAAAATAATTTTCTTGATAACCAAGTACCTAAAGCTTTTATTGAAACTGCCTTGAGAAAAATAGCTCTTAGAAATAGCATTAGATTAGCAGATGTGTTAAATGTGCTGTTGACCCATCAAAGCCTTTTTGGATATGGGTTTTTACTAACTATATCTTTGGAACCTCTAGTGCCGTACAGTCACATCAATGAGTTCGACAGATGGCGCATTATAGGCATGAGAGACTGCAATGCATCCCTTCGGGAAACTGCTGGTCATGCGGAGCGCAGTGTGTCCGTCGTAGCAAGAGTTTGCAGGGAATTGAACCAAGAAGGACGTAGGACACAAAGAGAAGGTTCTGGACGTCGTACACAGAAAACGCTGAGGGACAACCGTCATCTCACGAGGATGTCTTTGAGTGACCGTTTAGCATCATCAACAGCATTGGCGCAGCATTGTCGAACTGTGACGCATTCTCCCATGTCAGCTTTAACAGTATGTCGCCGGTTATTAGTGTTCGGACCGCAGGCTCGTCGGCCTCTCCTCAGGCTACCTCTGACACCGCAGCAATGAACTGCAAGACTGCAATGGTGCATCGAACGAAGGGAGTGGCGTGACGAATGGAATAATACCATGTTCTCGGACGAAACACGCTTCTGTTTAGGCGAAAATGATGATCGCATCTGTGTCCGCCGACGATAGGGGAGAGGTGTTGTGAAAAGTGTATTCGCACCAGGCATACAGCGCCAACACGAGGCATTATGACCTGGGGTGCTATCGGGTACGAAAACAAATCACCTCTCGTGACAGTCCGTACCACCATAACGAGTGTCCTTTAAGCCAACGATATTCTACGCCTTTTCGCCCTTCCGTACCATATTTCAGAAGGACAATGCCACCCCGCATGTTGCAGCGACAACACTTCAGGGATAACAAAATTCCACTTCTGCCGTGGCCGGCTATAATGCCGGATTTACCACCCTTAGAAAATTTGTGGGACATGCTCAAACGGCAGATGCAGCGGTACGACAGTCAGCCAGCTACTCTCGATGAACTTTGCACTCAGGTCAATACAGCCTGGATGGGTATTCCACAGGACACCATTCACACATTATTTGATTCGATGCCTCAACGCGTACAGCAGGTGCTACAAGCCAGAGGTAGCCACACCGATTATTAGCTACATCGACGCACGTGGTACGTATGACACCGAGATGTGCTAATCATTTGTTCTGTATTGCCCTACGAACATATCCTGTAAAAATTAAAGTCGTAGCTCGATTCCTTTCAGGTGTTCCGCTTTTTATGAACATGGGTATAGTTAAAAATTAAAACAGTGGAAATGGCATAAATTTAATTACGGGCACTCAATGCACTGGTGTTCAAATGTTAAGCATATTTAAAAAAAAAAAAAACATTTTAGAACAAAAGTAAAATGCAGAGGACGTGGAATATGAAGATGTGGAAATCATGAAGCGAAACCATGTGACGAACGATAATTGGAATAAATGGCGCAGCAGCACATTTGTGAAGGTGAGAAAGAGCTACAAAAATGTGAAAAGGAACATTTCTTCTCATGATCGCGCCCTTCTAGTAGCATAATTTATCTTTTATTAAAACAGTATGTCAGAAAGACTGCAAATGGATATGTTTACACGTGGTCGGTTTGTTTGTTTGTTTGATTGGAGGTTTAACGACCACCGTGAGCATCTCAACGGGCTATAAGCAGTCGCCCGTCCCTAATTTAGGGCCACTGGTTCCAGGGAAGGGAGAGAGCCAGTGCCGTAAGACAAAAACAACATCCATGCCTCACCGGGATTCGAACCCGGACCCCTTCCGGACGAATGATCAGAGGTTATCGCTTAGACCACTGCGCCACCGGGGCGGCACACGTGGTCGGATTATCGGAATGTTGGAATCCGACTAGAAGCAGAGTAATGTTGCCGGAGCCACTGGCGTGAAGCAATCCATTGTATCCAGAATTTGAGGAAGGTACCAGGATACCGGACATGTTAATCGTCAACCTTTAGCATGTCGTTCACGGATTACAATGGCTCAGGATGATAGGTATGTGACACTAACAGCGAGACGCAGCTGGTTGATGTCAGCGAGAGCGCTTCCTTTAGAGCTGTCTGCGGCTGGTGAACAAGCTGTTTCAATGCAAATAGTATACATACGGCTCTACGAACAAGGACAATACGCGAGAAGACCTGCAGTTTGCATCTACTCATTCCGTCAGCAAGAAATGCCAAGGTTCTGTGGTGCAGACGACATCGACACTAGGATGAAAATCAGTGGGCCAGTGTCCTCTTTTCCAATCAATCCAGGTTCAGTTTCGAAAGTGAGATCCGTCGTGTTCTCATCTGGAAAGAACCTGGAACCCGTTATTTCCCCAGAAACATACTAGAAATGCACCGCTACGGAGGTGGTGGTGTACTTGTCTGGGATGGCATTACGTCCAACGGGCGGGCACAGCTAGCTGTCTGTTCTGATGGAACTTTAACAGGTCGGAAATACAGAGAAAAATCCTTGATCCCTACGTGAGAGTTTTTCGGGGTGCTGTTGGCCCAAATTTGCTGTTCATGGACGATAATGCGAGACCTCATAGAGCTGCTATCTTCGATAACTGTCTCGAATATGAAGATATCGACCATGTGCCATAACAAACGCATTCTCCAGACCTCAGCTCTATAGAGCATGCGTGGGATGCATTGGGGAGACGCATTGCAGGTTGTCAACCTCCTGCCAGAACTCTCAAGAAACTCCGATCCGTTCTTGTTCAGGAGCTTTTGACAATGGAGACAAGAAGAATTTGCTGCCACAAATTCTTCTTGTCTCCCTTGTCAAAAGCATGAGACATCAGTTTGACACTTGTAAGAAGTCCCCATATGACTTATTATATCATTGTATAAAATCAGAAGCGCCCCCGGAAAATTCTTGCTGTTTTCAACATTTTGCACGATTATTACGTTTCCTGCTTCATCATTTTTTATGTGATTTGTACTGCGCATTTAGTTCCTCACTAAGATATCTATGCATTGTAAACATCCTATTTCATTGTGTATAATGGCGCTGATAAATTAGTATTTTTCCTTTATCCATATTGATAATTTATTACTTATAGGAATTAAAATTAATTGCTCGCAGATGTGATTACGTAGTGAATCTGAACACGATTACGATTATTATTTCTTTCTGCTTTTGGTTCAGTGTGTGATTAATAATTCATGCTGTGCCCTTTGTTGCATGCGTCAATTTGTGTGAATTACGATTTCCAATCAGTATAATTTTATAACTAAAGTACAGTTCTTCCCGGTGCTATTCAGTTTTTCGTTGTTCGTCGGCATTGTCCCCACTTCTTTTCTCACGGTGGATCCGCGCATATTCAAATAAGAGCACCGTTTTAAAGGAACGTTACCCTTCATGCCTCCTTTTTTTACGGTCCTGCGGAAGCCACTATAAGAATTAAAAACTTTCCCCGCTATTTGCAACCCCACTTTTTTTGATCAAATAAAAAAAAGTCCATTCTTCGCCTTCAAAAGCAAGTTTTTTTTCGCGTTCACGTGACCTCCTCAGTCTGGTACGACTGAGAAACAAACCAAGCGGATGTCGCTCCGCAGACAATGAAATCTTTTTCAGGTTTCGAAAGTTTTGTTGGTTTTGAGAATTTCTGTAAGAAAGTACTGGAACTCACTCACGAGTACTGCTTTCTGAAAGTGATTGCATTGGAACTACTCATTCTAACTCTTTTGCAAGAAAAAAAAAAAAAGGTTTTTATGCAGTCATGAATCTGGATAAAAACCTTTACGATCTTTAGTACTTATATGTAATTCAAGAACTGGAAGTGCGTACGTTTAACTAAATATGTATTCCTTTGTGAATGTGAATTCCTTTTCAAAATACTTCCACTGGCTTTCATTTCGTCTTTTGATACACATTTTAATGTCTTTTAACACTCAAATCCATGACTATATGTAAAACAGCATACGCCAGTCTGCATACAACCATACGTTAAAAGACAGCATAAACATGTATACATACAATTACATGTCAAAACACAACGTACACTGAGATGCCAGTTTATCAGGTACGCAACAATCTTCGCACATAAATTACTCACTCAACACGCAATGTGAGCCCGGTGTGTATTATAAATCAGGCAAGAACAGCTCGTCGAGAATCAGTTAGCCTTCGACTGAGAAGCTAAGTGGACAAAAGAGTGATCTGAGTGACTTTGAACACGGCATGATAGTTGGGGCCAGGTCAAGCATCTCACAAACGGCTGTTCTCCAGAGAACTTGATGCCCTAGGGCTTACTGTGAATGCAGCAGAAAACTCCCAGAAATCGTCCATCATGTAGATGAGAGCAGCTGGTGGATCAAAGGAGACTGGTGAGAATCGTGCAAGCGGGCAGATAGGCCACAAACCAGCAAATCACTGAAGAGTTCAACATTGGTGTACCTAGGGTAATGGACTACAACAACCTTTGACCATGTCGAGTGCGGATGTTATCAGTTCCCATGAAAGCGCGCTTCCAGTGGGCGCTGGACCGTTGAGGACTGGGTAAAGATCGCCTGCAGCGAATCAAGGCTCCTTCTGATTTCATGCGAATGACAGGATCTGAATTTGGTGCAAGCGGCACTAGGCCATGGAGCTATCCTGTCAGGTGTCAAGGATACAAGTCAGTGACGGCTGTGTGATGTTTCGGAGAATGTTTTCCTGGAACGCATCAGGCCCCTGATCAGGTCCGCAGGAAGCTTTTCTTTTGTGGAGGAACGAGCCTTGAAATTACGCCCCTTCGAGTCCAAAATTTAAAAGTTGGCCATTCATTAAATTGTACACAGTTTTTACGTTCTCAATTATAGGAGAGCATTATGATCGTTCAAAAATTGCACTTTTGGTTTTTACCATAATTTCAATAAAAATGCGAGAACTAAGTAAATACCCAAGAAAAAACGGTTGTAAGTACTAAGTAAAATGTAAACGGTATGTGCACGCGGACAACACACAGCTCCGCAGGAATGCAGAATGAAAACCGAACCATCACGTAACGAATGAGTACCAGATATATAGTGAACATAACAATGGGAATGCGGTTTCGGGGTACGGCTTGGAATAATTCCGTTCAAGGCTATATAAACACTCAGGGGGGGGGGGCTTTCTGCTACAGAGCACAGGTGACTAATTAGCTCTTCCTTATGGCGTATTTGTAAAGGGCACGCAGGTTAGTCATATTCGCGCATTATTTAATATCATTCTCTTCACTGTTTCAGGAAATTCCTTTCATGCATACGAGGGATCTTCACCTTCCAGAGTAGGTTATTCTGTACCCTGGTTAGCTGCCCGGAATGTATGCTGCTAAAAAAGTCTAAAAAATAAAATACTGAAATGTATAATTTTCTTTTTGAGTTAAAATGTTCAACAAGTTTAGTGACACGTTGTACATTTCTATTTTCTATGTACCTCCGAGCATGAATTTACGTCCCTGATATGACCCTTCTAACCCCTCTTTCCCCTCCCCGGGTAACTACGGCCTTGTAATCTAAACGCCACGGCGTATCAGAATTAGAGGTCTGCACGAGCCCGGGCCGGGGTTTTTCTTCCAACTTAAGGGGAAATTCCTGGCTCCGGCGGCGCCGGGCCTGTACTGTAAGGTTTAACATTTTGCTGTTGGATTAAAAAAATCTTTTCGTTTCGTCTTACAAAACGAATACTGCCTTGTTAAATAATCTGATGGCGAAGTTCACTGAGTTAAACGAAAAGCTTCCATACGCCACCGGTTGCATTCATTAATTAGAGCTGAAACCGACATGCCTGGCTGTAAAACGAAAGCCTGAAATGGGAAGGTTTATTTCTTTAAAGGATTAAATCAAATTCCGTTGTCTCTAGCGACTAAAACAAGTGGCTTTCATTCTGTTCCGACAAGTGTTTACATAAACAAAGTTTTCAGCTTCACCTAGCCAAAACAAGCTTCTGGAGCGATTCGTTGCTACAACGGTACAACGGAGACGAGGAAGTGCGAAGTATTTGCTTTCATATTTGGAAATCGAGGGCTACCTTGTTTTTACTTAAGTGTAGAAGAGGGAAAGCCTGGACATGTGTAAGAGCCTGAAATGGGAAGGTCTAAACCTCATCTGTAGGAGGAATTCCTACGAGAACGCTTGATGAAAGTCTGAAACGGGTCGGGTCGGTCCGTATCGGCTTTCCAAATTTAGGCCCACGCAGATCTCTAATCTGAAGGACATTGGAGACCAGATTCGTCCCTACGGTTCATTCTGAAAAAGATCGACGCGTCTAGAAGGAAAACGCACACGCTTACAAAGCTCGTATCGTCATCGAATGGTGGTTCCGGGAAGTGTAAACGAAGTGACGTCACTACTTGGAACTCGGGGTACCAGATGTTACGTGATTGGTCAAGAAAACACAAACGCTGGTTTACGGTTCACTTTTCATTTACATTAACGGAAATATTACGACGAATTTTCCTTGTTTCAGTTTCCTGTACAGTCCTCGGATTTAAACCCCATCAAGCATCTCTGAGATGAGGTAGAAAGGGCTGTTCGCTGCAACACAGTAAATGTTCGACTCAATCATTTCCTTATGGTACAACAGTATTCCGCAACCTTTTTCTACTCGTGGCACACCATAACTTAAACATGACTCAACACGGCACACCAAAATGTTAATAATACCTATTATATGACACTATTAATATAAATACGTAATGTAATCAACCTATTATTATTATATTACATTATTATTAAGCAGAAATTGACTCGTGCATTTATTAACAATTTTTGAACTTTAATTCCCTGTAGGAAATACACTTTTCTATTACTATTAAAGTAAATAATTCTACTCATATCTCCAATGTGATACTTGCGCCTGCTTAGCTGCACACAGGCGGCTGATCCTTGACAATGCAAGTCTCATTTTTTCATCGACGGATTTGAGTCTCTCCCTCTTTGTTGTTTTAATTTCAGTAAGCGTCGAGAAGCCCAGTTCACACAAATATGTAGTTGAAAATGACAATAACACATTAACTGCCATCTCGGAGATAGCCGATCATTCACTCCTTATTGCCAACCAAAATGTGTCCAAAGGCATTTTGAGTTATTACATATACTGACTTATTTAAAATAAAGTCTAACAACGGGTGGGTACATCGGTACAGGAAAAAAGTAATAAAGTTGAAGTAGCACTAACAAACAGGGACAAATACCAAAACAACATAATAAAATAATAAAAGACAGGTAAAGTTTTGCTAATCTTCGCACTTTTAGGGAAAAGCGTACCTAGAACATGCGGGGAGTGTAACAAAGAAGCCGCATAGTGCGGCGGTAGAGGCGAGAAAGTACAGAGAACATGCGGCAAGTGCAACAAAGAAGCCGCATAGTGCAGCGGTAGAAGCTAGAAATACAAATACTGTATATCAATAAGCAAAGCTACGATATAACAACAACTGTGAGTAAAAAAATTATTTTAATTTTTTAGAATACATAAAAATTCGCGGCATGTAATAAAGATTAAACAAGCAGCATCTTGTTTAATCAGTGCAGCGGTTGATAAAGCAATACAAGCATATGGAACTCAGTAACTGGGATAAAATTAAAAAATAAAACTCGACAATTAATTTCTTACAATAGTACACTGACGGGAAAAAAATCCCAACACCAAGAAGGGGTTGTGTTAGATAAACGACAGTTCGTAGGCGGTGAGAGTACATCTGTAAGATGACGTCTATGCAAATTTCGCGCTCGGCGCATACGTGTGGCGCTAGTAGCGCCCCTCGGAACATGCAAAGCAGGTTTGCTGTAAATACGCGCTGTAACGTTCGTGAGAGTTAGTTATCGTTGAGATTCGACGTATTGTGTTGATGTTAGTCAAGAATGCTTTTAAGAAGACGAAGAAGCCATTATCAACAGCTCACGGAGTTTGAACGAGGTCGTGTAATAGGGCTACGAGAAGGTGGATTTTCTTTCCGCAATATTGCAGAACGACTTGGCAGGAGTGTAGCCACTGTGCATGATTGTTGGCAGAGGTGGTCAAGGGAAGGTACTGCCTCAAGAAGACCGGGTTCCGGCCGGCCACGTGGCACTACTGAGAGGGAAGACCGCCGTGTACGGCGTATGGCCGTGGCGCATCGTACCACGTCTGCGTCAGCAATTCGAGCTGCAGTTGCCCCCAGAGTGACACAAAGAACTGTTACAAATCGGTTACTTGAAGGACAGCTCCGAGCCAGACGCCCTGTAGCGTGCATTCCACTTACTCCAAACCACAGCCGTTTGCGACGTCAGTGGTGTCAAGCTAGAGCTCATTGGAGGACGGAGTGGAGATCTGTTGTGTTTTCTGATAAAAGCCGCCTGCAACCAACCTGTCTGCGGCCGAGACACACTGGACCTACACCTGGAGTTATGGTCTGGGGAGCAATTTCCTATGACAGCAGGAGCACTCTCGTGGTTATCCCACGCACCCTGACGGCACAGTTGTATGTCGGTCTGGTGATTCAACCTGTTGTGCTGCCATTCATGAACAGCATTAACAGGGGGTGTTTTCCAACAGGATAACACTCGCCCGCTTACCGCTGTTGTAACCCAACATGCTCTACAGAGTGTCGACATGTTGCCGTGGCCTGCTAGATCACCAGATCTTTCAGCAATCGAGCACGTATGGGACATCATTGGACGACAACTCCGGCGTCACCCCCAACCAGCATTTAGCGTCCCTGTATTGACCGACCAAGTGCAACAGGCATGGAACTCCATCCCACAAACTGACATCCAGCACCTGTACGACACCATGCATGAACGTTTGCGTGCTTGCATTCAACATTCTGGCGGTTACACCGGTTATTATTGTACCAGCATTTCACGTTTAAAATGGCTCTTCTCGCGCTTACATTAAGCTGTGATCTTGAAACCTTAATCGATTAAATATGTTACCTATACAAATGTATTGCCGCCATTTCATTCCTCTACAACTATTTTTTCGTGGTGTTGGGATTTTTTTCCGTCAGTGTATAATAGGTAAAAGTTCGCGTCACACCTTTCACCTTGTGGGGGCACACCGGTTGAGGAACACCGTGGTACAACATTCTTTCACGACGCTTCCAGCATTTTGTCCCACACCCCCACAAATTCAGGCTGTTCTGCAAGCCAAGGGTGGCACAACACACTACTAGGTAGGTGCACATAATAAACTGGCAGCTTAATTTAAGTCCATAGAGTTATGCGCTACAAAACAATACAGTATAAACCCACACTGACTTATTCATGAAACGACAACATGGACATGTCTACATACAACTGTAAGTCAAAAGACAACATAAATGTCTACTTGAATTTAGACGTAAAAAGAAAACATAAATGTCTACATGAAGTTAGACGTAAAAAGACAATATGCCCACATCCACGTGGGAATTGATATTAAAAAGCATAACCACATTTACTACAACGGAATGTCAAAGCACAACAGAACGTCAGCCGCCCCTGTGACGCAGTGGTCTAAACGCTGGCTTATGATTATTCGTGCGAGAAGGGTCCGGGTTCAAATCCGGTGAGCCGCCCCGGTGGCGCAGTGGTCTAAGGCGTTGGCCTCTGATCATTCGTCCGTAAGGGGTCCGGGTTCGTATCCCGGTCAGGCATGGATGTTGTGTTTGTCTTACGGCACTGGCTCTCTCCCTTCCCTGGAACCAGTGACCCTAAATTAGGGACGGGCGACTGCTTATAGCCCATTGAGTTGCTCACGGTGGTCGTTAACCTCCAATCAAAAAAAAAAAAAAAAAAATCCGGTGAGGCATGGATGTTGTGTTTGTCTTACGGCACTGGCTTTTTCCCTTTCCTGGAGTCAGTGGCCCTGAACGAGGGACGGGCGACTGCTTATAGCCCATTGAGATACTGACGGTGGTCGTTAAACATCCAATAAAAAAAGAACATCATTTTCTGACAAGGCGAATTTGCTGTATTTCTTGTTTTAACAGTCCTTTGAAGACAAAAGTACGTGCTTGTAGCATCACTTTGTCTATCCGCCCTTCGATAGACACCATATTTCTGGAACTATTAGTTGAAAAATTGTTCTCCATTGGGAAGACCGAAATGTGAGAACGGTGATCTTAGCTTTCCTGCACTTTTCCGATGCAGAACTTCACCGCTAGAGCGCATAAATGCAGATTCTATCGAATTCAAATGCACTTTATTCTATATCATTGCTTCTAAATATCCGATTAAAAATACTATTTCGTTCGTTTTGTACCATGCACATCAAAAACTATTTTGGGTAAAGTTTCTTTTTCAAGTAACGCACAGTTTTTCTGCTAGAGGGTGTCAAAGCTTATATTGCAATTTCCCTGATTCCTCTCCTTTGCCACTAGGAGGCGTAAGGGTATATTTCCGTTTCCGCTGCATGTGCAGCAATTCCTGCGCTTTTGAAAACTCGTTTAAAAATATTCCTTTGCAGTGAAATGCCTCTCCTACGGAAAACCATTTGCGCGTATCTTCTGCTTAAAATAATGCACTGTTTTTCTGCAAGCGAACGTAAATGTATAATGTCAACAGCAAATCCTCCAGTTCCTGTACATTTCGGGGTGGTTGTGATTTAGCGCGAACCCGCTTTTCCAAGTCGAACGACAAATGTTCGATTGAGTTCATGCCAGGTGAATTTGGAGGCCAGGGCATTAATAGAAAGTCACCAGCATGTTCCTCCAACCACTCCTTGACAATTCTGGCAGTGTGGCATGCCGCATTATCCTGTTGGTAATGGCCATCACTAGCAAGGAACACAGTTGCCATGAAAGGGTGAACTTGGTCCGCAACGATGTTCAGATACCCGAAAGCTGTCAGGAATTGTGCTATTGGGATAATGGGGCCTAAAGTGTCCCAAGAAAACATCTCCGACAGAATAACACGGCCTCCGCCGGCCTGTTTCCTCCCAACAGTGCAACCAGGTGCCATAGCCTCCGTCGATAATCTGCGTAATTCGTCAGACCAGGCCACTTTCTTCTAGTCATCCACGGTCCAATCTCGATTATCTTGAGCCCATTTCATGCGTTGTTGCCGGTGACGTGCAGTGAGGAATGGGGACACGGCTGAGTCTTCGGCTACGCAGGCTTATGCGCAGAAGGCTGCGATGAACTGTGTGCTGTGACACATTGCGCTGATCACCAGAGTTGTAGCTGCGGGTGATTTGCAGCACTGTGGCCCTGCGGTCGCTGTGAACAATGCGCGACAGTCTCCGCTGCCCTCTGGCATCAATGAGCTGCGGACGACACACGACTGGACGACGTTTCGTCGTTTAGCCATCTGTGCACCACTTTTGTTACGTACTCAGTACAGTGGCACGTGAACAAGCCGCAGAGCCGCCCCGGTGGCGCAGTGGTCTAAGCGATGGCCTCTGAGCATTCGTCCGAAGGGGTGCGGGTTCGAATCCCGGTGAGGCATGGATGTTGTGTTTGTCTTACGGCACTGGCTCTCTCCCTTCCCTGGAACCAGTGGCCCTAAATTAGGGACGGGCGAATGCTTATAGCCCATTGAGTTGCTCACGGTGGTCGTTAAACCTTCAATAAAAAAAACAACAAAAAAAGTCCAAGCTGCAGCGTTTCCAAGATCGTAGTTCTCTCGGAAATCACACTCCGATAAATCGGCAGCTTTTCCCATTCTGACTCCGAATACTCTGGTAACCGAAAGCCGGTCCTCGAGTTGCATATATACTGCTCTGTGAACATCACCTGAGCTACCGTTCGGTCTCCGGGCGCGCTCATTTCTCTAGGCTGGGAGTGGTCATAATGGAATTGCTCATCAGTGTAGATGACATACAATCACCCGCACGGAACTTCAACTACCCGGTCTCTTACAGTAACGCTATATACAATATCAGCCCATCAACTTGGGGAAGGGGGATGTCCACTGCCACAGTAACCTTAATATCATGCGATGTGCCATCCACAATATCCAGTCTCGCTGCAGAACCTCAAAATCAGGTCCACCAACAGACGATTGAAATTTAACAGTTAATAAGACCGCTAACTGCTAACCGCTCTTGTTACCGGAAATTTTCAGTTATATGGAGACAGAAATGAAAACAGATTTTTTCGTTAATACATCAAAGGAATTATGGAAATGTTCCCCATAAATTTTCCTTGAACACCTGTTAACCGTCTAACAGCAGACGCACCTGAATCAAATGGTGCCCAAAATATTATTTTCTTCCCAAAGAGAAATGCTCACATAGCGGTCGGGTTTTATGAAAGCTACCACAAAGCAATCCCTTTCTGATCTCTGCAGTAATGAACATAAACATGTCACATGATCATGATCATATGTAGAGGATTTTAAGAAGGGAGTGTCTGGCCCCAGGTCTTAAACAACCCTTAAAAATAGGAAACTAGGAGATTTGGGATAGAGCGCCCTATAGGAAAGTGACACGGAGGCGAAGTAGGAAGGAGGAGGAAGACGCCCTTATTTATTACCGGTGGGGGGGGGCAGTACCCGGGATCCGACGGCTTAAAGTGCCCATCCGACGCACGGCGGGTATTTAGTGGATCCAGCGTTCGTACCTGCCTGGGATCAAACCTGTGGCCCTTCCTGTGGCAGTCACGAACGTTGCCCACTTCGGCCACCCGCGGCTAAACATGTCACAGTATCACCTGTGACATATTTATGTTCGTTACTGGGACATGGAGTAGAGAATGAGGGATTAGTGATCTCCCTTAATCCTTCATTCTTTACTCCATGTCCCAAGACATGATGGGGAAGGGCTCCCTGTACACTGGGATGACAAGGATATCTTGCTGCTGGGTAGGAACAAATGATTCAAACACGTTCTCTTCCCTTTCATAGTTTCGTTGCCATTGTTATAGCACTTTCAGTAATTAATCCCCCAAAAAGAATTAGTGTCGATCTTCTCCGTAAATGATCACTTTGAATACCAAAGCTAAAGGGGCAGTGACGCTTTCCAACGCGCAAGTACACCCGTTCCAGCTGCGTTCGTTCCGCTTCTCAAAACAGCGCATATACACTGCTGGCCACCCAAAATGCAACACCAAGAAGGAAGCATCCGATTGGCCTGAAATTTGCAGCATGCGTCGCCCGCGAGAGGACAGGCAAACGATTAGCATTGCAGGGCATATGCAAATCATGTGCGCCAGTCACGCCACCGAGAAGCTCTATAAGAAGGGTGCACAGAAGGCGGGAAGTGTAAGTAGTGGAAGTGTGTTGTGCTGTCGGACCTGTGCGTGGGAAGCTTCCTGAAGCCTCGTCGCAGAATACGCCAGTCATTGCAGCACGTTTCGGAGTTCGACAGAGGACGAATAGTGGCTTATCGCGACAGCGGTTTATCGTACCGAGACATCGGCGACCATGTGGGACGAGACGGACGGACACACGTGAGCGATTGCCGCAGCCGCGGCACACCACCGAACGAGAGGACCGGCATGTTGTGCGGCGGGCATTGACGGCTCGCACCGCCACATCACGAACGTTAGCGTAGGAATAAGGGTGTGTTGCGCAACAACCTGTGTCAGCATGTACCGTTCGACTTCGTCTGCAGAAGCGGGGACTTGGTTCACGGCGCCCATTGCCCGATTACCATTGACGTTACACCACCGGCAAGTGCGGCGGCAGTGGGCCGTTCAACGTCGCACCTGGACTACGGAATGGCACGACATCGTCTTCTCCGACGAGTCCCGCTTCTGTCTGCAACGCCACGATGGTCGGATCCGCCTGTGGCGACACCGCGGCGAGAGACTGTATGACGCCTGTATTATGC
The DNA here is from genome assembly GCA_039090855.1 of Macrothele yani. NCBI lineage: Eukaryota > Metazoa > Arthropoda > Arachnida > Araneae > Macrothelidae > Macrothele > Macrothele yani. The sequence goes on along the minus strand of CM077022.1, from coordinate 1,418,823 downwards.
ATCGCCATACCGGTCCGTCGCCTGACGTTATGGTTTGGGGCGCAATTGGATATGACACCCGCACCCCTCTGGTACGCATTGCCGGTACACTCAACAGCCACCGCTACATCTCCGACGTTTTGGAGCCGATAGTCCTCCCTTACCTGCAGCACCTGCCAGCGGCCACGTTTCAACAGGACAATGCGCGCCCGCACGTGGCACGCATCGTGCAACAATTCTTCACGGCCTACCAGGTGTCACTGCTGCCGTGGCAAACCTGTTCTTCCGATATGTCGCCCATTGAACATGTCTGGTCGCTGATCGGCAACCGAGTGGCCCGGAATTAATCACCCGCGGCTACGCCTGATGAACTGTGGCAACGTGTGGAAGCAGCCTGGACCGACATACCCAAAGCCCACATCCAAAGCCTCTTTCGTTCGCTGCCGCGGCGTGTAGCGGCCGTTATTGCCAGCCATGGGGAGCCACACGAACTATTGATGTCTGCGTGTTCCGCAAGTTGCACGCGTCTGTAAGCTCAATCGTTTCATCTTTGTATCTGTTGGTATGTGTCCAGTAAATCTGGCTTTGCTATCTCGTGCCCTTCTTGGTGTTGCATTTTGGGTGGCCAGCAGTGTATAATACATTCGTTCAAGCTGATTTCATCCCAGTTTAATAACCACGAGTTATTTCGTTCCAGCCGGACGCCAGTTAAAGGGTTAAAAATGGCAATTTGCCGTTATTAACCGGAGCAAGATGAACAAGGGTATTTCTGTCAATTCACGTCTGAAAAATCTGTGAACTTCAGGTTTTTTCGTCATTTCACGGAAAAGGTTGAATCAGGAATATGCTTCGTTAATTCTTGAATTGAGTCACGTGGCTCGTGAACTTCGTGAAATATTTTGCAGTGTAATGGAATGGTTCAAAAGCTGGATCAATTATCGGTTGTGAACCGAATGGATAGTGACGATAAGTGTATCTCTGCAAACTCGGTGTGAAACCGATCAATTATTGAATTGAATGGTGACGGAAGAAAAAAAGAAAGAAAAGAAAAGTGCTGTACAAGAATATTAAGTGCATCAAATCGTTTTTGCAAAACAGAAGCTTCGGGAGCAACCCCCAATTGCTGATCGCCACTCAAAAAAGGCCATACTCTGGGTTTGGTAGGAATTACACGAAAATTATGTATCATGAGTTGTTGACACTTAACCAAACAATCACTCAGATTCTTTATTCTCAGCAGCTTGATTTAATGAACGAGGCCTTGAAATCTAAACGTCCCAGTTTGTTAAATTGGAAAGTTGTCTCCTTCCATCATAATAACGCTTGACCACATACGGCTATGGCAACACAACACAAACTGCAAGAACGTGGCTAAGTACTTTTGCATTAACCACCGTATTCACCCGACTGAGTATCATTCGATTTTTACATGTTGCTGTCACTGCTGAATTACATGGTTGGTAAAAATATGGAAGATCATATAGAGATCAAAATGGCGATGCAAACGTTGTATGACTCCCTGTACACTGGGATAAAAATGGATTGAAAAAAATGAACATGTTTTGCTCTGTGAAGTTTTCTTATCCCAGTTCTAGACACATAAATATAGTGGCATACATAAATACACTAAGTAGGTAAAACATTAGAGAGAGGGGTGATGGGCAGTTGACATGGGCATCCCCCACATAGAATGGAACAGACCCAAACCGAACGCTGGTGATAAATAGGCGCAAAGCAGAGCTTCCCAACAGTCTGGGCCGCGGATGACCTACTGGTCTACGTTCGTGACTGCTACGAAGGAACCTCAGGTTCGATCCCAGGCAGGTACGAACGCTCGAACTACTAAATATCCGCCGTGCGTCGGGTGGGCACGTTAAGCCGTCGGACCTCGGGTACTGGTCCCCCGGTAGTAAATAAGGGCGTCTTCTAGCTCGCTTCCGTGTGACTTTCCTATCGGGCACTCTAGCCCAAACCTCTAGCTTCCTATTTCTAAGGGTAGTTTAAGACCTGGGGTCAGACACTCCCTTCCTAAAATCCTTTTCATCTGGTTTGATCTGATCTCTTCCCAACAGTGTATCGCAATCGACGAACATGAGTAAATGTGATGATCTGAGCGACTTTGATCGTAGACGCATTGTCGGCGCAAGACAGATGGGTCATTCTATCGCCCAAGTGGTAAGAACCGTAGGGTTCTCGACGGCAACCGTATCAAGGGTGTACCACTAGTATACCATCGACGTACGTACCAGCGCCCAGAGAACAAGCGGTGGGCGACCATACGCCATTGATGACCGGGGTCGACGTAGACTATCCAGGCTCGTAGAGACCGATCGCCTGGCAACGGCGGCCTAAATCGCATCCAGGTTAAATGTCAGATTCCGAAGCAGTGTCAGTGAACGAATAGTACAGCGCACGCTGCATACCCTGGGTTACAGGAGCCGGCGCTCTACTCGTGTGCCACTATTGACTGCTCGTCATCGCACATTACGCCTCGACTGCTGCCGAGAACATCAAAACTGGACCTCTGCAGAGTTGCGCCGCGTCGTGTAGTCAGATGAACCCCGTTTTCAGCTGCACCGAGCTGACGGGATGGTGTGGGTGTGGAGTCGACAGCATGAGGCCATGAAGCGGTCGTGCCAGGTCGGCTCTGTTCAAGGTGGTGTAGCTCTGTGATGGTTTGGGGAGCCTTCTCATGGGACACATTATGTTCCTTAGGTGTGTCTAGAGATGCCCTTAACCGCTTCTCGTTACCAGCAGGTGCTGGTTGATCACCAACACGCTTTCATGGCCTTCGCGCATCGTGTGGCCGATAGTCTGTTTGAGAAGGACAATGCGTCAACCCACTGGGTCGCAACCACCAAGGTATGGCTCGAGGAACACTCATCTTAGTTTTTTACCCTCCAGTGGTCCCCGGATTTAAACCCTGTCGAAGCTTTCTGGAATGCCTGGAGCTGAACATCAGATCTAAGGATCCTGGACCGACATCTCGGGCGGAGTTGTGGAGAATGCTGCAACAGGCATGAATGACATCACCTCTGGACATCCTCCGGCATCTGGTGGAGTCGATGCCTCGGCGTGTACAGGCTGTTATTCACGTGTACAGACTGTTATACACGCTATTAGGTAGGATTCTTTAATGTTTTGTCTCCATTGAGTGTATACTTAGATCAGAGATTCCTTATTTTTCTGTCACTGTGACATGGTGAGAGTTCCGTTGACTTTAAGCCGTGACAAAATCACCGTTTACAACAGGAGTGACGGAACTGTAAAGATGTCGGAACGGCGAGTAACCATCTTACTTGTAACAGTGATACGATACGAAGCAGGAACAGAAAGAAGAATCACGTGGCCGTAACTGAAAACTACATGGTAGAAAAACATAAATATTGATATTGCTCCGATATCCGGGAAAAATAAACTAGCGCTTCTACACCGACGGGATTCGAGTAATAGCTATTTAGATCAGCTCATCTTGATCGGTCAACGGCTCTAAGGGTAAAACTCCCTTGCACAGGGAAAATTTGTCTTAGTACATGATATAACATAAAAGTTATTTTACTGGGTTTGGGATTTGACTTTTACGTAACGTTCTAACTTTAAAGTTTAACTTCTTCTAACTAAACTTGAAGCTTTTCGTTGAATACAGATTACTTCTCAGTCGGTTGCAGCTGAAAGACTGTATTACATATAACATTCACTTTCAAATAACTGCCAAGATTCAAAGAAGAACAAGATTCAACTTATTATACACTGCTGGCCACTCAAAATGCGACACCACGAAGGACACGAGATAGCAAAGCCAGATTTAGAGACATAACAACACGTACAAAGATGAAACGAATGAGCTTACAGACCCGTGTGACTTGAGGAACACGCAGACATCAATAGTTCGTGTGGCCCCCATGGCTGGCAATAACGGCTGCTACACGCCGCAGCATCGAACGAAAGAGGCTTTGGATGTGGGCTTTGGGTATGTCGGTCCAGGCTGCTTCCACACGTTGCCACAGTTCATCAGGCGTAGCCGCGGGTGGTGCTTGCCGGGCCACTCGGTTGTCGATCAGCGACCAGACATGTTCGATGGGCGACATAGCGGGAGAACAGGTGTGCCACGGCAGCAGTGACACCTGGTGGGCCGTGAAGAATTGTTGCACGATGCGTGCCACGTGCGGGCGCGCATTGTCCTGTTGAAACGTGGCCGCTGGCATATCCTGCAGGTAAGGGAGGACTGCTCGCTCCAAAACGTCGGAGATGTAGCGGTGGCTGTTGCGTGTAGCGGTGGCTGTTGCGTGTACCGGCGATGCGTGCCAGAGGTGTGCGGGTGTCATATCCAATTGTGCCCCAAACCATAACGCCAGGCGACGGACCGGTATGACGATGCACAATGCAGGCGTCATACAGTCTCTCGCCGCGGTGTCGCCACAAGCGGATCCGACCATCGTGGTGTTGCTGACAGAAGCGGGATTCGTTTGAGAAGACAATGTCGTGCCATTCCGTAGTCCAGGTGCGGCGTTCAACGGCCCATTTCCGCCGCACTCGCCGGTGGTGTAGCGTCAATGGTTATCGGGACAATGGGCGTCGTGAACCAAGTCCCCGCTTCTGCAGACGAAGTCGAACGGTACGTGCTGACACAGGTTGTTGCGCAACACACCCTAATTCCTGCGCTAACGCTCGTGATGTGGCGGTGCGAGCCGTCAATGCCCGCCGCACAACATGCCGGTCCTCTCGTTCGGTGGTGTGCCGCGGCTGCGGCAATCGCTCACGTGTGTCCGTCTGTCTCTCCTGCACCCACCGAATCCATACTCGCCTCACTGTGGCTGGATGTCTTCCCACACGGGCGCCGATGTCTCGGTACGATAAACCGCTGTCGCGATAAGCCACTATTTGTCCTCTGTCGAACTCCGAAACGTGCTGGAATGACTGCCGTATTCTGCGACGAGGCATTAGGAATCTTCCCACGCACAATTCCGGCAGCACAACACACTTCCACTACTTACACCCCGCCTTCTGTGCACCCTTCTTATAGTGCTCCTCGGTGGCGTGCCGGGCGCACGTGATTTACATATGCCCTGCAATGCTAATTGTTTGCATGCCCTTTCGCAGGCGACGCATGCTGCGAATTTCAGGCCAATCGGATGCTTCCTTCTTGGTGTTGCATTTTGGGTGGCCAGCAGTGTATGTCCACTTCCATTTTTTAGGACCGAAGCACGGCTCCAGTAGAAATGAATCACTTGCTCGTAAACCATGGAATCAAACTTTAATCAACAACAATCTTACCAACATGAAGTTGCACGTACAAAGATCGTTCAACATCTGCACATTCCTGAACCTGGATCTCTCTCTTTACACGAATACAGCTCGTTTAACATTTCGCTTTCGTGAATCTCTCGTAACAGCTTTACTATCGTTGAACATCGCTCTACTCTCTCGTTCATCACTCACTCTTTCTGAACTCTTATCTCAGAAGTCTTTATTTGCACTTTGACCAGCTATCAGGATTGCCAACATCTAATTCATCGGAATAAAACTCTAAGGCGTTAAGTTTAGAAAATCTTTAACGAAAAAAGACCAAATTTACATAAGAACAGAGAAACTCAAAAGACTGGCTAAATTAGAGGTATATGTCACAATGGTGAAGTCACCAAGGCCGAAACTGTGACACGGTAATAATGATTTGGGGCCTGCTTTTCCTCAAGCATTGCCCTAATCGTGACACGGCTAATTGCGACAACTTCAGAGAGATTTTGGAACTGTTACTTTTAGCAACTGACAGCTGTTACTTTAGCAGATTTTGGAACTGCTACCGTAGAGAGAGATTTAGAGAATGCTCACCCCCCCTTTCAAGGCAAGCCCTTCCTCCCCCGCGGAAAATACATGTTGTAAATTCTTGGAACTTTTATTCTCGTTGATTGATAAAAATGCCTCTTGTATTTCATTATAAGCATACATGTGTTTCCTTATTCTGTCGTGCATTACATTTTTAAAAACAAGAAAATCTGAAGTGATACAGCACAAACAGTGAATAACTCCAGAGAAATTACTTTTAAAGTTAAATCAGTAGGATCAGCTACGCCAATGATTCTATGACACATGATGACAGAGCTTGTTGGTGTTATTGGTCAGGGAAGAGAGAAATGCAGTTTTTAACAAGTCTTTTGTAAAAAAAAGATCGTACTTATATGTTATCGGTTTGTCCGTCCGTCCGTCTGTGGACACCATATCTCTGCAACTGTTAGTCCGATTTCAAAAATTATTTTTGCATTGGGAAGCTTGAAACATGCGAATGATACTCCTTCATTTCGTTTTTTTTATACGATGCATAATTTTGCCGCTAGAGGGCGTAAATGCAGATGATGTCGAATTCAAAATACATTTTACTCCATATATTTGCTTCTAAACATCCGATTGAAACAATTCTTCTGCGTTTTGATTCCATTTATGTCGAAGACTATTTCAGGTGAAGTCACTTTCTCAAGTTGCACACAGATTTTCCGCTACGAGGCGTAAAAGTAAACTGAGAGTCCCCCGATATCTCCACTTCTAAAACTCGGATTTGAAAACTTCGCTCTGTAGCGAATACAGCTCCTGATGGGAAATCGTTTGTATATAATTTCAAATTTTTGGTAAAAAATGGTTTGGCTACCAGGGGGAGTAAGTGTTCATTTCTGCTTCTGGTGCATTTGCAGCAAAATCTGAGCTCCTAAAAAACTCGATTGAAAAAATTATTTCGTGGACCGATACCACTTACGTCGATAAAACCTTTCGGAATATTTTCTTCTTAAAATAATGCATGGTTTCTCTCCCAGGGGCGTAAATATATCTTATTTTTATCAATATCTCTGCTTCTAAGAGTTCTATTTAAAAAATTCCTTCTTTGTTGGATAGCGCTTCCTCCGGCACGAAATGTTTTTCATAATTTAAAAATTTTCAAGTAATTCAGACTTTCCGCTAGGGGGCGTAAAGGTAAATTGCGTTTTCCCCGATATCTTTGCTTCTAAAACTCCGATTTGAAAAATTCTTCTTGTATCGCATACAGATTCATGGGAAATGTTTTGCATATAATTTCTAATATTTGGTAAAGAATGGTTTGGCCACCATGGGGCTTAAGCGTGAATTCCTGCTTCTGATGTATTTGCAGCAAAATCTGAGCTCCTAAAAAACTCGATTGAAAAAATTATTTCGTGGCGAGATACCGCTCACATCGAAAAACCTTTCGAGAATGCTTTCTTCTTAAAATAATGCATGGCTTTCCCGCCAGGGGGCGTAGATTCATAGCTTGTTTTTGTCCATATCTTTACTTCTAAGAGTCCGATTTGAAAAATTCTTTCTTTGTCGGAGAGCTTTTCCGTTAAAAAATGTTTCTCATATAATTTAAAAATTTTCTTAACGCACAAGTCTGCCACCAGAGAGTGTAAGTTCACGTTTTCGTTTACGGCAATTTATCTAATTGTTTTTACTTTTTGGCATAATTATTCGCTAATGAAGTAAATTAAGAAAAGGATGTTAAAAACAAAGTAAAACTTGTGTCTGAATTCGGAGAAAAATGCAGTTTGTAGTTGAACAAACTCAGTTTTGGGGCTTCGCTAAGGCCCTGGCAACTGGTCATAATTACACAGTGATTTATCAGTAACGGTCAGGTGATTTCCGACCCATCTCTAGCTTACACCATCTAGTAAAAAAATTGTACACCCTCAAAAAACAACTGGAAAATGCATGGAAAATTGCATTTATGCTTACGTCCATCCGACTTCCAATAGGCGAAATAAGGTAAAGAAACATTGTAACAGGAATGTCAGTGCTCGTCATTCCATTGCAACACGTCAGTGCACAGAAAGTGGATTTCTGCCCCCTCCCCACACACACACTTTTTTTAAACTCATATTTGTAAGACAGGAGTTCAAATTTCTCTTTCATCAGAAAATTAAATATGTAGCCATTTCCGAACAATCTTTCTGATGACTTCAGCTTTGGTTCACAACTCTCAATTTCATAGGAAAAAGCCAATGTCATTTCAACCTTACAAAAAAAATATATATATAAAAGATCTCTTCGCAGAACGAAAAAGGAAGCAAACTTTTTTCACATCGCGTTATTTGTTCTTTAAATGCCCTAAATTTTATCGGTTTCCGTTCCCATTGCGAGTCCCACACGACGAAACGTTCCAGTTATTTACTTTGTTTTCCGTCATTTTCTTTTCCTGATAAATAATAAAAGTAGGTATACAAATGTGATTACCTAACTTACTGTTGAAGCGTGAAACAACAGCTGCAAAGATATTCCGTTGGAATGGGATTATTTTGGAAGTAACAGAAATTACTTCAACTTTTATAAACCTTTCGCTTGGTGAGAATGAACGGTACAGGTGCATCAATCAGAAACACCAAACATTTTGTGAGGATGCTTGTTCCAATAACATCAAACTTTATTTAATAGAATTTATTCTTAAGCAGCATCAGAATTTCATGATTTTCATAACCAGTGGTTGTTCCTCCCCTTCGGTGGTTGACCCACTAGCGCCGCTCAACGGCGTTCAGTTTCTTCCTTTAAATTTCAGTTACTCCTGCAAGCATTTGTGGCTGAGAAGAAACGCCCATTCGTGATGAAAAGAGCCGGTACCGTAAAAACAAACTCATCAGACTCTCCATTCGATGGCTGGGAAAGCAGGGGTGAAGCGTGCTTGGATCCAATGTTACTACTGAAAACTGTTTTAAATAAATAATTAAAAGTTGTTCAAAAGTGACAGTAATGTACTGTAAGTAACGTATGAAGGCGCTCGTTCCATGTTGGCTCTCGAAAGATATCGCGTGCCAGCCTGACTCACGAAAGAACACATTTCATCGGCAAAGCACGGTTTTCCTGTGCACAAATCAGCAGAGAAACCAGAAATACGAGCGGCTGCAGCACACGCTGTATTCCCTGAATGTCACCAGTCGCTAGTTTGGTAACACGGCATTTCTTAGGATGCGAATCATTTTCTTTTTTTTTTTTTTTTTTTTTTTTTTTCCTTTCCTTTCAGTGCTTTTCTGGATTTGCTTTACGAGCTACCTGTCGTATGTGGACAAATGTTTTATTATTAGTCAGCAGACTATTTTTATTTATTTCTATCTTCAAGCTGAGTTTCAAACAATCAAGCTGAGTTTCAAACGATCAGTAGATCTACGTCAAACCTTTCGAATATTAGTGTCCAGTTAACCAGTTTGACTGTGCCCGTGTGATTACCAATTTAATAAATTTTTAGCTTTCTGCCAGGAATTATGGTGAAGAAAAGGAAATAAATGAGAAAAGGCAAACCCACTCCTTCGCTAAAAACATTAAGAAAAATCTAAAAATTTAGTCATCCACTTTTCTCGATCCTTAGAATTTCGTGTCTATTTGGCTGCAAAAAGGCGAACGGACTTCATCTTGGCCGTAACTTCCATTTTTCCAGAAACAAACGCTTGTACAAAAAATGAGTGCACCGTTTACATAGTTTCAGAGTCTCAAAATTACGCCGTGATATATCTCTCGGATATCTTAATTCTGTACCTGATTTGATTCTTTTGGGGGAAAATTTGAATAAAATTTTGTTTGAGCACAGTGTTTAAGAAAAACATTGAGAAACATAAACGAAGCGGTAAAAAATAGCCGGTATTTTGTCAGTACTTAAATTGACGCAATCTTCTGTCTAGACCAGCCAGAATTGTTCTTCAGAGACCACTGTGAAGCCGAAGATTCTGAAAGTAAAGGTTACTGCTTTTCTAATAACGCGCAGTTACAATACAGCCTTTTAGCGCTATCACCCCATTTCTATTGAAAAACTTTTTTTGAAGAAAATCCTTCTTTTGCGATTTTGTATTGAAGAATTTTGTTGCAAAGGTGTGCCACCATATCGATGTGAAATATGTATAAGAATAAGTAATTTCTTTCTCTCTCCAGCGCTTAGACCACAGCCGCACAGCGCCACCTGTTTGCCGGCTGTTATTAATCATGGCATTTTGTTGTCATGCGTTGCTTCATATACTTTCCACTGTTAGGGTACTGGTAACAGTATCAGAAAGGTCACGCCTTGCCACTGTAGGGAAACCTGACCTCTCCTTCCAAATGTTTAAGCAAAAAAGGTTTCGGGGATGTTTTTGCAAAGTATACTTTTAAGTAAGAAAATCACCATCACCTTCCGATTTTTCATCATTACCGATAAAAGAAGTGAAACTTTGTTTCGTTGTGACTGTTATGCGCTTCGCAATTACACCAAGCAGCAGAGAAAATCTTTTCTGATTCGATCGGAAATGTAAAAATTAACATTTAATTTTCAAGCTTTGGAAATAAAATTTTAATTCATTTCTAGGAGAACTGAAAAGTTGGTTTCCAGTTTTAGCTGCACTTCAGTTTCTTTGAAATATACTATCCTAATTGGTATAAAGGTTAGCCTACTCGGACGGGATGCGGTTCGAATCCCCCTCTAAAACAATGCAATTTTTATATTTAATGAGGTATTTAACACAATGAAGGTTGCCAAAAATATAGTGATTGATACTTTCTGATAAAGCTTTTCAATAGCAAATTCCAATTCTGAGAAAAGTGTCTGCTTTCCCTTTCCTACATTGTAAGCTTTTTCATCTACTTTAGTGTACAAGAAAAAAAAGTGTGATATCCATCAGTGCTATCCATCAGTGGATGTCCTTCCATCAGTGGAAGGACAAAACAATAAATGTAAAAAACAATTCTGAAATTCACGAGCCATTATCCGTGATTCCTTTTGTGAATTAACGAAGCATATTTCTGATTCAACCTCTTCCGTGAAATGACGAGAAAAACCTGAATTTCTCGACTTCTTTTATATGTGAATCAACAGAAATATTCCTGTTTAGCTTTCTCCGGTTAATAACGAAAAATTATGAATTTTCAGTAACTTTTCCGCAATTTCTCTTGTACATAAACGGGAAATTGCGCTTTTAAGAGGTGTTATGGGAAAATTCTGAACTTTCAGAAACCTTTCCGCAATTCCTTTCGTATAACAACGAAAAAATCCATTCTCACCTTTCCCGTATCCATGTGACAGAAAATTTCCGGTAATAAGAGTGATTCGCGGGAATACTTGAGGTTTGATTAACTATTAAATTTCAGTCATCTGTCGGGGATCTGATTTCGAAGTTCTGTAGCGAGATCGAATATCCTGGATAGCATATTGCGTGATATTTAGGTTATTGCGGCAACTGATATTGCTTCCCTGCCCCTCCTCACCCAGTCGGTGCACCAACTGTTGTATATTGTATTACTGTAAGAAAACAGACACTTATAAAGTATCGTACGGGTGATTGTATGATGTCTGTGTATCAGTCTGTGAAGCCCTTAAGACAAAAGCTATTACACTGTCAAGAGTAAATTTTGTATTTAGGAGTTTTGTAAAATAACACTGCAAAGGAATACAGTATTGCAAACACATAATTAGAAGTAATCGTGAGTTTAAAAAAAAACTGGAGTTCTAAAACATTCTTTTGCTTTGAAAAACCATGATGAAAAAGAAATGTAATTTATGATAAGTCCTCCCACAGAAAAAATAAAACTACTCTAAATCATCATCATCATCATTGTCAACCATTGTCAATCCACTGCTGGACGAAGGTCTCCCCAAGTTTCCTCCACAACGGTCTGTCTTGTGCCAGTCTCCTCCATGTCACTCCCGCATATTTACGAATTTCATTTACCCATCTCCCATGTGGTCTTCTTCTGGGTCTTTTCCTGTCCCTTGGAATCCAATCTAAAATTTCGGCTGTCCATCGATGGTCTGTACTCTAAATATATTCGGAAAAAATTATAAGTTCTTACAGAAAATAAAATGGCTAATTAACCCTCATTCATAGCGAATAATATTTAATTATCGAGCGATTCAAGGCCGCTTTTTAAACGTCATCAAGGGTTAGGTGCCTTTGTAGATCAGTGGGTAGCGGACTTCTCTGGTATTTGAGAAGTACCGGAGTCTATCCCCACTATGGGGCAAAAGGGAAGGATTCTTTCACTTCGTACGGCAGGAAAGGACTGAAAAGGTCGAATTCGAAGCTTTGGGGAAATTTCTGTATAAAAACGAAAAAACCCGAAACTGACTTTTCTAAATAAAAAAAAAAAAAAACTGACAAAGGAAAATCTGTCAAAATACTGAAGCTAGAAACGGAAACTTTTCAAAATGGAAATTTCGTTAAAAGCTGTAACTTTGCTGCACTAACTTTCCTACCAGTAACTTTGCTGCACGTTATATTTTTCAGAAAATTTCCGTAAATTCACACTATTATTTTTTACAGTGATGAACACAATATCTAAACATCTCGAAATTTTGTTTTTCGTGGCTCGTGAAAATTTCTTTCGAATTTCACCATAATCATAAACATTTTATTTAATTATATAATGAATTTTTGTAGGAGTACAATTCACACAGGTGTCGAGAAACTTAAGACTCCTCAACGTGAATCAATAGGAAAAGTTGCGCCACTGATTCTTTGTAGCACATGCGCAGAAACTGTTGGTTCTAAGAATTACAGGAGCCGGAAACATATTTCTTTCTTTCCTATTTTTACCTTTCTGGTGAAACGCAAAATTCGCAATCGCGTTCAATTCACGTCGGAAAAAGTAATGGCACAGAGAATGCTGCCAGAATACAATCCAGAATATGCCAAGCTCAGATCGATGTGTGCGTGTGCAAGCGCGCGTGTCTTCCACTGAACGGACTGTTTGTTTAACACATTGCCCTTAATAACTGCCAGACACCACATTTCTTTTTTTAATCGACGAATCCTGTTTACTCTAAAGACGAAAATAAAACTGATCACAGTCACAAGATGAATAGACCTTTGTAATTGCTATTCACTGAAAAAAAAAAAAATGCGTTTGTCGGCTGCACATTTAGTTCGACAGCTCCATTTGCACAACTCCGTTTATCATTATTCGTGGCGGAACAGCTTTTGTGGTGGTTGGAGTAAATCAACCAAAACAAGTCAACATAACCGACGTTTCTATGGAGGATTTTTTTGTTAACGTTGGCAGAAGAAAGACCTTCGGAAGAACTCCCTCACGAAATTGTTAAAAAAGTTAAAAGACCTTGTAAATTTCCATCACAAAGTGGACAAAATAATCTCCGGAAACATCCCGGGAATTTTCCCCAAAGAAAAATGACCGCCTTTAAGTCTGGTACAATTCCAGGAAATAGTCTTTCAATTATTTTCGGGGGTTTAACGATCACCGTAATAAACTCAGTGCGCTCTACAGAAACAGTCGCCCGTCTTATTTACGGTCACTGGTTCAACACAAGGGGGAGCCAATGTGGTAACACAAACACACTACCCATGCTTCATCGGGACTCAAACTCAGACCTACTTGGACGAACGAACGATCACAAGTCAGTCTTAGACCACTGATCCACCTGCCCCCCCCCCCCCCCCCGAAAATCTTCCGTTAAGTTAACATCATATTTTTGACAACCATGGAAAGACACTAAATTGTCGGGTTTTATGAGCGCGACTTTTGAGAAAAGTGTCAAACCTGCTGCGTTAAAGGCGCCTCAGTTTGTTTTGCTTTTTTAATTTGAACTATGAAATCGACAATTTTTTTTAAAATAGTAGAATATTATGCCATCTAGCTGGAAATCTTTTGCGTTGGAAAAATCTTTTAAAAAAAAAAAATTCGTTTCTAGAGCAATCGGATGAAAAAAAGTGCTGAAGTAGAAAATGTATGCAAAATGCTTCTCATCTATACTGGTGTCCAAAATTAAGCATAGTCAACAAAAAATGTTAAATTACAAAAACGAGAAGGCTCAACGAAATAGGCCGCCCCGGTGGCCCAGGGGTCTAAGCTCTGATTTCTGACCATTCGTCCGAAATGGGTCTGGGTTCGAGTCCCGGTGGAGCATGGATGTTGTGCTTGTTTTACGGAAATGGCTATTTCCCTTATATGGAACCAATGACCCTAAATTAGGAACGGGCGACTGCTTTATAGCCCATTAAGTTGCTCACGGTGGTCGTTAAACCTCCGAAGTAAAAAAAATAGGCTGTTTAGTGATATCTTAGTATTCATAGATATCTTAGTGAGTAACTAAATGTGCAGCACAAATCACATGAAAAAATGCTGAACCAGAAAACGAAACAATGGGTGAAACAGTAGGAATTTTCCAAGCGTTTCTAATTTTGTGCGAAGGTCTAGTAAACGGCGGAAACCTTTTACAGCGATACAAGTGTCACACCCATGTCTGATGCTGTGATTCGTCGCTTAATTTTGTGGCACCTGATCACTGCCACTAAAGTTAACCGTCAAATCCACGCATTTTTTTTTAATTCTCAAAATTAAAAATGTTCAAGGGAGCATTAAAATTCTTCCTTGATTAGTTATATTTTTTTCAGCAACTTCTTACGATTTTCTCCTAGTGGGGCTATGAGTCAAAGAAAATAAATTCTTTTTCTTCTGCATCTATCTTTCTATCTTGCTTTTTTTTCTCTCTCTTTTCCTGGTGTGTTGTAAAGCATTAATTATTTTTTTTCGTCGTTCCGAGCAGAAGAGACAAAAAGAAGAACAAATAGTGTACATGATTTTAGAAATGAGATAGGGTTATAATTTTTTTCCTTTGATATTCAGCACATAATTAAAATTCGTGTATGGTATTTAAGCTGTGATTGTGGTAGACTCATTTCCACTGCAACTTAACCTATGTTGATACGAACTGTTCGCCGGCCAAAATTTAAATAATGCCTTCAGTGTGAATCTTAGTGGGACATCCTTTTTTGTTTGTTTGTGTGTGTGTGTGTGTGTGTGTGCGTGTGTGTGTGTGTGTGTGTGCGTGCGCGCGCGCGCGTGTGTGTGTGTGTGTGTGTGTGCATACAATAATAATTTTTATTTCTCTTGCTGTTATGAAAATCTGAAGCAAATTAAAAATGGTGCTGTAATTTTTGGGTTGAATTGATATTGATATGTTTGAATTGATATTTCTTCTTTCTCCCCCTTTCTGTTCGTTTTTTTTTTTCTTCTTCTTGAAGGAAAATTTACTATCCCTATTTGAATCTGTTGCTATGTGAGGCTTTGTCCCAAAGTCACATCAAGATCTTCATCTGTCTTGGGGAAGATGATATCCTCCCAGTGGCGTTACCATGTTTCAAAATCGGGGAGGGGGGGGGTCCGAGTCCGACCACACATACACACATTATATGTATACATATATCATCATCATCATGCTGGATGAAGGTCTCCCCGCCGCCCCGGTGGCGCAGTGGTCTAAGGCGCTGGCCTCTGATCATTCGTCCGTCTGGGGTCCGGGTTCGAATCCCGGTGAGGCATGGATGTTGTGTTTGTCTTACGGCACTGGCTCTCTCCCCTCCCTGGAACCAGTGACCCTAAATTAGGGACGGGCGACTGCTTATAGCCCATTGAGTTGCTCACGGTGGTCGTTAAACCTCCAATCAAAAAAAAAAAAAAAAAAAAAAAGAAGGTCTCCCCAAATTTCTTCCACAATTGTCTGTCTTGAGCTTTTTTCCTCCATGTCACTCCAGCATACTTTCAAATTTCATCCTTCCATCTCCCATGGGGTCTTCTTCTGGGTCTTTTCCTGTCCCTCAGAATCCAGTCTAAAATTTTGGTTGTCCATCGGTGGTCCGTTCTTCTGGCAACATGTCCAGCCCATTGCCATTTCAGTGATTTCACTCTGGTCATGATGTCGTCCACTCCTGTCATTTTCCTTATCCACAAGTTCCTCTTCTTATCTTTCCTGGTTACACCAAGCATGCATCTCTCCATGCTGCTTTGAGTTGTCTGCAGTCTTTGCATGTCTTTTTTAGTTAAGGTCCATGTCTCTGATTCATACGTAAGTACTGGCAGGATGCATTGATTAAACACTTTTCTTTTGAGACATACTGGCATACTGCTCTTAAAAATTGTACTGTTTATTCCAAAAGCTCTCCATCCAAGTTTTATACGCCGATTAATTTTTATATCAATGTGACCCTCACTCGATATCTGCTGCCCAAGATAAATGTAGGAATCGGTTGTCTCAACCTATTCTCCATCAATCGCTAAATCTTCGTTTCTTGTAAAAGCATTGTACATCTCTTTTGTCTTCTGAAAGTTCATTTTTGTTCCCACTTCTTTACTCTTGTCAGCAAGATCTTGAATCATACTCTGCAGCTCCGAAGGGGTAGTTGCAAATATAACTACGTCATCAGCAAAACGAAGGTGAGTTAAGTAATCTCCATTAATCTTTATCCCTTTGTTTTCCCAGTTCAATGAGTGAAAGACATTTTGCAATGTGGCGTTAAAAAGCTTGAGAGATATGGTGTCCCCCTGTCTCACTCTTTTCCAATTCTTATTTGTGCTGTATTCCTCAAATATCCGAACCTTTTCACTTGCATTTTCATAGATGTTATTAATAATGCTAATGTATGCATCTTCAATACCGCAGGATTTCAAAGCCATTGTTACTGCTGCTGATTTCACGGAATCGAAGGCCTTTTCATAGTCAATAAAAACCATGCATAATGGGAGTTCATTTTATCTTGTTCTTTCAATTAGTTCTCTCAGTACATGGATATGATCTATAGTGCTGCAGCCACTCCTGAATCCAGTTCGTTCTCTTGGTTGCGCCATGTCTTGTGTTACCTTCAAGCGATGTGGAAGTACCTTAGTGAAGATTTTATAAACCACTGAAAGGAGGCTGATGGGCCTGTAGTTCCTGAGATCCTCAATGGGACCTGTTTTATGGATCAAGATCATTGTAGCATTGTTCCAATCCTCACGAATCTTCCCTACATTAAGACATCTGGTGAAAATTTGGGCGAGTGTACTTTCAATTTCTCCACTTGCTTCTTGTATAATGCCCACGGTAATTCCATCTTCTCCTGGAGCTCTTCCCCGTTTCATATTCTTAATTGCATATGTAACTTCTGCAGGGAGGATTGGAGGAACTTTGGCACTGGTACCTGTCGTAATGTCTGGAATAGATGTATCATCCCTTTCATATAGTTTTGAATAGAAATTGTTCACCCTTGTCAAAATTTCGCTTCTATTTCTTGTTACAGTACCATCTTCTTTTCTCAGAGCCATAATCCGTTTTCTTCCCTTACTGAGATGTCCTTTTGCTCTCTACTGGCTCTCGTTGTTTTCAACTGCTTTTCTCGCTAGTTCACAAATGAATTTCCTTATGTCTTCAATGATACCTTTTCACACTGTCTTGAATAGCCCTATATATTCGACGTTGGAAGTTACGTCTTTATTTGTCCTCATCTCCCTTCTCTTTTGTATCAACATTTTTGTTTTTCCTGAAATTTTTTTCATATGTAACTTGTTCTTAGTACCACCTATTTTTGTTGCTGTTTTCATAAGAGCCTTGGTGAGTTCTCTGTTAACTTCAGAAATATCCACTTCTTCCGATGTTAGGCCTTCTAAAGCAGAGAATCTGTTCCTCAGTTCCAACTTGAAGGTATTATGGTGTTTTTTAAGGTTGGTTATGTCAATACATTTTGTTTGTCTTATGAGCTTGCCACGTTCAAGTTTAGTGTTGAGGTGCATCTTCCATCTCACCAATCTATCGTCACTACCTGTGTTGAACTTGTTTAGCACACTGCAGTCTTCGATGATGAATTTTTTGTTACACATAATAAAATCAATTTCACTTGCCAAAAATTATCCTCTTAGCTTTTAAGTCAATTTTTTAAAGAAAATACAACAACCACAAAATATCTTTCATTTCATTAAATGCCTAACTGTCTCGAACCCCTCCCCACACTCCCACTGGTATCCCTCTCCGAAAAGACCCAGGGAATCGCATCAGTATCAAGACGCATGCCCACTACGTCTATGACTCATTGGTGTTGTATATATAAAGAGCTGCAGCAGTTAGAAAAACGGTTTTAGAAGTTCTTACACTATCATAGGATTTTAACTTTAACTGATGTGCCAGTCGCTGGCACGAAAGATCTCGTTTGATGTTTAACAGATATTCATACTTTTATTGTTATTTCATAGTGTAGTTAAAGTGATTCTCATCATTCACTTTGACTCAAAACTATATTCAATATCATGCCGAGACGGCGTTATTACCCAAGGTCTTTAGATATATCTCATGGTATAAGGTTGGGCTCGCTACGATGTCAGCCTCTCATTGGCTGCTGAAATGACGTTGGCGTGGACGCTCGGGGCTCGGCAGCCAACATGGCAGCTTTGAGCGTCTTGTGGCGTTGGGTTACGGCATACGAAAAGATCGTAATAATCACACTTATTATGATAATAACGAAATAAAAGTGCAAAAAACTGCTCATACATAAATCAAAATCATAAAATCAAACCATTTACCTTCCGTGAAGCGCAACATTTCCAAATTTATTTGCATGTATGTGAACTCACATTTTAATACTTACCGCCAAGCCACTACAAAATAAACATCTACAAGAATTAAAGTTAAACACTGATACTTAAATTATTTCTGAAATCTACTTCATCAAAAAATGCCAACAAAGGCGGCGATACGCATCGCTGCCAAATCAATCAGTTCCGTATTGTTACTGTGAACAACACGAAAACTATTCTGTCTCTCTATATATTCACTCTTGAAACATTTTTCAACATTCCGTCATGGTGTGAATGTATATAGCACATAAGCAAGATAAAAGAAACAAGACAAAACAAAACAATAAAACAAATATATGCGCAAGAAAACCAAGAGTTAAGTGTTATACGTCCTTTTTATTTATTTTTTTTTTCAAAATTACTTTTTTCTGTAAAGTTAAATAAGCTTATTATTTTGCTCTAAGTTTAAGAATGTGGTTTTCACTTTAAATCTTTTTTACTTTTTTACCAGCATTTGTGCTAGCTGGGTTGTTTTAGTAGTTTATAGGTTTAGTAGAATTTAATGTTCAAAGATTTTATTAACTTACAAAATTTATATTTGGTGCACTTAAGCAGATGTAATATATCAGAAACCCACTTTCAAGTCTTTGTAGAAATGAGAGAGGGATCATTTCTGTTTGACCCTGAAGAAGGAATAAGTGATTATTCTCAACATGTTCTACATTACATGTCTCCTTTCATAATCTCACTTTTAGAGTTTACAGTTTTTTAGTTTTAGCCCTCATCAAGGGGAGAATATAGCTCGGTGATTGGGTTTTTGATATTCTTCTTTTTTTAGGTTTTTATTTTTAAAATTGTTTGTACACACCCACACACATCATTTAAGAAGGTTGAAATTTTTTCTGGAAGTGAAGATATAGAAGCTATATCGAATATCTACTTAAAAAATGACATCTTGAAAAATACACACACCCACACCATATATACATACATATACACACACACACACACCATATATACATACATACACACACACACACCATATATACATACATATACACACTATATACATACATATATATTCACACACACCATATATACATACATATACACACACACACACCATATATACATACATATATATTCACACACACCATATATACATACATATATATTCACACACACCATATATACATACATATACACACACACACACACACACACCATATATACATACATATATATTCACACACACCATATATACATAAATATACACACACACACACACACACACACACACACACACACCATATATACATACATATACACACACGCCATGAAGGAATGGTGAAATTTTTTCATCTTTAAAAACTCTGTCTCCTATATATGTGTGTGGTACTTTTTTTATGTTAATGACTAGCAAATAAGTTAGTATACTCATTACCACTAATGCTGTGCTAATTCAATTCTACAACTTTTCCTTTACCAGATTTGAACCTTAACACAATGTGCCCATGACAGATGTATTGAAATAAAACTTTTCTTTCTCAGATGAGTATATATAATAGCTATCAGAAAAATTGCAAATACTTGCATACATGCATACAAACAATGAAAAATTGAAATAAAAAAACTTAGCTTCTGATGGCAGAATTCCTTGGCATTATTCCTGCAGGTTGCTTACATTTTCTCCATGGCATGAAAAATCTGGTTTGGCCATGTGCATCCAGGAAACTTTCACTTTGATGAAGCCTGCCAATT
This sequence comes from Macrothele yani, assembly GCA_039090855.1. Classification (NCBI taxonomy): domain Eukaryota; kingdom Metazoa; phylum Arthropoda; class Arachnida; order Araneae; family Macrothelidae; genus Macrothele; species Macrothele yani. The sequence continues at coordinate 1,398,795 of CM077022.1, read as the reverse complement.
ACGTGCTTTTCTGCGTTGAGCTTCTTCTGCCTTCCTAACTTTTGCTTTTGCATTTAAATTTCTTAGCCGTACGGGTTCTAACATATAACTTTATCACTTCTGTAGGAGCATCTGGAAACCTCTGACAAATTTTCACACATAGTTTGTGTACAATCTTGTGTTCTTGGGATAAAGAGTCATGCCCATGCACTTCTGCAAACATCAACTCCAACTGGCTAACTTTCTCCAACCATGGATCTGATGGAACAAGCAGGCCACCTCGTGAAAGGGTATCAATCCAGCCAACAGGTACTGATTCTGTAGTTGATGGTGGATTAAGTAGCTGGCCAGTTGGCGTACCCAGCGAACGGTCATATTTTCTTCCTCGGTAAGCTATGTAACCTGCAAGGTAACGAAAGCCTTCTACAGAGCAATCAGAGCCAAAGGGAGTAGCAGGTGGCACTTGAATACCTGAAGAGTCTTGTAGTGTAATATCCCGAATCTCAGTTTCACCTTCAATCATTGTCAGGGGTTCTGACATATCAGGTAAAACGGCACTAAACAATTGAGATGTCAAAAAGTAATCATCACCACCACCACCTTGCGCAACAGGAGCAGCACTTGAAAATGGAATGTCACTTACATTGGCACCTAGAAGCAAAAGACGCAAACGGGATTTCACTTCTGTAGGCAACGGATGATCATAGAAGTGGCCAAGCCCACGTATTTGTGAAAAAAAATTTCAAGGCAGTCTTGATTGAGTCGAGCAGTTAGGATGTATTTTATGTTCAGAGGTTTCAGGTCAGTGAAGAGTCCCAGTAATGAGCGAATGGTTGTAATGAATCCTTTCTGAAAGGGTAACAGATGTGTTACATTACCTACCTTCATTCCTCGGATGCATGCATGCAGCTGTCGTAGAATCCTCTCTTGCGTTTCACGATGAGTTCCAAATCCACATGCCAGACACTTCTCATCTGTAGGCTTTCTTGAATTTAGCACATCAAACGAGTCGTTCAGAAGCTGAACAAATTTCGCGACGTGTTCTTCATGTGGCATAAGAAAGCGTATTCCTTGTGCAATGTGGTTCGAAAAGAGCTGAGTTCCCAAATATACACGTTGGCAGTCACGGCCCTTCACACTAATGTGATGAGGTGACAACTTGGGGCATATCTTCATCTCACTGCAATCCAGAGTAAGGAGCTATTCAATAGTAGCTTTCGTAATTTTATTACCTGGAAGTGTTAGTCCATCATCGAGAAAATGATTTCTTAGCAGCTGGTAAAGGTGTGGAACATCTGCAAACTCCCAAACTCTTTTATTTGGTATTTGAGGATTGGGGAAGCATGTGTTTGTGTGTGTTACTTGTAATTCCTTCCATACAGCACGACCTTATTAATACCAGTATTATTGCTTGTGGGAAGGTGTAGTGTAGGTACTGCATCAGGCTTCAACACTTTCCTGCTAGTTAACCCAAGTAACTCTGCCTTTAAGTCACGCTGGTAGTTATCCTGTGTGAAATGTTCAGAACACACTCTTGCATTGGAAACTTTGAAGGAATCCTTACGCTTACATTTCTGAATCCACAATTTTTGTAGTAATAAATCCTTGGTAAATACATGGTACGAAATGTCAGTGTTCTTGGTTTTCCTAATTTTCGTAGTACAACAGGCCACTGCACAACCCGGTATTATTGCGTTTCTTACGAAACACAGAAGCAATGAATTTCAGTGATAAATACGTGTAAATATCAAAACAAACAAAACATAAACATAAAACTATACGATACAAACTTCAAGCGGTTGAAAATCTATTGCGTTAATAGAGAAAACTCCAGCACACCAATTGTAAACAAACAGGGATGCAAGAAGGCGAAAGACTGAGCGTCCAGCGTCCACACCTACGTCATGCGTGGCTTCAAAATAACCGCGTCTCATACTGCGCAGCCCAAGCGGAACCCTCCTGGTTATTACCACATCTTGTGATTTCTGCACGAAGTTATTCACGATTTTTAAGGGATTTTGCCGCAAATTAAAGTTAGTAACTTTAGTTACCATTTCTTATCTTATGGGACTTGCGGCAAGGACATTCTATCGTTTTCGACGAAGATTAGCTCTAGAAACAACAGACCTCAATTTCTCATTGAATTGCAAGGACTTGGTTGTAGCACCTAGATATTTAGTTTTTAATTGTCAACCTGTTTCAAGGGTGAATGCTACCGTTTCCGTTTTGGCCATTGCACAAATCAAGAGACTGTCGTCGGATATAAGACTGAAACGTGGGCTGATTGACTTTCATAACCGTAAATTTTATCTAGCTTATTCCCACTTGAACAAAACAGCACATAAAGTTATCATGGACCGATTACTTATTAAGTTTTTATCTTCTATAGACAGAGAGGCCAAACAATTTGAATCTAGACATATTGAAAAACTTAGAAATTTGGTATCGGATGAAATGGATTCTAGAAAATTTCAACGGAGACCAGACAGTGACGTTCATCAACATCAGCAGCATTTAATCTATCTCAATCTAAGTTCTTATCAACTCAACGATTTGCAAGTTTCAGCGTTACAAAAAGGGCCAAAATACGCTTACCCTAAAACACTTATCAATAAACTCCTAGTAATACCTCAGATTGAAAATATTGTGTGTGCCCTACCTAACACAGAACAAGACCAAGTTAGGCTTAAATTCGCTGAAGCCATCTCAAAGCAAATGTCAAAATTTGAAGTTCGAAGACTTAAATCTGAATTGGCCCAATTTAGACAGCTACATGATCAGTCCGGTATTGCAATAGTGACAGAAGACAAAACTAAACCAATTGTCATTATGAATGCTGATGATTGCTGGTGTCCAAAGTTCTGGAAGCAATTGCGAAAATACCACACCGTATCATTAAGACGGATCATACTGTCGGGGCACTTAGTAAACTGAAAAACAAAGGAAATCTTCCCACTTGGTTCTCACGAGCATTACACCCTCCTAATGGTCCACGAATTCCAGAATTGTTTGGGAAGATAAAAGTATATAAAGCGGGATTACCTATTCGGCCTCTTGTTTCAGGATATGCCAATCCTTCAAGACCTCTCAAAAAGGCACTGGCAACTTTTCTAACACCTCTAACCAAATCATCGACTTATTCAATAAGCAGCTCCACAGAAGTAGTAAACAGGATTCAGAACTATGCACCGACAAGCTCTCCGTTTGTTTTTGCTTCACTGGATGTCGTTTTACTCTTCACAAGTGTCCCAGTGAAACGTGCTCACGAAATTGTTCTGTGTAAATAGTTTTGCCCAACGCCAGAGGTACAAGCTATTTTAAGTGCCTTACGATTGGTTTTTAAAAGAACATACTTCAAGTTCCAAAGCAGAATTTATCAGCAGACTGAAGGAGCTCCCATTGTTCACCAAATCTCGAGGAGCGAGTTATCCAAATATAACTTTAAATCATAGTCTGTATCTTCGTTACATTGACGACATTCTCATTTTTTGAACACATGGTCAAAACTCTGTTTATAAATTTTCCGAAGCAGTGTTATTAAAAGGTTGACCGCATCAATTTCACTATCGAACTTAAGCAAAATTACTCTTTACCTTTTTTTGGACTTGTTGCTACAAAGAGATGATACCACACAGACACTTTCATATCCTGTTTACCGGAAACCAACTGCATTCCCTATTTTCATTCCATTTCACTCAGCATACCCCCCATCATACAAGTTTTCTTCTTTTGCATTTTTAATCCGAAGGAAGTATAATCATTCCTCCAGTAATGCGGCAAAACAGCGTGAACTTAATAAAATTATGGACATAGCTAGAGACCATGGGTACTCTATGGACATGATACACCGAATTCATAGGAAAATAAGAAGTTCCGCAAGTACCACATTGATAAAAGAACCAAATACAAGGAAATATATTGGTTCGATTGATTATGCTCTAGGCATAATTAACATTCTAAGGAATGCTTGTAAGAAATATAGTTTGGAGTTTGGTATTAGGACAAAAAAACTATTATTAGCTGTAAGAAAAGACCGCGATCCAGTTCCAAACGACAACAGGCATGGAGTTTATAAAATTCCTTTGAAAGCTGTGGATACAGTGGACGTAGACCAAATTTATGTAGGTTCCACAATGAGGTCTTTACGAATTCGATTGAAAAAGCACAAATACAACGCAAAACCTTTCTCAGATTCAACTGCTCTTTCACGTTTCTTGAAACAAGGAACATACATACCTCTATGGGATGAATACTATGTCATATCCAGTCATAATACTAAAACTTCAACTTTGTTTGCAGAAAGTTTGTACATATTTAACAACTCTTCAGTGTGCTTGTAACGTACCAGGAGATGTGACGTACCTGCCAGCAGGACGCACACGACATAAAGGCAGATAGGAATCAGAACAAATGTCCGCGTAGCTTAATTGGTAGAGCAACTTATTCCGGAATGAGTGGACCCGGGTTCGAACCCCGGCTCGGATAAAAATGACGGAGAAATTTACTTCGTTATATGCTGTAACGAAGACTTGCCAAAAATTATTCCCTTACCTTGGAAGTCAATTTTTTAAAGAAAATACAACAACCATGAAAGACCTTTCATTTTATTAAATGTATAACTGTCTCGAATCCCTCCCCACAACCCCACTGGTAACACTCTCCGAAAAGCCCCAGGGAATCGCATCAGTATCAAGACACATGCCCACTACGTCTATGACTCATTGGTGTTGTATATACACTGCTGTCCACCCAAAATGCAACACCAAGAAGGACACGAGATAGCAAAGCTAGATTTACTGGACACATAACAACAGATACAAAGATGAAACGATTGAGCTTACAGGCCCGTGCGACTTGCGGAACACGCAGACATCAATAGTTCGTGTGGCTCCCCATGGCTGGCAATAACGGCCGCTACACGCCGCGGCATCGAACGAAAGAGGCTTTGGATGTGGGCTTGAGGTATGTCGGCCCAGGCTGCTTCCACACGTTGCCACAGTTCATCAGGCGTAACCGCGGGTGGTGCTTGCCGGGCCACTCGGTTGCCGATCAGCGACCAGACGTGTTCGATGGGCGACATATCGGGAGAACAGGCGGACCACGGCAGCAGTGACACCTGGTGGGCCGTGAAGAATTGTTGCACGATGCGTGCCACTTGCGAGCGCGCATTGTCCTGTTGAAACGTAGCCGCTGGCAAGTCCTGCAGGTAAGGAAGGATTACAGGCTCTAAAACGTCGGAGATGTAGCGGTGGCTGTTGAGTGTACCGGCGATGCGTACCAGAGGGGTGCGGGTGTCATATCCAATTGCGTCCCAAATCATAACGCCAGGTGACGGACCGGTATGGCGATGCATAATGCAGGCGTCATACAGTCTCTCGCCGCGGTGCCGCCACGAGCGGATCCAACAATCGTGGTGTTGCAGGCAGAAGCGGGATTCGTCGGAGAAGACTGTCGTGCCATTCCGTAGTCCAGGTGTGGCGTTCATCAGCCCACTGTCGCCGCACTTGCCGGTGGTGTAACGTCATTCGTAATCGGAGCAATGGACGCCGTGCGACAAGTCCCCGCTCCTGCGGACGACGTCGAACGGTACGTGTTGGCACAGGTTGTTGCGCAACACACCCTAATTCCTGCGCTAACGTTCGTTATGTGGCGGTGCGAGCCGTCAATGCCCGCCGCACAACATGCCGGTCCTCTCGTTCGGTGGTGTGCCGCGGCTGCGGCAATAGCTCACGTGTGTCCGTCCGTCCCTCCTGCACCCACCGAATCCATACTCGCCTCACTGTGGCTGGATGTCGTCCCACACGGGCGCCGATGTCTCGGTACGATAAACTGCTGTCGCGATAAGCCACTATTTGTCCTCTGTCGAACTCCGAAACGTGCTGGAATGACTGCCGTATTCTGCGACGAGGCATCAGGAAGCTTCCCACGCACAGGTCCGGCAGCACAACACACTTCCACTACTTACACTTCCCGCCTTCTGTGCACCCTTCTTATAGTGCTTGTCGGTGGCGTGCCGGGCGCACATGATTTGCATATGTCCTGCGATGCTAATCGTTTGCATGTCCTCTAGCGGGCGATGCATGCTGCGAATTTCAGGCCAATCAGATGCTTCCTTCTTAGTGTTGCATTTTGGGTGGCCAGCAGTGTATAAAAAGCTGCAGCATTTTTATTTTAGAAGTTTACACACTATCATATGATTTTAACTTTAACCTGATGATGTGCCAGTCGCTGGCCCGAAAGATCGATCTCGTGTGATGTTTAACAAATATTCATACTTTTATTGTTACTTCATAGTGTAATTATAGTGATTCTCATCACGCACGTTGACTCAGTGGTCGAAGTGGCACACAGCTACTTCCGGTATGGTGTCGACTACAGATCCACATAGTATAAATAGGAGGTTTCGAAAGAAATACATACCATTCCACTAATGATTTTTGTTTTTTTTGTAATAAAAGATTAATGTAATATATAATATTAAAAAAATCAATGTAATAATTAAAAAAACCTTCATTGAAGAGTTTGTGGTCTCTTTTAGTCCCAGCTGCTAATCATTTATCAATTTTATCCGTTAAAAATGTCATTTGCTGATTTTTGCATTAAACTTTGTGCTTTCATCCTAATTTCTTTACGTAATTTGTGACGGGTTTATAATTTATTACACACCGGGATGGTAAATAATGTTTTTTAACTGCCGGTATGCTCACTACCGGTATGCCATACCGGCCCACTTCGAACACTGCTTTGACCCAAGACTATGTTCAATATCGTGCCGAGACGGCGTTATTACCACATCTATCGTGTCCACAATTAGCATTAATTTCCACCATCAATCTCTACACACCGCTGCTTCTCAAAACATTATTTATATCGTTCCGTGTTCTTATCTCAGACATCCACACGTCATTCGTTCTGACATCAGGGTGTTGGCAAACATGCTCTAGCGAGAGAGAAGATATCCCGTTAAGTTTGAAAAATGCTAAGGAGAACGAACTAAAATTTACATAGAGAAGCACACTAAAATGAAAAGTTAAATTAGAGTATACGTCACAATATAAAATGGTGTCCAAAATGAGCGTGACAAATATAAATTCGAGTATATGTACAAAACCAGACGACCGATTGTAAAGATTTTTCAGAGACATGTGTTATGTTGCAATGCTCACGGGTGTGAGATTGCCACATCTGAAGCTCAGAAAACTAGGAAAGACAGTTGTCGGAATCAAAATATTTTCTTAATTCATTAGTTATTTTTATGTTTATCTAAGTCAGAAAGGGATAAACAAAAGGGGGAATCAAAGAGAATAAAGTAGTAAAGGGCAGTGCCCAAAGTAGCCGGAGTTAGGCATTTCGATATTTAATTATTGCTTTTTTTTTTTTTTTTTTTTTTGTATTTCCCAACTAAAAAGTTTAATTCGGAAGCAGGCAGTCGGAAAAATTCTTTCAAATTCATTTTTCTTTCATTTCATATTTCATCTACCCGCGGAAGGTGAGGGGAGAATGTTGGAGATATTCCAGATAGGGATTTGCTAGCTATACACCAGCAAGAGCGTCAGCGAAGGCGTGCTTTCCCCGAGAAAACCCCCAAAATCTTGAGTAGGAGTCGGGGCTAACAACACCACCACGGATGGCGGTAAGGATGGGGAGGGGTGGGGGGACGGAAGCTCTCCTGCTCGTTGCAAGGTGGCTCTCATCATATCCTCGGGAACGGAGAATATTTAGGCGCACCGGGTCCGAATACCTGGCAGATGCGCGGAATGGGTTTCTCGGGCTATGATTGGACGAATTCAAATTGCATCCTGCGGACCAAGTTTTGTCTACCAAGCCAGAATCAGAAAACTTGAATAGCTTTGATTGCCAGGACCAGGCATTGCGCGACAAAACCTGGAATATTAATTTGGCAGTATGGGTCCAGGATGGAGAAATTAATGTCCTGCGCTGCGCCAGGTGCGTAGGCAGCCATAAACTGGTAGGCGGACGGACGGACGGACGTCGGATTGTCTGGGAGCAAGCGAATGGCAGGTATACTGCGACCTCTCCTAATGAATCATAGATGCAAAATTATGGATTTGACCATTCGAACGATGATGGGAGGTAACAAATTTAGGGAATAATCTTCACCCGCGTTTCGGATTGGCCAAGGGTAGAAACAACAGTTCAAAGGAACAATGATCTTGTGATACAACGGAATATGAAGTCGGAAAGAAAAATCTACAGATGAGGGCAGAACGGTTTTCTGATTTCGAAGGCGAGTGGAATGTAAGTATCTCTCCTCTACATACGAGTGATGAATAAGCTTTGCTTCCGTTACGGGGAACTTTGGCAGAAAGGCGCGAGACACCCGTCTCGTACTTGGCAAAAATACCGGCCCAATCACTCAGGGAAATGTACATCCCTCATAACGGCTCTTAGCCGAGATTCGGTGGAGAAATAGCCATGCAAAAAAAGACACAGTGGACGAGGACATTTGAGATTGTCTACAGACCCAGCATTTAGTTTTAGAGTAAATTAGGCAACGCAGTGAAAGGACTATAATAATGATACTTTGATTAATACAAGGACTGTCAAATTATTACTCGAAGGATACCGTAACCCCTGAACCCGCGGCAGACGACGGAAATCGACGAGGGAATCAAGCTAATGATGATTTCGCCACTTTAAAATGGAATTAATGGCTTTTTATATATATACAGGGTGATTCCTAAAGTCCTAAGTCACCTCAATAACTTGGGAACAAAGACAGCTAGAGCTATGGAAGTAAGGTATTGTATAGTAAAACAACCATGCGCTGTCGGGTGAGAGTGACTGCAGCGCCCCTAGTGGCAAAATGGGGAAGTTAGCACTCCTGTCTCAGAAACTATGAGAGATACGGAAAGAGATAAATTAAAAATACAAATGGAGTACATTGGTCGTATTTAATGCAACAGCGGTACTTACATAACGTTGCGTTTTACGTAAATAGGGTTCAATATGGCCACCATCTGCTGCAATACACATTTGAATGCGAGACAGAACTTCCCGTTGTATGTTCGCCAGCATAACAGGTGTCAAGTTCTCACACGCAGCGACGATACGAGTCGGAGATCGTGGAGACTCGTCGGTTCCACCCTGTACACGTGATCCTTTAGGTAACCCCAGAGGAAGAAATCTATGGGAGTTATATCCGGGAGTCGTGGAGGCCACGCTACGGCACCACCATAACCGATGATCTGTTGCCCGAAAGTGTTGGGCAGGAAGTGCTGTACCGGTGTTGGTTGATGTGCCGGAGCGCCGTCATGCTGAATCTATAATGAGCGTACATCTTGCAGAGACAGATCATCTAACCACTCAGGTAATGTGCTTTGTAACAGCTGCAGGTGTCTTCGTCCATTTAATGCGCCCTCATAGAACACAGGCCCAATACAAGTCGGTCCTTCCAGATGCCACAAAAGACATTGACCGACCAGCGCACCCGATGCCTCATTTCCCGTGTAAAAATTGGATTCTGATCTGTCCAGTAATGGGTCGTTTGTTTGTTCAGCATCTCGGCGCGTGTGAACCGCGCCTCGTCAGCCCAAAGGATGCTTGATAGAAAGGCCGCATTTTCCCCCACGGTGTTCGTTACAAAATTGCACCAATCTAGACGTCGTTGGTTATCCCCTGGCATCAGTACGTGCAGCGGTACTGTACGGCACGGGTGGGCACCGTGCTTATGCAAAATGTTCCACACACGGGATTGTGATAAGCCACATGCCATACTGACTTCCCTCGTACTGGTGTGTAGGTTGGCCAAAACGTATGCCAGAACATCGACTGGTTGCACATCCCTACCCATTCCGGTGGGTCGGCCCAAACGGGGACGCGCTGCAATACTGCCTGTCTCTCGTAGTCGTCGAACCGCGCGACTGATGGTCCACGCTGTCGGCGATGGGTGAGTCGGAAATCGTAAGCCATACTGGCGGGTGACGGATCACTTTGTCCGTGTTCATTTCGTCCACGCTCACTTCGTCCAGTTCATTTCGTCCAACGTTCACTTTGTCCACTGTTCACTTCGTCCGCTGTTCACTTAGTCCAATGTTCACTTCGTCCACTGTTTATTTCGTCCACCGTTCACTTTGTCCACGTTCATTTCGTCCTTAGAATAAATTGAATATCGTGGAATTTTTTTGTTTTCATGGAGTTTTTGTTATAGGCAGAAGAAAAGGTCAGTGGATATTGCTTGCAAGCGATTTTTTCCTGTCTGAGTTTCTCGATTAAAATATAACGATTTTAAATGTTATTTAAAATAAAACAAGGAACTTAACTCTGAAGAGCATTTTATCTCTTTTGTGTGGTACGATGTCAATCACTACAGCATGACTCACGGTATGTTCGGAAATGGACTATAAGGAGGGATTTTTTAATAACGCTGCGCTTTTACTTAGGCACTAAAAATTACTATGCCTCATGTATAGGCCTTTTGAAAGTTTTTATTCTGCCGATGTCATATTCATAACGGTTACCAATCGACTCAAGGTAATAATATTGCGCTTTTATTTAGGCACTAAATATTATTTCAGATGTCCTAGGCCGTGGCCTTTTTCACAGTTTTTATTCTAATCACGTCATATTCATAATATTTACTTATGAAATCAAGGTAATAATACTGCGCATTTGCTCAGGCACTAAATATTATTTCATAATCCCTAGGCCTAGGCCTTTTTTACAATATTTATTCTACGGATGTCTTATTCATAATGTTTATGTATCAAGTCAAGTTAATAATATCACGCTTTTGCTCAAGCGTTAAATATTTTTTGGCCTAGGCCTAGGCGTTTTTCCCTTTTTTTATTTTAAGTACGTCATATTCCTAACATTTTCACATCAAATTAAGGCAATAATATTGCGCTTTTGCTCAGGCACTAAATATCATTTCATAGGCCCCAGGCAGAGCCCTTTTTTCAGTGTTTTTATTCGAAGTACGTCATATTAATAACATTTTCATGTCAAATTAAGGTAATAATATTGCGCTTTTACTCATGCACTAAATATTATTTTATAGGCCCTAGGCCTAGGCCTTTTTCACAGTTTTTATTCTAACCATGTTGTATTCATCACGCTTACATATCAAGTCAAGTTATAAATGTTGCACCTTTACTTTAGCTCTAAACATTAATTAATAAATTTTAGGCCTTTTTAACAGTTTTTGATCACATTTGCATAACATGTCAAGTTATTAATATTGATCTTTTACTTAGGCATAAAATATTAATTACTAGGCCTAGGACATCGGTATAATAAACACAGTTAAGAGGTCCTAGGCCTAAGGCCTATGAATTATTATTTAGCGCCTAAGTAAAAGCGCAATATTACTAAATTTTATGTCATGTAAACGTAATGAATATGACATCCGTGGAATACTGTGAAAAAGGACTAGACCTGGGGCCTATGAAATAATATTTAGTGCCAAAGTAAAAGCGCAGTATAATCAACTTGAGTTGTACGTAAACATTATGAATACGACATCCGTAGAATAAATATTGTAAAAAAGGCCTTAGCTTAGGGATTATGAAATAATATTTAGTACCTGAGCAAATGCGCAGTATGATTACCTTGATTTCATATGTAAATGTTATGAATATGACGTAATTAGAACAAAAACTGTGAAAAAGGCCACTGCCTAGGGCATATGAAATAATATTTAGTGCCTAAATAAAAGCGCAATATTATTACCTTGAGTTGATAGGTAGACGTTATGAATATGAGATCCGTAGAATAAAAACTGTTGAAACGGACTAAGCCTAGGGATTATGAATTAATATTTCGTGCCTCAGTAAAACCACAATATTATTATTACCTTGAGTGGATACGTAAACGTTTTGAATATGACATCGGCAGAATGAAAACTGTCCAAAGGGCCTATACATGAGGCATAGTAATTAGTATTTAGTGCCTAAGTAAGTAAAAGAGAATTATGAATAACTTGGCATCTTATGTAAATATTTAGTGCCTAAATAAAAGTGCAGCTTTATTAAAAAATTCCACCTTAAAGTCCTTTTCCGAACATAGCGTGAGTCATGCTGTAGTGATTGACATCGTACCACACAAAAGAGTTAAAAAGCTCTTCAAAGTTAAGTTCCTTGTTTTACTTTAAATAACATTTAAAATCGTTATATTTTATTCGAGAATCTCAGACAGGAAAAAAAATCGCTTGCAAGCAATATCCACTGACCTACCTTTTCTTCTGCCAATAACAAAAACTCCATGAAAACAAAAAAATCCACGGTATTCCATTTATTCTGAGGACCAAATGAACGTGGACAAAGTGGACGGTGGACGAAATAAACAGTGGACGAAGTGAACACGGACCCATACTGGCGTGGCGCTTCCCTCGCGTTGGTCCGAATTCTCCATACAGCCGTACCATCCCGCAATACTGTTCATTCGAATAGCCTGCCATGCTCGTTCTTTACCCGATACTCACGTTACGAATGACATAGCTGTAGGTGCTCAGCGTCATTTTCTTGTAGGACTTACGTCCACAGGGAGGAGAGTTTAGGTCCCAGCCACCTACAGCGAGATCGCCTTTTGGGCAGGACACAGAAACGGAAGGAATGAGAGCAAGTCTAGCGACTTTGACAGAACAGTTTGTAGTGAGATTAGAGCACAGTAGATGGCGCCACCGTACAAGTACGATATTGCACATAGAGGGGTGAGAGAATTTCAGGTGGGGTATAGGAAAGGATACCCATTTAACCTGTGGGTCCAGCCTGGGGGCCGTCACTTAACGTGCTCGTCCGATGCACGGCGGATATTCAACGATTGTTAGTAAATCACACCATCTCTGAAAGATCAGCCCAGGCTTGAACCTGGGGACCCAGCATCGATAGTCTGAAACACTAACCACTAAGCCATCCGCGGCTCCGAATGGCATAGCTCCTGACCGACGATCCTTTATACATTGCCACGCCGCGCCTGATACGGCAGGTGACGCGTTATGTCACACCAGAATTTGCATATGACATTCTTAGGTGTGCAATCGAATACGTCATACATTTCTCTCTGCTAGACTGGTCCTGCGACAACGACACGAACCGGCTTCGCACAAGTTCGCGTTTCCAGCCTTCTACTTACCCCAGCCGTTTCTACCATATATCGTTTCCTACTAATTTGTTGATACTCTACAAGTTTCTCCTGGATCTCTTTCCCGTATCTCTCATGGTTTCCGAGATAGGAGTGCTAACTTCCACATTTTGCCACTAGGGGCGCTGCAGTCACTCTCATCCGATAGCGCATGGCTGTTTTACTATACCATACCTTACTTCCATAGCTCTACCTGTGTTTGTTCCCAAGTTATTCTGGTGACTTAGGACTTTAGGAATCATCCTGTATATGTACAGCCTTCTACTTACCCCAGCCGATACAAGTATATATTAATAGCGTGTGTAATATATATATATATACAAGTATATATATTACAAGTATATATATCTTTTTGTTGATGCAAAAAAGAAGAGAGATGAGAACAACTAAAGAAGATGTGACTTCCAAAGTGGAATATATAGAGCTATGCAAGACAGTAAGAAAAAGTATCACTGAAGACGTAAGGAAATTCAACTGTGAACTAGTGAGGAAAGCAATTGAAAACAACCAAAGCCTAAAGATAGCAAAGGGACATCTTAGTAAGGGAAGAAAACAGATTATGGCACTGAGAAAAGAAGATGGTTCTGTAACAAGAAATAGAGGCGAAATTTTGACAAGAGTGAAAGATTTCTACTCCAAATTATATGAAAGGGATGATATATGCACTCCAGACATCATGAAAGATACCAGTACCAGAGTTCCTCCAGTCCTTCCAGCAGAAGTTGCACATGCAATCAAGAACATGAAGCGAGGAAAAGCTCCAGGAGAAGATGGAATTACTGTAGACATCATACAAGAAGCAAGTGGAGAAATCGAAACAGTACTCGCCCAAATTTTCACTCGATTCCTTAATGAAGGAAAGATTCCTGAGGATTGGAACACCGCTACAATGATCCTGCTACATAAGAAAGGTGACATTGAGGATCTCGGAAACTACAGACCTATCAGCCTCCTATCAGTAGTTTATAAAATCTTTACTAAAGTTCTTTCACACCGCTTGAAGGTAACACTGGACATGGCTCAACCGAGAGAACAAGCTGGATTCAGGAGTGGCTACAGCACAATAGATCATATCCACGTGCTGAGAGAACTAATTGAAAGAGCGAGGGAATATGAACTTCCATTGTGCATGGCTTTTATCGATTATGAAAAAGCCTTTGATTCGGTGAAACCATCAGCAGTTACAATGGCTCTGAAAACCTGCGGTATTGAAGATGCATACATTAATATTATTAATAACATCTATGAAAATGCAAGTGCAAAGATTAGGCTGTTTGAAAATACAACACACGTAAAAATTGGAAAGGGAGTGAGACAAGGTGACACCATATCTCCGAAGCTCTTTAATGCCACATTGGAGGGTGTTTTTCAGTCGCTGAGCTGGGAAAACAAGGGGATAAAGATTAATGGAGATTATCTAACCCACCTTCGCTTTGCTGATGACGTAGTCATTTTTGCAACTACCCCATCAGAGCTGCAGAGTATGATCCAGGAACTTGCTGACAAGAGTAAAGAAGTGGGATTAAAAATGAACTTTCAGAAGACAAAAGTGATGTTCAATGCTTTTACAAGAAATGAAGATTTATCGATTGATGGAGAAAAGCTGGAGATAACAGACACGTACGTTTATCTTGGACAGCAGATATCAAGTGAGGGTCACATTGATGAAGAAATTAATCGGCGTACAAAACTTGCCTGGAGAGCTTTTGGAAGAAACAGCATAATTTTCAAGAGCAATATGCCATTATGTCTTAAAAGAAAAGTGTTTGATCAATGCATCCTTCCAGTGCTTACGTATGGTGCAGAGACGTGGACCTTAACTAAAAGAGACATACAAAGGCTGCAGACAACTCAAAACAGCCATGGAGAGGTGCATGCTTGGTGTAACCAGGAGAGATAAGAAGAGGAACTCGTGGATCCGAAAAATGACAAGAGTGGAAGACATCATGATCAGAGTTAAATCCCTGAAATGGCAATGGGCTGGACATACTGCCAGAAGGACAGATCATCGATGGACAGCCGAAATTTTAGATTGGATTCCAAGGGACAGGAAAAGACCCAGAAGAAGACCACATGGGAGATGGGTGGATGAAATTCGAAAGTATGCAGGGGTGACATGGAGGAGACTGGCACAAGACAGACCGTTGTGGAGGAAACTTGGGGAGACCTTCGTCCAGCAGTGGATTGATAATGGTTGACAATGATGATGATGATGATATATTACACACGCTATTAAGAACATGAAACGGGGCAAAAACTCCAGGAGAAGATGGAATTACCGTGGACATTACACGAGAAGCAAGTGGAGAAATCGGAACTAGACTCGCCGAAGTTTGCACTAGATGTATAAATGAAGGAAAGATTCCTGAGGATTGGAACGATGCTGCGATTATCCTGCTACATAAAACAGGTGATACTGAGGATCTCAGGAACTACATGCCCATCAGACTCCTATCAGTGGTTTGTAAAATCTTCATTAGGGTTCTTTCATATCGCTTGAAGGTAACACTGGACATGACTCAACCGAGATAAAAAGTTGGATTCAGGAGTCGCTACAGCAGTACAGATCATATCCATGTACATAATGGAAGTTGATATTTCATCGTACTGAGACGAAACTAATACTGTACTGAGAGAGAACTAATTGAAAGAACGAGGGAATATGAATTCCCATTATGTATGGCTTTTATTTATTATGAAGAGGCCTTTGGTTCCGAGAAACCATCAGCAGTTACGTCTTTGGAATACTGCTGTATTGAAGATGCGTATAATAACATTATTAATAACTTGTATGAAAATGCAAGTGCAAAGGTTCGGCTATTTGAGGATACAGCACCAATAAAAATTGGAAAGGGAGTGAGACAAGGTGACACCATATCTCCCAAGCTCTTTAATGCCACATTGCAAAATATATTTCAATCGTTGAACTGGGAAAACAAAGGGATAAAGAGTAATGGAGATAATTAAACTAACCTTCATTCTGCTGATGACGTAGTGATTTTTGTAACTGCCCCTTCAGAACTGCAGAGTATGATCCAGGAACTTGCTGACGAAGAAGTGGGATTAAAAATTAACTTTCAAAAGACAAAATTGATGTACAATGTTTTTACGAGAAATGAAGATTTTGCGATTAATGGGAAAAAGCTGGAGATAACAGATACCTACATTTACCTCGGACACCAGATATCAAGCAAATGTCACGCTGATGAAGAAATTAATCGGCATATAAAACTTCGTTGGAGTGCTTTTGGAAGAAACAGCACAATTTTGAAGTGCAATATGCTTTATGTCTTAAAAGAAAAGTGTTTAATCACTGCATCCTTCCAGCGCTTACGTACGGAAGACAGACGTGGACCTTAACTAAAAAAGACATACAAAGACTGCAGACAACTGGAAGAAGTATATATATATATATATATATATATATAGCGGTTGGACAGAGTAATGTGAACACCTAGGAAAAGAAGGTTTCGCCGCCCCGGTGGCGCAGTGGTCTAAGGCGTTGGCCTCTGATCATTCGTCCGAAAGGGGTCCGGGTTCGAATCCCGGTGAGGCATGGATGTTGTGTTTGTCTTACGGCACTGGCTCTCTCCCTTCCCTGGAACCAGTGACCCTAAATTAGGGATGGGCGACTGCTTATAGCCCATTGAGTTGCTCACGGTGGTCGTTAAACCTCCAATAAAAAAAAAAAAAAAAAAAAAAAAAGAAGGTTTTACGTACCTACCAGGGTGTGGGACCACATTTGGCATTCAAAACTGCCTGAATCCTCGGAATGAACGCATACAAATCCTGGACGATGGTTAGTGGGATGTTACACCACTCTTCATGCAGAAACTGCTTCAGGTCCTTGAGTATTGCAGGAGGCGCATAACGGTATTTTACTCTGTTTTCCGACACAGACCACAGTGGCTCGATGATGTTTAAGTCTGGTGATTGGGGAGGCCAAGGAAGGTGTGAAAGTTCGTCCTCATGTTCCTCAAACCATGCCTGGACATTCCGAACTCTGTGAATTGGGGCGTGTTCGTCCTAATAGATGGCATTCACTGCAGGAAAAAATGCCTAAGCCATTGGAAGGACTTGGTATGCCAAAATGGTTTCATACGCCCTGCCAGTCATCCGTCCTTTCAAGGTGATCAGGGTACCTGCTGAAAACCACAAAATGACCTCCCAGAGCATAACAGAACCACCACCATGCACACTGTGGGGAGTAGATAGTCTGGGTTGCACGCTTCTGACGGTGTTCCCCACACGTAAAGACTTCCTGTGGTGGGGAATATTGTGAATTTGGATTCATCCGACCACATTGCACGCTTCCATGCATCGGCAGTCCACGTCACCAGAGGTTTGCAACAGCAGCTCTGCCGTGATTATCTTATTTATGTAGTTCCCTACGCACTGTTTTCGTTGATGCTAGATGCAGATTGAGCTCCGCACTCATTTTCGGCGCCGTGTCTCCTTATTACGGGTAACAATCCTATTTAATGCTCTCCTGTCTCTATCAGTCCCGGCCCTCTCTTGTGTTTCGAAGACGAGGTTTTGCCACGAACACGGTATGTTGTCATGACGCTAGAAACAGTAGCTCTCGATACCCCCACTAACCTGGCGACTGTTGTCACGGAGGCAGCAACTAGCCGGCCACCAACAATTGTCCCTCTTTCGAAGTCCGTTAGGTCTCTCATTTCGTCGTCACCCTGAAAGAAATTTTGCAACAAGACACTTTAAATGCACTTAAACAGGACCTTGAGGTTCTAAAACCAGAAAGTGGTGGATACCTTTGCGTATTGCATCGTACGCAGCTGCATTAAAAGTCAAGTCTCTGCGCGTGGTGTTCATGTTATTTTGTCCAACCCCTGTATATATGAGTGCATATTCTGCTGGTGTTTGTTGCGGTCAGAATGAGTTTTATACAAGTGTATTCGTACGAATGAATAATGAATGATGCAGAAGGACTCCGACGCCAGTAGAGCAAGCATAGTAGACTGTTTTTTTGGGATTTTTTTTTTTTTTTTGCATTTAACTTAAGAATTACAGGATTTTAATAATACTGTATGACGAACACTAAAATATTGCGGCATTTTTGGGACCTGCGGTATCCGGAGATTTCTTTATACGCATGAAACACAACGCACCTCAGATGTTAAGACTATGTCGACCTTAATCCGGGAGACAATGGCGTAGCCAGAAATTTCTTAAGGGAGGGTCTATGGGTTTGGTTCATTGGTGAAAGCCCCATATATACATATATATCGCTTTAAAGTCATACTAAATCGCCCTTCAAGGGGGGGGGGTGGAGGTCCGGACCACCCCCTTGTCTACGCCTATGCCGGGAGAACATGGTTTCGTACTCCCAGAAACATCCCCTTCCCCCTCAGTTATCAATATATCTCGAGCCTTTCACCAACGGGCCACGCGAATACCAAGGGAAACGCTACGTCGATATACACAAGTAACATTTTGCTAGCTTCTATGGAAATATGCAAATGATGGTACGTCATCCAGCTGGCAGGCATACGACTTTAAAAAGCATTGTTCTGAGTGGCGTGCGGCAATTGAATCTTGAGTTGGACTGTAGGTGGAATAATGGCTCAGTACCATCTCTTAGAAGTGGGCGGCGAACGGTAAATTGGAAGCAGAGCAATCGCAAGCTGAGGTGGCAAGAATGTGTCGAGGCAAGTGGTCCACAATCGCTGGAAACAGTTCCAGGAAACCGGAACAATAACCAGAAGCCTGGAACAAAGAAGCCCACGAGCCATAACTAGTCAAGAAGACCGGCATTTGTCTCTAAGAGCTTGCCGCCACAGCAGGGAGTCGACAGCCAGGAAACTCTCGCAGGAGCAGTCCTCCGCTACGGAAGCATCAATATCGAGGCAAACAGTTTATAAAAGATTCCACGAGGAAGGTCTGTATGCAAGAAGGCCAATGGTGAGTATGGACACCCATAGAGGGGGGCAAGAAGGGGCATTTGCCCTCCCCTGTAAATCGGGCGACTCCCTTTCTTTTCTTGGACTGAAATACAGAGATTTTCGCGATAACACTTATTCTACTTGTTAATTTTTCTGTAGAACTTTTGGATGCATGTGTATGCCGTAAAACTAGGAAAAGCGTTGGGAATTTCTAGTAAAAAAAGCGAATTTTTGTAGTAGAAAATAATGATGAAGTTTCCCATTGCACGTTGGAGAACAGTGTGCAAACGTACAGTATGGAGAAGTATGAGAAACGAAGAAATGTCGTCATCTACAGCAGCTATTCGCTGATATCTCTCAAAAGCTTTCCTACAAATTTGTCTTCAGTATATTTGTTTTCATTCTTGATAACCATTTGAGTTGTCTCTGGGGGTCTTCTGGCGGAAGCTACCCAAGTGACCAAAAGGATCAAACGAACGACAAAGAATTTTCCTTATTGTCCGAACATGCTGTCTGTATATACACTGCTCGATATTGAAATCGCTCCACCCAAAAGGAATGAGGATATAGGGATGAAATTGAGCGTGCAAATAGGAATACATATGGGTTTGTCTGGATTTTATTTTCCGCCACGTTCAGTATTTATCAGATGAGATAATGCACCACAATGGGTACGCCTCAGTAAGCGGTTGCACCGCCGCGAACGGCAATACAGGCAGCAATACGACGTGACAGTCATAAAGTTGATAGATATTGTCCTGAGGAATGGAACACCAAGCACGATTGCCTTGCTCCCATAATTCATCGAGATCGTGCGCAGGTCGATTCGATTGCAAACGACGTCCGATGTGGTCTCACAGGTTTTCGATTGGAAATAACAACACTTGGAAGATCGGGCGATCTTCCAAGTGTTTGAACATTTTTCAAACATTGTCTGGAGACCCGAGCGGTGTGTACACGGGCGTTATCTTGCTGGAAACTGGGCTTCTGTAGGCCATTCAGGAACGGTATCAAAATGGGATGCAGTACCTCGCTCACGTATCGTGCAGCTGTCAGTGTGCACGCGATACAGACAAGAGGTGACCTGCTGTCATGCGCAATAGTACCCCATATCATGATACCTGCCTGAGGGCAGTGTGGCGGTCGCCAACGAAACCAGAATCCGTCCGTGCACCAGGTTGTCTCCAGACAAGAATCCGTCGATCATCAGCACCCAGATAGAAACGGGATTCATCACCGAAGACTACAGTGGTCCATTCGTGACCCCAGTTCGCATGACTTCGGCATCAAATCAGACAAGCGCTGCGATGGCTGGCCGTCCATGGCAGTCGACGTGACTATTGCCTACTGCGCAGGTTTACCACTTGTAACCTTCGGTTTAGAATTCGGGTCGTTATGGCGAAGTTCATGGCCGATCACACAGCATGTCGAATATCGGTTGCAGTGCTTCCTGGTGACGAACAAGAGTGCCGAACAATCCGCCGGTTCAGTCGTGCTGACGTCTGTCGGACTGCACCACTGCCTCTCCGACACACGTACGAACCTTCCTGTAGCCACTGGTTCCAACAGTTCGTGCATCTCGTTGCACATGCGTAGCGATACGACGTGTAGACCAGCCCGCTTCACACATGCCTGCAATTCTTCCTCTCTGAAACACATCCAAATGGCGATTAACCTGCCTACGGGGTGTACCCAGTATTTTCGGCCTTCGCTGAACAGTTTCTCAGCACAAACAACAAATCTGTAACGTACGCGACACTTCCACCAGCGACCACACATTACCATTATTGTTGTTGCTGGCACCTTTATCTCACGAACGTGTAGCGTCATCGGCTCCGGTTTAACATCATTTGCACATCTCGAGTGGGTACACCCGCCTTGCGATTTGCATGTTTGCAGCACACCTCTTTCTGGATGAGGAAAGTTCTATGTCGAGCAGTGTATATATAATTTCATTCATCCATCTATTTTATATAAATTTTGGGGTCTGGTTCGGAATAAATAAATTTATGTGTTGAGAGTGTGGTAAAAACAAGAAGGCACAGTAGAAATTTGCCTATGGTGTTTGTATATATGCAAACTTTCACTGCTTGCCCCCTCCTGAAAACTAGGCTAGGGGCGCCTATGATGGTCTCTATCCCACTCGCCACATCGCAAAGAAGGGTCCGTCTGAATTGGGCCTGACAACATCACCCCTGGACCCCTGATCAATGGGCATGCGTTTTCTTCAGTGACGAGCCGCAGAAGAGCCTGAACACGGAGTCTCGATGTGTGTACATTTGGAGAGAGGCGGGAGGCCGAAATCTTCCCTGCAACATTAGGAAAATTGGCCACTACGGTGGTGGAGGACTCCTGGTTTGGGGTGGCATCGTGGTGGATGGACGCACACCTCTGCACGTGTTTCCAGGAGGCTACCTGACTGCTATACACTACAGGGAGGACATCCTAGAGCCATATGTACGGTTTTTCAGTGTAGCTGTTGGCTCTCAGTTCCCTTTTACGGACGACTAACTTTACTACCCGGCTTTGCCCGGTACAGAATGTAAGGAATCTGTGGAATCAAACGGACCAAAAGCGTTACGAATTATTTAACACGCGTCCAGGAGACACAGCATTAGAACACTGACTGAAAAAATTCGTTAACAATTTGTTATCGACGATCAAATGCATCACGTGCTTTCAGTTTCAGACGTCTTTGAGGGCCGAATCTCTGGGATAAAAAAGTTAAAAACTTATCTTTGCGAATATTTTATGAAACTGGCTGAAATTTTAATGAACACCATAAATCGTTAATAGGAACATGATCTCCAAATTTCGCCTGAATCGGTAAATAACTTTTTAAATTAGCCGTCAAAACTTTATTAACCGTTTCTGCGTATATATTTCTGTTTACCGATGAATTAAAAATTCCATGCCTATTTTAAAAAGTTTTGACCGGATTCCGGTGAAATTTTGAGTGATTCCTCTTATTACCAATTCATGGTGTTGATAAAAATTTCAGCCCGTTTCGTTAAGATTTCGCAAAGTTCGTTTTTGTATTTTTTTATGCACAGTTAGTTCTCAAAGAATAGAAACACCTGTGGATGAATGCAGTCACGTGCTTTCAGATTTGGAACAGATAACGATGACGTAGCAAACGATGCTGACTTTATTGATTAGCTTGTTAATTAATTCATAACTCGCGAACGGAACAACTTAGAGATCTTAAAATAGTTGCGTTGACCTAGAAATTCCAGTATTAATAAGCAATGCAAATTTCACGATGCCACAGTTCGGCGTTCGAGAGTTTTTGCTGCTTCAGACAAACAGACGTTTTGTGTTTTATATATAAGATAACACCCATCACCATAGGTATCGGCTAGTCGACGAATACCTGGAGAGTGAGGATATTCACAGTATGGAATGGCCCACAAGATTTCTGTACCTGAAGCGATAGATCATGTCTGGGATATCATGGGAAGTTGCAAGCCAGCGGCCTCCTCCCCCAGAACCCTCCTGGGACTCCGACTTACCCTGGTGGAGGAGTGGCACTTATATTGTCCCAAACTGTCATTCAGAACCTCGTAAACAGCATGACGGCTCGTTGTGCGAGCTGTACCACTGGCACAATGAAGTGTGGGGTAACCACACTTCCTTCGAAATCCGTGCTACTTGCTGCATCATTTTTGGACTGCCATGCTGTCAGGCGCATGCTTCCTCCTCATGCGATAATAATCATTCCTTTTCTGTTGCGTTATCGCTATATGTTATGTCCGTACGAACTGCCATTAAATTCTGTCGTTGGATTTTGCGTTATTCACGATTTTGTGTGTGTCACGCTAATTTTGGACACCACTGTGTGTGCGTGTGCGTGTGTGTGTGTGTGTGTGTGTGTGTGTGTGTGTGTGTGTGCGTGTGTGTGTGTGTGTGTGATGTTTTCTCTCGGACCCCCAGTCAAAATCCAGGATGCGCCCCTGCACGCTAGTAGGTACGTTTGTCTGATCATTTGCTACTTCAGTGTGTGGATATATCATCATCATCATCATCATTGTCAACCATTATCAATCCACTGATGGACGAAGGTCTCCCCAAGTTTCCTCCACAACGGTCTATCTTGTGCCAGTCTTCTCCATGTCACTCCCGCGTATTTACGAATTTCATCCACCCATCTCCCATGTGGTCTTTTTCTGGGTCTTTTCCTGTCCCTTGGAATCCAATCTAAAATTTCGGCTGTCCATCTATGGTCTGTCCTTCTGGCAGTATGTCCAGCCCATTGCCATTTCAGTGATTTAATTCTGATCATGATGTCTTCCACTCTCGTCATTTTTCGGATCCACGAGTTCCTCTTCTTATCTCTCCTGGTTATACCAAGCATGCACCTCTCCATGCTTCTTTGAGTTGTCTGCAGCCTTTGCATGTCTCTTTTAGTTAACGTCCACGTCTCTGCACCATACGTAAGCACTGGAAGGATGCATTGATCAAACACTTTTCTTTTGAGACATAATGGCATATTGCTCTTGAAAATTATGCTGTTTCTTCCAAAAGCTCTCCAGGCAAGTTTTGTACGCCGATTAATTTCTTCATCAATGTGACCCTCACTTGATATCTGCTGTCCAAGATAAACATACGTATCTGTTATCTCCAGTTTTTCTCCATCAATCGATAAATCTTCATTTCTTGTAAAAGCATTGAACATCACTTTTGACTTCTGAAAGTTCATTTTTAATCCCACTTCTTTACTCTTGTCAGCAAGTTCCTGGATCATACTCTGCAGCTCTGATGGGGTAGTTGCAAAAATGACTACGTCATCAGCAAAACGAAGGTGGGTTAGATAATCTCCATTAATCTTTATCCCTTTGTTTTCCCAGTTCAGTGATTGAGAGACATTTTCCAATGTGGCATTAAAGAGCTTCGGAGATATGGTGTCACCTTGTCTCACTCCCTTTCCAATTTTTATGTGTGTTGTATTTTCAAACAGCCGAATCTTTGCACTTGCATTTTCATAGATGTTATTAATAATATTAATGTATGCATCTTCAATACCGCAGGATTTCAGAGCCATTGTAACTGCTGATGGTTTCACCGAATCAAAGGCTTTTTCATAATCGATAAAAGCCATGCACAATGGAAGTTCATATTCCCTCGCTCTTTCAATTAGTTCTCTCAGTACGTGGATATGATCTATTGTGCTGTAGCCACTCCTGAATCCAGCTTGTTCTCTCGGTTGAGCCATGTCCAGTGTTACCTTCAAGCGGTGTGAAAGAACTTTAGTGAAGATTTTATAAACCACTGATAGGAGGCTGATAGGTCTGTAGTTCCTGAGATCCTCAATGTCACCTTTTTTATGTAGCAGGATCATTGTAGCATTGTTCCAATCCTCAGGAATCTTCCCTTCATTAAGGCATCGAGTGAAAATTTGGGCGAGTACTGTTTCAATTTCTCCACTTGCTTCTTGTATGATGTCTATAGTAATTCCATCTTCTCCTGGAGCTTTCCCCCGCTTCATGTTCTTGATTGCATGAGCAACTTCTGCTGGGAGGACTGGAAGAACTCTGGTACCTTTCATGATGTCTGGAGTACATGTATCATCCCTTTCATATAATTTGGAGTAGAAATCTTTCACTCTTGTCAAAATTTCGCCTCTATTTCTTGTTATAGAACCATCTTCTTTTCTCAGAGCCATAATCTGTTTTCTTCCCTTACTGAGATGTCCCTTTGCTATCTTAAGGCTTTGGTTGTTTTCAATTGCTTTTCTCACTAGCTCACAGTTGAATTTCCTTACGTCTTCAGTGATACTTTTTCGTGCTGTCTTGCATAGCTCTATATATTCCACTTTGGAAGTCACATCTTTAGTTGTCCTCATCTCTCTTCTTTTTTGCATCAACATTTTGGTTTTTCCTGATAATTTGTTCACATGCAACTTGTTCTTAGACCCAGCTAATTTTGTTGCTGTTTCCATAAGAGCTTTGGTTACTTTTCTGTTAACTTCCGAAATATCCACTTCTTCCGATGTTAGGCCTTCTAAAGCAGAGAATCTGTTCTTCAGTTCCAACTTGAAAGTATTATGGTGTTTTTTAAGGTTGGTTATGTCAATACATTTTGTTTGTCTTATGAGCTTGCCACGTTCCAGTTTAGTGTTGAGGTGCATCTTACATCTCACCAATCTATGGTCACTACCTGTGTTGAACTTGTTCAGCACACTGCAGTCTTCGATGACGAATTTTTTGTTACACATAATAAAATCAATTTCACTTGTCGTCCCAATTGGATGTCTCCATGTCCATTTCCTGTGTGGCTTTTTCTTGAAAAAGGAGTTCAAGATGAAAAATCCTTCTGCCTCTGCAAACTCAACGAGAGTATTTCCACGCTGGTTTCTGTTGCCGTGACCGAATTTACCTACTGAAGTTTCATTCTGTTGCCGGTGCCCTATTTTTGCATTGAAATCTCCCATAATTATCTTCAAGTGCTGTTTACCTTTATTATTTAGATGACGAATTTCCTCATAAAATTCTTCAGTTTCTTCTTCAGGATGACTTGTGGTGGGTGCATAAGTTTGAATAATCTGAGCCTGGTATCTTCTCGAGAGTTGGATAATGAGTCGTGCAGCTCTGTCAGAGGAACTTTCAACTTCTACCACTTTATCCTTCAGTTTCTTGTTTATTATAAATCCAACACCACTAGTTCTGCCAGTATCTGTCCCACGATAATAGAAGAGATGTCCACTTTTCAGTTCAATGAGATCTTCTCCTTTTCTCCTTACCTCACTTAGCCCGACGATGTCCCACTTGATCCTTTGTAGTTCCTCTTCCAATTCAGGGAGCCTTGAATCAGAAGATAGGGAGCGTCCGTTATATGTAGCGAAGGTCAGCCTCAAATGGCAGCCTAGTCCGGTCCTCCGGTGATTCTTAGCACCCTCTGCCTTCATGTCGCACTGGCCGCTGCCTTGGCCAGGTACATTCCAGCTGCCGGAGACTGAGGGCCAAGATTTAAGTTGTAGAGTCATTTTGGAGGTGTTTGGCCATAACTCACTACGCTGGCCAAGCGGGTTGGTGAGTGTGGGATAGCATTTCCTCTGATCCCGATGGTATAGTTATACCGCTATTGGCGGTCGTCAGAGCCCCTTTAGTGGGAACAGGATGCACCACGAGAAGGCGGGGTTGACACTTGTCAAGGAGAGGCTGTGATGTTACGCATCACCTGACCTTACATCCCTATGCGTATGTCCGCCATTCTCTATTAACAATGAATACCAGAGTTTGTTACACGATATGATAGTGAAGCATGGGACACAAACACCTCTTTTATCCTCAAAAATATCTTTTATCCCTTGTCCCTTCATTTCCAGATTTCTTTCTGGAGAACAGATCCAGTAAAATAGGATGGCGTTATCCTGTTTTATGAGCACTCCTCGGTTTGCTGAAAAATGACCCCCCTTAAGATGAAGAATTGCTTTCTATATTTTTACCGCTTCAAATAACAAAGCCTAAACCTCATGAATCTGTTTTTGACCAGTACAACACTTAACTTAGAGCGAAATGCCCCAGCGTTTAATCAAACGTTTTCACAACCAGGGGAGTCGGCTTCTCCAAATTATTATTATTGGAGGGGGGGCGGCATGCTTGTAGAGATCAGACGTGGGAGGGGCATGTCTCTTCCATTCTCTAGGGGAAAATAAAAAAGGGGAGGGGCAAAAATAAACTACGAGATTCGACGTATATTTTAAAATGCAATTGTAATTGTTCATCAGCAAATTACCAAGGCAACCGAAATATTATTTTGCTGAATATTAATATTTTTAAAAAGAATATTCAGCCTGTGATTTTATAAAAATGTCGAGAGAGATTTTGTTTCCAAAATTTAGTAAAAAATATGAGAAATTAGCTGGGTTTTTCAAACAAAGAACACGAAGCGCAAAAAATAAATAGATAAATAAATGCACTAGAGATTATACGTTTCTGTATTTTATTTATTTTACTTTTGATAAGTGTTTTAAGCGTTTACCACATATCATGAGTTCATGTCAAACACTATTAATTAATACGGCGCTGCTAATCCAATTTCTTATCAAATGAGCAATGCTGAGAATGGAAACAAAGTTTTTATTTGTTATTTATTAATTTTTTGGAAATAAATCGCTCTGGCCTCATAAGGTAGGGCTTGGTCCACCTTATGAGGCTAAAGCAATTATTTAATTAAACAGGACGAAAAATATTGGGTGGACACTGCGCCCCAGTAAAATTATTGGAGGAGCAAGATTCACCTTGCCCCCCCCCCTATAGTCGGCCTGTGCTCACAACTGGCTTTTTCCGTCGGACTCTCTAAAAAAATATTTCCAGAAAAATAGACAGCTCTTTTTTTCTTTTCTTTCCTCTGATGGCTAAACGGTAAAAGAACTGCCGCTCCTACTTATTTTCTCTTCAAATATTTCCCTCTTCTTTTATATATATGTATAACTCATTCCTTTCATTCTTTCCCTTTCACACAACCACGTATAAAAAATGCAAAGCCGCTGTGCTTACCAGTCTTTTACATATATTTATGTATATATAAATTAAGT
Source organism: Macrothele yani (assembly GCA_039090855.1). Lineage (NCBI taxonomy): Eukaryota > Metazoa > Arthropoda > Arachnida > Araneae > Macrothelidae > Macrothele > Macrothele yani. The sequence continues at coordinate 1,371,276 of CM077022.1, read as the reverse complement.
TTTAACCTCGGATCCTTGGTTTGACTCAACTGGTGTCTGAAAATCCGAGGCAATCCCGCCCTCGCAAGAAAACCGGAAACCTTATTTAGGAGCTCGTGTAACTGGTGACAGAGAGCAAAATACCTTAACCCATAAGAGATGAAAATTACTCCCGAAACACGTGGAGTAATCGATTATCTCGACGCCGGGCGCCATCAGGCTGTGTCGCGCGGTCTATGGTTTATCTAGTTCCTTTGCCCTGTCAAACCTGTCTTCGATGGCAGCGCCCTCAAACAGGAGACTTCACAGTTGCTCGAAGTTGACTGTAACCGAAGAACGCGCAGACGATTCCCAGATAGGCTGTTTGGAACTTTTTGCTGTTGTAAAGAGACAGTTTTTTTCTGTTTTCCTCATCTGTTGTGGAAATACTATGTTCTTGCAGTTGTTCGGTTAACACCTGAAACATTTATATTTTAATATCAGTCATAACAGAAATCCGATGTGATTACAATGCTACTTTCAAGTATTCAAATGTTTTTAACGCTACAGGTAAGCTGTTATTTTGATTTCTCCTCAAGATATAACAGTTTTTAAATGTCGTAATCGCAAAACATTTTTTTCGTGTGTGTGTGAACATTATACTGATAGTATGATTGAATAATTGATAAAAACCGAGGGCGTCTGTTTTCTGGAAGCTTTTTATTGTTTACCATTGCTATAAATTTGATGATGTTGACTCACAACCGTCCGATGCTCATTCAATGGTACTGAAGTCTGCCCTTGGTTTCAATGTTCCTCGTAAGAAAAACGTGTTTTTACATTCAACAGCTTTTCGTCAACAAACAGCTTTATTTACATATTTTACTTCATGACACAATTGGAAAATGTTATTGCAGTTACCAACGACGTCTTCAAAAGGGTTAACGTAGAGTAACGCCTGATGTACTGTGTTGTTTATTAACAAAGTCAAATGCGGTATTCGGGAGTAAAGTGTCTCTGATTAAATTTGCTTTGTATTGAATCGGTAAATTCATTGTGTCCACTGTGTCTTATCAGAACCGAATGAAAGAAAACGATTTGGAGAAACTTCTTCATCTCAGGAGAGTTAACACCAGAAAAGTTAACAGTATTTTCGATGAAACTATTGTTCTCTTCGATATGCCTGGGATGACTTTTGAAACCAGAAACCACTTACTAAAAAGTATATATATATATGTATGTATGCATGCATGCATGCGTATACTTATATATACACACAAGTATATATATGTATATATGGTAAATATTTTTTTGCATCTGTCTTTTCTTAATAGTATGGGTATACATATATATACATACTATAAAGAAGATACCTAAGCAAAAAAATACATATATAATTTTGACTCACACCTAATACAACATAGAAAAGGTTATGTATCTACCTGTGTGAGTAAAAGGAGAAAAGATAAAAAAATAAAACAACTGAATGTAGAAGGTGTCGAGAATACTGAGCCTTGGCTTTATCAAGGACCAGCAAAAAACTCTGCATTTTCTCACTTCCACAAAGACCTAGTTGGAAATGGGTTTCTGCAAGGCCATAGATGCAAGTAACATTCCCACCTAAAATAGTTAAAAAATATATATATATAAGTCATGTCCTCCGTAGAGTAGCATGACCTAGCACTAGTTAACAATTTCGCTTGCATCCATTAACCTTCATGGCCCGACCCATGCTCTTCATCTGTTACTATTAAACAGAGAGAAGAAGATTAAAGAGAACTCAAGCTGTGAGAGTGACATAATAAATGGAAATGATTTTCAGCTATAACGAAATTCCAAGTTCGTTTGAGAGAGAATTTAAACCTGAAAAATAATGCAAAGGAATCCAAATTTTACATTGCAATTAAAAAAAGGAAATGTTAATTTATACCGAACAGATTTTTGAAAGAAAACTTGAGTCTAAAACCCCCTACTCTACAACTTATGACAGCACGAAAACGAGAATAAGTTAAAGATAAATATTAACTAAAGAAAACTTTGTGAAAGTTATATACCTTAAACAGTTAGTTGCAATATGTACAAAGTATTTCAGCAGTGCTTTAAGTGCATAATTAATTAGTTATTAAGAACTTAACTACTTTGAAAAAACAGCGCATAGTTTATATGACGGTCCTATTAAAACAAAAAATTAAATAATATAAACAAAATCACAAAAAAAGCTTAAAAATCTGTTTATAAAAGAAAATAAAAACAAATAAAAAAAGAAAACTAGTTATTCATCACTAGGATAGCTATACTAAAAATAGTAAAACCAACATTAAAATTAATAAGATTCTGATTAATCTATAGAAGCTCACTAAGGTGATTTAATACATGCAAAGATTATTAAATAAACTGCTCGTGTATTTCATAATATTTCTCATGTATTCTGGAGAGTTAATTCTGCTCATTCTGATCATACAGATCCACAGTCTTAAGTTTATATATTTTTTTCTCTGGTTAAAATCTCCGCGCGTTGTTTTCTTGCTGTATGAGGAGGCCATCAGCCCCACCCTCACTGCCCCCCAGCGTCTAGGGAGTGGCAGAAGGGGTCAGCCATGTTCTCCTCTTGTGTGGAGAAAAGTTTTTGTTACACAAGAGGTAAGCTCTCTTCCTTGTTTTTGGGTTCTAGGTTTTATAAGTTCAATGTTTGTACTTTATGTACCTTTTCTCTGTCGTTTTTTAGCTTTTCAGCTTTTAAGCATTGGTTTGTCTGTTAACATTTTTGCGGGTTTTGACTCTTTACTTTTCTTTGTAACTTTGAGCGTCTTTTGAGGTACCTAGGAACAGAAGAAGGCTAAGCCTGTTCCTTTTCTTTGCGCTGTCTATGCGCTGTTTTTTCAAAGTAGTTAAGTTCTTAATAACTAATTAATTATGCACTTAAAGCACTGCTGAAATACTTTGTACATATTGCAACTAACTGTTTAAGGTATATAACTTTCACAAAGTTTTCTTTAGTTAATATTTATCTTTAACTTATTCTCGTTTTCGTGCTGTCATAAGTTGTAGAGTAGGGGGTTTTAGACTCAAGTTTTCTTTCAAAAATCTGTTCGGTATAAATTAACATTTCCTTTTTTTAATTGCAATGTAAAATTTGGATTCCTTTGCATTATTTTTCAGGTTTAAATTCTCTCTCAAACGAACTTGGAATTTCGTTATAGCTGAAAATCATTTCCATTTATTATGTCACTCTCACAGCTTGAGTTCTCTTTAATCTTCTTCTCTCTGTTTAATAGTAACAGATGAAGAGCATGGGTCGGGCCATGCGAAGGTTAATGGATGCAAGCGAAATTGTTAACTAGTGCTAGGTCATGCTACTCTACGGAGGACATGACTTATATATATATATTTTTTAACTATTTTAGGTGGGAATGTTACTTGCATCTATGGCCTTGCAGAAACCCATTTCCAACTAGGTCTTTGTGGAAGTGAGAAAATGCAGAGTTTTTGCTGGTCCTTGATAAAGCCAAGGCTCAGTATTCTCGACACCTTCTACATTCAGTTGTTTATTTTTTTATCTTTTCTCCTTTTACTCACACAGGTAGATACATAACCTTTTCTATGTTGTATTAGGTGTGAGTCAAAATTATATATGTATTTTTTTGCTTAGGTATCTTCTTTATAGAATGTGTATTTCTGAATTTTCAAAACTGCTGCGTTGCGCGTTTTGATTTTCAGGTTATTTTGCACCCTTCGTTTTAAATTCTAAAATTGTTTCCTTAGTCTTCAGTTTTTGCTCTTAAGTATATATACATACAAATATATATAGAGAGACATCTCCTGCAATCCCTCTATCTCATTCCAAAGCAATTTTTGACTAGTTCTATGATTTCCAAAACAAAAACAAAAAAAAATTGCCTAGGTCTTTTTAAACTGGTTATTGGATTATGTTTTTTGTTTCTGCGTGTTTGCAATTTTCTTAGCTGTTCCTCTTGAAAATTATTTTCTGCAGCTTATTGCGCCCTCAAATTTCCAAAGTTTTTGCAGTGTTTGTTTTATTGCCGGGGTTATTTACTTCTTTACTATAAATATATATTACTACTTTTTTACTATATATATACATACAAATATATATATATATATTGTATATTATTTTATATATACAAATATAATATATGTGGGGGAGGGTTACACTGACGAAGAATTTAATCGGCGTATAAAACTTAAATGGAGTGCTTTTAGAGGAAACAGTACAATTTGCAAGAGCAACATACCATTATGTCTTAAAGGAAAATTGTTTAATCAATGCATCATTCCAGTGCTTATATACGGAGCAGAGCCGTGGACTTTAGCTAAAAAAGGCATACGAAGATTGCAGACAACTGAAAAAAGCATGTAGAAATTTATGCTTGGTGTAACCAAGAAAGATAAGAAGAGGAACTCCTGGTTAAGGGAAATGACAAGAGTGGAAGACATCATGATCAGAATAAAATCCCTGAAATGGCGATGGGATGGACATATTACCAGAAGGACGGACCACCGATGGACAACCGAAATTTTAGACTGGAATTCAAAGGACAGGAAAAGACCCAGAAGCAGACCACGTGGGAGATAGGTGGATGAAATTTTAAAACATGTGGAGTGACATGTAGGAGACTGGCTCAAGACAGAACGTTGTTGAAGAAGCTTGGGGAGACCTTCATCCAGCTGGATTGAAAATGATGATGATGATATGTATATGTGTATAAATACATATATATATCACCATCATTGTCAACCATTATATATATACATAAATCCTATGTCACATTTGGTAAATTTTAGGGTATAAATTTTGTCCTTAACTCTTCTTATGGGTATATATATATATAAATTTTGAAATACTGCAGTTTTATTTTTTTTTTCTTTACAGGAGGGTCAGGTGAGTATGTGAAGTGGTTAAACCCTCTACAGCCACCCCGCCCGCGCCGTACATTTCCCAAATTATGTTACCTGCGCAGTTTAATTGTGAAATGCGAATACTGATTATGTTTATAGATAATTAGTGTGGATTACCCTCAGTGAAATGAGTCGGGTCGAAGTACTAGGCGAAGAATAAAAACCTTTGAAAGAGACGTCTGTTAGTATTACTGGTGTACTTACCATATACACATCTGCATCAGGAAAAATAATAAACAAGTTAATAAAATCATGCAATGCATTGATTATGATACGCTTTCCAACATACTAGAAATCATAAAATGGCTGTGGAATAAATCTCACTCCTACGCCCTGACCATTGATCCCATTTCGATGATATTCAACAGAACTGGTTCAGTATACCTCCGACATAACATGATAAAGTTTTGTCGCAATCGAAGCAATTTTACGTAAGTTATGATGCATAAGGGCTATGGAATAGACCCCGCTTCTGTGTCCTAACCTTTGACCCATTTCGCCCATTTTCAATAGGATTCGTCACCCAGGCGCTGGCCCCTACAACATACTGACATTTCATCCAAATCGAAACATTTTTACGTAAGTTATGATGCATAATGGCGATGGAAGTGATTCCGCTCCTATGTCCTGACCATTGACCCTCATTTCGCCAATTTTTAATAGGGTTTGTCCCCAGGTGATTCCCTACCACATACTAATATTTTATCGAAATCGAACCTTTTTACGTTAGTTATGACGCATAAGAACACTGGAATGGATCCCTCTCCTATTTCCTCACCTTTGACCCCATTTCGTTCACTTTCAATAGGGTTCCTTCCCATGTGATTCCCTTCCACATACTAAAATTTCATCGAAATCGAACTATTTTTACGCGAGTTATCGTGCAGACGAACGTACGCACACAACGCGTGACGTAATGAGGCAGATGGGAATCGCGGTCATCTGCTAGCAAAAGTGCGACGTCATAAAACTTTAATAGGATCCGCTCATTTGTTTAACTGCTGACATCATGAAAATACAGGTCGCGCCATCTTTTTCTTCCCAATTATTGCGTTCCCAAGGATGAAAATTTGAACATCGATTAAAATAGCTTCATTTTATAACTTGGAATACCTAATATTTTCTAAAACATAACCATAATTATGCAATCCAACATTTGTTTGTCTACTGACGTCATCAAAGTACAGGTCGCGCCATTCTTTTTCTGGTTTCAACACCACCAAAGGAAAAGTTATTGATTTTTAATATAATTATGGTTATGTTTTAAAAAATATTAAGTAATTCAAGTTATAATATAAAGTAATTTTAATCAATGTTCAATTTTTCATCCTTGGGAACACATTAATTGTGAAGGAAATGTGTACAAAAGTTTTTCCATTGGAAGTATAGGAAGCAAAATTACTTGACGTCCACCTTAATAATATGGAATAAGAGCGATGGAATGGATCGTAATCCTATGTCCTGACATTTAACCCTATTTCGTCCATTTCCAATAGGGTTCGTCCCCAGGTGGTCCCCTACCACATACTGAAATTTCATGGAAATCGAACCATTTTTACGCACGTTATGGCGCATAAAGGCAATGGAATGCATCCCGCTCTCATGTCCTGACCTTTGACCCCAATTCACCCATTTTGAATAGGGTTCATCTCCAGGTGGTTCCCTACCACATTGTAAAATTTCATTGAAATCGAACTATATTTAAGCAAGTTATGACGTATAAGTGCAATGGAATGGATCCCGCTCCTACGTCGTGACCTTTGACCCCATTTGTCCCATTTTCAATAGGGTTCGTCCCCGGGTGGTCCCCTACCACATACTAAAATTTCATCGAAATCGAACCATTTTTACGCCAGTTATCGTGAGGACGGACGGACAAAGCTGGAGCATATACGCTTCTTGAACCTACGGTTGGAAAGCGTAAGAAAGGGGAGGAAGTTGGCTAAAATTCTGTAGTGCTGCGAATTTATATAGGAAAGGACATGGTTAGAAACGTCAAGAGGACAAGAGAATGTGGGGGAGGGGAGATTCAGACCGTCCTGAAAGCAGAATGTAGAGAAAGTGTAACGATGTTCGCATCTTTACCCCTACAAAGTTTTGTTTGCCTCTCCAAGTCGGTTGTGGATCTCTCGGAAACCGACCAATTATAGCTCCCCCCCTCCCCTCCTCTTAAGTATTCACTTATTTTATCGTTTTCAGATTTCCGTAAAATCTTTCGACTGAATTTTGCTGTAAATTTGGTAATGAAACAGTTCCGTTGATGCAGCTTCAACGGAAAAAAATTGCCTTCATGTGCTACGTTTCAAGAAAGTTGTATAAAAAGGTGTCATCATCGACCATTCCACTGCTGGATGAAGGTCTTCTAAAGTCTTGCATAACTCTCTGTTGTGAGCAGTTGTGTTCCATGTCACTCCGACATGTTTTCGAATTTCATGCACCCATCTTCCACATGGTCTTTTGGGTCTCTCCCTGTCTTTTGGTATCCAGTGTAGTATTTGTTCAACTGTGTGGTCAATTTGTCTTGCCCATTGCCACTTGAGAATCGTTACTTTGATCATGTCGTCCACGCTTGTCCTAATCCATGACTTAGTTTTCCTACCTTTCTTGATTTCACTAAGCATGCTTCTTTGAGTTGTCCGCAGCCTCTACATGTCTTTTTTACGCTTTCCAACCGTAGGTTGAAGAAGCGTATATGCTCCAGCTTTGTCCGTCCGTCCGTCCGTCCGCACGATAACTGGCGTAAAAATGGGTCTATTTCGATGAAATTTTAGTATGTGGTAGGGGACCACCCGGGAACGAACCCTATTGAAAATGGGACAAATGGGGTCAAAGGTCACGACGTAGGAGCGGGATCATTACATTTCCCTTATGCGTCATAACTTGCGTAAATATGGTTCGAGTTCAATGAAAGTTTACTATGTGGTAGGAGATCACCTAGGGACGAACCTCATTGAAAATGGGACAAATGGGGTCAGAGGTCACGACGTAGGAGCGGAATCATTCTATTACCCTTATGCGTCATAACTTGCGTAAATAGGGTTCGATTTCAATGAAAGTTTACTATGTGGTAGGAGACCGCCTGGGGACGAACCCTATTCAAAATGGGTGAAGTAGGGTCAAAGGTCAAGACATAAAATCGGGATGCATTCCATTGCCCTTATGCGTCATAACGTGCGTAAAAATGGTTCTATTTCGATGAAATTTAAGTATGTAGTAGGGGACCACCTGGAGACGAACCCTATAGAAAATGGACGAAATGTGGTCAAAGGTCAGGACATAGGATTGCGATCCATTCCATTGTCCTTACCCCATATTATTAAGGTGGACGTCAAGTAATTTTGCTTCCTATACTTCCAATGGAAAAACTTTTGTAAACATTTCCTTCACAATTAATGTGTTCCCAAGGATGAAAATTTGAACATCGATTAAAATAACTTCATATTATAACTTGGAAAACTTAATATTTTCTAAAACATAACCATAATTATATTAAAAATCAATCACTTTTCCTTTGGTGGTGTTGAAACCAGAGAAAAGATGGCGCGAACTGTACTTTGATGACGTCAGTGGACAAAAAAATGTTGGATTGCATAATTGCGGTTATGTTTTAGAAAATATTAAGTATTCCAAGTTATGAAATGAAGCTATTTTACTCGATGTTCAAATTTTCATCCTTGTGAACGCATTAATTGTCCAGAAAAAAGATGGCGCAACCTGTATTTTCATGACGTCAGTAGACAAACAAATTTTGAATTGCATAAATATGGTTATGTTTTAGAAAATATTAAGTATTGCCAGTTATAAAATGAAGATATTTTAATCGATGTTCAAATTTTCATCCTTGGGAACGCATTAATTGTAAAAAATGTGTAGAAAAGTTTTTCCATTGGAAGTATAGGAAGCAAAATTACTTGACGTCCACCTTAAAGTAGCAATTCTTGTATGTATGTATGTACATTTTATTTTGAAAACGGCTCTTAGAATTTTGATGAAAGTCGTTAACCTACCGTTTTCTGGTTCTAGAAATCGATTTAGCTTGATCTCGACTTTAGGAGAATTCGTTTAGTGGGTTAAATAACCACCCCGAATTATAACGTTTTTAGTGATGGCGTTGTTCCAATTATGTTACCAATGCTTAGAAATCTTATGACGTCATAATCTCGCCTTTAAGAATGTTGGCGCGCGGTCACGCCATCTGTCTCATTACATCACGCATTGTGTGTGGATCCTATTAAAGATTTATGCCGCCCCGGTGGCGCAGTGGTCTAAGGCGCTGGCCTATGATCATTCGTCCGTAAGGGGTCCGGTTTCGAATCCCGGTCAGGCATGGATGTTGTGTTTGTCTTACGGCACTGGCTCTCTCCCTTCCCTGGAACCAGTGACCCTAAATTAGGGACGGGCGACTGCTTATAGCCCATTGAGTTGCTCACGGTGGTCGTTAAACCTCCAATAAAAAAAAAAAAAAAAAAAAAAAAAAAGATTTATGACGTCACACTCTTCCGGCCAGCTTCATTACGCCATCTGCCTCATTACGTCACGCGTTGTGTGCGTATGTCCGTCCGCAGGATAACTCGCGTAACAATCATTCGATTTCCATGAAATTTTAGTATCTGGTAGGGGATCACCTGGGAAGGAACCCTATTTAAAGTGAACGAAATGGGGTCAAAGGTCAGTACATAGGAGTGGGATTCATTCCACTGCTCTTATGCGTCATAACTAACGTAAAAAAGGTTCGATTTCGATGAACTTTTAGTATGTGGTAGGGGGCCACCTGGCGACAAACCTTATTGAAAATGGGAGAAATGGGGTCAAAGGTCAGGACATAAAAGTGGAATCACTTCCATCGCCATTATGCGTCATAACTTACGTAAAAATGCTTCGATTTGGATGAAACATTAGTATGCTGTAGGGTCCTGTCTGGGGACGAATCCTATTGCAAATGGGCGAAATGGGGTCAAAGGTTAGGACACAGGAGCGGGATCTATTCCATAGCCCTTATGCATCATAACTTACCTAAAAATGCTTTGATTGCGACAAAATTTTATCATGTTATTTCGGAGGTATGCCAAACCGATTCTGTTGAATATCATCGAAATGGGATCAAAGGTCAGGGCACAGGACCGAGATTTATTCCACAGCCATTATTCTCATAACTTGAGTAATAACTTGAGTAATGATTTCTGGTATGTTGGAAAGCGTATTATAATCAATGCATTGCATGATAACTTGTTCTTCAAACAGTCGAACCTCCGCTGGAGACTGATGAACTAGTTTTGAGTTATGAAGTCACTTTTGGAGGAGGGGTTGACCCATTCGCTCTAACCTCCGCTGTATTTGCTATAATTTAATAGACCTATGTGATTCAGGGGACTACATATAGGATTACACGACTTAATAAAAATGTCTTCACGTATTGTCAGTTATACCGCGTATTTCCACATCTCCGTATCATTTGCGATACCGAGCAGCTGATAAATTCCCATTTGGCGAGAAGAATTTACATGAAGGCAGCACGTATACATAGTTATAAAGGTTCCGCATGCACATCTTGTATTGTGCGAAAGTTTATTAAAAAAAAGTCTGTTGAAAGTTTCAGAAATGCGAAAATTTTATACGAGTAGGGAATATATTTAATGTATTATTACTGTAAGCGTTTGACAGAAGATCTCGAATGCAGAGGAATAAACACAAATGGGAAGTTCCTTTTGAAGCAAGTGACAGTCATGAATTAAAATAGAAACGAACCGTTTGAAGGAGAATTACTGCTTATGCTGCTATAGCATGATTCGAGATGAATTAATTTTTATTAAGTGTAGTATTTAAAACTTGATTATGATTTGACTAAATTTATATAGGGGCAACCCCTCCCATCGTGACTGCTAGATTCGGCCCTGCTCCACGTTCAGTGAAACATCAGGAACATTAAATTTACTTGAAGCATTTCAAGACTGAAACGGGGAACACTGTTCACAGTACCCAGCTCCCTACCAGGTACACATGTTACTTTTCTTAAATCTCCCTCCCCCACCCCCAATAGTGTAAAGATGCTCAATATAACGTGCCATGAAACTGCTTCGTGTTTATGACATACATATAATACAAATATTGTGTTCTATGTACTGTTTTAATCTGATTTTTTTACATAGACGTGTGTTAGTACACACAGACATGCAGTTGTGTTTAGTTCATGAGCTTGTTACTCAGTGTGTTATGTAAATAACCTCTTGTGTGCTTGAAATGAGACCTTATATAAATAGCTAATTTGTTAGCCAGAATGTCCTAACTTACCGCGCCCTAACTTATCATATGATAATTGCTTTTTTATCCCCTCTCCTCTCTTTCGCATGAGGTGTAACCTAACAAGTTATTGTTCTTTCGTCATACAATCTTTCATTCTAAGAAATTCTTAGGCGTGTATTTCGGATTATTCCGGTGTTTGGAATTCCATGGCCACGTTTGGGGCTTGGCCCAATCGAAACTAAGGAAACAAATTCAGAAGAATTCGGAGAAAAAAACAAGACTTTTTCATTTTTTGCTTTCAGTTTATGAAATGGTTCTAAATGTATTATAAAACTTGACAGTGAATATTAGGCTGTTTACTTAACAACTAATTGTTAATGCTGCAGTTTGGGGACTCATTTACAGATGTAATTTTCCTGTAATGTCAATAATAATAATAATCTTGTCGAATACGCAATGAGTATTTTAGATACATGTCTTTTGAAAAAAAAATTCTTCAAGAATACTGAAGACTTAAAAGAGCAAAATGTTTAGGTTAATTTGATTTCCTCACTGGAAATGGAATTGCACATGAAATTAGTAAAGAAATAATAATACGAATAAAAAAAATACGTCTAAAGTACTTAATATCATAGTCGACTTAAGTGTTTGTAATTCTACTGCAGGACTTAAAATGTCCCTTTATATTTTGATTTTCACGGAGTAATAGTTTTAAGTGGGGGCTTGATGCAGTGGCACATAAGTGGCAGTTTTGCATCATCCTCCAGCAGGGTATAAAAAAGACATTTCTTGTTGAGTCCGTTTCAGTGATAGCCGATGAAAGAATTGCTCCAGAAAACCAGAGAGAGAGAGACTCGGTAACATAACTATTTTTTACCGAAGACTAACAGAGATAAAACAAAGATATGTTAAGTGCACTGAAGTTACCGGTGCTCACTTTGGAAAGTAAGATAACAAGTGGTACCAGAATAAAAGCCCTAAGATATGTTAGGTAAAAAGCTTACACAGTACGTCCCTTTGCATGTTATTAAAATAAATGGCATAAAATGCTTCAGCGTCATCTCATGATAGAATAAGATAGTAAGTTCGGCCTTATAAATTTCTTTGGTAAGAATTTTTATTTTTTTCACCTTGTTTCAAATTCTAACCAAATTTTCTTGCTAGATAGAAAGTCTTTCATTCACAAAAAAAAAAAACAAAAAAAAAACGTGTTTTCTTTTTTGGAAGGAACGGCAGCTTCCTTTTCAGCTTACGTTGTCGACGTCGAATTTGTTCTACGTTTCCATTTCACTCATACACAAAACGTGTTCATGAAAACCAAGTCGAATGAATCGTCGCATTGGGTCATTTTCATCTAAAGTTGTGTTAGCTATCCACATCAGAGTTACTTTTCTACCTGTAATGTTGAGAGTTCCATTATTTTTTGTTTAGATTCAGATATATTTATTCCATCATACTGTACTGGACACTGTACGTATTGAAATTTGCGATGTTTCTAACCGTTCTTCCGAATGGACCCGGGTTCGAGTCCCAGAAGAGGCATGGGTGATGTATTTGTCTTACGGCACTGACTGTCTCCTTTCCTAGAACCAGTGGCTCTAAATTTAGGACGGGCGACCCCTTTGTTACTCACGGCAGTCGTTGAACCCCGAAACAAAAAACAAGACTACAAAGTCGATAAAAAAAACCTCCAAAAAACATGGTAACTAAACATTAAAATCTTGGCAGTTTTATACTATTGTTTGCTACAGAGGAATTTTTGAAGTAATGTATCACACTGAATTTCTCCCCCGGTGGCGCAGTGGTCTAAGCGATGGCTTTTGACCGTTCGTCCAAGTGGTGGTGCCGGGTACGAATCCCTCTGATGGCTGGATGTTGTGTTTATCTTACAGCTCTGGTTCTCTTTCCCTTCTGTGGAATCATTTGCTCTAAATTAGGGACGGGCGACCTCTTATAGCCCATTGAGTTGCTCACTATTGTAGTTACACCCCCCCTCCCCCAAACGAACACTGAGCTCTACATTGTTTTCGTTAGAGAGGCATTTAGATTTGTGAATAAAAACCGTATTGCAAAGGATATGGTAAGCTCTTCTTATTTGTCCTAAAGCTACGTTTTAGAATGGTTAGGAAAAAATCAGTATCAATGATATGGCACATACTAGAGTGTACCACAATTGCACGTAAGATTTGAGAAAAAGCCGTCTTGATAACACTGACACAGACATGTTTACGTTTTTCCTGCCTGACTTTTACAAGTGTTAAGAGGAACTGAGAGCATGGCACGCTCTCTTTGTGCTACAGTTAATCGTAGAAAGGTTAGGAAAACTATGTTAAGGTGGACGTCAAGTAATTTTGCTTCCTATACTTCCAATGGAAAAACTTTTGTATACATTTCCTTCACAATTAGTATGTTCCCAAGGATAAAAATTTGAACATCGATTAAAATAACTTCATATTATAACTTGGAATACTTAATATTTTTTGAAACCAGAAAAAAGATGGCGTGACCTGTATTTTGATGACGTCAGTAGACAAACAAATGTTGGATTGCATAATTATGGTTATGTTTTAGAAAATATTAAGTATTCCAAGTTATAAAATTAAGCTATTTTAATCGATGTTCAAATTTTCATCCTTGGGAACGCATTAATTGTGAAGAAAACGTTATGCAGAACTTTTTCCATTGGAAGTATAGAAAGCAAAATTACTTAACGGATGCTACTCAACCCGATTTGTCCTAGAAATATTTTTGAAAGGGGTGGAAAATAAGTTACAGCACCTGGGTGTGACAGAACAATTTTTGATCCACAGATACTATTCGGAAAACCATCTCAAGGATATGGCACAACAGTTTTTGACTTAGATGTACTAGCAGAAGGGATGGTAAAACCATGTGGCCCAGCAGTGTGTCCTAGAGATACTTGTAGAGAGGTTGCAAAATTCATGCTGTCATGGATGTGGCACAACTGTATTTGCTGTAGGAACACTTTTAGAATGGTTAGAAAAATCATGCCATGGATATGACACAACACTGTTTACCCTACAGATATTTTTAGGAATTTAGGGAAAATCATGCTGCCAGTGGGGTACGACATAACCTTATTTGTCCAAGAAATATTTTTAAAATGGCCGGAAAACTCCTTTTGTAAGGATGTTGCACAACCAATTTTGTCGTAGAGATAATTTTGAAAAGGTGGAAAAACCCCGTCAGACGGATATGACACAACCATATTTGATCTAGATGTTCTTGGGGAATGGTTGGCAAAAATGATATCAGGGTTATAACACAACTGTATTTGACCCAGAAATACAGTGGAACCTCGTCTATACGTTTTTCAAGGGACCAAGTCAAACTTACGTATAATGGAAAACATATGAACGAAACGCTTCCGCATTTCTGTCCCTGGGTGGTAGCACATAATTCTGTTGGAACGTATGGTGTAACCGTTAGTGTTGTTATACTAAGAATTATGTAGTATATAGTATTTTTTTATATTCTAGTGTAGCTACTAGTACTTTCAGTTATCCTTTTTTTTTTCACAGATTTTTGTTTTGTTTTTAATTTTACTGATTTCATTCACACTGCATATTTACAGCACCTGTAAATACAGTCTGTAGAACATGTACTGTATATACATAGAATATAAAGCATTACTACTAATTCATTTACGATTGACATTTTTTACACATGTGGATACAGCATGATGTATTATATTATACAAAATACGCATATATGATCATGGTTTAAAAAATCGTTACTTTTTATTGTTTACTTTTAAGTCGAAACATTGCATGTTCAAGGCTATTCAGAGCATGCATTGTTTTCTCGTTAGTACGATTACTGTAAAATATGTCCTTAACGACGTAATCTTGGAACCTGAACTAATCTTCTTCATCTTCAAGTATATCATTCCAGTCAGGTAACGAAACGATATCTTCTTGTAGTGTATTCGTCTGGAAAACGAATGCAAACGGAGGTCTCAAGGAAAAAGTGCAATATGATAACTTCAAGCAAATGCAGGTATCTACTGCAGGCGCCAAGTGAGCTGACCAATGGTAGCTCAGAAGTAGCGTGCGCATTCCGCGTAGTAAGTCATAAAGCAAAAACAGGACAGGAGATTGGGAGAGCAAAAGGCCGAGGTGGAGAGATTGGAAACAAGTTCGCAGCAAAGGGGAAGGATGGGAAGAGAGTTCGGTAAAAGGAATTCGCGTGATATGAATTTCCATTTCTACAATTACACAATTTCTACGAAGTCGAATTCGTGGTATGAATTTACAATTCTACAAATACACCACAATTCTACGTATAAATTAGAAGGAAGCTACTTCGATTAACCGATAATTGATAAAATTTAACATCAAGGGCAATTCAGAATTTTTGGACTGGCGACATTTTACGTATAAATGAGGAAAATGTGTAACTGGGAAACGTATAAACGGGATTCTACTGTACTTGCAAGCAAGTTGGGGAAAGCATGTTGTCAAGGATGTGACACAACCTTGGGAAAGTTCTGTTTTCAAGAACTGCATATACTTTGCCTTACAGACACTTGAAAGATGGGTAGGATTTGTGAGAAAAAAAGTCGTGCTGAATACTTCTTTTTATACTAAGGAGACTTGAAACGAGTCGCAAGGAACACACGCTGTAAAGTATCTCTTCTAAGACGCCCGTATGAAAGGGTAAAATTCTTCGCATTAAAACTGAACTGGAGACATTACCTATGTATTATAAATTCTATGTATAATGTGCTGTGGTGCATACTCTGGGTGTGGTACGAAATGCAAAATGTCGACACGGTCGTGATGTCGACAACATGGCGACTATAGGGGGCAGTGCCCACCCAATATTTTTCGTCCTGTTTAATAAAATAAGTTTTTGTTTTTGTGTGTGTGCATGGGCGCCCATAGCTTTGTTTTCAGGAGGGGGCAAACAAAAATCGCAACTACCAAAATGAAAATTTCCAGTGTTCCTTCTTGTTATCTCAACGTTTTTTCAGCATTCTCAACACGTAGATTTAATTGGAAATCAGAAGACCCAAAAACTACCAGAAAATTGATCCATTTGCTGGTTGTAGGATACGAACCCACGTCACTTCTATCCGGAGCCAGTTATTCTCCCGACTAATTTACATCGACCATGACTTATCGCTACAACTTGCCCTTTGACTCTTGCGTTACCTCAGTGGTACGTGACAGCTTGTGGGTTGTTCACGTGCCGTTGTAGTGAGTACGTATCAAAAGTATTGCACAGATGGCCAAACGACGAGCCGTAGTCTAACCGTGTGTCGTCCATAGCTCATTGATGCCAGAGGGGAACGGAGAAATTATATACATAAAATGGTGGATAAATGAAATTAGACAGAATGCTAGAGCATTAAGAAAATTTCAAACTGAAGTCACCGCTCTTTCCACATTTATAAGTGAGTCACGGAAAAATTCTCATCGGCCGCCACCAGGAATCGAACCCAGGGTCTTCCAGTAACGCGCCGGACATGCTACCACTGCACCACAGCGGCCTCGAATTCTCCAGATTCACATGCGCCACGAACCCCCAAAGATTATTTAATTGATCACAAAGAATGAAAAACTGCTCAAGACTAATTTGTGGGAAAATTTTTTGAGAGATCTTTCTCCAGGAATGAATAGATGCTGCAGAGGATCATAAACTTTCCATAATGTACATATGTAAGCCAACACGCAATGAAAGGAAATTTCATTACTACTTTCTATTAATTTACAATAGAAAGGAAATTTCATTACTACTTTCTATTAATTTACAATGGAAAGGAAATTTCATTACTACTTTCTATTAATTTACAATAGAAAGGAAATTTCATTACTACTTTCTATTGTAAATTTTATGCTTTTTGTACTAGAAATCCCCCCCTTCCAATTTTTACAGTAGGCACACGAATCCAGAAGTTGCGAAAACACAAGCTCGTTCGCGACGGCCATCGAAACCGTGTCCCCTCACTCCGGAGTAAGTCGTTCCCCAACTGAGCTACGTGGTTAGAATGTCTCGCTGCAGATTTGTCGTCTTGACACATGTTTTCACCTCTGTAGTACGTCACATCATCTCCCACTTAATTTTTCTTATTTGAAGCGAAGTAATAGGAATTTTTCATTAATTCCAAACAACGTGTGGAACAAACATCACACGTTTTCTGAAAAACCCAACGGCCAGTTGATCCATTTTCCACAATCGGGCGTCAATGTGAAAACACAAGTTCGTTCGTATCCCCTAACTCCGGAGTAAGTCTCTCTCCCAACTGAGCTACGCGGACAGAATATCTCGCTGCAGATTTGTCATCTTGACATTGTTTTCACCTCTGTAGTACGTCACAAGGTTCTACAGAAAAATTAGCAATTAGGATTAGTGTTATCGAGAAAATGTCTGCAGTACCCTCCAAGAACACAGAAAGATCATGGTCTGATTTCCAGGGGAGGGCAAGTGCCCCCTATTGCCCCCCTATATGGGCGCCCACGTGTGTGTGTGTGTGTGTCATTTTCGAAATATTTTTATGGAGAAAAAATGTTTTCCCATGCTATTCAATATATTGTGGGCTCTGCTAATTGCAAAAAATGCATTTATTTCCTTTACAGAAATGTATTATTCTTTATAAGATATACTCATGTATCTTATAAGGTCAAAGCGATTTATTTCCAAAAAATTAATAAATAACAAAATAAGTAGAAACTTTATCCACATATTCAGCATTGCTTATTTGATAAGAAACTCGATTTCCAGCCCCGTGTTGTGTTTGACATGCTCTTGTGATATTTGGTGAATGTTTAAAAACAATTATCAAAAATAAAATAAATAAGTAAATAAAAATACAGAAACGTATTCTCTCTAGAGCCTTTCTTCATCTATTTATTTTTTGGGCATCTCGTTCCTTGTTTGAGTAACAGCGCTGATTTCTCATATTTTTATAAACGCTTAGAAATAAAATCTTTCTGAATTTTTTTATAAAATCGCAGGCTGAATTTTATTTTTAAAAATTTTAATATTCAGCCAAAGAATATTTCTGTCCCTTTATTAATTTGCTGATGAGCAATTACAATTGGTTTTAAATATACGTCGAATCTCGTAGTTTGTTTTAGCCCCCTTTTTTATTTTCCTCCTGACAATGAAAGAGACCTGCCCCCTCCTACGTCTGATCTCTTTCTGCCTGCCCCCTTCTCAATAATTTCGTGGTCGGCGCCCCTGGTCGACAGGGCCTAAATATTCCTTTCTTTTTGTTAATTAGAATGCTGCTGTTGAAATTCGTTGCCTTCTTCTTTAATGTACAGACAGACAATGAATTTGCCCCCCCCCCCCCATTTTAAGTCATTCTTATCTGAGGATTACTATTCCCCTTTTTGTGGGCTGGTAAATCATACCCTGTAAATCCTACTGTTGGTCTGGGCCATATGCCTTGATACTTGGTAGCGGCAAATTCGCATACTTCTAAATATGTCAATGGAATTAAGGAGTGTCCTTGAAATGTAGTTAAGTCACCAATTTCTGCCATTTTGATTCCAAAATCACGGCTTGAACCAAAATATTGATTTTCGTGAATATTTGCTCTAGCAGAGAAACATTATGTGTCAAATTTCGTAAAGATACGTTGAATGACAGAGGCATGCCGAAGCTAATAGTTTTTTTTTTTTTTTTTTTGTACATACGAAACGCATTTAAGATTAATACGAAAACCAAATATTTGAAGAAAAAAATATGTATGGAAGTATGCATTGTGCTTGTTGACAATTTTTTCTTTTGACACTGTCGATATCACGCGACCACCACCGAAATATTGTAATAAATACTGTCAAAAGCACAATAAAGATGAGGGAAAAAACCGCGGTTGGAGTGTAAGTTTTCAAAACCTAATAAAAATGTCAAAATTGAAATAAAATAAAAGTAAAGAAAAAAAAACTTCCACATTTCATTGCTACTTTGAACATTTTGACTCTGTCGACATTTTAACAGTCTACATTTTGATCCTGTCGACATTTCGTGACACACGTCTCATATTCATAAAGGTCATATAAAATGTCAAGATAATAATTTTGCACTTCTACCCGGCCACAAAATATTAATTACAAGGCCTTAGGCTTCGTTTAGAAATTTTTAGCAGTGCTCATATTTATAAGGTGTGCATAACAAGTCAAGTTAATATTGTTGTGCTTTCACTTAGGCACCAAATATTAATTATTTTTCTCTAAGCCTAGTCCTTTTAAAAAAAATTTCAATAAGCGTAACACTCTTAACTTGACTTGTCATTTAAACCTTATGAATATGATCACGGCGGTATAAGAGCTACTAAAAAGGCCTATGCCTAGGCCTTGGGCCTATCAATTACTGTTTTGTACTCGAGTAAAAGTTCAACACAATTAATTTGATTTTCTATGAAAACCTTATGAATATAAGCTCGGCTGACTAAAAACTGTTAAAAAGGCATAGGGCCTGCTTAATCGTTACACTAAAAGTGTAATACTAAAATCTTGACTTGTTATGCAAACCTTATGAAAATTAACAAGGCGGATTGAAAATTGCTAAAAAGACCCAGGCCTAGGGCTTTATAATTAATGTTTTGTGCCTGAGTACATGTAGCGTGACATCTTTAGTTCCTATATAAACTATAAACCTTACTACTTGCTAAAATGGCCCAACCTGAAATGAAGCCCATGTTATGAATTCCTGTGTGAAAATGGACATTACGCAAATTAAAAAAAAAAAAAAAAAAAAAAAAAAGAGAGAGAAATATATAATATATAATTTACTTTTCCATACAAAAATACCCCAAACGCTTTGTGTCCAGTTTTACGTGCGGCGACTTGTCCGTACCTCACGAAACCCACCTAAAATCTGAAGTAAGGAAAAAGTGAAAAACAAATATTTGAAAAAAAAACAAGAAAGATAACACCGAATTTTCGGTTGTAATGAGCACGTCTTTTGAATCCGTTCTGACGCGAATTAAATTTATCAGAGCTATTCAAAGTCAATGGAACCGGTTAGGAAGGCAATCAACCGGTTTCTACAATCGATAAAACATCCACAAATAGAAACATCTACTTAGTTCCACCAGCGGCTAAAAAGAATGCAACAAAATTAACAAATGGAGCACAAAAAGTTTCTCATAGCACAAGGAAGAAATATAGGAAAGGGAACATGATATAAGTCTATGTCTGCTACAGGAAGAATTTTGCGCATTGGAAAATTTGAAAACAGGCGAAAAATATTCTTCATGGAAAAAGCTATGCTAAGGAAAAAGAACTTTTCAAATACGCCTCCCGGAAGCAGAGAGAGAGCGAAAGAAAAAAAAGTTTCGACTTTTGCGCACCTACCGGAAAATCTTTGAATTATTTAAAGAGGATCACGCTCCACATCTCTATTGTAGCGAATCGCATACAGTAAAAAAGAAATTTCTCAATAGTGTTTTTAGAAGCTGCGATACAGCTGCAAACTTAAGTACACAAACACCACCTACCGACAGAAAGGTGAACTACGAAATTCCTCATATATTAGCTTTAAGTGTTCTACAAAATAAATGGTATTCAGTGTTGAAAGAATTTTTTAAATCGGACATGTAGAAGCAGAGGCGTTGAAAAAACAGACTAAGCTTTTGCTCCCCCTTGCGACGAAATTGTGCATTTTTCGGGAAGAAAATAAGCAAACAGGGTTTGCTTAGTTAGTAGCATCTGACCGAAGAAAAAAGTTTTCCAATCGGGTATTTAGTACCGAAGATATTGCTGTAAACGAAAACTTGAGGTTACGCCCTCTGGTGGCAGACTTGTGCGTTAAGATAATTTTTAAATTATACGAGAAACATTTTTCTGCGAAAACGTTCTCCAACAAAGAAGGAACCTTTACGCCCCCTAGCGGAAAGTCTCTGAATTTCTTAAAAAATTCGAAATTATATGAAAAACATTTTGCACTGGAAGCGCTATCCAACAAAGAGGGAATTTTTCAAATTGGACTTTTAGAAACAGAGATATTGACAAATGATTTTTATCTACACCCCTGGCTTAGAAACCATGCATTATTTTAAAAACAAAATTTTCCGAAAAGTTTTATCGACGTGAGTGGTATCGGTCCACGAAAGAATTTTTTCGGTGGAGATTTTAGGAGCTCAAATTTTGCAGCAAATGCATCAGAAGCAGAAATTAACGCTTACGCCCCCTGGTGGCCAAACCAGTCTTTACGAAACATTAGAAATTATATGCAAAGTATTTCCCATCAAGAGCTGTATCCGCAGCAGAAAAAAATTTAAAATCGGAATTTCAGAAGCCGAGATATCGGGGAAAACGTAATTTACTTTTACGCCCCCTAGCGGAAAGTCTATGAATTACTTGAAAATTTTGAAATTATATGAAAAACATGTCACACCAGAAACTCTATCCAACAAAGAATAAACTTTTCAAATCGGACGATTAGAAGCAGGCATATTGGCAAAAATAAGATTTACATCTATGCCTCCTGGCGGAGAAACTATTCATTATTTTAAGAAGAAAATATTCGAAAAAGGTTTACGGACGTGAGTGGTATCGGTTCACGGAAGAATTTTTTCAATCGGGATTTTAGAAGCTCAGATTTTGCTGCAAGTGCATCAGAAACAGAAATTAACACTTACGCCCCCTGGTGGCTAAACAATTTTCTATCAAAAATAAAAAAAAAAATATTCAAACGATTTCCCGTCAGGAGCTGTATCCGCTGCAGAAAGAATTTTTCAAATATGAGTTTAAGAAGCAGAGATATCGGGGGAAACGCAAATGACTTTTACGACCCTAGCGGAAAATCTATGCGTAACTTGAAAAAGTGAATATACCTGCAACGGTCTTCGACATAAATGGAATCGAAAGGTAAAAGAGTTTTTTCAATCGGATGTTTAGAAGCAAATATATGGAATAAAATGTATTTGGAATTCGACATCATCTGCATTTACTCCCCCTAGCGGTGAAGTTGTGCATTGTATAAAAAAACGAAATGAAGGATCATCATGCGCACATTTCCAGCTTCCGAATGCGAATTTTTTTTTTTTAATCGGACTAAAGTTGCAGAGATATGGTGTCCAGAGATGGACGGACGGACAAACCGATAACATAAGCACGGTCTTTTTTACAAAAGACGTGCTAAAAATGTAAGGACTTACATTGTGACTGGGACATTTTTTTGACCCTGTCGACATTATGACCCTGTCGACATTTTGAGCGTCGACATTATGACTACCACCGCATACTCTCTGCACAAAATTTTCATGTGATTTAAGCAAATTAACATATACAGTATGTATTATCTGTCTATATATAGTCATAACATCTTCCTTTCATTTTGTACACCACAACAATTTTGGTAACATGACTATGGGAAGGTAGTGTTTGGTCTATCAACCTGTGAAATAAGTTACCTCAGCACTGTGTTGTAGACTAGCTGAACTCTGCTCAAAGAACCTCAGGGCATCTAACCAAATTACATTAAAGCACGGATATGTAAGATTATTTTTTTTCGCACAAGGATTTTTCTCCTGCCTTTAACGTATGCTTGAACATTGACTTAAATCAGACAATAAAGGCGGTTTCTATGAAATTTCAAGGAGATTTAGAATCATAATCTATAAGATTAAATGAAAGAGATATTGTACCTTTTCGCATCCATAATCTTCTAATTTCAAGGTGAACGTGCAAGTTCTTTCTTGTAGCTGTTTTATGAAATATCACGATTTTGTGTACTAGTGTGTATATCTGTAGGCCATGTACAGATTTATGCAAGATTGCTAGTAATGCTTAGTTGTGCTGGATAAAGAATTAATTATCTGTTTAGGTTTATAAATATTCCCAATTTCGACACATGT
Organism: Macrothele yani; assembly: GCA_039090855.1. NCBI lineage: Eukaryota > Metazoa > Arthropoda > Arachnida > Araneae > Macrothelidae > Macrothele > Macrothele yani. The sequence continues at coordinate 1,348,328 of CM077022.1, read as the reverse complement.
TCGAGTGAGCTGTATGGCAAGAATACTACCTTCCACACATTAATGATGTATAAATACTGAATTCTGCATTATTTGCATGTGTTTCTCTTTGCCGTTTTTAACTCCTAGCTCAGCATGTTTTTTAAACACATCCCCAGACGACTCGGTATGTGGAGTTGGGGGCCATGGGTGTTGTTGACACAGACACGCACTGTATACGCCTGTCCAAATACGTAGAGCTGTTCAAACAGTTCTATTTTTGAAACCTGTGGCCCACTGGCGGGTTAAGCGAGGGTGCAGGCATGTCGCCCCCTGCAACGGAAGGAGGGGCAGGATTTAAATAATGATAGTTCACACGAAATTAAGTTACTGGTAGTGCAAAGCATTCCTAAATTCTCCAAAATCTAAAACACCAACGACTTCCTTTCTGCAGGGATTGGACAAAGCATGTGACACGGACAATACCTATTTAACATGATCTAGAAATTTTTATTTGTACCTTCATAAGTTTCAAACAATCGTTTTAAGTTTGTGTGAAACGTATGAGCCTTCATATATCAGCACTTTGTGGGAAAGTGTAAACATGTCTTTCTGGTAAACCAGCAGTCGTGAATGAAACTTGTTAAATAATAAATCGAAGGATTGAGAAATTTCCCTGATAAGTCGATAAGGAATACAACTTAGCAAAACAAAACTTCGGGTGTAGTGCGTACAACTCTTATTTAACATAGGACGTGCACGTTTTCAGAGCATAAAATATATGCTGCTTTATACGATGTAGAAAGTGTTAGGCGTCATTGACAAGCTAAAACGAAATAGCATTTTTTTTTTTTTTTTCTCTCCACCGTAAATTTTTGGAGCTACCTTTCACAGGGGGTAGGTAGCCTAAGTCCGGACGCTACTTCCACAAAGTGAAACTTCATAGAATGAAAAGGTTACAGAAATAGATAGATAAATAGATGGGACAGGAAAAGACCACCCTGAAGAAGACCGCGTGGGAGATGGGTGGATGAAATTTGAAAGCATGTCGGAGTGACATAGAGAAGACTGGCTGAAGACCAACTTGGAGAGATCTTCATCCAGCAGTGAGTTGATAATGGTTGATGATATATATATGAGAATGGGATAAGTTGTTATTAACAGATAATTAAATCATTTTTCAAGTTTGGGAAGTAATAGGAGTTCGAACCGTAATAATACGGATTCATCCCATTTCTGTGTAGAAATATAACATATGGGATTTTTTTTTATCATGGCTTTAGAATGAACCGCAGAACTACTAATGGGAGGTGATAAATTTATGTTCGGCCAATTATTTACAAAAAGTCTGCCTGTACCAAGTTGTGTGCTTAGCAGAACGACGCTACTATCTTTAACGTAAGAAAGGGAACATATACTTCTCGGATTTAGTTGATCGACAACAATATTTTCATTCTTAATCATTTCTTTCAGACAATCGTTGAATTTATCCTCTCTTTATGATTTCAGCTCGTTAGACATGCACGAAGAGTTTCAGCATCCTAAGAAAATATTGAACTAATATACGTAAAACTATGTTTTGACTATGTATGGGAGCTTAAATTTCCTGAACGAGTTCTCTGTGTGAAGCCCCTAAAAACATAAGACTAATGTACGACAAAAGCCACCCTAATCACCGTCTGTGTGAACCAATACATAGTCAAGCTCTGATGTACAAAGCTTTGTTTTTGAATCTTTACTCTCCCCTCGATCAGGCTCCGGATTCCTGTCCTAGAAAAGCTAACCTCTCAATTTATTGTCTAACGGATGCATTTTATCCTGGTTCTGTAGGTAAGAGATACTACCAGTCGCCAGTACATTGCTGCTTCTCACAAAACCGTTACTTCAAAATAATCCATTGACTTCTGAATGTTTGCATGGAAATAACACGAGCGTTGTCCTCATAAAGTGGTCATTCAGTGTTTACAAACTGTCACTGACCCACTGCGGGATGGAGTTCTCGCCATTCCTTCCCTAACTTACTTGAACGGCTCTTTTCCGTCTTGTTTCATCATGTTTTCAAATTATGTCTGCCTGTCTCCAGTGTTGTCGTTTGCTGGGTCTTGCATAGCACAAAACGGGGCGAGGGGGGGGGAGGGATGCAGTGTGTGTACGAACGCATTTGCTTACTGCAGATTTTTAAATAACATTTTTATGGGCAAAGGGGTTTTAAAAAACGAAGTTTACAAAATCTCTCTAAAGCTTCCAGCTCAGTGTTTTGAGTGCTTTAAACAGATTTTTTTTTTGTTTTCGACCATCACCACGAGCAACTGAGTCGCCCGCCCTAATTTAGGACCACTGGTTCCAGGGAAGGAAGAGAGCCAGCCCCGTAGGACAAACCTCCACCCATGTCTCATCTCAGACTCGAACTCGACGCTCTGACCACTCGGCCACTGGGGCAGCAAATAGATTATTTAATCGAGCTGTTTCTTTTAAAACCTTTCGCCCTAAGTATATTTCAAAAGTGACCGTAAATATCAACATTCATTCATTTAGAAACAATTTGTGGATTTCCCTTACAAATTATGAAAATGTATTAAAAAGTCAAACAGATGAAACAAATTGTTTTGATGGACAGAATTTTTGTTCTGATTTTAAGTGAAAACTAAAACGGTTAATATGAAATGTTGACGAATTAATCTTGATCGAAGGTTCTCTGTTTTCTTCATTTTTATTTTCTTTCCTTCATTTTTTTTTCGTGATATTTTTGTTACTGGCAGTCTCAGATTTTGCTTTTCCATATGGATTCTTACTATCCTTCAAATAGATCAACAGACCGTTACTAGTTCTTCTCATTCACTTTCTCTTTAGAATGGCTGTGTTAGGAATAGACTACTATAATGTTAACTAAAATGCAAGCACTTAGTGTGTGTTTTTCCATTTAGGCTTTCTTTCGATAGAGTCCTGTTACGTCCACGTCGGGGACTTCTTAGGCCATCGGTTTCGAAACCCTAGTCGAGGATATCAACCTTTTTTCTTTTTTGTCCATTGCTAGTGTAATTTAAAGACACAATTGTCATGACGGAGAATGAATCTCATTTTAAAATCTTCAAATTATGAAGAACTGATGGGCCGTTTGACTACTTCAAATACTTTTGGAGCTGAGCTATACTTCACAGAAGTTCTTTCAATAGTTGCAATTAATACGCGCTTCAGACACTTACTACTTCCTTTATTGGTATGTGAGAATTTTAGCAGGCTCAATATTTATAGTCTTTTCCCCCGTTTTTTAGCAGTAAAGTTTGGTCACCCAATCTTATACTGAGGGAGTAACAGCGAAGAACCATTTTAGTAAGTGTTCTAATCAACCTTTGTGTCAAACGTGCTACGAAAAGATAACACTATTTATTGGTCATTTCATATGTAATCTGAACATTACAATCGTTTTATTAGCATATACGAAAGTCGTTCAAAAAGTATCGAGACTAATTTTACATGGGGCAGAAGTGTAATGCAGTAAACATACTTACACTTACATACTTTCGAAGTATTCTCTCTCTACCTAAATGCACCGGTCCCACCTGTCTATCCACTTCCGGAAGATGTTTTCGAAGCCCCATCTCCAAATGTGGTTCAGGATACACATCACAGCATTGTTCAGGTCAGTATTTCATGCAAACCGAAGCCCACGAAGTTGTTTTTTCACTTCAGGGAATAGTGGAAGTCACACGGCACCAGGTCCGGTGAATACGGAGAGTGCGCCATTATTTCGAGGCCTAGATCTTCGATAACGTGCAGAGGCATTATCTTGATGCAAAATCCAACCAGTTTGTGCATATATATTCTGGGCGTTTTGGGGAATGTTTTTTTCTTTGGAAGACCTTTCAGAACTTCAGGATAATAGGCACTGGTAACAGTTCCATTATTCACTGTATTTCATTATTCACTATTTTTGTTGTTACACAATTCCCTTTTTATCGAAGAAAACTTGGTGCATGACCTTTCCTGCACTTGCTTGAACCTTTGCTTTCTTGGATCGGGGACTCTCTGGGTATTTCCATTGGGTGCTCTGTTGTTTTGTTTCTGGATCGAAATGGTGAAAAACTGTTTCATCACACGTGATGAATAGATTCAAAAAGTGTGGCTTACGTCGTAGCCGGCACTTCCATTGGCAACAAGTGATAACACGATTTGCCTTGAATCCATCCGTGAGCAAGTGGGGAATCCAGTTTGCAGCGACTTTTCGGTACCCCAATTGGTTTCTCACAATGTCATCAACACAACAAACGGACATCTGCATCACATTAGCAACCTCCTCAGTGCTCTTTCGAAGATCTTCGCGCAGGACTGCCTCGATGGTATTGACATTAACCACCGTAGTCGATGCCGAAGGCCTACCGGAGCATGGGCGCCTTCCAGACACTCGTCACCATTCACAAATTTTTTGTGTCCTTCAAAAGCTCTTGCACGGGACAAAGCATCTTCCTCATATGCTGTTTTAATCATTTCGTACATTTCTGTGGCGGTTTTATTCAAACGCACGCAAAATTTTATAGCTGCTCTTTGCTCTAATTTTAAATCCATACTGGGTTACAGAAACATGTCTAAACTCTACGCCGTCTGCTACAAGAATGAACTAGCAGAGCGCTGTTACGACCAGAGTTGGAAACGGGTCAAAAATTTTAGACCTAGATCCGACCCGGACCCGGTTGTCACATAATTGGACCCGACCCGGGCCTGACCCAAACTGCTTTGAGCTATAAACTTGAATAGATATCATCATCATCATTATCAATCAACTGCTTGATGAAGGTCTCCCCAAATTTCTTCCACAACGGACTGTCTTGTACCCGCCCCCACGTGGTCTTCTTCTGCGTCTTTTCCTGTCCCTTAGAATCCAGTCTAAAATTTCGGTTGTTCATCGGTGGTCCGTTGTCTTGGCAATATGTCCAACCCATTGCCGTTTCAGGGATTTTACACTGATCGTGATGTCATCCACTCTTGTTATTTTCCTTATCCACGAGCTCCTCTTCTTATTTTTTACGCTTGTCAACCGTAGGTTGAAGAAGCGTATATCCTCCAGCTTTGTCCGTCTGTTCGTCCGTCTGACCGTCTGTCTGTCCGTCCGCACGATAACTCGCGTAAAAATGGTTCGATTTCGATGAAATTTTAGTATATGATAGGGGATCACCTGGGGACGAACCCTATTGAAAATGGACGAAATGGGGTCAAAGGTCAGGACATAGAAGCGGGATCCATTCCATTGCCCTTATGCGTCATAACTTGTGTAAAAATGGTTCGATTTCGATGAGATTTTAGTATGTGGCAAGGGACCACCCGGGGACGAACCCTATTGAAAATGGACGAAATGGGGTCAAAGGTCAGGACATAGGAGCGGGATCCATTCCATTGCCCTTATGCGTTGTAGCTTACGTAAAAATGCTTCGATTGAGACAAAACTTTATCATGTCTTTCCAGAAGTATACTTTACCGGTTCTGGTCAATACACGTTTTCTGGCATAAGGTATTCCAACGGTTTTAATGTCATTTTGGGGTGCTGATTCCAAATCTGGCATCAGGTTTTGTCTATCACATCAGGTTTTTGAGATATCAAATATTGCATTTTCAATAAAAACAGCAAATTTATGCTCATATACGAATAGCTAAACAGACATACATACAAGAATAAGATAAGATACAATATACAATAGTAATGAAACAAATACTTAATGAGCCGTAGCACAAAGTTGTGAGAGTGACTGCATATCAATGTGAGTGAATACATATTACCATGTAAGAATTGAATTGTGAAGATAAGAAAAATATGTACAAAAAGGTTATTAACAATAGTGATGTTACATCTGCATAAACGACCACTTCTTTGACGATCTCTGATGTACAGCTTGTGGAATGTCTCTCATCAAGGACCAGCAGCATGTTTGAGTGCCATCGGCCTTGGTAACGTTCTTCCATAACTTTAATGTCTTGATGAAAGCGTTCACCTTGCTCTTCGCTCACGTGACCCATGTTCTCTGGAAACTTGGCCAAGTGACTATGTAAGTAGTGAACCTTGATGCTCATTCTACATCCACGTGCTTGTAAACTCAAGAGCAGCTCCTCCAGAATCTCTCGATAGTTGTCCGCTTTCCTGTTCCCAAGGAAATACCGCACCACATCAGAGAATGCATTCCAAGCTCTAGCCTCTGCCGCAGTCATTGTTGTAACAAAGTGTGGATCCCTGATGAGTGTTCTTATTTGAGGGCCATCAAATATTCCTGCGTTTTTCGTCTCGGCACTGAGACTTGAAAAGGTAGAACATATATACTGTAGCTGAAGCAGTCTCCAGTGTGATCAAGAGCTTTGACGAATTGCTTCATTAACCCAAGTTTTATGTGCAGTGGGGGAAATACAATTTTATTCCTATCAACCAGAGGCTCATTCTTGATGTTCTTGTGACCAGGCGTCAAACTGATTCTTGGTGGCCAGTTCTTTTTAACCCAGTGTTCTAATGTAACCCTACTGCCCCAGTAGCACAGGAAACAAATGTATTTGGTTTGACCTCCTTGCTGACCCAGCAGAAAATTAACCATTTTCAAATCAACACAAATTACCCATCCATGAACATGGTATTCCAATCTATACAGAAAAATCTTGATGTTGGCATACTCTTCTTTCATTTTTACAGAGTGTCCAATTGGGATTGAACCATATATACACTGGTGTGCAAAAATTAAGGACGAAGAGGAGAAATGATCATAACAGCGGAGAGAGCAAGCAGAACTGACCGAAAGACCACTCAGGAGATAGACTAGGGTCCGGTACGGTAGGGCATGCGCATATATGCAGCATGACGTAGGGGTAGTGTCGGAAGTGTATAAAGCACACGGGCGGTGTACGCTCAGCTATTCGGTGAAAGCTATTGCGCGGTGTACATCGGTTTGAACGACGTCAAGTTGCTGCCACCGTGTGATATGGCCAACAGGCAATCCAGTAGACGACATCTGGATGACTTTACCCGAGGTAGCGTCATTGGGAAGTTGTAAGAAGGTCGAAGTGTGACTAGTGTGGCCGAGGAATTTGGGATCGCTCACAGCATCGTTCCACGAGCTTGGAGAGCATTTCAAACGACAGGAACGTCTGTCCCAGAGGTTAGCAGTGGTCGTCCACGAGCAACCACGGCGGCAGACGACCGGTATATTGTCCTACAGGCTAGAAGAGACAGACGGCAGACAGCGGAAGAAATCGCAAGACACATGCAACAGACAACTGGACGTCCGTTATCGCGTTTTACCGTGGCCAGGAGGCTGCACAAAGGTGATCTATTTGCACGACGACCAGTACGGTGTGTGCCATTAACGCCTGCTCATCGGAGACTGCGGTTTCTGTGGTCCCAGGAACACAAGAACTGGGCACATCAGCAGTGTGGTCGAGTTCTCTTTACGGATGAGAGCCGATTTAGTCTGAAGAGCGATTCTGGACGTATACACATCTGGAGAGAGCAGGGAACACGCAATCACACCTCCAACTTCATCGAAAGGGACCGGTTTGGAGATGGTGGAGTTCTCGTTTGGGGCGGTATCATGCTTGGTAACCGTACTGACCTCCACATCTTCCAAGGAGGTTCATTCACTGATGTCCGCTATTGTACCGAGGTTCTCCTGTCTCTCGTGCAACTGTTTAGAGGTGCTGTGTGTCCTGAGTTCCGCTTCATGGACGACAACGCTACACCTCATCGTACAGTGGCTGTCGCAGAGCTGTTGGAGAGTGAAGATATTCAACCCATGGATTGGCCCACAAGGTCCCCGGACCTAATCCAATCGAACACGTGTGGGACCATGTCGAGAGACGCTTGGCAGCACGTCACCAGCCGCCAGCAACGATTCCGCAGCTGCGATTTGGCGCTACAAGAGGAATGGGCCGCGATGTATCAACAGTTCCTTGACAACCTCGTCCTCAGCATGGACAGACGTTGTAAATCCTGCAACGCTGTCAGGGGTGATCATATTCCCTAATAAAGACTGGATTTTTCTTGGCAGCCGCTTGTCACCTGGACGTTTCTGTCTTCTGTCCAGTTGGCTCGAAGCTACCTTTTCAATAAAGTGACTTTGTATCCTTTGGATTCCTTGTTTGGACGGGTTTGCTCACTTGTCCCGTATTCTTACATCTTGGGGATCTTATGGTATGATTTGAGTCGATGTGGAGCACTTCTGCACGACGTTACATTCGAAAAACCGTCTCGTCCTTAATATTTGCACGCCAGTGTATTTCTGTTGTGAAGTAACACACTTTTCAAACTCCTTTTACTACTGTCAATAAAAAGTATCCATTCACTTGAATCATATGCTGGCAGTCCCATATTGAGAAGAAGCCCTTCAACATCATTACAATATACAAGTTGACCATCTGAATGGAAGTACTTTCGCAGTGCTGCTTCTCTGTTACGATAAAAGGAGACACTGGTGCCAGGTCTGAGTAGTCCTTTCTCTTGCAGCCTGGAAGCCAACATTTCAGCAGACTACTTCGGCAAATACAAATCTCTTACAAGATAATTCAATTCAGGCTGACTAAACAGAGAAATTTTATCACAATCTGCATCAGATGGCGTATATTCGATCTGAGCAGCATCATCATCTGTAGAAGCAGGTAAACTGAGGGATTCAACATCAATCTCTGGTAGCTCAGTAAATACAGGCACAGGTATTTCCTCACAGTGCTCAACTGGTCGTCTGGAAGATGGGATATCTGGGTATTGTAAGTGTTGTTTGTTTTTCTTATTGAAACCTTTTACATTGACAAGGCAGAAGTAGCAGTTATCCAAATGGTTTGTAGGTTCTTTCCAAACCATTGGCACACCAAACTTTAGCTGAGCATTCTTTCCTTAAGACCATGATCGCAAAGCTTCAACACAGGTTTTACACACTTTGTGAGGAGCCCAATTTTTGCCTTGGTCTCCAAGTCGTACATTAAAGTAGGCAAGATAAACCTTCTTGACAAAGGTATGGATGTTGCGCCTTTGATCTGCCACAGATGTAGCAGAAGATATCTTTCTTTCTGTCTTTCTTTTCTTTTTTTGGAGGTTTAACGACCACCGTGAGCAACTCAATGGGCTATAAGCAGTCGCCCGTCCCTAATTTAGGGTCACTGGTTCCAGGGAAGGGAGAGAGCCAGTGCCGTAAGACAAACACAACATCCATGCTTCACCGGGATTCGAACCCGGACCCCGTTCGGACGAATGATCAGAGGCCATCCTTAGACCACTGCGCCACCGGGGCGGCACAGAAGATATCTGGGTCATTACTGCATTTCTTTCGGATGTTGTAGCAATTGTTGGATCACGATCTTCAGAAGCAAAATATTAAATAAATGCGGATATCTACATAAAATGATATTATAAACTCACTATCCTAAAAATACAACACCATATTTTAACACTAAAGCAGTCACTGACTCGCAACAACTTGCAATCATAAGTGACAAAGAGTTAATTTCGCGTAAAATCAATGAAAATAGGGTATGCCGATAACATAAAAATGAGATGTGATAGAGTAAATCTGATATCAGATTTGGAATCAGCACCCTGAAATTAGTCTAAAACAGCTGCAAAAGTCCAGGCCAGAATTTTTTTTTTTTTTTTTTTTTTTTGACCAGTGATATCATCGAAATGGGGTCCAAAGGTCAGGGCACAGGAGCAAGATTTATTCCACAGCCATTATCCTCATAACTGGAGTAATGATTTCTGGTATGTTGGAAAGCGTATCATAATCAATTCATTGCATGATTTTACTAAATTTTTTAGTTAAGGTCCACGTCTCTGCTGCGTACGTAAGCACTGAAAGGATGCATTGATTAAACACTTTTCTTTTAAGACATAATGGCATATTGCTTTTCAAATTTGTACTGTTTTTCCAAAAGCTCTCCAAACAAAGTTTTATGCGCTAATTAATCATATCAACGTGACACTCGCTTGATATCTGCTGCCCAAGGTAAATGTAGGAATTGATTGTCTCCAGCTTTTTCTCATCAATTAATAAATCTTCATTCCTTGTAAAAGCATTGTACTTCAGTTTTGTCTTCTGAAAGTTCATTTTTAATCCCATTTCTTTACCCTTCTCAGCAAGTTCCTGGATCATACTGTACAGCTCTGAAGTATTATTTCAAAGACCTCTGAAGGGTTCTTTGAAATATTTTTTTTCTATTCAAAAATAAAACAGAAATAAAACCGGGTAGAAATCGGGTCAGAAACACCTTCACCCGACCCGTTCGACCCGCAAGAAATTGTCGACTCGGTGACCCGTGACCCGTTTCCATCTCTTGTTACGACGAGAGATCGAATAGGGTCACGGGTCAGCTGGTCCAGAAATGGAAACGAGTTACGGGTCGACGGATCGACAATTTCTAGCAGCTCAAACGAATCAGGTCTAGGTGTTACTGACCATTTCATTGTCCGTGAGTGTATTTCATTTTCCGCAAATTTCATTGTCCGTGAGTGTATTTCATTGTCCGCAAATTTCATTGTTCGTGAGTGTATTTTAACTCCAGAAATATGGATATACATCTTTGTTTGATTTCCCATTTTAAAGAATAAAAATACGAGAAAAAATCTGGTATGGATTTTAAACTGTGTTTATCTGTAATTTTGAAACGCTGGTTATAGTATTTTTCTAGTACTTTGATCCTGTTTTAGGATTTCCTATATATTCTATATATTCCAGTGCTCCGTTCTTAGAATTAGCAAGATTTCGACACGGAAACGCGTTTCATGCCCATATGAAGACTGTTAGTTTGTTTAGCAGCACTGGCCCGGCCCTAGTCGCGGCAAAGTAGGCAGTTGCCCATGTCAGCAATCATAAAGCCGTTCTTATTTTGTTGTAAATTTTTCGCATTTCTTTTATTCATAATTTCTTGCTTTATGCTAACCGTAATCTGAACAGTTCAGTTTCATGAAATATGTTATGCCATCCCCACCCCCATTTTTTAGTTTTGACTTAACCATGCACGTTTCGCCCGTATTTCATAAAATCGATAAAATTGATTATAAAACTGCAGCACAGGAGTTCCTTATTGCCCAGTCAGCAGTCAGGAGTTAGCGTTGCTATCTTCGGAAGTCTGTCACCCAGGTGCGACGCTACGGGTGGGCTAGGGTGGGCTTCAGCACCCCCAACTTTTCGTTCAGCTCTCCCCCAAATATTTAAGCAGTCAGAACACACATGGCGAGTGTAACCATTTAATATTTTAGGGAACTTGGTTAAACGTATATATATATATATATCTTTCGTTCACAAGTATTTTTTTATGCACTCCCTGCCAAAAAAAAAAAAAAAAAAAAAAAAAAGCAAAAAACATACGTACATACATAACACTAAGCTGTTCTGAAAAGATGAGCTCCTCAAATAAAGAATTTCCTGATGTCGTAACAAACGTCCCCATTTGCAGGATCTTGGCAACAGCTCGAGCTTCATTGACATCCATCACACGACGCACACATGACCTTTTGTATTTTACACTCATTATCTTTTTCTCATGCAGGCATTCCTTAATCTGGTCCTCCCACGATTTCCTTGGCCTTCCTCTACCTTTCTTTCCTGCTACTTGGGCTGAAACAATTCTCTTGGTCAGCACATTATCACTCATTCTTTCAACATGGCCAAACTACCTAAGAATATTAGTCACCACCTTACTAACAACATTTTGCCTCACATTATACAACTGCAACACATTTTCATTCCTCACATGATCAAAGAGCGTGTCTTGCCACAATCCCCTCGTAAGTAACGCATTTCTCCTGCACACAAAGGACTCCTATGTCTCTTCTGTAGTACCCAGGTTTCATTGCCATACATCAGTGGGAACAATTACACTTTCATACACAGACATTCGGGACTCTTTTGAGAACCCATCATTCCTGTGAAAACCTGAAGCAGCTATGACTTTCAATGAAGAATTCACTCGCCTACTAATTTCACCATCTAATTTGTTCTCTCTATCAAACATGCTTCCTAAATACACAAATTCATTCACCTGGTCAATCACTGTGCCATTCAGACTTATATTACATTCAGTACTAATAGTTTCTTGTTCAAAAACCATACTTTTGGGGTTTCCCTCATTTATACTCAGTTTGAATTTCATAGAAACTTTTTTTTTTTTTGATTGGAGGTTTAACGACAACGGTGAGCAACGCAATGGGCAATAAGCAGGCGTCCGTCCCTAATTTAGGGCCACTGGTTCCAGGGAAGGGAGAGAGCCAGTGCCGTAAGACAAACACAATATCCTTGCCTCACCGGGATTTGAACCCGGACCCATCTCGGATGAATGATCAGAAGCCATCGCTTAGATCATTGCGCCACCGGGGCGGCCATTACAAACTTCAAACGTCCGGTATGACATACTCTGCAACTCACTTTTGCACTCCACCAACAGGCCTATGTCATCAGCATACAGAAATCTGCACACACGGATATTACTAAAACATAAACCAGTATTGTCTATTTTGGCATCATGCATGCATGCATGCATCCATAAACATATTAAACAGCCATGGTGACATCATACAACCTTGCTTTGACTCCTGCACCAATAGAAAACCATTTCAATACAATATCATTTACTCGTACACGTGCTCTACTGCCAGCATACATGGCTTTTACACTATTAAGTAAATTCCCACTAACACCATGTTCATTCAATACCTTCCACAAAAGTGCCCTATTTACTTGGTCGTAAGCTTTCTCTAAATCAATGAAGGCAGCGAAAACCTTCTTACCAACAACCAGATTCTTTTCAATCATCATACGTAACACGAAAATTTTGTTAGTGCAGCCTTTACTAGGCATAAAACCACTCTGTACATCCCATACTTTCTCTGATGTAAGACCTCGTACCTTATCAATAACGACCTTTCCAAATACACTGGTGGGCAAAAATTAAAGACGAAGAGGAGAAATTAGCATAACAGCGGAACGAGCAGGAAGAACGGACCGAAAGACCACTCAGGAGATAGACTAGGGTCCGGTTCGGTAAGGCATGCGCATACATGTAGCAATACGTAAAGGGGGGGTCGGAAGGGTATAAAGCACACGGGCGGTGTACGCTCAGCAACTGCCGCGGAAAGGACCTCAGGTTCGATCCCGAGGCAGGTACGAACGCTCGATCCACTGAATAGCCGCCGTGCGTCGGATGGGCACGTTAAGCCGTCGGACCCCGGTTACTGGCCCCCTGGTAATAAATAAGGACGTCTTCCTCCCCCTTTCTACTTCGCTTCCGTGTCACTTTCCTGTTGGGCACTCTAGCCCAAATCTCCTAGCTTCCTATTTCTAAGGGTTGTTTAAGACCTGGGATCAGACACTCTCTTCCTAAAATCCTCTACATATGATCTGATCTGATGTGCTCAGCAATTCGGTGAAAGCTATTGCACGGTGTACATTGGTTTGAACGACGTAGAGTTGCTGCCACCGTGTGATATGGCCAACAGCCAATCCAGTAGACGACATCTGGATGACTTTACCCGAGATCGCGTCATTCGGAAATTGGAAGAAGGTCGAAGAGTGACTAGTGTGGCCGAGGAGTTCTGGTTCGCTCACAGCATCGTTTCACGAGCTTGGAGAACATTTCAAACGACAGGAGCAGCTGTCCCAGAGGTTAGCAGTGGTCGTCCACGAGCAACCACGGCGGCAGACGACCGGTATATTGTCCTACAGGCTAGAAGAGACAGACGGCAGACAGCGGAAGAAATCGCAAGGCACATGCAACAGACAACTAGACGTCCGTTATCGCATTTTACCGTGTCCAGGAGGCTGCACAAAGGTGGTCTATTTGCACGACGACCAGTACGGTGTGTGCCATTAACGCCTGCTCATCGGAGACTGCGGTTTCTGTGGTGCCAGGAACACAAGAACTGGACATATCAGCAATGGGGTCGAGTTCTCTTTACGAATGAGAACCGATTTAGTCTGAAGAGCGATTCTGGTCGTATACACATCTGGAGAGAGCAGGGAACACGCAATCACACCTCCAACATCACCGAAAGGGACCGGTTTGGAGGTGGCGGAACTCTCTTTTGGGGCGGTATCATGCTTTGGTAGCCGTACTGACCTCCACATCTTCCAAGGAGGTTCATTCACTGGTGTCCGCTATTGTACCGATGTTCTCCTGCCTCACGTGCGTCTGTTTAGAGGTGCTGTGGGTCCTGAGTTCCTCCTCATGGACGACAACGCTACACCTCATCGTACAGTGGCTGTCGCAGAGCTGTTGGAAAGTGAAGATATTCAACGCGTGGATTGGCCCGCACGGTTCCCAGACCTAAATCCAATCGAACACGTGTGGGACCTTCTTGGCAGACGTTTGACAGCACGTCATCAGCCGCCAGCAACGATTCCGTAGCTGCGATTGGCGCTACAATAGGAATGGGCCACGATGCCTCAACAGCTCCTTGACAACCTCGTCCTCAACATGGACAGACGTTGTAAATCCTGCAACGTAGTCAGGGGTGATCATATTCCCTACTAAAGACTGGATTTTTCTTGGCAGCCGCCTGTCACATGGACATTTCTGTCTTCTGTCCAGTTGTGCTAGAAGCTACCTTTTAAATAAAGTGCCTTTGTATCTTTTGGATTCCTTGTTTGGACGGTTTTGCTCACTTGTCCCATATTCGTACATCTTGGGGATCTTATGGCATGATTTGAGTCGATGTGGAGCACTTCTGCACGACGTTACATTCGAAAAACCGTCTCGTCCTTAATTTTTGCACGCCAGTGTATATATACAGGGTGCATAGGAAAGTCCTTTTAGTCTGGAATAACTTGCGAACGGAGAGAGGTGCAGTTATGCAAGTGAGATAACGGTGTAGTAAAACGACTACGCCCTATCGAATGCAACCAATAGCAGCGCCCCTAGTGGCGAAATACGGAAGTTAGCCATTGCAAATCGAAAACGATAAGAGATAGAGCAAAATTTTCAATTACAAAGTTGTAGAGCATCAGTTAATTAGTACAAAACGACATTTGTTTCACACGGATAAGATGATAAATTGTCGCCTGAATACCATACAATGTCCGAAATCGATGCGCGACGATTCGAATCTGCATATTCACATTTCCCAAATGTAGC
Source organism: Macrothele yani (assembly GCA_039090855.1). Lineage (NCBI taxonomy): Eukaryota > Metazoa > Arthropoda > Arachnida > Araneae > Macrothelidae > Macrothele > Macrothele yani. The sequence continues at coordinate 1,333,286 of CM077022.1, read as the reverse complement.
CGTATGCAAATGCAAATTGTGACGTTGTACCGTACCTCGATATAAAAACCAGTAGAACGGAAGTTTAGCTCTACGTATGCTGTGTGAGAATGGCGAGCTTGGATTTCTGGGGGTTACGTAAAAAATCAGGTTTATGCAACAGCGCCTACAAGTCTGCTGGATCTACGTCGTCGTGTTACAGATGCTTGCAATAGTGTGACACCTTCCATGCTGAGGAATGTACATGCAGAGTTACTTTCACGAATACAAAGGTTTATCGTGGGCAATGGCGAACTCTTCGAACATGCTCGACATTAACTTTTTATCACTGTGCGCCAGTTTGCCTTTCTTATTTTTGTTTTGTCTGACGTCATCAAACTGTATTGACATAAGTACGCATTTATGCAATAAATTGTGTGTATTTGCTCATACCTATGCCTGTTCCCTTCAAACGTTCATACAAAAACATTTTAAGGTATTCAGGCGACAATTTATCTTATCCGTGTAAAACAAATGTCGTTTTGTATCAAATAATTGATGCTCTACAACTTTGTAATTGGAAATTTTGCTCTATCTGGTTTTGTTTTCGATTTGCAATGGCTAACATCCGCATTTCGCCACTAGGGGGCGCTGCTACCGGTTGCATTCGATCGGGCGTAGTCATTTTACTATTCCGTTATGTCACTTGCATAATTGTACTCTTTCCGTTCGCAAGTTATTCCAGGCCAAAAGGACTTTCCTATGAACCCTGTGTATCATCATCATCATCATCATTGTCAACCATTACCATACCACTGCTGGACGAAGGTCTCCCCAAGTTTCTTCCACAACGGTCTGTTTTGTGCCAGTCTCATCCATGTTACTCCCGCATACTTTCGAATTTCATCCACTCATCTCCCATGTGGTCTTCTTCTGGGTCTATTCCTGTCCCTTGGGATCCAATCTAAAATTTCGTCTGTCCATCGATGGTCTGTCCTTCTGGCAGTATGCCCAGCCCATTGCCATTTCACGGATTTAACTCTGATCATGATGTCTTCCACTCTTGTCATTTTTCGGATCCACGAGTTCCTCTTCTTATCTCTCCTGGTTACACCAAGCATGCACCTCTCCATGCTACTTTGAGTTGTCTGCAGCCTTTGTATGTCTCTTTTAGCTAAGGTCCATGTCTCTGCACCATACGTAAGCACTGGAAGGATGCATTGATCAAACACTTTTCTTTCAAGACATAATGGCATATTGCTCTTGAAAATTATGCTGTTTCTTCCAAAAGCTCTCCAGGCAAGTTTTGTACGCCGATTAATTTCTTCACCAATGTGACCCTCACTTGATATCTGCTGTCCAAGATAAACGTACGTGTCTGTTATCTCCAGCTTTTCTCCATCAATCGATAAATCTTCATTTCTTGTAAAAGCATTAAACATCACTTTTGTCTTCTGAAAGTTCATTTTTAATCCCACTTCTTTACTCTTGTCAGCAAGTTCCTGAATCATACTCTGCAGCTCTGATGGGGTAGTTGCAAAAATGACTACGTCATCAGCAAAACGAAGGTGGGTTAGATAATCTCCATTAATCTTTATCCCTTTGTTTTCCCAGTTCAGTGATTGAAAGACATTTTCCAATGTGGCATTAAAGAGCTTCGGAGATATGGTGTCACCTTGTCTTACTCCCTTTCCAATTTTTATGTGTGTTGTATTTTCAAACATCCGAATCTTTGCACTTGCACTTTCACAGATGTTATTAATAATATTAATGTATGCATCTTCAATACCGCAGGATTTCAGAGTCATTGTAACTGCTGATGGTTTGACCGAATCAAAGGCTTTTTCATATTCTATAAAAGCCATGCACAATGGAAGTTCATATTCCCTCGCTCTTTCAATTAGTTCTCTCAGGACGTGGATATAATCTATTGTGCTGTAGCCACTCCTGAATCCAGCTTGTTCTCTTGGTTGAGCCATGTCCAGTGTTACCTTCAAGCGGTGTGAAAGAACTTTAGTGAAGATTTTATAAACCAGTGATAGGAGTCTGATAGGTCTGTAGTTCCTGAGATCCTCAATGTCACCTTTTTTATGTAGCAGGATCATTGTAGCGTTATTCCAATTCTCAGGAATCTTCCCTTCATTAAGGCATCGAGTGAAAATTTGGGCGAGTACTGTTTCGATTTTTCCACTTGATTCTTGTATGATGTCTACAGTAATTCCATCTTCTCCTGGAGCTTTTCCCCGCTTCATGTTCACGATTGCATGTGCAACTTCTGCTGGGAGGACTGGAAGAACTCTGGTACTGGTACCTTTCATGATGTCTGGAGTACATGTATCATCCCTTTCATATAATTTGGAGTAGAAATCTTTCACTCTTGTCAAAATTTCACCTCTATTTCTTGTTACAGAACCATCTTCTTATCTCAGTGCCATAATCTGTTTTCTTCCCTTACTGAGATGTCCCTTTGCTATCTCTAGGCTTTGGTTGTTTTCAATTGCTTTCCTCACTAGTTCACAGTTGAATTTCCTTACGTCTTCAGTGATACTTTTTCGTACTGTCTTGCATAGCTCTATATATTCCACTTTGGAAGTCACATCTTCTTTAGTTGTCCTCATCACTCTTCTTTTTTGCATCAACATTTTGGTTTTTCCTGATAATTTGTTCACATGCAACTTGTTCTTAGACCCAGCTAATTTTGTTGTTGTTTCCATAAGAGTTTTGGTTATTTTTATGTTAACTTCAGAAATATCCACTTCTTCCGATGTTAGGCCTTCTAAAGCAGAGAATCTGTTCTTCAGTTCCAACTTGAAAGTATTATGGTGTTTTTTAAGGTTGGTTATGTCAATACATTTTGTTTGTCTTATGAGCTTGCCACGTTCCAGTTTAGTGTTGAGGTGCATCTTACATCTCACCAATCTATGGTCACTACCTGTGTTGAACTTGTTTAGCACACTGCAGTCTTCTATGACGAATTTTTGTTACACATAATAAAATCAATTTCACTTGTCGTCCCATTTGTATGTCTCCATGTATTTCCTGTGTGGCTTTTTCGTGAAAAAGGAGTTCAAGATGAAAATCCCTTCTGCCTCTGCAAACTCTACGAGAGTATTTACACGCTGGTTTCTGTTGCCGTGACCGAATTTACCTACTGAAGTTTCATTCTGTTGCTGTTGCCCTATTTTTGCATTGAAATCTCCCATAATTATCTTCAAGTGCTGCTTACCTTTATTATTTAGATGACGAATTTCCTCATAAAATTCTTCACTTTCTTCTTCAGGATGACTTGTGATGGGTGCATAAGTTTGAATAATCTGAGCCTTGTGCGTTCTCTGGAGTTGGATAACGAGTCGTGCAGCTCTGTCAGAGGAACTTTCAACTTCTACAACTTTATCCTTCAGTTTCTTGTTTATTATAAATCCAACACCACTAGTTCTGCCAGTATCTGTCCCACGATAGTAGAAGAGATGTCCACTTTTCAGTTCAATGAGATCTTCTCCTTACCTCACTTAGCCCGACGATGTCCCACTTGATCCTTTGTAGTTCCTCTTCCAATTCAAGAAGCCTTGAATCAGAAGATAGAGAGCGTCCGTTGTACGTAGCCAAGGTCAGCATCAGATGGCAGCCTAGTCCGGTCCTCCGGGGATTCTTAGCACCCTCTGCCTTCATGTCGCACTGGCCGCTGCCTTGGCCAGGTACATTCCAGCTGCCGGAGACTGAGAGCCAAGATTTAAGTTGTAGAGTCATTTATACGTATTTATACACACACACACACACACACACACACACACATACAGTATAACGCTCTGTGTACAGTTTAGCGTGCGGCCACTTGTCCAAACCTCACGAAACCCACCTATAATCTGAAGTAAGAAGGAAGTGAAAAACAAATATTTGGAAAAAAACAACAACAAATGTGTAAGGACTTACATTGTAACTGCGGACATTTTTTGGTCCCTGTCGAATTTATGACCTTGTCGATATTTTGACTGTCGACATGACCCTGTCGACATTTTGACCGCCACCGATGTAAACCGTAGGAACGCAAAAACAGTGGGGCAAAATTGTTATAAAAAGTCTTGTTCCTTATAATTATCGTTTTGGGCCTTCTCAAAAGTAAAACATAATCATCATTACTAGTTGTGTAAACCTGGTGGTTCTTACGAAAATAGTGGGATAAAATTTCCCAAAAGGTCTAGGCATTTTTGGAAATTTTAAGATTAAGTTAAGATTTTGCATCTGTGTGAAAAGTGTAACACTATTGGCTTTGTTAACCATGTTATAATTACACCTCTTAATATAAAAACAATTGGGTAAAAATATCTAATCAAAGCCAAATGATGGTAGGGCCTAATCTGTTACTGATTTACAAACGTATGAATATGTGGTATGCCATTATCTTCCTTAATTATGAAAAGCTTTTTGGACGTGAAAAAGTTCGATAAACATTTCTAGAAATGCCTTCTGAACATAAAGATGCCTGGTAAATAAATGTCTCTCAGACGTAAAACAGTACAATCTAATGATACAGTAATTAATAGTTGGTATACAAAGTAGTGTGTGTGTGGCTAGTTTTCCTGTAGGTGCTTTTCCTGAACTCCGTTGACAGTTTTGAAACAAAAGTTCTGATTTCCTTTCTCGCTCTCAGGCAAATAGAACTCCCTCCCCCTCTTTCCTGTGCAGAATTTATGCTATATCTTTAAGTTATTTTAATCATTTATCATTTTCAAATGGCAATTAGTTTTAACTTACTACCGCGAAATTCCACTTTCATAAAAGTCAGTTATTAAAAAATACTAAGTGAGATATGAACTTGAAAAAAGTTGATTATTACCTTTACATTTCTCCTTATTTCTCAACATGATTTCCACCAATATTGATACACTTATTCCATCGCTTTATCAGTGCGTAGATACCTGCAACATAGAAGTCCACGAAACGTTTTTTCCACCAATATTGATACACTTATTCCATCGCTTTATCAGTGCGTAGATACCTGCAACATAGAAGTCCACGAAACGTTTTTTCCACCAATATTGATACACTTATTCCATCGCTTTATCAGTGCGTAGATACCTGCAACATAGAAGTCCACGAAACGTTTTTTCCACCAATATTGATACACTTATTCCATCGCTTTATCAGTGCGTAGATACCTGCAACATAGAAGTCCACGAAACGTTTTTTCCACCAATATTGATACACTTATTCCATCGCTTTATCAGTGCGTAGATACCTGCAACATAGAAGTCCACGAAACGTTTTTTCCACCAATATTGATACACTAATTCCATCGCTTTATCAGTGCGTAGATACCTGCAACATAGAAGTCCACGAAACGTTTTTTCCACCAATATTGATACACTAATTCCATCGCTTTATCAGTGCGTAGATACCTGCAACATAGAAGTCCACGAAACGTTTTTTCCACCAATATTGATACACTAATTCCATCGCTTTATCAGTGCGTAGATACCTGCAACATAGAAGTCCACGAAACGTTTTTTCCACCAATATTGATACACTTATTCCATCGCTTTATCAGTGCGTAGATACCTGCAACATAGAAGTCCACGAAACGTTTTTTCCACCAATATTGATACACTTATTCCATCGCTTTATCAGTGCGTAGATACCTGCAACATAGAAGTCCACGAAACGTTTTTTCCACCAATATTGATACACTTATTCCATCGCTTTATCAGTGCGTAGATACCTGCAACATAGAAGTCCACGAAACGTTTTTTCCACCAATATTGATACACTTATTCCATCGCTTTATCAGTGCGTAGATACCTGCAACATAGAAGTCCACGAAACGTTTTTTCCACCAATATTGATACACTTATTCCATCGCTTTATCAGTGCGTAGATACCTGCAACATAGAAGTCCACGAAACGTTTTTTCCACCAATATTGATACACTTATTCCATCGCTTTATCAGTGCGTAGATACCTGCAACATAGAAGTCCACGAAACGTTTTTTCCACCAATATTGATACACTTATTCCATCGCTTTATCAGTGCGTAGATACCTGCAACATAGAAGTCCACGAAACGTTTTTTCCAACAATATTGATACACTTATTCCATCGCTTTATCAGTGCGTAGATACCTGCAACATAGAAGTCCACGAAACGTTTTTTCCACCAATATTGATACACTTATTCCATCGCTTTATCAGTGCGTAGATACCTGCAACATAGAAGTCCACGAAACGTTTTTTCCACCAATATTGATACACTAATTCCATCGCTTTATCAGTGCGTAGATACCTGCAACATAGAAGTCCACGAAACGTTTTTTCCACCAATATTGATACACTTATTCCATCGCTTTATCAGTGCGTAGATACCTGCAACATAGAAGTCCACGAAACGTTTTTTCCACCAATATTGATACACTTATTCCATCGCTTTATCAGTGCGTAGATACCTGCAACATAGAAGTCCACGAAACGTTTTTTCCACCAATATTGATACACTTATTCCATCGCTTTATCAGTGCGTAGATACCTGCAACATAGAAGTCCACGAAACGTTTTTTCCACCAATATTGATACACTTATTCCATCGCTTTATCAGTGCGTAGATACCTGCAACATAGAAGTCCACGAAACGTTTTTCCACCAATATTGATACACTTATTCCATCGCTTTATCAGTGCGTAGATACCTGCAACATAGAAGTCCACGAAACGTTTTTTCCACCAATATTGATACACTTATTCCATCGCTTTATCAGTGCGTAGATACCTGCAACATAGAAGTCCACGAAACGTTTTTTCCACCAATATTGATACACTTATTCCATCGCTTTATCAGTGCGTAGATACCTGCAACATAGAAGTCCACGAAACGTTTTTTCCACCAATATTGATACACTTATTCCATCGCTTTATCAGTGCGTAGATACCTGCAACATAGAAGTCCACGAAACGTTTTTTCCACCAATATTGATACACTTATTCCATCGCTTTATCAGTGCGTAGATACCTGCAACATAGAAGTCCACGAAACGTTTTTTCCACCAATATTGATACACTTATTCCATCGCTTTATCAGTGCGTAGATACCTGCAACATAGAAGTCCACGAAACGTTTTTTCCACCAATATTGATACACTTATTCCATCGCTTTATCAGTGCGTAGATACCTGCAACATAGAAGTCCACGAAACGGTTTTCTCCAAGGTGAGTTTTTAGCGGACCAAACAGGTGTAAATCGCTCGCGGCTACGTCGGAGCTGAAAGAGAGATGTTAAAGAAGTTTCCAGGCTAGTTGCCAAATTTTCTGCTGGGTTAATCGATATGAGATCGGCGTTGTCGTGATGGAGCAGTGCTCTAGTCAGTAAGTAGGCTTGGACGTTTTTGTTTTTCGAATTGCATTCCGAAGTAGCAACAGAATTTCACAGTACGATGCAGCATTGACATTCTCACCTCGCTTCCGGAAATGCTAAAAGCATTCCTTGAGAATCCCAAAACACGATAAGCATAGCCTTCCCTGCTGATGGCAAAATTCGGAACTTCTTGGTTGAAGGTGAAGAGGGATGTTTCCATTACACTGAAGCACACTTTGATTCGAGTTGGTAGTGATACACCCGTGATTAGTCTCCAGTCCTGTTACGCATGCCTTCTCCTTCGCATGCGTACCGAGAGAGATGTTACAAAGGACATGCCCATTCAGTTCATTTGTGTTCCTGAGTCAGTTCTTTGTGCACCCACCTTACGGACACTTTCTGGAAATTCAAACGACTATGCATTATGCTGTACGCCAAACCACAAGAACACCCTATTGCAGTTGTTACAGTGTCTATCGTTACTCAGCTCGAATCATCTCCACTACCCAATTCACAATTGCTTCTGTCGCAGTCTGAACAAGACGACCAGGTCGGTCTTCATCAGCAATTTTTGAGCGCCCTTGAAAATGTATCGACCCAGCTGTGTACCGCTTTACGCGACAAACATTTCTCACCACAAACAGGAAGCATTTCCGTATGAATATCCTTTGCAGGAAGTCATTTTGCCCAAGAAAAACGCACAACAGCATTCTGCTCTTCGGTCGCACACTTCTCGAGCACGGTCGCCATTTACAATCTGAGTTGCGCATGTGATAGCGTCTGCTACGTTGAACTACGAGTAAGTTACCTAATGAAACCTTTAGAAGCTAATAACTACCATTATCAGCCATCCCGCACATGTCTGTGCCTTATTTACTGACTTCCCCTCATATTTAGGTAGCGTGCCTGAAGAAAAGGGGTGGGGGGGTGATTTTGTATAACTACTAAGTTTCATCTTAGGGGTGGCCTTCTTAAACCTGTACACGCATGAAAAGTTTCATCTGCCGGCCCTTAGTGTGCATGCAATTTTTGCGTAGTGAGGAGCGTTGCGTTTCAGTGCAACCCGGAAGCTAATACGATTCGCAGGTATGAAAGGAAAACACATAACAGCAGGTAGAGACGTTTTTCATGTAAAGAGACACAAACACAATCAACATTTTATAACAACAGACAAATATGTAAACATTTTGCGTGTACGTGGTCACATCCTCAAATGTCACCAAAGTGAGGTGTAAGAATGTAACCTAAAATGTATTAATAAGGAATGTGATCACCTCATATGGACAGACAACTCTCACAGCGACGATACATACTCATCACCAGTTGTTGATGAAATCTAAAGCTAAAGAATTCCATTTCTAGATGAGGGTGATGCGTAGCTCTGGAAGGGTTCTGGGACGGGACTGACGAGTTGCTACGTGTCGTCTCAGAGCATCCCAGGTATGCTCAACAGGCTTTAGGTCTGGAGACCTTGCTGGTCAATTCGTAAGCCGAATATCTTCGCTCCACATAAATCATCTACAAGCTGAGCCCTGTACTGGCGAACGTTATCATCCATTAAAAGGAACTGAAAGCTAACAGCTCATCGAAAATGTCTGACACAGGGCTGTAGGATCTCATTCCTATGGTGTTCAGCATTCACATTGCCTCCTGCGAACACATGGAGTGGTGTGCTGCTGTTGAACATAATGCTACCCCAGACAATCATACCACTGCCTCTGAAGGAATCTTGTTCGCGGACGTTTGCAGGATCGTTACGGGTTCCCTCCAGATGAAATGCCGAGGAGAATCCGTTTATAGACTGAATCTCGACTGGTCTGTAAAAAGAAAACCGGCCCACTCGTGTGGGCTCCAGGAGCGATGTTTCCTGTACCAGTTCAAACGAGCTTTCCCGTGAGATGCGGTTAGTGAGACACAAACCTTGAGTCTCTTGACATAAAGGCCAGTTACATTAAACCTTCGATATATCGTTTGCCTTGATACCGTAAACCAGCGCTTCTCAAATTGTGCTTGCTCCCCGAAAACTCCCTAAGGGCTCCACGACGCTTTCCGTGAAAAATTCCTCGTGACACCGTCATGTTCGACAACGAAAATACACTGCGAAAGTCCACATGCTTCCTCAATTTCCTTATACAATGAGTGTACATAATACTTCAAGGCATGTACCAACGGTATGTAGCGACCTATACTGGATACCGCGCGTGGTTGTCCTTCATCCTGGAGACGGCGTGGCAGCAGTTTCGAAACAGGCAATCGAAACAAAGCACAACCTATTGTCATCGCCGTTGAAAGTGCGGGGTCGCCGCGGCGCCCTTGCCTTCCATATCTTTTTCTCCCGCCTGCGTGCCGTCAATCCAGATGATCTGAATGGCTGTATTGCTGCAATAGGTGGTGCTTCGAACGGGTTAGTTGTCAGAAGAACGACACCCCTCCTGAAACAGTGAATCGGCACGAAGCGGTCTCTCCCTGGCGCTGTTTTTTGTTGCTCGATTCCTGGAATTTGCAATACAACACACGATTGCACCACGTGTCCACGATATTTGCCCAAGCTACATTCTGTCCGTTTCTTCAGTTCATTTAACTTCAGTTGATTAGGTGGAAGTGTCGCGTCGTAAGTCCGCGCGTTTGTGGTAGTGTTTAATATTTGCAATGGATCGGTGGATCAGGACTGGAACGTTAAGTCACCCACCAAGAAAGCGTTTGTCTTCTACAGCAGAAGTTTCGGAGCCAGTGCCAAGCCCTTCAAAACCAGACGATGAGAAAACTAAAGAATCTGTAATAGAAGAAAATACAGACCTCAAAAAAAAAAAAAAGAAAAAATAAGCCACCCCCTTTAACTTTCAGACCGTTTGTCGCATGTAAACAAGTAAGGTACCGCTGGAAAGCACTTGAAGGGAACTACCACGTGATGCGAATAAAAATGCTAATTAAGCTAATTAACATGCTAATTAGCTCTCTATCCGAATTTTTTTATATAAGGTGTATGTTATTTTATGCCCATTCTATTTAGCACATAGAAAAACCCCTAAATCTTAAATATCGTCCAATCGGATGATTGATAGCGAAGATATTTGCAAACAAAGTTAGAGGGGCCACCCATATATCTACATCTTGGAAACACACCTGGAATGTTTCCTTTCCTGCAAGAAGAGTGATAATGCTGGAAAGTTTGCATCTTGCCCGAGCCGCGGACAAATTGAATACAGAGTACAGATAACCAAAGGCCCTGACGATTTCTGTACGATAACGTGGGCCATCCAGGAGCGGGGTTCATTTACTCCTGCCGTTTCCTTTATAACAACTTCATTTATTCGTGCTAGAATAAACATTATATATTTTTCTAAAAATGTAAAACTCGAATCTGTGCAAGCTGAAATTTGTTTTGAATATTCTTGATTCCGATCATTACATTTTCTCGAAGCACTGAGTATTCGCGTATCACTGAAGGGTTGTTTCATAATAAAAAAATTGAAACAGAGCCACGAAATCCGATATTTTAGCAAGTCTTTTTAAAAAAAAAAAGGATCGTGCTTGCGTGTTATCGGTTTGTACATTCGTCCGTCTGTGGACACCCTATCTCTCTAACTATTAATCCGATTTAAAAAAATATCTTTGCGTTCGGAAGCTTGAAACGTGCGAATGGTGATCCTTTATTTCGTTTTTATTTTTATTTTTTTATTTTTTTTATGATTTTTAATTTTGCCGCTAGATGGCGTAAATGCAGATGATATCGAATTCAAAACACATTTTATTCCATGTATTTGCTTCTAAACGTTTGATTGAAAAAATTCTTTTACCTTTCGATTCCATTTATGTCGAAAAGTACTTTAGGTATAGTCACTTTTTCAAGTTACGCATAGATTTTTCGCTAGGGGGCGTAAAAATTAAGTTACGTTTACCCCGATACCTGTACTTCTAAACCTCGGATTTAAAAAATTCTTTCTTCAGCGGATACAGCTCCTGATAAGAAATATTTCGCATATAATTTCTAATTTTTGTCAAAGAATGGTTTGGCCACCAGGAAGCGTAAGTGTTAATTTCTGCTTCTGATGTATTTGCAGCAAAATTTGAGCTTTGAAAAAATCTGAGATTGGAACAATTCGTTCGTGAGCCGATACCACTCACGTCGATAAATGTTTTCGGAATTTTTTCTTCTTAAAATAATGCACGGTTTCTCCTCCTGGGGGCGTAGATATAGATCCTATTTTTGTTCATATCACTGCTTCTAAGAGTCCGAATTGAAAAATTCCTTTTCTGTTGGATAGAGTTTCCGATGCGAAATGATTTTCATATAATTTCAAAGTTTTCAAGTAATTCACAGACTTTCCGCTGGGGTGCGTACAAGTAAATAGCGTTTCCCCCGATATCTCTGCTTCTAAAACTCCGATTTAAAAAATTCTTCCTGTGTCACACATAGCCTCTGATGGGAAATGTTTTCCCATCAGAAGCTATGTATTGCAGCTAAATCTGAGCTCCTGAAAACTTCTAATGCATTTGCAGCTAAATCTGAGCTCCTGAAAACTCGATTGAAAAAATTTTTCGTGGACCGATCTCTCTCACATCGAAAAACCTTTCAAGAATACTTTCTCCTTAAAATAATGCATGGTTTTTCCGCCAGAGAGTGCAGATACACATCTTATTTTTGTCGATATCTCTGCTTCTAAGAGTCCGATTTGAATTTTTTTTTCTTTGTTGGAGAGCATTCCCGTAGCAAAATGTTTCTCATATAATTTTAAAATTTTCTAAACACACAAGTCTGCCACCAGAGGGCGTAAGTTAACATTTCCGTTTACAGCAATATCTGAGGGACTAAAACCCCGATTGAAAAATTTCTTTCTTCAGTCAGATACTATTAAATGTGCAAACTCTGTTCTTACCAAAATAATGCACAATTTCTCCGCTAGGACCCGCCAATGTTTATCTTAATGTCTCTGCTTTTAAATGTGCGATTAAAAAAAAACTCGTTTAACACCGGATGCCATTTACCCTGTGGAACACTTTAAGTTGGTATTTAAGGACTTTTATAGTTCACAGGTCTGTCGCTAGGTGCTGTTTGTGTACTTCTGTTTGCAGCTGTATCTTCGCCTCTAAAAGCCGTATTGAGAAAATACTTTTTTACTGTATGTCATTCACGACAATAGAGATGTGGAACATTATCCTCTCTCAATAAGGCACAGAATTCCCGCTTGGTAGTGTAAGGGTCAATGCCTTTTTCTTTTTTTGTTGTTGTTGTTGTTGTGGTTTGTTTTTGTGTTTTCGCTACATCTGATTTGCGGGAGAGGTATTTGAAAAGTTCTTTTTCCTTTTACTACTTTCAACTTTCCTATTATGCAAAATTCTTGCGCTAGAAGGCGTACAGTTATAGCATGGTTCTTTCTATATTTCTTCTTTTAACTGTTCGATTTGAAAATCTATTTGTTTCCAATGCTATGAGAAAATTTTTGTGCGCCATTTGTTAATTTTTGTAACATGCATTTTAGCCCCTGTTAGAAGTAATGTAGTTGTTTCTATTTCTGGATGTTTTCTTGATTGTAAAAATCCGGTTGATTTTTCATAACTGGTTGCATTGACTTTGAATAACTTTCAAAAATTTAATTCGCGTCAGAAACGATTCAGAAGACGTGCTCATCACAACCGAAAATTCGGTGTCATAATTTTTTTTATTTCAAATATTTGGAAGGCACAAATACAGAAAACGAGAATGTAAATATCAAATATAACTGGAAATGCGTATGAAACTGTATGCTGCTTGTCATTCATAGGCCACGTATTATACGAAAACCATCTCAGAAGTCCTTATTCGAGCCGGGCACTGCCACACAAGTCCAAATAGGCGAAATTCGGGAAGGGACTGGTTCGACCTAATGAAATAAACCCGCAAATATAGTTTATGCTCTACTCTGATATACCGAGCCGTGAAAAGGTTCTTTGTCACAATAATTAAAGCCATGAACTCATATATATATATGCCATGGAATATACAAGGACTGGCGCTGCTGTTAACCCACTGAAGAGATACAGATGAATGAATGTCTATGTGCACCAAAAGACACATGACATGTTTGAAGTCAGGTTTCACTTAACCAAAACCCAATATGTTGAGTAAATTAGGGCACCAGTACAGTTAAAATTATGCAGTTGCTTGAGCCATGCCCTATTTCGGGAATTTCTTTTGTAGCCGTCCGTGGCATTTCGGAATATATTTAATATAGCACATCAATGTGTTCCCAGTGGAACAAAAGGTTGACAACTCATTCGGAACACATCGAGAAAGTAATTCTGGAAAACGTATTCGCAGTGCGCTACGACAATGCTCCATGCTTTTGCCACGAAGTGTCTCGAATGTGTTATGTAAAAATAGTATCTTCTATCATAAAACATTTTATGGTAGAGAGAGCTTTGATAACACACGCGGAACAGATTGATACACATTCGGAGCACTTTGGGAACGTATGAGGAATACAATGATCACCCTATTTTTGGAAACTGTTTCGCAAAATACTACGAAAGTGTGCAATCTATTCCAAATGATTTATTATTTGGTATTTTCCACCTCAAAAACTCACTTTGCTTTCATAGTTATCGCGCTTAACATACGAATTAATGGGAACATCTATGTCTTGTAATTTAAATTTGCACCTCTGATAATAAATTTCACGGGTCCATCTAAAACAATATAATTTTCTTTGTTCGAAAGTATGAACGTTTGCCCCACTTCGTCGCGTACAGCGCACACGTGTACCACTTTGCTTTGTTGTTATAGCTACAAAAAGACAGATTTTCAACAGCTGCTGGTGTGACGCCTTGTCATTTAAATCACTTTGACATGACGTCAGAGATGCGTCACACAATCAACTCTTTTGAAACAGAAAAATGCTACGTCAGGAATTTTGGTTCAACTTTGTCGTTCGTAAACGACATATAGAATTTTTCATCTAGAATCCTATCGTCTGTCTCTGTTTGTCAGTTAACCTTTTTTATAGCCACTTCTGGCTATAGGTATCTCCCAATTCTTTATTCGGGAAGGTAATGGTCTAATTTCCCACGTTGACGAGACAGCTTCGGAAATGCATTTTTCTGTTACTGTCAGCATGAGGAGAAAGAGACAAAGTGCGTCCAGGACCGACTTTACAGGGAACCGTCTACGCAGTCACGTCCCCAAGCCCAGGGAGGCTGCGGAAAACCCCGGAAAAACCGCAGACTAGATGGCCGGCAGGTTTAGAATTTGAACAATCAACAAGAACTCTATCGTGTGTAACATTAAGATTTCCCTTGCAAACCTAAAATGTGTATTTTAGATTGTCAAACCAGTTTCTTTTCTCATTTAATTCTAAAAATTGCAAGTTCCAATAGAGTAGTGTTTTTATTATTTCATGCGCATGCTGAAGAAACATAATTTGGGAACTACCTTTTTCCTTAAACTATGAAATTCTCAGAATATAACAAAATTTTTTAGCAGAGTATAACCAGTTATTATTTCATTTATATTTGTAAAAGAAATGAAAGAAAAAAGAAAGGAAACTAAAAATATGACACCGAATTTTCGGTTGTTAATGAATACGTCTTTTGAATCCGTTCTGACGCGAATTAAATATATCAAAGCTGTTCAAAGTCAATGAAACCGGTTAGGAAAACAATCAACCGGTTTCAACAATCGATAAAACATCCAGAAATAGGAACATCTGCTTAGTTCCACCAGCGGCTAAAAAGCATATTACGAAAATTAAAAAAATGTCGGACAAAAAGTTTCTCATAGCACAAGGAAAGTATCAGAGACAAAAATATTTTCAAATCGAACAATTAAAAGAAGAAATATATGAGAAAAGGAAACATTATGTAACTCGCCTTCTAGCGGAAGAATTTTAAATAATGATAAGGTTGAAAATAGGCGAAAAATGTTCTACATGCAAAAAGTTATGCTAAGGAAAAAGAACTTTATAAATGCGTCTCCCGGAAGCAGAAGTAGCGAGAAAAAGGTTTCGACCTTTACGCTCCCTATCGGGAAGTATGTGATTTATTTAAAGAGGATGATGCTAGACATCTCTAATGTAGCGAATGGCATACAGTAAAGAAGAAATTTCTCAATAATGTTTTTAGAAAAAGAGATACAGCTGCAAACTGAAGTACAAAAACACCAGCTACCGACAGAACTATGAACTACAAAGTTCCTCATATACTACCAAAATGTTCTACCAGATAAATGGCATCCGGTGCTGAAAGAATTTTTTAAATCGCACATGTAGAAGCAGAGATATTGAGAAAAACAGATTAAGCGTTTGCGCCCCCTAGCGTCGAAATGGTGCATTATTTCTGGAAGAAAGTGCGCATACAGAGTGTGCATAGTTAGACCGAAGAAAGAAGTTCTTAACCTGATTAATCTAACCGAAAAAATTTGACCGGAGAGAAGTTCAAATTTGACAGAAGAAAGAAATTCTTCAATCGAGGATTTAGTCCCACAGAGATTGCTGTAAACGGAAAGGAACTTACGTCCTCTGGTAACAGACTCAATGTATTTGTTCTCGATTAAATGATACAAATCAAAAACAACTTTCGCAGTTTAACATTAGCGGCATTTTTTTCTGTAGCTCACTGTACACGTATTTATTGGTCGATTCGTATGAAATTTGGAATTTAAGGGTTTTATTATGTGCTAAATAGAATGCGCGTAAAATAACATACCTCTTATATGGAAAACTCCGGAGATAGAGAGCTAATTAGCATGTTAATTAGCTTAATTAGCATGTTTCTTCACATCACATGATAGTTCCTTTCAAGTGCTTTCTAACGGTACCTTACTTGCTTACATGCAACAAACGGTTAGAAAGTTAAGGAGGGTGGCTCGTTTTTTGGGGGGGGGTTTGTTTTAGGTCAGTACAAGTAATACGTACAGTATATACTGGGAAGCAGTGGTGGAAATGAGAATTTTTCGCTGCCGGAACGCAACGTACAACTTATAGTGTTGTCGCCAAAACCCGTCAAAATGACGTCGCAACGTTTTGTCTATTTCTGACTCCATAGTCAGAATTCGCCAAAAAGGCTTAACGCAGTTTTGACGGGTTTTGGCGACAACACTACAACGGTACAAGTAAATGCATTAAAAATTTAATATTCGCAAATCCATTTGCTGTACACATAATATATAAGGAAATTTAGGAAATTAGGAAATTTCGTTATTAAACTTTAAAATGAAATAGTCACATTTAGCTAGAGTCAGAGCTGTTTTCTTTATTCAGAAGTACGTTTCTTATTAGAAAGACCACGCGAATGTGTGCCGGTGCAATTAAAGGTATCACCCGTTTTGGAGGTGTCCTCAAATAACAAACATCGGAGAAAAAACGTCAGCTCGTATTTGAGGCAGAGATATGTAAGTAACTACTGTATATGGGGTGGCAAAGTAAAGAAATTCGGCTTTGTCTGAAATATCCATTTATTTAGCTGCAATATCTATTATAACTTCGATTTGAAAAAAAAACTCATCTCCTAAAACAATCTCCAAAGTTTTTGTTTCAACAAGTCTTCTTGCATCTTTTCTTCACGTTCTCTGCAAGCCAAAAAATCTGCATTTCTCCTTCCGTCACTCAACCATTTCCGTACGTACGGCTCGGGATTGAAGATCTTTGAAGGAGGTCCGTTTATTTTTATGAACATCAGGTTGCTGACGTGTGTAACGTTTAAAGCGTTTCTTAAATCAGTTATTATCAAATTCATGGCGCTAAAACCTCTTTCACACTCAGCTGTTGATATAGCAACCGCAGCAACAGATTTTAATAAGACTTTTAAATGATGTGAAACGTTTTTGGTTGCCTTGAAATGTCTGAACTCTTCAATGATTTTCCTTTCTTCCTCCAATCCGAATATTCGGCATAAACTTAGAACCTCTCCTTCTCCATATAAAATATCTATGTCGGTTGGCCATACAAAACCTGAAGTTGTTTTACAATGTCCTCGCTGCTGAATAATATGGCAGATAAATTGTTGGCAACACTCCGAAAAAACTGAACACGGTTTATTTTCCCGTCAGATTTTTATCCCCTTGAATGTAAGTCCACCCCTTTGAACACCATATTTTTTACGGCATCTGATGCTACTAAATAAAACTCGTCAAAACCACCATCAGTTAAACCTTGGAAAACTTTCACTGTAAGGGAAATATGCGAATGTGCTTCTGGTAACGATACAGAATTCCCTTGAAGACGCAGTGACAATGAACTAAGTTCCTTTAAAGCGGTTTTCATTAGTGCCAAATTTTCCAGGAAGCATGTGCTCGTAAGTCTTTTCAGTAAGCCAGAAAACATGCTTCTTTCTTTACTATGCCTTGAAGCATCAGCAGATGTAGCTTTAAAATGCAAAGCCAAGGCTGGAAACATATTCCAGACATCAGATACTGTTCGCTCACTAGATGCGACCCATCTTGTTCCAAGAACTCTCCCGATTGAAGAAAACAGAACTGCAATTTCTTCAGCATAGTGATGCAACTCGCGGGCGTTCTTTGGTGAAGCGTGATACAAAGAGTATAATTTATCGTAAAACGATTTAAAACTCTGTATGCCGTAACCTCTTTAATTGCGTCCCCGACAGCAAGTTCTAACTTATGATTTGTACAGTGCCATATAATAAATTCGGGAATTTTTTTAGCTGTTGAGCCACACCAATTATGGAACCTGCAAAGTTTGCAGCTCCGTCGAAAGTGAAAGATATCAGATTATTTTAAATAAGCTCTATTGGAAAGTACTTCGCCAAGCAGTTCATAATCGATTCAGTTATTGCTGTTGCTTTCAAATCGTGTAATTCAACCAAGTCAAAAAATAGAGTTTGGACATTTATATCATCCGGATGTATGGACATTCTTATGCAGATTATGAGTACTGAGAGTCGGCTTACAGTTGTACACTCATCAACCGAATTTTATATTTTGGGAGACGATTTCTTCACAGAGATTTTTACGCATGTCATTTCCTATAGAATCGCAAATATCCGTACATGTCTTCCTAGACTGCAATATCCTCCCCATCTCAGTGCCGTTTTTCTTTTGAATATCAATCAAACTAGGAAAATCGACAAAAGGTCTATTGTTCTTCGCAATGAAATATGCGGTATTGAATACTTTGTACGTATTGTCCACTTTATTTTTATTTATTTTTTCAACAATATTTTCAAAGACGCCTTCAGAACGTTTTGCGTTTATTTTAGAAGTTTCTTTATGAGTGTGACTTTCTCTGTGCTCCTTTATTTTTTCCCTTAGAGCCGTATTTTGCTTCTTCTTATCGTCAGCCGTAGATCTAACTGTGCAATCTATCCACTCCTTAGAAAGCCTTGCACCAGTTAAAAATTCTGAAACGTTCATATTCCCGGCGGTTTTACAGACGGCACATCATAAACACCCATTTTTTAAAACAAGCCAAGAGTACTCTTTCAAAAATACTTACTTTGATCCTCCTCAGTCCAACACTCGGGTTTACCATTTGTTGAGCTTTGCTGAGATTCAGATTCTTTTAATGAACTTCCTGATGCAGTGATTTCCTTTGACTGTTGTATTTTCGGCGTTTTTCTTGGTGATACTTCACACGGTCCGAGCTTGAACGGGGGGGGGTGTTCCAAATTCCCGAGTTCTGTTTTTTTCCTTTTGACTCATATTTTTTCCCAAAGAAATCTGTTAGAGTTCTTTTCATTATTTTCAGTTGTTTTCTTTTCACAACGACTACAATATCAGTCAAAAAGTCACGTCCTACCACAACAGGAGCTGGAGTTGAAGTGACAGCATGTGTAGAGTGTAGTAATTACGCTCGTTGCCAGGTTACAGGAACTTCGAAGTAATTTTATGCCAAGAGCAGAGAGAGTATGCAAGGTCATCGAGCAATCAGCTCCTGTCATGACCTTCGCTCTCACGCAAACACTTCGCACTCATTGTGGAATTAAGCGGCGTTGCAGTCGTCACCATGGCGGGAAATCGCGAAGGAAGGACGCCAGACGGCGAAGAGAAATATGTTTAAGAACTACAGATACAATTCCGGTAGTACCTACACAAATGGCGAGTGAGCTTTATTAAAGGAAAACAAAATTGAAACGACGAACAATTAATACAAGATGGTGTCATTAATTGAAATGTATTATGCTTTACGAAATGTTTTATGAAAATTAAATGCTCCCTTTCTGTTGGTGTCGATAACGGAACGCCGGAACGCAGGGTTTTGCTTCCGGAACGCGGGGTTTCGCTCCCGGATCGGCGTTCCGGTGCGTTCCGCCCCATTTCCACCACTGCTGGGAAGGAGGAACAGTGTGTTGTGCTATTAAGAAACGTAAATGTGATGAAAGTTGCCTTTCTTTTAGATTTGTAGACGCTAATAGTCATCCTCAGTGTGTTTTGTACCTCAAAACTTTTTCAAATAGCTCCATGTTTTCAGCTAAATTGCGCCGTCATTTCAAAACCACACATTCGGATTGCAAAGATAAAGATGTCAATTTTTTTAGCACAGTGTCTTGCCGTATTAAAGACATAGCAGCTAACGTGTAGGAGAAGCTAATTCGCCGTCTCAAGTGCTCTATTTTGCTCTGCAAATGGACGAATCTTTCGACGTGGCAGCTCTAGCAGTACTTCTCCTGAGTGTGCAATATGATCATCAACATTTACTGGAGGAGGACATTCTTTTTGTGTTAACCATTACCATCCAAAGCGACAGGAACTGAGATCTTTAAACTCCTGAATAATTTTTTCGAAGAACATAGCTTATCGTGGGAAAGGTGTATTGACATTTGCACAGACGGTGCGACAGCAATATTTGCCTGTGCCATTTCACGAATCAAACTGATGGCCAAAAACTCCAGCAGCAGCCATTGCATTCTTCACGGGCATGCACTTGCTACGAAAAAGATGCCTACTTCTCTTAAAACAGTCCTCGATGACGCTGTGAAACTACTCAATTTTATAAAATCTAAACCATTTAGTGCTCGATTATTCCAGATTTTGTCTAAAATATGGGAAGTTCCTAACACTTACGGACGTCCTGGAAGAGCTCGAAGGAAGCATTCATGAATCTGTCGAGATTTTTGGAGAATTCACCCAGCACTTACAAGAAATAAGTGATGCCCTCTTGCAGTACTTCCCAAATCTGCACGAGAATTTGGCAAATTATGCATGGGTAGAAGATCCGTTTGCAGTTAAAGAAAAGCCTAACTGCATGGCTGCAAGTGAATATGAAAATCTTATCGATCTGACATCTGACACTTTTGAAAAGGCAACGTGTGATAAACTACCATTGGGCGAATTTTTTGTAGCGTCAAGAAACAGTGCCCATGTTTCTCACAGGAAGCGGTTAGAATACTCCTTCCCTTTGTCAGTACGCATTTGTTCTCAACTTGTCTCCACAAAAACCAAGTATGGCATCTCAACTTGTCTCTACAAAATCCAAGTATGGCATCTCAACTTGTCTCCACAAAATCCAAGTATGGCATCCCAACTTGTCTCCACAAAATCCAAGTATTCCAACAGAGTGGATGCAGAGCCGGAAATGCGACTGCGACTCTCCTTCGTAGAGCTAGACGTGAAAGAACTTTGTAAGGAGAAGAAACAACCGCACTCGTCGTATTGAGGTCAGTATTTCATTCATTATGAAAAATACTAGAATATCAGAAACACTAAAAGTGTTCTTGATATTCTAGTATTTTGAGTATTGGTTTTATTTAGCTAAATAAAACCAATACTTCTCAGATTTCTCAGAAATGAAACCAACACTTCTCAGATTTCTTAGAAATAAAACCAGTACTTCTCAGATTTCTCAGAAATGAAATTCTCAAATCCTCATTGCCTGTATAAATACAATTTTGCACTGAATATAAACAAGGGCATAGAAAAAAATATTGGGGCTCTGCGGCCTCATCCTTGGGTGAAAAGGGTTCCGCGCGGTCAGAAGTTTGAGAACCACTGCCGTAGTCCTAGTGACAGCGGTGAGCTCCGAAGACTACTGCCGGGCTGTATAAGACCTATGGCGCCATACGGTAGAAGTGACACAATGGTCCTCACGAGGTGTCCTACACCTTGGACGACCTTGGCCAGGCACCCTACTAGTGTTGAATTGTTGCCATACCGTGAAATCACTCTGGGGTGGATATTTCGTACCTTGTGACATGGGCCTGATGCTGGCCTGCTTCTAATCGTCCTATGGCTAGCCACCGTACAGCGTCGGATGCACGTGGATGAAACATAAGGAAAGCATTTGCAGCCATCTGAACGTTTCTTATACGTGCTGTCACGAGAAATGCCACTGCCGTTCTCCGTTGGCTTTAACTCAGCCTTTAACTCAATTTACATATTAAACAGCATTTTGATCACTAATATACAAATTTCACTGCAGCCATTTGTTTCCTGTGTTCATTTGCATAGTTCTGTGAACATGGAAACATTTCATTGAGAGCTTTGGATTAGTTGCCAGCTATTACCTTCCGGACTTTAATTTTGAGCACCAGTGTATTATGCTTTACGAGTTCAAGAAATGGAATAACAAAAATGTAGCGACAAAAACCCTCGAGATATAAATGGAACGGGAAATCGTTATTGTGGGTTAGTGATACGATTGGTTCTAGAAGTTGAGGTTCGACGACCACAACCGTGTCGATGACGCACGAACAGGTCGACATTTTAAATTTTGCGTAAAAGAATATTGCTCAGCCTGCAATTCGGAACATTCCACCGTCTATCGTCATTTAAACCGACGCTGCGACTTGACAATACTTGGATAGTGGTTTATATACGAGCTGTCAGTCTGGGACAACAAGTAGCCAAAATTGTTTTCTCGTTGAAAAATGTATGAGTAAGGGATAGAAAGTGCCATTCCACCAGGCTTTGCATCATGTTATGATATTTATTCAGAAAGTTAATGAGATAAAAAAGCGTTGCAAGTCATGAATAAACCAGTAGCGCACCCAGAAATTTCCCAAGTGGTGGGGACCGTGGCTCATTGAATTTTCCCAAGGTGGGGGACCCCCTACTAAATTTACCGGGAAAAATAGTCAGGTGCCCTAACAATTAACAAGGATTTTGACTTCTGTACATTTTTTCTTGTCCAGTAACTAGTAATATTTCAGTACGAGAAAGTTAAATGGTTAGAAGAAGCAGTAGATGAAATTCGTTTTCTGGTTAGATTTTTCTAAATTTATTCAACCGAACTACTCCCTTACAATTCTTGTATATCATGATTATACGGTACATGACTAAGAAGTACATGTTGATCGCGCATCGTGATTTTTTGTTTCAAACTTCGACGTAATAATTTTCCGTTCTGTCATCCCAAGGGTGGGTGGGGGCATCGGCCCTCTTCGTAGGTACGCCACTTGTCAAACTCAAAACTCTTCACCTCGTTTTAATTGAAAGCCAAAGGAATTTCGTAAACGCAGGATTGAAAATTTCGTAAAACGGTAGGAATATGTCATACTGACTCAAGAGAAGTAGCTACGTGTAAATTAGCATCATGACAACACAGCACGTGGCGTGTGAGCTTGGGTAAAAGTACCTTGCGAGAAGTGGAAAACGGATCGTTTCACTGTTTGGTCTAGAAATGTGCAAATTTAGTGACTACTGAAGATCGGTTATCAGCGTGGGTAGCTACGTGTAAATTAGCATCATGCCAGCACAGCACGTGGCGTGCGAGTTCCACTAAAAGTTCCTTGCGAGAAGTGAAAAACGGGTCGTTTCACTGTTTGGTCTAGAAATGTGCAAATTTAGCGACTACTGAAGATCGGTTATCAGCGTAGGTAGTAGCTACGTGTAAATTAGCATCATGACAACACAGCACGTGGCGTTTGAGCTTGGGTAAAAGTACCTTGCGAGAAGTGGAAAACGGGTCGTTTCACTGTTTGGTCTAGAAGTTTGCTGAATGTATGGCCTTCGGTATGGGATTAACCTGAAATTATGTCCAGTCGACGTTTAAGCATTGCCAACACAAATAGGGCTGTTGGCATGTCATAGGCAGGTACACGGCAGATCGATGTGGCTCTTGCCTTCGGAGTTTCGTGAATTATAGTAAATCAGCTATACATACAAGATTTCTACGGCATGCAAATGTTGCGGATCGACCCAGGAGTGGTCACCCGAGGATAACCTCCAGGAGGCAAGATCGCTACCTGACAGTAAGTGCTCGAAGAAAGCCTAGTATCACCAGTAGCCAAGTCCGATGAAACCTTAGAGCTGTGTCTGGTGTCACAGTATGTACGCAAACGGTAGGAAACCGTCTTCACGAGCTCGGACTGAGAGAAAGGAGGCCGCTGAGATGTATAGCATTGACATCAGCTCACCGTCGTCAAAGATGTACCTGGGTCCAACAGTACATATCATGAAATACAGAGTGGCACCGTGTACTTTTCAGAAACGAATCCCGTTTCACTCTTTATTCTTATACTCCACGAGGATACGTGTGGAGGAGATCCGGCGCATGAACGTAACCATACTATGCGCAGTCCGTCCACCCTTACCAGGGGAAGTCAGTTCTGGTCTGGGCAGGAGTGTGTTTTAATGGCCATACTTCCTTACATGTTTGTCAAGGCAACGTGAATTCCTTAGTGTATGGAAACGAGATCATTGTGCCCATTGTGACACTGTTTCACACTGCCATTGGACATGTATTCCGTTTTTTGGATGACAATTCAACCAGTCACTGTGCCTGGAGCGTGTTCAGGAACGGGAAAATCATTGGATTGAATCGTTAGAGCTGCGTCCGAGATTTCCTGACCTTAATGCTACTGAGAACATTTGGGACGCTGTACAACGACGTCTGGACAACACTGGCAGACCTAACGTGTTGCCTGTAATATGGGACGAGCTGCCCCAGGAACTTATCAATAATGTCATTGCAAGTATGGCTAGTAGCTGTCGAGACGTTCTTGGACACAGAGGTGGTGTTACCGGGTACTGAAATCCAGAGGTATGGACGTTCTCCGAATTTACCATTTTGTCTATATTGCAGTGCTACTTTGTTGTGTACACAAATTGCTCATTGAAGTGTTTTTATAAACGCACTCTGTATTGTTTGTGTTACGTAGCCTCACTGATGTTATTTCAATGCGTGTTACCTGAGCCAGGTACATGCATCTTTCATTTCATGCAATATCCCGAACTTTTTGTGACCACTGTATGTTTTCAATTTTAAACATGATGTGAATTGGCGATTACTTATGGAAAAACCTCATGAAGAAAATTTTGATTCAAGTAATAACGCACGCGTAGTATATTTTTGTCGTATCATCCCCTAGTACGTAAAAAACAAAAGCAGGGCAAATACTTTTTCACATACGTAAATTTGGAAACACTGTTTAGAAACAAAATTACATGGCTGTTGAATTTTTATAAAATAATTAGGAAGAAGATCTCGAATAAAAACTGCCCACAGTTTTAGTGTGAAGACGAATCTAGCTTTTTGATATCCCTGGACGCCAATTTGGGTGCCATCCATATTTTCAGGGTAATTATTTCTTGATTCCTTTCCTTGAAAAAAAAAAAAAAGCAGAAGAAGAATAACGCTTGCATAATTTAAATTTTGAATATCTGGGACTATTTATTTGATATCCAGTTTGTAGAGTTTTTTGATATGCAAATTTAATCGCTCTGTTTTCTTTAAATCAAACTTTCTTAATTTTTTGGGTTTTTTTCAGAAGTCTGTTTTGTGGCTGATAGTAGGAGTCTGATATTTTCTTTGTTGGGCTGCAGGTGAAGCAGGCGCCCCAAGCTAAGCATCATCACCTACATAATATTAAGAACTTACAGCTATGTACACTGACATGCCTATTGATTAGGTACATCTGCCCTCGTGACATCAGTTGTTCACTCCAACACATCACGTGAACTCGGTGTGCGTGGTAAATCAGGCAGACCAGTTCGCCGAGCGATTTATGTAGAGGACTTTAGGAAGGGAGTGTCTCACCCCAGCTCTTAAACAGGCCTTAGAAGTAGGAAGCTAGGAGATTTGGGCTCGAGTGTCCGACAGGAAGGTCCCATGGAAGCGAGGTAAAAAGGGGGAAGAAGACGTCCGTATGTATATAACCGAGGGGGCCAGATGGGTTAACGTGCGCATCTGCTGCACCGTAGAAATTGTGTGGTTCGAATCTGCCTGGGATCGATTCTGAGAATTTCCCGTGGGAGTCACAAATTTTGCCCACTAGGCTCCGAGCTCGTCAAGCATCACTTAGGTTTCTACTGAGGGTCGGAATGGGCAAAATCAGTGATCTGAGCGTCTTTGAACGAAGCACGTGATTAATACGCAAAACAGCAAGCAGATTACTTCGCATTATGCACGCACTGAGAGAGTTTACTGAATGTCCATGGATGATACCGCAAGTTGTTTGGTTTTAGAGACTAATTGCGGTTATGTCAACATTGTTATCCGCGTCTGTACAAACTACGTAATTCCTACACTTAAAAATAATAATCTAAAGTGTTACCTTGCCTTTGTTTTTAATAATTACGTGAATAATATGTAATTCTATGGTTCGTGCTGTATTTCACATATAATTTGTGCAACAGTTAAAAGAGTTACGTTTACTGACAAAGAAATAGGCTTAGTTTCAGCCAGAAAGTATGATTGCAGAGAAGTATATACTTAACATTAAATGGAGAAACATATCTCCCATTGTCCATATTTTTTGTTCACAATTGCCCATGAATTAATTCTCAATGGACCTTTAGTTCTTGTAAAATGCTTGTAATGCAGCCCTTCACCCCGCACGTACAACAAAATTTTTCATGCCCATTTTTAAAGTGGGAAATTTTTCTCCCTTGAGCTAAACAAAAAATAAATAAATGAATAATTAACGGTGTAAAAACGAAAAGCTTTAGTATTAAGGTTACTCTGGAATTGTGAAGATTCAAGCTCGAGCTTGTACCTTTACAGAGTTTACAGAAGTCAAATAGGGCAGCAAAAAATCATTATTTAGTGCGTCAAAGAATTTAACGCGCTTCTGTGTTTTATATAGTTTTAGGTTTTCCATTAACAGATGTGAAGAATCTGAATTTTGAAATGATTTTGTGAAGAGGCTATTTCAGTTAGAGCAGAAAAGTTGTCATCTCTCTGAGGATACTTGTGAATACAGCTGAGAGAACATTTAGCAAGATGAATTTGACAAAGAATTAACTTACGATCGGCAATGCATTTTCAGTTTTGAGTTGGCACTAATTTAGCTGGACAAACTAATTTCTGAGATCTCATCAGTAACTTTTCAACGAGAAAAAGCAGGGCCATCTTAAACCTTACCTGGGCCCCTAGGCAAAAGCAAAATATGAGGCCTTCTTTAAGATTATAATAATGGGTATAAAAATTACTACGAAAATTTATGGACACGACTTTAAAACAGATATATTAATAAATATAGCTTTATTCAAACTATAAGTACGTATAGAATATTACATATAAACTATTACAGTATTATCGAAAAGTTATAAACACAGAACTTCATTGCACATGTATGTAAATAAGTTTTGATAATATAAACCAGGTGTTATAAACATTAATAAACAAAATTCTATTATACACGGTATAAATTTTGATAAAATCACGCACACAAGTATGTCTGCATTTTTTTCGGCAAATGTATCTATAATATTTTCATAAACAATATTATCGAAAACATTTTGTTCAATGAACAACAATGCTAATTAGTGAACTTAATTTTTCTTGAGACAAAATACCACCAAGGTAGAATTTTATTCTTTTAAGGACGGAGAAACCGCGTTTGTTTGTTTTTTCACCAGAGGTATCATTAACAGGCAATGTTAGATAAATTCTTAATATAATTTCCTCGTTTGAAAAAGTCAATGAAATGTTTTCACCAAATATAAATTTATCATAATTTTGGAGATTGTGTATTTTATTTTTGAATGCTAATCTAAGGAAATGGAATACTTCGTAAAATTCTTTAGTATTAACGTCATTTTTATAAGTCATTCACAGTTCTGGTAATGTCGGCAAGATTTTTCACTTATAAAATAGGTACGTCGGCCAAAAATATTTGAAACCGATCATTTATTGAACGATGGTTTTGACCCCTAGGTAACAATTCTGGAATTAATTGGTCACAGATTTTATGAAATGAATTAGTTTAAAATGATCTCGTCCATTTAAACTACCTCAATGCTTTCGATTCATCAGTAAATTTATTTATTTAATATTTATTCCTGACAAGTTTACAGCATTTTTTCTTTTTAAATTCCGAGTTCAGTGACTCCCTTAAGCAGCTCTATGGGGCTATAAGCGGCCACTTATCCCCAGGGACGTCGCTAGACTTCGAAATCCGGATGGGCGACGGGTGGGGAGCATTATTTTTGGTGGGGCAAGCTTGATAGCAGCTGATTTTTTTTTTTTTTTTTTTTACGAATCACTGAAAGAACAAATTTTAATACTTTTTTTTTCCTTTTAATTGAAGGTTTAACGACCACCGTGAGCAACTCAATGGGCTATAAGCAATCGCGTGTCCCTAATTTAGGGTCACTAGCTCCAGGAAAAGGAGAGAGCCAGTGCCGTAAGACAAACACAACATCCATGCCTCACAAGGATTCGAATCCAGACTCTTCTCTGACGAATGGTCATAAGCCAGCGCTTAGACCACTGCGCTACAAGCTACAAAAGAATTTGTGGAATTACGATCCCCTCCACCTGGACACACATACATACATGGACCTGACTAGTTACGCCACGGATGCAAGATACAAGTGTTGGTGGCATGTCGCCTTCAACTTTTTGCCTGCTCTGGATGCGTTGTCTTAAATTTCTTTTCAAACTTTTCTATTTTTCCTTACGGAAATAGTACTGTACTTGAACAATTTACTTAAAAGAAAATGTCGTTTTTGTTTGTCTAAATCAAATTTTAACGTTGTGCCCTGCAGACACAATACCTCACCCCTCCTTAACTTCCTTCCTTCCAGCCAGAGTTGGCCTTGTACTTTTCTCATATAAAGCAGTCGTCAGCCACTTTCTGCACTTTCACTGGCCGTCTTAAGGACGCTAGTGTAGCTTTAGACTCCACTTTTCGTGTTGAAATCGCCTATTTTGTAAAGAAAACAAACAGAACAATTAGTAGTGACCCCCTCAGTAAGTTTCTATCCACCCTCCTCATTAGCCCCCTGGCCATACAAACATGAAAAAGAGGCTGAAACTAAAGAATTGGAAGAGTGGAGAACAACTGAATTATCATGGCCCTGGATGAAAATTCTTTTGGAGAGATAAAAACGCACTTCCTAGGGGAAAATACGTAGGGTTACATGAACTAAAACACAAGACTTATTACTTGACAAAGTGCAGATTATATTTTAAAGTTAAATATATCGAAAAATGGCACACTTTGAAGTGGGTGGGCGGCAGGGTGGGCAAGACAAATTTTAGGGTGAGCTCAAGCCCACCCTCGCACCCCCTTGGCGACGTCCCTGCTTGTCCCTAATTTGGGGCTGCTGGTTGGGAGATGGGGTGGTAGTATCGTGGGCAGGCGCACCGATTTGTTGGTAGTATTAAAGGCGTAATGACTAATGACTGAGGATATAACAATGACTGAGTCATCATGATATGTGCTTATGTGGTAATGAAAATGTGGCCTCCACTTGCTGGCCCCAAGCATTTGCCTGTGGCAGAAGATGGCCCAGCGAAAGAGCAGGAAAAGTGAAAATGATATTAAGTTTTTAAACCACTCCAAAGTAAATTCTTTGTTTTTCAATTGCGATGTAAACTTTGATTTTTGATCTTTTTCTAATCGGAGGTTTAACGACCACCGTGAGCAACTCAATGGGCTATAAGCAGTCGCCCGTCCCTGATTTAGGGCCACTGGTTCCAGGGAAGGGAGAGAGCCAGTGCCGTAAGACAAACACAACATCCATGCCTCACCGGGATGCGAACCGGGGACCCCTTGCGGACGAAAATCAGAAGCCATCGCTTAGACCACTGCGCCACCGGGGCGGCACAATGTAAACTCTCTTCGATGTTTTGAACATTAAAGTCGTGAAATGTAGGCCATGAAAGACCGTATTATATTAGAACACTATTAATATTGTTTCGATATTTTGGCACATTTGCTTTTTGTTTTGTTTTGTTTTTTATTTTTTCAACACCTGAAATCTACCACGCCTAGATGCCAATGCATCCCAGTATTATTCGTAAAATTGTAAAAAAAAAAAAAAAAGTTTTCACCTGCATCTACCAGTAAATGCATTGTGTGCTAAAAAAATTCCTTGTACTCGTGCAGTTTTATTTTTATTTTCGTTCGAAGTTCGTTGGAATTCAGTGATCTTTTGCTGAGAGAAATTTCCTTTCGTAGATGAATCCAAGGTGGCGATGCTGGATCAAGTTGATAAACACATGACTTCGATGAAAGCAGTGAGCTCTGTTGTGTGTGCGGTGAGACTACTCCATCTGCCCCTTCTCCTCTTCAGCTCCTGATGGCCGCCCACGCCTGCTCAACTCCCGGCAACAATTCCGAGAATAGTCACCTGCTGAGGCCCTCAGCCGGACACGGGCCGACAAACTTATCCGACGCTACTCTTGGAATCGAAGAGGTATAATCCAGTGAACCATGGTTAGGCGAAAGACCTCCCAGAGCTTCCCATCTTTGCAAGATGCAAAGTGTGCTAAGGATGATGCGAATCGGCCTGGTAGCGGATCCAATGAATCTCTTAAGTGGGAAGATTTTTTCGGTAAGTTTAATTAATGATTATAAATGAATGTTGAGTTTATTGGTAATGTACACCAGCTAGAAATGTAATTCGTGTGCTAAATTTTCAAGACAACTGAAGTCTCCATGCAAGTTATATTGAATTGAATGCAATGATTTTTTTAACTGTAAAAGTAACACATAAGAGCATGTCTTTTGAATAACGATCCGTGAATTAATTGTGTGCTAGTATTATTGTTTCTGTACGTTGAAATGTTTTAAAAATTCCAGGAAAAATCTGGATTGCTCAGTAACAAACAGGTTAAATATGACACTTAAATATAGTAATTTTTAAAATATTTTTTTCTCTCTCTAAGCTAACGTTTTTGACTGAAATATCTAAATGACAGAGGAAAGGTCTTCAGCTATTTGAATCAGTAACGTGAGGATTTAATTTTTGAATATTTTTAAGTATCCCTAATCATACACAGTCTGTGTTTTCTGATACTTAGAACTACTGAAAAATGAAAGGGATTAATCAATTATGAATAAGAGCAACTGAAAAATCTTGATAGTTTTGATCAACTATGAATAAGTAAGTCGGAAATGTCAGTTTGTTTTTTCTTTAGGTAAAAAAAAATCGAGGAGTAAGTTTTTTGTGGCAAACTTAATAAAGAGACTAAACTTATAAAACATCAGATTGTCTTTTCTAAGGTTAAATAGTATTTGTCGGGAGAGTAATGTGTCAGAGAAAGATGGCATTGGTTTAGTGCTAACATTTTTTTTTAATTAGGGAATTTAATCCATATCCGGAAGCAGTTTTTCTTTGCGAATACCTTTTTCTCCTATTCTGTTCCAATGAATGAAATGGTAAGTGCCTGGAAATTTTAGGATAACAAACCGCTGCTGCCGCTTTTATTCAACAATTTCAACAAAAATAAATTATCAATTACCATCCTGATGATTGCGAGTGATTGCAAAAACTTTATAGCCTAAAACTACAATTTGTCGAAATGCAAACAACATCAGCAAACATTAACTTGATAAGACAGTGGTGAGGAAACCATAAAAAAATTCATCCCGTAATACATATTATTTGGCAGACAAATATTTAGTAAGCATTGTAAAAGAAATTTCTGTTTAAAAATGGCGCAGATTTTAAAACAAAATTGGTACTGACGACGTATGATTCTTTTTTGTACGCGTTTGTCCGAAAACCTGTAGTTAAAATAAATAAAAGAAGACCTTAAAGCGCGAAATATTTTGGATTTTTTTCTTCTAGGCTACATTTTAACTATCTGATTTCACATTCTTGCAAGTGTGTTCGAAAGACGCAGCACGGTGCTTGTGTTTGCCTTTCTTTAAAATTAAAACAGAAATTATTATCATTTACAGTTTTTTTAAATCTAGTTGCAATTGTAGGTGCGTTGTTAGGAAATCTAGGTACGTTGCACAGAGAATTTCACAGAAAGACGAACTAGGAATCTATACTGGCGTGCAAAAATTAAGGACGAGACGGTTTTTCGAATGTAATGTCGTGCAGAAGTGCTCCACATTGACTCAAATCATACCATAAGATCCCCAAGATGTAAGAATATGGGACAATTGAGCAAACCCATCCAAACAAGGAATCCAAAGGATACAAAGGCACTTTATTGAAAAGGTAGCTTCGAGCACAACTGGACAGAAGACAGAAACATCCATGTGACAGGTGGCTGACCAAGAAAAATCCAGTCTTTAGTAGGAGATATGATCACCCCTGACTGCGTTGCAGGATTTACAACGCCTGTCCATGCTGAGGACGAGGTTGTCAAGGAGCTGTTGAGGCATCGCGGCCCTATCCTCTTGAAGCGCCAATCGCAGCTGCGGAATCGTTGCTGGCGGCTGTTGACGTGCTGCCAAGCGTCTCCCGAGAAGGTCCCACAGGTGTTCGATCGGATTTAGGTCCGGGGACCTTCGGGCCAATCCACGTGTTGAATATCTTCACTCTCCAACAGCTCTGCGACAGCCACTGTACGATGAGGTGTAGCGTTGTCGTCCATGAAGAGGAACTCAGGATCCACAGCACCTCTAAACAGACGTACGTGATGCAGGAAAACCTCGGTACAATAGCGGGCACCAGTGACTGAACCTCCTTGGAAGATGTGGAGGTCAATACGGCTACGAAGCATGATACCGCCCCAAACGAGAACTCCGCCACCTCCAAACCGGTCCCTTTCGATGATGTTGGAGGTGTGATTGCGTGTTCCCTGCTCTCTCCTGATGTGTATACGTCCAGAATCGCTCGTCAGACTAAATCGGCTCTCATCCGGAAAGAGAACTCGACCCCATTGCTGATGTGTCCAGTTCTTGTGTTCCTAGCACCGCAGAAACCGCCGTCTCCGATGAGCAGGCGTTAATGGCACACACTGTACTGGTCGTCGTGCAAATAGACCACCTTTGTGCAGCCTCCTGGCCACGGTAAAATGCGAAAACGGACGTCCAGCTGTCTGTTGCATGTGCCTTGCGATTTCTCCCGCTGTCTGCCTTCTGTCTCTTCTCGCCTGTAGGACAATTTACCGGTTGTCCGCCGCCGTGGTTGCTCGTGGACGACCACTGCTAAACTCTGGGACAGCTGTTCCTGTCGTTTGAAATGCTCTCCAAGCTCGTGAAATGATGCTGTGAGCGATCCCGAACTCCTCGGCCACGCTAGTCACACTTCGACCTTCTTCTGACTTCCCAATGACGCTACCTCGGGTAAAGTCATCCAGATGTCGTCTACTGGATTGCCTGTTGGCCATATCACACGGTAGCAGCAACTCGACGTCGTTCAAACTGATGTACACCGTGTAATACCCGTGTGCTTTATACCCTTTCGACACCCCCCCCTACGTCATGCTGCATATATGCACATGTCCTATCGTACCGGACCCTAGTCTATCTCCTGAGTGGTCTTTCGGTCCGTTCTGCCTGCTGGTTCCGCTGTTATGCTAATTTCTCCTCTTTGTCCTTAAATTTTGCACACCAGTGTATTTTGTGTTATATAGCTTCAGCGATTGTTATTGGCTCATTAATTTTAATAATCACACTTGTCATTACCATATGACTTTTTTTTTTTTTTACCTTTTTCTCAACGTACTGCACAGTAGGTGGTTGCGCAGGTAGTGACAACTGTTTGCACGAGTAAATCCGAATTTTGTTTTCCACTTTGGTATCCTCTTTATTTCCTTCAAATAAGGTATACAGGACTCCCTTAACGTGAATTTGTTGTAATGGCAAAAATATAACCATCTTACATTCTCGATAACTGCCCACTAGAATTACCATTTTTTCGCCCTCAGACAGAACCTGTGAAAAAAGTATCTGTGTGTACTACAAAAATTTTATATACGTATTAGTTTTATGAAACTGTTCACTGTGTTGCACATTAATTTATTAATTCCTAAGTTTACTACCTGGTGGCGAAATAAATGGGAAAATGCAAAAACTTTCCTTACATTTACGACACTTTCAGGCAAACTGTTGTGCAAACAGGCCAACTTAATTTATCTGTTCAGACACCTCGGAATTTTCCGATTATTTCATCAGTTTCCCGTCAGGTGCAGTAAAAGATCAATGAAGTTTTGCAATATTTTTATGGAAATACTGCAGCCAGCAACACGAATTCTATTTGCAAAACAATATTTTTAACACTCATGAACTTCCTAATTCATAAAGAGAATAGTGTATGACTGTTTGAAAACTGGATTCGTACAAGAACATCTGTATTCACCAAAGACAACAGAAGAGAAGAATGGAGACAAAGATAAGTTATAATAATGAAATCTATTATATATTTATAAGGATCCCCTTTTTAATAGGCGGAATTAAATCATTCTGATTGAAATCGCTTGGACACTTCCCGTGAATTAGGGATGACAGATTGCCTATAGACAGAAACTTAAATGGATGCTAGTTGGAACACAAATACGGGAAAAATCACGTAGATTCTGAAAAGGACTTAAAAGATTTGGAAATCCTTGAGTTAAATTTTAAAAAACCGTACGGAGGCTGTGGTGGTGCTTGTGCAGCTAACAGAGCCTTTGCGGCTCGAACAGCTGATGAGAAAAATAAATTTCCTATTCACTTTAACATATTTTCGTTTAACGAACTCCAGAGGCATCAAAGGGTCGGAGGAATCACTTATCCATAATTTAGAGTCACTGGAAGGCAAAAAAGAACAGAATGAAAGAATAAACGCAATATCCATGTCAGAATTTGGACTTGAACTCAGTCATTTACAGTTTTTTTGTAATGATAAGTGGAATTTTGAAAATTGCAAAACTGTCAGCAGCATTTCATAATGACTTAATTTTGTTGTTTGATTGGTTGTTTAGAATTTGTAGCTCCGCCATCTTTCAAATTTAAAGCTAATTTTTACGTATTAAGTCTTCTAAAATTATTAACTTGCAGAGATTTGTGCACCGAAATTATTTAATGAACCAAAGGGGAAGTTGGTTTTGACCAGTTAATGTACGAGTATATAAGAATAAAATAAAACAAAGAATATTACTTTGCCTCTCGTATAAGCCGATATTTCAGCTTGTATAAAATGGATTGGAAAAACCTTGTGTGTGTCGCTTAGCTCTAATTATTCGTGCGGTCGTCGATATTTTTGCTTCAAAAATTACTCTCAAGGCGACGTGAATGTGTATTTTTTCAGAAAGTCTTCTGTTTCGTCGTTCAAAAGTGTGACTGCGAAGAAGCTATTATGTTCACGTTAAGCACTATGGCTCATCAAATAACTGCAACCCTGACCAAATTCATCGGCTTATTTTATGTTACATTTTTTCTGCTAGGGTCTGTGAGCACGCTTTTCTTATTAGGGGAGACTTAAAATTACGCTCCTTGGAATACAGTTGTTCCCCACTTTCACTCAAGGAGTATACAGTTCACTTAAAGAAGTAAACAGTTTTTACAGGGTGATTCATAAAGAAGTATACAGTTTCCAGATGCTGTAAAACAGTAACAGTTGGAGACACGGACCACAACTGCGAACCTTTTGGTAGATGTACTCATAAAGTTTGTGTCCCGCTACTGAGAGAAGTGACGTAGTCACTGGTTAGGTAGGCGACGTGCGAGGTTATCTCGATGAACATCTTCCTTACCGATGGATTGGACGAGCCGCGGACTACAACATGCCACTGACCCAATGGCCACCCAGAAGTCCTGACTTAACACCTTGTTTGTGACTTTTTCCTGTGGGGGTTACGTAAAGGACAAGGTATTCGCCCCTCTCCTTCCTGTTGATATAGCCGAGCTGAAACAGCGTATCACTGTATGCACTTGATTCAGATATCTTACCTCGCGTTTGGGCGGAAATGGATTACCGGCTCGACGTGTGTCGTGTGAGTAAGGGTGCACACATAGAACATCTGTGACTGTCTCTAAAAAAGCTTGAAACATTCCCCTATAATTCTGTTACAGGTAACATAAAATATCTTACATTGTTCTTGTTTTATAGTGCGTTGAAACTGTATACTTCTTTATGAATCACCCTGTAGTTATAGGATAATATCATAAAAATATTGGATATCATGATCGTTCAAAAATTGCCCTTTCGGTTTTTGACATAAGTGTACTAGAAATATGAAACTAGGTAAATAACCAAGAGCCAGGAGTTGTAAATATCGAGTAGAACGCAAAATTTATGTGAACCCCGAAAACACAGAATGAGAAACCAAGCCGTGCAGAACGAATGAGATGTTGAACTTAACAATACGAAGATGATTTCCGCCGCCCCGGTGGCGCAGTGGTCTAAGGCGCTGGCCTCTGATCATTCGTCCGTAAGGGGTCCTGGTTCGAATCCCGTCAGGCATGGATGTTGTCTTACGGCACTGGCTCTCTCTCCCTTCTCTGGAACCAGTGACCCTAAATTAGGGACGGGCGACTGCTTATAGCCCATTGAGTTGCTCACGGTGGTCGTTAAACATCCAATAAAAAAAAAAAGATGATTTCCGGGGAGGGCTTGAAAACATTCCGTTCAAGGTTAAACGTTTGGAGGAGCTTTCTGTTACATAACGCAGATGATTAATCAGCTCTTCGTCTCTATGGTGTATTCGGAAAGGTCACGGAAGTTAGGCATATCCTCATATTGTTCTATATGCCTCTGCTGTTTCAAGCTGTTCCTTTCATGCATGTTCCTTTCATGCCTTTCATGCTCCATACCTCACAGTTGGTTACTCTGTATCCTGGTTAGCTAAGCGCAACACTGTATTAGACTAAGGTCTTTAAAAACAGGAAATACTCAAGTGTATACGTAGTTTTGTTTTTGAGTTACAGTTTTCAGTAAATCTATGCTCATGTTGTGCATTTCTTTTTTTATACCCCTCGGAGCATGATTTATGCCCCTGGTATGACCATTGTGGGAGGGCAATCTCCCCCTTCTCCGGTTGCTGCAAGGCTGGTGCTGTCCGTGGGTGTATGTATGTGTTTATATCGCTGAATCTCATAATCTAGGAGCCGGACTGAAAAAAAGTCCACATATTTTCCTACTGCATAAATTTCTCTCTAGGTGGCGTCATGTATATTTGACAGTAATTTTCTCTGAAAGAGAAATGTATATACACGGTTGTATCAGAATAATATGACCAACCCCGGAATCACAGTGTACTCGCCCATGCGCGTCACAGAGTGCACGTGACGAAGTCGACCAAACGAAGACATAAGTAGACGGCCAGGACAGGTGAGCCATAGTGCGTAAAGTGAACATAATGGGCAGAGGTAGTGATTTGACGGACGTTCAAACAGGAGTTATCATCGGCTACCACGCCAAGGGTGGAAGTATCTCAGAAATAGCAGACTTCGTGGGCTGTTCGCGAGCTGCTGTAGTAAGGGTGTACCAAGAATGGACCGCTGGGACAGCGAGTACCTTCCGACGTCATAACTGTGGAGCCCCAAATACCATCGACTCCAGAGGAGAACGTCGCCTCCGTCGACTAGTAAAGGGCAATTGACGAGCAACAGTACAGCAATTGACCACTCAAATGAACGCTTGGGCGCCCAAATACGTATTTCCGATAACAGTAAATCGAACCCTGTTACGCATGGATCTCCGGAGTCGGGCCTGCATCAAGGCGCCCATGTTAATCCAGGTCCATCGGCAACGACGCCTGCAGTTCGCATGGGACTACCGTCATTAGACAGTGGAAGAGTGGAAAAAGTAAACTAGATAAAAACTAGATAAAAACGGGTAGTAATACGCCAAACAACTAGGTAAAGAACGATAATATCCGTTTATTGGTATAAAACAGCAAACAACTGGTTGCAAGCTTTCAGCACCTACGGGCGCCTTCTTCAGGCTTAGACGTGGTTTAGAACAACGTTAGTAACCTAAATGAATGAACAGAAAATTTAAATATGCATGTGAAATGTATAAAATGTATAAAAACGAGACAGCACGGCACGTGCGGAAACAGTTTGAAAAGAGAAAAATCAGGTACTTTCACGAGAGGTACGCAGGAACATGCGCCATATCAAAGGCAGCTCCATTGACACGTAATCGTTGCAGACATCACTGCTAAACAATATCTCCAGAGATTCTCTAATGGATGTAACTCTGGCGGTAGTGTATGGTGCAACCTGTTTCAAATCGGCCCATTGTGGAGCGGAAGAACATGTCATGACCTCCCTAGATAGGGCAGTGAATGATTTATTCTTCAAGACGTCTCATTTTCCGGACCTCCGTACAAACGAGTTGCAAAGGACCTCTTTGTCATGCCAATATAAAACTTGGTATTTCTATCCTGGTATTTTTTTTTTTTTTTTGTTGTTGTTGTTCGTTTGTCCGAACACAAAAGAGACGTCTTCAAGAATAAATCATCCACTGCGCTATCTAGGGAGGTCATGGCATCTTCTGCCGCTCCACAATGGGCCGATTTGCAACAGGTTGCACCTTACACTACCGCCAGAGGTACAGCCATTAATTAGGGAATCTCTGGAGATCTTGTTTAGCAATGATGTCTGCAACGATTACGTGTCAACGGAGCTGCCTTTGATATGGCGCATATATATGCGTTTGCGTGCCTCTCGTGAAAGTACCTGATTCTTCTATTTTTCAACTGTTTCCGCACGTGCCGTGCTGTCTCGTTTTTATACATTTTATACATTTCACATGCATATTTAAATTTTCTGTTCATTCATTTAGGTTACTAAGGTTGTTCTAAACCACGTCTAAACCTGAAGAAGGCACCCGTAGGTGCTGAAAGCTTGCAACCAGTTGTTTGCTGTTTTATGCCAATAAACGGATATTATCGTTCTTTACCGAGCGGAAAAAGGTTGCCTTCTCCGACGAGTCGAGGTTTCAAATCCACAGAAGTGACGGGCGGTGGCGGATACGGCGTCAGACACACGAGAACCAACACACGGATACTCTTGTCGGTCAACACAGACCGGCGGTGGCAACGTGCTGTTTTGGTGAAAAAAAAAATTTGAATTTAATTCATTTTGGGTATATTGATTATATTGAATTGATTGTTATTTATTAAAAGCGTTATATTTATGCTGGTATTGAAATCCATATGGAAACCATAGAAAAATTTAATTTTGGAGATGGGTGGATGCATTTCGAAACAAAAATATTTTCCAAGTACTAGAAAAGGCCATGAACATCCTAAACAAAAATGCATCTAAAATTTACATTCCACAAGAAGTTATTGGAAAGTTTGCGTTGTTTGTGTTCAAGCAGAGTTGAGTCACCTGAAAGTGCAAAAATAAGTGGATATTGTTGCATGTGTATGAAAATGTGTCACTATAAGTCATACGATAAAATGTACTCGTTCAATAACAACTTGTGGAGGCGGTGAAAGTCAATTTAAAAAGGTTAGGACAAAAATTGCAGTTATGAAAAAACCTTATAATACCAGGATTCGGATCGATAGCCTTAGTCAAGCTAAGGGGGAGTACATGGGACCAAGTCATGGAAGACAACAGCACACAAAAATTTTTCACACTGCACTCATTTTGAACTTTTTTTTTGAAAGGCTACTGCCTGTATTTATTATTTTTCTTTAAAAACTTAATAAGTTAATTTAGTGGACAAACAGATGGTATTTCCTTTTTTCTTGT
This sequence comes from Macrothele yani, assembly GCA_039090855.1. Taxonomy (NCBI): domain Eukaryota; kingdom Metazoa; phylum Arthropoda; class Arachnida; order Araneae; family Macrothelidae; genus Macrothele; species Macrothele yani. The sequence goes on along the minus strand of CM077022.1, from coordinate 1,294,296 downwards.
TTGCTTAAACACAGCAGTATAAAAACAGAATCTCAATTTTCTTTCCATTTCTATTTGGCCACTGGCCTTATGAACAGCACAACTTTACATATTTCAACACAGTTGGTTTGAACACTAGGCATGCATCCAAAATTATACCATGATTCACATAGCTTACAAAAAAAAAAAAAAATACTGGATTATTTTTAATTCTACAAGGTGGACAAATTCTGTTCTTTTGAAACGTACTCTCTTCTCTCTCACCCAGTTAGCTCAATGACCAATTTACAATTTTACACTTATTGATTTAAATTTAAACAATCTTAGCAAACTCCGCAATCTCCCAGACCAGATTCAAAGACTTCAATTAAATTTACAGTTATTTTAAGAGCCACAAATTATACTTTAACAAATCTACTATCAGCAAGTAAACAAACCAAGTAAATTATCCTCAAAACAGAATTTACACTGAGCACAAGCATTAATTAACATTACATAACCCATAGAACTATCCTGAATGAACCTACTTCACTTATAAAGAAACCTCACTAACTAATCTTAAAAATTATCACTATTCATAATATCAACATAATTCAGAAATTCAAACAATCTTCTTGCACTAGCTTGCTCATAAAAATCACCTCACTCTGCACTTCACTTAATAGCTCAGGATACTTAATAACTCTATACTGTAAACAAAAGCTTAAAATACCAATTAACTAAATTTCCAAACTAAATATCAAGTTCACTAACACCAACAACCAGAATTTAGAATTTACATCCCTAGCACTACAGCAAATCATAAACAAATAAATTTAGATACTTTAAATCACCAAACAAACTTAAATTTAACACCTGCAGTGAATTACTGAGGTAGCGGTGAGGCAAATACTCTCAGTTCAGACACTACCCTGGGTTTTGAGAACCAACACAGGAAGAAAATACCAAGTCAGGCTGAAGGCGTGAAATTGGGTCGTGAATCCACTTTCAGCCTATGCAAAGGGAAAGGAAAAAATCCTCAAGTGTGACACATCATCATCAGGCACAGAATTTCCTCTAACATGATCTCACCACACTTCTTGAAGCGACGCTCGACCGACCCTCGCTGGCAGTACATATCTCCGTGAGCAGCGAAACTACTGGGGAGGGGGTTTGAAGACAAGTTTTCCCCCAAAAACCACGTCTTCAAGGATCTCCCCCTTTTCGAACCAATGCATGATCCCACCTTGATCAACCACGCCTCCAAGAGCCTGTCGTACTTCAACCCTAAATACTCCAGGCACATCTGGCCCAGAACTAACACAACTATATCTCAGGAAAAATTCACTTATCTCTGTATATATCCCAAGAAATTCTAAATCACAATATCCACATATATCCCAGGAAAATTCACTTATCTCTCTATATCCCAAGAAATCCTAAATCACAGTATCCACATATATCCCAGGAAAATTCACTTTATCTCTCTATATCCCAAGAAATCCTAAATCACTATATCCACATATATTCCAGGAAAATTCACTTTATCTCTCTATATCCCAAGAAATCCTAAATCACAGTATCCACATATATCCCAGGAAAATTCACTTATCTCTCTCCACATATATCCCAGGAAAATTCACTTATCTCTCTCCACATATATCCCAGGAAAAATCCCTAGCAAGGAAATTCTTCTGCACCATGGCAATGCGCAGGTCCACTTCAGACAATAACACTGACCATTTGCATAACCCACTAAATATTTTCACCTTATTGAAAATTAAAATTACATTTAGACTTTTAACCTTATAGTAAAAACAAGAAAATTTAGGCCAAAGAAAAGAACAATTAATACTGGAACTGGTGAGCAAAAGTGTGTCTTCTCAACCCATGATGTTCATTCTTTTTGTGAAATACTAAACTTGAGAACAAAAAAATACTTTAACTTCCATTCTGCACATATCGCATCCTGGTGAAAATTCCCTACTCAGAGCCCTCTGCCCTAGGACAAGTTCCCTGCTTGCCCTAAGATCACCCCTTTCCAATGGGAGATTAACACTCATCTGGAGCATGTAAAATACTGGTCCTCAATTAACACTCCTAACACCTCAATTTCGACACTCAACACTCCAAGAATGTAAACAGCACTTTAGGTTTCCAATTTCATCACACTATAATATGTTCCCAAAATTCCAATATAAATCATCCCATAATTTATCTTCACTCAAAAAAAAATAACTCAACGCTGTAAAAAGGCTAGAGAAAAAAATGTTTACAATTATTTTATCACCCACGACATCACAATAACACTGCTTTTCAATTATCACATGCCCAACTAAACTATTATCGATGCACCAAAATTCACTGTGCCCAACTATTAAACTAAATTTTTCCGATACATCAAAATTTACTGGCCTGGGAAGTTGCTAAAATACCAGACATGACAGCACAAAAAAACATAAATGAAAGCATTTTCAACTCCCCTCTCTTTTTTTCTTTCTTTTTTCTGAATTCGTACCTGAGTAACTAATACATTTTAATTTTGAAAGCTGAACGACGACACAGCCAAAATCAGAGGGAAAAAAAAACTTGCTCTTTTTCTTTTTGTTTCTTATGCTCAGCTCGAAGTTTAGGTACCCTGCGTGGGATGTTATATATCAATACAAAAAGATATGAACTAAAACATTACCTTCGAGCTGGCGTTCTTTTTTTTTCCTTTCTGTTTTCACCACAGTTTACAGTCCTGGCACAACCACATTCTCGTTAGAATTGCTTTCTTTGTTTTCTTCCTCCCAGTTCCCTTCCTTAAACGGTTAATAGCCGAGGTAACCATTTTCGAAACCTCGGGATGAGATGGAACCTTTGAGGCAGGCCTCCTTTTCGGAGTATCAGTCGAGGGTGAAGCTGTAGAGGCTGGGCCCATTCTTTCCGGAATTTCCATAAGGGAGAAGGCATGTCCCCCTTCTTTTCCTTAGCGACATTGTCCCAGCCTGCCGCCATTTTGTTCCTCAGGGCGAGGTTCCCGGCCGGCGGAATGCCGCTTTAACTGCGTTCTACATCGTCAAAATTTTCAATAGGCAGCCCAGATCCAGAGTGTCCCCTTGTGGTGGACTGGTGGTCAGCAAAACAAAATCAAGAAGAAACTTTTTTTTGAGGTTCTCTCCCGCCAAAAGGCGAGGAGGAAAAAAACTCCGCCGTCCTCTCTTTCTCTGACTGCCAGCCAGAAGTACCAGAACAAAAAGTGACTCTCAACGGATAAAAACTCTGGGGTGCTTGAAAACCGCTGACCCCTCTTTCTCTGACGTCCAGCAAGAAGCCAAGAACAAAAGTGACTCTCAACGGATAAAAACTCTGGGGTGCTTGAAAACCGCTGACCCCTCTCATTGGTCGAAACTTCAGCCTAGCAACTCACGGCTTCCCAACGGACTTTTCACTCCCACGCCTCGAGTGACCTCTGACCTTCACACGTGTAGACCAGGCTCTTCTTGACCCTGAGGTTCTAAAAATAGATTTTGTTGCTGAATTCCCTACCCCAAAAGACGAAAAGATGTTACACTTTTGGGCGACTTCTCGCTTGGAAACAGGAACGCAAAAAATGGCGAATTCTTGCTTTGCAGAAAATCACTAGTTTTAATTTTCTTTTTCTCTCGTTCCGTGATGTTAAACCAAAATTAATTTTGATTCTCTGAGCTGCACACCTACTCGCCTTTTCCTATCACGATAAAAGAACCGATAAATTAATTATTTTCAAAACCCCAAAGTCAGTTAAATCAAATATTATTCTTTTTTTTTTTTCTTTTCACCAACATGAAATTTTGTTTTCCTGGTTGTGATTAAGACAAGCGAATTTTGCGCATGAATTCCCCTGCCTTTCAACCAGGAATTTTCTTCTAACGTATGTCATGGAAGAAAATTTTTGCATTAATTAATCTCTGATAAACCAACAGAAAGATTGATCAGGTCTCTCTGAGATTCACCAGAGGTTAAAATTTTCGCCATGACAGTGCATGTCTGGGGGATGTTCTCTTGGTATGACTTGGGACCGCTGGTACCACTGGATGGGTTCCTGAACGCCAATGGCTACCTGTCGATCCTCGCTGACCACATGCATCTCTTCATGTTGGACGTTTACCCTGGTGGTGATGATGTCTACCAACAGGACAATTGTGGAATCGATGTCACGTCATACCACGTCGCTAGGAGGGTGCGTGACTGGTTCCAGGAACACAACAGCGATGTCTCCGTTCTCCTTTGGCCTGCGAAATCGCCCGACCTCAATCCCATAGAACACTTGTGGGACTATTTCGATCGACAGGTTCGATGTGCCGATCCACAACCACGTCATTTCCCGGACCTCCGTACTTTGCTGCAGTCCGAATCGGCACGTGTGCCTCGGGCAACATTCCAGGACCTCATTGCTTCCATACCACGCCGTCTCGCCGTTGTCATCCGGGCCAAAAGTGGCTATTCTCATTATTAGGTAGGTGGTCACATTATTTTGATACGACTGTGTGTGTATGAAGAACACACTGAAGTGCCAAAAGTCATGGGATATGTACTTAGTATCGTGTAGGAGCTCCTCTAGCCCGGTGAAGTGCAGCAACTCGACGTGACATCGATTCCACAAGTGGTCAGAAGACTTCTGGAGAGATGTTGAGCCAAGCCTCTGAACAGTTGCCCACAGTTCTCTGGTATTTGTAGGTGCAGGATCTAGGGGGCGAATGGACCTTTCCACCACGTCCGACAAGTGCTCTATTGGGTTCATGCCGGTCGAACGTGGTGGCCACACCATCCATCGGAACTGTACAAAATGCTCCTCGAACCAATTTCGGACAACTTGGGCCCGATGACATGGTGCATTGTCTGCTGGAAAATCGCATCGTTGTTGAGATACATGAAGTCCATGAAGGGCTACAAATGGTCACCCAGCAGAGCAACAAAGCTGTTACCGGTTAATGACGAGTTTACGAGGACCAGAGGACCCAAACCGTTCCAGTAAAGACACCCCTCACATGTATGGAACCACCACCAGCTTGCACAGTGCATTGTTGGCAGCTTGGGTCCATGACCTCGTGGGGTCTGCGCCACACCCGAACTCTATCATCAGCTCGTAACAACTGGTAGCGTGACTCATCGGACCACGCCACATGTTGCCAGTCTTCTAGGATCCAATTACCATGTTCACGAACCCAGGTGAGGCGCTGTGTCCGATGTCGTTGCGTTAACAAAGGTACTCTAGTGGGTCTTCTGCTCCCGTATCCCATGGACGCTAAATTGCGCCGCAGTGACCTGATGGATATATCTCTGGTACCTCCTGCATTGAATGTGGATGTTGTTTGAGCCAGTGTCGCTTGTCTGTTAGCACGGACATTCCTGGTCAGACGCCGCTAGTCAGGGTTATTCAGCGTCCGTGGTCGGCCACTGGGCTGTCCACCGTGAGTGGCAATGCCTTCCGTGAGGTATTCTCGGTACACACGTGACACCGTGGATCGAGAAATGTTGAATATTCACACAACTTCGGTCATGGAATGTCCCATCCGTCTGGTTCCCACTACCATGCCTCGTTCAAACTCCGATAATTCACCTAGGCTTGCCATAATACTACTGGCGGTTGTTCAACCTCACTCACGAGATTACACCTCGCAACTGATAAATATTGTGGCATACGTCGAAGCCTTTATACGACTGTAGCGCCAGTTAAATTTTTTGCATACTGCTATCCCATGACTTTTGGCACTTCAGTGTATATACAACGGGCTCGTATGTTGGCGACTAAACCTTTTAGGGACCCAGTAACCAGAAGGAGTTTTCAAACTTATTGAAGTGTGTGCTTCAAAATTTTGAACCTTCGGTTCTTAATCTGTGATATTGTGTGTGTGAGAGAGAGAGAGAGAGAGAGAGAGAGAGAGAGAGAGAAAGAGAGAAAGAGGGAGAGAGAGAAATATGTGTTTAAACAGCTGTCTGGTTACATACAAGTATGTTTAGGAAATACTTCCTGTCAAAAGGCGTACTCATTATATTTGAGATTTCAATGGCATCCTAGTGTAACATCCGTTTTGCGCACACACAGAGAGATTGCGTTTTACAACCCAGGTATTTCCCCTGAAATATTTATCATTTTCGTTTCGCCTGCAGGTCGATTTTCTTCCCTCGCTACCGAAAAATGACTCATTATTTTGAGAATCTTTCCTGAAATATATCTGCGTACTTCCTTGCTGAAGTTGAGCCTCGTTGTTTACTTCTCGGATTAAGTTTTTCAGATATAGGAGGAGGTGTGCGTGCGTGCGAAAAGGGAGGGAGACCAAAATATTCCCCACCCGTGAGACGGTGGGGCCTGCCTGTCCTTGAATGAGGAACAATTCCTGTGTTCTGTTGCATTTCTTCTGAATTCTGTTTCTCTGGGTGCACGTTTTTGGCACCTTACCAAGTGTGATACGTTGCTCCCCTGTTTCGAGCGACTGATTTTGTGAGATTAAATTAACCACACGCAAAGATTCGTGAAAGTGTGCTCTCACAAAATTAGAACGGGTAGAGTGGTGCGTGTGGAAATGCCTCAACTCTATATGTGCGCCATGGTTAGGAGATCTTGCTGTACACCACAAACAGTCACCTGTTTTGCTAAAAGTAAGTCGTATTTCAAGACTGTAGGATAAAATATATATGTACATTATGGGGTTTCATTTAAGTAATATGTATTTATCAATGCAAACATATCTGGAGGAGCATTCTCGTTCTGTTTCAAACACACGCCCAACGTACGCAGTGAGATCTTGGTCCTGGCAAGCTGTGAAAGAATGTTAAACACGTTTCTTTCTTCTTTTTTTTTTTAATGCGCGCAGATATTTATTTCTTCTTCACCTTTTTATAAGATGAAGTTGACACCTTTGGGCATGTTTCGAGTTAACTTAAAGTCACGGTATTTGTAAATGTATGGATAGCAATAAATACCGGATGAGCATTTGCAATAACAGCATCCTAAAACAGGATTCATTGAACATACAGATTAGCAGTTCCCCCCCCCCAAACTCTCTCTATCTCTCGTTTCGCACCCGCCCTCCCTCCCCAAGACAAAATTTGCAGCGTTTGGACCAGATTTTGCAGCGTTTGCACATACGTATTTTTTATCCAATAACCACAAATTGTAGGTAATACATTCCTATGAGATTACAGTAAATATTCACATATGGACAACAAGAAATTCAATAATAGAAGTCAGGGCCGGGTTTAGGTAGTGCTGTGGCTGCCTTATGCAAAGATGGAATTGGTGGACCCGAAGAGCTGCATTTTTGACAGAAAAACGTTCTTAATCGTTAAAATATCAATTTTCAATCAGATTTTAGTAACATTTCTTCCTCAATGGCAGGAAACTAAAATAAAGAACTCAAGTCTTACTTGTTATCTAAACTTCTCCGAATGCTGCACATACGTTGTTCTTATTTGTAAATATCATTGACCATTGCTTTGGTGATTAAGACTGCATAAAATGTATACAATTCTCCCATAGGGTACATTTTTAGATTTGCGTTAGTCCAACGATCTGATGTAGCCATAGTCAAAAGCAAGGGATCTGTAATTCTATTAAATCAGCAAATCTGAGAAGTTCTGCTCTGCTTTTAGTCCACTCGGGCAACTTTTATCTGCCGTTTGGTATATTTCCTACACATTCCTCCTTTGCTGTACCTTTTTTTTTTTTTTTTTTTTTTGTAAGAACTGTTATTTTTCCTATCTCGCGGTGTGGAAATAACATCACACCAATGCGAGATTTTGAACGGTCGGGTCATCCGGATAGTTCGGGCGCCATTATAACGAAGTAAATTTCTCCGTCATTTCTGTCCACGCCAGGATTCGAACCCGGATCCGCTTATTCCGGAATAAGTCACTCTACCAATTGAGCTACGCGGACGTTTTATTCTGATTCCTATCTGCCTTTATGTCGTGTGCGTCCTTCTGGCAGGTACGTCACATCTCCTGGTACGTTACAACTCATGTTGCACCCAAGATCGCGAAAAGACAACAGCATTCCAATAACGAGAACCTCATAGTTATCTGCCTTTTTGTTACCAAGAAAGTTTTGTAATACCACGAAATACAGCCATGGTGCCTTCTCCTTGTCATTGATCTTCCTGACAAAAAAATTCTTTATCCCGTACAAGGGCACGATTAGAGGTCCATCGAACACACTTGCTTTGATCTTCTCGAAAGACAAAGGAGGAAAAGCAGAAACTATATGTTGTAAACATTCACCATCAGTGCTTAATGCCTTCACGAACTGTTTCATCAAGCCGAGTTTGATATGGAGTGGGCGGAAAATAATCTTCTCTCGGCTGACGATTGGGTCAGTCACAATATTTGGCATGCCTGTTTCTACAGTTCCACGGATGGGCCAGTCCATCTGGGTCCAGTGTTTCTCTCGAGCTCGGCTGTCCCACATGCAGAGATAGCATAGAAACTTCGTGAAGCCTTTCTGTTGACCAAAGAGGAAGCTGACCAGTTTTAAGTCAACACAAATGATCCAGTTGTGCTCGTAATATTTGAGTAAGTCAATGACCATTTTTATGTCATTATGTTGTTCTTGCAAATGCAGTGAGTGACTAACTAGAACCGCTCCATAAACATTGCCATTGTACAAGAGAACAAACACACTTGAGGCTGCACTTTGAGATGTCCAGAAATAATCGCTATTCTGTAACACGTAATTGCCTGAGAAGACATGGGATATCGTGGCAGTAAACAGACTGCTTGTCTTCTGAAAAAAAGTCCGCAAAAATCTGGCCCCGCTTTCGGAAATAAGAAACGTTTGCAGAACGGTCAAGTAGGTTTTTTCTTGCAGCCTGGAGGCTAATACCTCAGCTGCTTTCTTGGAGTGCCCCAAATCACGCACTCAGTTATTAAGTTATTCATCCAGTTGGCTAAACTGCTGAGGGGTTGATGACTGTTTGGTATCAAATGAGGAGTCTTCGAATTCTGAAAACATTTCTTGAAGCTCGTTATCAAAAACCTCGTGTTCTTCCTGATCATGTTCACTGCCTTCATCTTCAGATGAGGCAAAACCATTAAACACTGGAGCCGGGAGTTCCTCAGAGTGCGGAGTAGGTCGAATTGCTGAGGGAATACTGGGATAGGAGATCTTATGTCGGTTTTTCTTGCCGACACTCTTCGTGTTGACCAGGCAAAAATAGCAATCAGCTATGTGGTCCTTGAATTCTCGCCAAACCATGGGAACTCCAAAAGGCAGACCGTTTTGTTTTCCTTTTGTCCAGTCACGAAGCATTTCCTCACAATTATGACACACAATATGAGGAACCCATTTCTTGTCTTAGTCGCCAAGGGGAACTTCAAAATAAGCTTTATAGACACGCCTCACAAACAAAGTTATATTGCGCCTTTGACGAAGAAGTGTGTAGCAACCACATACATAACAGAATGCATCACGATTATTTGCACATTTATGTCTACTTGAAAAAGCCATGATCAGATCTGAAACAAAGAAAAGCAGGTGTTATTTTTGTGTTAATCAGATAAATCCCTAGAATCCAAAATTAACAATAAAGATAAAGAATATTGATGTTTGTAAAACAAATTAGGATCTAAGGTTAGGGTAGATGTAAGCCTAGTTCTCAAGCTATCCCTAGTATAAATAGTAGTGGGTGTTATTTATTTATTTATTTATTTTTTTTTGCGAAAATCACTTAAGTTTCAAATTGCATGAAAACTAGAGCATGTAGAGGAAACCCGATTTCAGATTTGAAATCAGCGTTGAAAAAATACTTGGAATCAGTTGAAAAATCTGATGCAACGAAAAATAAGAAAAACAAAATTCCTCAGTGTTATCAGTTCACTGCTGGATGAAGGTCTCTCCAAGTTTCTTCCACGTCTTGAGCCTGTCTCCTCCATGTCACTCCGGCATGCTTTGGAATTTCATCTATCCATCTCCCATGTAGTCTCCTTCAGGATCTTTTTCTGTCCCTTGGAATCCAGTCTAAAATTTTGGTTGTCCGTAGGTGGTCCGTTCTTCTGGCAACATGTCCAGCCCATTTGCCATGTCAGGGATTTTACTCTGATCATGATGTCTTCCACTCTTGTCATTTTCCTTATCCACGAGTTCCTCTTATCTTTCCTGTTTGCACCAAGCATGCATCTTTCCATGCTCCTTTCACTTGTCTGCAGTCTTTGTATGTCTTTTTTAGTTAAAGTCCATGTCTCTACTCCATATGTAAGAACTGGAAGGATGCATTGATTAAACATTTTTCTTTTAAACGTAATGACATATTGCTCTTGAAAATTGTACCGTTTCTTCCAAAAGCTCTCCTGTTACCGCGAAATCCTTCGTATTCCGGTAACATTTAATTTAAAGTAATTAAGCAATATGCAGATTTGGCCTTAATAAATTTTCTTAATCAAAACCTAAGTCTCTTAATTAAAAATCCAATTAAAGTCGAGCAGGGACTTTTCCCTTCGCCCGAAAATTAGAGCGGGTCTTAAAAGAAGTTTAGACCATAAAATATTTCTTTTATTCAGTCTTTCAGTTGCAGTCCACTGAAGGCGAGCTGCCGAAGTTGGTACCCAGGTGTTACAAAAAAAGCATTCATTTTCCCAAAATTCTTAGGCGCACAAAACCCAGGTACAATGCCAAAAGTCCAGGAAAAGCAGCATCAAGCAACAGTCTTCAATAATTTCATTTGACTCCTCGGTGATTTTCAAAAGCGAGGAAGCCATAAAATTTCTCCTGGGCGTACCCCCCCCCCTCCTCCTGAAGCGCATGTTTTGGGAGGCATCTCTGCCAACAACCAGTAAAGCGCGGAAATACGCAGTAAGCATGTAATGAAATTCCATACCGGACAATTGGAGCCAGTGAAAGTTAAGGCGCGTTCGCAACAAAAGAAGAATTCAGTTAAAGAAAGAGTTGACATGTTAAAGAACTATTTTTCAGCGCCGGTCCTGTTTTCCTAAGAAGGGGTCATCCGCGAATCCCAACAGAAGAATATTTCGGAGAAAGTACGAATCACGTAACTAGGAGGGAAGCGGGTGACCGCTATGACGCTACCTTGGGCAGTCCCGGTTCCACCCCCGAGAAGAAGACTATGGGCCGAAAGGGAATATGGGAGAGAACGGGAAAAAGGCTAAAAAAGTATGATATGAATATAGTAAATGGGAAAATAGAGAATTACGCAGAGTATACGAAGTTGGAACTTTGTAAACTTTGCGTTAGGAGCTACGCGATGTGAGTTAGGAGTCAGTGTTTGCATTTTCTTAAGTTTAGAGTCTGGCTGAGGTTAAGCACCGCATAGGCAGCGTTAGGTATACCAAGAAAGTTGGAACCCTTCCCTGTGGATGGCGAAGAAACCGACGAGAGTGGGTAAGATACTTTCTAACTCTTACCTCATAGCTTTGCATGTGCTATGCAGGGTCAATTCCCAGTTGTCTCAGCGTAAATATAAGTTTTCTAGCGCACCGAAGTTTTGCTTTAACAGTGAACAAAATTCTTGAATTCGCGGGTAAAATTACTGATTTGTTCTGCATTTATGTATACTATTTTGCTTACCAAACTCTCAAATATGATGCGTAGAATGTTTAATTTAAGTATAAGGAACTCCACCGGTAATCTACCTAGGATTAAGACAAATTTTAAAGAATAAATTGTTATATTTAATATTTAACTGTGTCCCTCGTTTAATCTTCAAAAGTTCTTCAAGTAAACTCCAAAGTTCATAACAGTGATAAATTTCTTATGCTCTCCCCTTTTTTTTTTTTTTTTTTCATTTAATTTCTAAGCGGCATATGGAAGAGCGTGGCGAACCCATTATCGATTACCTCTAGCTTTTCCCCATCCATCACAAAGTCTTCATTTCTTGAAAAAGCATTGTACATCAGTTTTGTCTTCTGAAAGTTCACTTTTAATCCTACTTCTTTACTCTTGTCAGCAACTTCCTGGATCATACTCAGCAGTTCTGAAGGGGCAGTTGCAAAAAGAACTACGTCATCAGCAAAACGAAAGTGAATTAAATGATCTCCATTAATATTTATCCCTTTGTTTCCCATTTCAATGATTGAAAGACATTTTTCAATATGGCATTAAAAAGTTTGGAAGATATGGTGTCACCTTTCTTCGCTTCGTTTCCAATTTTTATTGATGCTGCATCCTCAAATATTGGAGAACCTTTGCACTTGCATTCTCATACATGCTATTAATAATGCTAATGTAAGCATATTCAATACCGCAGGATTTCAAAGCCATTGTAACTGCTGATGGTTTCACAGAATTAGAGGCCTTTTCATAAACAATAAAAGCCATGCATAATGGGAGTTGATTCTTCCTCGTTCTTTCAATTAGTTCTCTCAGTACAATTTGCCCCTTTATCAAACTCCGATAAATCCGCAGCTTTACCCATTCTGACTCCGACCACTCTATACTAACCGAAAGCAGTGAGGATGCAGGATTTGTCATTTTTATGTAGGACTTCCGTCCACAGGAAGTAGAGTTTAGGTCCCAGCCACATACAGCGAGATCGCCTTTTGGGCAGGACACAGAAACGGAAGGAATGAGAGCAAGTCTAGCGACTTTGACAGAACAGTTTGTAGTGAGATTAGAGTACAGTAGATGGCGCCACCGTACAAGTACGATATTGCACATAGATGGGTGAGAGAATTTCAGGGGGGACATAGGAAAGTATACCCATTTTACCAGTGGGTCCAGCCTGGGGGCCGTCACTTTACGTGCTCGTCCGATGCACGGCGGATATTCAGCGATTGTTAGTAAATCACACCATCTCTGAAAGATCAGCCCAGGCTTGAACCTGGGGACCCAGCATCGACAGTCTGAAACACTAACCACTTAGCTATCCGCGGCTACTAACCGACAGCCTGTTCTCGGGTTGTATATGTATTGCTCTATGAACTTCATCTGCGCCACCGTTCGGTCTCCAGGCGCGCTCATTTCTCTAGGCTGGGGTGGTCATAATGTAATGGTTCATCGGTGTACACGGAGTAGGATCCAAAAGTTCCTGGACTTCGCCTGTACGGCAGAGCGCGTCTATCGCATACCTACGGTAGTTACATTATTCCCCCTCAAAGGGAAATCGATTTCGTCCATCTACGTCGTGCGCTCACTGAAGTAATTGTGAGAAACTTAAGCAGTGTTCGGCGATTGATGAAAAATTGCGTTTCTTTTTTTGTTTTTTTTGTTTTTTTGAGCAGCGCCTTAACATTAAGTTTTACATTCCTTTAAGCAAAAGTCCAATAGAAACTTGCGAGATGTTGAAGCAAGTTTATGGCGAAAACACCTTGTCGCGGTCACAAACATTCGATTGGAATCGACGTTGAAGAGAAGGCAGACACGAGGTCGAAGACGACGAACGAAGCGGGTGGCCAGTGTCAGCTCGTACTGATGAAAACATTTCTAAGCATTTTTTAAAAACATTTGTCATCGTTCGCGTCAACAGACAACAGATGATCGAGCAAATGGCAGAGGCTGCTGGGATATCGGAGACTGCATGTCATCGGATACTAACAGATGATCTGAACATGCACCAGATGTGTCAACACATCGTCCCACGCATGCTAACTGAAGATCAGTTGGCCATACGGATGGATATTGCGGGTGATCTCGTAACCGCCGCCGACCAAGACCCCCACAATTTCTTACAAGAATCATAACGGGGGATGAAAAATGGTGCTTCCTCTTCGACCCGTAGACTAAGCGGGCATCAGCTACGTGAAAATCGTCATCGTCTCCACTCAAACAGAAATTCCGCCGAAATCGCAGCAAAGGGAAGATCATGCTAAAAGTCCTCTTCGACATCTATTGTTCATCTTGAATTTATCGCTGAAGGACGCACTGTCAACAAGGAGTTCTATCTGGACATCATGCGACGTCTACGTGAGTCGATCAGCAAGAAGGGGCCTCAACTGTAGGTGCTGATGCGCGAGAATGCACTGACATTCAGATCATTCCTCTTTCGTGAGTTTCTCGCGAAAACAAAAAGTGTTGTCCTCCCACACCCACCGTACTCACCTGACTCGCCCCCTGAGACTTCCAACTATTCCCTGAGCTGACACGTCGATTTCAGGGTCTTCGGTTTTCGAGCGCAGAAGAAGTGAAAAACGTATCGCAGGTTGCACTGAAGGAATTTGCAAAGAATGGGTTCCAGAAGTGCTTCGGCGAACTGTACAGCCACATGCAGAAGTGTCTTGCTGCAAGAGGGACTTATTTTGAAAGAGGATGTGTTTTAGCTTTGTAACTCTAACTATCTATGGACTTACACCGACCCAGTCCGGGAACTTTTAGATCCTGCCTCGTATATGCACACTATGTGCGTATATATATATACTGTATATAGCCCCCCAACAGGAATTCTTGGGTGCGCCACTGGTATGCTGGGTGACAAACTAAAGCCAAAAGTTGAGGGGACGGTCTCTACTTAAGAAAAAGTTGAGGGGAACTTGTCCTCCCCTCCTCATACGATTCTACGCCCATGGTACAACAGTAAAAAAAAATAATATATAAAAAAAATTACTGTGAATCCACAAAATACACATAGGTTTATCCAAGTTCCCTAAAATCTTAAATGGTTTCACTCGCCATGTGTTTTAACGGCTTAAGTATTGAGGGAGGGAGGGCTAAAGGCTGGGCTCAAAGAAAATTTTCGAGCTTGCAGCATAGTCACGTTTATTGCTAGAAATCAGGAAGTTTGAATTTTTCTAATAAAAAAAAAAAAAAAGATTGTAACTAAAATGCGTGAAAAACATCTGCGACATACACAAATAATTTATGCTATTATGCGGAGATTCTGTTCGAAAAAATTGAGACTTTTGTCATTGAACTTACAGGAACAGCTTATTTTTATGTTTACGTACGTACGCGAGATAGGTGATTATCCGTTTCCCGATTAAGCTGGCCCGATCGTTTGAGTGTTTTGTGTAATTTCTATGCTATAATATCACTATCCTGTCAATAACGATTCCGAAAGTGCTTCCCCGATAGATCGTTACATTGTTAAGCTGAACTTTTCATTATGAAATCTGAGAGCAAGTTTAGCAGCCATCCACATTAAGAAAGAGACACAACTTAAACGCATGGATAGTCCCTAAGTTCGTTTGACGCCTAAAGACCCTGGGTCACAGCTGCAGCTGATGATAGCCTTTCGCCACCCACGGGTTGTCTCGTAGAGGTCACCAAGGTCGCTGCCATCTGTATTTGATAATTGCTAAACTATTTTGTCTGGGATTTATGTATCTAATTCAACCGTGACCACTAGTAGAAAAAAATGAAAGCATATGCATTCATTAATATTTCAACGCGTGAAAAATATGTTGGAGCTAATAATAAACGAATAGAATTATGTTTTGTAAATAGTTTCAGCGATATAATCTGTTGCTTTGGATTTCAAATAATTGTTTTGTATCCCCACGAAAATGAAGAAGGCATTATAAATAAACAGAAAGTTTATTTTAACTAGATGATAATTACCAAACGAAAAAATATCAGCTTGCGAGAGAAAATACTGTTTTAACTCTTCCCACGGCAGTTATTCATTTCGTCATTTTGTCTGCCGCAAAAGTTTGGGAAGTGAGATTGATTAGGGAAGTTAAATAAAAGACTTGCGGTCAAATGAACTGGTTATCACCCGGTTTTTATTTCATTTTAAGCCCCATCGCATTGGAATTTACGATAAAGTTCACTTTCGAATACGACGGAAACGTGATTTCACATCACAAATTGCGAAATACTTTCTGATTAATCTTTAGCAGCTGAAATACGCAGCATATTGTACATGTATTTACAGATAGCTCAGAAATATGAACTACGCAGAAAATAATGGGGTGAAAAAGCCTTTGTGTAACATCCAAATTTATTGATTCTTCGACTGTGTTTGCGCGCGCGCGTCTATGTGTGTGTGAGCGCGCACACACTCACCCACACCCATACACACACACACACACACACACACACAGACGTACATGTGTTTTCCTCTCTGCATAAATCCTATTCTTAAAGCTGTAGAAAAATGGCAAACTGCTATGCAAATAAAATTTGCCTTATCAGATTGCCGAGCAAGTGACAAAACGCACACACGCAAAAAAAAAAAAAAAAAAAAAGAAAAAAAATGCTGGTCGGTATTTAGGTTAGCAAGCACACTTTATGATACAACGGGAACATAGTTTTAACACGTGTAATCTGTATATACAGAATGCTGAAGTTCTATCACACTTGCTTTCACGTAAATAGTAACAATTCAGTTGCGTATGATGTCACGATATACGACTCTGCAGTCGTACATGCCGCGAGCAATGTACACTGAGGGATCACTGAATTATAACCACCTATCTAATACTTCGTAGGTCCTCTTTTTACCCTGAGTACAGCAGCTATGCGACGTGGCATCGATTCAATAAGATGCCGGAAGCACTTGGGAGGTATGGCCAACCAGGCTGTGTGTAATGCGACCTTTAATTCAATTATGGGGGTGATTGGTCTATCCAGACGCCTGATATGCCGTTCCATAGTGTCCCACAAGAGCTCTATGAGATTGAAATCAGGTGAGTTCGGAGGCCCATCGATATGCTGGAAATCTGAACTGTGTGTCCTCAATCCATTCCTGCAATACATTGGACCAGTGGCACGGCGCATTATCATCTTGGAAGACACCGTTGCCATTCGGGAAAAAGTGGAACATTGCTAGGTGTTAGCAATAAGTTCATGATAGTAGGCACCAATCATGCGTTGTTCCACATGCACCAGGGATCCAAGTTCCTGCCAGGAAAACGTGCTTCCACCGGCTTGCACTGTGGAGACCATGCAGGACGGATCGAGTGCCTCGTGTTGTTTACGCCAAATACGTACGGAGTGGAGTAAAAGACGCGACCCGTCAGACCAGCACACTGTTTTCCAGCCATCCGACGTCCAACTTGCATGATATTTGCAACAGGCGAGTCTTTTGCGCCGATGAACCGTGGTTAGGAGAGGATGTCGTCGGAGTGGTCGGCTGTTATAGCCCATACATGCGAGCGTACGACGCATGGTCATGACAGATACAGTTCGGGGTTAATCTCTGTTGTATTGGGTACTCAACTGTTGAACAGTCCTGCGTCTGTTGACCTGTACGAGTCGTCGGACCCGGCACTCACCTCTTACATCAACCTTTCTCTGTACCGTTTTGCCTCCAGGTCTTTGTTTGACCGTTTGCACACCAGTTCTGATACACTTTTAACTACTGCAGCTCGCGAATAACCTGCCAGTTTAGCCGTCTGGGAAATCGAGACACCTGCTCTCCGAACTCCCACAATCCTTCCCTTTACCCATCACGCTCAGAATTTTACTACTACTGCTCCACTCACACCTTATATATGCTACGTTACTCGACAAATTGCGTACTCTCAGAAACCACGTAGTTAACGGGCCGCATCCACTTTTGATAGGGGTGGTCATAATTCAGTGAAAACTCGGTGTATAACAGACTTTCGTTTCATCTTAGGTATATTACCGAATTAAATGTTGGGGTCCTCTAAGCGGGCAATTGAGAAATATGTAAAATGTATATTTTATAATGTAAAATATGGGGAACTTAAGTTAAACGCATCGAATTAATACACAAAATGTTATTGTGATGAAGGTTTCATCCAATGTATTTAAACAAGTTAGTAAAATCATGCAATGCATTGATTATGATACGCTTTCCAACATACCAGAAATTATTACTCAAATTATGAGGATAATGGCTGTGGAATAAATCTCGCTCCTGTGTCCTCACCTTTGACCCCATTTGGATGATATTCCACAGAACTGGTTCAGTACACCTCAAGAATAACATACTAAAGTTTTGTCGCAATAGAAGCAGTTTTACGCAAGTTATGAGAATAATGGCAGTGGAATAAATCTTGCTTTTGTGCAATGACCTTTGACCCCATTTCGTTGATATTCAACAGAACCGGTTCACTATACCTCCGGAACAACATGATAACGTTTTGTCGCAATCGAAACATTTTTAGGTAAGTTATGATGCACAAGGGCAATGGAATGGATCCCACTCCAGTGTCCTGATCTTTGACCCCATTTCGCCCATTTTCAATAGGGTTCGTCCCCAGTGGCTCCCTACCACATACTAAAATTTAATCGAAATCGAACCATACTTACGCATGTTATGACGCATAAAGGCAATGGAATGGATTCCACCTTTATTCCCTGACCTTTGACCCCTTTTCGCCCATTTTCAGTAGGGTTCGTCCCCAGGTGGTTCCTTACCACATACCAAAATTTCATGGAAATCGAATCATTTTTACGCAAGTTATGACGCATAAGGGCAATGGAATAAATCCCGATTTTATGTCCTGACCTTTGACCCTACTTCACCCATTTTGAATAGGGTTCGTTCCCAGGCGGTCTCCTACCACATACTAAAATTTCATTGAAATTGAACTATATTTACGCAAGTTATGACGCATAAGGGCAATTGAATGGATCCTGCTCTTATGGCGTAACCTTTGACCCCACTTCACCCATTTTCAATAGAGTTCGTCCCCTGGTGGTCCCCTACCACATACTAAAATTTCATCGAAATCGAACTATTTTTACGTGAGTTATCGTGCCGACAGACAGACGGACGGAAAAAGCTGGAGCATATACGCTTCTTCAACCTACGGTTGGAAAGCGTAAAAAATGACGAAAGTAACGCAAAATGCTCAAAATTAAAAGGCCCCTAATAGAGTATACAGCTAGTGTATAACTGTATTTCATCTCTGGGACTTGGACAGGTACTGTTTTAGAATACAAGAGAAATTTTATAATTAAGTGCGCCTTTCTGTGCAAACCCGACACACAAACTGGAATACGGACAGCAACTTCTCGGGAGGAAAAAAAACCTCAAGAACTGACACAACTGAGTATTCTCAGAAATCTCAGATTAATAAGTAAAAAAAAAAGTGGAAAATCATTGTGTTAGGATTAGTTAAGGAGGTTCTACCACTACTAGATCAGTTAATGGTGCACTAAGTAAATCTAGTTTATAAATACCCCAGAAGTTTACGTGCACAACCTAAGTTCATAGGTTAAAATGAAGTACTGCTATTCAGTAAAAATGACGAAAACGAAATATTACGGGTGAGGAAGTTGCAACAATTAATAAGTTCAGGTCCAAAGGGAAGAGTATTTTCAGTGCAAGACGTGACATACGCTGTATAAATCTTTCCACACCATGAGATCCATAAAATCATTTTAAAGAATGGCGAATTATTAATAGAAACATCGTTCAAAACGACCAATTTTACAAATGGGCTGGAGGTGAGAGAAAAATGTTTAAAGTACGTTTTATCTTTTTAAGACTTGCTTTCTTCTTAGTCTCTTTAAGGCAAGAAGGTCTTTAAAAGAAATACGAAAAAAAAAATTGGATTCGTAGTGTCTTCCATGGATATATCGGATTTGCTAGTGCGTTTATATTATTGGAGAATAGCCGTCTAATGGCCGAATAGTCAGATGCTCGGGCTATTGGCTAATCGTCACAGGTGGGGTCGCATTGTCGTCCCCACCTGTGACGATTGTCGTCCTATATGAGGCATAAGGCCCGGGCGTTATGTTTATCCTGCAGCGCTAGTTTTTTCTTGGAACCAATGACCCTAATTAGGAAGTGAGGATTTCTTGTAGCCTTAGATGCTCATAAAGGTCGTTAAACACTTTCGATAAAAAAAAAAAAAAAATTTTGAAAGTGAAATGAAGACGATCGATGACGTCTGTGGTTTTCTGAACATATTACTGCGATCTGAAGTAAGAACTAGCCTATTCGTCATGTAACAAGGTAGTGGTTCAGTCGTAGTACAGGGAGGCTTTAGATTTGATAGTCATACCAACCTGACAGTTACAGAGGATGCTCACACATTTTTAGAACGATTTTCCAGCAATATGTTTAAAATAAAACTATTTCTTTCTTAAATGTTGTATCTGGTAGCCCTTTCTCTGGACTATGAACCTACAGCTAGATTTCTAAGATAACAAAGCATTTCTTAAAATTGGTTGTAGTATTTTATTCCACTCGTCTTCCACTGCTTTCCATAGTCCAATCATTGTTTTAGATCTGCGTTTAGAAAGCGTTATTTTTAGCAGTCCGAAGCAGGCGCGTACTGATATACCCGGCCAACACGGGGAGTTCTCACGTCTGATAGGGCCTCTAGCCTCAGCAAAAAGATTTTACGATTTTTTTTTATTTTTTTTTTTTTGCGAAAACTTCATATGAAGCTGGTTAAAAAAATAGCAAGTAATTTTAGACGACAACTTTGAATGAAGTATTAAAAAGAAAGGCAATTTTGGGGGTTTTTTTTCAATAAATAAGTAAAATATTTCGAAATCATTTTCTCGGTTTTTTAGTTGATGAAAACTGGGTGACGACAAAGCAGCTGTCCCAGAGGACTTAAGGCCCGGCTCCTCTTCACAGCCATATGCATGTACGTATATTAACAAGAAAATGTGAAATTAATATCAGTTCAATGAGTGAAATTTTTATATCAGTGAGGATAAGATGTTATGTATGGCAGTTGTTTGCACATAACTACGCATCCTCCAGAATATAATGAACTAAAATGGGTTCTTCGCGGGGACGAAGAAACAGAGACCTGTGTCATTTTTTAATAACAGGGTCAAGAGAAAAATTGTTACGATGTGCAAAACACTGAGCCATTATGGTAAGTGCATATTTTTATTCAAGAGTAAATAATTTCAGTAGTTTTGCTTTCTTTTTGTGCCACAATTCTTAGTAATTATTTATTCATTTGCTTACTTATGTTTTGTATTTTCGAATAACTCGGAAAAGGTCCTTAGACACTGTCACACAGTAGTTGCGTGTTTTGTGTGTGTGATAGTGAGACATTACAAAGAGGCTGGTCTTAGTTCTCTAAAAGAATAAAATTCGTATGATATGATTGAATTTGGCGTGAGAGTTTTGTAATACTTTGTATTGTGGTACAAAACTAAGGCAATCATTTTAACTTCAACATGCACGTTTGTGTTACACAAAATAAAGTGCAATAATTTTTGTTTTACGCAAAATATCTGTAGGTTCCAAGGAATTTGAATTATTAAAGCTCCCACAAAATCTAATTAATAATATGCAATTTAAAATTTAAAAATTTTTAATCAGAGAAATTTGAAGAAATATGAGCAAAAGGTATAGACTTCATACCCGTCTCTTTTTTCATTTTTTTCAAGAAATAGTGGTAGATTTGTATATGTTTTGGAGAAATGGAAGTCGTCCCTTATTGTTGTTGTCAGCCAGCTGCTAAGGGATCGTGGGGAGCTGACCACTCCCTGTTTCCGTAAAAGCATCTTCTAGGGCCGTTCATGAACATTGTTGATAGTGACACGGAATTGTTTCATTTGTTTTTTATTGCCATCCGATTTCGGAGGGTGGGTGTAGCTTCGTACACTTGGTCCCATTTTCTCTGAGTTTTAGGTTTCAATGAGTGGATTCCCACCCAGCAAAAACAGTCAGCACTTCCGGCAATGGCCCATCACTATGTTGGCGCTGCCGAACCGTCAATAAAATGTCCGGGCAGCCAACAGAAGGGCCAGCAGTTCCGGCCAACAGCTGGCCAACAGTTGGCACCCCATCACTTGTCATATGCCAGAACAGGGCCATCAGAGGCAGTAGCTGCCACAAGTGGCCCTTCAGCGTACCTGCAAGCACGTGCCAGAAATGATGGCTAGCCTAATGTTGTCCGCTAGTGTGCCGGTAGTGGCAGCCGGCAACCACGTGACGTAAACTGGTGGCTTGCCGAATCTTGTCCGCCGATTTCCAGTAGTAGCCATGAAAAAAATTAAAAAAATCAAGGATAACCGCAGTTCCCCAAAGCTACAACTTTTTTTATTTTCTACCCTTGCGAAACTTGTGAATTTTAGCACTGCGCTGGGGAAACTTTGTCAACAGACCGGGAAAACGCCCGTTTGAATGTGAGTGGATACGAAGCAGGGCTGTTTGCGTGAGAGCTGAGCTCTCTACCGACCGGACTAATTTTCCACGCCCGCGCGTGTGCTTGAAGATATCTGTTTTGTGCGGAATATGTAATCGAATGGTTCCCTCTTTCATTTTACAATATTGCGAGGTATTTTTAATAAAAGTCAGTTTCGTATAATTCATAAATTTATTTTTTCAACGTAACGATAGTTTTTTTTTTTTACCTTAAGGGAACTTCACTCATTTTCAAGGAGTGTACATACTTAGAGTCGCTTTCCAAAGTTTTGTACTGTCCTTGTCGTCTTGAAAGGAGATTGTTGAATTAATATATATTTACCCGGGTTCATGTCACATTCTGTTGCATTTTTAACGTTGTATCTTTCCTTTCCGTTGTCCGAAGCTATATTTGTTTTAAAGAGGAAAGATATTTTATTTTACTTCTAGTTATTTTTAGAAGCGAATTCCTCCCAGTCTTGTGTATTCAACCCATGGATGAGTACATTATATCCACATAGAGTTGCCTTTTTTTTTCTTTCAAATAATTAATAAATTTTGTACGCGTATAATTTTTTTTTTTTCAACAAACGTTTTTTTAATGGTTTTCCAAGACATTCGTATCAAGCGGTTTCCATTTTTTTCTTGTTATTCACCCACTCCATTCCATGAATTGTTATTCATGGGAATGGAGTGGGTGTATTTCATGGCTGTAATCTAGTATTTCATAGCTTAATCTCATCTTCATCGACGTGGAATTTCATTAGGAAATTAATTCGCCTCTCTACATATGGATTTTTTTCTTAACATCCACTAAAACCACACGATGGCGATAGAGTCGTCTTCAACTAACTGGTACCATGAGAGACACAGCAAGTGTTGCTTCTGCGCATGCGCAGTCCCGTTGCTTCCACTTGTTGTTGGGGTTGCGTTGGTGGCCAGCAACGGGCCACTAGTGGCACTTGCTTGGAAGCCCACAATTCAAGGCGATGCTGCAGGGCCATCACTGGCTCGCCAACTGATAGCACTGCCACCAACGGACCGCTACCGGGCCGTGAGCGGCAGATTTCAGCCAGTAGTGACCCATCACTTCCAGCTGGTGGCCAGCAGTTTCCCAGCACTTGTGTTTTTGCTGGGTAGACACGGCGTCGGAACCGCCGCCCTTTTCTTCTTTTAATTATGTCTGTAATCAGAAATCGGATTAACTCTTGATTTTTTTTTATTTCTTGCCATTTCTTTCTAATAAAACAAAATATTATTTTCTACTTTAATTATTAAACATCCAGAGATGGAAACGGGTCACGGGTCAACGGGTCGACAATTTCTTACAGGTCCAACGGGTCCGGTCAAGGTGTTCCTTCCCCGGTTTTATTCCCGTTTTATTTTTGAAAAGACAAAAATATATTCCAAAGAAAAATGCGCTTTGTGGAACTCTGTAGTCGATACTGGTGCCCACGGAATGAATAATGATTTGCCATGCAAAAATGTTGTCGTCTCTTTCTTAAAGCAACGAAGATTTCCACCGACCGACGTCAGACACACCGACACCATATAGTAAAAATATACTTCCTTTGCGTTCTTTTACAGTGCGATTGTCCAGGGCAAGGTACAAGCAAACGCCATTCGCCTGCTTCTCAGCTGATCCACTCTCTCCGTGCGAAGTTCACTGTATGACTAAGAGTTACTTTTCACATCGCGTCTTTTACATTGAACATTCAGAGGTTTTCGATTGATGTGCTAACATACCGTTCACATGACATATCATGTCGAAATTAACTCCTTATTTGTTAATATGGATGGATTCAATATTAAGGAGGTTGAGAAAGGCGTCGAGGCCAACATATACGTACTTATTGAAAACCACAAGGGGAAGAGTAAATGCTGGAAATTGTTTCGTCTCATTAAGGAACCGGTGAATAATTCTGTGTTGTTTGGTCTTGCTTGTTGTTCAAAATGTGGAAAGTGTTATAAAAGATTATAGAACCAAAAATCTAATGGACCATATGAAAGTATGCGCATCTCTATCAAAGCGTGGAAAGAGTGAACAATCTACTTTGCCGTTCAAACAATCATCAGTTAAAGAACGAGATGCTAATTTAGATCAAATAAGGAAATGTGAAAGTGAACTAGCGGCATGGGCTCACTTAGCTTTTAATGTAGTAGATAATATATACTTTCGTGGTTTTGCTCAAGAATTAGTGAAACTGGGAGCAACGCATGGAAATATAGATGTGGACAGTGTATTAGTGGGCAGTAAGTTCTGAATGTATGAAGATGGTTGAAGGCGTGAAAATAATATTAAATATTCCTTACAACCAGCCATAGAAGAACAAGCTGTATCTTTCACGACTGACTTATGAACTGATAACATTGTACATAGGAGTTATTTTGATATTACATTCTTCTGGATTGGAGAACAAGGTGCTGATATAACATGTTGGAGTCTCAACCATGCTATGCATTCTTGTGCTCATTTCCCCGAGAAAAAGACCGCTCAGAATATTGCAAACGTGATAAATGCCACTTTGAGGGAAGTAGGATGTGACGAGACCAACACACCTGTCACTACAGATAAAGGGTCAAATATTGTAGCAGCAACAGAACAAAATGTTCACATTGATTGTGTCTGCCACAGGCTAAACACGGCAGTTTCTGTAGAGCGCGGAAGAAATGCAAGGAAATGGAGAGCATTAATGAGTTTGACCAATGCGCTCACAATTTAGTGACGTATGTAAAGAAAAATACCGGCGTTCAATCGGAGTTGAATATCTCGTTGAAACACGGTGGGAAGGTTCAGCCATGGCGATCTCTTCAGAGAATGTTCACTTCTATACTCGAAAATCATAAGACGGATAGTAAATTGAGACTCATGCTACGCGACAGAGGAAAAGAGTATCTTCCGGATGGCGTAAACCTAAATCTTTTTAAAGGAACAGTTGAATTCTTAGCTCCAATGAGCAACGTGCTCGATATGCTAGAGTTTTCTTATATGCCAACCTTACAAAATGTTTTGCCAGCCTTTTATGTGCTGAGAAATCAATGGGATACGAAGAAAGACAGTGATTTGGTGGAAGTCCGGAAAATGAGAGTTTGTAAATCAACTTGATGCGAAAATGTGGAGCTCGATTACTCCTATTCATTTTTGTGCAACATTACTTGACCCAAGCTTTAAAGCATTCTCGTTCGTGCCTGCGCTAAAGATAACTGAGCGGAAAGCTATATGATGGATCAAGCACTTCACTGTATTCGTGATTACGCCGTAAGTGTAATTGCTAGCATGAATACTCCAGATGAATTGTTTCACACTGAAGAGGAGAGCAATAATCTAAATACAGCAGAACCATCAACTCATGAGAGTCCACATGGAGAACGCAAATTAGAGAATGACCCATTTGCTTCTTTCCGACAAAGTAATGTTAAACTAATTACACAAACTATGAATCAATCTTCAGAACTCAAGATCTTGAAGAGGAACTGAAACGCTACCATACAATTGTAGGAAAATTTGTAACTCTCCAGTGCAAGTGTGGAAAGTGCTGGGATACTCATCAATTGTTTTTATTCAGTCCTCTTAAGTGGTGGGGTGAGCAGAGATTGACGTATCCTATACTAAGTACCATTGCGAAAATAATTTTGGTCATACAAGCATCATCGGTAGAGTCAGAGCGCCACTTTTTGTGTGCTGGCCGTGTTGCAAGAGAGGACCGTGGGAGACTAAAACCTCCAACTTTGGAGTCTCAAGTCCTGATTGCTGAAGGCTTAAAGAAATGGATAATTAGGTAAGCAGTTTTTCTTTTTCAGGGGAAGGGGGGGCATTTAAGATATACCGCACACATGTTCTTCACTTTATAAATTTTAATTTTAGATCAAAACAGCAAAACTATCCTGGGAAATCCCCCCACCCAAAAAACCTGGGTACAATGCGAGGTGCTCTATATTTTTCAAATTTTTTACTCAGCTCAGCTCCCTACCCCTCTTATGTTATTCTGCTATTGGTGATATTTTTCTAGGACAATTTAGTTTCTACCAACTCCATAGTAATCACGTGATATCAAATTTCTTAACATCATATGTAAGTATGTAAATGGTTAAACAAATATAACCCTTGATATTATACTTTGCATACACACACACACACAATATAAATATAAAATCCCAGATTTATATTAATTTACATGTTATCGATATAATCGCTTTACCTGTAGCATGTTCAAATAAAGTAATTACGTCCCGTTTTGGCAAAATCGCAATAAAAATGCTATAAAACTAAGCCGTCTTCAACACGATTATAAGTTAAAAACTTTAATTTAAACATAGGAGTTAAAACTACACATAGTTAAAAATACACACACTTTCAAGACTGCCCCAGTTTCTTCATCAGGTGTGAGTGTTAGCATAATGACAACTGGTTACATACATGTGGGGGTGTGGTAGGTCACAACAGACATGCGCAATGGAGCAGGGTCATGAACATCTAGGATGAAATTGTTTTAAAGCATTTTGAGTTAATCAGAGTCAATATTTTGTAATGCATTCTGTAATAAAAGTTTCCATGGGGTGGACACAATATAAGGGAGATCGTCATTACAGCAGTGTCTCTGATTGGTAAGTAGTTGTAAGCTCTCTGTGAGAAGAATTTAACTTTTCGGTTTTGGGGTAGTGAGGATAATAGCTTCGTCCCAAATCGGTTGAAAGGCTTCCCTAAAGGAGTAAAAGCGACATTGCAGTGGCAGATGACTTAGTTTTGATGTTATATTTATGTTCGCCCAGACGAGTTTTTAGATTGCGATTCGTCGGGCCGATATAAACACAGTCGTCCTACCCGGATTCTGTCGCTCTGAGGGGAATGGAGGCCTGGCATGGAGGACTTAACTCAGCTGTTGGACCCTATGGAGGCCCAACAGCTGAGTTGAGTCTCTGTCGTTTTTTACTAAGGACCTAATCCCACGGGTGCTCAGCCCAAAGCTCAGTCCATAGGGTCTGCATATGTTTTTTAGAACATTAGACAGTGGCGGAAGGTATGATATCGACCCTACAAACGTAATAGGTCTGTTGTTTCTAGACAAGGTGGTGGAAGCTCTGTCAAGCATTTTTCTCAGTAGCTTGTTCACCACAAAATGTGGATATCCAAAGGTGGCTGCAAATTCCTTTATTTTTCCAATCTCAATGTTGAATAACTCCGGTGTTGAAGAATGTGTTTTAGCGCGGTGTAGCGTGAAATGTATTGAAGAAAGTTTCTGACTTAATCGGTGGGTTGAAAAAGATGATATCATCGATAAACTGGAAGATGGCTTTCCGTAAACAGATGTAGTAACTGTGTGATTATTTGGGCCACGTTTGAGTAAGTTATCCAGATAAGGGAGGGTGAAATCAGTCTCAAATTCAGTGGTGAAGTTGATTGTGGGGTGCTTAGAAGTCAGTATTTCAATAAAGTTATGGAGTTCATCAATAGAAGAAGACCAGAAAACCAGGATATCATCGACGTAGCGCAAAAGGAGCGCTTTAATACGGGAGGTCGCCTACACCTCGTCTTCCAGATGTTACATCAGGATCTCAGCAAGCAGAATAAGTTTTATGATCTGACCAAATGCATATCCTGACATCTTGCTCCCCGTTGTAAAAAAATAGCTCCGACAGCGACGCCCCTGTTCCTTTGGTTGTGCGAAAAGGAACAATATAGCTCACACGTAGGAAGAGGGCGTGATAAAGGTTAGAAAACGATTGCTGGGAGAGGGATCAGAAGACAGCGTAGCATGAGCGTACTGATAGCCCCGCAATCCCCGCAGTGCGGGAGGGCCTTCATCCTCAGCAGACGTAGTTTTCAAAAAATTTGCTGAAACTTCATATGAAGTTGATTAAAGAAATAGCCAGGAATCTTTGACGGCAGCTTTGAACGAAGTATTAAAAAGAAAAGCATTTTTTTTTCCAGTAAACAAGTAAGATCTTCGAGAAATTGTTTTCGCTTAAGTTTATAAAAACTGGGTGACGGAAAAGCAGCTATTCCAGAGGTCTTGAGGCCCCTTTTCACAGCCATAGTAATAGTCCCATATACATGTACAGTATATTAACAAGAGAATATGAATAAATATCAGTCATAGAATGTGAACAAATAAGAAGAGAATGTGAATAAATACCAGAACATATGAGATTTTTATATCAATGAGGATAAGGTGTGTTATATGTATTATGTATTACACTTTTTTGCATATCCTTTAGAATATAATGAGCTAAAAGGTGTTCTTCGCGGGAACGAGAAAGCTCAGATCAGTGTCATTTTTTTTATAACAGATTCAAAAGAAAAGACTTTTACTAATTGCAAAACATTGTGACACTAAGTTAAGTGTGTATTTTACATTGAAAAGTAAATAATTTAAGAAATTTTACCCTTTTTGTGCCACAATTCTTTGTTATTTTCTTTCTTTTTCGTTTACTTAAGTTCTGTATTTTCGTATAAATCGGAAGGTCATTAGACACTGTCACACGGTCGTTACGTGTTTCGTGCGTGTGATCATGAAGTATTTCGAAAAGTCTGACCTTCGTTCTGTAGAAGAATAGAATTTGCATGATATGATTAACTTTGGCGTATGTGTTTTGTAATACTTTGTATTGATATAGAACTAGGGCAATCATTTTGATTACATGTGCATTTGTGTTATATGCAATAAAGTAACAATTTTGGTTTTATGAAAAATTCCTGTAGGTTCCAAAGAATTTGAATATAAAAAACGCCCGTACAACCTAGTTAATGATATGGAATTTAAAATTTTCTGTAATTGAAAGCAAACAGATTTTTGCAAAAGGGCCTCGAAGATATTTTTGCGGGGGAACCCCGAGTTTTTCAGGTACGCTACTGAGCGTATGAGCGAGGAATGAAATGGGTGTGAAAGACGTAATAATGCAGATTAAACGTACAAAAGTTACGTTAATGAAGAGAGTAAACGGTAGCTGACAGTGGACAGCGAATTGACTAGTCCGTCTAAGGGGCCAATGGACAAGGAATGAATAACTCACATATTTCTTGGAGAAGAGAAATTAGGACAAAAGTGCTCTGGAGAAATTAATGATGTCCGAGCGGAAGCGGAAATTAAGGGAAAGCGGGAATAATGGAACCAGGTAGTTCGGTAACCAGATAACGTCTGAACTTGTAAGCGGGAAGGAAACAATGTGCAAACAGAAAAGGAAGTAGGCATAATATTAATATAGAAATCAGGACAAGCTAATCCGTGACCACCTCCATATACTGCAATAAGTAAGAAGCATTGTTACAGAAGAGCAAGTTCTCATTTAGCCAGTGATTCACCTTGCGTCTAGTAGCTAAAATTCCCGTACTACTTAATTACCTGCGAAATGCTTTAGGAACCCACGATAAGGCATTGAAAGAAATCCTGTAAATTGCCTTGTAACAACAGGGTTCTGAGAATAATGAATTCGGTTTCATTCAAAGTCTTGGTATTATTAATCAAATGCTGTACGCTGATCGGAAGCGAATTTTAAATCTCGAAAAAACTAATGACACGAAGAAACCTGACTTGAATGAAATTAGGACTGAAACTCTTCAAACTGTAATTTCTATCATTTAAAAAACAACGTATTTTTGGGCTGATAGGTGTGAATACCGCAAGCCAATAATATTTGTATGACTGACATAAAATTTACATCGTGTCTAAACTTTTAGGAACACAAGCTTCTGCTTTATTCATGAAAAATGTTTTTGGACTACAGTTATTGTTCCTTAATTTCTGTGTCACGTACGATGTAGTTTTCTGCCTACTTACCATTTTATGAGTCAGTACGCTTTTCGTGCAGGGTTTTAATATTTGTTCAGTGACTAAACTTTTTCTCAACCATCGAGATTCAGTCAACAGCAGGGTTTTTGCAGTTCTTTTTCGAAAAATACACTGCTGGCAACCCAAAATGCAGCACCAAGAAGGACACGAGATAGCAAAGCCAGATTTACTGGACACATAACAACAGATACAAAGATGAAACGATTGAGCTTACAGGCCCGTGCGACTTGCAGAACACGCAGACATCAATAGTTCATGTGGCCCCCATGGCTGGTAATAACGGCCGCTACACGCCGCGGCATCGAACGAAAGAGGCTTTGGATGTGGGCTTGGAGTATGTCGGTCCAGGCTGCTTCCACAGGTTGCCACAGTTCATCAGGCGCAGCCGCGGGTGGTGCTTGCCGGGCCACTCGGTTGCCGATCAGCGACCAGACGTGTTCGATGAGCGACATATCGGGAGAACAGGCGGGCCACGGCAGCAGTGACACCTGGTAGGCAGTGAAGAATTGTTGAACGATGTGTGCCATGTGCGGGCGCGCATTGTCCTGTCGAAACGTGGCCGCTGGCAGGTCCTGCAGGTAAGGGAGGACTACAGGTTCCAAAACGTCGGAGATGTAGCGGTGGCTGTTGAGTGTACCGGCGATGCGTACCACAGGGGTGCGGGTGTCATATCCAATTGCGCCCCAAACCATTACGCCAGGCGACGGGCCGGTATGGCGATGCATAATGCTGGCGTCATACAGTTTCTCGCCGCGGTGCCGCCACACGCGGATCCGACCATCGTGGTGTTGCAGGCAGAAGTGGGATTCGTCGGAGAAGACAATGTCGTGCCATTCCGTAGTCCAGGTGCGGCGTTCAACTGCCCACTGCCGCCGCACTCGCCGGTGGTGTAACGTCAATGGTAATCGGAGCAGTACAATGGGCACCGTGCGACAAGTCCCTGCTCCTGCAGACGACGTCGAACGGTACGTGCTGATACAGGTTGTTGCGCAACACACCCTAATTCCGGCGCTAACGTTCCTGATGTGGCGGTGCGAGCCGTCAATGCCCGCCGCACAACATGCCGGTCCTCTCGTTCGGTGGTGTGCCGCGGCTGCGGCAATCACTCACGTCTGTCTGTCTGTCCCTCCTGCACCCACCGAATCCATACTCGCCTCACTGTGGCTGGATGTCGTCCCACACGGGCGCCGATGTCTCGGTACGATAAACCGTTGTCGCGATAAGCCACTATTCGTCCTCTGTCGAACTCCGAAACGTGCTGGAATGACTGCCGTATTCTGCGACGAGGCATCAGGAAGCTTCCCACGCGCAGGTCCGGCAGCACAACACACTTCCACTACTTACACCCCGCCTTCTGTGCACCCTTCTTATAGTGCTTCTCGGTGGCGTGCCGGGCGCACATGATTTGCATATGCCCTGCGATGCTAATCGTTTCCATGTCCTCTCGCGGGCGACACATGCTGCGAATCTCAGGCCAATCGGATGCTTCCTTCTTGGTGTTGCATTTTGGGTGGCCAGCAGTGTAGTACAAACTATGTTGTCGTGCTGACTTGAGATTTTATACATTATGTACAACAGGGGTGGGAGAGGGTGTGACATATTCGGTCAGGGGAAATTGCTGTTGTCGGGAAAGCAGTGCAGGCCTAATGAAATGAAAATGCGAATAAATGTATGAATTTGATGGTTATCTCCTGGGACCCAACAGTGCCTCTAATTTGATGATCATGACAGTTTTTCAACAAACACAGACAAAGTATTTTTTTTTCTTTTGTTCCGGGGTTCAACGACCACCATGAGCAACTCGTACACTGCAAAAAATTATGTGTTATAAATTCACGGAAAATTACTGAAATTAACAAGCAGCAAAGCTACCGGTAGGTGTCCGTCTTTTAACGAAATTTCCGTTTTTTTTTTCTAACTTCCGTATTTTGACAAAATTTCTGCAGTCAGTAATTCCGTTTATTTCAGAAAAGTACGTTTCGGTTTTTCCGTATTTATACCGAAATTTAGCAAAATCTTCAATTTTGACATTTTCAGATTCTTCCCTTTGCGCCTGGTGGGGATCGAACCAGTCTCCTTTCGGCTTTAACTGAAGGCGAACGTGCTGCCGCTTGAGCGGGGATTTAAAGGGGCAATAATGAAATGTTTTTTTTTTTTTTGTTGTTGTTGTTGTTGCTATTAATGCGAGTGAATTAGTAATTTTAGTTTCTGTTGGAACTCATTTTTTCTGAATAGGTTCGTAAGAACTGAATTTTTTCTGTAGGATTTATTGCAAATTACCTATTTTTTTCATCGTGATTTTTCGAAGCAACAGAATGCTTTGGATCTTGAGATGTTTTTCCAATTATGTTTAAGAAATGGTGCAATGTGCTGTTTTATAGTATTTTATAACAAAACTCCTAAATATAAAATTAACTCTTGATAGCTATAATAGTTTTGTTTTAAGGGGTCCAAAGACTGTTACATAGACATCATACAATCACATGCACAATAATTTAAATACCCGGTTCTTTTGATTACACTATACGATACTTGGTTGCACAAAATGGTGCAGAAGGGAAGGAGTATTAGGTGCCACAATAGCAAAAGTTCATGGAATATGCTATCCACAATATCCGATCTCGCTACAGAACTTCAAAATCAGATTCTCCGACAGACGATTGAAATTTAATTGTTAATCAAACGTCAAGTATTCCCGCGAATCGCTCCTATTTTCAGAAATGTTCCGTCATATGGATAGGAAAAGTGAAAACAGAATTTTCCCGTAAATATACGAAAGAAATTGCGGAAAGGTTTCTGAAAATTCAGAATTTACCTGGAGTACGAAAACTCTGAAACTCACACTTCCGTCGTTTCACGGAAAACTTTGTGTCAGAAATATGTTTCGTTATAAATTAAGGAAATGAATCACGGAAAATGGCTCATGAATTTCGGGAAACTGTTTACAGGGTAGGGCTGTAAGTAGTCGCTCACATCAGCAATTTAAGGCTAATGGTTTCAGGGAAGAGAGAGAGAATCAGCGCCACATCGGACAAGTACATCACCCATGCATCATGCGTGACTCGAACCTGGACGCATCTCCGACGAATGGTCAGAAACCAGCGCCTTAGACAACTCGACCATCGGCGCGACCAAAAAAATCGAACTGGCATTCCTCGATGTTTTAATTTCTGTGTGTGTTAAGATTTGTGTGTAGTCTGAAGATTTGCATGTGACACTAGAAATGTCTAATAACTCTACATCCCATGGGGCTGTAGGGTCATTAGACATTTCAAACATCCCATGGGGGTGTCGGAAGGAACTGAAGTATTTAAATGCTTATTACAGCCACCTGATTTGAATGTACAGAAAGTGAGATCTGTTCGAGGTTTAACTGTCACCATGAACAACTCTTAGTGCTATTAGCAGTCGTCAATCCCTAATTTAGGGCCAATGGCGCTAGAAAAGGGAGAGAGCCAGGGCAGTAAAACAAACACCACCCATGCAACATCCAGTACTAGGACGTCTAGTCCGAACATACAGTATTTTTCCAGCTACCGTATTTCGACTTCATTTTAGTCTGTGAATCAGAAGAACTATTATGCTCTTTCCCCTATCGGCGACGTAAATGCATATTTATTTTATATATCTTATCTGCAGTTCTGGAAATGAGAGTGTATATTTTTCCCCCTTTAAGGTAGATGTAACCATGACTAAAATTGTTCGCATGTTACTACCGTGTTATCTTTATTCCTTCATTAAGATGGAAAACCTGCATGCTGGTAAGTTACGTATAAGAGCAATTTAAGGCATTGTGTTTATAGTGCAAAACAATGTGGTTCTGGTCAGAGCGGGTCAATTCCGGATCTGGCTGATTTCAAGTCGGGTCTGGATAAAGTGCATAAGGGGTCCGGGTCTCAAAATCTTGACCCTGTTCCATCTCTGGTGCCGTCTTTCTCCTTCTGAAGCCACAAACTCTAAATTAAGGAAAGTAAGTTAAATCTACTTGCTCGTTGGAGAAGTAAGAAAGTAAGTTAGCTCCAGTACTCGTTGCGGTAGGAAAGCATCAAGAAGAAACTACGACAGATTTGGGGGAGAATAACGAAACAGGGACTATGTAACTTACGTTCCGTTTCATACATTAGTCAGTGACTATTCCGCTGTGCTATTTGGCACCATGTAAAGCCGGCACTGTAAAACTAATGTAGCAGTCACTAGGGATCACTGGTTCTCAAAATTAAAATATTTGTTAACTGTCATACGAGTAGTTAGGCTCTGCAATGATGTAACTTCAGGAAGATGTCGGAATTTGCGCTCGTTGTTATCGTTGCGTACATTGTCAAGTGCGACGGTTACCGCGATTCTCAGAGCGCTTGATTTCCCGAACTTAATAGTTGATTGCGAATAGAAGTCATTGTACACAAGAAGTTAGTGTTGTAACTGTACAAAATCAGCTGGTCTTTCCGTTTCATTGAGAGTTGTGGTACACACGGTTCAAGCTAACCTTTGTAAATATTATAAGATTCTCAATCCCCGTTCGTGTTTAAATATGTAAATGTGTTTTAATTTTCACCTTTGAACAGAAGGTACTTTTGTTTGCACCATTTTCTGCAGTGTCTATTAGGACGGAAATATTCCAGACTGAGATGACGCCAAGCAGTAAGGGATTAGAAACCCTTTTAAACATCTTAACAATGTAGCCCGCCGACGAAAATGAGCTTGATAAAGTAGTGGTATACGCGCTGTATTTCCAAATGTGTTGTGTTTATGTTGTCGGCGCGTATTTGTCGTTTTCGTGTCAGTGGATGGAGAACGGGTGAGAAGAGTTAAGGATTAGAGATTTCAAAGACTCATAAAAAGAGAGTTTAACTCCACTGTGGGCTTCGAGGAGATGTATAAGCATTGTTTTGGAGGGGGAAAATTATGTTGGCCAACTACATAGCTCGCGGAGTTTGCTCCAAGCATCGGAGTGCGAGGGAACAGTATTTGCACCCTAAGAAGTAGACGGGAGTCGGTTTTGTAGAACTAACGAGACAGAGGAGAAAGAATCGGCTTAATGTTTCTGCATTCGCTGACGAAACGAAAAGCACGGAAGAAGTATTCTTGAAGCACCAATTAAATTCCATTGTTAAGTTTAAAAAAAAGATACTTGGCGATTATTATAGTATATGGTCCCACTTTGAGAAAATAAGTTTCACAGTTATATTTCAAAAATGAGGAACTAAAGGCTTCCTACTGCACGAGAAACGAACCAACTCAAGTATGATGATGGCTCTCTCAGGACTCTGAGGCTGATCGAGTCTTACGTAAGGTACCGTAAAGGCGCGAGGGCCGTTACAAATTTGTTTCTTATTTCATCGCACTCTTTGGCCAAATATGGTTTCTGTGTCAAATATGCGAGTAAATAAATAAACACTGTGTCGTGATTAACACCTTTCGCGGCAGGTAAAACCATTGTTCGTACGAAGTACTGGCAATTACTACACTTCTGTGGTTCTTTTTTCTTATTTATTTGTTTTAATATTTTATTTTTCCTTTCCTTTGGACTCGTACGTTTCTCACAGTATCACCAGTAGTCACAAGTCAACATTTCTTTTCGAGGTATCTGCAATAAACAAAAGTTCAAGGATGCAGGTGTTTCAGGTCCGGTTTCTGTTATATAATTAACAGATGACGGTATTTGGATTTGACTAAAGTGCCAAAGCCTGAAATAGTTCGACACTACAACCGTCCACTGCGTACACTTTGTTTGGATTCCAGCCAAATCATAATCAGCCCTTTGCAGTGGCGAGTTTAGATCTTTTGGGTCCCTAGGCGCTAAAACATTCAGGTGCTCCTCCCACTTCTCATAGTCTCCAAATTTTTCATCCGTCTTAACAAAAAAAAAAAAAAAAATAAGGAAAATAAAGAAACATTTTTTTACGCATTTTAAAATGCTTTTCTATGTTCCTATTAAATGAACGTTTTGTAAGAAACAGTGCTAGTGTAATCACTTTGTCTGTCCGTTAACATCAAACGTTTTGTTTTTAGAGATCTTTCGCAAATTATTTTTGCGGTAAGAGGAAATCAAAGGATATTAAGTTTGGCATTTTAAATATCCCTAGTACTTCACGAATTTAACGCTAAGGGCTGCCAAAGTCGAAAATTCAAAAACAAGTTAAAGTTCTGTTATGAAGAAACTATTCAACTTAGAGAAAAAATTATTTTGTGCCTCTCAGATTAGACTTAACTGTTCCTTCTCAAATACTTAAATTTTCCAATTAGTTCATTAATTTTCTTCTAGAGGCGGCTTTCACAGATATCTCGAAAATTATTTTTGCGAATGATAGGACATACAAATTCATTAAATACTGCCCATTTTAAATTTCATTACTAGTTCATAAATGTCCCGCTAAGAATTCTCAAAGTGGAAATTTAGTAAATTTTGGCTTTACTCTACGAAGAGACCATTTCAATTACAGAAAAAGTTCATTTTTGTGTTTGATATGTTAGGCGAAACTGATTACTTTAGCACCTTTTCACTTGCAAGTTACTTGGCAAATTTGACGCAGAGGGCCCTGAAAATGGGATTTCGCTAAATTTATCAGTATATTGTGTATAAATTGTCATAAAATTGGAATGCATTTCAATTAAAAAATGTGATCTTTCCATTGCTTCAGCTTTGGAAAGGCATCTTGTATTTTACGTTATGAGCAAATTAGTAGGCAACGGGCCAAGCAAAAATAAAATACCTGAAGACATTGGAAACTGTAAAAATTCTGCACATTTGAAAATACAGGTAAAATGGAATTTGTGCACAGTACTTCACTTGAAAAGGGGGAATGACTATTCGCGCAGGAGTTTTCCTGTGGCTAACAGTTCCCTAAGTCGAAGAGATTCAGCCGTCCATGGCATTCGTCTATGCCAAGAAAGTTGTGCGGTACCAAGAAAGTTCAACAGTAAGAATTTCATCAGTCAGTGCAGGAAAGCGAAAATGTGAAGAGTTTCTTGAAAGCGTGTTTTTCTTATTATTTTCATCCGAAAATTGAGAAGGTCTGCATTGTTTTTATTCTGCCAAAAATATGCGTGAGATTTTATGTTATAAACCTGTACTGCAGTTTTCAGAAACAGAAGTATAAAGATTAAATGCAAAATATCTGTTTTGAAAATGGAAAAGCCGGAACCACAGCTTTTCCAGTAAGAATATCATTGATACTTTTATTGCTTTTTTCAAAAGTTAGTTTTATGTCGATTTAAGGAATTGAAAAGGTGAATAGTTGATAATTATTAGTATTAAACCAGGGGAGGAGAAAGTAATAAGAAAATGTTGTTGCAATACAATAGAAATTTCTTTTAACACTATTAAATAAGAAAAAGATCAATGGTGTGATATTCTCGAGTTTCTTTATTTTTTCAACGTAAATATTAACTCTTTGGTTTAGGTTGGTTTAAGGGAATTAGGGCTGAGAAAGAACTTGATTACCCTACCCTAAAGGGAAAAGGTAACAAACAGCAAATACCCCTAAACAGTTGCTACAAGCACTTCACATCGCAACTTGGGGGGGGGGGTCCAACACAGATGTTTTCCTTTTGCTGGAAGTAGCATGAAAAAGTAATTTATATAACAGCAGGCCAGTTAAGTATTCGCCTTAAACAATGTAGTGTGGGATGCGTGAGTCCTTCCCTCGCCTACCACTAAAAGGAAAGCTAAATTATTTTAACTGTTCTTTTCAAAACAAGTACATCGATAAGAACTTGGAAATTTGGAGTAACAACAGCAAGAAAAAATATGTATCACTAATATGCGAAAGTAAAATATCAATTGACAATACAAATGAAGTGGTCGCTTTAAGGATTGATTTTTTTCGGTCCGTGAACACCGAAACAAAACTGGCAGTCAGTCCAATTATACGTTTTCTCCCCCCAGCTCTGGGGCCTAAGCGCGCGCCTAGTGTGCCTAGTAGGAAAACCACCCTTAGCCTTTTGTCCCATTTGAAAAAAAACAGATCCAAATATTTACGAGCCTTCATAATCTTGTAATATGGAAGCTGATATCAGATTTGGATATTTTTTATAAGGCTCGACGAGTTGTACAACGCATCTTTAGTATATTTTTTCATGAAATGCGTTTTCACATTTATTAGGAAGTTGATTCATCTAAACGTTGGCGTAAAATATATATCCTAAATTACTGAAATCTTAGATTTGTGCAAAATAGAGTGCGTGAAATATTTGCGAGTGATCCACAGCAAAAAAGAACTGAACGAAATTTACCTGCCTTATGCCAGTTTTTTTCTTCACAACGCTGTATCAAATGACCCCTCGTACTGCCAGCTGTGAAAATAAAACCGGTTGTGAATCCTTTGTAGCTGAAGAAGATGGGTGCCGCACTCAACGGCTTCTTTTCCTCCCGCCTTGGGAAAAACATTCACGTGAAGCCTAAAACCTCCCGGACTCCCTCAAAACGAAGGGAGGATAAGAAATAAAGGGGAGATGAGATTCTTAATCTCACCCTCCTGTCAGAACTACCTCACTAATATTCTTGAAGTATTTTGGATGATGCATAACAATTGTGTTGTTACATGCAAAGATGAATGCTATCAATCTATCGCGTGTGGTGAAAAATCTTGTTGATCTAGTGACAATGATTGTTGGTTGCCCAAAATAATGCCCTTGTAGTATACTTTTTGTCTTTATCTGTGGGCGGTTTCGTCACGCACGCTTCTGCCTATCGACTGTA
This sequence comes from Macrothele yani, assembly GCA_039090855.1. Taxonomy (NCBI): domain Eukaryota; kingdom Metazoa; phylum Arthropoda; class Arachnida; order Araneae; family Macrothelidae; genus Macrothele; species Macrothele yani. The sequence goes on along the minus strand of CM077022.1, from coordinate 1,255,927 downwards.
TGCTTAACTTCATCAATGTTGGTAGAGTAAAGAGAGCTGGAGTTCACTCTCGCTTTATCGTACGACTTCAAAAATATCTACAGTACTTTAGTTTCTGACCTCTAAAGAAGCATGGCGCATTTTCATCCAAATAACAAATTTATCTTGACAATAGCATTTTTTTCAGTGAATGAGATCACAGAAGGGTTTGTCTGAGAAAAGTCATACAGTGTGATGACATTCGAGCTGCAATCATTGCTTTCCAAACTTCCTTCCGGCAACCCCCCCCCCCGATCGCTTGGCAGTAACCCCGGTCCCCGGTCCTCTAACCTTACAGATACGGAAAAAAAAAATTAAAAAAAAAACTGCATACATTATGAGACGAGTCTGTTTAACTCACGTATTTTGTTGTTCTTTTGGCAACTAGCAGAGGGTTTGGAGTTTCGACCAGTACTAAAGGTGGTTTCAGGTATTTTTACTGGTGCACGTTTTCTCCCTTCAACAGATGCAGTGGCTCTAAATTAGGATTGGGTTTCAGAGTCTCATGGGAGTTGTTGAACTCCGAAACAAAACAAACAAGCATTAAAAAAGAAAAGAAAAAAAAGCTAGAATCTGACAGGTGTCGCATTTTCTGAGGTCTCAACTTAGATACTACACTATATTATCAAAAATATTCGGTCACCACAGTGTTTTGGGACAGATGGCTTTATTATTGCTATTAGTAGTTAGTTAATCCACCTTTGCTTGTATGATAAAGACAACACGTCGAGGCATACTATCAACCAATTTCCGGTGGGCCTCGACAGGAATAGCTTGCCATTCGTCTTGCAAAGCTGCTGCCAGAGTGGAGAGCTAAGACCGTGGTTGTGGTCAATTTCGTATCTGTCGCGCCTGTTCATCCCAGAGGTGTTCTGTGGGATTAAAATCAGGAATCTGAGCAGGCCAGTCTAACAATTTCACCTCATTTTCGAGAAACCAGTCCTTCACACGCCGTGCAGTGTGGCAGGGAGCTCGATCTTATTGGAAGAGACAACGGTCATTTCCATAATACTGCCACATTCTTGGTAGGGAAGAATTCTCCAGAACGTCGAGGTACACTTCAGAGTTCATGGTTTATGGTATAATAACCAACGGGCCGAGTCCCATCCGCGAAAAACAACTCCATAACATGATGGAGCCTCCGCCGAACGTGAAAGTTGGAAGAACACAGTCCTACGAAAATCGTTCGCCGGGCTCTCACTAAATCCAAACACGCCCATCAGATTGGAAGAGTGCAAAGCGAGACTGATCACTCCAAAGAACAGCTTTTGAGTCGCCCACAGTCCAGGAACGACGGGAGGCACACCACTTCAAACTGCGCTTTGCATTCATGGTAGTGATGTGTGGCTTGTGTGTCGCTGCTCTACCATAATAACCCACACTGTGCAACTCTCTGCGGATAGTTATAGTACACCCATGCCGTAAATGTAACCGAGCCTTTACAAGCATTTGCTACTTCAGCAGCGATGTTAACAGCAGAGGAAGAGCGGGATTTCTAAATATTTCTTACCATGGTTCTTCTGTCACGTTCCGTCAGTTTGTGCGGATTTGCTGAACGTTTTTTTTTTTTTATAGTTGCACCATCCTGCTTCCATCTCTTCAAGACATCACTTACAGTCGATTTTGATATGTTTAGTTTTAGCTGCAATGCTCCGTACGGAAGCGTTATTCAAATGACATACTATGAGCCGCCCATGCTGGAACTCGGAAAGTTCACGTCCACGTAGTATATCCACTTCAAAATTACTGATAACACGACAGAACATCTCAGCTTTATATATTATACGTACCTCTCCACTCAAAACGCACCTTCCTGCGCAACCGTTCTTTGCACCTATGTAAATATTTGGTAGTATACTATTAATGATATAGTGTATGTATGCTGTAGGTATTGCTGTCACGGTCTTATCCCAAGCACGCGAAGTCCGTGCAGCCATACGGTGCTCATGCCAGGAAGGGACCACCTACACACACACGCGCACACCCGCACACACACACACTGAGGTGCCAAAAAATCTGGGAAGCTCGCTACCATTTCGATTATATGCCACCACACCCATGCCGTAAATGGTATCGACGTATATATAGAGGAAATATCTTTTCAAGCTCAAGTAGTAGCATTCTCAGTTCAGATGACAGCTTATCAGGATTTAAGCATTTTCCTAACGTGGTATGGTAGTCGGCACCCGGGAGATGTCTTCCTCCATCTCGGAAATTACCACGAACTTTGGATTTACACTGAACTATTTCAAGGGTGTACCTGGATTACACAAACTCAAGGAAAACATCCAGAGCACGAGACCAGTGTGGCCGTAGAAAAAATTCCTGGACGATCGTGGATAGCGGCATCTGGCACTCATCGAAACATCCGCCCGCCGTGCAACATTGCCGCAAATTACAGCGTAATTCAATGCTGGGGCCAGTAGTAGCATCAGCGTTGGGATAGTGCAACGTTCCCTGTGTTCTATGGGGTACCGGAGCCGACGGCCCAGCCGATTGCCATTGCTGACCCGACAACACAAGGCTGTGCACTTCGCCTGGACTCGAGAACACCACCATTGGACGCAAGATGACTGGAAACGTGTAGCCTGGTCCGACGAATCGCGGTACCAACTGTTTCGTGCAGATGGCCGACTCCGGGTGTAGCAACAACCCCACGAGGCACTGTACCCCGCATGCCTACAAGGAGCAATGTAGGCCAGCGGTGGCTCTGTTATAGTGTGGGGTGTTTTCAACTGGCACGCATTAGGACCCCTCATACGTCTACAGATCGCTCTGACCGGTGGAGGATACATAACCATCCTTGGGGGTCACTTCCCCATGAGGTTCATGTCATGCAACCACTCCGACGGGTGCGACCTCTTTCAGCACGACAATGCGCCACCGCACACGCCCACAGTTGCCCGATTATGGCTGTAATGAACATTCTACGGAGTTTGGCTTCCTGACTTGGCCCTCTCGTTTCCGGATTTAAACGCCATCGAACACATTTGAGATGCTGTTCAACGTGCCGTCAATGCCAGGAATCCTCCACAAGCGATTATTACGAAATTGCTGGACGCCTTTCAGGAAGCATTGTGTGCACTCAGTGGCGTACTAATAGCGCCCGCAGCCCCCGCATTGGGGTGGGGGCTCACGGCTAAGAAGGCCTCTAGTCTTAGCAAAATATTTTACAAAAGTTTCTTCGGAAACTTCGTATAACTTCATATGAAACTGGTTAAAGGAATAGCCAGGAATTCAGACAGCTTTGCATGAAGTACTCAAAAGAAAAAGCAATGTTTGCTATTTTTTTTTCAGTAAATAAGTAAAATACCAAGAAATCATTTTTGTTACTTTAGTTCATAAAATCATAAAAGCTGGATCACGAGGAAGCAGTTATTCCACATGAGGCTTTTTTCACTGCCACAGCAATAGTTCCTATGCATGTAATTAATTAACGAGAGAATGTGAAAGAAATATTAGTCCAGTGAATGAAATTTTTATGCAATGAGGATAAGATGTTATGTATTACAGTGCTTTGCACATAACTGCGCATCTTTCAGAATTCAATAAACTAAAAAGTATTCTTTGCTGAACGAAGGAACAGAGGCCTGTGTCATTTATTTATTTTTCGTAACAGTCGAGAGAAAATTTTTTGCTCTGCGCAAAACATTGTGGTGCTTTGATATATTGTGCGTTTTTTATATTCAACAATAAATTATTTAAGTAGTTTTGCGTTTTTTGTTCTGCAATTTTTGATTGTTACTTATTGATTTGCTTACTTTCTGAATTGTCCTATAAACCGGGAAAGGTCATTAGACATTGTAACACGACAGTTACATATTTTGTGTGTGTGATCATGAGGCATTTCAAAGCGGCTGTAATTAGTTCTCTAAAAGAATAAAATTTGAATGATATGATTAATTTTAGCTCTGCTTGAGTGTTTTGTAGTATTTTGTATCGCTATAAAAGTAGGGCAATCATTTTAATTACAATGTGCAAATTTTTTTTTTCGCAATGAGGTGTAATAATTTTGGTTTTACGAAAAATACTTGGAGACTCCGAAGAATTTTATTTATTAAAACTCCCGTAAAGCGTAGTTATTAATATGGAAGTAAAAATTTTCAGTAATAGAAAGCTGATATAGTTTCGCAAAAGTGCCTCAAAAACTTTTTTGCGGGGGCCCCGAGTTTCTCCGGTACGCCACTGTGCGCACTGCTCCGCAGTACTACAGAGAGCTCATGGAGTCCATGCCTCGTTGCGTTGCTGCCGTTGTCCGATCGCGAGGAGGACCAATGCGGTATTAGAGAAGTATCCCAGTTTTTTAAGCACTTTAGTGTATATATATATATATATATATACATTGTATATACATGTATATACAGTATGGCACAGGAGTCCCGAAAAACTCCATTTAAAATTTTATTGGTTGCTTTTCCAGAAAAACCAAGATAGCTTTTTCTCTTTATGGCAAGGGAGACACTTTTGGGGCATAGAACCGGGGGTCTCATGGGGCTGGGGGGTTACTCGAAATTTTCAAATGGAAACGGGGATCGTTTGACATATCGTTGGAAAGATATCCGAAAATGTTGTAAGTTGTTTTTTAAATTTTTGTCTTATCTTTATTAGGTACAAAGTTATTGCCCACAATAGCGACACTAAAGTGCACTATGAGTGATAGGAAAAATTGCGTTACTTCTGACACATTTGTGTTCTTCCTTTGGTCTGCGTGAATGCACCGTACCTATTGTGTTTTATGGCAAGGAACCACGTTTCCGGCCACGAATCCAGGGGCCCGATGACTCCATTGGGGGCGGGAAACAGGGTCATTCCATAATTGCAAATGAAAAGAGGGGAGGGCGGTGTAATTCATCATTGTTACAATGACATATTTCGCAAATTTAATTTATTGCGCTTTGTAGTTAAAAAAACATACAATAGTCGTTATGTTTTATGTCAAAGGGGACACGTATAGCGTAGGAACCGAGGGGTTTTGCGACCTCGTAAGGATCCGGGCTGGGAGTTTCACGAAATGTTTCAATGGTAAAGTCGGGTCACGCCATATCACCGGAAAGATGTCAGAAATGGGAACAACTTCTACTTTTAACATTTGTGATATCTTTATTTTATCAAATGTGTTATGCCAAACTGTTGAGGTCAACGTGTAATCGGGGAATATAAAATACTGCAAGAGATACGTACAGTTTTACATCTTTGGAGTCTAGTGTAAAATGGCACGTTTTCCAAGTCAAATCAGTACCTGCAGATATTCCTACATCTGAAGCAACTAACAGTACAAAATGGTCAAGTATCACAATATCAGATATTGTTACACGATACTTTCCGATTGCATGTGTTCGAAGTGACCACCATCAATCTTGTCATACAATGCACCTTGTAAAGCACAAAGTGTATCCCGGGATATTTCAGTGACATTCCGGAGTATTGCCGCTCGGAGTTCTGCAATGGAATTCGCAGTAGAAACGCAGTTATTGAGTTATCCCCAAAGAAAAAAACCCCTTGGTGTGAGATCTGGAGGTCGAGCAGGCCATTGGACAGGTCCGTTATTTCCAATCCATCTACTTGGAAACTTCTCATTCAGCCATTCTATTGCTAGATGGGAATGATAAGCCGGTGCTCCATCTTGCATGAAGTACGGCTGTAAGTCTGCATTCGCATCCACAAATGGCTCCAGGCGAGGCCATATTTCATTTTCCAAGAAATTTCGATAGGACCCACCATTTAAATTTCCTTCAATAAAAAATGGACCTATAATTACACCGTCCCAGATACCACACCATACGTTAGGTTTTTCTATGTACTGAGAATGCTTCTCAGAAAGAACATGTAGATTCGTGGACGACCAGTGGTAAGTCCAATTTCGATTGACTTGCTCATGCCTGATGAACGTTGCTTCATCAGTGAAGGCCGCCCCGGTGGCGCAGTGGTCTAAGCGATGGCCTCTGATCATTCGTCCGAAAGGGGTCCGGGTTCGAATCCCGGTGAGGCATGGATGTTGTGTTTGCCTTACGGCACTGGCTCTCTCTTTTCCCTGGAACCAGTGACCCTAAATTAGGGACAGGTGACAGCTTATAGCCCATTGAGTTGCTCACGGTGGTCGTTAAACCTTCAATAAAAAAAATCCGTGAAGATGAGGCTTGGCTTAAAATTTTCATTGCTTTGCATTTCTTGTCGTGCCCATAGACAAAACAATAGTCGCCTATTTTAGTCGGTTGTTGGCAGCTGCTATACGAATTTTGTCTTGTAAGGACGACATCTGTTTGCCTTAAGTATTCTGTAAACGGAAGTATGAGACATACTAGCCCCTTGAGCACCGCATGCCGTAGTGATAATGTCGAGTTTGTTTCGACACTAGCTAAAACGTCGATTTCCTTGTCCGCATTGGTAACTGATTTTGATCTTCCCGTTCTGTTTCGCTCTACGACGCTTCCAGTTTCCATGAAATGGTATACCAAATTACAGACTGCTTTCACAGAAGGTTGAGGCCTGTCAACGTTTTGCTGGTGAAATGGCCGAGCTGCTTGAGAAGCATTCTCACCCTTAAAGTATAAAACCAATAGCTGAACATAATCCTGAGTGGAATATGTGTGGGTCATCTTCACAAATTAACAAGAACATAAGTTGTACGGACCTTCGAATGCAAGCGGAAACTTTAAATGCCACTAGCGTTTCGCTACTGTCCGAAGACAAAAACACAGCAGGAAGATATCTGCATAATTGACACATCGCGCTATTTGCATAATGTCACAACGCGATCCTGACTGATGGCCTGCAACGACGATAGCAGACTTCATTACAGACGATAAAGGCAACACCACGTTTTGCAAAGATAGACAAATTTGATTTTATTCCCACACAGTGTCATCTTTGCCATAAAACGACTATGGTAATTGGTAAGTCTTTAGAACTAAAAGGTGCAATAAAATAAATTTGCGAAATATTTCTTAGTAAAATAATTTCACGACTTTGGCCTGCAGCATTTCACCTAACAAAGATATGAAAAAACGTAATAACAATGTTACGTCAAATACAAAAATCTTTCCAGTGATATATTGCACTACCCCCCCCCCCTCTTTCCATTTGCAATTGTTAAATGACCCTGATCCCCGCCCCCAACGGGGTCACCGGACCCCTCGATTCGTGGCCGGAAAAGTGGTTCCTTGCCATAAAACACAATAAGTACGGTACATTCACAAAAACCAAAGAAAGAACTCAAATGTGTCAGAAGTAACGCAATTTTTCCTACCACTCATAAGTGCACTTTAGTGTCGCTATTGTGGGCAATAACTTTGTACCTAATAAAGATAAAAAAAAATTAAAAACCAACTTACTACATTTTCGGAGATGTTTCCAACGACGTGTCCCCCTTGTTATAAAGAGAAATGGCTATCTTCGTTTTTCTGGAAAGCAACCAATAAAAATTTTAAATGGAGTTTTTCGGGACTTCTGTGCCATACTGTATGTATAAAGCAAAATGGGAAAATGCGAGTGTTTCCGTCCACGAATTGTTCGACCACTTCTAAATGACATAGGGATCTGAAAATTGGTGTGTTGATAGGTCTTAACGTCCGTATGCCTAGAAATGTCCGAAATAAAAAAAACCATCAAAATGGCGGCTTTGGAATATTGTCCGCTTGAATGTTTTTACCACTTCTACACCCAGAAAATTCAGAAAACCAAAATTTCAAAAGGGTTGCTTAGCTTTGCTCTTCAAAATGCTGATACGTCTTAAGGTCCGGATACCTAGAAAAGTCCGAAAACTGAAAATAAATAAATAAATAAATAAATAAATAAATTAAAAGGGTGGCTTTGGAATATTGTCTGCTTGAATTTTTCTACCACAGAAGTTTTCTTTAAAAGACTTGTCTTGCTGTTTGTCTTTATTTAATCTAATTGTAGAATACCTGAAATCTATTGCCTCGATGGCAGATTAAGTAAGCAACTTGACCCAGTCAATCATTAATCTTTTTTCAGTCAAGGATTCTAGAGGCTTCTTGGTCGTGGCTGTAAAAACAAGGTTGCAAGGTTGCGAAAATTGGAAAATATTTTATAATGGTGTAGTTGGGGCAGATGAGTTTGAGTTGGCAGAAAGGAACGATTTCATTTTAAAATAACAAAATTTTTTCCAACTGCAGAGCGGGAGATTAGCAAAGTACATAAATAAAAATTCAATGTTTCCAAAAATATTTCAATTTTTATTTGCTTTGCAAGTGCGTTTAAATACGAATAAAAGTTTTCACGTTCATTGTAATTAAAAGGACATGCAGTCAAATGCTCATGACTTCAGTTACGTTTAGCGGGAAATTCGACTTGTGTAAATGGAAAATAAAAACATGCGAAACCTCCTTATTTCTCATAAACTATCAGACTTTTTTTGTTTTGTTTTTTGCTCTAACCGAATTAACTTATGTACAACCGTTATTCAAACATTACCAAATTGCACTTTGTTTTTTTTTCGGGGTTTAACGATGATCATGAGCAAGTCATAGGGCTAAAACAGTCACTCACTCCTAATTTGGGGCCACTAGTTCCAGAGTACGGAGAGACCCACTGCCGTAAGACAAACACACACCACCTATGCCTCATCACGGGACTCGAACTCGGGCCCATCTCGGGCGACTAGCTAGAAACTAGCGCTTTGACCACTTGGTCACCAGAGCTGCAATTCCAACATTTACAGCTTCTAGTGTAGGAAAATTATGACTGTATTAAGAATGTAAGTGCATTACTAACTTTTGGAAAGCTGAAATTAGATAGATGAAAAAACAAAAACTCTATATGTACAGGCAAACAAAACGGCGATTACAACGGCAGTTTTTTTTTTTTTTTTACAAAATGCGCTAAAAAAATGTATTTATCAAATAGCCGCATAATTTGAACTATCTAGGCATTTTTTGTAAGGCAGCAAATAAAAAAAAAGGGGGGGGGGGGTACTGCTAAAGGCAAATTTGTCTTTGCGCCAGATACCAGTTGGAGGCTCAACAAACAACTGCTAGTGTTAGTGGAGGATTTTCCCTGCGTTTGGGAAATGGATAATAATTTCGGTGATTTTTCTCTAAAGAAAATGCTGTTGTTCGTGCTGCCGATGCTGTTTCTCAATCGCTACACTGAAGTAGTACGAGGGATTTGGGAGGGAGGGACAGCTTCGTCATCGTCAGAGCGAGTGCTGTCTGACAGATTAGAACTTGAATTAAGGAGGACCTGCGAACAATAGTGGGCCAAACTACAAAATATTCATTTGGATGTGGCGCTTATGATTTATAGCATCTATAACGAAGTAAATTTCTCCGTCATTTTTGTCCACGCCGGGGCTCGAACCCGGGTCCTCTCATTCCGGAATAAGTCGCTCTACCGATTGAGCTACGCGGGCGTTCGTTATCGCTGCTATCTGCCTATATGTCATGTGCTTCCTGCTGGGCAGGCACGTCATATCTCCCCCCGAAAGAGGGCCGGGGACATGGCCCACTGGTCAGCCGTGACCATAAATCGTTGCAAGCAGCCATCCGCTGTAGAACGTGCACTTGAGAACTCCCAGTCAATCTAGTGTGTGGAATGCAACGTCACACACATATATTTTTCAAAGCGCTGGAGAAGGGATTCTCTGATTTTTCCTATCTCGCGGTGTGGAAAGAACATCACACCATTGCGAGATCTTGAACGGTCGGGTCATCCGGGAAGTTCGGGCGCCATTATATCGAATTAAATTTCTTCGTCATTTTTGTCCACGCTGGGGCTCGAACTCGGGTCCCCTCATTCCGGAATAAGTCGCTCTACCAATTGAGCTACGCGGACGTTCGTTATCGCTGCTATCTGCCTTTATGTCGTGTGCTTCCTGCTGGGCAGGCACGTCACACATCGCAGACGCTCTTTAAACTGTTAAAGCAGAAACATGAGCTACAAGTAATTTTGAGACGATTATTTTTATTGACTTGACGCTACAATGCATGAAACCGGACTTTTAGCATTTCTTGTTTTTGGTCCATTTTATAGTAGAGTCTAAGCATTTCTGACTTTGTCCGGGCTGTCGCAGGGCCTAGATTTGAGCCTTGAATAAGAAATGAGTATGTTTAATTAATTAATTTCCTTGGTTTAATTGCATTAATAAAACCATTACCTCTCTTGTTTTATTTCTTAATTTTACCTCAGAAGTAAAATATGTTATATCTCTTGCTAATGTGATTAAATACCCAGATTGAATACCTTTTTTAAGAAAGAAAATTTAAGTAATTAAAAATCCAATTTCAGACAACAGTTGTTTCCCTGTAGTCTTGGTACATGTTCTTTTATGATGTAGTACGTAAGCATAAGAAAAGGAAGTAAAAAAAAAAACCGAAACATAATTACATTAGTTGCGTATTTCACTGGCATCCCCTTTTCTTTTCTAAATAATTTCCGGCGTGACTGATACACCGGTTCTCCTTCCAGGAAATAGCTCGGAAGAAATTGAACCCTTATTTGGTGTCATCAGTTTTGTCATAAATCAAGATACCATTTTCGAACATATTACCTTCTGGCTATCAACGTGACAAATAAAAGGAAAGGGCCAAACAGCAATGTCTTAATAACAATTCTTTTATCATGCAAATTGAACTCGGACAGACTATTCATGGCAGCATAGAAAACTCAGTGTAACGTGATGTTAATGTTTTTGCTTCTTGTTGCACATCAAAAACTTGCATTCGTATTTGGTTCTCGTGGCATACGAAAAAAAAAATGTTTCTTGATCTAGAGCTGGTGAGTCATATATGGATTCTGAGGTCTTATGCAATGCCTATGGTGTTATACAGATCGGTAAAGAAATAATTTTGTGCGAAATTTCTGTATCGTTATGGCGCTGCATCAAAATCCTGTGGAAAAAGCTGACCTGTATTCATTTAAAGAGATCAAGAACTAAAACAATATGCTTCAGGAAATTTCCGTAGAACGTTAAAAACTGTTTTTATTTAATAGTTCAAGCCTAATCGGCAAGACGCTTACTTCGGATTGAATATGCTGTTGCGTATCTGGCCAAAAATCTTGTTAAAAATACTTATCAAACAATCTGACGCCACGCCAAGGACGGGACCGGAAATGAGTTCGCATCTCTAGATCAGGTACAATCAAGAATAGAGCAACACTGAAATGACTCTTTACGCACAATCACAATATTAAATTGATTCTAAAGATTAATTCACGTGTCACATGACAAATAAGCTGTTTACAATAATTAGCGTTACTCAAATATTGATGTTCCATTTTACGTAAGGACAACTGATTAAATCGCATTGACAAATATTTATTCATAATCATGAACTTACTCAAAGTCACTATAGAGAACACTTTTCCACAAAAGGAAATATCGCTCAATCAAAATGAATCTAGAACTGTCCTTTTTTTTTTTTCACGCAGCTGTAATCATTTAGTAGCGAAACAGAACAAGAATAAAAATAAACAATTTTACCTTTTTAGGCAAACTCCATCTCAGTTCGATCCTTTTGCGCCGTGGTTCGACCCTTTTTCGCTCGTCATTAGCACTCCTAGGCAAAACTTGGCTGACCTCTTCACATTTCTCGTGAAGATCCTCATCACATCTCTCCTTCTTCTCGCGATGCCTGCAAGCCAAGAAGGTAATCCATAAAGTGTACTCTTGTTCACCCATCAGAGTTTTACTGTCTGCTTTGGTTATGTGCTTTCAGAGCGCTGATGTTCTGTATAGTGGTTAAGCGGCAACTGAGAACGGTCGGTAATGAAAACTATAACAAGAAACCCCGAGTGTGGATCCACTACGCTGACGATATATTCTTCACATGGGAACATGGAGTAGACGAATTAAAAGATTTCCTGCATAAGATAAACAGTCTACATAATACGATAAAGTTCACCATGGAGCTTGAAGTGGATGGAACGTTGAATTATCTTGACGGCGCGCTCAGAAGAAATGGAACATCCAGCTTCGATTTATACATTTATTATAAACCGACCGCAGTACCGAACCTTGTCCCTCCTGATTACAGATTTAAAAAGTTTTAGAGAATGATTCTAGAATATCAATTACCCTAACAGACAAGTCGAACCAGATTGCCGTTATGAACAGGTCTGATTATATTCGAAAACTTAAAGAATTTGCTGATCAATCGGACTCAATTCTACAGTCGAAGAATCCCTTGAATAGTATAGTACAGAAAGTTCAAGCTCTAGCCAGGGGCAAAGATTTACCGGAAACTATTAGAAATTCAGCGAAACTTCCTCCGGGCCCTACAATTCCACCACTCTTTGGACGACTAAAGAATCATAAACCGGGATCTGCCCTTAGACCTATAGTAGCGAAAAACGAATCTCCTGCACACCTATTAGAAAAATCCCTTGCTGTATTCTTACTTCAACGTTTAAAAAACTCCGATTACGTAATCAAGTCAACAAAGGAATTTGTGGAGCGCGCAAGAAAGTTGAATATATTTGACAGTGATATAATGGGAAGTTCCGACATATGGTGTCTTTATATCCGTCTATACCTATAGCAGAGGCTGTTGGAAACCTTGAAGAAATAATCTTCATTTCCCATGAATTCACACCAACCCAAACAAAGAAAATTATCGGTGCCTTAAATATAGTTACTAACCATAACTATTTCAAATTGGATGGTGACATCTACAAACAAACGAAAGGAACACCGATGGGTTCCCCTCTATCAACAGTACTTGCTGAAGCAGTACTTAGATCGCTAGAAGATCTCATCTTTCTAAAGTGTATCAAGAAACCCCGAGTGTGGATCCGCTACGCTGACGATATATTTTTCATATGGGAACATAGAGTAGACGAATTAAAAGATTTCATGCATAAGATAAACAGTCTACATAATACAGTACGATGAAGTTTACCATGGAGCTTGAAGTGGATGGAACGTTGAATTATCTTGACGTCGCGCTCAGAAGAAATAGAACATCCAGCTTCGATTTTAACGTTTATTATAAACCGACCGCAGTACCGAACCTTGTCCTTCCTGATTTGCACTGCCCAAAAGAGTACAAACTTTCTGCTTCTAGAGCATGGTTCTATAGAGCGTATAACGTATGCCAACCCGACTACCTGAATAACAAGGAAATTGATAATATTTATAGCAAAGGTCTAAAGGCTGGATATAAGAGGGATGAAATAGACAGAATACATAAAACTGTAAGAAATCGTATAATGTCAGCGACAACAAAATCACCTAGTAAGACAATGAAGTACGCAGGATCCATCTTATATATCCCAGGCTTTGCATATTGGTTAAAAAATTTGTTACGTAAATACAAAATATTAATAGCAATGAAGTCCCCGAACCCATTATCACATACAGTATCAAGATGCAAGGAGAGACAGTGTGAAAAAGAAAAGGCGGGTGTGTACGCTGTACCGTTGGTATATCCTGACAACACGGAACACGGAAAAGATATACAGTATATCGGAATGACAAAGCGATCTTTGGACACTAGATGTAAAGAACACGTGCGAAATGTCAACCAGGACATGCAGAATACAGCCTTCGCCAGAGAAGTCATGCATTCATCGGCCACTCCAGTATGGAATAATATAGAAGAATTGCCCCTTACACTAGCTTTAAAGAGACTGCCATCAGGGAAACCATCGAAATCCTCTCCAGTAAAGTCGCATGCAATGACATGATCTCTACTGAACTACCAATGGTTTGGCACGCGTTATTAAAAGACGGGAACACGTCGCCGCGCGCCGTGTAATTACGTGCTAAAAAATTTCACGAAATATGCTCGTGATGTCACTCACGTTATTTTCAAAAATCATCTTTGTTCCTTTTGTGTTCCGATTCCCTGCATTTTTATGTCTACCGTTGCCTTGAAAAAGACTCCCAGTGGAGTGCGAAAGCTTGGCGGAATCTCTGTGATAATTACACCATAAGAAATAAACGGATTTAATACGCTATATGCGTTTCTTGAGTAGCTCGTTCTCATAAAGCAAGTTTCATTGTTCTGCTCGTTCTCATAAAGCAAGTTTCATTGTTCTGCTCGTTCTCATAAAGCAAGTTTCATTGTTCTGCTCGTTCTCATAAAGCAAGTTTCATTGTTCTGCTCGTTCTCATAAAGCAAACCAAATCTCCACCAAAAACATTCGCAACAATATAACCACTTAGAAAACCTTTCTTCATCAGCTTTCACACTTGTAAATTGAATTCTTTTCCCGAAATCGAGAATAAAACTTTTCAGTAAATTTGATCCTGGGCAATATTGACATTTACTGAACTAGCATGCAGGAAGCAAAGGATTGCATACAACTCTTTGCAATGCAGTCTTTATAGGCGTTAATGGAGAACTTTTCTTCACTAGTTAATTTTGCGATTTGACACCCTAAGAACATTTTAAAATTCTGATGAATTGTGATGCACATACACTGCCGGACAATTGCTAAGGACGAATGACAATAGCAACGATAGCAACCATAAAATGGAAGGCAGGAAAATGTGGAAATTAGCATAAGTGCGGGATACAGTAAGACGTGTTGTGCGTATGCAAATTTTGGATTGCCGAACTTGTTTGTGACGTCATAGCGCTGATAAGAGATATAAAGGATTTGACGCGTATTGACCGTTGTTGTTCAAACGCAAAGTTGAAAGGGAAAGAATCAATTGACGAACTTGCAATTTTCAGAATGTCTTCCCGACATCACCTAAATGATTTTACGCGTGGCCGTATTATTGGCAAGATTGAAGAAGAGCGAAAAATAACATATGTTGCCAGTTAGTTCGACGTCAGCCACAGTGTTGTTTCAAGGCTTTGGAAATCATTTCAAACAAATGGAGAGTGTAGCAAACGTCACGGGGAGGTCGTGTTCGCAATACGACACCTGCAGAAGATTGGTACATAGTGCTATCAACAAAAAGACACCGGCGCAGCACAGCTAGTGAGGTAGCAAATCAGTTTATGGCTGCTACTGGCAAGCGGATCTCCCGAAAAACTGTCGCCAGACGTTTGCATGAAGGAAGACTATACGCCCGCCGTCCTGTTGTGTGCATTTTATTGTCCAGACGTCACCGTACCGCCCGTTTGCAATGGTGCCATCAACATCGCAATTGGACTGATAACGACTGGTCTGCTGTCCTCTTCTCAGATGAGAGTAGATACAGTCTATCGTCTGATTGTCGACGACAACTGATCTGCCGTGATAGTGGTACTGCATATTGTCCAGCAAACATACAGGAAAGGGACCGATATCCGACATGTAGTGTCATGGTATGGGCTAGCATCATGATCAATGGCCGCACGTCCCTCTATGTGCTTCCAACTGGGACTATGACTGGCCAACGATACATTAATGATGTTCTGCTACCTCATGTTCGCATGTTCCGTGGTGCTGTCGGTGATAGATTCATTTTCATGGACGACAACGCAACATGTCATCGAACAGTCGCTGTCCAGGAGCGTCTTGAGAGCGAGGATATTCAACGCCTCGTATGGCCAGCACGTTCTCCAGATCTGAATCCCATTGAAAATGTGTGGGATGCTTTGGGGAGGAGTCTTGCTGGTCGCCAATGCCCTCCAATAAACAAGGACACCCTCATCCGTGCACTGACAGAGGAATGGGATAAATTACCCCAACAGCTGCTTGATAATGTTGTGCAAAGCATGACACGACGTGTGGAATCTTGCATCGCCCTCCATGGTGACCATATCCCGTGTTGACATCTTACGCCGGAACGCCTGCGGACGGTAATTGCATTTTTTTCACGTTTACGTATTCTGCACAAAACGGCCTGTTTGTCCCTTGAACGCGTTCCAAAGCCTTCTGGATTTCAGAGCACAATAAATTGTCTTTCTTGTAATGTCCTGGCATGCTGACATTATTTTATTTCACTTGGCATCCAACCACACTTACTTTTTTATGCGCTATATAGCCGTTTATGATCCGTCCTTAGCAATTGTCCAGCAGTGTATAACCACTTGCTCCAACAAGGATGCAATGTTTTGGATGTAGCTCTGCAAGCATTGAGAATCTAACTTGTTTACCTCTGGGTATGCAGTCTTAAACTGTTTGTAAATATCTTTCAAATTGCTCAACAAGAAGCCTTTTTTTTTTTTTTTTTTTTTTTTTTTTGTAGATCCGTTTTTTTAGTTAGTGCTATTACTGCAACAATCTTTTTTACCAGGCACAACATAATCATGGCAATAAAAATCTTGCACCAGCTCAGCTGTCTCCTGTTTTAATATCTTTCTTAACTTTAGGTTTGGAGTTGATAAAGTTCCCATTTCCTCTCTCTCTGTTCCTTTGTAAGTGGTTTATGCTTTACCATGTAATTTGAAATATTGAACTCACCCAGCAAGTTCTGAAAACTCCAACTTTTTGGTAGTACAGTAAGAATTTGCGCCTTTTAAACTCGTATCCTTTAAAATTACTTTAGCTGAACAATAATTTCTGTTTTCAGGTTAGATGTTGGAAGTTTAGCATCAGGAAAAGATTAACGTAACTTTCTCCTGTAAAAAGCATGTTTCAAATTTGCTTGAGGATATTTTTGTTCATGCAGTCTTTTTTTTTTACAGGAGTTTAACCAACTAACTGTAAAGATGCATTCAAAATTTCTAATGCACTTGCAGAAATTCGCTTACTTAGTTCCACCTTAGTTCACCTTCACTACTACTCTAGCTTATGATATAGAAAATGCTGATTAGCTGTCATCAGCTTCAAAGTTCACAGGCGTATTTAGCCTTTGAAAGTTTTCTTTCGTAACTTCTTAACATACTTTTTTTTTATGAATAGAAAGTTTAACCATCCCCTCTGAGAAACAGGACAAATTCTTTTTCACATTATAGTGTCCCTTTTCTTGGAAAGAATTAACAACAGGACTGAAATCTGCGACATTTTAACACTAAAAGAGTGTGTGTGTGTGCGGGGGGGGGGGATTCAGCAACAATTTTCCCAGAAAAATACGAACCCTATTTTTTTTAAAGAAACTGCATATTTACATGCAATATATCATTGGTGTAATACCTTTCAAGACCAGAAGAGAAAACAAAACGGAAAAAGAACATAACATATTAAATACTTTCTGTAACAAGCAACAGAACGAAACCAGAAGTGTGAGGTAGCTGCTGCTGACTGTTGCATTTGGCTAATGAAAGCAGGGGCGTATATAGAATGTTTTTTTGGGGGAGGGGGATGGCAACGGAAAATTAAGTTTTTGAAATCCATCAAAACAAAGCAGAAGTTAATGAAATATAAAAGAAATAATTAAAACATCATTTTCCAATGTAAATTGACGTCTTTTTATTAAATTAGGGCATTGTTTCTAATGTAAGTGTACGTCGTATTTTAACAAAAAAATGAAATATTTTCGATGGGGAGGGGGGAGGGGCAAGAGCTGTGAGTAGGTAATGAAAGTCAAAAGCAATCTGGAAACTAAATCTGCTAGTGGTTAAAACCCAAGCTGCTTCTGGATTAGAAGGGATAGCAGGGTGTGTATGCCACCCCGTGAAAGCAGCGATGTATAAGGAGGAAAACTTGGTGCAAAATAAAAAAAGAAAAACAGCAAAACCTCGGGGAGAAACGAATGTCTTCGCTAAAAACCTAAAAAGATATACATGGAAATTTGTAATCCTGTGCTATTAAGAGACAAACAGCCACACAGACATTTTCCAATTTTAATGTTCTACGTAGTCTTCTCATCTTGTTTCAGAGAGTGGATTTACGGTCATGTTAGAGCTCTTTATTTAAAATTTGCCAACGGTAATTTAATGTAGAAAAGAAAGCATACATACTCCTCAAAAGAATTAGGGGAGCAAAAGATATTGTAAGGAAAATAATGTGCGACTGACGTTGTTGAACGTAAAATATCATTTTTATGTAAGATACAGAAGAATATTCAGTAATATGGGCAAGAAAAAGCGCATTAGCGAAATGTTATGCAATATTATCATTTAATGTACATGATGCGATATGTTATACAACAATATGCATATCTCTACAACAAGAAAACATGGTTTTTTAAAGGTGGTAACTGGCCTCTATAGTAGGGTGTGTGGTCGCCCTCGAACGTTTCGAGGAAGTTTTAAAGGTTTCTTCGCCCTTCCACAGTGAGGGCAGTCTCCAGTTCCTGAAGAGTCAACGGAGATGCCGGCCGAGCTGCAGTGCGTCTGCCAAGTGCATCTCAGGCATGCTTAATTGGATTTATGTCAGGGGAGCGTGCTGGCCACTCCATACGTTCGATTCCCACCTCTTGAAGCATGTTGTCCGCTAGCCAACCTCTATGAGGTCGAGAGTTATCGTCCATGAAAAGGAACGAATCGTCGAAGGCTGCAGGATACAGCATGACAATAGGTCTGAGAATCTCGTCTCTATATATCTGTAGGCCGTCAGTCTGCCGTTTCGGATGACGTACAGGTCCATACGTTCACCGATACTTATGCCTGCCCAGACCACCAATCCATGTCCGCCGTAATGTGATGTTTCCTGCACAAAGGATGGATTATTTCGTGTGCTGGGTTCCCTCCAGATAAGAACTCGTCGATTGTCAGACTCCAGACTGAATCTCGACTTGTCAGAAATGCGAACTTGACTCCTCTCGTCATGTCCCCAACCACGATGTTCCTCAGCCCAGTTTCTACGGGCCGTACGGTGTCGTGCGGTTAAAGGGACACACACATTTGGTCTACTTGCATAAAGGCTATACCTTGGTGAAGACGATTGTGGATAGTTTGAGTTGACAACTTGCATCCTGTTAACACGAGAAGCTCTCGCTGGAGATGAGTAGCATTTAGCCGTCTATTCCGACGCGCTGTGAAAAATAGATAACAAGCGTCCCTTGCTGTAGTTGCTCGTGGACGGCTTTGACCTTGCGTACTTCAAACACTTCCCGTATCCTGGAATCGTGTACATAGTCGGGAAATGACCCTTCGTGCACTCTAATGGCTTTTGCTACTGCCCCCTGTGTCTGAGCTACTTCCATCCTGCCAGTAGTTCCCCATGCCGTTGATTCTGGTAAATCATGCTTTTGAGACATCATTTGAACCGTAGACTTCAAGAAACAAAATGCCACGATAAACGCGGCAGAATAAGGATACTCCCGGAAAACCTTCGTTTTTATTCCAATCTGTGATTTATGCATTTTTACCACAGACGCTAATTTGCTTAAGGATATGAATAATCAGGGCCGACTGGACTTATAGGGGCAACCGGGAAGGTTGCCCCAGGCTCTGCGCCTTCAGAGGGCCTCGGAGTTTAGAAACTAAAAACAATCATTTTTGGTATAGTTTTTTATATTTATTACTATTTAAGTGTTGGAGCGCTTAAAAACTTGTTTTCATAAATGTTTTTGTTTTCTAGTTTCCAATCCTGCCACTTTCAAATAGGTTATCGCCTGCGTCGTACATATACTGAGATTTGCAGATTTCAAATGATTCTTACAATTACCTTAATCTTTTCCGCATTCATAAAATAGCAAATTAAATTTCATCATTCTGTGGCTTCCTACTTTTACCTATCTGTGGAGGTCAATTGTTCAATGACTTTAAAAACAGTACTGGAAATTTAAAAATTAAAAGTATTTTCATATATGAGCGCGTATAAAAGTTTGAAAAAGTTACTAATTTATCAGTTACTGCACCTTGCATCAAAAATCAATCGCTAAAATACGTATCAGGGAAGAAAAACTAAATAAACGAATTTATTTTAGGGGGATACTTATAATTTAATATATATATATATATATATATATATCATCATCATCATCATTGTCAACCATTATCAATCCACTGCTGGACGAAGGTCTCCCCAAGTTTCCTCCACAACGGTCTGTCTTGTGCCAGTCTCCTCCATGTCACCCCTGCATACTTTCGAATTTCATCCACCCATCTCCTATGTGGTCTTCTTCTGGGTCTTTTCCTGTCCCTTGGAATCCAATCTAAAATTTCGGCTGTCCATCGATGATCTGTCCTTCTGGCAGTATGTCCAGCCCATTGCCATTTCAGGGATTTAACTCTGATCATGATGTCTTCCACTCTTGTCATTTTTCGGATCCACGAGTTCCTCTTCTTATCTCTCCTGGTTACACGAAGCATGCACCTCTCCATGCTTCTTTGAGTTGTCTGCAGCCTTTGTATGTCTCTTTTAGTTAAGGTCCACGTCTCTGCACCATACTTAAGCACTGGAAGGATGCATTGATCAAACACTTTTCTTTTAAGACATAATGGCATATTGCTCTTGAAAATTATGCTGTTTCTTCCAAAAGCTCTCCAGGCAAGTTTTGTACGCCGATTAATTTCTTCATCAATGTGACCCTCACTTGATATCTGCTGTCCAAGATAAACGTACGTGTCTGTTATCTCCAGCTTTTCTCCATCAATCGATAAATCTTCATTTCTTGTAAAAGCATTGAACATCACTTTTGTCTTCTGAAAGTTCATTTTTAATCCCACTTCTTTACTCTTGTCAGCAAGTTCCTGGATCATACTCTGCAGCTCTGATGGGGTAGTTGCAAAAATGGCTACGTCATCAGCAAAACGAAGGTGGGTTAGATAATCTCCATTAATCTTTATCCCCTTGTTTTCCCAGCTCAGCGACTGAAAAACACCCTCCAATGTGGCATTAAAGAGCTTCGGAGATATGGTGTCACCTTGTCTCACTCCCTTTCCAATTTTTACGTGTGTTGTATTTTCAAACAGCCTAATCTTTGCACTTGCATTTTCATAGATGTTATTAATAATATTAATGTATGCATCTTCAATACCGCAGGTTTTCAGAGCCATTGTAACTGCTGATGGTTTCACCGAATCAAAGGCTTTTTCATAATCGATAAAAGCCATGCACAATGGAAGTTCATATTCCCTCGCTCTTTCAATTAGTTCTCTCAGCACGTGGATATGATCTATTGTGCTGTAGCCACTCCTGAATCCAGCTTGTTCTCTCGGTTGAGCCATGTCTAGTGCTACCTTCAAGCGGTGTGAAAGAACTTTTAGTGAAGATTTTATAAACTACTGATAGGAGGCTGATAGGTCTGTAGTTTCCGAGATCCTCAATGTCACCTTTCTTATGTAGCAGGATCATTGTAGCGGTGTTCCAATCCTCAGGAATCTTTCCTTCATTAAGGCATCGAGTGAAAATTTGGGCGAGTACTGTTTCGATTTCTCCACTTGCTTCTTGTATGATGTCTACAGTAATTCCATCTTCTCCTGGAGCTTTTCCTCGCTTCATGTTCTTGATTGCATGTGCAACTTCTGCTGGAAGGACTGGAGGAACTCTGGTACTGGTATCTTTCATGATGTCTGGAGTGCATATATCATCCCTTTCATATAATTTGGAGTAGAAATCTTTCACTCTTGTCAAAATTTCGCCTCTATTTCTTGTTACAGAACCATCTTCTTTTCTCAGTGCCATAATCTGTTTTCTTCCCTTACTGAGATGTCCCTTTGCTATCTTTAGGCTTTGGTTGTTTTCAATTGCTTTCCTCACTAGTTCACAGTTGAATTTCCTTACGTCTTCAGTGATACTTTTTCTTACTGTCTTGCATAGCTCTATATATTCCACTTTGGAAGTCACATCTTCTTTAGTTGTTCTCATCTCTTCTTTTTTTGCATCAACATTTTGGTTTTTCCTGATAATTTGTTCACATGCAACTTGTTCTTAGACCCAGCTAATTTTGTTGCTGTTTCCATAAGAGCTTTGGTTACGTTTCTGTTAACTTCAGAGATGTCCACTTCTTCCGATGTTAGGCCTTCTAAAGCAGAGAACCTGTTCTTCAGTTCTAACTTGAAGGTATTATGGTGTTTTTTAAGGTTGGTTATGTCAATAGATTTTGTTTGTCTTATGAGCTTGTCACGTTCAACTTTAGTGTTGAGGTGCATCTTACATCTCACCAATCTATGGTCACTACCTGTGTTGAACTTGTTTAGCACACTGCAGTCTTCTATGACGAATTTTTTGTTACACATAATAAAATCAATTTCACTTGTCGTCCCATTTGGATGTCTCCATGTCCATTTCCTGTGTGGCTTTTTCTTGAAGAAGGAGTTCAAGATGAAAAACCCTTCTGCCTCTGCAAACTCAACGAGAGTATTTCCACGCTGGTTTCTGTTGCCATGACCGAATTTACCTACTGAAGTTTCATTCTGTTGCCGTTGCCCTATTTTTGCATTGAAATCTCCCATAATTATTTTCAAGTGCTGCTTACCTTTATTATTTAGATGACAAATTTCCTCATAAAATTCTTCAATTTCTTCTTCAGGATGACTTGTGGTGGGTGCATAAGTTTGAATAATCTGAGCCTGGTATCTTTTCGAGAGTTGGATAACAAGTCGTGCAGCTCTGTCAGAGGAACTTTCAACTTCTACAACTTTATCCTTCAGTTTCTTGTTTATTATAAATCCAACACCACTAGTTCTGCCAGTATCTGTCCCACGATAGTAAAAGAGATGTCCACTTTTCAGTTCGATGAGATCTTCTCCTTTTCTCCTTACCTCACTTAGCCCCACGATGTCCCACTTGATCCTTTGTAGTTCCTCTTCCAATTCAAGAAGCCTTGAATCAGAAGATAGTGAGCGTCCATTGTAAGTAGCCAAGGTCAGCATCAGATGGCAGCCTAGTCCGGTCCTCCGGGGATTCTTAGCACCCTCTGCCTTCATGTCGCACTGGCCGCTGCCTTGGCCAGGTACATTCCAGCTGCCGGAGACTGAGGGCCAAGATTTAAGTTGTGGAATCATTTTGGAGGGGTTTGGCCATAACTCACCACGCTGGCCAAGCGGGTTGGTGAGTGTGGGATAGAATTTCCTCTGATCCCGATGGTATAGTTATACCGCTATGGGCGGTCGTCAGAGCCTTTAGTGGGAACAGGATGCACCACGAGAAGGCGGGGTTGACATTTGTCAAGGAGAGGCTGTGATGTTACGCATCACCTGACCTTACATCCCATATATATATATATATATATATATATTCGCTACTCAAAAATATTCTCTACTCAAAAATATTCACAACGCAAAAATATTCACAACGCAAAAATATTCACAACGCAAAAATATTAGCAATGCAAAAATATTCTCTACGCAGATTAGTTGCAGTTACCTTTTTATAATTTTGTGAGAAAGTTTTTATAAGAGTCACAATGCGACTTCAACCCTCTCTCTTCCCGGAAAGAAAATCGAGGGTTTGAGAACTTTTGACTCTCTGAGCTTTCACTTCATATTAGTCTTTTTCTTAAGCTTAAAGCAAATACTTCTTTGAGATAATAATTTTTTCTTTGACAATTTTCGTGGGTGTTCTTTACGGACGAAATTTTTCACGTAACGACTTTATTAAAATATGAAATTTATTTTCTAGGTCCCGCAATGAAATTTTGCCTCGGCCGCACAAAAGTTCCATCCGGCCCTCTGCATATTTGAGCAGTCTGCGTCACATTCGACTTGCGTTTTTCACGTTTCTGTAAGATATTTCACGATTGGCTTTGCATAATGTCGCTAAAGTCACATGCTCTCCTAATTATTTTGAGCAGTGTATTTATTTCCCGAACAGTGCTGAAAAGGTTCACATTTTCTAGAGAAACTTTATGGGTTTCTTTCATGACAAGATTTAAGCTCAAAGTACGTAAAAATACCCTAGGGTTTAAGGTAGAATTTTTTTTTTAAAGTTTATTGGGTTTTTTGTTTTTGTTTTTTGTATTAGCCACATTGTCATAGCCCTGACCATGCATTTCATGAATACTGATATCTTCACGATTTTAAAAATTTGCAAAAATGTTGCTAATCCTTCTCCAGTTGTATCTGCTACTGAACAAAAACCTTAAAAAATGTTTTTTTGATTTCATGTTGTTTTGTATTGAATTACATAAGGAATTATTTCACCAAAAAAATAAACGTGCCGTAGCATTGCGCTTTCTCACAATAAATTTTTTTCTTAACTTCTCCCACGTTTCTGAAATAATTTATCGTTAAATTTGACAGGCTTTCTGCTGCTCCCTGGAATCTGCCATCCCGGTGCTGTGGAGTCTTTGTAAACCGGTTGGCGCGTTCATGCCATAGCTGTTTCCCAGATTGAGACACATCGCGTTGCACATTGTTCAACTCGAGAGTTTGGAGACTCTGGAATAGTCAACCCAGCCTCGCCCTTGAAATCGATAGACGAAATTGGGGTGATTGTTTCCTAGTTTATTTTCATGATCCCAGCCGCCCCAGTGCCGCTGTGGTCTAGGAGCTGGCTTCTGACTATTCGTCCGAGATGGGTCCGGGTTCCAATCCTATGAGGAATGGATGTTGTGTTTGCCTTTACGGCACTGACACTCTTCCTTTCCCTAGAACAAATGGCCCTAAATTTGGGACGGCTGACTGCTTATAGTTGATCGAGTTGCTCACGGTGGTCGTTAAACACTCAAACAAACAAATTGTAACACCACTACGTCGTATAACACGTAGGGGCGCGGTAAAGAGATGTAATTACCCTTCCCGAGACTGCTGATTGAATGTCGGTTGATTTGCAACGGGGTGTGAAGAGAACGTAGGAAAAGTATATTTGAAGCCTAGAAACAAGCTATTTCACCCGATTCCTTTTAGTGATGTTCCTGGAAATGTGCTGAGTGACTTCGAAACGGTCGGGTCTAATGCGGAAGACACGTATCCCAAACCTACGTGCGTGAGGAGTATATTTAGCCACGAAATCATTTCGAAAACATATCGGTATTTTATTTCCGAGACGATAAGGTTTCTTAGATAAAAGTCATTTTGTCACGTACAGTCAGCTTTGCCAGTGAAGATTTCGAGCATTCATGTGAGTCAATTTGTTGTTTTCTCTGATGTGATAAAATAATTTGAGAACTTGATTTCATTTGAAAATGTCGAAGGACGACATGTTGCCCTGATGGAAGATATGGATAATGTTGTAGCCGGTGAATTTATTAGATTGAGTTTTACAATTTTTTTTTCTTTTGGAACTCTCTAATGTAATGAAAGATCGCGTCACGACCATGAATTTTAGTACGTAGTAACGTAAGAGTGTCTTGTAATGCCTTACCATATGTTTATCGAAATTTTTATTTTTTGAAGATTTTGTTGTAGACTTTGCCAGATATCAGTACTTTTCATAGTTTGTTGAGCATTTTGCAGATTTGTAATGTCATGTTTATAAACGCAACTGAATAAGCTATTCAACAACAGGTATTAATCAACCAAATACATGCAGATTTTCTTCACTGAGATATACACAGTAGGAGCAAAACTTTGATTGACATTCCCCCCCCCCCTCTCCCTCATTTGACGTTTGGATAGTTTCTGGCAGGCGTTGCGCCCTTGTGAAGGTTAAGGAGGTATGCAGTGCTATCTGTGACAAGTGCTGCATTACCCGGAGCTGAAACGGTGGTTGTAATGGGTAAGGGACAAGATTTGACCCCTTGGAAAAGGGCAATGATGAGGAAAGGGTGCCATTATCTTTGTATGATGAGGAAAGGGTGCCATTATCTGGGAGGAAAGGGTGCCATTATTTGACCCCTTGGAAAAGGGCATGATCGTTGGATGAGAGGAAATCGTGCCATTATTTTCTGCTGTTTACGGGATGTTATAGTTAAAGTGTACCGAAAATGTGGGTGGAAAGAGGTTCAACGCATAATCAAAGGGTCCATGTTGGACAGCCATGTGTGCTTAATTCTTGGGAATAGAGGTATTGTCTGGAACGATAGGCGTGTTATCTTGTCACAGCTGACCGTAGTCTGTAACCAGGGAACACAGAGGATTACATCCAGAGCTTCAAGTGCAACGATCCCTCCACCGTATGGGCCTGCAGTATAAGTGCACGACCACAGCATGTCATCTGCAATAACGGCTGAAATTTGCCAGAAAACATCGGGAGTGGACCTTGGGAGAATGGAAGAAAGTAATCTTCTCTGATAGATCCCGTTTCCCACTGTATTAAATGGATGACGGCGATGGTTAAGGCAATAACTATGAAAGGATGGCACAAGATATCATGACCCTAAGGACACAGGCACGTAATACCGGTGTAATTCTCTGAGGGATATTTTCTTGAGATACGCCTGGTTCTCTGATAGCAATGGATGGCTCCTTGAACATCTCCGCGTACCTGTCCATCATGGCAGACCAGGTTCATCCGTTTATGCTGACTTTGTTTCCAGACCAAGATGGGGTGTTCCAACAGAACTACGCGCCGTGTTATAAGGCCCGTACCGTCCAGGACTAGTTCGAGGAACACGAAGATGGCTTCCGTGTTCTCCCAGGGCCGGCCCATGTCTCCCGATATGAACAACACATTTGGAACCATATGGATCGCGGAATCATATATTGGAATCATACGGACCCTCCACCCCAGACACTGGACGAGCAGCAGTTATAGGGATATGGTACTGCATACCAGTAGACACCTTCCGAGGGCTTGTGGATTCCATGTCTCGTCCCATGGCTGCAGTGGTGGTGGCTCGCTGAGTACCTACGCAATACTAGGTTGGTGGTCATAATGATTTGCTCCTCCAGTTTATGTATATGAGTAGCACGGCACATGTATTCAGGCTTCGAAATGTCCTTTATACGTAGCAATTGTATGAGACCTGAATGATTGTATTTGTTACGTCTATTCACCTGTACCTGGGGAATACGCTGATTAATGTGTGTTATCTGTTGCGGTACAGCTGTTTTCTCGCTGAGAAGTCGTAGGAACGAAAGACGGAGATAACGTCATGCAAGTACTGTGACGTACCTGCATCGCAGGATGCACATGAGATAAAGGCAGATAGCAGCGAGAGCATACGTCCGCGTAGCTCAGTTGGGAGAGCGACTTATTCCGGAACGAGGGGACAAAGGTTCAATGCCCGGCGTGGACAAAAATGACGGAGAAATTTACTTCGTTATATTGGGGCCCGAACTTCAAGAATGACCTGGCCGTTGAAGTTCTCGCAATGGTGTAATGCTCTTTTCACACCACGAGATAGGAAAAATAACAGAATCCCTTCTTCAGCGCTTCGAAAAATAAATGTGTGTGATGTTACTTTCCACACACCAGATTGACTGGGATTTCTCCAATGTACGTTCTTCAACGGATGACTGCCTACAGCGACACATGCTCCCGGCTGACCAGTGGGTCATGTCCCCGGCCCTCTTTCGGGGAGTAACGTGCCTCAGGACGCACGTGAGATAAAGGCAGATAGCAGCGAGAGCATACGTCCGCGTAGCTCAGTTGGGAGAGCGACTTATTCCGCAATGAGCGGACCCGGATGAGTGGACAAAAATGACGGAGAAATTTACTTCGTTATAGTACCTTTTTGGTGTCGCGCTCAGTAATGATATTACAAGTTTATCATCACGGAAATGAAACTTGTTGCATCTATCTCCATACGGGCGGCGCGATGTATTAGGCAGTATGTGGATTTTCTACGAGTGTGTACAGGTCTATCTGACGTAACTTGCGTAACTGAGAATAAGTTCATGTTCAGTAGTGAGTAGTGAGCAGCTCGTACCGATTTCGACGGAACACATTCGTAGACTCTTTAAAGAAATTAAGACGCTTCTTCTGCATATTTAAATACAGTCGCGAACTCATTCATAACAAGTCCCATATACAGTGAGCGAAGGCTAACTCAAAGTTTACCGCCCGGTGGTCTGAGGTTTTACTTTTAGCTATAATTATCCGAGATGGGCCTGGGCTCAAGCTGCCTTCTCCGAAACAGGAATGGGCGATTCCGTAAATGCTCACGGAGAGACGCTGTATCTCAAGAATAAGTAAGTCCAAGTTTGATCTGCGAACATTTTCATGCAAAAAGTGAATATTTTTTAGTTCAAGCTGTTAAAATGCATGTCATGTTTATCAGTTCCGTTGTTGGGAACAACAACGAAACTTATCGAGCCCCATATCTATAGTAATGCGGAAGTTGTCATGCGCATTTAGATGTTTTGCCGGTCAAACTTTTAATGCTTTCTGTCCTATCCTTTCCAGGTGAGTTTTTGCATTTTCAAATTATTATTCATTGAAGGAAAAGTGTATTTCATGAAAATGTCCGTACCGGATTCAACTCTGTTGCCGAGAATTCGCGAGTGTCGTTGCACGGGCGACTATATTGGTTTGTCTTCGTAAATCTAGTTTTCACACCGAGATAATTTGTAGTTAGTAAGCAAAACGTTAACGAACATGATTTATGTAATCAGAATGGTTGAAACAAAATAGAATTTCGAATTTTGATCATTTAATGTTAGTAATTGTTTCTTACTGATGACTGTATGTAAGGTGCTTGATGGATACATTTACTTCTAGACGTTTTTAATTTCTTTTTCGTTTTATTTGTTTCTAAACATATTAAATTTATTCTTCATGAATATTTTGCCCTATAAATAATCCTGTACATCAGGAAAGAGCCTGTATTTTTTGGTGCCACGCCTACTGAAGTTGGGGACCCCATAACGTAAATTTACATTACCAGCACGACATTAAAACTTATATTTCCATTTAACCGATATTTAAGCGCGCAAAGTTTATTGAGGGTTCTTTTTTACAAGTTTGAAACCTCATTGCACTTTCATTTAGTGCAATAATTTACTTTTCGAAGTACGTGTACGAAAAAATAGAAGTTTTTTTTTTCTGTGGAAATGCTAGCTAGCCTCTTGTGTGCAAATTATTTACTGACATGCGATTAATGCCCAAGCAGATTGCTCTTTATTATGCATGACTAAGAGGGTTTATAGAATTTTTATATCTTGGTTTGAAATAGTAGAAGACCTTGAAAATTTTTACTATTATGTAGACTTTAATAGTGAAAAACACAGAAATAAGCGTGACTGCTTGAGCAAAAAAAAAAAAAAAAAACAATTTTGATAGCGAAAGTAAAATGTACTAGATCGTAGGGAAATAATAATTGTTTGCATTTATTTCGCATGATAACAAGGACCAGGTTAAAAGGGGTCTCAAGCCCTGGTCCTGAACTTGCCTTGCTTGAATTTGTACCTTCAACTTGCCTTGCTTAAGTTTAACTTTCACGCGGATTTAAAATAACTTTTGCAAACAGCAAGCGGGAGAATTTGTTCGCCCTTACTTGAGCGTTAAAAAATCTAGCAATTCAAAAATTCTGTGCAGAATAATTTTTTGTTTTGTTTTTCAGTTCCCTATCCAACTGCAAGGCTGAGCGGTCCTTCTCAAAATGTTCTCTTTTGGGTTCGATATGTGAAGAACGTTTTAATGTATTAAATTTAATGTCTGTTGAAAGCGATGTCCAACTTTGGCAGATATTAGAAACGGTTTAAGTGACTCCGTAAATATTACGAAAAAACATTTTGAACGTAAAACATTTTTTCTGAATTACAAAAATGCATGTAAATACTTATTAATATAATTTACTGTGGTCATCTTTTTAATTTAGTGTTTAAAGATATTTTTTATTTAAAATAGATTGATTTGAGGAGAATGTCAAACAAATAAAAATACAATTAATATCAAAGCCGCTTAGTAGATAAAGCAGAATGTGTGTTAACAATCAAAATAATAACTATGATTTTATAACAATATTAATAGCGATACAATTATTTCTTTTTGATGTGCAAGTTGACAACTATATCCTCCCCTCGTCCCAACAGAAATAGCACCATAATATTTCACCAAGAATGTAGTTATAGCAAAATAACTTATTTACAAAAATAAGTTTTTTGAAAAGGGCCGCAATTCAGTGCCAGCTCCGGCCCACAGCATGAGAGATATTCCCGCCCTGGTGATAACTAAATCCATAACATGTATACGAGTATATAAATTTTTATATGCATATATTGCGGTTAAAAGTATCAGAACTGATTGAGCCGTATATCTGTAGCGATACGGAGCCCCCCCCCCCCCCACACACACACAGGGTTTTCTTTCTATCGAAAAAGGTGTTGGAACTCATAACATTAAGTTGTTGTAAAAAACACAAGAAGTTGTTGTAAAAGAGGAATAGCACCTCCCCCCCCCCCACACACACAGGGTTTTTTTTTTCTATCGAAAAAGGTAATGGAGCTCAGAACAATAAGTTGTTGGAAAGGATGGGGGGGGGTATATTGACCTAATAAATAGCAACTCAATCTCTTAACCATTGTTCTTTTTTAAGCCTTTACATTTTTTCACGGTACAAAATGCAAAAGCATGATTTACATGCTGATGTTTAATTATTAAATATAAAAAAAGCTAGTATTCCGTAACAGTTTTATAATACATAGCAAGTGCTGAACTTAAAATTTCTGTTGAAGTTACGTAAAAATGATAAATTTGCACTGAGGAGTACATTACACTGAGGAACAGAAGGGAACAGATCAGATCAGATCATATGTAGAGGATTTTAGGAAGGGAGTGTCTAAGACCCCAGGTCTTAAACAACCCTTAGAAATAGGAAGCTAGGAGGTTTGGGCTAGAGTGCCCGATAGGAAAGTCACACGGAAGCGAGGTAGAAAGGGGGAGGAAGACGCGTTTATTTATTACCGGGGGCCAGTACCCGGGGTCCGACGGCTTAACGTGCCCATCCGACGCACGGCAGGTATTTAGTGGTTCGAGCGTTCGAACCTGAGGTTATCTCCATGGCAGTCACGAACGCTGACCACTAGGCCACCCGCGGCCCGAACAGAAGGGAACTGCATTTTGATCCTAAAATATAGTCCAGATTTTTTAACTCTTGAGTTTTTTCTACCTATTCTGTCTTCTTTGTTTTCGTATCCACTGGCGAATGGCATCTTCGAAGGAGCCACGACGAGACATAATGGCATCTTCGAAGGGGTCACGACGAGACATATTTTTCAGGATCAAACCGGGTTAGCCCAGGCCCAACAATTTTTATCAGTAATAATGAGGTTATTGTTGTGATTGAAGGAGAAAACCTAGCTGGGGTTATTACCAAATCCATCTGAGAAAATCCCTAATCGTATTCGCTAGAAGCAACAGCAATGGTTTGCAAAGTTCGCTTCACTGTAAAGGTTGCTTAGATGTTGTTGTTTTTCTTGAAGTTGTGGGTATTCTCTAAAAGCACGAATCATGTCCCATTCACTGAGCTGAAACTTGTTAGGCAACTTCTTGATTTCTTCTTCCCTATACATCTTTTGGCCAATTATTTGCATCTGACACTTTGGAACAACTTGGCAGATTAACGTCTTCTGGAAAGCAACCTTTTCTCAACAGACCTTTAGAGACTCTCATAAAATGCGTTTCAGCAGATTGGTTGGTCATCTCTCTCATTACATTTATAATTCTTCAATTTAACTCTCTCTCTCTCTCTCTCTCTCTCTCTCTCTCTCTCTCTCTCTCTGTCTTTTACATTTAACTCCAGCCATCTCTTTCTCGTTACATTTAACTCCTTACATCTTCCTCCCTCTCATGTTACAGTTATTACGTTGCTTAAACAGTTACATGTTGCGGTTATTATGTTATTTTAATTTTTAATATTAAGTGCATGTTACAGTTGTTACGTTATTTAAACTGAATATTTATTACAAAACTTAAAGTCAAAGTATTAGTGTTAAGAAAGATGTTGGGACGCTGTTCCGACTTTTTCTGTCGGAAAAAAAAGCTCTGTATATTGATATATGTATTTATGTGTCACGTTGAGCAGGTTTTCCTAGTATATTTTTGGTTACCGGAAAATATGGACTACATTGAGATAAATATCGTTAGTCATAGTCTTTAAATTTTCGTGGTGTCGTACTAGGATCAGAAGCGAGAATTCTCGAGTTCGTTTCTCGATGCGTCAAAGGTTATTTTATGTGGGTCATGTCTCACTTGCCAGAACTGTTTATCGAATCCTCTCGTATCTCTGGAGATCGTAGTTTTCTCTTTAGGTAAGTGATTTTCGTCCTCTTCCATTACCTTATGCTGGAAGCTTTTCGTTTGTTCAGGGTAAACGTATATTTCCCGTCGGCAAGATCAAAGGGAATGCTAGCGCGTGATCCAGGTGCAAAAGTTATTTGCCAACCTTGTCTCGTAATTCTTAGTGCAGCTGCTACAGATATAGAATTGACTGGGAAATAGGTTTTCCTGTCATCTATTTAGTTCGAGGTGCTTTCAAACTGACGGGATTTCATGAAAAATGCCACAATCTCTTATACTTAAACGGTAGGTATCAGAAGAGTTGCACAGAATTTGTGTGAGCATGCAACTGTGGATGATATGAAGTGAATAAGAAACATCGTTGCAAAAAAAGAATTTTAAATTTAGGGTTTTAGTGCGCATGCTTTAAAATGTGTTTGCATAGGGCACAGCATTGCTTCAAAATATCTGGCAAACAATTATGGTTAATTAGAGACAGTAAACTTTCACACGACAATTTCACGAAGAAAAAAAAAAGGTTCCACTGCTAGTTTCAATGCTTATCAAAATATGAAAAAAATATTTTAAAAACCTAACTTTGTGTGAAGCTGTTAGGATCATTTTGCGTCCTGAAATAAGTTATATAACTGTTCTTTAAAAATGGGGCACCAAGTCTCAGAGTTTATTTAATTCAGCAAAAAATTTATTCGAATAGAATTGAGTTCATTAACAGATTTAATGTTAGTATCATCCTTCTCCAAGCCTTGGCCTGTTTTTTCTCTAGGGATGATTATTCTCTAGCGCCCCTGATTCAGGGGCGCTCGTTGCGGGACACTTATGACTAATCCGTAACTAGATCCTGGGCCCATCTCAGACGATTGGGTATAGAGGCCCACAGCTCTGACCCCGCGACCATCGGTACGCGTTTTGGTGTCTTGAGCTCATTATGACTGAAGATGGTGCCTTGGAAGCAAAGGTATGGTCGCTAAAAAAATACACCGTATTTCCGCCCGTTAGCACAAAACTGTGCATTTACTGGGAGTAAAAAATACACTCAAAATTTTTGTCATAAATGAAACTAAAAGCGCAAAAAGAATTTTTTAGTCGGATTTTTTTGCAAACTGAGACACTGTCCCAAGTGGTACATATATTTACGCCATCTAGTGGAAAAACTCTCAGAAGTACAAATTGAACGTAACTGTTTGTGAGGCGACTGGTATCAATGCAAAAGGGCTTTATCAAATCGTCATTTTATTAGGTCTGTACATAAGTTTCCGGCGCAGCACGTGACAGGCTGTAAAAACGGTTGTAACTTTGTTAGAATTCCGTGCTGTGTGGGTAAGGCGGCAACACACTCACACATTGTGACGAACACCCCCCCCCCACCCACCCACCCACCACCACGTGCGGCTAGTTGAGCTAGGACATGACGACTGACGCAGTGCATATTTTTCCTTGTCTGCTGTTCATAGTTGATATGGGAAAAATCGAGGCAGATGCGTGAGAATGGATTTGTTCGGCAAACGAGGAGAAATCTGTAGAAGGAGAAATCACGTGTAGTTTGTGATTTGTGAAGTTCAGAAGTGGGGATTGCAGCGCAGAGGACGAGCAGCGTAGCAGACGGCCGTAGGCAATGCAGCTTTTCAGGTGAGGCTGAGCCTCCCCTACAAAAGACTTAACGAACGTAAAAAATACACTGGTTTCCATAAATTAAGCAACAAATGGAAAAGTCGTGATAACTCAAAAAGTATGCAACCGATTCGGATGAAATTTGGTGGTAAGCTTTATCAGACCAAACGCAACAAGAAAAACCCCGTAAGAACATGTGATACAAAGTATTTACATTTTGTATGAGTGATGCAAATATGAAAATACAGAAATATAGATATCAAGATGAAATAGGAAATGTACGTCAATACAGGCCCGACAGCGATGTTCCATACTGCTAATTATGGTGTCCAGCAGTTCCGTGGGTAGCTACGTCCATTGCTCGAGAAAAGCAGTGCGGAGCCCCCGCAGGGTTCGGCGAGGGTTCTGGAGGCTGGCAACACGCCTACCGAGAGCATCCCAGACATGCTCAATGGGATTCAGATCGGGAGAGCGTGCTGGCCACTCCTACGCACTATAGTCTCCTGTTCTAGGTACCGGGGCACAAGGCGAGCTGTGTGAGGGCGGGTGTTATCCGCCTGCAGTACAAATGTATCGCCAATTACGGCCGCATACAGACGAACAATAGGGTCCAGGATGCCGTCTCTATACCTCTGAGCATTGAGGTTTCCATGTGGAAACACATAGAGGTCTGGTACGGCCGCCTAACCATATGCCTGTCCACACCAGAACACTACCACCACCATAAGTGTCCCTTTCCTGGATATTAGAGGGAAGATAGCGAACACCGGCCTCTCTCCAGATGTAAAATCGGCGAGAATCACTCTATAAACAGTATCGCGACTCATCAGTGAACAGAACGGACCTCCCATTGATTTTGAGTTCAGTTCGCATGCATTCGTGCCCGATTGAAACGTTCCCTCCGGTGGCGGGGGGTGAGGGACACGCATAATACCGGTCGCCGGGCATACAGTCCTCATGCATGTAACCTTCTGCGTACCGTCGAAGCTGATACCGTCCGTCCGGTGGTTACCGCAAGCACGGATCTGAGATGAGTGGGTGTAGCCGTCCTGTTCCGTCGTGCCAAAAGCCGCAAATACCGGCCATCCGCGGAGGTCGTCGCCCTTGGCCTACCTTCTCTGTACCTTCGGGAAGCTGCACCCGTAGCTTGGACATCAAACAAAGATTTTTGCTCTTTCCACGTTTATAAATGAGTCACGGAAAAGTTCTCATTGGCCGCCACCGGGAGTCGAACCCAGGGTCTTCCAG
This sequence comes from Macrothele yani, assembly GCA_039090855.1. Classification (NCBI taxonomy): domain Eukaryota; kingdom Metazoa; phylum Arthropoda; class Arachnida; order Araneae; family Macrothelidae; genus Macrothele; species Macrothele yani. The sequence continues at coordinate 1,221,319 of CM077022.1, read as the reverse complement.
TTACGCGCCGGATATGCTTCCGCTACACCACAGCGGCCTCGAATTCCTCCAGACTCACACACGCTAACTACCAAACCAATTTGGCAGGTTGCTTCTTGGAGCCCCGCACAATGCTGGGGATTCACCAAAGATGGTAAGCAGCAACTGAACAAATAATTAGAAGGCGAATGAATAATTAATACAGAAATTTAACGTGGACCAGGAACATCAAATAAAGATTTTCGCTCTTTCCACGCCTATAAGTGAGTCACGGAAAAATTCTCATTGGCCGCCACCGGGAGTCGAACCCAGGGTCTTTCCGTGACTTATTTATAAACGTGGAAAGAGCGAAAATCTTTGATGTTCCTGGTCCACGTTAAATTTCTGTATTAATTATTCCGTAGCTTGGAACTGCTGCCACTTCCTGCTGACCACAGAACGATCGACGTTGAGCCACCTTGCGACGTCCGCCTGCCATTGCTCTGCTTCTAGTCGGTCTATCGCTCTGTAGCGTAACTCCGCTGGTAAATGACGTCTCGAAGCCAAGTGAACAAAATCGCTCTCTCGAAATCTTGTCATTCATCGCCGCTCCCTCCGAAACAGCTGGTTTTAAGCTCTTGCGCATTTGCATAAAGCGCTGCCAACGCCACTCATTTGCCTCCCGTATATCGATGCTGTATGCCTTCGCCCGTAACATATGGAAATTTCGTGCAATTTGAACTAAATTTCGCCCAATTATCGCAGTTTTTCAGTTTCTTGCTTAATTAATGGAAACAGTGCGATGATGTCCACCCCTGGAAGTTGTTTTCAGTAATAAACATATTTTTTTCAGTAATTTTCAGTAATCCAGAACAGGACAGCAAATTTGGGTATCTAGCATGACAGCGAATTCCGGTCTGTCACAACAATTATTATATGAAAAAGAATAAATACATTAAACAATTATTTGTTAGTGATAAAATTAAAAGTGCTGTCTACAGGAAAAATCTAAAAAATTACTGAAGGTAATCTTTTACATTTTTCTTTTCTTTCTCTCTCTCTCTCTCTCTCTCTCTCTCTCTTGTAATGCCTTCAAATTTTGGAGAAGTTGGAATCAACTGCTTCTCCTATATAACCCATTTTATTGAAGAATTGGACTGTAGACTTATCCCGTGTTTTAAGTTTGCAGTTCATAGTTTGTACAGCCAAATAGGTTTTGATGTTCATTCTTCTTGACTTATGACTATAATTTCATCCGTCATACTCACAGAACTTTCAGCCTGAGGACCATGAATGCATAATAAAAAGCCTTCAAAATTTTAGATAAATGCTGTAACTTTTAGAACATAAGTACTTTTGAACATAATGCATCAATTCTCACAAATTTTCTAACTTCGTCACTTCCGTATTCGGAAAACCTCCTCCCCTTACCAAGCTTAAATGCAAATATTCATGGGAAAAACAATATTTAACGACAGTACAGGTTAGTGGAAAATCGTGAAAAAACAAATATGCATAAAAATATACGATTACGGGAGAAATTTATGCTCCGTCCGATTTCCGTTTTCAGAAATGTTTCCTCCATTTTCAAGCTGAAATACAAATATTTATGGAATAAAATGATATTTAACAACAATAGCGGGCGTAAGGGACATCGCGAGAACCAGAATTGAAAAATTACAGAGACATTTTCGCTTGGTCTAACTTCCGGTTTTGAAGATTGTTGCGCATATTTTCAATCTGAAATACTAATATTTATGCAAAAAATTATATTTAACAACAGTGCTGGACAAAGACATCTAGAATTTAAAAAATGAAGGAAAAATATACAGTTAGGAGAGAAATCTTTACTCCGTCTAACTTCCGTTTTCGATAGTTTTGAAAGACGGAATTCCGTATAGCATATATCTCGAGAATAACTCAAATGAATACGAAAAAGTGGAATTCCGCGACTCCGCGGGAGAATCTCATGCCTGTTTCTAAGGCTGGAAAATCAAACTGCGATGTTCCGTAATTTCATTGTCATGTCCATTCTTCCGTAATTTCAACGAAAAATTCGTAATATTGCTGAAAATCCGTACTGGTTGGCATCTATGCATATCTGGAATAAAAATTAATGAAAATGTTTCAGTATCACACTTAAGCGCTGTATTTCGATCTAATTGAGATGAAAAGCCCGTAAATCAGCTGATTGAAGATCATGTCCGTCGAGCCATCAATATGCAAAATTGGAAGTTCTAAAACACTGAATATTTTTACAGAATGTTGTGTAAGACTGGGAAATAGAGGAATCTACGAACAATACAGTTCTGGGAACAAAATGATCTACGAACAATACAGTTATGGGAACAAAATGATCTACGAACAATACAGTTATGGGAACAAAATGATCTACGAACAATATAGTTCTGGGAACAAATTGATCTACGAACAATACAGTTCGTAGATCAATTTGCCCCTGTTACTTCCATAATAAACTGTTGCAATCGTACACCGTATGCCCCTCCATTTCCCAGTACTCATTACGATTACTCCTTTTTGTTTGTCCCTGTTACTTCCATGATAAACTGTTGCAATCGCCCCTCCATTTCCAAGTGCTCATTATGATTACTCCTTTTGAAGTGCTTTGCATTCAGTGAGGGATGTCACAAAAGTTTAGGCACACAGAAGTATCGACGATAAAACGTAAAAATACTAAGCAAAGTAGTTTGGAGTTTGTGCTCTGTTGCTTCGTAAAAATAAGAAGTATAAGAACACGAACATTGAAAAGCAAGTCCCTTGAAACTACATCACACTATGCAATGGGAAACCAATACATGCAACGGATATAATAATTATACATATTAATCCGTGAAACGAGGAGAATCTACATGTCTCAAATGTTTTAGACACAACACACACACACAAAAAAAAAAAAAAAAACAAACACGGTTATCTGACATGAATAGCATTTGCAGACACTTGTATCAGTCCAAAAACACGTTTCTCGGTGGAATAAATTAAATTCTATAGAGTTTCTGGTTAATACAATTTTAAATTAATAGTATATAACTATGCATCATGTAAAAAATAATTAGTACGTTGTCTTCGGTCTACTTTGAATGATTTTCCTTTGGAGTTCTCAAAAACATTTCGTCCGTATTTTTTTCAATCGCCTACCTAGCCTAGAGGAAATGAAAATATTAAATATTAAAAACATTTATTTATTTTTTATTTCCAAGCTGTGATTTTAAAACAAAGCTTGGAAATATCAATTTTCGTTTTGATCGGTTAAACAGTTTTTGAGTCACTTCATCCAAAAAAACAAAAAAGAAAACCCCCCCCAAGAATAGGCGCTACCGGGATATACATTTATAACTAAAGTTTTTCTAGCTTCTCCTACATTACTAATAGCCTACCCTAAAATTTACCACTAGCTACTGCCTTGACTGTAACCTATCCAAATATATCAAGAATTAAGACTCTCGGTAATAAATGGCTTTCACCATTGCACTTTAAATTACTTTCCTCTTCCAACAACATCTTACTCGATAATATGGGACTGTTTTTAGTTTTTACACCCCAAAGCTGCCCCGATTTTGGCCCCAACATTTCAGTGTTTTCTTACTAAAATAAAGAAATCTTGTTTATTGAATGCCAAAACGTGTTAATCCGGAAGTCTGATTTCGACCGATCACTATTCTTTCTTATACTATAAATGTAAGAAAGTAAAAAGGGGAGAGACGGAATCGGAGACTGAGTGGGATAGGAAGGGAAAGGTATTGAAGGCACCGTCCGTTCCAGTACTTTTTCAATTAGCACTAGACCATTGGGCGCAAGGTAGCTCACGGGGACACATCCTTCGATGATGATTTAATGCGACATGTAAGTGCGACATCTCTTTGACCATAAAACGCTGGAAACATGCACATATCCTAATATTCTCTAACCCTAATATTCTCAATAGCTTCACTGTTTTTCAGCGCGGCCAAAAAACTTGATAAACTGTGAAGTCATATATGTACAGAAATGACACTGTCTGTTAACGTAACTAACTTCACAGTTGATATTTTTTGGAGGTGGTCGAGTGGTCAGAAGAGTTTCTTATGGCTAATCGCCCGAGTTTGTTCCGGATGGGGCATGAGTGGGGAGTTTGTTTACAGGAAAGGAGCAAAACCAGCGCTGTAAAAACAGTGACCGTGAACGGGCGACGCCTTGTACCTTCAGATGTCGTTAAGTTCCGCTCCCCAGAAAAAGAAACTGCAAATGAAATTTTTTAAATGCGTCATACTAGAAAGTAAATCTTGAATAAATCTTGTATATTTCTTACTAATCTCCAATTGTAATAGGAAATTTCAGCGTGCTCCTTACCGTATGTTCATGTTTTGTTCTGTTTATAGCAGTTAAGCGGAGTTTACTTAGCCGAGAATCTGTTGTGTTCGAATTACTGCATTTATGAGCCAGCGTATTTTAACAGAAATTTGATATCACTTCTACATTTGTGTGACCCTCGGTACTGTTCATAAAAAGAAATCCTTATTCGCAGTATGATGAAATATTATGCAAGATGAAATAGTTTACATGGCGTGGAAGTCTCTACATTTATTTATAGATTGTTGGATAACAGCAGTGCTGTCATTTAGCCGGTTCGCACCGGTTCAGGCGAATCGGTTGTTGACGTTAACGATGTTGAGGTAAACAGTCGAAGTCTTCCCCTCCTCCCAATGGCTTTACTTTCCATATCTCCCTTTGTTTGCTTTCCAGCACTATATCTTCTTTGCTCCTATAATGATGTAGCAATTTTTTGAGACGCCCCCGTGGCGCAGTGGTATAAGGCGCTGGCTTAATGACCCCTAGTTTGGTCCGGGTTCAATCCCGGTGAGGCATGAATGTTTGTGTTTGTCTTTCGGCACTGGATCTCAATGTGTTACTTGTCCAACACTGACTCTTTGTGTACATTGGGCATTTAACATACTGTAAAAACCATGTTTGATGTGTACTTGTTCACAATGTGTTACTTGATCAACACTGGCTATCTCTGTGTAAAGTGATCATTTGGCATGCTGTAAACCATGTTTGATATGTACTTGAAGATGTGAAATATCTGTATCCTGTTTATGTCTGCCTGTTTGTCATGTCTCTGTACCACCAGGTCAAATAAATCATTTTTTTTTTTACCTCCACTCAAAAAAAAAAAAAAAAAAACCTTTTCGAACGTCGTCAGCTACATTAGTGATCAGTGTGCAGTGAACTTGATTTCTTAATTTCATCTTACGGTGCTAAAAATGGGCGGAGCTTAGACTCCCGTTCTTGTTAACTTCTTCGGACCCAGTGTTGCCAAACCGTGAGAAATTTCTTTCCCTTCAATCTCCCAATTATCACGCGAATTAACTGCAACCTCGAAAACAAGAGTACTTCTGTCATTCTTCTTCTGCTAACAGTCAATTTATTCTCACACAGCGACTGAAGCTAGAATGAAAAAAATAGCTAATCAAAAAGAACACTCCCAAAACCAAATTGCCATTTAGAGCCCATTGTGAGAAAAACATCTATAAGATTGCAATATATAGGCTTCCCCTGAAAATGTACTATTATGTAAGCATTTGTATTTTCTGCACTTAATAAACAACAATAAAACTTTTTAATACACTGGTTTCCATAAATTAAGGAAAAAACAGAAAAATCGCGATAACTCAAAAAATATATGATGAAATGTTATGAAATTTGGTGAATACCAGTACATTATGGTACGTTAGAGAAATACGCTAAAACATTTCATAAGAAATATTTCATTCCAACAAATATGACCACATAGAGAACCAGGTTAAAAATAAGTTGTCAAAATGAAATAGCCAAAGTAGCTCAATAGGGAGTGTGGTCACCCCTCACAGCGATGTTTGATGCTGTTGATGATGGTGTCTAGGAGCTCAGTAGGTGGCAACGATCATTGTTCGTGCAAAGCTTGTCGAAGCTCTCCAGGTCTTGCGGGAGAGGACAACACGTTTCTCCGTTTCTCCAGAACATCCCAGACATGCTCGATATGAGTAAGGTAGGGAAACTTGGCTGGCCAGTACATACAGACACTGGCCTTCTCTTGAAGATATTGTTCAACCAGCCTCGCTCGGTGGAGACGTCTTGTAGGAGAAATGTATCTCCTATACACTGAAGAGCAATTGAATTAGAGATACCTGTCTAGTAACGTGTAGCACCAACTTTCGCCCTGATGACGGCGGAGATTCGTCTCGGCATGGACTCGACAAGACACCGGAAGCGTTGGGAAGCCGTACGGATCCACGACCCCTGAACAAGATCCCACAGTTCACGAAGATTTGATGGAGGGGGTCAGAGCCTCGAACATGTCTCTCGATGGCATCCCATATGTGATCGATGGGATTCAGGTGACATAGCTGGCCAAGGAAGCGAGGTCACGTCCGTGGAGTGTTGATCCAACCATTCGGATACAATTCGGGAGCGATGGCACGGTGCATTGTCTTGTTGCAGGATGAGGTCCCCAGTGGGATGTTGAAGACGCACAAACGGGAGCAAATGGTCGTCCAGGATATCCCGGTAACGTTGATCTGTGAGGGTCGATGTCACACGTACCAGGGGTCCCATTTCAGTCCACGTAAACAGTCCCCAGACGAGAATGCCACCCCCACCATCTTGGAGAGTACCCTGCTGGCAAGAAGGATCCATCGCTTCATGTGCTTTGCGCCGTACTCGTATCCTGCCATCAGCATGTACCAACGTGAATCTCGACTCATCAGTCCCGGCAACATTTTCCCACATGTCTAGGGTCCGTGGCGATGTTCCCGCGCCCATGTTAATCTTTGTACCCTGTGATGTGCGGTCAGCAGCGGTACCCTCGTGGTACGATGGCTTCTGTACCCCATAGCAAGGAGATGGTTTTGGATGGTGTGGCTGCTTACACGTTTTTGTGCACCAGCGTTAAATTGCCGAGTGATTTCTTGCTCTGTGACCCGTCTATCCGGTGTTACAATGCGAGCTAGCCGACGATGACCCCGCTCATCCACAAGCTGTTGTCCACGGCAGTTGGCCCTTGCAGGGATGGTTTTACCGGATTCGATGTACTCACGGTGCACCCGTGACACAGTGGCTCGTGAAAATCCCCGTGCCTGCACGACTTCCGAGATGGAGTGACCCATTCGTCGGGCCCGACAATTTTCCCACGATCAAATGCGCTTAGATCCTTCGTCTTACCCATACTGCGTCCGACTCTAACTGATTCCCGTCGCATCACTCCTTATATTGTCGGATCGCTGCATACGTCATATCGTTTCCATTTACAGGGCCGCCCACAGCGCCACATTTGCATAACGCCAGCTGTCTCTAATTCAATTGCTCTTCACCTGCATAAGGGTGGACATATCAAAGTTGAAAAAAATCTACTTAAAAATGAGAACCTGAACCTACTCTTTTTTTTAAGTACAATCGTATCGTAAAAGAGTACATGCATGACATGTTCAAATTTATGTAGCCATACGTACTTATAAATAACTGCGTTTTAAATATAAATATAATCTCGTATTGCTTCATTTTAGATATTATAGATTTCAGGAGAAATTGTTTAATAAATGTGTAAAGTGACACATGCATAAATAACTAGTACAACAAAGTCACTGATTACAAGTAATTTAATTACGCATAAAGTATCATTGTGTACGTTTTTACATTAACTATATTTGTGTCAATCTCATAAATAATTTATTGTCGCTTCATCACTATAGTTTTCATAAAATTGTGCAGTCCATTTGCCCAGCATGTGACAACGAGTATTATCCCAGATGTGCCATCGAATAATATACTTCCAGTTGATTCTATAAATAAATGAGTATGTATGGAGTACACGTATTCCAAACTTGAAATCGAGCCGCGGATGGCTTAGTGGTTAGCGATTCAGACTGCTGATGGAGGGGCCCTAGGCTCAAACTTAGCCTGGTAGTGTGAATTTCTAACAATCGCTGAGTATCAGACGAGTACGTTAATTGACGGCCCCCGGGTTGGAATCCCCCGGTTAAAGTTCGCAAGCCCCCCCTCTAATTTCTCTCTGTCTTCTACGTGCAAAATCGTACGGTGGCGCCATCTAGTGTGCTCTCTTTCACTTACAAACTATCCTGTCAGAATCGCTGTTTTCGCTCTAACTTCCTTTAGTTTCTGTGCCCTGCCTGGAAGGGAGAGAAACTGAATGAACTTAGAGCACATGTATTTGAAATATGGGAATTTTTTTTGAGTACATATATTTGAAATATATGTACTCAAAAATGAGTACATATATTTCATATTAGAAATACTAGATATACTCACAATTGATTCTCTGCATGTACTCAAAAATGAGTACGTGTCGTTTTCAAAAATGAGACACAATTACTGAGAGCTATTATAAGCCCAGAATGTACTGAAAAACGAGTACATTTTGCTTATTTCTAAGTACCAATTTTTAACAGTGAGGAGTCCACGACATCATCCCTATAGCGACGAGCTTCATGGTTCCTCTTGGAAGTACGTAGAGATCTGTACGTCCACCCGAAGGGCTGCCACCCCAAACCAGCAAGCTACCACCACCGTAAGTGTCCCTTTCACGGTCATAGAGGGTTGGTGGCTTGTTAAACATTCTCTCCAGATCAGCGCACGCCTAAAATCATTTGCATAGCAAATTTGGACTCATCTGTGAAGAGCACTGACCTTCACTGGTTTTCAGTTCAGTTGACTTTAAGTGCTGCCCGGACTCAAGCGTCCCCCCTGTGACAGGAGTAAGGAGCAAGCAGAGTACTGGTCACCGAGCATAAAAGCCTCCTTTGTGAAACCTTGTGCGCACAGTGGAAGCAGATACCACCGTTCCTGTGGCCGAAGCAAGGGAAAATCTCAGCTGTACAGCCGCCTTATTCCTCCGCGCAGTTATTCAGAGATATCGATTACCCAGATTGTTGAGAAATGAAGAAACGCGATGATGACTATTAATTCCTCAAAAGGTTCAGAACCCTTCGACCTTCAACTCTGAGTCTCTTGGAAAGGCAGAAAAAAATTTGAAGGAATAGGTGCCGAAACAGAGCAAGTACCCTGATAGGAAAGATTCTACAGAAAAAGTAAGGAAATATTAGAGTTTGTAGGAGTATGAAATTGTAAACTGCCCTAACATACTTACCTGCGTGCAAGCCAAACCGCACCAGCAGGACGGGGAAAAGGGGCGAAAGGGCAGGGCGAGAGGGGGAACAATTAAAAACAAAATAAAAAAGAACACCGCAAAAAACTACGCCAAAAACACCCAGTTTTTCACTAAATATCCTGAAAAGGACGTTTACGTTTTTCCTACCAATATTGCTCACTGTGTGAGAAAATGCAGTTGCGGACGTAATGGAACCAGAAATTTTCCAAGTTTTAGACAAAGAAAAAAATTTCAGCATTTTCACACCTTTATCTTTTTCTTTACAAACAAAATCTCCATTTTTTAACACCAATACGTAAGGATAGTTCCTTTTTGAAGAGATTGCTTGGGCCCTTAAAAGGGCCTTTTTCATTTTTTCTATCGCCCTTTGTTTTTGGCTTTTTGTGACTTTTTTGTGAATGTTTGTTTCGGCGTAGCAACCTACTTCAAATTAAGGAGGCAATCTCCATCCTTTTTTTATCATCCAGCACCAGTTTCCGAAGGAGCTAAGGTACTGAGTGTACTCACGATGTTGGCTGTCGGTACTGGCTTAGCCAGTCCCTGCGCGAAACTCTGATTGGTACTTTGCGTGCCTGTGCTGTTGCTGGCACGGGGAAATCTACTATTCCCTGGGCCTCTGGGAACCGTTGACCTAGCCCTCGTGGACGATTGACGATACTCCTCCAATCCTACTCGACAATTAAAAATATTTATCGAGCCGGGCATGCCGCCATCTTTTGTAAGGAAGGTCAGCACCTCCCTTGGATCACTAGAGTCATGGCACAGCCTCTCCAGATTTCTTGTCCGGATCACTTGCTTGTCTAACTCTTCAGAGATTTCCTCTATAGACAGCTTAGTGGCGACGCCTTTCAGGATATACTTCCTTCTCTCTAGTCAGGGTTTCTTCGCCTTACTTTCACTTTCCTCTTTCTTTTATGCTGAAGAGTAATCCAGAGCTTCTTAATTAGCTTTCATGTTCTCTTTTCAAGTATTTGTTTTCTTATCTTATCTGTTGCGAGCAGTCTTTTTAAAGCAGCCTCTATTCTTTCATCCAGTAAGGCTTGGATGCTAGAAAATGTTGATACACTGGAAGTTTCAGTTTCCTGAACTTCCGACACTTCTGTGTTAGTGTCGTTATCAGCCATGGTGTTCTGTAAAACTGACTGGTTAAAACAATGAATCATCACGATCGCTAGTTAGTAAGGGTTGCCACATTCCTAAGTGGTTCCATCCCCTGTCTGGGGGGGATAGAAGACATGAGGGCGAGGGCCAAGACGTCCCCCAAGGATGATCAGTGACTGGTTAAGAGATTTTAGATCTTATGTAGAGGATTTTTGGACGGGAGTATCTGACCTCAGGTGTTAAACAACCCTTAGAAGTAGGAAGCTGGGAGATTTAGGCCAGAGTTCCCGACAGGAAAAAAATTAATTGGGTTCTTTTCTGATACAATTTCCAGAACATGTTTCGGTCTTTTAAAGGTCACTGGGTCCTTGATATTATAATTACGGGCCTCCCTGAAAAAGAATTTGGATGCTCCGTAGCTTTTCCGTAGTAACGTCTTGCTGATTCATGCATAGAGTATTGAATAGCATTTAGTTAAATAAGTTTCTAATTTCATGGTGCTACCGTAAAAACTCGTCATTATTCTGAGGGTTCATATTTTGAAATGAGTGATTTTTTTAAAATCTCTTTGTTTGTACAGATACCACAAGACTAAAAAAGCAAGCTTTCCATATATGGAAAGTCTGGTTTAACAGTACTTTATATTTTTGACTCAGGTTTTTTGTTTTTTTAATAATAGGGGCTCAAAGACAGCTAGCTTTTCCTAGAGTCTCTTGAATGTGTTTATTCCGGTGTAGTTTTTTTTATCCATGGTTAAACCAAGGTATTTAATTTCTTTGACCCATGGAATGTTTTCTCCATAGAATTCTGTTTAAAAGTCTGCGTTGCAGTTTCTTGCTTTTTTTGGAGAACAGAATTGCTTGCGTTTTGTCTGTGTTAATTTTAATTTTCCAATCCAGAAAATATTTTTCTAATTTCTACACATGGCTTATCCACAGAAGCAGTACGAGCATTATTGAAATCTCTGAGAGAAACTTGGTAAGGTCCCTTTGTAAGACTTCTGCACTAAGAGGAACATCTGAATTCTCTGAAAGAAGAGTCAAGCCATTCAGCCACTACTGTCCAGCTTTATTCCTCAAAACGGATTGCGCCTTCTTTATCATCAAAAAGGATCTTTTATTTTTGGCGAAATTGAGAGCTAATTTAAAACTTTTAATAGTCGCCAAATAGTTAGGTATAATTCCTGTTTACAGGCAAAAAGAGCAGTAGTAATCGGCGGGTATTAATTTTTCTGGTGTCTATTTCCGTTCCTATTTCTCACATCACATAAATAATTTCTGATTTTTACTGTTGTACGATTCACAGATTTTCAAAATAAGGCTCTTAGTGCTGCAGTAAATTAACTTCGTCTGGCAATATACTTTACGGGCCCTATTGCACAGGTTGTGTTCTCGCTCGAATAGAGTTGGAGAGATGAGAAGAAAACACACACACAGACACACACAAATGTAATGAACGTAGAAAAGATGTGCAACGTGTAAAATAATGTATATTTAAATTCAGTTGTAATAACTACAGCTAACCTGATTAATCTTGCGAACTTGAAGAGGAAAATAGTGTACAAACCACATATAATTATTTCGCAAAAAATACGTATTTTGAAATGACTGAATGAAAAAAATAAGGAGATACTGCAGGTGAAAATTTTCGGGAGTTGTCCGAACACATAGGACCTTCCCCTTGTCTACGTCCTTGTCCACAGGTGACACAGCATCCTGGTGCAATTACAACCACGCATACCTATGATAATTGAAAAAAAAATCCATGTAATTCTTAGTATCCACATCGTTACTCTCTTACTTGTACATTTAGAGGTACTCCTTTTCTAACAAAAACAAACAAGAAAAACCAGTAGGGCATGATACTGAGAAGTTGGTTTGCTTCTCGTCGCATTTCGTCGAAACTGCAGCCCCGTATCACTCGAAGATGTTGCTTTTGGGTTAACATCCTTGTTGAAAGGAGCCAACTGCTACCCTTTGGGAAATACACAGGAAAATCGTCCGTTTTTGTAGCTCTTCAAAGAGATCTTTTGATACACAGGCGACGTATCCCGAGGAAAGACACTGCGACAGTGCAAGCAGAAATTCTTAGCACGCGTCATGCAAAGCAATTAAGAATTGTACGAAATAATTTTTTTCATTGCTCTGCTCTTCAAGTATATGCGATTGCCATTAACAAAAGAAACCTTTTTTTTCTTAAAAAAACAAAACAAAAAAACAAACAAAAAAAACGAGTTTCCTGTTTTCAATTCCTTGACGGTGTTGTGTTTTTAATTTTATTTTGAATGACGTTTGCTGACAACTCGTTACCCGGAGTGTAAGGGATAGCCGTTCCCTTCTTGCAGTACTTTACGAGGAACGACTCACGCATACGACAAACAAGTATGCTGCCTTCAGTCCGAGACCTACTTTTTTTTTTTTTAGTCATCTCCTCTTCTGTGCCTGCCTTTTGTCAGGGTGAAGCTCACTGGTATGTTAAATTCCCTCCTCCTGCTACTTTTCTTTTTTTTTTTTACTGCCTACTTTGCTGAGCTCCATGGATTCCCCTTTTTATGTACCCCGATAAGTTCTCCTCTTGTAATCGAATGGGGTATTCTGTTTGCACTGCATAATCAAGGCTGAATAACTTTTTTTTTTTCCATGTTACAAAATGCCGTTGGTTTTTTAAACTAACCGTTCTGTTAAATTCGGCAGTCTTCATGATACATCAGCGATTTTTTTTTCTTGCGTTTGCGTCGCCGAACCACTCACTAGTTTTTATGGTCATGCACGGATACGAATGTTATAAGGAACTCCATTTTTTTTATCTGTGTGTGTGTATTTTCTTCATTGTTACGAATACGGTGTCTAAATATTTATTGGTGGTGTATTTACGGGGTTCGTACGCCTCGTGGAATTTAATTACTCCTCTTTAAATGAGCCTTTTTCTATTTAAACCCGACTTACTCCTGAAAAAGCTCTTAAATTTAATTGTGACTCTTGGAAAAAAAATTTGACTCCTTGAAATTATTGTACTTTGGACTTTTCCGATGTCTTCCATCATTGCTCATTTAACGAGCGGGAGGCGAACTTTTTTTTTTTTTTGTCTTGAAATTCGTGGTTTCCCTTTATCTGCTGGGAGCTATTTTGAATTCACCTTTCCCAACTGATAAGCACTTGGTCCTCTACTGCTGATTGGATAAACTTTGTCACGTGCTTCAACATAGCTTTGGAGAAGATCCAGACACTCCAAGAGATTCGGATTCTCCGTAGTCACTACGGAAATAAAAAATCTCAGTGAAATAATGTTATTCAACCTAGGTATGTTGTTTAGTTTCAGGTTTTCAAGTTATTAAACATTTTGGGGATTTCTTATTGGATGCTTTTAAAATCATGACATTTCTGCTATGTATTTTGGACGTCTTCGTGCTGTCCGCCAGCTGGAATATTCTAAAGAGCCGGAAATGACTGTTCTAAAGGGGATGAGAATGTTCCGTGATGTTCTTGAATTTCGGATTTTTCTGATCAAGCTAGGTTTTTTTCATTTCTCTTTATGATTATATTATCAGTTTTTTTTTGTTTTTTTTTATCAGGTTCCTCGTTTTCCGTATATTTGGAATTAAAAAAAAAAAGGTGGCTTCATATTTTTTAAGAAAGTTTTTTAATGAAATGCATGTTTTCCTATTTTTAAGCCTCTTTTTTAAAACCAATCGGTAGAGCAAGCATTCCCCGTCCCCTTTTCAAAGCGAAATTAAATTTCTAAATCGACTCTTAAAAATCTGTCGGTGAATTAAATCTGAGCCATTTCTGTGACTTGTAAAATCGTTTTCACGGCAGGGTCAACAATGCACTACCGGTTTTTGATATTTAATTTCGCTTGAAACGTGTTTTCCCATTCTTTAGTCACTTTTTGCTATATCAAGGCGCAGAGCAAGCATTTTTCTTTTGTTTAAAGGGAAATTAATGTTCAAAAACTCTATTGCGGCTCACTGTGCAGAGAAAACGACTTTACGGGAAATGAAAGACTGCGACGTGGAGTCGAAGTTCCGATTTTGAGCTTTAAGGTGGTTCCACCTAAAATCTCTGCCTTATGTTTCCAATGGTAAAACTTCTTTACATTTTTTCTTCGCAATTAATGTATTCCCAAGGATGAAAATTTGCTCATCGATAAAACAAACTTCAAGTTCATGGGATGCTTAATACTTGCTAAAACATAACCATAATTAAGCAATCCAACATTTGTTTGTCTACTGATGTCATCAATGTACAGGTTGCGCCATCTGTTAACACTACTCAAAGACAAATGATTGATTTGTAATATAATTATGGTTATGGTTTAGCAAGTATGAAGTATCCCATGCTTTAACTTAAAGTTAGTTTTATCGATGTGCAAATTTTCATCCTTGGGAATACATTAATTGCGAAGAAAATATGTACAGAAGTTTTACCATTGGAAACATAAAGCAGAGATTTTAGGTGGGACCACCTTAATTATTTTATAAACGAAAAGGGGATATACTTGCACTTTCCGTCTGCTGATATACCAAAAAGTGACTTAAGTAATGGTAATGAATGCAGTTCATGCCATTGTCGACTCCTGGAAAACTTAAAAACTCTTTTATACAGACATCCAAAAATCAATAGAAATCTTGTATTTATTGCATGCTTTTAGAAAAAAAATTCTTAAGCTTGTCTTCGTAAAAATCAATCTTAAATTTTTTATACGAGTGCAACAGCCAATCTTACGCGGGATTCATTAATCATCACTTCAGTTGTTCTCCCTGAATTACACACTGAAAGCCCAATTTATTAATACACACTGCACCCATTCATATACCTACCTTACCATACCACAGTAATGGAGCCAGCAGAAACCCCCATGCTTACGCATCATCAAACCCCCATTTTTACTCATCATCACAGTCATGGTCAGACACCCATGTACTGGATAGCCTGTCAATGATTGTGATGATGAGTAAGCATGGTGACCTGATCGAGTTCGATCAGCGGCAGATGATCGGCGCGAAGAAGATTCTTCTCCATTTCTGCAACTGTAGAGCGTCAGGGGTTTTTCTCCATTTCTGCAACTGTAGAGCGTCAGGGATCTCCACGTGCGACCGTCGCAAGTGTGTACCAGGACTTCATAAAAACTGTCAAAACTTACAGCCGCCTAGAAAGTGTGGCCATGACGTTCAAGGTGAACGCCACCACACCCATAGCGAAGCTTCGGAACAGATGGCCGCCACATTGGAGATTATAACATCGGCATTGAGCAAGAGGGCATCAACGAAGGCTTTTGCAAAGACCATTCGACGTAGGACTGTGCTGCGGCGGTCGACGCCAATATCGAATACCCTTGTTAATAATACGTCACAGGATTGTGGAAGCTTGGTCCCACAAATCGATGTTCCTTCTGCAACATTCCAACGGGAGGGTAAGTGTATGAAATTTGGATTTTTAATTTTTTTTAAGTGAAGATGAGATTATTTCAGTTAGAGCAAAGATGTGATAAAAAAATATGATATATAGGTGATGCGAAAGGCTAAACTTTGCCGCGTTTTTGTATTCCCTTTATTTCTCAAATTTCCCGCTAAAAGCCCGTGTATGTTGCAACCCTGGATCATAGATTTTAGCTAGTAAGCTTTAACCATAA
Source organism: Macrothele yani (assembly GCA_039090855.1). NCBI lineage: Eukaryota > Metazoa > Arthropoda > Arachnida > Araneae > Macrothelidae > Macrothele > Macrothele yani. The sequence continues at coordinate 1,205,466 of CM077022.1, read as the reverse complement.
ACGCCGGCACAAAAATCCGTAATCTTTTACTGGCGTAAAAACAACAAACTGACACTACCAGCTTTCGCGCACCAACCGTTGGCTTAATCAAGGCAGACCAGCATTTATCACTTTTGTTGTAAACGCTGGTCTGCTCCTTGTTTATTATTTATCTGATTTAATAACCATTTTGAATATCTTGTAAATTAAAATCGTGTTCCCTTTTCTTAGTGCTTTTGCGAAATATGGAGACGGACCCCTTTCCACTAGTTTTCTGTCTTCCACGTTAATGAGTCAGGCCACTGTCTTTCTTTCGAACATTATTGTTAGCAGTTCTCGTGCATTAGCTGCTCGTGAAATCCGTTTGGATCATTTTATTGAATCGGAAATGGTTTTGCAGCATTGTTGGGACTCCTCACGACTCATCTCCTTTTTCAGTAGGATGTAACGAAGGGGTGTAAAGAGGGATCAAGTGGACAAGGAGGCAATAAAAGTAGCCCGCGTTTTTCGGAGGGTAAGAATAAAAGAGAGGGAGTTTGGAAGAGGTTGGGATAAGATTTTCTCTGTGCGAGGGAGAGTGTTTTCGGCCTCTGCGAACGAAAAAGGGTAAGGAGGGAAAATAAGAGATTTAAAATGTTCGATACCGAAAAGTGAGGCCAAAACAGAAATTAAATTTGGAAGTCGAAACTTGGCAGCGGAGGTAACCAAGCAAAAAGCCTGATAGATAAGCAGGATACAGTCGACGTGTTAATATTTTAGAGAAACTTAGAGAAGTCAGGACAAAGTTCCCCGGAAGTGACTTTCCCCATACTTATCACGGAATAAATCTACTCTTCTCTACAAAAGAGCGAGTTTCCACTTGAGCTGGTACTTTGTTTTCATCATCTAGGAAATATATAATTGAAACTCCGGAACTTCTAAATTTCTTATAAGCAAAGGTGAAACGAACCCTTGAGACAGGGCACTGTGAGAGACATAGTAAACAACCCTGTAGCAATGTTTTTGACTGCATGTTTCGAGACTGTTATTATTAAGGTGAAAATTATTTTTGAACCTAACAGCACTTGAAATGAAAGAACAAAAAATAAATCTTAAATTTTAGGTTTATTTTACGAATTTCCAGCTGTATGTGCTGCTGTGGGAAAATTTTAATGCTTTAAAATCTCCTTACGAGGAAGTCATTCTCATGACGCTACGCGTTTTCCTTTAAATGAGAAAAGTCTACAGGTTCAATTATTCGATTCAAGTGTTTACAGTTCTTTTTTTTGGGGGGGGGTTAAAATACTCCAGGGATCATCAAGGACTATGTATGCATGAGGAGTCTTATTTGGGGAACCTGGTAGACGGAATTGCTAGGGCAGGCGTATGACTCATGTCTCATCCTGGCGCAACTCATACGAATTATCCAGAAGGCTACTGCAGAGGTTACATGATCATTGCAATTAACGCTACGCCAAGTAAAGTATGCTTCCTGAAAAACAAGTAAAAATATCAACGGCATTTGGTCTATGCTTTTCCTTAAGCATTGTTTTTTTCAATTCATAGCAGATCCGTGCCAGCGAATCACAGGAGTCGAGCTTCTAATCCTGACGTTCTCATTTCCGCAAGAAGCAGTTGATTTTCCCCCACTATATCCAAGCTTTTGCCCAAATCCCCTACTTTCTGCTGTAGTGTTTTTAATTATTTGATGAAGATCTTTAAGTGATTAACTAAATAATCGATGATCCTAGATATAACATCGGTGAAAATATATCACACTTCTGAAATGAGCAATAAAGGCCATCAGGTTGAAAGAATCAGGATTCAGTGCAACATAAACTTGTTCTTTATTTTCCACTCACTGTAAGTTCAGATCATCAATACAATATACACTAATCGTCACGTTGTAATTTATCGACTGACACTAACACTAAATAGCTTTTGTACCATTATGCAATTTTCAACCATACATCAACAAAACGTATTCGTCAATTCACAGATATCCAAGAAGCATCAATCTCTTTAGCTATATCAAATCTCCACACTATTCACACTTAACGTCGTCTGTTTATTTTTAGTCTGACTCACTGTCAGCATTGCCAAAATGTACTAGCTGTTCGGGTAAGGAATGCACCGTTCAGTGAGAATGGCACATTCCTTCCCCGAGGAAGGAATGTGCCGTTCAGCTGTTCCAGGAAGTAAATGTATAAGCCCTTCGGGGAAATAATGTGCCGTTCAGCTGTTCCAGGAAGTAAATGTATAAGCCCTTCGGGGAAGTAATGTGCCGTTCAGCTGTTCCAGGAAGTAAATGTATAAGCCCTTCGGGGAAGTAATGTGCCGTTCCGTCACACTGCTCCTGCCTCAAGCTATCGCCGCTACCAACTGCTTCTCCCACATATTTGCTATTCAATCCCGACCCATCGCTACAGAAGCCCTTCTCACAAGAGATCTTCATTTCAAGATACGTAACCACCAACGTCGTCTAAAACCCACTCTTTCTTCTTACTACCATTCCCTCTCATTTTCACCAAACAACTTAAATTCTCCGATGCAAATGTATTACAGCATCACCCAGGGCTGTAGCCAGAAAGAATTTTCGGTGGTGCGGAGTCCTGAATTTGAAAATTGATTTTCACTGCACGTTATACGTAAGTTGAATTGTGTCGCATTTTATTTGCACACGAAATCCTTCTATTTAATACTCCCCATTTTTCAAATACTGACTTACATGCTTATACTGTTACAAAAATTTATAAAACTCATAAAACAATTATTTTATTTTTGTGGCATTTTAAACATTTCGGGGAGGGTTTAGAACCTCAAAACTGTCTTGGCATCACCCGTCTCAAACAAAGTGCTATCTATTCGTAGGAATTGCCTTGCCATAAAAAAACATGGACACCGGAAGCCCCTAGGAACGCCATCGCTTTTTTTGAGTTATATATATATATATATATATATAATCACTGAACTGGGAAAACAAAGGGATAAAGATTAATGGAGATTATCTAACCCACCTTCGTTTTGCTGATGACGTAGTCATTTTTGCAACTACCCCATCAGAGCTGCAGAGTATGATCCAGGAACTTGCTGACAAGAGTAAAGAAGTGGGATTAAAAATGAACTTTCAGAAGACAAAAGTGATGTTCAATGCTTTTACAAGAAATGAAGATTTATCGATTGATGGAGAAAAGCTGGAGATAACAGACACGTACGTTTATCTTGGACAGCAGATATCAAGTGAGGGTCACATTGATGAAGAAATTAATCGGCGTATAAAACTTGCCTGGAGAGCTTTTGGAAGAAACAGCATAATTTTCAAGAGCAATATGCCATTATGTCTTAAAAGAAAAGTGTTTGATCAATGCATCCTTCCAGTGCTTACGTATGGTGCAGAGACGTGGACCTTAACTAAAAGAGACATACAAAGGCTGCAGACAACTCAAAGAAGCATGGAGAGGTGCATACTTGGTGTAACCAGGAGAGATAAGAAGAGGAACTCGTGGATCCGAAAAATGACAAGAGTGGAAGACATCATGATCAGAGTTAAATCCCTGAAATGGCAATGGGCTGGACATACTGCCAGAAGGACAGATCATCGATGGACAGCCGAAATTTTAGATTGGATTCCAAGGGACAGGAAAAGACCCAGAAGAAGACCACATGGGAGATGGGTGGATGAAATTCGAAAGTATGCAGGGGTGACATGGAGGAGACTGGCACAAGACAGACCGTTGTGGAGGAAACTTGGGGAGACCTTCGTCCAGCAGTGGATTGATAATGGTTGACAATGATGATGATATATACTTAAGAGCAAAACTGAAGACTAAGGAAAAAATTTTAGAATTTAAAACGAAGGGTGTAAAATAACCTGAAAATCAAAACGCGCTACGCAGCAGTTTTGAAAATTCAGAATTCACATTCTATAAAGATACCTAAGCAAAAAAATACATATATAATTTTGACTCACACCTAGTACAACATAGAAAAGGTTATGTATCTACCTGTGTGAGTAAAAGGAGAAAAGAAAAAAATAAAATAAAACAACTGAATGTAGAAGGTGTCGAGAATACTGAGCCTTGGCTTTATCAAGGACCAGCAAAAACTCTGCATTTTCTCACTTCCACAAAGACCTAGTTGGAAATGGGTTTCTGCAAGGCCATAGATGCAAGTAACATTCCCACCTAAAATAGTTTAAAAAATATATATATAAGTCATGTCCTCCGTAGAGTAGCATGACCTAGCACTAGTTAACAATTTCGCTTGCATCCATTAACCTTCATGGCCCGACCCATGCTCTTCATCTGTTACTATTAAACAGAGAGAAGAAGATTAAAGAGAACTCAAGCTGTGAGAGTGACATAATAAATAGAAATGATTTTCAGCTATAACGAAATTCCAAGTTCGTTTGAGAGAGAATTTAAACCTGAAAAACAAATTTTACATTGCAATTAAAAAAGGAAATGTTAATTTATAACGAACAGATTTTTGAAAGAAAACTTGAGTCTAAAACCCCCTACTCTACAACTTATGACAGCACGAAAACGAGAATAAGTTAAAGATAATAATTAACTAAAGAAAACTTTGTGAAAGTTATATACCTTAAACAGTTAGTTGCAATATGTACAAAGTATTTCAGCAGTGCTTTAAGTGCATAATTAATTAGTTATTAAGAACTTAACTACTTTGAAAAAACAGCGCATAGACAGCGCATAGAAAAGGAACAAGCTTGGCCATCTTCTGTTCCTAGGTACCACAAAAGACGCTCAAAGTTACAAAGAAAAGTAAGAGTTAAAACCCGCATAAATGTTAACAGACAAACCAATGCTTAAAAGCTGAAAAGCTAAAAAACGACAGAGAAAAGGTACATGAAGTACAAACATTGAACTTATAAAACCTAGAACCCAAAAACAAGGAAGAGAGCTTACCTCTTGTGTTACAAAAACTTTTCTCCTCACAAGAGGAGAACATGGCTGACCTCTTCCGCCACTCCCTAGACGCTGGGGGGCAGTGAGGGTGGGGCTGATGGCCTCCTCATACAGCAAGAAACCAACGCGCGGAGATTTTAACCAGAGAAAAAAATATAAACTTAAGACTGTGGAACTGTATGATCAGAATGAGCAGAATTAACTCTCCAGAATACATGAGAAATATTATAAAATACACGAGCAGTTTATTTAATAATCTTTGCATGTATTAAATCACCTTAGTGAGCTTCTATAGATTAATCAGAATCTTATTAATTTTAATGTTGGTTTTACTATTTTTAGTATAGCTATCCTAGTGATGAATAACTAGTTTACTTTTTTATTTGTTTTTATTTTCTTTTATAAACAGATTTTTAAGCTTTTTTTGTGATTTTGTTTATATTATTTAATTTTTTTGTTTTAATAGGACCGTCATATCCATAGCACTAAGGTTCCTTTAGGTAGTTAATAGGCATCCTCTAGCCAACTTCCTTACGGCTTTGATTGGTCAGAATCATATTATTAACTGTGTAGAAAATTAAAGCAGATCTGCCAACCTTACTCTATTATTCAGAATAATTTATCTTAAAGTTCTTTTGATGAAAGAAGAAGGAATTTCGTTCTCTAGAAAACTTTCTAATAGTATATTAATGTGGTAATTGAAGTCCAAATTGTTGCTGCAAATTCTTGAAATTCTTAGGACCTGAGAAATTAGTACATTCTCAATTACTTTGGTTGAAATGTTATTATTCCAGTGTAGATATTTAATTACTTTGAAAGGAAAATTAACTCTTTTATCAAAGAGGCTAATAGATGGGTTACCTCTGTTGAGCTTAATGCTTAAGTCTAGGAACTCAAGTTCCTGATTACTGTGGTTGGTTTTACATAAGTTAAGAGAGCTAGGATAGATATTATCAAAATCACTCTCTATAACTTCGGAATTATTGATACACAGCAGATCATCAATATATCTAAAAGTTGTAACTTTGAGCGTCTTTTGTGGTACCTAGGAACAGAAGATGGCCAAGCTTGTTCCTTTTCTATGCGCTGTCTATGCGCTGTTTTTTCAAAGTAGTTAAGTTCTTAATAACTAATTAATTATGCACTTAAAGCACTGCTGAAATACTTTGTACATATTGCAACTAACTGTTTAAGGTATATAACTTTCACAAAGTTTTCTTTAGTTAATTATTATCTTTAACTTATTCTCGTTTTCGTGCTGTCATAAGTTGTAGAGTAGGGGGTTTTAGACTCAAGTTTTCTTTCAAAAATCTGTTCGTTATAAATTAACATTTCCTTTTTTAATTGCAATGTAAAATTTGTTTTTCAGGTTTAAATTCTCTCTCAAACGAACTTGGAATTTCGTTATAGCTGAAAATCATTTCTATTTATTATGTCACTCTCACAGCTTGAGTTCTCTTTAATCTTCTTCTCTCTGTTTAATAGTAACAGATGAAGAGCATGGGTCGGGCCATGAAGGTTAATGGATGCAAGCGAAATTGTTAACTAGTGCTAGGTCATGCTACTCTACGGAGGACATGACTTATATATATATTTTTTAAACTATTTTAGGTGGGAATGTTACTTGCATCTATGGCCTTGCAGAAACCCATTTCCAACTAGGTCTTTGTGGAAGTGAGAAAATGCAGAGTTTTTGCTGGTCCTTGATAAAGCCAAGGCTCAGTATTCTCGACACCTTCTACATTCAGTTGTTTTATTTTATTTTTTTATCTTTTCTCCTTTTACTCACACAGGTAGATACATAACCTTTTCTATGTTGTATTAGGTGTGAGTCAAAATTATATATGTATTTTTTTGCTTAGGTATCTTTATAGAATATATATATATATATATATTCACGGTGGAGTCACATTATTGTGGCAGCATTTCTGAAACAACGCAATTTGTGAACTGATCGCGTGCCGCTGTGGTTAAAGTGTATCGTGACTGGAGAAATCCCACCATTGCGAATAAGCGACGTGGAAATTGCGGAGCACCACGTGCCACTGATGTGAGAGGTGAACGTCGACTTCGAAGATGCGTAAGGCCTATCGATACGCTACAGTGGAGCAACTCACTGGCCGAATGAACCAGGAGGCTATCGGAAGTGTGTCTAAAACGACAGTTCAGCGAACCCTGCTGCGTGTATGGGGCTCCGATGCAGACCGATGGTCACTCACCCTATGCTAACGAAGGCGCATCGGCAGAAAAGGCTTACATTTGCACGGCAGTATCGGAATTGTTCCTCCGCTGATTGGCAAAGGATTGCCTTCTCCGATGAGTCACGTTTTCTGCTTCATCGAACGGATGGACGTTGGCGTATAAGACGAGAAACATCGGATAACAAACATACTTCAACAATTGTTGGAAGAACACAAGCTGGTGGGGGCAGCGTTATGGTGTGGGGAATGTTTTCGTGTCATTCTTTTGGGCCACTTATACCTGTGGAAGGCACTATGGACCGAATTCGTTATGAATCCCTCCTTGCAGACCACGTACACCCACACATGCTGATTGTCTTCCCTAGGGCGGATGGGATCTTCCAGCACGACAATGCGACGTGTCACACAGCTATAAATGTCCGATAGTGTATTATCGCTCGGGTTCCTAATTGGGTTCACCCGGCGTAATATTGGGAGCCAAGGGGGTGTCGAGTGGATTGTGATTCTGCGATTCCCTGATTTAGGGCTGACCCAGCTTCGGAATCCACTGACGGGGCGTTGTGTTTTACACAGCAGATTTTCCTTTGGGAGTCAAAGTGTCCGCTGTGTGCCGCAATATTTTTGTGAACGTCTGATTTAAAATAAAAAGCATAAGTGAAGTGATTTTCTAAGTTCCGGTTCCAAAAGATATATATATTCTCCAAATAATCTAGGGTTGAGCACACATATTGTAGTTAACGATACACTCATCATGGAACTGAGACAAAATTAACAACAAAAACAATTTATTGGTTATGATTTGGCATGATAATAAATATACGCTCATGATACTAGCAAAAATGATTTAAGACTCTCTGACAGGAACCTGTACTAAATTACTTATTTGCGCATAAAATTATTTACTCTAACGGAAGACTCGTATGGACTGATCCGATAAACAAGGTATGAGGGGACACCAAAAAAAGAATAGGATGGATTTCCTACCGTAACCTCCGAATCTGGCCTAGATATCGCGCTGCTGACCACTCCTGAGCCGGGAGAATTCTCGTTAGCCAAACACTGTTATCGTTGTTCCTCCACATAGGGTACTGGTCTGCGATGTCTGCCCCGGTCCGTCAAACTTGGTGCGGGACCTCGTCATCCTTTGCCGGGTTCCTTTCCGTAGCACCTCGGTTTGGATCCTCCATCCATGTCGGGACACGGTACGTAGTTACGGATGTCCTGCTGCAATATTTGGCAGCGATTAAGCTGCCAGTCTCTGATACATCATGGCTGTGTCCACGTTTTGGACCACCAAAAAAACCCCAAGTGACAAGTCACCAGTAATAAAAAAAAAGTGCAAGTCAAGCACCTCGACTTAGAAGAACAAGTGAAAAGATGAAAGTGACGAAGTTCTTCTCTTCCCTTGTTAAATTTTTCGACGACCCCCAAGAAGACCCACACTACCTCAAAATATCCCATCATCCAATCACTAGCTGGCAAACGCAAGCCTCCCTGAATTAAATTCCCCAGCGTAAATCTTACTGGTCGGAAAATTAACATTTTGATCTTCCATTCGTTAGGGGGTCAAGATTCCTACCCGTTCCAGTGAAATTCTGAGAACCCCTGAAGTTACGTTTGCCGCTTGATACAACCACCGGCCATAAATCCTCACCCCAATTAAACTGTTAGCTCTGGTTCCAACAAGTCTACTGTCGGGCCAACACGCATTGTGGATGCTATAGACGGTGGACACTTCTATTGCCCCCAATAAAACATACTACAAAGCCAGCTCGCCGATGGCTGTCGCCAGCGTTTATTCCTTACAGTGTCGGTCTGTCCTGTGCCGCCTTGTGCTGGGAGAGGGGGGACGGAGAGGACAAAAAAAGAAAAGATTCACCCGAAAGTATATGGCAAAATAAAACGTACTCCTTCTTCAAAAAAATACATGGATTAATAAAAATGAATAAATAAATAAATAAATAAATAAATAAATGAATAAATAAATAAATAAATTAGGGAATGGGTTTTCGACCTAAATGTGCAGCGCTCAGTTTGGGCGCTGTCACAAGTGGTTGGAAGAACACGATGAATACTTCAAAGTACTTCCCTGGCCCTCTAATTCTCTGATCTTAAAACCCAATTGAGCATCTGTGGGACCACCTCGATAGTGTTGTTCGCTCTATGGATCCTCCACTAAGCACGCTCCAGCAGCTGTCGGATGCACTGCAGTCAGCATGGCTCCACATACCTACGAACACCGTCCAGCACCTTATTGAGTCACTCCCAGCCCGTCAAGCTGCTGTCCGCGTTGCACACGGCGGTTACTCTGGATATTAGCTGGTGGTCACAATAATGTGACTCGACCGTGTATATACAGTATAATTAAATTCATCCCTCTATATATGTCCTTGGTTACATTGATAGTTAATTTGATTACATGGGTGAAATTAGGGGAAGAGGGTTGAAGTGCATGAAATCAGCCGAAAGGGACGGAGCTTAAATTCGAAAGTCGAGGGGGAAGGCGTTGCATGAAAAACAATGTTTGGCTCAACTCAGTGATGTAGTTCAAAGAACACATACACGTTTTTGAGGGGTTAGCAATAAGGTCAGCTGGCCCAAAACAGAGCGGCCCTGACTGGGCTGTTCCACAGCTTCATCTTCAGTCACCAACATTTTGAGTCATTGGTTGGCAAAATCCTGGTATTAATTGCCGCACTTGAAATGCGTCGGCGGGGCTGTATATTATAAAAGCGTGATTTGACGTTAGAAAAACAAAATAAGAGGCAGGTGGTACATTATTTCTTGTCAAAATATTTTTCTCTTTTGATGTCATAACTCACGCGTGAATGTGCTAGATCTCTAAATCTTCACATTGTGAGAACCTTGAACACACTCCGAGCAAACGATAAGCTAATTTCGACGACCTTGACTCGCATGACTGCGGATTGACCACTTATCTCATTTGCTTAGAAGCAAATCTTCGTCCACGCCTTCGTATCCTCACTACGTGTCAACACTTCCACCCAGAAACGAACAATATGGTATCAAGTGTCAAGCTAGTTTGAAGGATTTTTTTTTCTTCACGGAAGAAACAGTGTTCAGAGATGAAATTCACGAGCATTTAATTTGACACAATAGCAGACATTCCAGTTGTCGAAGGGTAGCGTGCTGTTTATTCGCCGAGTTGCTGTTTTTTAATGAATTGCGAGCAGTTTTTTGTTTGTGTGTGTGTTTAATCGAACAAGTCCATTACGAGCTAGTGCGAACTGGCCATATAACAGAGGACCAGTTGAAGGCCATTTCGCAATATTATTTAAATAAAATTAAAATTAATTATCGTATTGTAGAATATGTCTAATACAATTTCGGATAAACTTTGATTTTGTAAAATGAAACTCATGTCTTTCAAATAGGATTGATAGATATTGTAGCCTTTAAAAAGACCGCTGTTCCACAGCTGACACCAAATAGTTACATAAATCTTTTTCTGGCCCCAAATAATACGCCGCAGAAATAATTGCATCTAATCACACGCCAGGATTTGGTTTCCAGTGAAACCACTCATAACTAGATCAAGGGCCGAAAAGCACTAGTAGTCGAAGTCAACTTAAGAAATAAACTATTATAAACAATTGCGTGCGGGAAGCGACCGTGCGCCAAGCGACCCTGTGGAAAATCGTGCGCGAAGCGACCCTGTTATATTCGATCGTGGACGAAGCAACCCTGCTAATCGAATCATTTTACTTATATATATATATATATATACTTAAGAGCAAAACTGAAGACTAAGGAAAAACTTTAGAATTTAAAACGAAAGTTGCAAAATAACCTGAAGATCACACAAATCGTTGTCAAATTATTTATTTACATCTAATTAATTAATTACTTACATCAAGTTTTTTATACTAAATACAAGTTTTCAATATCATTTTACATATACACAGTGTGGCAAACAATTTTTAAGACTGGGTCTGTAAAATGAAATAGAAACAAGAAATTATAATTTGTTTTGGTTTATTATTCAAAATAAGTCCCTCCGGCTTTTTTTTTTTTTTGATTGGAGGTTTAACGACCATCGTGAGCAACTCAATGGGCTATAAGCAGTCGCCCGTCCCTAATTTAGAGTCACTGGTTCCAGGGAAGGGAGAGAGCCAGTGCGACAAACACAACATCCATGCCTCACCGGGATTCGAACCCGGACCCCGTTCGGACGAATGAACAGAGACCATCGCCTAGACCACTGCGCCACCGGGGCGGCCCTCCGGCTTCAATACACTTGTTACAGCGATTTGATAATGATTCGAATGCCTGTTCCAGTTCACTTTGCGGAATTGCCTCCGAAGCACACGTTGAAGCTGTTTGTATGGTCGAAATATCATCAAAATAACACCCTTTTAACGTTATTTTAAGTTTGGGGAATAAAGAAAAGTCGCAGGGTGCTAAATCAGGCGAATACGGTGGATGATTCAACACACAGACGTTATTTTTCGCCAAAAATCTACGAACAAGAAGTGAGGTGTGACTGGGTGCATTATCGTGCAACAAACACCAACTGTTTTCACCCCGATATTCTGGACGAATGCTACGAATTCTGCCCATCAAACGCCTCAAAACATTTAAATAAAACTCACCAGTAATTGTTTGTCCACTTGGAACAAATTCTTTGTGCATAATACCCTTACTATCGAAGAATGTAATGAGCATTGTTTTGATTTTCGATGGAACTTTTCTTGTTTTTTTGGCTTGTGGTGAGTTTTTTTATTTCCATTCCACACTTTGTTTTAGGATCATATTGAAAACACCATGTTTCATCACCTGTAACAATCGATTTTAAGAAGTTTGAATCATTTTCAGCGGCTGAAATGATGTCTCTGCAATGTGCACTTCTCCTTGATTTTTGTTCATTGGTTAACGTGTGTGGAACAAATTTAGCACAGACTTTTGTTTTGCCCAAATCTTCATGCAGAATGGTTCGAATCGTTTCTTTGTTGATGTTGAAAGACTCTTCCATCATTCTTAGTGACGCACATCGATTGTTTGCCACGAAATCGCGCACTTTTTCAATAATCTCAGGTGTCCTAGATGAACTTGGTCTTCCGGTATGCTCATCATCTTTTGGCGTATCTCTTCCGTCCAAAAACGTTTGTGCCACAGGAAAACATTTGATGTACTTAAACAAAACTCACCGTGAACTTGTTTCATCATTTGGTACGTTTCCGAGGCACTTTTACCAAGTTTTGCGTTAAATTTAATAACAGCCCTTTGTTCCATCTTAATAATTCAACATGAAAAGAAATTTTACTTCTCTAATGAACGGCCGTTTCGTTTGAGTTACTTTAACAACTGCGCTGTACTTTTGGCAGAAAGCAAGCAGATGGTCAAGGTTTATAACGCATGCGCGATTACACTGGTGGCGCCACCGTAGGCTAAAATCTAGCGCCAGTCTTGAAAATTCTTTGACGCACTGTGTATGTACACAAATCGTAGTCAAATTATTTGCATCATTAATTAAGTACCTACATCTGAATTTTGTAACTTTTGCCCTTAGTCCAACTTGGTAACACAGCTTAATGCTTTCAGTGCATTTTTTAAGAACTTTAGAATTTCCAAATTCCCCCATGATATTGCGAATGCGTTCGTCTACTTGTATATGCATTTTCTTCCTTTTTGGACCAAGTTCTCCTAATTCTTTTAATTGTTGTGTGTGCATCACACGTCGAATTTGGAATTTCTAAAGACATTAAAAAATGCCTGAAAGCATTAAGCTATGTTACCAAGTTATACTAAGGACAAAAGCTACAACTACCTTTACACCTTTAGATATATTGACGATCTGCTGTGTATAAATAATTCAGAAGTTATAGAAAGGGATTTTGATAATATCTATCCTAGCTCTCTTAACTTATGTAAAACCAACTACAGTAATCAGGAACTAGAGTTCCTAGACTTAAGCATTAAACTTAACAGAGGTAACCCATCCATTAGCCTCTTTGATAAAAGAGTTAATTTTCCTTTCAAAGTAATTAAATATCTACACTGGAATAATAACATATCAACCAAAGTAATTGAGAATGTACTAATTTCTCAGGTGCTTAGAATTTCAAGAATTTGCAGCAACAATTTGGACTTCAATTACCACATTAATATACTATTAGACAGTTTTCTAGAAAACAAAACTCCTACTTCTTTCATCAAAAGAACTTTAAGAAAAATTATTCTGAATAATAGAGTAAGGTTGGCAGATCTGCTTTAATTTTCTACACAGTTAATAATATGATTCTGACCAATGAAAGCCTTTTTTGGAAGTTGGTCTAGAGGATGCATATTAACTACAAAAAAGAACCTTAGTGCTATGGATAAGAAGGTCCTATTAAAAATTAAAAATTAAATAATGTAGACAAAATCACAAAAAAATTAAAAATATGTTTATAAAAGAAAATAAAAGTAAATATAAAAGAAAACTAGTTATTCAGTTACTAGACTAGCTATACTAAAAATAGTAAAACTAACATTAAAATTAATAGGATTCTGAATAGTCTATAGAAGCTCACCAAGGTGATTAAATACATGCAAAGGTTATTAAATACACTACGTGTGTATTTGATAATATTTCTCATGTATTCTGGAGAGTTAATTCTGCTCTTTCTGATCAAACAGGTCCACATTCTTAATTATATTTTTCTCTAGTTAAAATCTCCGCGAGTAGGATTTTTTTCAGTGTGTGGAGGCCTTCAGCCCCACCCACACTACCCCCAGCGACTAGGGAGTGGCAGGGGTGAATGAAAGTTTGGGGTAAAAGGTCGGCCATGTTTCTTCAAGAGTGGAAGAAGTAAAGTTGCATAAGAGGTAAGCACTCTTCTTTGTCTTTAGGTTTTGGGTTTTCCAAGTTCAAAGTTTGAACTTTTTAAACATTTTTTCTAATTTTTGCTTTAGGCATTTAGGCACTAGCAAGTATATTAACTTTTTTTGCGGATTTTAACTCTCTCTTTTCTTGGTAACTTTGCGCGTTTTTTAGGGCTCTTAGGCTAAGCAGCTGGCCGTTTTTTTGTTCTTGTAGTCAATGATGTGTTTTCAATGTCGTTATGATCCTAATAACTACTTAATTATGTACTTAAAGCACTTCTGAAATACTTTGTACATATTGCAACTAACTGTTTATGTCATATAACCTTCACAAAGCATTTCTTTAGTTTATTATTGTCTTTATTTTATTCTCATTTTTGAGTTGTCAGAAGTTGTGGAGTAGGGGGTTTTGTAATCCAGTTTTCTTTCAGGAATCTGTGCTTTAGAAAAAAATTAATATTTCCTTTTTTTATTGCAAAGTTTAAGAATTTGTAGCACTTTAGTATTGCTATTCAGGTGTAAAATTCTCTCTTAGGCGACTAGGTAACTTGGCAATGTGTTATTGCTTAACATTAATTCTGATTCATTAAGTCACTCTTACAACTTGAGTTTTCTATAATTATATTCTTTCTGTTTATTAGTAACAGATGAAGAGCATGGGTTGGGCCAGGAAAGTTATAGATGCATGCTAAAATGTTAACTAAAGCTTCGTCATACAACTCTGTGGAGGTTATGACATATATATATATTTTAAAATTTTTTGGTGGGCTTATTACTTGCATCTATGGCTTTGCAGAAACCCATTTCCAAATAGGTCTTTGTGGAAGTGAGAAAATGCAGAGTTTTGCTGGTCCTTGATAAAGCCAAGGCTCGGTATTCTCGACACTTTCTACATTCTGTTTTTCTATTATTTTTTTCTCTTTTTACTCACACCGGTCAATATATAACCTTTTCTATGTTGTACTTGGTGTGAGTCAAATTTTTTTTTTGCTTCAGTCTCTTAATAGAATGTGAATTCTCAATTTTCATAACTGCTGCGTTGTGCGTTTTGATCTTCGGGTTTTTTTGCAACTTTCGTTTTAAATTCTTGAGTGTTTTTCTTATGTTTTCGGCTCTGCTCTTAAGTATATATATATATACAGTGGTGGAAATGGGAATTTTTCGCTGCCGGAACGCAACGTACAACTTGTAGTGTTGTCGTCAAAAAGGCTTAACGCAGTTTCGACGGGTTTTGGCGACAATTCTACAACGGTACAAGTGAATGCATTAAAAATTCAATATTCGCAAACACATTTGCTGTACACATAAAACCATATAAGGAAATTTCGTTATTAAACTTTAAAATGAAATAGTCACATTTAGCTAAAGTCAGAGCTGTTTTCTTTATTTAGAAGCACGTTTCTTATGAGAAAGACCACGCGAATGTGTGCCGGTATAATTAAAGATATCACCCTTTTTGGAGGTGTCCTCAAATAACAAACATCGGAGAAAAAACGTCAGTTCGTACTTGAGGCAGAGTAACTATTGCTGTATATGGGGTGGCAAAGTAAAGAAATTCGGCTTTGTCTGAAATATCCATTTATTTAGCTGCAATATCTATTATAACTTCGATTTGAAGAAAAAAAATCATTTCCTAAAATAATCTCCAAAGTTTTTGTTTCAACAAGTCTTGCAACTTTTTTTCACGTTCTCTGCAAGCCAAAAAATCTACATTTCTCCTTCCGTCACTCAACCATTTCCGTACGTACGGCTCGGGATTGAAGATCTTTGAAGGAGGTCCGTTTATTTTTATGAACATCAGGTTGCTGACGTGTGTAACGTTTAAAGCGTTTCTTAAATCAGTTATTATCAAATTCATGGCGCTAAAACCTCTTTCACACTCAGCTGTTGATATAGCAACCGCAGCAACAGATTTTAATAAGACTTTTAAATGATGTGAAACGTTTTTGGTTGCCTTGAAATGTCTGAACTCTTCAATGATTTTCCTTTCTTCCTCCAATCCGAATATTCGGCATAAACTTAGAACCTCTCCTTCTCCATATAAAATATCTATGTCGGTTGGCCATACAAAACCTGAAGTTGTTTTACAATGTCCTCGCTGCTGAATAATATGGCAGATAAATTGTTGGCAACACTCCGAAAAAACTGAACACGGTTTATTTTCCCGTCAGATTTATATCCCCTTGAATGTAAGTCCACCCCTTTGAACACCAGATTTTTTACGGCATCTGATGCTACTAAATAAAACTCGTCAAAACCACTATCAGCTAAACCTTGGAAAACTTTCACTGTAAGGGAAATATGCGAATGCGCTTCTGGTAACGATACAGAATTTCCTTGAAGACGCAGTGACAATGAACTAAGTTCCTTTAAGGCGGTTTTCATTAGTGCCAAATTTTCCAGGAAGCATGTGCTCGTAAGTCTTTTCAGTAAGCCAGAAAAATGTTTCTTGTTTTACTATTCCTTGAAGCATCAGCAGATGCAGCTTTAAAATGCAAAGCCAAGGCTGGAAACATATTCCAGACAGCAGATACTGTTTGCTCACTAGATGCGACCCATCTTGTTCCAAGAACTCTCCTCTACCGAATTGAAGAAAACAGAACTGCAATTTCTTCAGCACAGTGATGCAACTCGCGAGCGTTCTTTGGTGAAGCGTGATACAAAGAGTATAATTTATCGCAAAACGATTTAAAACTCTGTATGCCGTAAACCTCTTTCATTACGTCCCCGACAGCAAGTTCTAACTTATGATTTGCACAGTGCCATATAATAAGTTCGGACATTTTTTTTGAGCTGTTGAGCCACACCAGATATGGAACCTGCGAAGTTTGCAGCTCCGTCGGAAGTGAAAGATATCAGATTATTTTTAAATAAGCTCTATTGGAAAGTACTTCACCAAGCAGTTCATAATTGATTCAGTTATTGCTGTTGCTTTCAAATCGTGTAATTCAACCAAGTCAAAAAATAGAGTTTGGGCATTTATATCATCCGAATCTATGGACATTCTTATGCAGATTATGAGTACTGAGAGTCGGCTTACAGTTGTACACTCATCAACCAAGATACATAATTTTATAATTTGGGAGACGATTTCTTCACACAGCTTTTTACGCATGTCATTTCCTATAGAATCGCAAATATCCGTACATGTCTTCCTAGACTGCAATATCCTCCCCATCTCAGTGCCGTTTTTCTTTTGAAGATCCAGGAAAAAAACCCCAGGAAAATCGGCAAAAGGTCTATTGTTCTTCGCAATGAAATATGCGGTATTGAATATTTTGTATGTATTGTCCACTTTATTTTTATTTATTTTTTCAACAACATTTTCAAAGACGCCTTCAGAACGTTTTGCGTTCATTTTAGAAGCTTCTTTATGAGCGTGACTTTCTCTGTGCTCCTTTTTTTTTTTTCCTTATAGAGCCGTATTTTGCTTCATCTTATTGTCAGCCGTAGATCTAACTTTGCCATCTATCCACTCCTTAGAAAGCCTTGCACCAGTTAAAAATTCTGAAACGTTCATATTCCCGGCGGTTTTACTGACGGCCCATCCTAAACACTCATTTTTTAAAACAAGCCAAGAGTACTCTTTCAAAAAATACTTACTTTGATCCTCAGTCCAACACTCAGGTTTACCATTTGTTGAGCTTTGCCGAGATTCAGATTCTTCTAATGAACTTCCTGATGCAGTGATTTCCTTTGACTGTTGTATTTTCGGCGATTTTCTTGGTGATACTTCACACGGAGTACGAGCTTGGACGGTAAGGAGGGGGGGGGGGGGAGGTTTCCAAATTTCCGAGTACTGTTTTTTTCCTTTTGACTCATATTTTTTCCCTAAGAAATCTGTTAGTGTTCTTTTCATTATTTTCAGTTGTTTTCTTTTCTCACACAAGAAAAAATTAAAACTTACAACAACGACTACAATATCAGTCAAAAAGTCACGTCCTACCATGACAGGAGCTGGAGTTGAAGTGACAGCGTTTGTAGAATGTAGTAATTAAGCTCTCGTTGCCAGGTTACAGGGACTGCGAAGTCATTTTATGCCAAGAGCGGAGAGAGGTTGCAAGGTCATCGAGCAATCAGCTCCTGTCATGACCTTCGTTCTCACGCAAACACTTCGCACTCATCGTGGAATTAAGCGGCGTTGCAGTCGTCACCATGGCGGGAAATCACGAAGGAAGATGTCAGACGGCGAAGATAAAAGATTTTGAGAACTACAGCTACAACTCCGGTAGTACCTACACAAATGGTGAGTGAGCTTTATTAGAGGAAAATAAAAAAAAATTTGAAACGACGAACAATTAATACAAGATGGTGTCATTAATTGAAATGTATAATGCATTACGAAATGTTTATATATATATATATATATATATATATATATATATATATATATATATATATAATAAAATATAACATATATATATATATATACGATAAAATATAACAAGGTCGCTTCGCGCACGATTTCCAGAGGGTCGCTTGGCACACGGTTGCTTCGCGCACGACACCATTATAAACATATACCGTAGTTTTCCGGCAAGAGCCGCACCTGGCAAAAATCGCTCTCTAGGAAACAAATTAGTTGTAAGAGCCGCACCGGCATAAGTATCGCATCCCAAAATTTTGTAATCTCGTAGCCATTGACGTAACAGCTTCGCCAAATATGCAGTAGTTGAGGAACCACTACCTCAACTACCTGCATATTTTAAAGTCATTTTCCTATAATTTCATAACATCTTTCAAGTTATTTTCAGTAATTTTATGAGCTAATATCAAAACAAGATGGATGATAGCATTGAAATTTCCAAAAAAATTTGTAGTCATTTCCTATAATTTTTAAGTCACTTTCCTGTAATTTCATAACATCTTTCAAGTTATTTTCGGTAACTTAACGAGCTAATATCAAAACGAGATGGGTGATAGCATTGAAAATTCCAAAACTTATTTTTATTTTTTTTATTATTTATTTATTTATTTGCAGTTAATAGTCGCCCTTAGAGGGTGACTCTAATTATGAATTCTAACTTGGAAATACAGTTTTCACAGCAAGAATTACAGGAGGTATTTTTTAGTTCGGAATACTTATTTGTGCTGTCAAAAAGTATCTGAACGAATACAAAGAGAGAAATATTAGATCGTCATTTCTTAAAAAGGAATGTTCATGAAAAAGGTATAAACAAATGGATGAATGAAACAGAAACGTGCTGGAAAGACAAAAGAAAAATCAATTCTGTTTATAATTTCAAGTACTACTGATTCTGTGAAAACCATGAATGCTATTTTGGATAACAGTTTTAACATTGTTTTGTGGAACAACACTAAATTTTCAGAAGTGCTTCAGGATGTGACATGACAAAACAATAGAATCACTGATACAGATTCCTGCTATACAGGATATTACGTAAATGGAGCATAATAACCTCACGGGGTGATTCCTTGGGGAAGTACAAGCAAAAAGTGTTCAGTGACATTTTGTCATTTAGGGCTTATTTACAGAAATTTCAGCCCCTAAAGTTTGGTGACGTCACGTCTGCGACTACCATAAAGCGCCTTTCCCAACAAGACAGGCAAACATAAATGAAGCTATAAACACTTCGTAGACGTATGCAAATAAAGCTTATTCGACATGAATACCTCCGTAACAAAGGCCGCGGAGACACAAATGAAGCTATAAACACCTCGTAGATGTATGCAAATAAAGCTTACTCGACATGAATACCTCCGTAACAAAGGCCGCGGAGATACAAATGAAGCTATAAACACCTCGTAGACGTATGCAAATAAAGCTTACTCGACATGAATACCTCCGTAACAAAGGCCGCGGAGATACAAATGAAGCTATAAACACCTCGTAGACGTATGCAAATAAAGTTTACTCGACATGAATACCTCCGTAACAAAGGCCGCGGAGATACAAATGAAGCTATAAGCACCTCGTAGACGTATGCAAATAAAGTTTACTCGACATGAATACCTCCGTAACAAAGGCCGCGGAGATACAAATGAAGCTATAAACACCTCGTAGACGTATGCAAATAAAGCTTACTTGACATGAATACCTCCGTAACAAAGGCCGCGGAGATACAAATGAAGCTATAAACACCTCGTAGACGTATGCAAATAAAGCTTACTTGACATGAATACCTCCGTAACAAAGGCCGCGGAGATACAAATGAAGCTATAAACACCTCGTAGACGTATGCAAATAAAGCTTATTCGACATGAATACCTCCGTAACAAAGGCCGCGGAGACACAAATGAAGCTATAAACACCTCGTAGACGTATGCAAATAAAGCTTACTCGACATGAATACCTCCGTAACAAAGGCCGCGGAGATACAAATGAAGCTATAAACACCTCGTAGACGTATGCAAATAAAGCTTATTCGACATGAATACCTCCGTAACAAAGGCCGCGGAGACACAAATGAAGCTATAAACACCTCGTAGACGTATGCAAATAAAGCTTACTCGACATGAATACCTCCGTAACAAAGACCGCGGAGACACTGGGAGATAATCGTTTGAACGGAGTTACGTTCGCCGTGAGAAGGCATTGCGTGGTTGTGTACGATTGATGGTCATTGGTGCTACATTGACATCGAAGGAATGACATACACCGTTGGCGAATACTGTGATATGCACATGCTGTTTGGTGAATTCCAAGGAAATGCGTTTGCAGCTTTCCGTGCACATGCCCAGCTATATCCTACAAGGAGCCATTCCAACAGCAATGTGCTTCGAAGGTTGGATCAAACGGTAAGTATACGCCAGATTTCCCGACGATTTGGTGTAAATCAGCACACCATGCACTGCACTCTGCGAGATCATGGTCACCATGTGTACCACTACACTAGGGTACAACGCTTGCGGTCGGCTGATTACCTTCGCCGCAAACGATATTGTACATGGCTTCTGCAGCGCCAAGCGGGATCCCGGTTTCACGGGACGCATTCTATCATCTGTGGTCCGATGAATCTCGATCCACACGCGAGGGGATGTTTAATGTCCACAATAGCCATGTGTGAGCAAGTGTGAATCCACGTGCCACAAGGGACCGAAGTTACCAGGTCCGCTGGGGTGTGAATGTGTGGGCGGGTGTAGTTGGGGACATCGTGATTGGTCCGTATCTACTACCAGGCAGTCTGAATGAAGCACGATACGAAGTATTCCTGCCTTCAATCTTAAAACAGCTACTAGAAGATGTCCGCAGGCCGTTCGTCAGGGCTCGGGCTACAGCTCGATGGAGCATCTGCACGTTACGGTGTTGCAGTCCATCGGTTCCTGGATGAAATGTTCTCTGATAGATGGATTGGGCGTGGTAGCCTCGTCGAATGACCGACACGCTCGCCTAATGTCAATGCTTTAAGACTTTTTCGTTTGGGACCACCTGAAAGAACTTGTTTACAGGACGCCACCAAACACTCTGGAAGACCTGGTAGCATACCTATATGAAGCCGTTACCACTGTCAACAGGCATATTCTGCAGAGTTGTGTTCGTCGTGCAGCTGCTTGCTGCCGGATGGACGGTGACCATTTTCAGCACCTTTTCATGTAGCGGAATCAAGTTTTCGTGTTACAGGGAGCCAACTGTAGTTCTTGTTATGTGCACCAAGTAGTATGCTTCTGTTCTGGCCCAAGTGTGGTCATTCATTTCAGTCAGTTGGCACACCGCTATTGTATTTCATACCGGGCTTTCGGCATGTTATCTTTTCTGTAGGCATTTCGCCTACGTTTTCTGTGTTGTGGGGGTGGGAGGATACTAAATTAAAATGAAGTTGGCATAAGCAAATTTAAATTTAAAATTCCACCCTTTCCCTCAGAGTATGGATATTAAAGTAGACAAGCAAAACTTACGGGTATTTCTATATGAAGACCCAATTTATTCCCACAACTGATGACAATAATAGGAAATTAGTTGTTGCAGTACATGACAGTTATTCCACTTTTATGGCCGAAAAAACAAACAACAACAACAAAAAAAAAACAATTTGTGTTATTCAAGGACTTTTGCTGTCTGTGACGTGCAAAATAAATGGGCAGAGCCCCAAATCCGATCCACCCACTAGTCTAAGCTAATGTGGATACATGCTATTGACTAACATATATTAATCACACAACACATGACAAACTCAAGAAATCAATTTTGTAAAAGACCAGTCGGTCTGCATTTATTTGTAAACAATTTAATCAGTGATTTTAAATTCCCTTTCTTTTTGTAATTTGAATTTCTGCTTTGCTTGCCACAAACACACAGGAAGGTTACATAAATTTTACATTTTTGTTTATATTTCTACACAGCAATTTTTTTTTTTTCGATTCCTTAAGGACAACTTTGAGAAAAAAAAATGTTGTATACTTTCTAGCGTTATTCAATATATATATATATTTTCAGGCAATTTTACTCTTACATGGGAGGTGTTGGCCAAGATTCTAAAATCTAGTTTTTTTTTTTTTTTTACGTCACCACATTTTCTAAACTGACAGAAATATTACCTTGGGGAGTAACTCCCAGAACAGAGTAGATTTTTTCTTTTGTATTTAGTTTAGTTGTTTGTTTGTTGTTTTCAAATAGGAAGGTGAAAAAAAAAAAGAAAGTCTCGTAGTGAGAAAAGAGTCAACTTCTGAAGGACCAACATGGCGGCTAGTAGGTTAGACGTTCGGTGTGACGAGGATGATTTAAAAATTTCTGCTTACCGCTTCCGGAATACAGCATACCTCTCCACGTTTTGTTTCACCTCTAGTCTCTGAAGAAATGGGTACCTCCAGGGTACAGGAGTGGCACTAGCAGAAGTCCAGGAATTTTAGTCCTTAGGACTGCCATGTGAATTTTTTTTTTTTTTCTGTTGATGTTCTAATTACATCTACCATGGGACTGGTAGTACAGCAGCAGTTCTCCTTCCGAGCAGCTCCTTAGCACTCATCCCAGGATGATAACCCTTTGTTGTTGTTTTTTTAATGATGAGTCGATGTGACGGGTTGATTAGCGAACTTGCCCGGTCGCTGAGGTAAGCAGGCTCTTCCAAGAGCCGACGCTCCGGTTACAAACCCGCACATGGAGACAGGGAGCAAATCCCTTTTTTGTTAATCCTATGCTGCTCTTAGTTTTCGGTTTCCTTTTTGCCGTCGTTCATCTTTCATTTACCGGGCAGGCTATAAAGGACTTCCCGAGAATTTGGGATATCTCGGGGACCACGAAATTTTCTTCATCTTCCGGAGAGGACTCGGTCTTAGCAGCCAAAAAAAGTAATCGAAGAGTGTCAAAAAAAAATTTCAACTCACACGTCTTCTCCAAAGGATGAGAGAGTACGCCAGCGCCCTCTGCACCGACGCTACTTTCCTCCAATAAGATTGCCCCCATCCAGCTGACTAACGCTTGCGTCTTATGACATAACATGGAAAGGGCGATTCCAGATGCGAAATTTATCACCATTTGCAAAAGAGTGAACGCATTCCAAAATGTGTAATCTGATACCACTCTGCCTTCAACGACTTTCTCTTCTCCTGGGAACGCAGGTGCACTGCTGGCCGGAAATGCTTGACCAACTTCTGGTCATCCCATAAATAAAGAGAGAGATGCTGCAAACCACCCCCTCTGCGTACCAGCAACACTTGGTAAACCCGAGTACGCGTAAAGCTTTTCCCTGTTACTGGGGCCGGAAGCAAGCTGAGCTTTTCTTTCACACCATCCCGTAAGAAAGAGGGGGGGGGGAAGCAAGGAACCTTTCTGGTTAACCATCTCTACGTGGTAGCTTCACTTCAAGACAGAAGACGGGGGAGGAATAAAAGAAAAAAAAAATCTCAAAGTTATCATGTACATTTATATGGCACCTTTATACATATATATCCATAATTCTACGCGGGACAGACTGTTCCATACAACAAATACTTATTTCCTAATTATATTTGTAATCGACACAGAATTTTCTTTATAATGGTGGTTACATAAATACAAGTAGATGGTCGATCAACACCATAATTACTATACACACACATATACCTATATATATATATATATATTTCTCTTTTTTTTTCTCTTCTTCTCCCAGAAAAATAAAAGAGGAAAACAAATTTATGAAATGACGTTACAACGATTCACCTAAAATACAATATCCTCACTCCGACCTACTGACAGCATAAAAAAAAAAGAACTACAGTTACCTAAAGTACACACACACACAGAGCACACTCACCAGAAAGATAGATTAATTTTGAAAGAGAAATTTCCGAGACAAGATTTCTGACTTTTTCTCAACCTTTTTTTTTTCTTAAGAGGACATATATATGGATATATATATCCACCACCTGCACAATGCCAAGAAAAGTGAGAGACCACCTAAAAAAATTATGATCACACATTTTCTCATTTTCTTTTATAGAAAATGCGTTGGACTGTTGTCAGTCCTGAATGAAAATTCACATAAATTGGCCAGATTTATGTGTTTCCAGGACTGAGCAACAGGACATCTGTCAGAATGTGGTGATTTAATGCCCATCTGATGTACTTGTACATCTTTGGCAACAGATTAAAATATAAAACATGCCCCTTGACGTGTTTGTGACTTCATTAGTGTTTGTCTATCTTGTCGGAAAACGCGCTTTATGGTAGTTGCGGATATGACGTCGCCAAACTTTAGAGGCTGATATCTCGACAAATAAGCCTTAAATGACAAAATGTCACTGAACACTTTTTGCTTGTATTTCCCCAAGGAATAACCCCCTGAGATTATTATGCGCCATTTGCGTAAGACCCTGTATATATTTAACTGTAAGTTACTGCTGACCATGTATGAGAGAAATATCTCCCAGTTCCTTCATGAATGGTAATCGCTTTGCTGTCCTTGGCTTTAACCTTCCAACCAGGCAGGGGACGGAAGAAATAATCACTGGAGGGTCAGTAATGTCGTGTTTTAGTGGGCAGTGAGAGAGAAAGTTCCCATAAAAACAGAGTGAAATTTA
This sequence comes from Macrothele yani, assembly GCA_039090855.1. Taxonomy (NCBI): domain Eukaryota; kingdom Metazoa; phylum Arthropoda; class Arachnida; order Araneae; family Macrothelidae; genus Macrothele; species Macrothele yani. The sequence continues at coordinate 1,180,595 of CM077022.1, read as the reverse complement.
GCTTGCCACTTCCCGAGTGAAAAGGTGGGCAAGAAAGAAGCGAAGGCATGAACCATGGTGTACAAATGGAAGGCATGTGCCGCTACAAAGTTCACGTGCCCAAGAGATGATTCTAGAGGATCTAAATTGAGGCGAGTTGCTATCATTAAATAGGAATACTTATATTATTTTAAATTAAATACTTTTATACACAATTAAGATACTTACGAGTTACATCAATGGAAAAGTATCAATACGTTCAAGATCTGATAATTGGTTCCTTTCTCGTTAACATTAAATTTAGAGACATAACAACGTCAAATTGCGGTACTTTTGATAAATTTCGTTGTGTTCTAAAACATTTGCCTGATGCAGCTTTGTAAGAATAGTGGAAAAGACAAGTCACTGTGAAAAAACGGCGATGATGGACCTTTTTCTCGTTATCAATAACCTTCAGGGTTAAACGTGTGGTTTAAAAAGAGAGAGAAATTCATGGCTATTTACTGTGAGAGTGAGGTCATACACAAACTTACAATTGCTCTTTACTGAGCTGTCGTTTAGGGAAAAAAATCCGGGTAAGTGCTGCATCGGCATAAGAACCGCAGGGAGAGCAAACTGCACTCCTTTTACCATAAGAGCCACAGCTCTTAACTCGAAAATTACGGTAAATGATAATACACTGACAGAAAAAAAAAATCCCAGCACCACGAAAAAATAGTTGTAGAGGAATGAAATGGCGGCAATACATTTGTATAGGTAACATATTTAATCGATTAAGGTTTCAAGATCACAGCTTAATGTAAGCGCGAGAAGAGCCATTTTAAATGTGAAATGCTGGTACATTAATAACCGGTGTAACCGCCAGAATGTTGAATGCAAGCACGCAAATGCTCGTGCATTGTGTCGTACAGGTGCTGAATGTCAGTTTGTGGGATGGAGTTCCATGCCTGTTGCACTTGGTCGGTCAATACAGGGACGGTTAATGCTGGTTGGGGGTGACGCTGGAGTTGTCGTCCAATGATGTCCCATACGTGCTCGATTGGTGAAAGATCTAGTGATCTAGCAGGCCACGGCAACATGTCGACACTCTGTAGAGCATGTTGGGTTACAACAGCGGTATGCGGGCGAGCGTTATCCTGTTGGAAAACACCCCCTGGAATGCTGTTCATGAATGGCAGCACAACAGGTTGAATCACCAGACCGACGTACAACTGTGCCGTCAGGGTGCGTGGGATAACCACGAGAGTGCTCCTGCTGTCATAGGAAATTGCTCCCCAGACCATAACTCCAGGTGTAGGTTCAGTGTGTCTCGGCCGCAGACAGGTTGGTTGCAGGCGCTCACCTGGCCTCCTTCTAACCAACACGCGGCCATCACTGGCACTCAGGCAGAACCGGCTTTCATCAGAAAACACAACAGATCTCCACTCCGTCCTCCAATGAGCTCTAGCTTGACACCACTGACGTCGCAAACGGCAGTGGTTTGGAGTAAGTGGAATGCACGCTACAGGGCGTCTGGCTCGGAGCTGTCCTTCAAGTAACCGATTTGTAACAGTTCGTTGTGTCACTGTGGTGGCAACTGCAGCTCGAATTGCTGCCGCAGACGCGGTACGATGCGCCACGGCCATACGCCGTACACGGAGGTCTTCCCCTTCAGTAGTGCCACGTGGCCGGCCGGAACCCGGTCTTCTTGAGGCAGTACCTTCCCTTGACCACCGCAGCCAACAATCATGGACAGTGGCTACATTCCTGCCAAGTCGTTCTGCAATATTGCGGAAAGAAATCCTCCTTCTCGTAGCCCTATTACACGACCTCGTTCAAACGCCGTGAGCTGTTGATAATGGCTTCTTTGTCTTCTTAAAGGCATTCTTGACTAATATCAACACACTACGTCGAATCTCAACGATAACTAACGCTCACGAACGTTACAGCGCGTATTTACAGCAAACCAGCTTTGCATGTTCCGAGGGGCGATACTAGCGCCACACGTATGCGCCGAGCGCGAAATTTGCATAGATGTCATCTTACAGATGTACCGCCTACCAACTGTCGTTTATCTAACACAACCCCTTCTTGGTGTTGGGATTTTTTTCCGTCAGTGTAGATAAACTGTTGTGGATGGCATGGAACAGCCACTTCTGCTACGAAAAGTAGTCCCTAGCGTTTAAAGTGAAAAGCAACAGAATTATTTTTGTTTCCTCAGCAATTTATCGGGCAAAATTACTGTTTATGGCAAATTTACACTGCCGCCTCGGTGCCCGAGTAGTACGAAGCGTTGGCTTCTAATCATTCGTCCGATGGTGGTTCTGCATTCGAATGCGGGGGTGATTTATGGATTTGTCTTACGGCACATGCCTGCTACATTTGAGCTCCGTGTTTGGTGGTTATTTTTGACATTTAACTTACCTTTTACGTTCCTTGTTCTGCTTATTTCATCGTGTGAAAGTATCGTGCGATCATTTTTCCTCCGGTGAGTGCCCGGTAAACTTTTATTTTGACTTTCTCTTTACTTTTTACGTTTCCGTGGTTTTTTTACATCGGCGAGCTACAATGGCGGCTTCGGACCAGCGCATGGAGTGCACGTCACCAGCTGTGGCATCAAATAGTTTTCAAGTGCTTTCTGATCTCACATCTGAGCCTGTCGCAGACGCTTCTGCTACTCATGTTCAGGCTGATTACATGGATTTTCAACCTGTTGATATGAGTGCCAACGTTTCTTCGCCTTTCTCGTGCGCTGATAGATCGTCCTCCTCTTCTAGCGTCTCAGGACAGTTGTTTGCTCCTCTGCGATCTGGCTCTAACAAGTCAGTTCGTCCGAAGACGAATCCCACCTATGCTGACACTGTGCTGGGAGCCCAAAGACGAATCCCACCTATCCTGACACCGTGCTGAGAGCCCAAAGGCGAATTCCACCTATGCTGGCTGGCACCATGCAGGGATCCTGCTTCTTCTAGTAGTTCTTGCCCACCTGCTTTGTTGTTTCCAGTTGAATCGAACGGGACTCGCATTCGAGTTACCGTGCTTCCGAATCCAGTTCATGCACGTTCCATTGAGAACAGATTGAAACTTGGCGTTTGCTATCCCTCGCTGCAGGATACATCTATTCTTCAGTCAGTATGTTACTGCTGTGAAGAAAATGTTTCCGCGGGAAGGTATTGCTTTCATTGCTTCTCGACAACGGAACATTATTGTACCCTTTCCCAAAATTGAGTTTGCCGATAGAGCTGCTCTTGGGGACTTGTCATTGGTAATAACCATATTAATGATAGACCGCTTTTAGTGAGCTTCTATCCTGTGTCACCCGAAGCTGCTGATGACGTTCTGCTCTTGGCCCTGTCGCATTGTGGTAAAGTTGTAGGGAATATCACTACCCTCTCTGCTGCTCCGGGAGGTCATGAATTCCAGTGTATTCGTGGTCTGCGTGGACAGGCAAAAGTCATCTTCGCCGCTCAAAATGCTTTGATCAGCTGATCAACTGTCCTACTTCTCTGACAATTGATCTTGGAGTGCGCATGTATGATATTATAACATCTGCGCACTGCTCTCAGTTTAAGGTCTATGGTCATATCCACTCCAATTGTCCGCCCTCAGCGAATGTCTCCTCTGTTCGTGTTACTTCTCCAGTGCTTCCTACATCAGACAGCCTGCCGACCTTCCTCATTTCTACCACAGCTACCGCCATCAACTCGTCGACCTCCACTGTTATCTCTGCTGCACCGGGATTGTCTACATTTCCACAGCTTGTCTATGCGGCTTCTTCCATTAGTGCCCCTATTCCTGTTCAGCCCGCATGTGATCTCCATATTCCTGACTCTCATTGGCCTCAGTAGCTGATCTTTACATCATGGGTGCTAATACCGAAGGCCCTATCTCTAGTGATGTGACTAGTGATACGGCTGTCACTGATCGCCATGGTACTGCTGTTCTCCCAAAATTTAAGCGCGGCTCTTAATCCTCCTCAACTCAATCTAACTCGAAGAAACTTGTGGAAGACCAGCTTGCAAAGGAGTTTGATTCACTTTCCTTTTCAAAGGAGAGCTTTTGTTCTCCTAGCGTTGCTGATGAAGACCTTCCTTCTTCTGACATCTCTGGTTCTCTACTGAGCGATGATGTGACCCCGCTCCCTGTGGAGCCATTTCCAAGCTTTTTTCTTATGGTCTCAATGCACTAATTTACCACCTGGCGCGCTCTCTCCTGGTTAAGTATACCGTATCATTACTGCATCTAGTTATACTAAATAACTCTCGCTTTCTGCTATCTCTGAAAATTCAAATCGATTTGGTGCCGCCGTTGCCCAACTGGCTGCTCTTTCCCGGAAATTTTCATGATCCTGCAGCTCGTAAATGACGAAACAGTTTCCGTACTTGCATTCGTAAGCTCAAGGTGAAAGCTGGTGATACTAATTTAGAGCCTGATCATGACCTTCCACTTTGAGTTTGCTACGTTTAAATGTCGGGGCTTCGCCACACCACTGGTGAATGTTCTCGCCTTCGGAGGTCTTCATCCAGTGAATGTTGATGGCCTCTTCCTTCAGGAGACGAACTGTACAGCCAGAACTCCCTGAAACAGGTAGAGATCCTGGCAGTTGGATTTCGAACATTGATTTGGTACTGCTCCTCATTCAGGTCTCGCTAATGCCGTCGCACTTGCCAAAAATCATCGCTTGGACTCGCTGCTGGGTAATGTAACTATTATTGACACTATCCCTGGTCATCTTTTGTATTTAACTTTGACTATTCACTCTACTCAGATTCATTTGTTTAACGTACACGTCCCTGAAAACAATGACCAAACTTCATTTCTCTTGTCACGCCTTAAGACTTGTTACTTCATTTCCCTGACAATGCTGCCGTTGTCTTGAGAGGTGATTTTAGTTGTACGTTAGATCACTATCTTAATCGTCGTGATGCACGTGAGTGGCGTTATGGCTTTGTTCACTCGTTTACAGATTTAATTTCCTGTACAGGCCTCCTTGCTTATTGTTTCCTTCTGCTCAGATTTTTACTTGGCGTTCTTCGGTTGCCTCTTCTGCAGCGCGCCTTAACAGGTTTTACACCTCACCAGCTCTTTGCACTCTTCTTTCTTCCGTTGATTTATTTCCACCTGCGTTTTCTGATCATTGCATCGTTACAATAACCGTTCTTCTTTGCCCTGTTCCGCTCAAACTTCATCATCCTTGGACTTGTGATGACTCACTTCTCGATTATCACATATTTTGTGTCCAAATTCAGGCATTTCTTTAATTACCCACGGTACCTTGTGCTGTTAAATTTTGGCTTGATACGAAATCCAAGATTGTTCTTGCTGCACGTCGACGTTCGTTTACTTTTCGCACCAGAGGAGTATATAAGATTTTATTTGGCGGGGGTGGGGGCGACGAAAAATAGAAGTTTTTGAAATCCACCAGAACAACATAAAAGTTAAGAAAAATAGAAGAAAACATTAAAGCATTTCTTTTCTAATGTAAGTTGATACATTTCATTAAATTAAGGCATTTTTTCCAATGTAAGTCGCATTTTAACCAAAAACGTAAAAACATTTAGCACTTTTAGGAGGCAAGACTCCTTTGACCCCCTCTAAATATGCCGCGGGTTCGCACTACTCATTCTATAACGATTGATAATTTTAAGTTTTCTTCTTCAATTGATAGATAAATCATCTCCCAATTATCTTCTTTACCAGGCAGATCTTCGTTATCTCCTTGAACCTCTTGGTAAACAGGCTCTTCACCGCTTGGAACTCCTCCTTACTGTTTGCAAAATTGACCGACCGCATGATTTTTTCTTTCTCTTGAAGCCAGCACTCGGCAGCACTCTCGGCTTACACTGACGACCTCACGGTTTTCATCCGATCTTACGATGACTTTGCTCACCTTCAGGTTTTGTATAAGGCACATGCCACAGCTTCTTGGTGTGGGAGAAATGACTATCAACGCACTAATTCCCTCTGGGGCGCTCATTGGTCAAACGACTATCAACGTTTTCTTGGTATCATTTTGGTAAAACTGTTGTTGCTGCTACCGTTCGTGGTTCCCTCTTCTTTGAAAATGTCATAGTACTGCTGCATTCTGGTCGAAAATTAAGCATTTTGCTTCATTTCATGGTTGTGCTGAATTTTCCCATGATGTTCTTCTCACTCTTTTTTTTTTTTAATTCCGGTCAGCTCCCACAGTTCCGGCGTATGTACTTTCTGCCGTCTCTCGAACTCTTGTTGATTTTATTTGGACCCATAAACATTGGCTCTCTTCTGATGTTCTTACTCTGCCTCGTCACTTTGGCAGGACAATCTCACCAATGTTCCCATTTGTTATAAACTCACCGTGTCGTTAACTTTCTATAACATCTTCACAATGGTTTTCCTTTTGCTCGGGGTCTTCTTGACGTTTTTTCTACACCTCGCAATCCCTCGCTTACTTTCGCCGTGTTCTTCCATATGGAACGGAATCTCATTTTTCCTACTCGATTTCCTCCCGCTTATCAGGAAGCTTTTACTTTCATTCGTTTTTTGATTTCCTCCCGCTTATCAGGAGGCTTTTACTTTCATTCGTTTTTTGCTTCTTCGCCGTATTCCTCCCTCCTCCATTTTGGATATCCGCTCTGAACCTCCCTTATAAAAAAAAGTAATCTCCCCCTGATTACTTTTTCTTTCCCTCTTGGTTTCTTCTGGTATGATCACCGTCGCTCAACTAGTATCTGCTGATTTCACTTGGAATTCGTTGTTTGACCTTTCTCCTCTTTTACTTCTCACTTTGCATACGGATGCACAATTTTTGACTCTCAATATTTCACTTAGCTCAATTTTTCCTGATCTTGTCAATCCGCCTGGTTTTTGGCTGTACATGCCACTTCTCTCTTTCTTCCATATTCCATTAATATCTTCTGCACTGCGATCCTTCTACATTCTGTAACTTCTAAACACCTTTTTCGGTATCTCCATCGTCAACATGCAACTCCCTGCCCCGTCTGTTCTCTTCCCTCTTCCGTTTTGGTTTCTACATGGAAGTCCCTTGCTGCCTCTCTCAATCACCCACATGAAATAGGTACTCACTGGTTGATTCTCCATCGTCGCCTCCCTGTTCCTGTTTCCCTGTATCGGAAGCAGGGCATTCCGTCTCTCAGTTGCTTCGTTCGTTCTATTCCTTGTGACATTGACCATATGTTCCTTTTCTGTCCAGTTCTCATTCCTATCTTTGATTTCATCTTTGCAATTCTTGGTGAGGTCTGCTCTCATCGACACACGTTTCGAGATTATCAGTTTCTGCGTGGGTCGCTTTCTGATGGTTCTCCAGAACTCACTTCCATGTAATTTCCTTTTCGTTCTTACCAAGCATTCTATTTACTTATGTCACTGTCTCAATGCTATTCTTGTTTCGTCGCTTTCCCTTAGCGCTGCACAGCAACGCCTTCTTGCCTCTTTCCGTTGTCAGATTGTTCCTCTCTTTCTGGCGGATTATGCGGAAGTATTAGGATTCGATGCTGTTTCCCTATTTTCCAAGTTCTGGTCGCCACTGTATCGATAGTTCGATATTTCGAACTACCGAATTTCTCTTACAGTGTAACATGTGTGAAGTGCCGTCTTACTGTGCTTACCGATTCGCTTCTGTCATTGTTTCTTGGGTTCTCCTCGTGCCATGCTGCTACTGTTTTGCGTTTACTTTCAGTGTCTTTTGACTTGCCGTTTTTTATTTACTGTTTCTATGTTATCTGCTTCTTGTTGTGCTCAGAAGAAGACCTTTAGGGTCTCCGTATCATTTATATACACTCGCGGACAATGAAATTTGCGCACCTAGAAGAAAACAAACAAACATGCCACAACCGCGAAAGTTTACAAATCGCTAAAGTGCGTGCTGGTATGCAAATGATCCACGTTTGCTGCGAGTACGCATGACCGCACACCCTGTGGTGACGCTGCAAGCATGAACCGGCAGTCTTATAAACCGGCGTGTAGTCGATGCCTCATGAAAGCGAAAAGCACTGCCCGACGCAAGCAAAAGTACAGAGTGACAAGAATGCCGGGTAGACGCCAAAGACGTCGATTTACGCAACTTACGGACTTTGAGAGAGGCCTGATCATCGGGCTGAAAACCGCAGAGTGGTCGGCGCGCCGTATAGCCCACCACGTGGATCGTTCTGACCATACCGTCCGACTGTGTTGAAAGCAGTGGACACGTGACGGTACTGCCACACGGCGGAACGGTTCCGGACGGACCAGGAGCACCACCGGTAGACGGGATCGACGAATCAAGCGCCAGGCACGAACGGATCCCACGGGGACCCGTTCCACTATATAGACAGATGTAGCAGCTCCTGTGTGCCCACGAACCATTTCCTGACGCCTCGCGGAAGCGAATCTGCAATTCCAGCGCCCCTTACGTGTGCTGCCATTAACATCGGAACATCGCCGGCTCCGTGTGCAGTGGTGACAGGCCGGAGCGACGTGGAACGCCACAGACTGGCAACGTGTGGTGTTAAGCGATGAGCGCCGCTTCGTTTTGGGGACACATGATTATCGTGTCCAGGTGTGGAGGTCCCCGGGTCAACGGCACAATCCCAACCTCGCTATCGAGCGCCACACCTCCCCCACTGCATGCATTATGGTCTGGGGAGCCATTGTCTACGATAGCCGATCAGCTTTTGTAGTGGTACGTGGATCATTGACGGGCCAGCGGGTTGTGGATGAGATCCTACGGCCCCATGTGCTCCCATTCCTAGCCGGGATTCCAGGTGCGCTATACCAGCAAGATAATGCCCGACCGGACACGGCTCGGGTTGCATAGGACTGCCTACGTCATGTCCAAACACTTCAATAGCCTGCCTGCTTCCCGGACATGTCCCCTATCGAGCATGTGTGGGACCAGTTGAAACGCCGGCTGTCGCTGTGCCGCACTATCCAGGATTTGGAGCACACCGTCCAACGCATGTGGACCAGTCTGCCGCAGGACAACATCAGGCATCTGTTCGCCTCCATGCCGGACCGTATTGCAGCATGTATCGCCGCACGAGGCGGTGCGACGCCCTATTGAAGATGACCGGACTGCGTGTCACAGATCCCTCTGTAATTGTCCTGCAGCTCTGTTTTTGCCATCATGTGTATCATTCATCTGTATCATTACGTCCATAAAATTTCAGTTCAATCCGATGCTTCCTTCTTGGTGCGCAAATTTCATTGTCCATGAGTATACTGTGTAATCTCCCCTTGTATATAGTTGATTTCATCGTACATATTGCATCTCTGTAGTGCATTTTCAAATAATAAAGATATTGACTCTGTCCTTTCCCTGGAGCCTTTCGCCCTAAATTAGGGACGGTCGACTGCTGATTTGCTCATGGTGGTCGTTAAACCCCGAAACAAAACAAAACAAACATTTCAAAATGGCAGAGCGTTTTAGAATAATTGTCATGTTAGGGGCGTAAATTCATGCTCTGAAAGGCTCAACGTATGAGCAAATTTACTGAAAATTATAACTGAAAAAGAAAAATATACACTTCAGTATTCTGATTTAAAGACATAATTTTGCCGCATGCAGTATCTAACTAAGTGAGCACTACTCTGTGGATTGTGGCCCCTCATGCGTCATAAGAATTTTCAGAAACATTGGAGAGAGTCATATAAAACAATATGCGGATATGGCTAACCTAGTGACCTTTTCGAATACGCCGTAGGGATGAATGAGCTAATTACTAGCCATCCGTGCTCTGTTGCAGAAACTCTTTATTATCGTTTTACCTTGAACAGAATTCTTGCAGGCCGTACCCCGGAAGCATCTTCCTATTGTGTTACGTGCGCTATCTGATACTCATTCTTTCCGTACTAGTTCATTTTCCATTCTGCAGAGTTCTGTGTTGTCAGTGTTCACATAAGTTTTACGGTTTACTTGATATTTACCACCGTTGGGGTTCTCGGGTATTTACTTAGTTTTCACATCTGTAGTAAAATTATGTCAAAATTTGGAAGTGCGTTTTTTGAACAATCGTAATTTTTTGAACAACCCCATGACGGCGAAAGTAAAAACTGCGTATTCTTTGAGTGGAAATGCCGACCGTCCCTAGGAAACTTTTGAACTCGAAGGGGAGTATTTTCAAATCTTTTTCCCGAGATAAGAAAAGCTGGCTCCGGCCCTGATTGTGATTCAAACTTCCGAGTCTAAAACTAAATAAAAATAGTTTTAAAAATTAGTGATAATTTCATTGTGACCCGGAAGAGTTAATGTAGTTTTTGTTGTCTAAATAAGTGCTACCCAGACGGCTGTTTTCTTATAGGATAATTCAGTACTGTCTGTTGCAGTCACATGGGCCACATAATGGACTCTCTCTTTGGCTGTGCTAATATAGATACGTCGGTCATTGATGCAAGTTTTCTCTCTCTCCTTGACGGGAAAGTGCTTTTTATTCTGAGGTAATAAATCCTTCGTCAATTGTGAAGCAGTTTCTCTAAACGCAACGGGTTCAGCAGCAGCAGGACGTGGGGCTCCTTTAGGTTAGTTTTCTCAACTTCAACATGATTGTGTACTCTTCATAGATATAGTACCTTTTAGAATGCCTTTTGTCTTTTGACGATGTGTTTTTATTACCACCAACTCCTACTTCACTTATCTTTTTGCTCCAAGCAGTTATTTTTTTATGTGTGTATTTATTAGTGAAGTAAATTGTGAGAGGCATGTTTTTCTTCACCGCAGTTGCATTTTTTTACTTGGGTTTTGCCCTTATCAGCTTGCATATAGTTTATTTTCAAGGATTCTTTTAAAACGAAATGTTTGCTAAACTGCTGTAGGTAGTAAGCTGTGATCCATTAAATCTACCCAGCACTGCTTTTGAAATGGATTTCTGTTGAACTGTTTCGTTCACCACGATTAACTTGTTGAATTACTTTTATGTTTCCAGAGAGAAAGTGACATTTCTTCCGTTTCCTTTTTGGTGTTGCACCAAGAATGTTTATGATTACATTTGAGAGCACAAGTCTTGTAACCTAATAAATAAAAGAATCTACGCTGCATGGACAAACCCCATTCCTGCTGCTGGAATTACACGACTATAGTTTCAAAAAACATTAGTTCTCTGGTTAAACTTGATTCATTGTCTTGACCAAACGGTCTATGGCTTAGGCCAGCGGTTTTCGAACTTTTTCGGCAGCGGAACAGTGTGAAATCTGTTGAAAAAAATTTGTGTATCAAAATCTACTATGCAATGATTTTTTTGAATAGCAATTTTTTTAGAAATTTCAGACCACAGAAATAAGAGATATTATTACAATACCCAATACCCATGGGTATATTTTTCATTTTAATTACCAGTCTTCCACACTGATTTTCTTCCATGCTCCCTTCCCAAAGAGGCCCATTAAACAAATTTGCATGTATTAAAAATAATTACTTGGAAATGAAAATGCTCTTTATCCAATACTCGTGAAAAAGAATTTGTGTACTTACAAAGAAAAAACGAAAATGTTGGACAATGTTGTTTTTAAGCATTGGTGAAAGGTGACATCCATCATTCGTTATCACTCTGATTCACGTGGACGTTTACTTTAGAATGCCTATGTTCCTTGCTTAAAAATAAATCACATACAGATTGTGCGTTAAGAATCTTGGGCCCTTCGAAGTAATTTGAGGAAAAACATATAAAGTCTCTGCTTCCATTCTGTTTCTGAAATCAGTTTTGACACCGTTCATTGCTGAAAATGCCCTTTCTACTTTGGCATTTGAAGTTGCAAATCCTTTCCAGATGTTGATGACTAAGGACGTGACTGGCACTGTTTATTAGCACGTCTTTTGTGAAAAAAAATCGCGCTTATATTACCGGTTTGTCCGTCCGTCTGTACCCACGATATATGTGCAACTATTAATGCGATTTGAAAAATTCTTTTGGCATTGGGAAGCTTGAAATATGCGAATGATGATCCTTCATTTCGTTTTTTTATGATGTACAATTTCGCCACTCGAGGGCGTAAATGCAGATGATGTCGAATTCAAAAATAAGTTTCATTCCACATATTTGCTTCAAACATCCGATTGAAAAAAATATTTTATCTTTCGATTCCATTTATGTCGAAGAGTATTTTAGATATAGTTACTTTTTCAAATTACGCATAGATTTTTCGCTAGGGGGCGTAAAGGTAAATTACATTTCCCCCGATAACTCTTCTTCTAAAACTCCGATTTGAATTTTTTTCTTCAGCGGATACACCTCCTGATGGAAAATCTTTTAAATATAATTTAAATTTTTGGGTGAAGAATACTTTGGCCACCAGGGGGCGTAAGTGTTAATTTTTACTTCTGACGTATTTGCCACAAAATCTGAGCTTCTAATAAATCGATTGAAAAATTTCTTTCGTGGACTGATGCCACTCATATCAATAAACCTTTTCGGAATATTTTCTTCTTAAAATATTCCACAGTTTTTCCGCCAGGGGGCGTAGATCTATATCTTATTTTTGTCAATATCTCTACTTCTAGGAGTCCGATTTAAAAATTCCTTCTTTGTTAGATAGTGTTTTCAGTGTAACATGTTTTTCATATAATTTCAAAATTTTCAAGTAATTCATAGACCTTCCGCTAGGGGGCGTAGAGGTAAAATGCGTTTCCCCCTATATCTGTGCTTCTAAATCTCCCATTTGAAAAATTATTTCTGTACCGGATACAGCTCCTGATGTGAAATCGTTTGCACATAATTTCTCATTTTTGTAAAAATGTTTTGGCCACCAGGTGGCGTAAGTCGAATTTCCGCTTCTGATGTATTTGCAGCAAAATATGAGCTTCTAAAATCTCGACTGAAAAAAAAGTCGTTTGTTGACCGATACTATACTCATGTCGACAAACCTTTTAGGAACATTTTCTTCTTGAAATAACGCATGGTTTCTACCCCGGGAGGCGTAGATTTATATCTTATTTTTGGCCATATCTCTACTTCTAGGAGTCTGATTTGAAAAATTCCTTCTTTGTTAGATAGTGTTTCCGATGCGAAATGTTTTTTCTTATAAATTCAAAATTTTCAAGTAAATCATAGACTTTCCGCTAGGGGGCACAAAGGTAAATTGCGTTTTCAGCGTTATTTCTGCTCCTAAAACTCCGATTTGAAAAATACTTCCTGTATCGCATACAAGACCTGATGGAAAATATTTTTCACATAATTTCTAAGGTTTGGTAAAGAATGGTTTGGCCACCAGGGGGATATTAGTGTAAATTTCTGCTTCTGATGTATTTGTAGCAAAATCTGGGCTCCTGAAAACTCGACTAATTTTTGTTTTTTCTTGAACCGATACCGCTCATATGGAAAAACCTTTGAGAATACTTTCTTCCTAAAATAATGCATGGTTTTCCCACCAGGGGGCATAAAGTCACATCTTATTTTTGTCGATATCTCTGTTTCTAAGAGTCCGATTTTGAAAAATTCTTTCTGTGTTGGAGAGCGTTTCCGGTGCGAAATGTTTCTCATATAAATTCATGTTTTTCTTAACGCACAAGTCTGCCGGTTCCATTGACTTTGAATAGCTTTGATAAATTTAATTTGCGTCAGAACGGATTCAAAAGTCGTGCTCATTACACCCGAAAATTCGGTGTCATCTTTCTTGTTTTTATTTGGAACCGGCCATCACACAACAGAAAGATCTAATTCAGTAATGTGCACGCTCGTGTTGATCCACAGCAGGGTTGTGCAATTACGTGTAAAAAAAGGTTTTCTGCGTGACACGTAAATTACGCGTAAAAACCGCGTAAAATACGTAGCAAACGTAAAATACGTAAAAAAATTAAAAAAAAAACATGGCTTTGTGCTGTTAATTAATTTGCTATGCACGAATACCACAAAACACGGAGATCCTTCAAAAACCAACGTACCCTTCGGTATTTTTATATGATCTTATTGGAACAGTGCAAATTGCTACGTCCACGTGACATACCACCAGAATACCACATACACATCAGTATCATGTCATATATATATTTTTAGGAGAAATATATATATATATACACATCAGTATCACGTCATATATATATATAAACCAACGTACCCTTCGGTATTTTTATATGATCTTATTGGAACAGTGCAAATTGCCACGTCCACGTGACATATCACCAGAATACCACATACACATCAGTATCACGTCATATATATATTTTTCTCCTAGCCTTCATATTCACACGGGGAAATCCTTTTCTTTATGATAATTGGTGTGGGGCTCACTTTAAAATATTATGCTCGGTAAAGGAAGTCAGAAGCCACGCCGCGGTGTAGTTTAAAGTGAAACGAGACGATAGGAACAATCAAAATGAGACGTTGCCTCGCGGCTCGCCTTTGATATCCATGCGCGTACTGCCGGCTGGCGGTACGCGCATGGATATAACGTCGGCAACTTCTCGTTAACTCGGCGGTAAAACTATAACTATGCGAACTACACATTTTTTCTGTTATTTAAATGCGGGAGGTTTTAGTGTTGGCTTCAGTTCAAAGCTGAGAGCGTTCTTAATAAACACCGTTTTATCCCCTCCTCACTAGTCGTTGAAGGAGGCTCAACATTCTAATTGAAGACTCTTCCCACTACGAATCGCAGCGGTCGACCTCTTCATAATCTTGAATTCTATTCAATATACATTTTGATTTTTATCGATACTAGTGCAAGAGGTAGATTATTTTCTCCATTTATATTCAAGAAAGAACAGATACATTTATAATTTCTAAAAAGAAATCTGTTAATAGGTGGCTGAGCTGTACGAAAAATCTTAAGAGAATAATGATTTCGTAGTGAAATGTACAAGACATTTTAAGTTTAAAATGCAATATAATTAAAGTAGTTTTTGTATTATATTATTTATACACACACATGACAGAAAACTAGTTTTTTACGTCTGCGTAAAAAACTGGTTTTCTACGCCAAGTAAATAACCTGTATATTACGCGTAATTTACGTAAAATACGTAACGAGTAAATTACCTTGCCAACCCTGATCCACAGTCAAAAGTATGCTCTAACAATTGCCCGCGTCTTTTGCATAGCTTTAAAAGTTGCATCGCAAAAATGTGCTACACAAATCTCAAATTATATCGCAACTCCGTGTAGCCGCCCCGGTGGCGCAGTGGTCTAAGCGATGGGCTCTGATCATTCATCCGAAAGGGGTCTGGGTTCGAATACCGGTCAGGCATGGATGTTGTGTTTGTCTTACGGCACTGACTCTCTCCCTTCCCTGGGACCAGTGACCCTAAATTAGGGACGAGCGACTGCTTATAGCCCATTGAGTTGCTCACGGTGGTCGTTAAACCTCAATAAAAAAAAACTCCGTGTAATTTTACCAGTATCGCATCGCGAAAATGCGATGCGGTGCTGGTAAAATTTCATCTTGCTGCGGAGCCCTTTTTACGCGTAAATTTTGCGGAGCGCTAGAGTACCTGTGCTGGAAATATTAACATTTGAATATTCAAATGTTACAGGGCTTGGTGCTGAGTTCTATTACAGCGCCCTGTGTGGAGGGTTCGTTTGATGCTTCCTTTGCAGTAAGTTCGGTATCGGGGGTATAATCCATAATTATCCCAAATGGAGCAGATAAATACAATACAAAGTATAGAAAAGTGAATCGACTGAGGCTAAATTTTGCAGTGAGGAAGACCTTTATTCAGATGTTACGGGGAATGTCTTTAAGCCTTGTCCTGATCTCTGTTCTTTCTACATATTAACCCCTCATAATCTCCTTCCGTCTCTCTCATCATCGGCCTCATTCCTTCCTACTTCCCTTTGTCCCGACGTTACTGGCACCCCCGCTAAAGAGCTCCTGCTTCGTCGACTTTCTGCCATCGAGTTTTTCTCTGCTCTTCTTTTCTCCGATAGCCGACCCCCGAACGAAAACTATTCCCCGTGTGAAGTTCGACGAATTCCTCCTAAGCAAAGTCACACCCTCCTCCTCTCCGAAAAACGCAAGATTCATTAATTGGCTCGCTGGGCCCCTCTTCATCGTACTGCTTGGGACGGCGGAAAGGCAATAATGTCCAGTTTCATTCTTCTCACATCGACGAAACTATAAATCTAACACCCCCTTTGCTGCGACGCGTGGGAAAGGAAGTACTTTGCCTGTTCGCTGCCCAGCCCATCAAAATGGCGGGAATTGAAAGAAAATGACTACAATTCACTAACTCTAAAAATGGCTACTGAATTTCGCTTCTGATAAATATGGAAGCCCCGGTTACAAAAGTATCACTTGGAGTTCGCAATCAGTAATAGATAACGTTGTAAATGCGTCACACCTAGTAGTGACCTTATAAAGTAAAAAAATGCCCTGGCCCATATGTTTACGAGCGTATGGTTAAGTTAATGGGGATTCTGCACACTATCCTGTGGTATACACTGAGGTGCCAAAAAACCTGCGAAGGGCGCTACCATTTCCATTAAATGCCACCACTTCCATGCGGTAAATGGTATTGTCTGCAAACGACGTATATGTAGAAGCAGATATCTCCTCAAGCTGAAATAGTAGCATTCGTAGTTCAGATGGCAGCTTATCAGGATTTGGGCGATATCGAACGTGGTATGATAGTCGGCGTCCAGGAGATAGGTCACTCCTAGAGATTAGTTTGGGGCCAGGGCTCGGAATTACTCGTCTTGAATTTCATTACTGTAATTAATTCAACACGTGTAATTCCGAGCCCGGTTGAATTACACGTGCTGAATTTTATTGTGGATTTGTTACCGTGGTGGAAGGATTTTCAATTTCCTGAGCTAGCTGCCATTGCAAGACAAATTTTGCTTAGCAAGACTTGCATTATGCATTGTCCAAAGCTATGGCCCAAGCAAGGATTAGTTTAAAGAGGTCTGGTATCGAAAAACTGGGAAAAAATGACATTCCCATTTTTTTAAAATTAAAAAACAAGAATCTTATCTTTAAAATGATGTATTAATTTCCAAAATTGTGCAGTTAGAAGTATTGTTATTTATTTTTTAAATTTCCTCACTCCCACGATTTTTGGGGTGACGTTGGTTTTTAGTGCAGCAGGTCGAGTTTTAGAGAAAAGAAGATCAAGTTGAATCGCTGAGGCATTAGATGCAATTCTCTCTCTTTTTTCATGATGAACTTGATCTGGAAACTGTTGATATGTTGCTGAAAATTTGTAGACACCTGATCAATGTCTTTCAGATTTTCATCAACATTATCCACGCTTTTTCCTGAGGTGCATATCGAAAAAGTAATGGTGATCAGTTCAGGGAGGGGTGACGATTCTTCCCTGGATTGGTTTTCTGTTTAATTTTTCTAAACTGAGGTTTTGCCTCCCATGGGGTTTTTCGATCTTTAGGTCCAGAGAAAAAGCCAAGAAACAGTCAATGAAATTCTGTTTCTCATTTGTTTTGTTTTTTTCTCTTCTTTATTCTGTGAGGCGTGCGAGATAGGTGTTCGCTTTATTCACGAAAGAAAAAATGTACATAGTGTGAACTGGCAGTTACATTGCTGTTCCTTTTGTTTTGGTATTACTGAGCCCAGCAGGAGGGAAAAGAAAAGCATACTCAGCTGAGCGAAGTTTAGTCCAGCGTGGAAGAAGAAAAATCCAGCTTGATGAAGACGAATCTTTGACGACGCCGGACCAGGTGAGCCATGTCAGAAAATACTCGCACGCCAGGGGCGTGGGCCCGGGTTTTTCCTCAGCAGCTCCGCAATAACAAGCGATAGAAAACCTTCCCAAGCCAGGCGGGCCACCCAAAATCCACCTTGATTAAGACCACCGCAACTCTTGAAAAAGGCCAGTGAGCAGCCATTCCGCCTTCGAACTCTGTGGGAAAAAGAGTAGAAAAAGGTATGGTGGGTGACAAGCCTACTACATGATTCTCCGGCCTGCTGGGAAAATTCATCACCGACATCATCCCCTCATCCAGGGGTAAGTTGTATACACTAATTCTATCTTTGGCTCTTTCCTAGAGTCGAAGTCGGCACTACAGCACTCAGATGCCATTATGCTCTAAAAGAAAAAAAGGGGTACTTTCCGTCTGCGTGTCGGCGGTTACCCAGTTAAGACTCATTAGGAAAGAAAGAGGGAACTGTACGTGACATTGCTCTCACAAATGTAGTCTACAAAATAGAAAAAAAGAGCTAAACTCACAAATATGATTGTTAATCGTGATAGTTTACTCGCCTCTTCAAGGCGGGAATTTCCATGTTAAAATGTTAACACTTCAGTTCACATGTGCATACCTGCCTTAAGAAAATTAATTTAATTTTTTTTTTTTGTTGATAGAGAGAAAGATATAAGTAATCTTAATCTACACCTATATATACCTATATGAATATACACTCATAAATATTGAATCCAGAGCTTTGATATTTGTTCAGAGAAGATAAAATTTGTTTTGATGACATGTAAGCAAGCCACAAATGTAAATTAACGTACACGCTGTGTTAACAAAGTCATTATTCATGTGGACTCTGCCATGGCTATATAAGCTTGATTATTTGAATTGTTGATCTCTACATATGAGTGGGCCAGTGAAGGCTTAGCGAAGTGCTAAATTGTAAACGTAGTAATGCTCTCATAGCAATATTAATACCTTTCTTGGTTAATCATATTGTGTTGTAAAAATAAATACAGGCATTAGCCTTTCAAAAACCGAATTTTGGCATAAGTTGACATTCGATTTCTAGGTGTGTCTCATAGATTCTGAGCCATCGCATTCATCAACCAACGCTTTGACGTTGGCCTAGGACGAGAATCAGGGTTAGTGACACAATATATACCAGTGTCTATTTAATACAATGAAGTGATGATTACACGACCATTTTTTTTTTTTAGCTTTATACACGAGTTCCAAAATTACTGATTTTTTTCAGAGTTGACACATTTATGCACATGTAACACGAATACAGTGTGATGTCATAACAAATAGAAATAGTACAAGTGGTGAAAACAAAATTGTATATGTGTACACACACAAGCACACTTTCAAATGAAAACCTCAAGAATTTCTGTTTGATGTTTTTCTCTTGGTGAACTTCCAAATATGTATAACTTAAAAAAAAAATTATCACAAGATAATTAATTGTTTTGCTTGATTTTCTAGTATTTGGTTTACTCACACATGCACATTTGTCAATAACTGTAATACGAACATAACCACTACATAAACACTCCAGTTTCACAATGCACCTACCTATCTCCCAAATTTAAATTTCTGCCTAGATTCAAAGTTTACCTACTATTTTAATATTGGTAGTAATTGCTATAAAATCCATAACCTTTCTTGATTTTCGCCACAACACTGTACACACACATATGATAATATTGTGATTATTATACTATTAAGAGCAAAGCTTTGTTAATGTTACAAAATGCACAATAATCTGGTCTGGAATGCTTTTACGTTCTTTTTTTTTTTTTTTTTAGAAATTTCCCTACGTGCTTTTTTTTATATTCTAAATCACTCTAAACTACCTTTACCAATTAGCATATATGTAAATTATATTGCAAAGATTAGTTTTCTACAGTCAAAATTTCAAACACTTTCAACTGTCTGTACGGCGTTGTACGTTTTATAATGCAATTTATTCAAAATAAAAGTAAGTTTAGAAATCAAAAAGAAATAACGAATGGAACTTTTTGTTTCTAAACGATTTTCTTTTCTTCAGCTTTTAACAAAATTACTGACTCCCCTGATACGGTCGAAATGCACGTTGATTATTTATTTATTTTCAAATCCACATTTTATAACATTTGGCTTTATGCGTAGTATTTCTAAAAACATATTGATATTGTGAAGTGGATTAACTGAACTAAACTTTTTAAACTAATGATTTTTAAACTAATCCTTGCTTGGGCCATATCTTTGGCCAGTGTATAATGCATAAATGCAAGCCTTGATAAGCAAAATTTTCCAGGAATCTGGGCCCGGGCTCAGCAAACACATGTGATCAAAGAAAGCGGGCCGGGCCCGGGCTCAGCAAACAGATGTAATAAAAGAAAGCGGGCCGGGCCCGGGCTCCTAAAATTGAGCCCGAACTCATCTCTCACTCCATCACGGAAATAAACACGAAATTTGGATTTACACGGCCAACAATTTCAAAGGTGTACCTGGACTGCACAAACTCAGGGTGGAAATCCAGAGTGCGAGACCGGTGTGGCCATAGAAAACCCCTGGACGATCGTGGACAGCTGCGTCTGGCACGCTTCGTAACATCCGCCGGCCGTGCAACACTGCCGCAAATCACAACGTAATTCAATGCTGGGGCCAGTAGTAGCATCAGCGTTCGGATAGTGCAACGTTCCCTGTGTTCTATGGGGTAACGGAGCCGACGGCCCAGCCGATTGCCATTGCTGACCCGACAACACAAGGCTGTGCACTTTGCCTGGACTCGAGAACACCACCGTTGGATGCAAGATGACTGGAAACGTGTTGCCTAGTCCGACGAATCGCGGTACCAACTGTTTCGGGCAGATGGCCGACTCCAGGTGCAGCTACAACCCCACGAGGCAAGGAATCTCACATGCCTACAAGGGACAGTGCAGGCCGGCGGTGGCTCTGTTACGGTGTGGGGTGTTTTCCGCTGGTACACATTAGGACCCCTCATAAGTCTGCAGACCGCTCAGACCGGTGGAGGCTGCATAACCATCCTTGGGAAACATTTGCACCCGTTCGTGTCATGCAACCACTCCGACGGGTGCGACCTCTTTCAACACGACAAAGTGCCACGGCACACGTCCACAGTTGCCCGATTGCGGCTGTAATAGCGGAATATATGATGAATGAACTTTCGTCTTGGCTGTACATTAGGGCTGTAATGGCGGAACATATGATGAATGAACTTTCCTCTTAAAAGTTCATTCATCATTCACGAATGATCATTCAAGCGAATGGTCATTCTATTTTCCCTCCCGGTTCTCCCACTGAGCAAATCATTCTTTGGTACAAAACGGAAATTTTCAAGCTGCCTGAAAGAACAGGAGCTTAGTTGACCATGAGATCTCCTCAAGAACACACCATCCAAATGAATGACATTCACGTTTCATTCCCATTCTTAAGTTTCATCATTGCTTCCTAGCTGGCTGCTGACTGCTCACTCACGTAATGGTTGACACTTATTAAATTATGACATTACTTTCCCTGTTGGGAATTCTTTTTCCGAATTCATGGGGGTGGATTAAGGGTAAACGTGCTGTGACTTCAGTATGTGTCGCGGTAAATGGCGTATTAAATGACCATTCAAAGCGGTGAGAGCGAACCATTCGCGATGAGGAGTCACTCGCTGTGAACGAATCCTTCACGAATGGTTCATCACCAGTGAACATGGAGCTGATATGGGGGACAAGAGGGGTACTTGCCCTGACGTGGAAATCTAACTATGGCATTTCGGTTCTTGGGTGGCAGTACGAAGTTTTTCGCGATAACACTGGTTCTGATTGCTAATTTTTCTGTTGAACTTCTGGAGGCATGTATGCAGTAAAAACAGTAGAGACGTTGGGGATTTACAACAGAAAAATATTAAATTTTTAGTACAAAATAATAATATCGAAATTTCCCATTGAATGTTAAAGCACAATGTAAGTTATACATGTGCAGTATGGAAAAGTGTGAAAGGCGAAGAGGTGAAAAATATCAATTTCTTCAGCAGTCATTCACTCTAGACGAAGATCTCCCGAAGTTTCTTCCAGAACTTTGTCTTCGCCGCCTTGGTGGCGCACTTGCCTAAGCGCTAGCTTATGACCATTCGTCCGAGATGGGCCAGGGCTCGAATCCCGGTGAGGCATGGATGTTGTGTTTGTCTTACGGCACAGGCTCTTTCCCTTCCCTGGAACCAGTGACCCTAAATTAGGATGGGCGACTGCTTATAGTTCATTGAGTTACTCACGGTGGTCGATAAATTCCCAATAAAACAAAGCACTTTGTCTTGAGGGCGTGAAAAATAAAACAAAGCACTTTGTCTTGAGGGCGTGAAAAATAAAACAAAGCACTTTGTCTTGAGTGACCTCTGTTAATTCGTGGCGCTTGGGATAACACAAGTGGCTAAAAAGCGCAAGACTGAAAAGAACAACAAAGAAATTTCCTTATTGTTCTAACATGAGGTCTAATTTTATTTATTTATTTATTTATTTATTTATTTGATTGGAGGTTTAATGACCATCGTGAGCAACTCAGTGGGCTATAAGCAGTCGCCCGTCCCTAATTTAGGGCCACTGGTTCCAGGGAAGGAGACAGCCAGTGCCGTAAGACAAACACAACATCCATGCCTCACCGGGATTCGAACCCGGACCCATCTCGGACAAATGATCAGGAGCCATCGCTTGCGCAGTGGTCTAAGCGATGCCTTCTGATCTTTCGTCCGAAAGGGTTCCGGGTTCGAATCCCGGTGAGGCATGGATGTTGTGTTTGTCTTACGGCACTGGTTGTCTCCCTTCCCTGGAACCAGTGGCCCTAAATTAGGGACGGGCGACTGCTTATAGTCCACTGAGTTGCTCACGGTGGTCTTTAAACCTCCAATAAAAAAAAAAATCCAGTGAAATGGACAATGGAAAAATATTCTTCGTTGCTTAAAAAGTAATTTTAGATTGATTCAACGAACTATTTATTCCTTTTTCTGCTCAGAATAGGAAGGACCGTTGCTCCAGTCTCGAGTTCATGACCTGTTGTGGATAATGCTTGCTCTGATATTTTGGTTCTGTCTACTGCCGATGAGTGATTGTCATTGTGAATTGGTTTGCTTTAATAATTCTTTGGCCTCGAGAGTAGTTGTGGGGGCGAAAACAAGTCCATCGTAAAGAAGACGTATCTAATATATGCGTTCCGGAAATGCTTCTATGCCCATACATCAACGCTTCCGGTCCTAAGGGCACTGAATATAAACACGTCGCAGGCAGAGAAAGCTGACTTTCTAGATTCCGAAATGTTCCACTCTCTGTGAGTACAGCTTTATGTCAGAGGTTGTCGAAAATTTATCTTCTCGGAGATCTACTTTCTCTTTTTCTTTCGAAATACATCCGAGTTCAACCCCCACAGGATTTTTTGTACTAATCATTCGTAACAACTTTTCAAAACATAGTTGATTCGCACGTGAGATTCTCTGTGGTGAGTGAAAAGTTTGTGCTATTCAATAGTTTTCATCGCTCGACGCTAACAAACTTTAAAGCAATTATTTCACTATCATATCCAGCTGTAAAGTGTTGGCCTAATTATAGTGCTTTTTAACTTTTGAAAGAAGTTTCTTGAAAACACTTCAGTAATGTCTGTTAACTGCTTTTAAATTTGGGTGCTTACATAGATTTTGTTCAGTAACATTGGAATCATCACTGGAGATTTTCTCCGGAGAACAATTTTTTAAGGAGATTTTGATATGAAGTACCAAAACTGATGCTAACTTGAACGAGAACTGTGTTGTTTTCCGTTTTGATGAAATTCAAGAAGTGAATTTGGAACTTAGACCATTTGCTTTTTCAGTTTCCATATTATTGTGACTAATGAATAAATGCTAAATCAGGATGATCAGACCAGTGTTTCCCAGCTCAGGTCCGGGACAGATTTATACAAGTTTAAAACACTTTTCTACCAAAAAAGGTTTAACTTTTTCCTTTCTTAGAATTAAAATTTGCAATGTTACCGTGGGCCTATTTGTTACAGCAAAAGTTAACAAAGATAACCTTCTTCAATATCGTCTCATAAGTTAAAAACACCTCACATTTCGCTGGTGTTCTCTGGGGAGGTATTGAGACTGGCACTTATGTAGTTTTTAGTCGCTGATGAGGTAAGGAGTGAGCATACCTGCCTCCGGAGTTTGAACTCTATTAGTAAGCGTTCTTTGCATCGGCTGTTCGTGAATTCAGTTGGAGAGAAGGATTTTATGGCATCAATGTCCGCGGTAGAAGAGATTCGAACGCATGGCTTTCCTTTAGAGTTTTTACTTTTAATGGGTGGATTCCCAGGGATGAACTAGTGATGGCTCACACATAAGATGAAGACGTGAATGTGATAAGAAGTGATGACAGGAAACACGAAGTTGACTTAAGAATTCAGCAATTTCCCAGATGGCCCGAGTGAGGGGGTGAGGCACATGAAATTAGCCCGCGCTTTTCTTAGAAAAGGGAGGAAAGCCAAAGGAAGTCTTCCTAATCTTCCTCTCTCTCTGTAGAGAAGCGGGGGGGGCTTTATCGTTGTATTACCGCGGAATTTTCTATATCCCCGTAACATTTAAATTTCATCCGTATAATTTTGATCACTTATTATTTTTTTTTTTATTTTTACTCTAAGGCGGTAGGAAATAAATATTTAAATTGCCAAAATAGAATATCAATGATTAAAAATTACTTTCCGGTGAAGCTGAGCCAGGCTACCCGAAAGTTTAGGTTGATAATTAGATCAGTCCTAATTGCACTCAAGCCAAACGAAAAGGGGAAAATTATATTTTTTTTCTCACGGAAACTTGATGAAAATCCCAGATGGGAAGGAAGAGAAAAGAAGACATAATTTTTGGGAAAGTGACCCGAACTGAACGAATAGCCAGCGAATCGCATAGCAGGGCTATCTGTGAGGGCCAATGACATAACCCGACGCGATTCGGACGGCCGGGCCGTCACGCCCCAAGATGGACACCGGACACGGGAAAAAGAGAATTATGAACTGAATGAAGACTAAGAGGAGAGACGACTACACACACAGATTTTAAAATAACGACAGAGGGAACACTGGAGAATTGCAGTCTGAGCAGAAGAGAGGTCTCAGCGGTTTCGGAGGAGAGATGGTTCCAAGATAGAGAAATGAGGTAGTAAATATTTTAGAGTATAGTCGAGATATACCGCCAACTAAGATGGAGAGTTGACTCTACGACCAGCCGGCAACCCAGATTTGCGATCGGGGTTTCTCAAGGAAAAGAGGGTATGATGACATTTGTCTTACACATTTCTGATTCGTGCCTCATAGCTTTGCATGTGCTATGCAGGACCAGTTAGTTACCCGAAAGTCTCACATAGTGCATTAACAATTTTTTCCTCTGGCGCACCGCGCCTAGTTTAAACCAGTAACTAAAGTTTAAAGTCAGTTATATAATATTAAGTGCATTATACCCGGTTGAAATTAAAACTAAATTGTTTAGCTAAAGCAAGCAACCTCACCGGTACATTGTACCTAGCTTTAAGACCATATTCTAAAAAGAAATAAACAGTTAAATTTTAATTCACGTGTCACTCAGATCATTTCTCCAAATATCATTAGAGTTCAATTTGTGATTTTATTATTGTTATTCATGCAACTTTTTATTTTAACTTCTTTGCGGCATATGAATGAGCATGGAAACCCCATGCTGATTCATATGAAACACAACGCGATGCATTTGTCGACCCTGAGCTTGGGGACCCTTAGTTAGGGAATCCAAATTCATTGTTGACACCACTAGGCGAAATTTTTGGGGGTGAAATGATTAGTATTGAATTTTGACCTTTTTAACTTTTACCCACTACGGCGAATAAGACGTAGTAGTGGTTCGCTGATACCCGACAGGGAGCGGTAATAGTTGAGATGGAACATCGAGGGAGAAATTAAGTTGGAAAACTGGAACGAAGGATCTTGGCAGAGAGATAACCGAGGAAAACTCCTGATAGAGTGAGCAGGAACACATCAATGTGTAAAGAGTAATATAAATGTAATATAGAAATCGGGACAAGCAAATCCGTGACCTCCTCATATACTGTATCGAATAAAGAGCGCCATTGTAGGAGATTGAGTTCTCATATGGCTAGTAATTCATTCATTCAATTTCATCGGTGGAAAATATAGCTAAAACCCTGGAGCTGCTTTACAAGCGAAGGCCTGACGAACCCACGCGGCAGGGCACTGAAAGAAATCCAGCCTTTAACAGCTAAATATTTCATGACGGATAGTGAGATATAAAACTCTCTCATTGTATTTTACCTTGTGCCTCAAATCTGGGGCATTGTATCTTTAGCAAAATCGATGGCTTTAAGAAATAAAAAATAATTGAAGCACACACAAGAGAATAATTGACTTGCTCCCATTCTTTTCTGATTCATAAATTCATCAGACTTGCATGTGAGAGGTATCATGATGATTATTTATGAACAGTTGAATTTTTTTTATTGGAGTTTTAACGACCACCGTGAGCAACTCATTGGGCTATAAACAGTTGCCCGTCCCTAATTCAGGGCCACTGACTCCAGGGAAGGGAAAGAGCCAGTGCCGTAAGACAAATACAACATCCAAGCCTAACCGGGATTCGAACCTGTACCTATCACGAACGTATGGTCATAAGCCAGCGCTTAGACCACTGCACCACCGGGGGGGCGCGAACAGTCGGAAATAAATTGTTGAATGTTGGATTAGATTAGAAAATCTTCTTTCGGGAAATTTGCTGGTTACTTATGTGTTTGATGTAACACCCCCCCCCCCCCCACACACACACAGAAGTGTTATAATGAAGAAAAACGTGTGGGATTATCTTTAGAATTGGAAGAGACATAAGCAGGTGCACAACTAGAATTTTTTTCTAGGGGAAGGGGTATGAAATAGACGAAAAGCTATGTGAATAGTAGGCCTACAATTTTCATGCAATATCAATACGTTATCGACAGTTTATTTTTTCCCTAACTAGTATCACTAAATATTTAATTGGTATCCTCAAAATAAATATCCTTATTGGGCGAATTAAAGTACAGAAATTTACAAAGTAGTTTATGGTAAAAATGATGAAATAATAAATCTAATTAGGAATAATCAGATAAAAATAATGCAAGCACTTTATCAAAGCATAACTGTAATTTAAAGGCAATACACCCTTTGACGAAATGTGTACTTCTTTTTTTTTTTTTTTACATATTACCACAGACTTTTCCTGTGATATTACCTAATTTTTAAATGTACTTCAATGATATTACCCAATTTCAAAAAATATTAAATCTGCCTTTTTTGTCATAAAAATATTGATTTCTTAATTTTCGGCAAGAACTGGGGGTCATCTTATGCATGGGGGCGTCTTATACACGGAAAAATACGGTATATCTCCTGCTGTTAATGTGCGTATATAGCTAGAGGGAAATTAGTTAATGCATATGATGTTCAATTTTACATTATCACCATCTCATTATTGCCTAGAATTATGGCAGAAGCATTACTTTATTTTTAGATGGATTATCTGTTTCTTTGCAAGATGTATAATATTTACGGAGTAAATGAAGGTTTTAGGACGCGCGACTTTGGAGACGGTATTTTCCTGGCTGGTGTCCGGTTTCCTCCAAACACCAGCCGTGGTTAGGAAGACGCGGTAAGCCGGAGGTTCCGGGGTTGTAAAACAAGTTTATTTTACTCCTTAAAACAATCATTCTTCCAGGCAGCGCTTTCCAATCAAAGTGCCCAATCCCCCATGTCAATATTTCCATTTTTATCCGACACAAATATCTCCATGACGTGAAGAAAACCGGAACTACGCCTACTCAGAAAATCAATCTCAGGAAAAACAGTATCTTCTCATGTGCCTTTCTCAGCGGTATCAGAACCAAAAGCACTCGTTCTGTTTTAAATTTAATTTATTGTTAGGTTGCCTTGGAGTTATACTGTATACAGACTACGTTAAAAAGCTTTCTAGACTTTGCTGTCCGACAGCGTAGGTTTCAGTTCCGAATTAAACATACAGGGAGTGGACTAAATAATGGAAACAGTAACAATATGTTTTTATTAATATGGTATTGGACCCCATTTAGTGGATGCATATAAATCCCGAACAGTCGCCGTGGTTTATTACGCAACTTTTCGTGGGAGAAAGCATCAGACTGTGAATAAATTAGGAGGGAAGATGTTCCTCACACCAATTTCAAGAAGTGTCTCGACGGAATTAAATGGAGTAACTACATATGTAGGCCATAGGATGTATTAAAAATCCCCTTCATGTTCCTCCAGCTAAGACTTGAGACATAGTGCTGTATGCATACAGATGCACTGTCATCTTGAAAATGCAATCATGTTGAAGATGAAATCTAGGAATGATGTCCGAACCATGAAATGCATGCATCATTCCAAAGTTGCTCGTTCGCCGCCCCAGTGGCGCAGTGGTCTAAGCACTAGCTTATGACTATTCGTCCGAGATGGGTCTGGGTTCGAATCCCGGTGAGGAATGGATGCTGTTGGTTCAGTCATCAGCTAGCTTACGGTACTGGCTCTCTGCTTTCCCTTGAAGCAGTGGTGGTCCTAAATTAGGGACGGGAGACTGCTTATAGCTTATCGAGTTGCTCACAGTAGTCGTTAAACCCCTGAACTAGCAAACAAAAGTTACTAATTGCCAACAATGTGCTTGAAGCATGAAATCCAGTTGTCAAAAAGTTGTACGTACACCGATAACCCATTCCATTATGACCATTCCCAGCCTAGAGAAATGAGCGCGCCTAGAGACCGAACGGTGGCGCAGGTGAAGTTCATAGAGCAGTATATATACAACCGGAGGACCGGCTTTCGGTTAGTAGAGTGTTCGGTGTCAGAATGGGAAAAGCTGCCGATTTATCGGAATTTGATAAAGGGCAAATTGCGATGGCACGGCACCTCGGAACTACGATCTCGGAAACGGCGCGGCCTGTGGGTTGTTCAAGTGCCGCTGTAGTGAGTACGTATCAAAAGTGGTGCACAAATGGCCAAACGACGAACCGTCGTCCGCAGCTCATTGATGCCAGAGGGGAGCGGAGACTGTCGCGCATTGTTCACAGCGACCGTAGGACCACAGTGCGACAAATCACCCGCAGCTACAACAGTGGTGATCAGGGCAATGGGGCACAGCACACAGTTCATCGCAGGCTTCTGCAAACGGGCCTGCGTAGCCGAAGACCCAGCCGGGTCCCCATGCTCACTGCACGTCATCTCCAACAACTCATGAAATAGGCCCAAGATCATCGAGATTGGACCGTGGATGATTAGCAGAAAGTGGCCTAGTCTGACGAATGAAGATTCCTGGTGGATCACGTAGACGGCTAAGCGCGGATACGCCGATTACCAACGCAGGCTATGGCACCTTTGTGCACTGTTGGGCGGAAACAGGACGGCGGCGGCGGTGTTATGCTGTGGGCGATGTTTTCTTGCGACACTTTATAGGCCCCATTATCCCAATAGCACAATCCCTGGCAGATGTCAGGTATCTGAACATCGTTGCTGACCAATTTCACCCATTCATGGCAACTGTGTTCCCTGCTGGTGGTGGCCATTATCAACAGGATAATGCGCCATACCACACTGCCAGAATCGTCAAGGAGGGGTTCGAGGAACATGCTGGTGACTTTCGGTTAATGCCCTGGCCTCCAAATTCACCTGACATGAACCCAATCAAACATTTGTGGTTCGACTTGGAAAAGCGAGTTCGCGCTAAATCACCCCCCCCCGAAATGTACGAGAACTGGAGGATCTGCTGTTGATATTATGGTACCAGATACCTCCAGGATACCTATCGCCACCTCATCGAATCGATGCCTCGCCGAGTGAGTGGCCCCTGTTTTCCTGGCTAAAATGGGTCCTACAGCTTATTAGGTAGGTGGTCATAATGTAATGGATCATCGGTGTAGTCACTGGCGGTAATTCTGCTACGAAATGTGATATTGGGACCTAAGGAATGTCATATCTTTCCTCAGACATGTACTGATCTTCTGTGTTTAACTGATTTTACGAGACTGTCAGGATTATGCACTTCTCTTTATGTTTATCCAAACAGAAATTCTGCTAGATGTCGGAGCGAGTTAAAAAGACGATTTCTTTAGACCGTATAACAAGTTTCCAATCCTCTGATGCCCTATTCTTCCGCTCATTACGTCACTTCTTTCACTTCTCAGAGCGTTGACGTTTGTAAGAAGTTATGCACCATAACAGTTCTATAAATCATTGCTTTTTTTGCAACTCTTGACGAAGTGGTGTGAAACTTGAGGAAATACATAATGGGTTCTACGTATAGCTATTGCACTGGCTGTAGTTTGTCCATTCTATCTACATTCTTTGGTGACTTTAGGTTTTCGACTACTGTTCGTTCTCACCGATGGTGTCTGTTCATATAGTGAAACCTCCGTTAACGGCTACCTCCGAACAATGATAACCTCGAAATAAGGGCAAGTTTTGGTCGGTACAGAACAACTGCGGCAGGATTAACATTAGCGATAACCTCCGAACAACGGTGTCTCCTAACAGCAGTCAACAGACACCCCAGACAATCCTGAAGGATATCTGATACTGTGTCCTTTAGGATTTTGCATAGTTCCTTCGGCACTTTGGAGAAAGGGATGAGATAGGGACAAATAGTGTAATATTGCTGAAGGAACTGTGCCTTGGGCAGGATGGGGTTGCATTACGGCAGGCACAATGGTGTGCTTAAGTGAAAAGAAGAGTCAAAATTTAGTTCGAAGTGTGACGGTAATTACTTCAGACGAGTACCAGCTCCCGTGTATTTCTTACTCCTACACCCAGGCCGACGGGGATGGATGCTGGTGCCTGCAATATTGCCCGTTCGCTGCAATCTCTCTTGGTTTATTTCCCGTGAGTTCTGTTCTTGCATTCTTGTCTGCGGCCGCCTAACTGTGCAGTTCCACTTCACTGTCTCTAAAATTGATGTTTTTCTTTCCAATAAGGCGGCCTAAAATCTAATCCCTCAGCTTGCTATTTCTAACAGTTGTTTAGGACCAGGGGTCAGATACTGCCTTTTTAAAATTCTCTACACCAGTGCTTCCCAAACGTTTTAGAACCGCCACCCAATTTTTAGAACGGCAAACTTTCGCTACCCACCTGAGCTTTAATGGACACTAGGAGAGAAAGGGATGGGTATTTTTTTAATTTTATTATTTTTACTACTGTTTTTTTAATTTATTATTGAATATAATTTTACAAACACACACACACACACACACACACACACACACAAAACGATCCATTTCTCATAATGAGGCGTGTGTACGGGTGTGTTTATTTTCGGTTTCTCTCGATGACTGACTACGTTGACGTCCAAGTCGATGCGAATAATTTTTCATTTCCATTTCACGAAAATCAAATTTTTAAGTTGTCGGAGTCATACCTTCTCAACTTTTCCTCGTTTTGAGGATTCCGTTTTGAGTTAACTTCGATTGTTTTTCCTTGATTGACCGTTTCGTACCCGGCGGTTCTTTCTGTTTTTTCTTCAGTTCCCACATTCTGCGTTGTCGTCGGCTTCCTACGTGTCCGTAAAGAGGATAACTGCCCGGCGGCCCAGTGGTCTAAGCGCTGGCTTCTGACCATTCGTCTGAGATGGGCCTGGGTTCGAATCCCGTTGAGGCATGGATCTCGGAAACGTTTGCCTTACTGCACTGACTCTCTCCCTTGCCTGGAACTAGTGTCCTTAAATTTGGGATGACAGGGGCCCATCAAGTTGCGCTCACGGTGGTCGTTAAATCCCCAATGACACACACACACAGAAAAGAGGTTAAACTTTGGTTTAGATCTCTTCGAAGTTTCGAAGTTAACGCACGCACTGTTGTATCCGAACTGGACTCGAGAGAAGGTGGTCCTGCTCAAATATGATGATGGACAGTTCTGGAAGCTTCTGGCAATAGATTCGTCCAGAAGTGAAAGGGTCCAGTAGGTTTTCGAGTTGGATGCGTGCTGTGGTCATTGTATGGTAGCACTTAGTTGTGGCTGGCTGCCTCTATAGGCTTGCGCTACTTTCGTTCGATGGCAATAGTAGTGGGCTGTGGTGGGTTGCCTATCCTGCTTCGGAAGGCAGCACGAACATGAAACCGGATTCCCGTAGCTGTATGTTACGCGCCTTTTTTTTTTCTCTTTTTCATTTTTTTTTATCGTTTTTACACTTTTTTATTTTGTTATGATTTTCTGTTTTCAAATAGTTACAGAATTTACAGATTTCAAAAACTTCACGGTCCATCGTTTGGGAAACGCTGCACTACACCATACTTAATTGTTAAAGTTTAGCCCGGTTCTAGGGAATATGATAGATCGAAATAACGGGGGGGGGGGGATTCGTGCATTTAATATAGCTCGTTCATAAATTTAGCAGCAGTCAGTTGTGTTTATTATTCTAAATGTGAACATTTTCACTTTTGAACTAAGCTCGGGTTTCTGTACGCTATGCATTATGCAATCTATCTTACATCGCTAATGTGTCGTCTTCGGAAAAAGACCTCTGTTTGTGAAAGTAAGTGATTAGTCACAGTTCAGGAATATTCATCCCGTTGATTATGTTGACAATTACCTTGCAGTGCACTTGAAAATAAAATCGGTTCGATGACATGTATATTGCCATAATGCATGTTTTCGTGATGGTCTTAAACCTAAGGCGTTTTTGTTCTTTTGTCCAGTCCCTGTATGTGTCGTTCAATCTTTGGATCGCTTCTCAGTGTTACCAACATTCAATTTGGGATGAGCAATTCTCTTAGCCTTCCGTTCTCTTTTGAGGCATGAACTTCCCCAGAAAAAAAAAACAAGCAAACAAACAAAACAGATAAAGAATACTTAACAAAATTCGTAATTTGTTGGTTTGTAAACGTTTAGTGAAAAGTATCCATTCATTTTCTTTCATTTTATGGGAAGCCTCTAAAACTACCAACATTTTGTGTTTAAACGAGCGGGAGAAAGCTCATGGGCGAAAATATCGGAAACACTTGAAAGCAGTATAGTGACGCCTGAAGTTTTAATGGCGAGAAAGGTAATAAAACTTTTACATGTACATGCACGTAGTAGCGGAAGCCAATAAAAAAATCTTGTCAGAAATCTGTGGTACAGACATGGGTAGACGAAGAAGCTGTAATTCTCGCGTTCTGTGAATGTCAAGAACCAACCAACTTCAAAGCACGAGTAACAACAAAAAGATCAGACAAGAGAGACAAATGAAGACGCAAAGAGCGCGATATTAACAACCTTGGCAAAGGACCAGACTAGGACCACAGCCTGAATAAGAAGTAAGCTACTTATCCTTCCTCTTAGCATGGCGTAATTAAGTTTGAAAAAAATGCAGACCTAACACAAAATGAAATTACTTTACTCTTCTCAGGTGAAAATATATTCAAAATTTATGTTCCAAATAGGAGACAAAGAAGATTTTAGATATATAAAAAGTTTATTTTATTTATTTGCAATAGCTCTTTCAAGAAGTTTCTGGAAAAGAAAGCAGTGTCTGAAAAAATATGGCATTTCGACGAAAAGGTTTTTGTTCTTATTAAACATTTGCTGTAGTTGTGTTTTTACAGAGTTCAGTGAAGTTATTTATACACAAAGGAGATGACTTCTACTATTGGTTGAGCTTTGTCTCCACATTTACTAGTTTATGCTCCATGCTTGAAAATGAAATTCTTTGATAAAACAGTTTGTCTCTTTCTCTGTATGGGTGTTAGGTGGATGACGTTCTCATCGTGTATGATTGAAATCTACGCTGCTCCAAAGAAATTTCAGATTCTTTTAATAAATTTCACAGTGACACTGGTTTTGCTTTGAAGTAAGAAATGGACAAATTCATAGACATCAAAATCGTTATAAAATTAGATCAACATTCTTTTGTTCACTGTTTTAAGAGAGAAAGGTCAAGTGCGATGCTAAACTATAGTTCTCTTCACGCCGTAGTTGTGAGAATCAACATAGCCAAGAATATGTTAAAAAGGGTGCCCTTCCCCAGTTCCAACGGACACTTTACTAAAATGGCAAAAAGACTTTTACATATTGATTATCCTAAAAGAACAGTTATTCGGACTGGAAGACATTTCTTTTGGAAAAAGAAGGCAATCAGCGTACAACTGAGGCACGTTTTTGTGCCATTTTTAAAATTCTTAAGCAACCACGAGCTTAATAGGCAGTTTAGAAAATCAAAAATTTTAAATTGCAACCACACTAAAATCCGCTGTAACAGTTAAAATTGCTAATAAGGACAAGTCGAGAGAAGCAAAGGGCTGTTTGGGGGAAGGGGAAAAGGAATGTATATGAGTTCGTCTTTTGAATCCTTTTCGACATAAAGAATTCTTTAATTTATAATTCTTCTTTAGAAAATGCGGAAATCAGAAAAAAAAATGCATTTCCGCCCCCGTAGCAGAGAAAAAGCTCGAACTACTTAAAATACATAACATGCGCAGTGTGCTTCATAGTGAATGGAACGAGTTACGTAAGTTTTTTCAACCGGATTCCTAAATTCGGTAAAATATTTTCAAGCAAAATTAGCTACTTTATTTCTGCTGGGGGCAGACATGTGAGATATTAAAAACATCACAAAGTGTGCGCAAAATACTTTTCATAGCGAAAGATATATGAAGTAAAAGGAATTTTTCAAATCGAGCAAGTCGAAGCAGAGATACGAAAAGAATACGTAATATAACTTGACACCCGGCAGAAAAACTGCGTTATTTGAAAAAGGAAATAGGCACGAAATGTTCTTCATAATGTAAAGGGCATCCCATCGAGAAAAAGAAATTCAGTCTGATTTATTGCTTCAAATAGTGTTGTGCATCGTGGAAAAAAAAATGAAATATGCGCAAAATGTTTGTTCTCTTTTTCCCCCAGTTAATGGGGTTTAACAACCACCGTGAGCAAATCAATGGGTTATAAGCAGTCGCCTGTCCATAATTTAGGGCCATTGGTTCCAGGGAACCCGGAATTTTAACCCGGACCCATCTCGGACAAATTATTAGAAGCCAACACTTCGTACCACTCGACCGTCCAGAGTGAATAAATGTTCTTCCTAGCGGGAAAGAATTTTTCAAATTTTTGGTGAAGATTTTTTAACAGGGGGAAATTTTTTTGTAATGAAAGGATTTTTCAAATGCGGCATTTAAACGTAGAGACAAGCACGAAAAAAGAAATTTATAAATATACGTTCCCTAGCAGAAAGGCTGGGTGTGCATTACTTAAAATGGATAAAATTTATAATTCTTCTTTTTATGTTTGCAATCTGTACCAAAGCGAATGGCATACAGTACTAAAAGAATTTTTTCAGTCGGAATTTTAGAAGCAGAGATAGTTACAAACAGAAATAAATATGTACTACTTTACACCAGCCTAGTTGCATAGTGATTGTGAAAAATTAAAAAATATATGCGGAATGTTCCACAGTTTGAATGGCATCCGATGTAAAAAAAAAAAAAAAAAAAAAAATGACACCGAATTTCCGGTTGTAATGCGCACGTCTTCTTTTGAATCCGTTCCGATGCGAATAAAATTTATCAAAGTTGTTCAAAGTCAATGGAACCGGCTAGGATAAAAACCCAAACGGATTTCTACGATCGATAAATCCAGAAATAGAAAGAGCTATTGGGAGTGTGCAAAAGTTCTAGCCATCTTGATAATAGATGCAAATTGCGATCGGAGTAGTTACGTCACAGATAACGCTGCGAGGCCGAATTTTCGGCCAATAAAGCGTGGAGCAGTACAGCATATTATAGAGGAACTAGGTTTGTCCGCGTATAAAGAGAAACTTATATTGGGGCGGGGTGTGCAGGCTTATTTTTGGGCTTCATACCGGTTCTATGAATGTTCAGATGAACCGTTCTCGGATGCCTAACAAACGTTCTATTGCCCCCTGCAATTGGGGTCCATTTTATTTTACGGGATGATAATGCACGTTCTCACTGAGCCAGAATTGTTGAACAATAACTTTAGGAGAACACTATCAACCGTACAGCGTGGTCGGCTCGTTCTACTGGCCTAAACCCTATTGAGCTGGCTTGGGATTCTTTAGGCAGACGTGTTTCAGCCCTTCAACCCCTCCCCAAAACCTGCAGGAGCTTCAAAGCTTCTTGGTGGAGAAATGGTTGTCATTGCCACGGCAGCTTGTGCACCCTCTCATTATGAGCATGAAACGTCGCTGTGAAGCAAGAGTTTCTGTGAGGGATGACCACAGATTCCATATTGACTCAATTTGGCGATTTCGTTTGAAGCATGCCTTGTGAACCTGAGTTCGAAACGGGTCAACAATTGTGGACCCGGACCCGACCCGGACAAATCTACTTTGAAAAATAATATATTTCTATAGGGCTTTCAAAAAGTCTCCGCAGTGGGTATCTTATGGAAATGAAGTAAATGTATAAAGGAACGTATAATTTACTCACTTAACAGGAAGTATTGAAACTATCGTCCTTCATTTGCAAGACATAACCTAACTGTTTCACACACATTTTCAAACACATCTGCGGGAGTCAAAAAGTTCCTCCGGATTAATGTTATGGTTGTTCCACCTAATTTTGATGGCGCTACAGTCAATTTTTTTAAATTAATCAACTTGTTGTATATTTAATTTCATTTTTTGCTGTTTTCCTGATAACATATCAACTTCAGAATATGTTTCTCAGCAACACCAATTTTCACAAGCTTATGATGAGTTAAAAGTTTCCAAAATGTGTATGTTGTTTTTATCATTACCCTTCGGAAGGGACACTCTTTCTTCATATTGCATGATAAATCACATGTCAGTACGCGGGCACCAGTAACCAGCACAAAGTTCCACAGCGCGTACTTTTCTTTGAATAAAAAGTTATTTTTTGCTTTTCAAAACGAAAATAAAACCGGGTCAGAATCGGGTCAGGAACACCTTCACCCGACCCGTTTGACCCGCTAAAAATTGTCGACCCGTGACCAATCGGGTCAGGAACACCTTGGCCCGACCCGTTTGACTAGCTAGAAATTGTTGATCCGTGACCCGTTTCCATCTCTGTTGTGAACAGGTATGCTTACTTATTATTTGTTCTTTAATTAATCATTCGTTTTTTGTTTTGTATATAAAATATGAAAGATTATTTTAAATTACACGCCTTACTCAAATTTCATTTAATAACTCCTTGAGACATTTCAAAATTTTATTTTGTTCCGTACTTTATGGAAATCAGTGTGCATAGTTCGAAACTGAAACACGAATTAGGTAGCACTCTAAGCTTTGAAAGGAAGGTCAGAGTTGTAAATCCCATTACTGAACATTCGGGCAATTCCATCTGGAGTCACATGTAGATATTGGATTATCAACTTATTCTTAACAAAAGCCTCATAATAGAAACTTAATCAGAAAATTAGATTCCGTCAATGAACTTTCAAAACCTGTTGACTCAATTTTCAGTGGTTGTTTAGCTTGAACTGGTTTGGGGGGGGGGAAGTTTTTCAGAGATCACCTTCTATTAGGCGTGCAACTTAATTCTCGGCCACAGGCACGACAACATGACAGCAAATTATAGCAAATCGAATACGTACCTAATCAGGGAAAAAATCCCCGTCGTGTTGGATACATTTGAGCCATCGATCAGGGAGCTGCCGAATGCCACTGCGGAAAAAGAGGACCGTTTCGAGTTGATAAAGTCATCAATACTTGTGTGGACCTCCTCGACAGAAGTGAAGTGCATATCACTCAGGTGATGTTGCAGGGAGAGAAAGAAGTGATAATCCGACGGGGCGAATTCTGGAGAATACGCCAGGTGGGACAAAATCTCCCATCCCAGGTCGGTGATCGTGTTAAAAGTCGTTTTCGCGGTGTGAGGACGCGCGTTATCCTGAAGCAACAGGACCGACCTTCTGCCCTTGCCGGTGTATGGCCTTTTCGCCTCCATTGCGTCACGCACACGAATCAGTTGCTGACAATAACGCTCAGCATTGACCGTTTCACCAGGTTTGAGCAACTCATAGTGTACGACACCGCGCTGATCCCACCATATGCACAGCAACAACTTCGTGGCATGGATATTCGGTTTGGCGGTACTGGTGGTAGGCTGACCTGGATAAACCCACGATTTGCGCCGCTTAGGATTATCGTACAGGATCCACTTCTCATCACAGGTAAAAATCTTGTGGAGGAAATCCTTCTTCTTGAATCTGGAGAGCAAGGACACCACAGCAACATCGTGTCGCCTAGACTTGTTCGCAGCTGTGAGTTGGTGGGGCACCCAACGGCCCTCCTTTTGTGAATCCGTCCAAGCTTTTGCAGGCGCTTTGCAGTGGCTTGCCGTGCTACTCCGAGTTCCTGGGCGAGCTCTGACTGTGTGCGACAGGGATCCGCGTCCAACAGCTGTTCCAGTTCCTCAACGCCAACTTTCTGTGGCTGTCCCGGACGTTCTGCATCACGCAGATCGAAATTTCCCTGCTTAAACCGCTGGAAACGCTTCTTACACGTACTGTAGGACACAGCAGCCTCACCCAATGCAGCACAGATTATTTGTCGGGCTTCCGCGGCACTTTTGTTCAGCTGAAACGCGAACAGGAAGCAGTGCCTCAAATGTTGCTTCTCGAACGACACTGCTTTCACTGTCAACTTTCGTCCCTTCTGTCACTACAGCTGAGAGCGGTTACGGTTTCCTGAAAAGGTGTTGGATGGCGCTACAATCAGCCATTATCGCACACAGCTATTTGCATTTGTCGACGTTCTATGATCTCTTGCGGTTAGGGGCCGAGAATTAAGTTGCACACCTATTATTTCATGGAAAATTCAATTCTTGAATTTTAGCTTGAGGACCAGTGCTGAATTTGGGCTCACTTTTAAGAGTCCGAGCCCGAAGTATGTCTGCCCAAGCCCGAATTTTATGTTGCAAAATAAAGCCTGGGCCCGAACGAGCCCGCAAGCTAGGACTAACCTGTTTCGGTATTAATAACATAAACGACATATTCCAGACTTCCACTTTCTTTCCCCTATAATTAACCGAAGCCTCGTTCAACTGAGGAGTGGGAAGGGACCTCTATATGTTTCTATAGTAGAGCTCGTATATTAAAAAAAAAAAAAAAAAGGAAAATTCTTTCTTAAAGCTCTAGCCCGAACTGCAACAAATTATGCAGCCTGGTTCGGGCCCAGGCTCTGCTTAGGGCTTTCGGGTTCGGCCCATCTGAGAACTGCTCAGGACCTGGCAACGACTTTTTCTGTTTTGCTCACCATTTTCAAATCGGTTTTATGAAGCACAGAGTAGCTAACAACAAGGGACCTAAAACTTCTGTTTGTCTCAGTCCCATATTTAAAACACACATTTTGTATAAGTCAAAAAATTCTCATGTTTCCTTTCCGAAAAAAAATTCCGAATGGTAAGACGCATGGCATTCTACATTTCTTTTGTTGTTTTCTGAAGTACGGGACAATTTTTATTTTTGTAGAAATTTTCTGTATTGGAAGTATCATTTTCGATGAAAAATCAACCTGCTTCCGGTGACCGAGTGGTCAGAGGCGTAGTTCTTTCACTATTGGACCATGTTGGTCATGGCTTCGAGACCCCGTTGAGGCATGGGTGGTGTGTTTGTCTTACAGCATTGGCTTTCTCCTCCCTAGAACCAGTGGCCCCGAGTTAGGGTCGGGCCACTGCCGTCCGAAAATAAATAGTCAATGTTAACAATCAATGAGAATAAACAGTCAATGTTTCGTTTTGTTTTGGGGCAGCAAACCCTGAAACAAAGCAAAAACATAAATCGTTGTAATATTTTATTCTTGTTTTAACAGAGTTTAAAGAAATTTCGTAACATTTAGGCTTGTACACTTTTAAATTAACTTTATTCTGAGTTCTATAAATTCCTGTTTCGGAAGAGAATTTTTTACGATGCATTTCCCATTATTGAAATTGTACGCATGAGTCAGTGCAAATCATATTATAATCCGTTCTCTTTCATATTACTACGTATAAGGGATATCCTCTTTATGTTCTTTAACACAATACCCTTTAAAATTGTTAAAACGATTTGAGCAGTTTGTAGTTCGTCTGAAAATCTAAAAATTCGATCAGATGTTCGCAGGAAAATTTTGGGGATGTTGTATGATTGCATCTCACAGAGAGGACTTTTAAAAAATGTTCAGTTTCTCTGGTAGCCAATTGTAGTTGGGATATACCTCATTTTTTCCGTAAGCGGAAAAAATATGCGCCATAAACCAATTTGAAAAAGTTATAGTTCTCTTTGAACAGGGAGGACAAGAGGCTAATTGTGCGTTCCACTTACCTGTCAGTATTACTCAAAAAATGATTCTGTGTGGGAAACTCGATCGCATCTTTTACTAGTCGTCGCCGTCTAATGAGGGAGAGAGAGAGAGAGAAAAGAAAAACGCGATCACAGGAGGTGAGATTAAGCCTCAACTGTTGACCTTGGTCGTTTATCGGTTGCCAACTGCATAAAGCATAAACATGAACCAAATGGCGCCGTTTTTATTCGGTGAAGTCTAGAGGAAGACTGATTATCGTGCATGCATCAAACGTGGAGCACTTATCATCGTTGTGAGATAATGTAAACAAAAACAAATCATGTTTTCCCTGACTTTTTTTTTTGAAATAATGTTTAATTGCTGTTGTAAACTTGTTGTGGGAGCATAGTAGTCCATCCGCTTGGCGGTTCTATTCATTGTACCTTCTGACATGAGGAGCTCGGTTCGAGTTTCGGGTAAAACAGGGATGGTAGTTTGTAGTGCAGTTTTGGGCCTTTCATTCCTGCAGGACCACTATATCACGAACAGTGATGTATTCAGGTATCTTCTTGGGAATCCATGAACGCCCCCCGTAGGTTTTGGGGTGATCTCTCCTCCTTATTTATATTTAGTCTAATTATTTTTGTTTATAGAAAAATATTTGCAGAAATTAATTTAAAAAAACTTAAGAAAATGCGGAATTTTAATAAAAAAATGCATTCATATGCAATTCATGTCTCAGTAGCATTAAGATTATACTAAGTTTTAAATTAATTTCTTTGTTTTTAACACTGAAACTTCCATCGTCATGTATATTTACGTTTCTAAATCCGATGAGTCAGTGCAGCTACTGATGTATACAGTACCCCTAAAAAGAACAAAAAAAACAAAACAAAAAAAAAACGAAATTTCTGTTGTTAATTAGAGCGATAAAGGACTTCACAAACAGTGTTAACTCTTTAAATAACATT
This sequence comes from Macrothele yani, assembly GCA_039090855.1. Lineage (NCBI taxonomy): Eukaryota > Metazoa > Arthropoda > Arachnida > Araneae > Macrothelidae > Macrothele > Macrothele yani. The sequence continues at coordinate 1,139,865 of CM077022.1, read as the reverse complement.
TTTATTAAAAACGTATATCTGAAATCAAAGCTAGTTATGAAAATATATTTACTCTGGATCAAAATTTGTTACTCTAGATGAGAATGCTTTTCTAAATTTGTTTAATAATTGTCCCATGCTAAAAGTCTGTTATGAAGTCCTACCAAAAATAGTTAATACTTTCTGTGGATAAAAAGCAGGACGGTAGAAGACCAGTTGATCTTGTTCATATGCGCAAGAGGAACAACAAAGAAAACCAGATAATGTTTCACAATTCTGTAAATTAATTTAAATTTTTTTTTCGCAGTTAAGTTTACTGTGGATTTGTAATTACCAACTCCATGCTTTTGCACTGTAATACACCATCATATTTTGGAAGCTGGCATTCGGCTTTATTTTAGTGTTCTGCATGCCGACTTTCCATGTACACGGTTAAGCCACAGTGAAGCTAACGTGAAGTTAGTACTTCAAATACAGCAAAATATTTGCTACCTAACTTTTAGCGATAGCAAATTTTTAGAAAATTTTCCCGTGAAAAGTTTATTTTTCCTGGCGGTGGGTGGTTTACACTCTGTGACAAAAAGAAAATCGAGGCACTTCAAACGGTTAGTTTCTTTTTTTTCTATGTGCTAATCTAAATAATCTAAAAGGGCTGAAACCAAGTGGCAGGGAAATGGTTTACACCGTACGTGTGATGATTCCTTGTAATCATAAACACGCTGCATTGCCTTAGGACATTTTTATCACTCGTAACGTGTTTTTTTTTTGGGGGGGTACCTTACTAGCATCCTCAATAATTTACATCACCCTATGGTGAAATTTGTGGTGTATTATTGGATTAAATTGGATTAAAGTAAATTTTTACCTTTTTAATCACTTGTATGTGTAGATTTCTTGTTGGAATTTCCATTTGCGATATACGAGCATAAGAAAATTTCTATATTCCATTTAAAATTTTGTTATACGTATTAATGTATATATAAATAACAAATTAGACTGGATTCCAAGGGACAGGAAAAGACCCAGAAGAAGACCACATTTGAGATGCGTGGATGAAATTCTAAAGTATGCGGGAGTAACATGGAGGAGACTGGCACAAGACAGACCGTTGTGGAAGAAACTTGGGGAGACCTTCGTCCAGCAGTGGATTGATAATGGTTGACAATGATGATGATGATGAAATAACAAAATTGTGATTATATCTATACAATCAGCGAACAACTTTTAGCCCGCTCGAAATTTGTAGTTCCCCCCCCCTTCCCCTCCGGGAAAAACTCTCTGAATGCAACGCTGATCACAAATGCGACAATCATCCTTGTTGCAGTGGTCGAAGTTACGGGATTCTGATTTCTCGTATTTGTATATCTGCTTTCAAATCTAGAGTAAGACATGGGTGTTGTGTATGTTTGCTCTGGTTCTTTTCTGTCCCTTCCTCGGAATCACACGTTTTAAATTAAAGATAGGCGACTCCCACGAGCATGTACGGCTGTACATGCTCGTCGGAGGTAGTACAGTAGAGGTCTGCTGGCGCCTGGTCCGACCCGTGCCCGAACTGAGAGCCGGGCCTGGCCTGGCCTGGAATGTACTTGGAAGGTTTAGCATTTTGTTCCTGTATTAAAGAAAAACGTTTCGGCTCAGAAATCAAAAGATAATGTACTAAATAATCAGATGGCAAAGATCACTGAGTGAAACGAAAGACATAGAAATGCATCCGATGCGTTGATTTATTACAGCTGAAATTGAAAAACCGGGCTATAAGATGAAGTCTGAAATGGAGGTTCGAATCAAATTCCTTTGTCACTTCGTTGGATTTAATTTCCTTTAACATCATGACCGCGGCAGCTGTTGGAATCTGAATATCTACCCTACTCACAATTTTAATACACGATGCAATTACTTCATGACTTCGTGGGATCTTTTTAAAATTCATATTTGGAAAGGAAACTCATTTGTAACCACCTAAACCTAGAAATGCGGCAGCGGTCAACTTGACTGCTCTAATAAATATTTCATGTAAAATGCGAGAATTACTAGGGATTTGACATTAGTCAGGGTCTTTGCATGCCATACAACACCTGACTGTCGTTTCTGAGCGATGTTTGTAATAAGCAGAGTTAGCGATTGAAGCACGTGGCATTTTTTCTTTACCGAGAAATCTTTACATAAACAGAGCTTATAACGTGATTTCTTTCCGCTGTAACCTAGTCCTTAGGTCAGTAATTACGTTATGCGTGCTAACGTCAATGTAATATAAGCAGGTACTCATACGCATTACAAGAAAGAGGTCATTGTAGTACTTACAAATACTTTTATTTTGCTTGCATGGTTCGTACTCCGCACTCACATCCGGTTTATTGGATGTGAGTGCGGAGACTGATACTGTTTATTTCAATACAGTATCAGTGATTTAACATTCAATCGCAGTATAACAGCACGTCTATCATCAATAACATCAATCCCCTTAAACAACCGCTGCATTGCCTTTTTTACGCTTTCTAACCGTAGGTTGAAGAAGCGTATATGCTCCAGCTTTTTCTGTCTGTCCGCACGATAACTCGCGTAAAAATGGTTTGATTTCGATGAAATTTTAGTACGTGGTAGGGGACAACCTGGGGACGAACCCTATTGAAAATGGGTGAAATGGGGCTAAAGGTCGGGACATAAGAGCGATATCCATTCCATTGCCCTTATGCATCATAACTTACGTAAAAATGCTTCGGTTGCGATAAAACTTTATCATGTTGTTCCGGAGGTATACTAAACCAATTCTGTTTAATATAATCGAAATGGGGTCAAAGGTCAGGACACAGGAGCGAGATTTATTCCACAGCCGTTATCCTCATAACTGGACTAAAAGTGCTTCTTTTGCGACAAAACTTGAGTATGTTGTTCCGGAGGTATACTGAACCAATTCTGTTTAATAACATCGAAATGAGGTCAAAGATGAGGGCACAGGAGCGAGATTTATTCCACAGGCATCATCCTCATAACTTGAGTAATAACTTCTAGTATGTTGGAAAGCGTATCATAATCAATGCATTGCATGATTTTACTAACTTGTTAATTGACGCAAATGACTTTCTTCTGTCACTTGAACTCATTTTTTACGCTTTCCAACAGTAGGTTGAAGAAGCGTATATGCTCTAGCTTTGTCCGTCTGTCTGTCCATCTGTCTGTCCGTCCGTCCGCACGATAACTGGCGTAAAAATGGTTCGATTTCGATGAAAGTTTAGTATGTGGTAGGGGACAACCTGGGAAGGAACCCTATGAAAAATGGGCGAAATGGGGTCAAAGGTCAGGACATAGAAGCGGTATCCATTCCATCGCTCTTATACGTCATAACTTACATAAAAATGCTTCGATTGCGACAAAACTTCATCATATTGTTCCAGAGATGTACTGAACCGGTTCTGTTTAATATAATCGAAATGGGGTCAAAGGTGAGGGCACAGGAGCGAGATTTATTCCACAGCCGTTATTCTCATAACTTGACTAAAAATGCTTCTATTGCGACAAAACTTTAGTATGCTGTTCAGGAGGTATACTGAACCGGTTCTGTTGAATGTCATCGGAATGAGGTGTAAATTCAGGGCACAGGAGTGAGACTTATTCCATAGCCATTATCCTCATAACGTAATAACTTGAGTAATGATTTCTGGTATGTTGGAAAGCGTATCATAATCAATGCGTTGCATGATTTTACTAACTTGTTTTTCTATTGTTCTTATCCGGCCACACATACGTCACTTGTTTCGACCTCACTGTGTTGCCAACATCATTCTCGTTTGAGGGAAAAGACATAACGTTAAGGTTTGAAAATGGCTAAGAGAACGAACTCAAATTTACATAGAAAAAGAAACTAAAAAGTAAAGTTAAAATAGAATATACGTTACAAGCTTCATGATAGCAGGTGACCAAGCTTCTGGCACGATTCATTGCTATTTTTTTACATGTTTGGGATCGAGGACTACCTTGTTTAAACTTAGTTATACTTAGTAGCAAAGGAAATAAATGACTTTACATTTGTAACAGAAGTAGGTAATCAGGTCTGAACCTCTTCTGTGGGGAGAATTCTTATGAACAATAGCAGATCTCTTTGCATTACATTCAGTTTACTACTGAGCTAGTTCAGTTGAGTAGAGCAGCTTTGTTTCTCCAGAGGAAGCCTTGCGTTATTTGCAGTAAGTGGCGGAGAATACGGGATGGAATTCTGAAACGGGCCGGTGCCCCTAGAGTTCGAGGCCGGGCCAAGCTTTCCAAACTAGGCCCGTGCAAACAAACCCCTTGTTGCAAAGCCCAAGTGGTACCAACCGTTGGCTTCTAAAAAGGGGCTGGGTTCGAATCGCGAGTGATGCATGAATGGTAGCTTCATCGTTCAGGGGAATCCTAAATGTTATTCCGTTGAAAACTCGAAGTCGAATATTTTGGCGACTACAATACTTTCCCATACATTTCCAGAGTAAAAATAAGGAGAGAGAGAGAGGGGGGGGGGCTATGCGGCAGCAGGGACGTCGCTAGACTTCCAAATCAGGATGGGCGACGGGTAGGCAAGCATTATTTTTGGTGGGGCAAGCTTCATAGCAACTTTTTCTTTTTCTACGAAACACTGAAAGAACAAATTTTTAATGCTTTTTTACTACCGTGAGCAAATCAATGGGCTGTAAGCAGTCGCCCGTCCCTAATTTAAGATCACTGGTTCCAGGGAAGGGAGAGAGCCCGTGCCGTAAGACAACCACAACATCCATGCCTCACGGGGATTCGAACCCAGACTCTCCTCTGACGATTTGTTATAAACCAGTGCTTAGACCACTGCGCCACCGGGGCGGTTTCAATGCTTTTCACTACCGGCTACAAAAGAATTCGTGCAATTCCGACTCCCACCACCTGGACATACATGGACCTGACTAGTTAAGATACAAGTGTTGGTGGAATGTCGCCTTCAACTTTTTGCTTCTGTGGACGCATTGTCTTAAATTTCTTTTCAAAATTTCCCATTTTTGCTTACGAATGTACTGTACTTGAACAATTCATTTTAAAAAATGTCATTTTTGTTTATCTAAATCAAATTTTAACGTTGCTCCAGGCAGACACAATACCTCATCCCTCCTTAACTTCCTTCCTTCAAGCCAGCGACTTTGCCTTGCACTACTCTCATGCAAAGCAGTCGTCAGCCACTTTCTGTACTTTCACTGTCCCGGGGCAGTCTTAAGGATACTAGTGTAGTTTTATACTCCACTTTTCGTGTTGGAATCTACTATTTTGTAAAGAAAACAAACCAATTAGTAGTGACCCCCTCAGTGAATTCCTATCCACCCTCCTCATTAGCCCCCTGGCCACACAAACATGAAAAAGAGGCTGAAACTAAGGAATTGGAAGAGTGGAGAACAACTGAATTTTCATGTTTTCATGACCCTGCGGTGCTATTTTTATTACCTTTTTTGGATACGTAAACAACGCACTTAAATATGTAGGATTACATGAAATAAAATTACTACTTGGCAAAGTGCAGACTAATTTTGAAGTTAAATATATTGAAAAATGGCACACTGTGAACTGGGTGGGCGGCAGATTGGGCAAGACTAATTTCATCCATCCTCGCATCCCCTTGGCGACGTCCCTGTGCGGCAGCGAAAAACGTTATTTTTTAAGAATGCTGATGAAGTGACGAAGGGCCCAAAACCGATGCTGCGCGTTGGGCCCCTGTAACTCTAAATCCGCCGCTGAGTAACACGAAAAATTGCCCGTTTACTTGTCCTTAGTGTGAAATTTAAAGTATTTATACATTTCTTAATTTAGTCATTTTTTTATTATGGTCACGGATCTCAAAAACTAGTAGCCCAGGAAATAAAAGGAAAATGTTGGGAATACTTAGAGGAAAGCTAAATTTTGGTCATTTGTTAGAACACTATAAAAGATGTATTTTCCCCAAACTCCCTGCATCTTTCCCTCGTGCTTTCACCTCTGTGCCTCCCCGAACTTCCCATTCACAAACTTTTAGAAAATGACTTGAATCTCCATAACCAATGGTCGTAACGATGTAATTTGTTTTTAGTTTTAATCCTCAAATTACGGTCATTTAAATATAATCCCCGACGGCTGCAGGACAATCCGTGGTAATCGCATATACGGTCCCTTATGTGATGCCTTCTATTCGACCAGTGAGAAGCGTTGTACAAAAGGTGACTCCTCTGACAGCGATTTCTTGGGCGCTGACAAAAGTGGTTGTTTGTTGACAATTTTACAGCCTTATTCAGTGTTTTAACTTCGAATATGTCGTTTAATTTTCGATTTTCAGTTAGAAATTCTGATTCAACGGTTTCTGAACACTGTTCAGATCAGAAAAATGTTTGATTTTTCGTGCTTTACAGCATCGTTTAGCAATATTTCTTTAATTTACGCGTTATTTACTGGCTTAGTCATCAGCATTTCGCATTTAGGCAGTCCAAAATATTGATTCTAAAATATCCGAATGCCTCCATTGGTGCCTTTCTTACTTTTCTGAAATCCTTTTTCCTAGATCTGGGATATTTGGAGAACATACACAGTCACACACTCAGATCAGATGGGATATTATAAATATTTACTACACATCAAAACATCTGTGCCAATCATGAATATTTTTCGCTTTTCCCGCGAAGTACATGTCAACACTTTTCATACACTCACTTTTCCAGCTTTGCTAAATTCGGCCGCTATACATTAAAACAAAATATTGTATATTTGGAGCTATAGATTTTATGTTGTTGTTTTTTTTTTCACCTGATTTCATGCCTCTCGTTAGCGTTCCTTTAATCCACTGACTAGCGATGTCCCAAACCATACACATTTTAGGCACTCGTGGTAAATTTTACGAAGCAGTTTTCATCCACCAATGGAGGTGTTCGAATATTTTAGAACCAATATTTTAAACAGATTAAGTGCAAAATGCTTATGACTAACCCGGTAAACAAAGCGAAATTAAAGAAATATTGCTCAACGTTTGTTGTAAAATTGTCAACATACAACCACTTTCGTCAGCGCACAAAAAATCGGGGTCAGAGGAGTCACCTTTTATAACAACGCTTCTTATTAGTCGAATAGAAAACGTCACATAAGGGACCGTATATGCGATTACCAACGATTGCCCTGCAGTTCTTGGGGATTATACATTACTTCAAATTACGCACTACAAAATTGTTCATCTTCAATTTTGCGCTAAAACCAATAGTCTTTTCTTAATTTTTATAAAAGCGTAAAAAAAAGGCATTTTTATTGTGGTATTCAAAGTTTTAACGTTGTAGCTCGTTCGAAAATGGCAATATGGGAATGTGTTAGTATGGAAGTTGTAGTCTGATTCAACAGCTTTTGCTATAGTATATCAACATGTTTCCCATGACCTCAGAAAATATGGCTTTATGCGGATGATAGTACTACTGGCGTATCACAGTGTGGGAAGCACCACTACGCCAGCAGGTAATTCTACCTTTGACCAGGCATAATCTGTCACATCACCTTAACCGCTAATCCATATATCGAACTTGTGCAAGACGCTTAAAGGTACAAGTTGGGCATAGCTTTTTCTGAAATCCAAAATTCTGTGAAATTTACACTTACACTGAAGCAGCAAAATAATATGCCTACCTACCAATTCTTGTGTAGGTCTTGTGTGAGTGCTGCCTTGTGACAAGGCATGAATTCCACAAGTCTCCAGAAGGTGACCACTGGAGACTTATGGAATTCATGTCTCATCAGATATCTGTAAGTGCTGCCTGTAGCTCGTCCAGTATCCGTGGTGGAAGGTCCATACGGCACAGTTGCCGATCCATATGGTCCGAAGTGTGTTCAGCTGGGTTCATGTCGGGCGACATCGACGGCCATGTATTGGAAGGTCATGGAAGTCGAACACCCCATCTTGAACTAGAAATACTGTCAGTATTAACGGATCAACATAGTCTGCAATGATTATAGATACGCGGTGGCGTTAAGGAAGTCATCCACCGCCATCGGGAGAGAGAGAGAGAAACATCCCCCGGAAGCTTTACACCCCCAACCAATTGCTTGCACCGGTAGGGTTGGCATTTTTTACCATCTTCTCTGCAGCTGCACTGTAAAAAAAAAAAATTCTGAAATTCACGAACCACTTTCCGTCATTCCTTTCTTGCATTAACGATGCATATTTCTGATACCACCTTTTCCGTCAAATGACGGAAAGAAACCTGAATTTCACGGATTTTTCGTACCAAGGGAAAATTCTGAATTTTCAGAAACCATCCCGCAACACCTTTCTTATCATCATCATCATCATCGTCAACCATTATCAATCCACTGCTGGACGAAGGTCTCCCCAGTTTCCTCCACAACGGTCTGTCTTGTGCCAGTCTCCTCCATGTCACTCCCGCATATTTACGAATTTCATCCACCCATCTCCCATGTGGTCTTTTTCTGGGTCTTTTCCTGTCCCTTGGAATCCAATCTAAAATTTCGGCTGTCCATCTATGGTCTGTCCTTCTGGCAGTATGTCCAGCCCATTGCCATTTCAGGGATTTAACTCTGATCATGATGTCTTCCACTCTCGTCATTTTTCGGATCCACGAGTTCCTCTTCTTATCTCTCCTGGTTATACCAAGCATGCACCTCTCCATGCTTCTTTGAGTTGTCTGCAGCCTTTGTATGTCTCTTTTAGTTAAGGTCCACGTCTCTGCACCATACGTAAGCACTGGAAGGATGCATTGATCAAACACTTTTCTTTTAAGACATAATGGCATATTGCTCTTGAAAATTATGCTGTTTCTTCCAAAAGCTCTCCAGGCAAGTTTTGTACGCCGATTAATTTCTTCATCAATGTGACCCTCACTTGATATCTGCTGTCCAAGATAAACATACGTATCTGTTATCTCCAGTTTTTCTCCATCAATCGATAAATCTTCATTTCTTGTAAAAGCATTGAACATCACTTTTGTCTTCTGAAAGTTCATTTTTTAATCCCACTTCTTTACTCTTGTCAGCAAGTTCCTGGATCATACTCTGCAGCTCTGATGGGGTAGTTGCAAAAATGACTACGTCATCAGCAAAACGAAGGTGGGTTAGATAATCTCCATTAATCTTTATCCCTTTGTTTTCCCAGTTCAGTGATTGAAAGACATTTTCCAATGTGGCATTAAAGAGCTTCGGAGATATGGTGTCACCTTGTCTCACTCCTTTCCAATTTTTATGTGTGTTGTATTTTCAAACAGCCGAATCTTTGCACTTGCATTTTCATAGATGTTATTAATAATATTAATGTATGCATCTTCAATACCGCAGGATTTCAGAGCCGTGGTAACTGCTGATGGTTTCACCGAATCAAAGGCTTTTTCATAATCGATAAAAAGCCATGCACAATGGAAGTTCATATTCCTCGCTCTTTCAATTAGTTCTCTTAGTACGTGGATATGATCTATTGTGCTGTAGCCACTCCTGAATCCAGCTTGTTCTCTCGATTGAGCCATGTCCAGTGTTACCTTCAAGCGGTGTGAAAGAACTTTAGTGAAGATTTTATAAACCACTGATAGGAGGCTGATAGGTCTGTAGTTCCTGAGATCCTCAATGTCACCTTTTTTATGTAGCAGGATCATTGTAGCATTGTTCCAATCCTCAGGAATCTTCCCTTCATTAAGGCATCGAGTGAAAATTTGGGCGAGTACTGTTTCAATTTCTCCACTTGCTTCTTGTATGATGTCTATAGTAATTCCATCTTCTCCTGGAGCTTTCCCCGCTTCATGTTCTTGATTGCATGAGCAACTTCTGCTGGGAGGACTGGAAGAACTCTGGTACCTTTCATGATGTCTGGAGTACATGTATCATCCCTTTCATATAATTTGGAGTAGAAATCTTTCACTCTTGTCAAAATTTCGCCTCTATTTCTTGTTATAGAACCATCTTCTTTTCTCAGAGCCATAATCTGTTTTCTTCCCTTACTGAGATGTCCCTTTGCTATCTTAAGGCTTTGGTTGTTTTCAATTGCTTTCCTCACTAGCTCACAGTTGAATTTCCTTACGTCTTCAGTGATACTTTTTCGTGTTGTCTTGCATAGCTCTATATATTCCACTTTGGAAGTCACATCTTCTTTAGTTGTCCTCATCTCTCTTCTTTTTTGCATCAACATTTTGGTTTTTCCTGATAATTTGTTCACATGCAACTTGTTCTTAGACCCAGCTAATTTTGTTGCTGTTTCCATTAGAGCTTTGGTTACTTTTCTGTTAACTTCCGAAATATCCACTTCTTCCGATGTTAGGCCTTCTAAAGCAGAGAATCTGTTCTTCAGTTCCAACTTGAAAGTATTATGGTGTTTTTTAAGGTTGGTTATGTCAATACATTTTGTTTGTCTTATGAGCTTGCCACGTTCCAGTTTAGTGTTGAGGTGCATCTTACATCTCACCAATCTCATAAAATTCTTCAATTTCTTCTTCAGGATGACTTGTGAAGAAATTGAAGAATTTTATGAGGAAATTCGTCATCTAAATAATAAAGGTAAGCAGCACTTGAAGATAATTATGGGAGATTTCAATGCAAAAATAGGGCAACGGCAACAGAATGAAACTTCAGTAGGTAAATTCGGTCACGGCAACAGAAACCAGCGTGGAAATACTCTCGTTGAGTTTGCAGAGGCAGAAGGATTTTTCATCTTGAACTCCTTTTTTCAAGAAAAAGCCACACAGGAAATGGACATGGAGACATCCAATTGGGACGACAAGTGAACCTTTCTTATACTGACAGTAAATTACCGTTTTCAGATGTGTTGACGGAAAATTCTGAATTTTCAGAAACCTTTCCGTAATTCCTTTCTTATATTAACAGGAAAACTCCGTTCCCACTTTTTCCGTATTCCTATGACGAAAAATTTCCGGTAATAGGAGAGATTCACGGGAATACTTGGATGTTTGATTAACTGTTAAATTTCAATAGTTTGTCGAAGTATTTGATTTTCAAGTTCTGTAGCGAGATCGGATATTGTGGATAGCATATCTCATAAATTTTGTTTATTGTGGCACAGAATATATTTTCTCCTCTCCCCGATTTTATGCACCAGCTATTTATTATACATTCTGTTACTGTAAGAAATCGGGTACTTAACTTATTGTACAGGTGATTATACGATGTCTATTTATCAGTCTTTGGATGCCTTAAAACAAAAGCTATGATAGCTATCAAGAGTAAATTCTATACTTACGAGATTTGTGAATAATACTATAAAAAATTACACCTTTTTTTAAAGATAATCGAAAGTTATTGTCAGTTTAAAAAGATCAAGTTGCAAAGCATTTTGTTGCTTCGAAAAGTCTTAATTTCAAAAAATGCTTAATTTGTGAAAAGTCCTCCGACAGAAAAAAAATTATAACAAACCTGTTTAGAAAAATAGTAGGCTCCAACAAAAAATAAAATGACTAAATCACTCGCATTAATAACAAAAAAAAAAAAAAAAAAAAACTGACAGCGAGGAACACTACACCAATTAAGTAGTAAATAGTAACACTGTACTAGTGATCCGATTTATTGTCGTAGGAAGTAGACACATTAGCGTTTCCAAGCTTTCGCACATTAACCAGATGGCTTTTTCAAGGAAGTTAGACAGAAACTCCAATTGAAAAATAGAACGCTGAAACTTGACTTGACAACAATAGATATGACGTTATATTCATTTAAAAATATGACGCATCACGTTGGTTGCACGCGCGGTATCCTGGTAGGCAGAAGGCTTTACTTTAAATAATTGGTTTCAAATTCGTGGCAACTCGAGGGAGACGCTATCATTGCAAGTATCGCTGTTGGTAATGATCTCGAAGGTTTCCCGAATGGCTGTACCTTTAGGGGTAGAGTAGGTAGCCAATATCTTTATATCGTCCCACATAGGAGTAGCGGACTTGAATTTCACATCTCTGGATAGTGCCGTGGCTACTTTACCGTATTTTGTGTCTCTTTTATGTTCGTTGACTCTGATTCAAAACGAACGCTTGGTCATTCCAATGTAGTATCATTTAGAGCCGTCCGGATACTGTAGGGGGATCGCATAAACACCTGCTTCACAGGATAGAGGTGATTTTTCACTACTTCCTTTTAGCATATTATATAAAGATGTAGGAGACCTTATGCCGACGCCGTAGTTCATCTTCTTCAGGGCATTTTTGAGTTTGTAAGACACATTTGGCATGTAGGTAATTGAGCCTAAATAACGTATCTGCGGCACAGGAAGATTAGAATGTTTGACCCTGGCCTTTTGGATAAAGTTACGTATCTGATTCAACGCATATCCTGCATCAGTGGCTAACTTGATGACGCTTTCAATTTCGTGTTGTCTAGAATGGGTATCGGAGGAAACGGCGAAGGCTCGTCAAATTCGAGAACGGAAGATAGCTGTTTTGTATTGTGCGGGACAGAAAGAGCTGCGGAGCATCAGGTTGGGGACGGACGTGGGTTTGTAGTAGACTTGTGTACCGAGGTGGTTGTCAGGCGATTTTCTCAATAGAACATCCAGATAAGGTTAAAGCGTTGTTGTGTTCAAGCTCCATCGTGAAATTGATCGTAGGATGCATATCATTGATTTTATCAAGGAACATCGGAAGAGTCTCTTTTCCGTGAGGCCATAAAAAAAATACGTCATCTGCATAACGCAGCCAAGTGGTAGGCCGTGGGGAATTCCGGGTGGAGAATATATTTCCCTATCTGTTTTGTATCTTTTGTGTGTGTGTGTGTGTGTGTGTGTGTGTGTGTGTGTGTGTGTGTGTGTGTGTGCTTTGTGTATTTAAAAAGTTCAAATAAACAGTTCTGAGTTCTGTTACGTCGACTGATTCTACACCTGGTTAAATGCCAAAAATCAGTTTGGTGAGATTAACTTCATCCATTTGTTACAGGGCTTGGAGCTGAATTCTATAATAGCACCCTGTGTGGAGGATTCGTTTGTGCTTCCTTTGCCGTGAGTTCGGTATCGGTGGTTTAATCCGTAATTATTCCAACTGGAGCAGATAAAAACAATACAAACCGTAGAAAAGTGAATCGACTGAAGCTAAATTTTGCAGTGAGGAAAACGTTTATTCAGATCATACGGGGAATGTCACCAAGCTTCTGTCCTTTTCGTGCTTTCATTCTTTCCGTTCTCCCTCAGTATTCTACACCGCCGAAAATCCTTCTCTCTCTTTCCGGCCACTCAAAAACTATTCCTTCCTCCGTCCCTTTCGACCCGAAGCATACTGCACCCCCGCTCAAACTATCTTCCTTCGTCGACCCCTGCCACCGCGTTCCCTCCGGCTACACCCTAAGATGTTTCTTCTCCGAAAATCGCAAGATTCCCTAATTGCCATCTGCTGCGTCGCGTGGGAAAGGAAATACTCATTTGCCTTTCGTCCAAATGGCGGGAATTGAAAGGAAATGATTCCAATTCAGTATCACAAATGTGGCTACAGAATCTCGCTTCTGATAAATATGTAAGCCCCGGTTACACATTGACTCTAGTAAAACAAACATACCTCTTGAACAATCCATATCAGTTCTTGAACACCGCAAGTGTGGAATCGCCTTACCTCCACTTGACGGCGCAACCGTAGACGACTACTTAACTGCTCCTGGTCAGATCGTTCCACCGGCATCCGTAGCGTACTCACATCGCTCGTTCCGAGAGGAATGTTTTTGTTTACTTCACAACTGCTAATTCCAGGGACAAACTATTGGCAGATGGCCTGGATGTTAAACACCAGCATCTACATGCAACAGCTCTTACGCAACTTCCATTGCAGGTTACAATATCCAACATTCCTCCCGAAATTCTTTCTAACATTCTTATGGCTCTCCTCAGTTCATACGGTAAAAAAACGTTTCCCAAGTTCCTGCAGTTAAAAAAAACAAAACAAAAAACAACAACACATTATTCAAACATGTTCGCAGCTTCCGTTGTCGGGTTCGTATGGTTTTAGATGACCTGGCAGCTGTCGCCCGCCTTCCATGTGTGCTTCGTCTGTTCGTACGACTCGTATGTGGATCCAATACGTCTTTTACTTCACCTGTTTTAGATGTGCCACCGAACACGTACAGAGTATCTGTCCTGCTAGGACAGCCAACACTTCTGAAGATTCCTCGCAACTGCCTGCCAATGAGATCAAATCGCACCACCAAGCTCTGCCCTCTATGCCTACTGACGATGTAGGCAGGCTCTCCAAGCACCACTTCCTGTCTTGGAAAGCCGCCCTGCTGCTACCAAAGTTCCTCCATCGTCTCCAACACCGACTGAGTCACCCACGCTACCTTTCTGAAAAAACATATTAAATATTTGCGTCCCTTAGCGGAAATTGTGCATTATTTTAGGCAGGAAATGCATAAAAATGTCTCCGTAAGTAGTAGTATCTGACCGAAAAGGGATATTTACAATCGCGTTTTTAGACGTGCAAGCATTGTTGTAAATGCATTCCAAACGGAAACTTCATCTTATGCTCTCTAGTGGCAAACACGTGCATTTTTTTGAAATTATCTGTCAGACATTACGCACTAGAAACACTGTCCGACAAAGAAAAACAAATCAAATTGGACGGTTAGAAGCAGAGATATCGAGAAAAATAAGGTAACATGCTACTACCCTTGACGGAAACAATGTGCATTATTTTAAGCAGAAAATAAGCTCAAAACGGTTTTGGTAGTGAGTTGTATCTGACCACGAAAGAAATTTTTCAATCCGGTTTTAAGAAGCGCAGATATTGCTGTAAATTCATCGGAAACAGAAATATACATTTGTACCTCCTGGCGTCAAAACAGCATTTTACCAAAAATTAGAAATTATGTGCAGAACATTTCCTGTCTGGAACACGATCTAGCGCAAAAAAAGTATCAGATCTAATTTTTAAAAGCAAGGATATCGAGAAAATTGCAATTTACTTTTACGCCCCCTAGTGGAAAAACTGTGCATCACTTGAAAAAGAAATTCTACAGAAAATGGTGTTCGTTAAAATGATATCGAACAGAAGTAAGATTTTTCCAATCGGATAGTTCATCATCATCATCATTGTCAACCATTATCAATCCACTGCTGGACGAAGGTCTCCCCAAGTTTCCTCCACAACGGTCTCTCTTGTGCCAGTCTCCTCCATGTCACTCCCGCATACTTTCGAATTTCATCCACCCATCTTCCATGTGGTCTTCTTCTGGGTCTTTTCCTGTCCCTTGGAATCCAATCTAAAATTTCGGCTGTCCATCGATGGTCTGTCCTTCTGGCAGTATGTCCAGCCCATTGCCATTTCAGGGATTTAACTTTGATCATGATGTATTCCACTCTTGTCATTTTTCGGATCCACGAGTTCCTCTTCTTATCTCTCCTGGTTACACCAAGCATGCACCTCTCCATGTCTACTTTGAGTTGTCTGCAGCCTTTGTATGCCTCTTTTAGTTAAGGTCCACGTCTCTGCACCATACGTAAGCACTGGAAGGATGCATTGATCAAACACTTTTCTTTTAAGACATAATGGCATATTGCTCTTGAAAATTATGCTGTTTCTTCCAAAAGCTCTCCAGGCAAGTTTTGTACGCCGATTAATTTCTTCATCAATGTGACCCTCACTTGATATCTGCTGTCCAAGATAAACATACGTGTCTTGTTATCTCCAGCTTTTCTCCATCAATCGATAAATCTTCATTTCTTGTAAAAGCATTGAATATCACTTTTGTCTTCTGAAAGTTCATTTTTAATCCCACTTCTTTACTCTTGTCAGCAAGTTCCTGGATCATACTCTGCAGCTCTGATGGGGTAGTTGCAAAAATGACTATGTCATCAGCAAAACGAAGGTGGGTTAAATAATCTCCATTAATCTTTATCCCTTTGTTTTCCCAGTTCAGTGATTGAAAGACATTTTCCAATGGGGCATTAAAGAGCTTCGGAGATATGGTGTCACCTTGTCTCACTCCTTTTTCAATTTTTATGTGTGTTGTATTTTCAAACAGCCGAACCTTTGCACTTGCATTTTCATAGACGTTAGTATTAATATTAATGTACGCATCTTCAATACCGCAGGATTTCAGAGCCATTGTAAGTGCTGAAGGTTTCACCGATTTGAATTTGATAGCATTTGCATTTAACTCCATCAGCGGGGGAGTTATGCATCGGAAAAGGAGCGGAAATCAAGCATCATCGTTCTCACATTTCGAGCGTCCCAATGGAAAATGAAATTTCAAATCGGACTAATAGTTGCAGAGATATGGTGTCCGCAGACGGACGAAGTGCTACGTGCTGTATAAGCACGTACGTGTTTTCCAAAAGACGTACGAAAAATGGTGTGTATTGCTACATCAGAAGGGAACCGGCATTGTCAAAACGTGGTTTATGCAAAGGTACGTAGGTCCACTGCACGGGTGTTTCGAAAGAACAACTGAACTAAATGCCCATTGAGGAATATAAGTAGAGTGTCAGTTTTTTCGGGATAAATAGCTACTGGTAGAAATATAGATATTTTCAGCCACTAGTCACTGAAATGCGTGCTATGAAAAATCCCAAAGTGTGCATAAAACATCCAAAGCAAAGGGCATTTTCCAAATATGGTTCTTAGAAGTGTAGTTACAGTTCCGAGTTAGGTACAAATACAAATGAATACTTGTACTCCCAAAAACTGTGTGATACAAAAATTGGCAAATATATGTAAAAAGAATATTTTTAAATCTGACTTTCAAAGGCGGAGATATCGTCAATAGAGATCTACATTAATGCCCGCCAGCGGAAAATAAACATTTTTTCGAAAAAAAAAAAAAAAAAATACACCTAAATGTTTTCCGTAATGAGTGGCGTCTAGCTAAAAATGAATGTTTTTAGTAAGTGAAGAGACATGAATGCAAACATGTTAAAAACAGTAATATGCACTTACGCCCCTAGTGGCAAAGTTTTCTGTCATAAATTATTCTAAAATGTATGCAAAATAGGAGGTCGCCCAGGTCGCCCATTTCCGCAAGAATGCCGATTTTTACCCTCGTCCCCACAATCTGATAGCCCAATTCTGCACTACCTCTAGCGAGGAAATAAAATTTATTTTGTCTAGTAGATATTATTTATCCGTTATGCACTTTCTCGTCCGTTATGCACTTTCTTGTTGACATTTTATCCGTTATGCACTTTCTCATTGACTGAACATACACAGTACGCACCTCCACAGAAACTTCTCATTGACACAACATACACAATACAAACAACATATACATTACACAACAAATACTTTCCCATTGACACAACAAATACTTTCTCATTGACACAATATATACAGTACGCACTTCCACAAAAACGAATGTACGTAAAAATTCAGGGATTCCAACTTCGACAACAACGGTCCGAGAATATTTGTAAAATTATATTCTCGAGATTTGCGCACGATTAAATCCTTTGCTTTTGCAAGTCTTTGCTCGTTGACTGAACATATACAGTACGCACTTCCACAGAAACTTCTGGCTGTGAAACCCATGCGGAATTGGTCTGTAAAAACCATGGGGAATTGCTCCGTAAAACTGATGTGCAATTGGGCCATCAGTTTGGGGGTGGGGGTAAAAATCGGCATACTTGCGGAAATGGGAAACCTCAAAATATTCATCATTATGACTTCTACCTGAGGCGAAAAAGTTGGGAGAAGCAGAAGCTTCGGGAAAAATAGCGGTGACACCATTATTTCAAATAGAAATAGTACGTAAAAAGGCATTCGTAATAGAATACATCGTAGGGTGAAAATAATTTTTTGAATGTTTTTTTCAAGCAATTCTATGGAGTAAAGTATATTTTGAATTTAATCTCACCTGCATCTATGCTATGCATCGGAAAAAGACCAAACCGTAGGAGTCGTTCTCACGGTTCGGGCTTTTCATTTCAAAAACATTTTTTCGAATACTTGCTCAGATACGGTGTCTACGGACATACTAATAATAATAAGTACGTACTTATTTTTTTTAAAACACGTACTAAAAACAGTGGTTCTTAGAAAAATGTCCAGACAGTGTAGATATTGTAGGGTTCTGGAAGATCATTTTGTAAGGGTAGTATTTTCATGAAAGCATTAGAACATTTTGAAACTTAGCAACCACGAAATTTTTCTTTTTTGTGTACGTAGAAAATTTTTCTTTTTTGTGTAGGATTTTTTTTTATTTTCATGTAAGAATCCGCTAATACACTTGCCAGTTTAATTTCTGCTATTTTATCCATTACAACATGATCCGCATACTGTTGTTTTCTCATACTTTTGTAATAGTGACGCTCTCAAGGATGTTTCTAACTTCCTTTTACAATTTGTGGCGTATACCTGACGTCTAATGTAACCCAAGCTACGCTTTGCTTAATTACAGTTATCTCAGATAAATGTGCGAGGGTGGATTGAACTCCGTTCGCTGAACGATCTCGCTGTTCCTGCAGATGTGCGTTTCGAGGCTAACGGAATGTGTTCCTAGTGACGTCATTTCTCACGCAACTGCGTTGTCATTCCCAGTTGCGTAGTTGTGGAGATGGATTTTTTTCCTTTCGCACGGTTTGGACTGATAAATGCATTTCGTCACGCATCTGTGATTTGTTGTGACTGCAATTTAGTCGTAATAAGCGATATCAGCGTTTCTTTCAGAAGAAAATTTTTTTTAGTCATGCTGAATTTCGCGCTATTACACTCATTGTGTACTGCGAGTGATGCAAATTATTTGAACGCAACGAATAGTAAGGCTGTGTAAGCAAAATTTACGATTGCATTCACTCTTTTCATTCATTATCCCTATTTGTGTCATTGTAGTTCAGTTTTTCAATTTTCTCAGTACCGGACTGTAAGTGCAGTCAGTGCTTAAACTTCCATTTCAGGTGAAAGCTTTTGGTGATTATCGGTTAATATTTAAACTTGATGAAATTACTGAATTTCCCTTTGGATTGGGTGAAGCAGCGATAAAACGACCTCACTAGTTTGAGTGTTTCTTATTAAGCGTGCTGAGAGCATTACGGCAATAGCCGGAATGATAACAGGTATTACCTTCCAGCAAAAACAGTGTTGCTGGGCCAGCACTCAAGCCAGCAGTGACCCAGCACTATGTTGCCGCTGCCAACCGTCAATAAAATGTCCCGGAGGCCACCAAAAGGGCCAGCAGATGGCCAACAGTTGGCTCCCCATCAGTTGTCATATACCAGAACAGGACCATCAGTTATCCATCACAGGTAGTGGCTTCCACAAGCGGCCCTGCAAGAACGTGCCATAAATGTTGGCTAGCCTAATGTGTTCCGCTAGTTTCCCGGCAGTGGCAGCCAGCAATCAGGTAACGTGACTGATGGCTTGCCGAATCTTATCCGCCAATTTCCCAGTAGTATCCATAAAAAAAAAAAGTTAACCGCAGTTTCCCAAAGGTACAACTACTATTTTTTTTCCCGCTTACATTTTCTTAAGAGGTCCTGAAAAACGCGCGTTTAGATTTGGCTGGCATCGAACAAAGGAAAGTCTGCTTGAAAAGCGGTCGCTCGAGCCACTACACTGGTTTGCCACGCACAAGCCTTTGCTTGAAGCTGGCTGAGTCCTCTTTCTTGCGCGATGTGAAACTAAGCGTTCTCTTTTTAATTTTGCAATATTGCAAGCTATTTTTCGTAAATGTCCGTTTCATATAATTCATAAATTTATTTTTTCAACGTAACGTTTGTTTTTGTTTACCTTAAGGGAACTTCACTCATTTTCAACGGGTGTACCAACTTAAAAAAGGCTTTCCAAAGTTTTGTGCTGTCCTTGTGACCTTGAAAGGCGATTGTTTAATTAATATATTTATCCGTTCATGTTACATTCTGTTACATTTTTATCGTTGCATCTTTTCTCTCCACAGTCCGAAGCTACATTTGTTCTAAAGAGGGAAGATAATTTTATTTTACTTGTCGTTATTTTTAGAAGCGAATTCCTCCATCTTGTGTATTCAACCCATGAATGAGTGCATTATATCCACATAGCGTTGCTTTTTTTTTTTTTCAAACAATTGATAAATTTTGTACGCGTATAATTCTTATTTTTGTTCCCAACATAACGATTTTTTAATGTCTTTCCGGGACTTTTGTTTGAAGCAGTTTAGCGTATGTTAAAACGAAAGATTACACAGAAATTATTTCTTGTTATTCATGGGAATGGAGTGGGTGTATTTCATGGCTGTCTGTATTATTGATTCTTTGTGTGTTGGTGCAGGAATTTTGCTACGAAATGAGTTTCTATAAATTAATGAGAGTAATTGATTATTTCTTACAGTTCATTAATAATTATTTATATAATTTTCTTCCGACGGTAATCTTCGTCGACGTGGCATTTCATTAGGAAATTAATTCGCCTCTCTACATATGGCTTTTTTTCTTAACAAAGATTAAAATAACACGATGGCGATAGCTTCGTCTTTAACTAACTGGTACCACGAGAGACACAGCACGTGTTGCGCATTCGCAGTCCCGTTGCTTTCACCTCGTGTTGGGGTTAATTCGGTTGCTAGCTACGAGGCACTTGCTTGGAGGCCCGCAATTCACGGCGATGCTGCAGGGCTACCAATGGCTGCCAACTGATGGCGCTGCCACTAACGGACCGCTACCGTGCCGTGAGCGGCAGATTTCAGCTAGCAGTGATCCATCACTGCCAGCTAGTGGTCAGCAGTTTCCTGACGCTTGTGTTTTTGCTGGGCGAATAGTGTTCAGTGTCCCTGAATCTTCATTCCCTCATTTTCTCAGCCACAGTTCCATGTACGATTCCTTTAAGAGACGCCGCTGCTGATTTTGTATTTTCTGTCAACAGGTAAGTCAAGCTGATTGTGGGCATTGGTTTTATTCGTTATTAAAGAATATGCCTTGTTGTGAACTATAAATTCATCCTGTAAATTCATATTTTCTGAGGCAAAGGTAAATAAAAATCCAGTGTAAAGAAGTGTGGTGTTAACGTAAGAGGTTATACTGTTTGAAATATTTTATCTTGATATTACATGAGTTAAGATTATCTCAAGTTATCTTGATATTACAAGAGTTAAAGATTATATGTACGCCGAATAAGTGATGTTGCATATTGGTAATGTTATCGTGAAGCTGTTCTTTGAAAAGTGGCGAGGAAATAAAGTCTACTTGAATTGTTACATAAGTTGGTTTCCATCAAACAAGCTTTGACTGTGTTTAAATTTGTGTTTAATTGCTATTTTTAAAATGAGTTTTGTTACGAACAACAATCTACGAATATAATACAATAAAGCATTCTCCGTAAAGTAGCTATGTTCGTCTACAAATGGCATGTCCGTCATGAAAGGTAGATAGATACACTTGCGGTCAGCATAGTAGGAAATGGCATAACTATTTGTTCGCGTCAAGGCCTAGCATGCCGTCTTTCTGTGAATTCAAACACGGGCTTTCGTGCAGTTCCCTGACTGGCAGGAACTACACTCAATGAACAAAACATCAGAGATGCCTACCTAATAGCGTGCTTGGACGTTGGTCCTCTTCTGCAGTTGTACACGCCGAAGCAACGAATCCAGCAGATTCCGGAGGATTATCGGAGGTAATGCCAGCCGTGCCTGTTGCAGCATTGTCCACAACACCGCCCGAGATGTCGGTCCAGAATCCTTGAATCTGATATTCCGCGCCACGCCGTCCCAGAGAGCTTCCACAGGGTTTAAATTCGTGAACCTTGGGGGCCAGTGGATGGTTTAAAACTCAGGTGAGTGTTCCTGGAGCCATGCTTGGGTGGATAGTGGAAGGTGAGGAGACGCATTGTTCTACTGAAACAAACTGTCGCCCGTAAGATGCCATGAAAGCGTGTAGGTGATCAGCCAGCACATGCTGATAGCGCGCAGCGGTAAAGAACATCTCCAGACACACTAAGGGACCTAATGTGTCCCATGAGAAGGCTCCCCAAACCATCACAGAGCAATCACCACCTCCAACAGAGCCGACCTGGCACGACGGAGCCATGGCCTCATGCTGTCGAGGTCCAGTGTTGATACTCTCGGCACCAGGAGAGGCGCAATTTCCGATGACGAGCAGTCAACAGCGGCACACGAGTAGGGTGTCGACTCCCTTAGTCCAGGGCACGCAGCGTGCACCGAACCCTTCGCTCGTTGACTCTGCTTGGGACTCCGACATTTAGCCTGGATGTGATTTAGCGCCACAGTTTCCAAGCGGTCGGTCTGTACGAGACGGGATAGTCTACGTCGAGCCTGGTCATGAATGGCGTGTGGTCGGTCACCGCTTGCTCTCTGGGCGCTGGTATGTCCGTAGATGGTATACCCGCGGTATGTTCTGTCGCGGGATTTTTTTTTCTTGTGAGTTTGAGAAAACCTGATCAATTTTCTTGAAATTTTACGGAAATAAAATAAAATCTTCGCTCCATAAATACGTTTTTCCTCTCGGGAGCTGCATGGGAGAATATGGCCAGTCTTTAATGCAGCTGACCCAAGCTAAATTTCATAAAAAAAAAAAAAAAAAAAAAAAAAGAAGAGAGAGAAATGAAAGGAAATAATTTTGATAACTTCTTTCTTTTTCCCTAAAGGGGCAAGAGAGATTTTCGTAATCTAAATTCTTAACTTCATTTTATTTCATTTGTAGCGGTCTTTCCTAACACGGAACGACGGAATTTTATTTCGCATGTGGAAGGTGTATTTATTGTACGTGAACCTTTTTCGCTCAGTAGGTTTGTGTGTGTGTGTGTGTGTGTGTGTTTGCCATGTTGGACGATTTCAGATTCTGCTCAAAAATGTCACCAATTTGGGTCGTTTCCTAGCACGAAAGTCAATGGAAGAAGTTATTTTTAGCCCAAAAGGACAGAAAGTTTCTGCACCCCCTTTTTGACCAAGATTGGCCCAGCGAGGAGGGTGAAACGGTCATCTGTGCTCTGTCACATTTTTGGCGCGAAAGGTTAGCAAATCCAGAGGATTGGTTGGTTGGTTGTTGGATTTTATTGGCGCAAGGGCCAGGTTTGGCCAAAGAGCGCCAGACAAAGAACGATCAGCCACAGATTTTTAAAAACGTGGAAAATGATGAAGATCAGACAGGCTTGGTAAAAGTTGAAAAAGAGTATGAAGAAAGCAGTGAAGAAAAGGTAGTTAATGATGTTTATTAAAAGTAACATATTTACTAATGGAAAGGACGAACCGTCACTCTCTTCCCCCCACACTCCTCTGCAATGCTGGCAGAGGGCGGGGACAGACTGTCACTCTCCTCCCCCCCATGTTCCTCTGCAATGCTGGTAGAGGCTGGGGACGAACTGTCACTCTCCTCCCCCCCGTGTTCTTCTATAATGTTGGGTGAGGGTGGGGACCTCGCTGAGGCCGAGACAGTTTGATGGACACCGCACACCTTTGCGGATTGAGGGCCGGGTCTTCCGCACGTGCAGGCTGTCTGCTGGGAACCGGAAGAGGCGGGCGTCTTCAAAAGAGAAGGCGAAGACGCAGCTGGTCGAATAAGCTGGAGCTCGGTGAAATCCACCTGTGTCGCTTGTTCAGCTGTAGATCGCTTGGCAAGTGCGGCGAGAGCTACAGGGCGCGGAACAAAAGGCTGCACGGGTTGTGGCTGAGACTTAACAACTGCGGCAAAAGTACGCTGTCGGGTGGTGGGTATACCCAACTTGGCCTTGGCAGCAGGGTACGAGAGGCCCTCCAGGGTCTTGAGGCGCTGGATAACCATCTCGTCCTTCCATTTCATACAGTTGCGGGAGTAAGCTGCATGGGCCTCACCGCAGTTAACACAGCAGGCCACCGAAGTGCAACCTTCCCCGTCGCCATGTTCACCGGAGCCACAAGTAGCGCAACGAGCGGAACTCTTACAGAATCGTTGTGAATGCCCGTACCTCTGGCACCTGAAACAGCGCAGAGGGCTGGGAATGTACGGGCGAACTGCACAGACCAAGTAGCCTGCTTTGATTTCTGTCGGAACTTTCGGGAGTCAAAAGTCAAGATGACATTTTTTGACTTAATCATGGAACCATCACGCCGGAACATCATACGACGTGCAGCAAGAACACCTTGATCAGCAAGTTCAGTCACGAATTCTTCTTCACTGCATGGCAAGAGATCAAACTCCGAAATAACACCCCGAGAGGTGTTAAGAAACGGGTGAGGTGTCACTTTGACAGGAATGCCTTGAAGACTAGTGAGGTGCAGAAAAGTGTTACTCTGAGAAACACTGCAAGTTTGGACAAGCAGGTCCCCAGAGCGAAGCTTCCTCACAGACTTCAAAGGGGCCAACTGCAGCGTCCAAAGCTTTAGAAATGAAGAATGGAGATCTGGTGGACAGTCTCTCATTCGGATCGATGGATTCCACAACTAAGTATGTAGCATGCGTATTCACAACAATCGAGGGGAGACGACGCTTCGGAGCGACTGGTACAGCTGCCGAAGAAGAGGTTCCACATTCTTGGTCCAGATCATGATCTAAAGATCTTTTAAGGGTATGAGACTTGGTAGGTTGAGAAGACGAAGGAGAGTCGTTGTCAACGATCATTTGCTCAGGTGACTTGAATTTGGAGCGTTTGTTTTTGGGTTTACCCATGAAAAAAAGGAGAAGAATTCGTCTGCAGACTACTCCACCCACCACCGAGCCCTACAAGGGAGAACTGGAGGTCTGCAAGCCAAGAAAATGACGCTGGACACAGTTCTGGAGCTTATACGTTGCAGATATAGTCCGTTGGCTGTGATCACACGCACTCGGCGGACACTTCGGCCTCCGGGTACCGTCATGCCAACGCCTTTGGCATGATCCCACAGCCCCCGGGCTCACCCTGCCGTGCTATACGACAAAAAAGCCGCTAAAGCCGTGCACACAACTTGGTACAAGACTTCTGACTAGAGGTGGGTTAGTCTCTAGCCTCCCGTTTACAGCGAAGCCGGGGTCGAAGAGGAGTGTTGGTACACAGGAGGCACTTATCCGGTCTCCTGCGACCTCAGCCGCCAGACATCCCATTTCCGCCTCACGGGTCTCCGCACGCGGCAAACATGCAGGTAGGTCTAGCACCCAAACCAGCTAAAAGGAAAAAAAGAAATCTAAAGAAGACAAATCCTGGAAGGGAACCTAAACGGAATCTCAGCAACCTACGAACTGAGCGGTTAATATAAAACAGTTAGTGGTGGAGGGTAACAAAACCACAAGACCGGGGTGTTAGTACATAACGTGGTAGCGATTAGGTACAGAATACAACACGGGCAACTAGCCAGTGGAGAAAATAAGGAAAAACGAAAAAGCGAGACACAAGACCAGCTCGGGATCGTGGGGCCGCGACTCCCCAACAGCTGGATGAACAGCCGTCCCTGCAAACACCAACAGCACCAAAACAAAAAACAGGCGGTGGCATGACATCAGATGTTGACCAGTCACAAGGTCAGCTCGGGCCGTGGGGGCGCCGCTCCCCAAATAACTGGAAAACCAGTTATCCCCGTGCGGGGCAAATCCAGAGGAAGGTGAGTTGTTGATATGGGAAGTTTGACCAATGGGGTAGCAGAGGTAAGAGGTCGCGGGTGAGCAAGAAGTGAACTTTGCTCTTCTGGGCTTGGCGTCAAAGGAGAAAAGTCGCACGGGGCTTTCGGCCCCGTGCCAGGCCGGTAAAGCGAACGAGAGAGAGAGAGAGATAAGGAAGAATATTCGAATTTATAGCAGCGAAGCGTTTTGACAAAAAAAAAAAAAAAAAAAAAACATTAATTAATTTGTTTAAATCCAAGTACGATGGTGGTCGAAAGATGGACCGAAACCTCGTTGTTGGCTATTTGCCCGGATAATTTGTATGGACACTTCTGCTATGTTATTAGACCCAGTTGTCCAGGTACGTCTCTCTCGAGGGAGCCTAATAAACTTCTACAATATGTGAGATGTAGGCCCCGTGAGAGGTTATTCCACATAAGAGGCCCATTTACCGATTCTTCAAGAGTGCAACACTTGCCATCTTCGATGAGAAAAGAGGAGCTACACATATCCGGAAGCCATGACTATTTTAGACAGTTTTGTGAACGAGCGTTTAGCTGCAGAATAGTCGGGTCTGGCCCCGTGAAAGGAGCCGCTGAAAAATTGGACTCCCATTTCCCTGAGTCACCTAGACAACTATGGACTCTGCCCCTTTGTTATTGAAATTTGGTGCAACCCGTGAACTCTTCAAGAAAGAGGAAGAACAACAGGAAAGTTCGTCAAAATGATGGATGGTGTGCTAAGTTTTCCCTTGGCCGTCCTTGAGAATCGGGGGTAAGTTTTTTTATTTTCCACGTCGGAGGCAAGAAATTATATGCCATCAATATTGGCCTAAAGGTGTCGTCAGGAACTCTAAAAGTTTTTTTTTCCTTCAAAATTTAGAACGCCTTTTCTAAATCTTACCCACATCTACGTGAGCCTTTAAAGAAATTCAGTCTGTAAAAGTAGTTTGTTAAAAATATCCGGTCTGCAAAAACATTTTGCTAAAATAAGAAGTGGTTTTCTTTTAACCAACTTTAGTTTTCAACTTTATGTAACAAGTAATGTTTCTTACTGATTTGTTTTGTATTCATCAAGGGAATTAAACACCTTCAGTTCACTTTTTAATCGAGCTGTATCAAAATTTGAAGCATAGAGTTCTTTAAGCTCTGATAGTAGATGTTCAGGGAAGCTTTCACAAAATTTATCAAAACAGTTCGAATCCAACAAAGCCACGAATTTAAAATGATTTAATTCATTGACATTTATCACTGATTTTAATTCATTGACATTTCACACAAACTAAAAACTCTCGCGAAACACGCGCTGGAAGCATGGAGGGAATGAGGTAGTCCGAAGGCTTCGTTTTTTTCGGAAGGAACCCTTGGCCAAAGCAATGGCCACTCACGAGCTCCGTGGCTCATTCATGTTGTCATGGAAATGCTAGCAGGAGATAGTATTGAAGCTCTTCGCATCAGAACAGCGAAGTCTCTCGAAGACTTACGTTATGCCGTTGATCATCGCTCGCCAGACTGATTCTCATAATCGAAAGAAGCGAATCTGCTCGTGTTTTTTTCGCACTGAAAGCATTGACATATCTTAATACCGTTGATAATTGACTTTTATTTGTGTATATTTAATTGACTTTTATTTGTGCATTCTCTGGGTTTCGCAGCTAGCCTAGCTAGTCTCAAATATATGCCACTGCCACACCTTCCTTCGCCGGAGACGGACATTCTACCGATTGAACTGCGCTAGCAAATACTTATCGCTGCAACTTGATGCTTTCACAAGTATCAGGTTGGTACGTCTATACTATTTTAGATTGAACTTTAAGCTAAGAAGCGATTATAAAGAAATGAAATTAAAACACCTGTTGTAATCTCAGGAAAAAAATATTTATTTCCTTGCTTTGTGAGCTCTGCCCTGAGATTCTTTAATCGCGACGTCTTTACACGAGCAGAAGGTGCCCATGGGCCCCAAACTGTCCACATCAGTCCCTGTGTGTTGACTAGTGACGAAAGAGATAGAATAGACGCAAACATCAAACGCCGAAATTTACATCCCTTACTCGAACCAGTGTAAGGTTTCCTTCCGATGGAAAGTAACGAACATTTCTTTTTGTACGACAGGAACTGCTCTCTTGAGACTATCAAACGAATGATTGCAGCGGTGCGCTTGCCCGATTGGAGGCAGCTTTGAAACGTGATCACCTCCAGCTTGATCAGCAAACGAAGAATGTTTCATCATGTTAAAGCACTAAATCTCTGCTACATGTTGCGAGAACCGCAGTTCAGAATAGACGGGAAGTCACCAAAATTTGCTCCGGTTAAATTTTCATTTTTCAGTAGGATCTAATCGACTAAATATTTTAAAATTTCAGCGTGGACAGACCTGAAAATACTTATCAAAAGACACTTCAAAGACATCTCCTATCATCAAACAGAAGTCGTCGCTCTTTCCACGTTTATAAGTGAGTCACGGAAAAATTCTCATTGGCCGCCACCGCGAATCGAACCCAGGGTCTTTCAGTTACGCGCCGGATATGCTTCCACTGCACCACAGCGGCCTCGAATCCCTCCAGACTCATAAACTAACTGCCAAGCCTTAGCAGGTTGCTTCTTGGAGCCCCGCACAATGCTGGGGATTCACCAAAGATGGTAAGAAGCAACTGAACAAATAACTAGAAGGCGAATTAAAAAACAATACAGACATTTAACGTGGACTAGGAACATCAAACAGAAGTCATCGCTCTTTCCATGCCTATAAGTGAGTCACGGAAAAATTCTCATTGGCCGCTAAATTTAATTCGCCTTCTAGTTATTTGTTCAGTTACTGCTTACCATCTTTGGCGAATCCCCAGCATTGTGCGGGGCTCCAAGAAGCAACCTGCTAAGGCTTGGCAGTTAGTTTGTGAGTCTGGAGGGATTCGAGGCCGCTGTGGTGCAGTGGAAGCATATCCGGCGCGTAACTGGAAGACCCTGGGTTCGATTCCCGGTGGCGGCCAATGAGAATTTTTCCGTGACTCACTTATAAACGCGGAAAGGGCGATGACTTCTGTTTGATGTTCCTAGTCCACGTTAAATGTCTGTATTAACATATCCTATCTATGTACTTTCTAAGTGGAATATAAATTGTTGATAAGGGGAAAAACAACAACAAGAAAGATACATCTAATTCTGGGGTGTAATGAATACGTCTTTCGAATACTGTCGGACGCGAAATGAAGTTTTCAAAGTAAATGTTTACCTCCCCCTCCACGAAATTGGTGAAAACGAGACTGCATTTACTCTGTCTAGTAAACTGCATGTTATTTAAAATAAAATATGCAGTGTTTTTCGTAATAAACAGATCCAGCCCCTCCCTCCCCCATCCCCCAGTAAAACTAATAATTAAATAAAAGTTGAAGCAGATTTCTACAATCAGTAAAGCATCCACAAACAAAAATAGGTACTCCCGTTAGGAACAAAATTGCGTATTATGAAAAAATACAAATTGTATACAAAATGTTCTTCATGCGAAAGATAGCCTAAAGGAATTTTTCAAATCAAACTGTTAGAAGAAATGATGTGGAGGAATATGTGATATAACTTTACTACCCCTAGCGAGAACGCTGACGGTTATTTGAAGAAGAAAATAGGGACAAAATGTTCTTCACAGTGAAATGCATCTTACCAACCAGGGATTTTTCAAAGGAATTTTTAGAATCCGAGATACTGTATTAAATATGAGTGGACGCCGCCCCCCCCCCGCGCAAAATTGTGAATTATGAAAGAGTTGAAAATATGCGCAAAATAATCCTTCTAGCCAGGGTCGCAACCAGGACAGTGTCTTTAGGGTTAAAACCCCTCCAGAACCCAGACTTTTTTCTTTTTTAAAATTCGCATTAGCAGTGCGATTTTGCTACCTCCGAGCTCTCTTAATATGAAATTGTAAATGTCTTGCGTTCCCACATTGTCAGACTTTCTATCCGTAATCTGACCTTAGAGCACATGTTGCACAGTTACTTAACTTTTCCCACTACCCATCATCATCATCATCTTGTCAACCATTATCAATCCACTGCTGGACGAAGGTCTCCCCAACTTTCTTCCACAACGGTCTGTCTTGTGCCAGTCTCCTCCATGTTACTCCCGCATACTTTCGAATTTCATCCACCCATCTCCCATGTGGTCTTCTTCTGGGTCTTTTCCTGTCCTTTGGAATCCAATCTAAAATTTCGGCTGTCCATCGATGGTCTGTCCTTCTGGCAGTATGTCCAGCCCATTGCCATTTCAGGGATTTAACTCTGATCATGATATCTTCAACTCTGGTCATTTTTCGGATCCACGAGTTCCTCTTCTTATCTCTCCTAGTTACACCAAGCATGCACCTCTCCATGCTACTTTGAGTTGTCTGCAGCCTTTGTATGTCTCTTTTAGTTAAGATCCACGTCTCTGCACCATACGTAAGCACTGGAAGGATGCATTGATCAAACACTTTTCTTTTAAGACATAATGGCATATTGCTCTTGAAAATTATGCTGTTTCCTCCAAAAGCTCTCCAGGCAAGTTTTGTACGCCGATTAATTTCTTCATCAATGTGACCTTCACTTGATATCTGCTGTCCAAGATAAACATACGTGTCTGTTATCTCCAGTTTTTCTCCATCAATCGATAAATCTTCATTTCTTGGAAAAAGCATTGAACATCACTTTTGTCTTCTGAAAGTTCATTTTTAATCCCACTTCTTTACTCTTGTCAGCAAGTTCCTGGATCATACTCTGCAGCTCTGATGGGGTAGTTGCAAAAATGACTACATCAGCAAAACGAAGGTGGGTTAGATAATCTCCATTAATCTTTATCCCTTTGTTTTCCCAGTTCAGTGATTGAAAGACATTTTCCAATGTGGCATTGAGGAGCTTCGGAGATATGGTGTCACCTTGTCTCACTCCCTTTCCAATTTTTACGTGTGTTGTATTTTCAAACAGCCGAATCTTTCCACTTGCATTTTCATAGATGTTATTAATAATATTAATGTATGCATCTTCAATACCGCAGGATTTCAGAGTCATTGTAACTGCTGATGGTTTGACCGAATCAAAGGCTTTTTCATATTCTATAAAAGCCATGCACAATGGAAGTTCATATTCCCTCGCTCTTTTAATTAGTTCTCTCAGTACGTGGATATAATCTATTGTGCTGTAGCCACTCCTGAATCCAGCTTGTTCTCTCGGCTGAGCCATGTCCAGTGTTACCTTCAAGCGGTGTGAAAGAACTTTAGTGAAGATTTTATAAATCACTGATAGGAGGCTGATAGGTCTGTAGTTCCTGAGATCCTCAATGTCACCTTTTTTATGTAGCAGGATCATTGTAGTGTTGTTCCAATCCTCAGGAATCTTCCCTTCATTAGGGCATGGAGTGAAAGTTTGGGCGAGCACTGTTTCAATTTCTCCACTTGCTTCCTGTATGATGTCTACAGTAATTCCATCCTCTCCTGGAGCTTTCCCCCACTTCATGTTCTTGATTGCATGTGCAACTTCTGCTGGGAGGACTGGAAGAACTCTGGTACTGGTACCTTTCATGATGTCTGGAGTACATGTATCATCCCTTTCATATAATTTGGAGTAGAAATCTTTCACTCTTGTCAAAATTTCGCCTCTATTTTTTGTTACAGAAGCATCTTCTTTTCTCAGTGCCATAATCTGTTTTCTTCCCTTACTGAGATGTCCCTTTGCTATCTTTAGGCTTTGGTTGTTTTCAATTGCTTTCCTCACTAGTTCACAGTTGAATTTCCTTACGTCTTCAGTGATACTTTCTCGTACTGCCTTGCATAGCTCTATATATTCCACTTTGGAAGTCACATCTTCTTTAGTTGTCCTCATCTCTCTTCTTTTTTTGCATCAACATTTTGGTTTTTCCTGATAATTTGTTCACATGCAACTTGTTCTTAGACCCAGCTAATTTTGTTGCTGTTTCCAAAAGAGCTTTGGTTACTTTTCTGTTAACTTTAGAAATATCCACTTCTTCCGATGTTAGGCCTTCTAAAGCAGAGAATCTGTTCTTCAGTTCCAACTTAAAGGTATTATGGTGTTTTTTAAGGTTGGTTATGTCAATACATTATGTTTGTCTTATGAGCTTGCTACGTTCGTGTTTAGTGTTGAGGTGCTTATATAATTTGTAGTCAAAAAAGTGAGATAAACTTGTCCTTGTGAAGTTGTCTAACCAGGGTCGGAGCTCGTATAGCCCCCTAGAGTATGAACCCCTTCCACTAGAAGTTCTAACCACCTAGGTTAGGGTAGGGTGGGGTGAAGGGATTTTAGGATCTTCTGTTACCGGCCGCGCGGCACTAAAATTCGTCTAGCAAAGTGGTTGTCTGTGGTCAAGTTTCCAAGTCCATGACCAACATTTCCCCTTTAATGAAAGTAATTGAGCATTCAAAGAAATATACCACCAGAATAAAAAAAGATAGAACGCAGTCGTCATTGGTCATTCAGATAGGAAATACCCCAGGCAGAAAGACATTTCTTCATGTATTGCTTTTATATTATAGTTATGTTTATGATAAAGTGTTTGCATTACTTCTATCTGAAAAATGGACTTTATTTCATCTTTTTTTATTACAAATTACTTTGTTAATTTCTGTACTTTGCTCAAACATACCTATTAGATGAAATTTGAAAGCATGCGGGACTGACATGGAGGAGACTGGCTCAAGACAGACCGTTGTGGAAGAAATTTTGGGAGACCTTCATCCAGCAGTGGATTGATAATGGTTGGCAATCATGATGATGATATTTTAATTTGCTGAAGTAACAATTTTTTTTCTCGAAAAAAAAAAAAAATCCCTCATAATTTACCACTAGCTGAGGCCCAGGCCCGGGCCTCGCCATTTTCTTGGCTCTGGGTTCCCGGATATCTTAGTGTTACACGGCACTAGCAGTGTTCCTGCCGAGTCTGCCGGTAACGGTGCTTGAGACCTGAAGTACAATTTAGTTGGCCACGGCACCAGGTGAGAATCTCAGGTGCACTGCTGCACTCAAAGATTCACACCAGAACATAAAAAATGAAAAGTTGAAGAATGACCCGAAGCATAAGGCTTGGGTGAATCCACCTTGTGAACAAAATAACAACAACAAATAAAAAATAAAATAATCTAAAAAAAAATGATACTTTGGGATCAGAGTTGTGATGAGGTTCACCCGCAATCACCAATTCGTGACTGAGTGTAGTGGTCCGGATCTTACTCCGGTACATTCAATCCCCAACCAGCCAGTACAACACTCACTTTCGCAAATAACACATGATTCTCAAATACACAACACAACATTTAATAACGTTCTGCGAGATTTAAACAGATCCGGCGCTCTCTAGGCGCATAGACAATTGCCCCTCTTATGAGGGCAGCATACGGTGTCACACATTACTGTCGGAAGACACAAGCCGACTGAGTCTCCACCGGACTATCTGAACAAGAGATACTACTCGTTTACACACTAAATAGAGCTGCAGGTGATATTCATATACAATTGCTTAGAGAATGAAAAAAAAATTATATGCAAACGATCACATTAAAAATACTCGCGACACAAAATACACAAGCACGTTAATTTGCGGTATAAGATTATAGGTGCGAAATACTGCCAAAGTTAATTAACTAAATCTAATAAGCATGCACATGCAGATCCCTTCCCCGCTCGCTTTGGCCCTGAACCAAAGTTAAAAGAAACTGTCCCGCCCAGCGGAATTTGTGGCCACACCTTCTCCCTTATTCATGTAAAAAAAATAATCAGGAAATGGGCCCGGTAAGAAATTGAAATCTGTATGTGCAGGTATTTCCTCTGAGGTTCAGTCACTCAGCATTACTGCATCTATGTCCATGCAGCTTTGGGTGTCGGGATGGCACAAGTTCGCAGATGTGCGAAGAAAGAAAAAGGAAATATTCATCTACTTACAGTTACGTGACTTTGCTGTGCAAATCCGTTGTGTATCACATAATATCACACGACAAAACAAAAAACACACACACAGACACTTGCACCATGTGGCAGCACCGATGATTCAACACTTCACTTTGACGCTTGATGTAAATGAAGCACACACTTAAAAATAATAATATCACGCCGCACTTTGTTGCAATGATTAGAGTGCACACTGATCTATTCTCGTGACGATTTGAAGGTGGCCGTTAAGCAAAATAGGCCCTCTCACATCTGATGTTGCGGTTTCCAAGATTGATTTTCTGTGTTCCTGGGAAATGATTTTTGTTGTCGTGAAGAAATAATTGTGAACGTCGACTGCTGGGAGAGTGGGACACATTCAATTCCGCTGCTGCTATAGTTGATTCCGTCCGTCGCTACCTTCCGTCCTTTTTGACCGTTCATTCCCAATTCAGTCAGTTCCTTTCCGTTCGCAAACCATCTATCTACCCTGCCTGAGTACGCAGTTCAAATATGCCACTCGCAGGTTTCGTTTCCATTTTTTTATCGAGTTGCGACCGCCAGCCCTGAGATTAATTTTTCTCGGCCGAGCGAAATCAGACGTGCTTTTACCTTAAGCGTATATCGGCAACTCAACATTTCACCTGTATATTTGTTAGGTATCGAAGCCACCGCTCTTACGCTCATATTTTTCTTTCGCCATGTTTTTATTCCGTCGCACTTACACGTAGTGGCTTCGCTGCTTACGTGACCACACACACGCACACATGGGGCCTCGCTTCGCCCCGTAAGACAAGCGCATCTCTTCACTTCCTCCACAGTAGGGGATGAATGGGGGTGACGATTCCACACTGCAGTGGTTGGCATCCGAACCCGACTTTGCTTGGCTTCGCTTCTCATTGGAATGACCACTGTCCACTCGCAGACTTCTTAATTCCCCTGTAACTTGGCTTTCATTGGGCCAAACAGTCGCTGAGTTCCATTACGCTCCAGCCTAGAAATTTCTGCTTTATCCCGCGGATTTAGGCATTCTGCTGTCTTTATGGCAAACTGGCATCTCCAGCTGCCTCGAGTTGTCTCCATTTCTTACCAAATGCGGGGAGGTTTGCTGCTTCATTTTCCCCAATTCATTTTGCTGCAGATCCAAGGCATCCAGCCTTTCACATCGGAGAGCATACAGACAACTGAACTTTCTTCCTTATTTTCACGCTAAGTGCGAACTCTTATTTTTCTGCACGGACCACACAGAGAGCAATTGTTCTCGAAAATGCCCCAAACAATCGACGAATTTACGATTATTCGCTAAACCTTTTGTCCCCATCTTCATTCATTTACTCAAGTGGACCCCTCTTCGAAAGGTACCATTCCGTGTTGCTTAGTTTCCCGTCAGCTGCGCCCTGATATTTATGACCTAACAGAGCTATTCTGAGACCACCCAGCCAGAGAGAGAATTCTTCGCCTCTTTTCTTTCCAAACCCCCAGATAAAACTTTATCTGCTGTTTACACTTTTAAACTCCAATCAAGCCTCGAACATAATTAATACTTAATTAATTTCACACATCAACCACGCCCATTAATTACTAAATTAATGGCGGGGGTGGGTCGTAACATCGGCCCCTCCTCAAGAAATCCAGAAGTCCTCTTCTGGGCCTATCGCTTTGCTCTTATCAATTTCCAGAGCAACCATTGAGTGCTACATTTTCCCACAGGTAGAAACAATTCAAAATGGCAAAAATATTGCGTTTCTTGCCTTCAAGAGCATTGGAGCGACTTCCCAATTATCCCGCAATTTTGTTAATTAATTTAGAGAACATCCGAAAGAAAAAACAACGTAAATGAGAAATAAATAAAAAAAACTGAACTGTAAAAGAACATGTGAGCCTGCCGAACTGTGATTCCTAGCTGCCTCATACAATACGCGACATGGCGGACAAATTTTAAAGTTTTCTTCAGGTTTTAGGATGGGGGGGGTGTCCACTGTAACATTCCATCCCCCATGAAAGAAAAAAAGGGATGACTGGATGAAGTTTATTCATCCAATCATTCCATTTTTTTTTTAACTGTAAACACTCAACCCCTTCCCACCGTCGCAAGGCACCTAATTCCGAACTTAAGTGCCCGGAGAGCGGAAGGAAAGTTTAAGGATTTCATCACACGTTCATTGCTACCCGTCGAGATAGGCGGAAAGAAAATTTAAATATGAGGCATAGCTTCGAGAATCCACGAGTTCCACAGATCTCTCACGTTCGATGCTCCTACACCCGCTTTTATCTGCGCTCGATGCCAAATTCTTGCGTTCCACTGTCTTCGAGTTCCTTCTCAACATCGTAGATAATCGTGGTGTCACAGTCTTCCTGAGGATCCACTATAAACTCGACTGCTCCCCGTAAACCATAGGTGCGGCTAAAGCTGTTTGTCTCAGCTGTGATGTACCCGCTGTGCTTGTAACAGGTGTACTCTCTTCCGGAACAATTGCAGCCTCAGTGCTCACATGTTCTCCGTCAGAGTGACCATCAGAATCATCTGAATCCACATGACTCGCAGATGACGATTTCTTCGTGTTAGCCATTTTGTTTTTCTTACCCACTAAAATTATGGCAGTTCTTAGAAAACAGCTTAAGGCTTACTTAATGCTAAATTATACAAAATTCGCACCGAACAAAACTAAATAAAAATAGTAATGGCAGTCAATTCGCACTTATTTTACGAACATGAGTGTTGTTCCGCTAGCTGCAAAATATAGGTATCGATCCTGGGACAACGGCACCATTAATGTTACACGGCACTAGCAGTGTTCCTGCCGAGTCTGCCGGTAACGGTGCTTGAGACCTGAAGTACAATTTAGTTGGCCACGGCACCAGGTGAGAATCTCAGGTGCACTGCTGCACTCAAAGATTCACACCAGAACATAAAAAATGAAAAGTTGAAGAATGACCCGAAGCATAAGGCTTGGGTGAATCCACCTTGTGAACAAAATAACAACAACAAATAAAAAATAAAATAATCTAAAAAAAAATGATACTTTGGGATCAGAGTTGTGATGAGGTTCACCCGCAATCACCAATTCGTGACTGAGTGTAGTGGTCCGGATCTTACTCCGGTACATTCAATCCCCAACCAGCCAGTACAACACTCACTTTCGCAAATAACACATGATTCTCAAATACACAACACAACATTTAATAACGTTCTGCGAGATTTAAACAGATCCGGCGCTCTCTAGGCGCATAGACAATTGCCCCTCTTATGAGGGCAGCATACGGTGTCACACATTACTGTCGGAAGACACAAGCCGACTGAGTCTCCACCGGACTATCTGAACAAGAGATACTACTCGTTTACACACTAAATAGAGCTGCAGGTGATATTCATATACAATTGCTTAGAGAATGAAAAAAAAATTATATGCAAACGATCACATTAAAAATACTCGCGACACAAAATACACAAGCACGTTAATTTGCGGTATAAGATTATAGGTGCGAAATACTGCCAAAGTTAATTAACTAAATCTAATAAGCATGCACATGCAGATCCCTTCCCCGCTCGCTTTGGCCCTGAACCAAAGTTAAAAGAAACTGTCCCGCCCAGCGGAATTTGTGGCCACACCTTCTCCCTTATTCATGTAAAAAAAATAATCAGGAAATGGGCCCGGTAAGAAATTGAAATCTGTATGTGCAGGTATTTCCTCTGAGGTTCAGTCACTCAGCATTACTGCATCTATGTCCATGCAGCTTTGGGTGTCGGGATGGCACAAGTTCGCAGATGTGCGAAGAAAGAAAAAGGAAATATTCATCTACTTACAGTTACGTGACTTTGCTGTGCAAATCCGTTGTGTATCACATAATATCACACGACAAAACAAAAAACACACACACAGACACTTGCACCATGTGGCAGCACCGATGATTCAACACTTCACTTTGACGCTTGATGTAAATGAAGCACACACTTAAAAATAATAATATCACGCCGCACTTTGTTGCAATGATTAGAGTGCACACTGATCTATTCTCGTGACGATTTGAAGGTGGCCGTTAAGCAAAATAGGCCCTCTCACATCTGCAGTTGCGGTTTCCAAGATTGATTTTCTGTGTTCCTGGGAAATGATTTTAGTTGTCGTGAAGAAATAATTGTGAACGTCGACTGCTGGGAGAGTGGGACACATTCAATTCCGCTGCTGCTATAGTTGATTCCGTCCGTCGCTACCTTCCGTCCTTTTTGACCGTTCATTCCCAATTCAGTCAGTTCCTTTCCGTTCGCAAACCATCTATCTACCCTGCCTGAGTACGCAGTTCAAATATGCCACTCGCAGGTTTCGTTTCCATTTTTTTATCGAGTTGCGACCGCCAGCCCTGAGATTAATTTTCTCGGCCGAGCGAAATCAGACGTGCTTTTACCTTAAGCGTATATCGGCAACTCAACATTTCACCTGTATATTTGTTAGGTATCGAAGCCACCGCTCTTACGCTCATATTTTTCTTTCGCCATGTTTTTATTCCGTCGCACTTACACGTAGTGGCTTCGCTGCTTACGTGACCACACACACGCACACATGGGGCCTCGCTTCGCCCCGTAAGACAAGCGCATCTCTTCACTTCCTCCACAGTAGGGGATGAATGGGGGTGACGATTCCACACTGCAGTGGTTGGCATCCGAACCCGACTTTGCTTGGCTTCGCTTCTCATTGGAATGACCACTGTCCACTCGCAGACTTCTTAATTCCCCTGTAACTTGGCTTTCATTGGGCCAAACAGTCGCTGAGTTCCATTACGCTCCAGCCTAGAAATTTCTGCTTTATCCCGCGGATTTAGGCATTCTGCTGTCTTTATGGCAAACTGGCATTTCCAGCTGCCTCGAGTTGTCTCCATTTCTTACCAAATGCGGGGAGGTTTGCTGCTTCATTTTCCCCAATTCATTTTTTGCAGATCCAAGGCATCCAGCCTTTCACATCGGAGAGCGCACAGACAACTAAACTTTCTTCCTTATTTTCACGCTAAGTGCGAACTCTTATTTTTCTGCACGGACCACACAGAGAGCAATTGTTCTCGAAAATGCCCCAAACAATCGACGAATTTACGATTATTCGCTAAACCTTTTGTCCCCATCTTCATTCATTTACTCAAGTGGACCCCTCTTCGAAAGGTACCATTCCGTGTTGCTTAGTTTCCCGTCAGCTGCGCCCTGATATTTATGACCTAACAGAGCTATTCTGAGACCACCCAGCCAGAGAGAGAATTCTTCGCCTCTTTTCTTTCCAAACCCCCAGATAAAACTTTATCTGCTGTTTACACTTTTAAACTCCAATCAAGCCTCGAACATAATTAATACTTAATTAATTTCACACATCAACCACGCCCATTAATTACTAAATTAATGGCGGGGGTGGGTCGTAACATCGGCCCCTCCTCAAGAAATCCAGAAGTCCTCTTCTGGGCCTATCGCTTTGCTCTTATCAATTTCCAGAGCAACCATTGAGTGCTACATTTTCCCACAGGTAGAAACAATTCAAAATGGCAAAAATATTGCGTTTCTTGCCTTCAAGAGCATTGGAGCGACTTCCCAATTATCCCGCAATTTTGTTAATTAATTTAGAGAACATCCGAAAGAAAAAACAACGTAAATGAGAAATAAATAAAAAAAACTGAACTGTAAAAGAACATGTGAGCCTGCCGAACTGTGATTCCTAGCTGCCTCATACAATACGCGACATGGCGGACAAATTTTAAAGTTTTCTTCAGGTTTTAGGATGGGGGGGGGGGGTGTCCACTGTAACATTCCATCCCCCCATGAAAGAAAAAAAGGGATGACTGGATGAAGTTTATTCATCCAATCATTCCATTTTTTTTTTAACTGTAAACACTCAACCCCTTCCCACCGTCGCAAGGCACCTAATTCCGAACTTAAGTGCCCGGAGAGCGGAAGGAAAGTTTAAGGATTTCATCACACGTTCATTGCTACCCGTCGAGATAGGCGGAAAGAAAATTTAAATATGAGGCATAGCTTCGAGAATCCACGAGTTCCACAGATCTCTCACGTTCGATGCTCCTACACCCGCTTTTATCTGCTCTCGATGCCAAATTCTTGCGTTCCACTGTCTTCGAGTTCCTTCTCAACATCGTAGATAATCGTGGTGTCACAGTCTTCCTGAGGATCCACTATAAACTCGACTGCTCCCCGTAAACCATAGGTGCGGCTAAAGCTGTTTGTCTCAGCTGTGATGTACCCGCTGTGCTTGTAACAGGTGTACTCTCTTCCGGAACAATTGCAGCCTCAGTGCTCACATGTTCTCCGTCAGAGTGACCATCAGAATCATCTGAATCCACATGACTCGCAGATGACGATTTCTTCGTGTTAGCCATTTTGTTTTTCTTACCCACTAAAATTATGGCAGTTCTTAGAAAACAGCTTAAGGCTTACTTAATGCTAAATTATACAAAATTCGCACCGAACAAAACTAAATAAAAATAGTAATGGCAGTCAATTCGCACTTATTTTACGAACATGAGTGTTGTTCCGCTAGCTGCAAAATATAGGTATCGATCCTGGGACAACGGCACCATTAATGTTACACGGCACTAGCAGTGTTTCCTGCCGAGTCTGCCGGTAACGGTGCTTGAGACCTGAAGTACAATTTAGTTGGCCACGGCACCAGGTGAGAATCTCAGGTGCACTGCTGCACTCAAAGATTCACACCAGAACATAAAAAATGAAAAGTTGAAGAATGACCCGAAGCATAAGGCTTGGGTGAATCCACCTTGTGAACAAAATAACAACAACAAATAAAAAATAAAATAATCTAAAAAAAAATGATACTTTGGGATCAGAGTTGTGATGAGGTTCACCCGCAATCACCAATTCGTGACTGAGTGTAGTGGTCCGGATCTTACTCCGGTACATTCAATCCCCAACCAGCCAGTACAACACTCACTTTCGCAAATAACACATGATTCTCATATACACAACACAACATTTAATAACGTTCTGCGAGATTTAAACAGATCCGGCGCTCTCTAGGCGCATAGACAATTGCCCCTCTTATGAGGGCAGCATACGGTGTCACACATTACTGTCGGAAGACACAAGCCGACTGAGTCTCCACCGGACTATCTGAACAAGAGATACTACTCGTTTACACACTAAATAGAGCTGCAGGTGATATTCATATACAATTGCTTAGAGAATGAAAAAAAAATTATATGCAAACGATCACATTAAAAATACTCGCGACACAAAATACACAAGCACGTTAATTTGCGGTATAAGATTATAGGTGCGAAATACTGCCAAAGTTAATTAACTAAATCTAATAAGCATGCACATGCAGATCCCTTCCCCGCTCGCTTTGGCCCTGAACCAAAGTTAAAAGAAACTGTCCCGCCCAGCGGAATTTGTGGCCACACCTTCTCCCTTATTCATGTAAAAAAATAATCAGGAAATGGGCCCGGTAAGAAATTGAAATCTGTATGTGCAGGTATTTCCTCTGAGGTTCAGTCACTCAGCATTACTGCATCTATGTCCATGCAGCTTTGGGTGTCGGGATGGCACAAGTTCGCAGATGTGCGAAGAAAGAAAAAGGAAATATTCATCTACTTACAGTTACGTGACTTTGCTGTGCAAATCCGTTGTGTATCACATAATATCACACGACAAAACAAAAAACACACACACAGACACTTGCACCATGTGGCAGCACCGATGATTCAACACTTCACTTTGACGCTTGATGTAAATGAAGCACACACTTAAAAATAATAATATCACGCCGCACTTTGTTGCAATGATTAGAGTGCACACTGATCTATTCTCGTGACGATTTGAAGGTGGCCGTTAAGCAAAATAGGCCCTCTCACATCTGCAGTTGCGGTTTCCAAGATTGATTTTCTGTGTTCCTGGGAAATGATTTTAGTTGTCGTGAAGAAATAATTGTGAACGTCGACTGCTGGGAGAGTGGGACACATTCAATTCCGCTGCTGCTATAGTTGATTCCGTCCGTCGCTACCTTCCGTCCTTTTTGACCGTTCATTCCCAATTCAGTCAGTTCCTTTCCGTTCGCAAACCATCTATCTACCCTGCCTGAGTACGCAGTTCAAATATGCCACTCGCAGGTTTCGTTTCCATTTTTTTATCGAGTTGCGACCGCCAGCCCTGAGATTAATTTTTCTCGGCCGAGCGAAATCAGACGTGCTTTTACCTTAAGCGTATATCGGCAACTCAACATTTCACCTGTATATTTGTTAGGTATCGAAGCCACCGCTCTTACGCTCATATTTTTCTTTCGCCATGTTTTTATTCCGTCGCACTTACACGTAGTGGCTTCGCTGCTTACGTGACCACACACACGCACACATGGGGCCTCGCTTCGCCCCGTAAGACAAGCGCATCTCTTCACTTCCTCCACAGTAGGGGATGAATGGGGGTGACGATTCCACACTGCAGTGGTTGGCATCCGAACCCGACTTTGCTTGGCTTCGCTTCTCATTGGAATGACCACTGTCCACTCGCAGACTTCTTAATTCCCCTGTAACTTGGCTTTCATTGGGCCAAACAGTCGCTGAGTTCCATTACGCTCCAGCCTAGAAATTTCTGCTTTATCCCGCGGATTTAGGCATTCTGCTGTCTTTATGGCAAACTGGCATTTCCAGCTGCCTCGAGTTGTCTCCATTTCTTACCAAATGCGGGGAGGTTTGCTGCTTCATTTTCCCCAATTCATTTTTTGCAGATCCAAGGCATCCAGCCTTTCACATCGGAGAGCGCACAGACAACTAAACTTTCTTCCTTATTTTCACGCTAAGTGCGAACTCTTATTTTTCTGCACGGACCACACAGAGAGCAATTGTTCTCGAAAATGCCCCAAACAATCGACGAATTTACGATTATTCGCTAAACCTTTTGTCCCCATCTTCATTCATTTACTCAAGTGGACCCCTCTTCGAAAGGTACCATTCCGTGTTGCTTAGTTTCCCGTCAGCTGCGCCCTGATATTTATGACCTAACAGAGCTATTCTGAGACCACCCAGCCAGAGAGAGAATTCTTCGCCTCTTTTCTTTCCAAACCCCCAGATAAAACTTTATCTGCTGTTTACACTTTTAAACTCCAATCAAGCCTCGAACATAATTAATACTTAATTAATTTCACACATCAACCACGCCCATTAATTACTAAATTAATGGCGGGGGTGGGTCGTAACATCGGCCCCTCCTCAAGAAATCCAGAAGTCCTCTTCTGGGCCTATCGCTTTGCTCTTATCAATTTCCAGAGCAACCATTGAGTGCTACATTTTCCCCACAGGTAGAAACAATTCAAAATGGCAAAAATATTGCGTTTCTTGCCTTCAAGAGCATTGGAGCGACTTCCCAATTATCCCGCAATTTTGTTAATTAATTTAGAGAACATCCGAAAGAAAAAACAACGTAAATGAGAAATAAATAAAAAAAACTGAACTGTAAAAGAACATGTGAGCCTGCCGAACTGTGATTCCTAGCTGCCTCATACAATACGCGACATGGCGGACAAATTTTAAAGTTTTCTTCAGGTTTTAGGATGGGGGGGGGGGGGGTGTCCACTGTAACATTAGTCAGACCCTGGATTGAATCCCTCCCCAGGCGTGAGTCTCATAACCTCTCAACCAGCAGGGAAGTCACAATGGTGTAATTTTGCTTGCTGTTTTTCTATCAAGTCATTTTGTTTTAACGGTATATCCATGCGTACATCCGTTCTAATTCAAATTTTTATTCAGAAGAAACTGAAATACCTCTGAGCTTAATGTCGTTTTTTTTTTTTTTTTTCAGTTAAGAAACGCTGCACTTCTTGCAGAAAAAAGTGCATATAAAAAGTTACGCTTAAATAAAAAAGAGTATGAATATGACGATTTTTTTCCCTTTCGTGCTCTCTCTCTCTCTCTCTCTCTCTCTCTCTCTCCTTGGTTGTTAGGATTAAGGGCAGACAAACAGTCCTAATTCTGATCTATCATGTGACATTGTTTCTCTCTTCCTTTGACGTTGATGTGAGGGCATGTGAGCCACCACCCAGCATAAAAAGTTCGAAAATCTGATTCACTGTAGTGGTGTTTGTTCCAAGGCTTGAATCTTGGAGTGATGTTCTCAAATCGTGGTTGACAAAGGGTCCTTTCATGAGGTTGCGGCCTGTGTAAGATGATACCAGGCTCTGGGTGCGGGGACGCCAGGCGCCAAAAGCAATATAACATGCGTGTCTTTGGATTGGACTAGCGTTGATTTTACATCTCCTCCAAGTTAGAATCGCATGTTTACCGCTTGCTTACCGATGAACTTGTAATCAGTTTATACCTTACTACAAGACAGATTGGTAGTTTGATAATTTATACACCCGTTCGGAATGCGATCACTCGGTCTGCTTTAACCATTAAATATGTAGGCGGGTAAAAATCTCGTAAGTACGTAGGTGGGGTGCTCCCAACACCCCCAAAAAATAAATAGTTGCACGTGATACGTTTGAAAATAGATCAACTGTACATCATCTATACCAGTGGCGGCTCGTGGTTGGAAAAATAGGTGAAGAGGTACAAGAGCAGTATGAAAATATATCTACTGTCTACAATGAAAATCCTTTAATGAAGACTTATTTTTTTTATATTAAATCAATTTTTCTTCCTTTTAAAGCTGCAGATTTGTCGATTATGTCGTCATAAGATGGTTAGATTTTTGTTTCTTCGTGAGCATCAATAAAATGTCTTCCTGAATAGAAATATTTGCCAGAGAAGCAAGTCTATCTTGGGAACTAGTGTTTCTTGAGCAAGTTTGTATTCTTTTAAGAAAACTTCTTTCCACTGGCACACTTGTAAATTGAATTGTTAAACTGAGGAAAACCAATTTATAATCTTCTGTAAAAATGTCTTTGTCTCCGTGAAACACTCGAAGGAGTTCTTGAGCCAATATATTCCTTAATTTTTCATCGGCATATACAAGACTAAGTTCATTTTTAAGGCGCTGTGTTTAGTAAATATGTTTCCATAAAAATGTAGATTTTCAAGAGCGCGAGAAAGAAAGCATGCATTAAATTATTCGAATTTGGTTGTGTCAGCAAGTCAGACAAATTGAAGTTTCTTACAGTCTTGAAATCTTATATCCATTTCCATAAGAATGTGGTCCAAAATTTTAAAATACAATTGTTTATAATTTTGAAAAATTGTTTCCTGTGTAAGAGCAGCATATTCCCGTGCTTATTTCTGTGATTTTGCTAGCTTTTCCAAACTGTGCTTCAAATAACTCATCGTTCCTTTCATGGCTCAAAATTTCACGAGTTTTTT
This sequence comes from Macrothele yani, assembly GCA_039090855.1. NCBI lineage: Eukaryota > Metazoa > Arthropoda > Arachnida > Araneae > Macrothelidae > Macrothele > Macrothele yani. The sequence continues at coordinate 1,095,325 of CM077022.1, read as the reverse complement.
TTTGTTTTTTTTTATTTGAGTTACACAGTAGTTTATGTTTAGTTATTTTTTCTTCAAAAGTTCGAATAATAGATCGGTGGAGCCAAAAATGTAAATTCGAAAGTGTTAATATCATTCAAAAACCCCTTGGCAAGATTAATTGATTTTTTGTCTGATTATTCGCTATTCGTCAGAAATCCGAACACTTCCTTCAATTTATTCCAATGTTCAACAACTACACTTACTAATTTCGAAGTGGAGGACCATCGAGTTTCTGCTATGGTTGGTCTGCATCTTGCGGTTTTGACGCCCCGGTGCCGCAGTGGTCTAAGCGATGGCCTCTGATCATTCGTCCGAACGGGGTCCGGGTTCGAATCCCGGTGAGGCATGGATGTTGTGTTTGTCTTACGGCACTGGCTCTCTCTCTCCCTTCCCTGGAAACAGGGACCCTAAATTAGGGACGGGCGACTGCTTATATCCCATTGAGTTGCTCACGGTGGTCGTTAAACCTCCAATCAATCAATCATCTTGCGGTTGTTGATATAAGTGTATAAGACCGCTTCGCAGAATGGTGAACAAACGAAGCAATTCCACTGAGGCTTGCAAAAAGTATTCGACACTTCGAAATTTTAGAAAAACTCTGGTGTAATACAAGATTCAAATGATGAACTAAGCAATGAACAAAAACAGCTTGAGAAGCTTTATCCTTGACGTTTTTTTCTGTAGTTCATTTAAGTGCCCAGACATTATACTTGCCCCATCGTAACATTGTCCTATTTATTTGTGTTGATAATCAGACTGTTCCAAAATTTTGTCTAGCATTTTGTATAAAGCTCCTGACGTTTTATCTTCCTTCACATCATGGAAACCCAAAAATCCCTCAACCAATACACCTTCCGAATCAACAATCAAAAATTATTTAATTTTTGACGTGATCGTTTATATATTCAGAAATACATTCAATTAATTCATTTTGAATAGTTTTTTATCCTTTCGCATTGATTTTCAATGTCTAAAGAACTTCTTCATATCAACAATGAAAGTAATTCAATGAAATTTCCACGATTTATCGAGCCCATGCTTTCGTCATGGCCATGGAATGCTAGTTCTTGTTTGATCAAATACAGTATAGACTAATACTGCATCAATCACTGTCTGCAGGAAAAGTCTATTTAAGCGAACGGTTTCGTTAAAATGCGTTTTCAAAAGCCTAGCATTTTTCCTCAGGGCATCGGCAATGGCGTTTTTAATTTTTTCAAAATTCCTTAACATTAATCCGCATTTCAGGTGTTCGCCCGATGTTTATGAAGTGACCGTGTTACGCTTAATAAATCTGAGAATCCGTCTTTATTCTCCGCCGAATGTTTATTATTCTAGGATATCTACAGCTTACACCCCATCGTGTTGTACATCCTTTTAAAGCTCTCGTCAATAGCAGGTAGGGGGCGGGGCGAGAAGAAGCCAAATTTCGCTACGGCGCATATTTTACTGCTATCAGAAAAAATGCATAGCATCAAAATGTATTTTTGTAATGGCTTTTATCACACTTAGCGTCAGGTTCTCGTGATTTACACAGATTGCGCTGACATTGTTACATTTATGTAAAACGTGATGAAGTAATTAATGTTCGGCGATAGTTTAGTAAAATATATTGTTGCGCGACTTCGTCTGTGTGGAACTCGGAACATGATATCTATTATCGGAACATACTATCTCCGAATATAGTATCATATGTAGTTACAATGCTTCTGCATATACCACATTTTTAGTTTGATTGCTTGTAATCATTGAAATGAATTGATTTTCCGAGCTTCCATATCTGGATAAACCGACATATCATTGGCCATGAGAGAAACATTCCTGTATTAAATCTAATCCCACATATTTGAAGGTTTGCCCCCGGAATTTGTTGCTAGTTATGGCGAAGGAAACATGAACATTTGCTGTTCATGGTATTCTACTGATATCGAAGTGGGCGTGTCTTTCCCCACCCCTTACTCCCCATGGCACCGGTGCGAGACGCGGCGGTGTTTTACATAAACGTTTGCTGTTCATCCCCAGTTTTTCATACTGTAATAATATTAGGTGTGCAACTTAATTCTCGGCCACAGGCACGACACGTTGACAGCAAATTATAGCAAATCGAATACATACCTAATCAGGAAAATAATCCCCGTCGTGTTGGATACATTTGAACCACCTGTGAGGGAGCTGCCGAATGCCACTACGAAAAAAAGAGGGCTGTTTCAAGTTGATAAAGTCATCAATACATGTGTGGATCTCCTCGACAGAAGTGAAATGCGTATCACTCAGGTGATGTTGCAGGGAGCGAAAGAGGTGATAATCCGACGGGGCGAAGTCTGGAGAATACGCCGGGTGGGACATAATCTTCCATCCCAGGTCGGTGATCGTGTTTAAAGTCGTTTTCGCGGTGTGAGGACGCGCTTTATTATGAAGCGACAGGATCGACCTTCTACCCTTGCCGGTGTATGGCCTTTTCGCCTCCATTGCGTCACTCACACGAATGAGTTGCTGACAATAAGGCTCAGTATTGTCCGTTTCACCAGGTTGGAGCAACTCATAGTGTACGACACCGCGCTGATCCCACCATATGCACAGCAACAACTTCCTGACATGGATATTCGGTTTGGCGGTACTGGTGGTAGGCTGACCTGGATAAACCCACGATTTGCGCCGCTGAGGATTATCGTAGAGGATCCACTTCTCATCACAGGTCAAAATCTTGTGGAGGAAATCTTTCTTCTTGAATCTGGACAGCAAGAACACAGCAACATCTTTGCGCCTAGACTTGTTCTCAGCTGTGAGGTGGTGGGGCACCCAACGGCCCTCCTTGTGAATCCGTCCAAGTTTGTGCAGGCGCTTTGCAATGGCTTTCCGTGTTACTCCGAGTTCCTGGGCGAGCTCTGACTGTGTGCGACAGGGATCCGCGTCCAACAGTTGTTCCAGTTCCTCATCGTCAACTTTCTGTGGCTGTCCCGGACGTTCTGCATTGTAGAGATCGAAATTTTCCTGCTTTAACTGCTGAATCACTTCTTACACGTGCTGTAGGACACAGCAGCCTCACCCAAAGCAGCACAGATCATTTGCTGGGCTTCCGCGGCAGTTTTTTCCAGCTGAAACGCGAACAGGAGGCAGTGCCTTAAATGTTGCTTCTCGAACGACATTGCTTTCACCGTCAACTTTCGTCCCTTCTGTCACTACAGCTGTGAGCGGTGCCTGGAAAGCTGTTGGATGGCGCTGCAATTAGCCATTATCACACACAGCTATTTTCATTTGCTGACGTTCTATGATCGCTTGCGGTTAGGGGTCGAGAATTAAGTTGCACACCTAATATATAGCCTGTCTCAATCGGGAAAAAATAAGCTTTTCTTTTAAAAAAAAAAGTGTTTTTTTGTTTTTTCAGATCGGTTTAGTGGTTTCCGAGATTACTTCTTACAAACATACAAACTTTTTCTCTGTATAATGTTAGCAGAGTAGTTGAATGTAGATGTACGCTGTACGCGCATAGTTTCCAAGTTATTAGCAGATTTTGCAAGTAGTTTTTGCTTGCAGATTAAAAAAAATAATGTTATTTATAGCAATTATAACATTACTCAAGGCTACTCAGATTAATATACTTTATTCTATTTTAACTTGAAGAACTTTCAATTATTTTTCACATCTTCTGACTTATTTTGTTTTGCAGACGTTTCTGGCCTCTAGATGTTATCAAGGCCTGTTCTCAATGTATAGGAATTGTATCAAAAGTTTAGTTTACACAGAAAGTACTTACATTTTATTGCCAGGTTCCTCTTGCAGTTGCCAGTTATTAAATTAAAATCTTTTCTTTATGTATTTTGTAAGTCTATTTTTGGATTAAGTTGTTGAAAATGCTATTTATAAATTTGAAGATTCATTAATGGAACTGTTTTTTCTGGATATAAAATCATTCTTTAATTAGTATCTTGTTTTTATGAGATTCATAGTCCAATATTTTAATATTTTGCCATAAAGGTCCATTTCATACACATTGCTGCGCATTCAATTGTAATGTATTTATTTTTGTCCTCATTGGAAACTGTAGTGTTCTAATAATTATTTATTGTTTTATCAATTTTTATATCATCATCATCATCATCATTGTCAACCATTATCAATCCACTGCTGGACGAAGGTCTCCCCAAGTTTCCTCCACAACGGTCTGTCTTGTGCCAGTCTCCTCCATGTCACCCCTGCATACTTTCGAATTTCATCCACCCATCTCCCATGTGGTCTTCTTCTGGGTCTTTTCCTGTCCCTTGGAATACAATCTAAAATTTCGGCTGTCCATCGATGATCTGTCCTTCTGGCAGTATGTCCAGCCCATTGCCATTTCAGGGATTTAACTCTGATCATGATGTCTTCCACTCTTGTCATTTTTCGGATCCACGAGTTCCTCTTCTTATCTCTCCTGGTTACACCAAGCATGCACCTCTCCATGGCTCTTTGAGTTGTCTGCAGCCTTTGTATGTCTCTTTTAGTTAAGGTCCACGTCTCCGCACCATACGTAAGCACTGGAAGGATGCATTGATCAAACACTTTTCTTTTAAGACATAATGGCATATTGCTCTTGAAAATTATGCTGTTTCTTCCAAAAGCTCTCCAGGCAAGTTTTGTACGCCGATTAATTTCTTCATCAATGTGACCCTCACTTGATATCTGCTGTCCAAGATAAACGTACGTGTCTGTTATCTCCAGCTTTTCTCCATCAATCGATAAATCTTCATTTCTTGTAAAAGCATTGAACATCACTTTTGTCTTCTGAAAGTTCATTTTTAATCCCACTTCTTTACTCTTGTCAGCAAGTTCCTGGATCATACTCTGCAGCTCTGATGGGGTAGTTGCAAAAATGACTACGTCATCAGCAAAACGAAGGTGGGTTAGATAATCTCCATTAATCTTTATCCCCTTGTTTTCCCAGCTCAGTGACTGAAAAACACCCTCCAATGTGGCATTAAAGAGCTTCGGAGATATGGTGTCACCTTGTCTCACTCCCTTTCCAATTTTTACGTGTGTTGTATTTTCAAACAGCCGAATCTTTGCACTTGCATTTTCATAGATGTTATTAATAATATTAATGTATGCATCTTCAATACCGCAGGTTTTCAGAGCCATTGTAACTGCTGATGGTTTCACCGAATCAAAGGCTTTTTCATAATCGATAAAAGCCATGCACAATGGAAGTTCATATTCCCTCGCTCTTTCAATTAGTTCTCTCAGCACGTGGATATGATCTATTGTGCTGTAGCCACTCCTGAATCCAGCTTGTTCTCTCGGTTGAGCCATGTCCAGTGTTACCTTCAAGCGGTGTGAAAGAACTTTAGTGAAGATTTTATAAACTACTGATAGGAGGCTGATAGGTCTGTAGTTTCCGAGATCCTCAATGTCACCTTTCTTATGTAGCAGGATCATTGTAGCGGTGTTCCAATCCTCAGGAATCTTTCCTTCATTAAGGCATCGAGTGAAAATTTGGGCAAGTACCGTTTCGATTTCTCCACTTGCTTCTTGTATGATGTCTACAGTAATTCCATCTTCTCCTGGAGCTTTTCCTCGCTTCATGTTCTTGATTGCATGTGCAACTTCTGCTGGAAGGACTGGAGGAACTCTGGTACTGGTATCTTTCATGATGTCTGGAGTGCATGTATCATCCCTTTCATATAATTTGGAGTAGAAATCTTTCACTCTTGTCAAAATTTCGCCTCTATTTCTTGTTACAGAACCATCTTCTTTTCTCAGTGCCATAATCTGTTTTCTTCCCTTACTGAGATGTCCCTTTGCTATCTTTAGGCTTTGGTTGTTTTCAATTGCTTTCCTCACTAGTTCACAGTTGAATTTCCTTACGTCTTCAGTGATACTTTTTCTTACTGTCTTGCATAGCTCTATATATTCCACTTTGGAAGTCACATCTTTTTTAGTTGTCCTCATCTCTCTTCTTTTTTGCATCAACATTTTGGTTTTTCCTGATAATTTGTTCACATGCAACTTGTTCTTAGACCCAGCTAATTTTGTTGCTGTTTCCATAAGAGCTTTGGTTACTTTTCTGTTAACTTCAGAGATGTTCACTTCTTCCGATGTTAGGCCTTCTAAAGCAGAGAACCTGTTCTTCAGTTCTAACTTGAAGGTATTATGGTGTTTTTTAAGGTTGGTTATGTCAATAGATTTTGTTTGTCCTATGAGCTTGCCACGTTCAAGTTTAGTGTTGAGGTGCATCTTACATCTCACCAATCTATGGTCACTACCTGTGTTGAACTTGTTTAGCACACTGCAGTCTTCTATGACGAATTTTTTGTTACACATAATAAAATCAATTTCACTTGTCGTCCCATTTGGATGTCTCCATGTCCATTTCCTGTGTGGCTTTTTCTTGAAGAAGGAGTTCAAGATGAAAAACCCTTCTGCCTCTGCAAACTCTACGAGAGTATTTCCACGCTGGTTTCTGTTGCCGTGACCGAATTTACCTACTGAAGTTTCATTCTGTTGCCGTTGCCCTATTTTTGCATTGAAATCTCCCATAATTATTTTCAAGTGCTGCTTACCTTTATTATTTAGATGACAAATTTCCTCATAAAATTCTTCAATTTCTTCTTCAGGATGACTTGTGGTGGGTGCATAAGTTTGAATAATCTGAGCCTGGTATCTTTTCGAGAGTTGGATAACAAGCCGTGCAGCTCTGTCAGAGGAACTTTCAACTTCTACAACTTTATCCTTCAGTTTCTTGTTTATTATAAATCCAACACCACTAGTTCTGCCAGTATCTGTCCCACGATAGTAGAAGAGATGTCCACTTTTCAGTTCGATGAGATCTTCTCCTTTTCTCCTTACCTCACTTAGCCCCACGATGTCCCACTTGATCCTTTGTAGTTGCTCTTCCAATTCAAGAAGCCTTGAATCAGAAGATAGGGAGCGTCCATTGTAAGTAGCCAAGGTCAGCATCAGATGGCAGCCTAGTCCGGTCCTCCGGGGATTCTTAGCACCCTCTGCCTTCATGTCGCACTGGCCGCTGCCTTGGCCAGGTACATTCCAGCTGCCGGAGACTGAGGGCCAAGATTTAAGTTGTGGAATCATTTTGGAGGGTTTGGCCATAACTCACCACGCTGGCCAAGCGGGTTGGTGAGTGTGGGATAGCATTTCCTCTGATCCCGATGGTATAGTTGTACCGCTATGGGCGGTCGTCAGAGCCCCTTTAGTGGGAACAGGATGCACCACGAGAAGGCGGGGTTGACATTTGTCAAGGAGAGGCTGTGATGTTACGCACACCTGACCTTACATGTAAATAAGTACATCGTAAAAACCAGTTTAACGTACAATCAGCCTATTGAGGCCTTCGCAGAATGGAAATATAATATAATCAATAGCTTCACCGGTGAGTTGGCAGGTCTGGACTTTTGTTTCGACAGAAATCTCTTTTTCTCTGGAGAAGCTAAAGGTCACTCTCCAAACTACAAGACCAATTTATTTTTACCACTACGGATAAAGCTAGCAATAATTTTGCAATTATCTGTAAGAAGTTCTATTTTGAATTGTTAACTATGGAACTCAATAATAGAGTAACATACGAGCCCGTAAGTTATTCTACCAAGCAGTTAGAAAATCGGTTTAAGGCATTCTTCAAGAAACTTAAAATTCCACAAACTAGAAGATATGAGCCTGAATTTCCATTTCTTTTTTGCAACGGTTAAGTTTCATAAGGATCCTGTGAAGTTCAGGTTCATAGCTAGTGGAGTAAGGAGTCATAAAAGAAAGTAGATCTTGCTTTTTGAAGATGTCTTAAAGAAGGTTTTGAAACACATTAGAAACTGTTCTAACTTGATGTACAGAGATTTTTGGATAATTAATAATAATGCAGAAGTAATTTCTACTATACTCAAAGTTTGTCCCCTAGATATTAATAGTTATGATTTTGAAAACCTATATACTAATCTGCCTCTATCAGATATAATCACTACCTTTAAAGAGCTGTATGCAGAATTTAAACTTAACCAATTTGTTGATGTAGGAACTTGGAACTCTTATCTCAATTGCTGCATAAAAAATAACCATATCTTATTTAATAATACTCTCTATAAGCAAGTGAACGGTATTCCAATGGGAACATCAACGTCCACGAATATCGCTAATCTATTCCTGTTCTTTAAGGAATATAAATTCATTAAAAACCACCCCACCTGCTCAGATAACTACCTTTACACTTTTAGATATATTGATGATCTGCTGTGTATCAATAATTCAGAAGTTATAGAGAGTGATTTTGATAATATCTATCCTAGCTCTCTTAACTTATGTAAAACCAACCACAGTAATCAGGAACTTGAGTTCCTAGACTTAAGCATTAAGCTCAACAGAGGTAACCCATCTATTAGCCTCTTTGATAAAAGAGTTAATTTTCCTTTCAAAGTAATTAAATATCTACACTGGAATAATAACATTTCAACCAAAGTAATTGAGAATGTACTAATTTCTCAGGTCCTAAGAATTTCAAGAATTTGCAGCAACAATTTGGACTTCAATTACCACATTAATATACTATTAGAAAGTTTTCTAGAGAACGAAATTCCTTCTTCTTTCATCAAAAGAACTTTAAGAAAAATTATTCTGAATAATAGAGTAAGGTTGGCAGATCTGCTTTAATTTTCTACACAGTTAATAATATGATTCTGACCAATCAAAGCCGTAAGGAAGTTGGCTAGAGGATGCCTATTAACTACCTAAAGGAACCTTAGTGCTATGGATATGACGGTCCTATTAAAACAAAAAAATTAAATAATATAAACAAAATCACAAAAAAAGCTTAAAAATCTGTTTATAAAAGAAAATAAAAACATATAAAAAAGAAAACTAGTTATTCATCACTAGGATAGCTATACTAAAAATAGTAAAACCAACATTAAAATTAATAAGATTCTGATTAATCTATAGAAGCTCACTAAGGTGATTTAATACATGCAAAGATTATTAAATAAACTGCTCGTGTATTTTATAATATTTCTCATGTATTCTGGAGAGTTAATTCTGCTCTTTCTGATCATTCAGATCCACAGTCTTAAGTTTATATATTTTTTCTCTGGTTAAAATCTCCGCGCGTTGGTTTCTTGCTGTATGAGGAGGCCATCAGCCCCACCCTCACTGCCCCCCAGCGTCTAGGGAGTGGCGGAAGAGGTCAGCCATGTTCTTCTCTTGTGAGGAGAAAAGTTTTTGTCACACAAGAGGTAAGCTCTCTTCCTTGTTTTTGGGTTCTAGGTTTTATAAGTTCAATGTTTGTACTTCATGTACCTTTTCTCTGTCGTTTTTTAGCTTTTCAGCTTTTAAGCATTGGTTTGTCTGTTAACATTTTTGCGGGTTTTAACTCTTACTTTTCTTTGTAACTTTGAGCGTCTTTTGGGGTACCTAGGAACAGAAGATGGCTAAGCTTGTTCCTTTTCTATGCGCTGTCTATGCGCTGTTTTTTCAAAGTAGTTAAGTTCTTAATAACTAATTAATTATGCACTTAAAGCACTGCTGAAATACTTTGTACATATTGCAACTAACTGTTTAAGGTATATAACTTTCACAAAGTTTTCTTTAGTTAATTATTATCTTTAACTTATTCTCGTTTTTCGTGCTGTCATAAGTTGTAGAGTAGGGGTTTTAGACTCAAGTTTTCTTTCAAAAAATCTATTCGTTATAAATTAACATTTCCTTTTTTAATTGCAATGTAAAATTTGGATTTCTTTTGCATTGTTTTTCAGGTTTAAATTCTCTCTCAAACGAACTTGGAATTTCGTTATAGCTGAAAATCATTTCTAATTATTATGTCACTCTCACAGCTTGAGTTCTCTTTAATCTTCTTCTCTCTGTTTAATAGTAACAGATGAAGAGCATGGGTCGGGCCATGAAGGTTAATGGATGCAAGCGAAATTGTTAACTAGTGCTAGGTCATGCTACTCTACGGAGGACATGACTTATATATATATTTTTTAAACTATTTTAGGTGGGAATGTTACTTGCATCTATGGCCTTGCAGAAACCCATTTCCAACTAGGTCTTTGTGGAAGTGAGAAAATGCAGAGTTTTTGCTGGTCCTTGATAAAGCCAAGGCTCAGTATTCTCGACACCTTCTACATTCAGTTGTTTTATTTTATTTTTTTATCTTTTCTCCTTTTACTCACACAGGTAGATACATAACCTTTTCTATGTTGTACTAGGTGTGAGTCAAAATTATATATGTATTTTTTTGCTTAGGTATCTTTTTTATAGAATGTGAATTCTGAATTTTCAAAACTGCTGCGTTGCGCGTTTTGATTTTCAGGTTATTTTGCACCCTTCGTTTTAAATTCTAAAATGTTTTCCTTAGTCTTCAGTTTTGCTCTTAAGTAACTAATTTCAATTTATTATTTAGCAGCTCATGCGCAAATTCTAGTTGAAATGTTTTATTATTATTTTTTTTATTACTATTTTTTTACTTGAGGTTTTTTTTCATTTCCTAATTTTTCTTTTTAGTATGTTTTGGATGCAGCTTTTTGGAGTGTAGTTTATACTCGAGTTTGGTCTTTACTTGGACTGCTTATTTCTAAAAGTTTTTCCTAGTTGGTTTGCTCAGAATTTGTATGTTTTGGCCCAAGTGGAGTTCTAAGGACGATGAAAGGATTGGAGGTCAGCTCAGATATTTTAAGTCCTCCCGCTCGGTTAGGCTAGCACCCTTTCCCATAGTGTATGAACTCGCTGGCAAAGGTAATCTAAAGTTATGAAATGACAAACGTTGTTTGACATGTAAATCTGCAGATCCTAACCTGTATTCTTCTGTTGAGGATAATTGCTCCAACAAGTTTTGCAAAGCCTACAATACCATCTATAAGCTCACCTGTACTGTCTGCAACCTTAGCTATATTGGCCAAAGTAAAAATCCTCTGCATCTTAGGATTAATGGTCACAGGTCTCTAGTAAACAAGTTCTCTAATTCAGGAGCGAACCCCTCCACAAACGCCAACCAGTACTCTACCTTTGAATTAGAGCATTTCCATACTCATGGTTTTGACAAAGTGAAAATAGAGGTACTACATATTATCCCTGACCTCTATGCTCGGCTAGAAACTGAATCCCTTGAAATTTTGCAGCATCAGTCTCTTTATCCCTATGGCCTTAATTCCACTCTATCTGACAATAAGCATAATCAGCATAAATTTTCAATTCGTGAACTCTTCTTTCTTGTTAATAATAAGAGCTGCTCTAGAGGTAATAGAGGACAGAGGTTATTTCGCACATCAAGCAAAGTTGATTTTGCTAACTTGCTAAAAACTCTGGAAAGCTTTAAAACTGGCACTAATTTTGTTAAAAATACTTACAAAATTCTCAAGTCCTTCAAGCACTCTGTCCTTAAATGTTTTTTCAAATTCTGGAATGAAACTGCTGACCATGTTGATAAGCATGTTTTTGCTTTGGTTCTGGACATTCTTAAACATATTCTTAAAGATAAAATTTCTCTTAAAGAATTTTCCAGTAATTTTGTTACCATCAGGTTCCTAAATAAAGCCTACGATAATCTCAATGTAAGGAAGCTGTTCTACAATAATGCAATTTTTTTCCCATCCACAGGCACCAGTCTATTGTAAGTTTTAAATATGTTAAGACCTTAGGGTCAATAGTTAAAAACTACAAACTTAACTCTTCGAGCTACATTCCTGTAATTACTACTTGTTCTTGTGATGAACATAAAGAAACAGTTCACTATGATAAGAATTACAACCATATTATCACCGGAAACTTGAGTTTTGTTGAAAATGAAAAGCTTAGGAATTTATTAGAGTATGGCTCTAAATTCAGACCTTCCTTCACAATTTCCAAAGAAAGGATTCTTGAGAGCTTCACTCAAGATGTAAATAAGTACATCGTAAAAACCAGTTTAACGTACAATCAGCCTATTGAGGCCTTCGCAGAATGGAAATATAATATAATCAATAGCTTCACCGGTGAGTTGGCAGGTCTGGACTTTTGTTTCGACAGAAATCTCTTTTTCTCTGGAGAAGCTAAAAGGTCACTCTCCAAACTACAAGACCAATTTATTTTTACCACTACGGATAAAGCTAGCAATAATTTTGCAATTATCTGTAAGAAGTTCTATTTTGAATTGTTAACTATGGAACTCAATAATAGAGTAACATACGAGCCCGTAAGTTATTATACCAAGCAGTTAGAAAATCGGTTTAAGGCATTCTTCAAGAAACTTAAAATTCCACAAACTAGAAGATATGAGCCTGAATTTCCATTTCTTTTTGCAACGGTTAAGTTTCATAAGGATCCTGTGAAGTTCAGGTTCATAGCTAGTGGAGTAAGGAGTCATAAAAAGAAAGTAGATCTTGCTTTTGAAGATGTCTTAAAGAAGGTTTTGAAACACATTAGAAACTGTTCTAACTTGATGTACAGAGATTTTTGGATAATTAATAATAATGCAGAATTAATTTCTACTATACTCAAAGTTTGTCCCCTAGATATTGATAGTTATGATTTTGAAAACCTATATACTAATCTGCCTCGATCAGATATAATCACTACCTTTAAAGAGCTGTATGCAGAATTTAAACTTAACCAATTTGTTGATGTAGGAACTTGGAACTCTTATCTCAATTGCTGCATAAAAAATAACCATATCTTATATAATAATACTCTCTATAAGCAAGTGAACGGTATTCCAATGGGAACATCAACGTCCACGAATATCGCTAATCTATTCCTGTTCTTTAAGGAATATAAATTCATTAAAAATCACCCCACCTGCTCAGATAACTACCTTTACACTTTTAGATATATTGATGATCTGCTGTGTATCAATAATTCAGAAGTTATAGAGAGTGATTTTGATAATATCTATCCTAGCTCTCTTAACTTATGTAAAACCAACCACAGTAATCAGGAACTTGAGTTCCTAGACTTAAGCATTAAGCTCAACAGAGGTAACCCATCTATTAGCCTCTTTGATAAAAGAGTTAATTTTCCTTTCAAAGTAATTAAATATCTACACTGGAATAATAACATTTCAACCAAAGTAATTGAGAATGTACTAATTTCTCAGGTCCTAAGAATTTCAAGAATTTGCAGCAACAATTTGGACTTCAATTACCACATTAATATACTATTAGAAAGTTTTCTAGAGAACGAAATTCCTTCTTCTTTCATCAAAAGAACTTTAAGAAAAATTATTCTGAATAATAGAGTAAGGTTGGCAGATCTGCTTTAATTTTCTACACAGTTAATAATATGATTCTGACCAATCAAAGCCGTAAGGAAGTTGGCTAGAGGATGCCTATTAACTACCTAAAGGAACCTTAGTGCTATGGATATGACGGTCCTATTAAAACAAAAAATTAAATAATATAAACAAAATCACAAAAAAAGCTTAAAAATCTGTTTATAAAAGAAAATAAAAACATATAAAAAAGAAAACTAGTTATTCATCACTAGGATAGCTATACTAAAAATAGTAAAACCAACATTAAAATTAATAAGATTCTGATTAATCTATAGAAGCTCACTAAGGTGATTTAATACATGCAAAGATTATTAAATAAACTGCTCGTGTATTTTATAATATTTCTCATGTATTCTGGAGAGTTAATTCTGCTCTTTCTGATCATTCAGATCCACAGTCTTAAGTTTATATATTTTTTTCTCTGGTTAAAATCTCCGCGCGTTGGTTTCTTGCTGTATGAGGAGGCCATCAGCCCCACCCTCACTGCCCCCCAGCGTCTAGGGAGTGGCGGAAGAGGTCAGCCATGTTCTTCTCTTGTGAGGAGAAAAGTTTTTGTCACACAAGAGGTAAGCTCTCTTCCTTGTTTTTGGGTTCTAGGTTTTATAAGTTCAATGTTTGTACTTCATGTACCTTTTCTCTGTCGTTTTTTAGCTTTTCAGCTTTTAAGCATTGGTTTGTCTGTTAACATTTTTGCGGGTTTTAACTCTTACTTTTCTTTGTAACTTTGAGCGTCTTTTGGGGTACCTAGGAACAGAAGATGGCTAAGCTTGTTCCTTTTCTATGCGCTGTCTATGCGCTGTTTTTTCAAAGTAGTTAAGTTCTTAATAACTAATTAATTATGCACTTAAAGCACTGCTGAAATACTTTGTACATATTGCAACTAACTGTTTAAGGTATATAACTTTCACAAAGTTTTCTTTAGTTAATTATTATCTTTAACTTATTCTCGTTTTCGTGCTGTCATAAGTTGTAGAGTAGGGGTTTTAGACTCAAGTTTTCTTTCAAAAATCTATTCGTTATAAATTAACATTTCCTTTTTTAATTGCAATGTAAAATTTGGATTTCTTTTGCATTGTTTTTCAGGTTTAAATTCTCTCTCAAACGAACTTGGAATTTCGTTATAGCTGAAAATCATTTCTAATTATTATGTCACTCTCACAGCTTGAGTTCTCTTTAATCTTCTTCTCTCTGTTTAATAGTAACAGATGAAGAGCATGGGTCGGGCCATGAAGGTTAATGGATGCAAGCGAAATTGTTAACTAGTGCTAGGTCATGCTACTCTACGGAGGACATGACTTATATATATATTTTTTAAACTATTTTAGGTGGGAATGTTACTTGCATCTATGGCCTTGCAGAAACCCATTTCCAACTAGGTCTTTGTGGAAGTGAGAAAATGCAGAGTTTTTGCTGGTCCTTGATAAAGCCAAGGCTCAGTATTCTCGACACCTTCTACATTCAGTTGTTTTATTTTATTTTTTTATCTTTTCTCCTTTTACTCACACAGGTAGATACATAACCTTTTCTATGTTGTACTAGGTGTGAGTCAAAATTATATATGTATTTTTTTGCTTAGGTATCTTTTTTATAGAATGTGAATTCTGAATTTTCAAAACTGCTGCGTTGCGCGTTTTGATTTTCAGGTTATTTTGCACCCTTCGTTTTAAATTCTAAAATGTTTTCCTTAGTCTTCAGTTTTGCTCTTAAGTAACTAATTTCAATTTATTATTTAGCAGCTCATGCGCAAATTCTAGTTGAAATGTTTTATTATTATTTTTTTATTACTATTTTTTTACTTGAGGTTTTTTTTCATTTCCTAATTTTTTCTTTTTAGTATGTTTTGGATGCAGCTTTTTGGAGTGTAGTTTATACTCGAGTTTGGTCTTTACTTGGACTGCTTATTTCTAAAAGTTTTTCCTAGTTGGTTTGCTCAGAATTTGTATGTTTTGGCCCAAGTGGAGTTCTAAGGACGATGAAAGGATTGGAGGTCAGCTCAGATATTTTAAGTCCTCCCGCTCGGTTAGGCTAGCACCCTTTCCCATAGTGTATGAACTCGCTGGCAAAGGTAATCTAAAGTTATGAAATGACAAACGTTGTTTGACATGTAAATCTGCAGATCCTAACCTGTATTCTTCTGTTGAGGATAATTGCTCCAACAAGTTTTGCAAAGCCTACAATACCATCTATAAGCTCACCTGTACTGTCTGCAACCTTAGCTATATTGGCCAAAGTAAAAATCCTCTGCATCTTAGGATTAATGGTCACAGGTCTCTAGTAAACAAGTTTTCTAATTCAGGAGCGAACCCCTCCACAAACGCCAACCAGTACTCTACCTTTGAATTAGAGCATTTCCATACTCATGGTTTTGACAAAGTGAAAATAGAGGTACTACATATTATCCCTGACCTCTATGCTCGGCTAGAAACTGAATCCCTTGAAATTTTGCAGCATCAGTCTCTTTATCCCTATGGCCTTAATTCCACTCTATCTGACAATAAGCATAATCAGCATAAATTTTCAATTCGTGAACTCTTCTTTCTTGTTAATAATAAGAGCTGCTCTAGAGGTAATAGAGGACAGAGGTTATTTCGCACATCAAGCAAAGTTGATTTTGCTAACTTGCTAAAAACTCTGGAAAGCTTTAAAACTGGCACTAATTTTGTTAAAAATACTTACAAAATTCTCAAGTCCTTCAAGCACTCTGTCCTTAAATGTTTTTTCAAATTCTGGAATGAAACTGCTGACCATGTTGATAAGCATGTTTTTGCTTTGGTTCTGGACATTCTTAAACATATTCTTAAAGATAAAATTTCTCTTAAAGAATTTTCCAGTAATTTTGTTACCATCAGGTTCCTAAATAAAGCCTACGATAATCTCAATGTAAGGAAGCTGTTCTACAATAATGCAATTTTTTTCCCATCCACAGGCACCAGTCTATTGTAAGTTTTAAATATGTTAAGACCTTAGGGTCAATAGTTAAAAACTACAAACTTAACTCTTCGAGCTACATTCCTGTAATTACTACTTGTTCTTGTGATGAACATAAAGAAACAGTTCACTATGATAAGAATTACAACCATATTATCACCGGAAACTTGAGTTTTGTTGAAAATGAAAAGCTTAGGAATTTATTAGAGTATGGCTCTAAATTCAGACCTTCCTTCACAATTTCCAAAGAAAGGATTCTTGAGAGCTTCACTCAAGATGTAAATAAGTACATCGTAAAAACCAGTTTAACGTACAATCAGCCTATTGAGGCCTTCGCAGAATGGAAATATAATATAATCAATAGCTTCACCGGTGAGTTGGCAGGTCTGGACTTTTGTTTCGACAGAAATCTCTTTTTCTCTGGAGAAGCTAAAAGGTCACTCTCCAAACTACAAGACCAATTTATTTTTACCACTACGGATAAAGCTAGCAATAATTTTGCAATTATCTGTAAGAAGTTCTATTTTGAATTGTTAACTATGGAACTCAATAATAGAGTAACATACGAGCCCGTAAGTTATTCTACCAAGCAGTTAGAAAATCGGTTTAAGGCATTCTTCAAGAAACTTAAAATTCCACAAACTAGAAGATATGAGCCTGAATTTCCATTTCTTTTTGCAACGGTTAAGTTTCATAAGGATCCTGTGAAGTTCAGGTTCATAGCTAGTGGAGTAAGGAGTCATAAAAAGAAAGTAGATCTTGCTTTTGAAGATGTCTTAAAGAAGGTTTTGAAACACATTAGAAACTGTTCTAACTTGATGTACAGAGATTTTTGGATAATTAATAATAATGCAGAAGTAATTTCTACTATACTCAAAGTTTGTCCCCTAGATATTAATAGTTATGATTTTGAAAACCTATATACTAATCTGCCTCTATCAGATATAATCACTACCTTTAAAGAGCTGTATGCAGAATTTAAACTTAACCAATTTGTTGATGTAGGAACTTGGAACTCTTATCTCAATTGCTGCATATAATAATACTCTCTATAAGCAAGTGAACGGTATTCCAATGGGAACATCAACGTCCACGAATATCGCTAATCTATTCCTGTTCTTTAAGGAATATAAATTCATTAAAAATCACCCCACCTGCTCAGATAACTACCTTTACACTTTTAGATATATTGATGATCTGCTGTGTATCAATAATTCAGAAGTTATAGAGAGTGATTTTGATAATATCTATCCTAGCTCTCTTAACTTATGTAAAACCAACCACAGTAATCAGGAACTTGAGTTCCTAGACTTAAGCATTAAGCTCAACAGAGGTAACCCATCTATTAGCCTCTTTGATAAAAGAGTTAATTTTCCTTTCAAAGTAATTAAATATCTACACTGGAATAATAACATTTCAACCAAAGTAATTGAGAATGTACTAATTTCTCAGGTCCTAAGAATTTCAAGAATTTGCAGCAACAATTTGGACTTCAATTACCACATTAATATACTATTAGAAAGTTTTCTAGAGAACGAAATTCCTTCTTCTTTCATCAAAAGAACTTTAAGAAAAATTATTCTGAATAATAGAGTAAGGTTGGCAGATCTGCTTTAATTTTCTACACAGTTAATAATATGATTCTGACCAATCAAAGCCGTAAGGAAGTTGGCTAGAGGATGCCTATTAACTACCTAAAGGAACCTTAGTGCTATGGATATGACGGTCCTATTAAAACAAAAAATTAAATAATATAAACAAAATCACAAAAAAAGCTTAAAAATCTGTTTATAAAAGAAAATAAAAACATATAAAAAAGAAAACTAGTTATTCATCACTAGGATAGCTATACTAAAAATAGTAAAACCAACATTAAAATTAATAAGATTCTGATTAATCTATAGAAGCTCACTAAGGTGATTTAATACATGCAAAGATTATTAAATAAACTGCTCGTGTATTTTATAATATTTCTCATGTATTCTGGAGAGTTAATTCTGCTCTTTCTGATCATTCAGATCCACAGTCTTAAGTTTATATATTTTTTTCTCTGGTTAAAATCTCCGCGCGTTGGTTTCTTGCTGTATGAGGAGGCCATCAGCCCCACCCTCACTGCCCCCCAGCGTCTAGGGAGTGGCGGAAGAGGTCAGCCATGTTCTTCTCTTGTGAGGAGAAAAGTTTTTGTCACACAAGAGGTAAGCTCTCTTCCTTGTTTTTGGGTTCTAGGTTTTATAAGTTCAATGTTTGTACTTCATGTACCTTTTCTCTGTCGTTTTTTAGCTTTTCAGCTTTTAAGCATTGGTTTGTCTGTTAACATTTTTGCGGGTTTTAACTCTTACTTTTCTTTGTAACTTTGAGCGTCTTTTTGGGGTACCTAGGAACAGAAGATGGCTAAGCTTGTTCCTTTTCTATGCGCTGTCTATGCGCTGTTTTTTCAAAGTAGTTAAGTTCTTAATAACTAATTAATTATGCACTTAAAGCACTGCTGAAATACTTTGTACATATTGCAACTAACTGTTTAAGGTATATAACTTTCACAAAGTTTTCTTTAGTTAATTATTATCTTTAACTTATTCTCGTTTTCGTGCTGTCATAAGTTGTAGAGTAGGGGTTTTAGACTCAAGTTTTCTTTCAAAAATCTATTCGTTATAAATTAACATTTCCTTTTTTAATTGCAATGTAAAATTTGGATTTCTTTTGCATTGTTTTTCAGGTTTAAATTCTCTCTCAAACGAACTTGGAATTTCGTTATAGCTGAAAATCATTTCTAATTATTATGTCACTCTCACAGCTTGAGTTCTCTTTAATCTTCTTCTCTCTGTTTAATAGTAACAGATGAAGAGCATGGGTCGGGCCATGAAGGTTAATGGATGCAAGCGAAATTGTTAACTAGTGCTAGGTCATGCTACTCTACGGAGGACATGACTTATATATATATTTTTTAAACTATTTTAGGTGGGAATGTTACTTGCATCTATGGCCTTGCAGAAACCCATTTCCAACTAGGTCTTTGTGGAAGTGAGAAAATGCAGAGTTTTTGCTGGTCCTTGATAAAGCCAAGGCTCAGTATTCTCGACACCTTCTACATTCAGTTGTTTTATTTTATTTTTTTATCTTTTCTCCTTTTACTCACACAGGTAGATACATAACCTTTTCTATGTTGTACTAGGTGTGAGTCAAAATTATATATGTATTTTTTTGCTTAGGTATCTTTTTTATAGAATATATATATATATATATATACTGAAGAGCAAAACTGAAGACTAAGGAAAAAATTTTAGAATTTAAAACGAAAGCTGCAAAATAACCTGAAGATCAAAACGCGCAACGCAGCAGTTTTGAAAATTCAGAATTCACATTCTATTAAGGAGAAACCTAATCGAAAAAACATCAATAATTTCGACTCACACCAAGTACGACATAGAAAAGGTTATGTATCTATCGGTGTGAGTAAAAGGAGAAAAAGACAAAAATAATAAAATAAAACAACTGAATGTAGAAGGTGTCGAGAATACTGAGCATTGGCTTTATCAAGGACCAGCAAAAACTCTGCATTTTCTCACTTCCACAAAGACCTAGTCGGAAATGGGTTTCTGCAAGGCCATGGATGCAAGTAACATTCCCACCTAATATTGTTTTAAAAAATATATATGTCATGTCCTCCGCAGAGTTGTATGACAAAGCACTAGTTAACAATTTCGCTTGCATCCATTGACCTTCATGGCCCGACCTATGCTCTTCATCTGTTACTATTAAACAGAGAGAAGAAGATTAAAGAGAACTCAAGCTGTGAGAGTGACATAATAATTAGAAATAATTTTCAGCTATAACGAAATGCCAAGTTCATTTGAGAGAGAATTTAAACCTGAAAAACAATGCAAAAGAAAATCGAATATTTACATTGCAATTAAAAAGGAAAAATTAATTTTTAAAATTTTTAAAAAACCTGATTTTTGAAAGAAAACTTGAGTCTAAAACCCCTACTCTACACCTTATGACAGCACGAAAACGAGAATAATTTAAAGACAATAATTAACTAAAGAAAACTTTGTGAAAGTTATATGACTTAAACAGTTAGTTGCAATATGTACAAAGTTTTTCAGCAGTGCTTTAAGTGCATAATTATTTTAGTTATTAAAAACTTAACTACTTGGAAAAACAGCGCAAAGAAAAGGAACACGCTTAGCCCTCTGCTGTTCCTGGGTACCCCAAAAGACGCGCAAAGTTACCAAGAAAAGAAAGAGTTAACACCCGCAAAAATGTTAACAGACAAGCCAGTGCCTAAAAGCTGAAAAGCAAAAAATCAACAGAGAAAAAGTACATGAATTGCAAACTCTGCGGAGGACATGACATATATATATTTTTTAAAACAATATTAGGTGGGAATGTTACTTGCATCCATGGCCTTGCAGAAACCCATTTCCGACTAGGTCTTTGTGGAAGTGAGAAAATGCAGAGTTTTTGCTGGTCCTTGATAAAGCCAAGGCTCAGTATTCTCGACACCTTCTACATTCAGTTGTTTTATTTTATTATTTTTGTCTTTTCTCCTTTTACTCACACCGATAGATACATAACCTTTTCTATGTCGTACTTGGTGTGAGTCGAAATTATTGATGTTTTTTCGATTAGGTTTCTCCTTAATAGAATATATATATATATATATATATACTTAAGAGCAAAACTGAAGACTAAGGAAAAAATTTTAGAATTTAAAACGAAGGGTGCAAAATAACCTGAAAATCAAAACGCGCAACGCAGCAGTTTTGAAAATTCAGAATTCACATTCTATAAAGAAGATACCTAAGCAAAAAAATAGATATATAATTTTGACTCACACCTAATACAACATAGAAAAGGTTATGTATCTACCTGTGTGAGTAAAAGGAGAAAAGACAAAAAATAAAATAAAACAACTGAATGTAGAAGGTGTCGAGAATACTGAGCCTTGGCTTTATCAAGGACCAGCAAAAACTCTGCATTTTCTCACTTCCACAAAGACCTAGTTGGAAATGGGTTTCTGCAAGGCCATAGATGCAAGTAACATTCCCACCTAAAATAGTTTAAAAAATATATATATAAGTCATGTCCTCCGTAGAGTAGCATGACACCTAGCACTAGTTAACAATTTCGCTTGCATCCATTAACCTTCATGGCCCGACCCATGCTCTTCATCTGTTACTATTAAACAGAGAGAAGAAGATTAAAGAGAACTCAAGCTGTGAGAGTGACATAATAAATAGAAATGATTTTCAGCTATAACGAAATTCCAAGTTCGTTTGAGAGAGAATTTAAACCTGAAAAACAATGCAAAAGAAATCCAAATTTTTACATTGCAATTAAAAAAGGAAATGTTAATTTATAACGAACAGATTTTTGAAAGAAAACTTGAGTCTAAAACCCCCTACTCTACAACTTATGACAGCACGAAAACGAGAATAAGTTAAAGATAATAATTAACTAAAGAAAACTTTGTGAAAGTTATATACCTTAAACAGTTAGTTGCAATATGTACAAAGTATTTCAGCAGTGCTTTAAGTGCATAATTAATTAGTTATTAAGAACTTAACTACTTTGAAAAAACAGCGCATAGAAAAGGAACAAGCTTAGCCATCTTCTGTTCCTAGGTACCCCAAAAGACGCTCAAAGTTACAAAGAAAAGAAAGAGTTAAAACCCGCAAAAATGTTAACAGACAAACCAATGCCTAAAAGCTGAAAAGCTAAAAAACAACAGAGAAAAAGTACATGAAGTACAAACATTGAACTTATAAAACCTAGAACCCAAAAACAAGGAAGAGAGCTTACCTCTTGTGTGACAAAAACTTTTCTCCTCACAAGAGAAGAACATGGCTGACCTCTTCCGCCACTCCCTAGTTGCTGGGGGCAGTGAGGGTGGGGCTGATGGCCTCCTCATACAGCAAGAAACCAACGCGCGGATATTTTAACCAGAGAAAAAAATATATATAAACTTAAGACTGTGGATCTGTATGATCAGAAAGAGCAGAATTAACTCTCCAGAATACATGAGAAATATTATAAAATACACGAGCAGTGTATTTAATAATCTTTGCATGTATTAAATCACCTTAGTGAGCTTCTATAGATTAATCAGAATCTTATTAATTTTAATGTTGGTTTTACTATTTTTAGTATAGCTATCCTAGTGATGAATAACTAGTTTTCTTTTTTATTTGTTTTTATTTTCTTTTATAAACAGATTTTTAAGCTTTTTTTGTGATTTTGTTTATATTATTTAATTTTTTGTTTTAATAGGACCGTCATATCCATAGCACTAAGGTTCCTTTAGGTAGTTAATAGGCATCCTCTAGCCAACTTCCTTACGGCTTTGATTGGTCAGAATCATATTATTAACTGTGTAGAAAATTAAAGCAGATCTGCCAACCTTACTCTATTATTCAGAATAATTTTTCTTAAAGTTCTTTTGATGAAAGAAGAAGGAATTTCGTTCTCTAGAAAACTTTCTAATAGTATATTAATGTGGTAATTGAAGTCCAAATTGTTGCTGCAAATTCTTGAAATTCTTAGGACCTGAGAAATTAGTACATTCTCAATTACTTTGGTTGAAATGTTATTATTCCAGTGTAGATATTTAATTACTTTGAAAGGAAAATTAACTCTTTTATCAAAGAGGCTAATAGATGGGTTACCTCTGTTGATCTTAATGCTTAAGTCTAGGAACTCAAGTTCCTGATTACTGTGGTTGGTTTTACATAAGTTAAGAGAGCTAGGATAGATATTATCAAAATCACTCTCTATAACTTCTGAATTATTGATACACAGCAGATCATCAATATATCTAAAAGTGTAAAGGTAGTTATCTGAGCAGGTGGGGTGATTTTTAATGAATTTATATTCCTTAAAGAACAGGAATAGATTAGCGATATTCGTGGACGTTGATGTTCCCATGGGAATACCGTTCACTTGCTTATAGAGAGTATTATTATATAAGATATGGTTATTTTCTATGCAGCAATTGAGATAAGAGTTCCAAGTTCCTACATTAACAAATTGGTTAAGTTTAAATTCTGCATACAGCTCTTTAAAGGTAGTGATTATATCTGATAGAGGCAGATTAGTATATAGGTTTTCAAAATCATAACTATTAATATCTAGGGGACAAACTTTGAGTATAGTAGAAATTACTTCTGCATTATTATATATATTGGGTTCGTGCGAATGAAATGTCCGGCAAAGGACCAGCACACGTGGACGGCGAGAACGGAAAAGTAGGACAACTTACCTAGGCAAAATAATCCCCTTCGGCATCGACACATAATTGCCATCTGTCCGGCAAGGCCATGATCCCGGAACGAAAAAGTCTTGTTACTGGGACCCGAAGAAGTCATCACTACACGTTGAATCTCGTTGTCTGTCGTGAATTGTTTCCCGGACAGGAAGTGATCCAGTCGACAAGTCCGGATAATAGACAAGGTGAGGCAGTGCTTCATAGCCCAAGGCACTTAGTGTCAGCATAGGTCGTTTTGCGACATGAGGGCTAGCGTTGTCCTAGAGCAGAAGAACACCATGTCTGTTGGCGAAAGCCGGTTGTTTCTGCCGCAATTTCCGGTGATTCTGGTGTAATTCAGCACAATAACGTTCTGCAGTGATGGTTTGGCGTCTTGCCAAAAAGCTCCGATGAATTATCCCTGCTATAGACCACCAGACAAGGAGCATCATCTTCTTGGTGTGCAAGGGTGGCTTAGGATTCCGTCCAGCAGGCTATGCCTTGCTTAACCATTGTGCAGATCGTTTCCGATTATCATAAAGGACCCATTTCTTGTCGCAGGGGACAATTCCATGCAGTAGAGGTTCCTGTTTATTCCTGGCAAGCAGCGATGTGCAGACTTCCAAACGCCTAGAGTTGTTGGCAGTTGTCAACTCATGCGGCAGCCACATGTCCAGCTTTTTGACCTTACCCAGCGCAGCCAGACGCCGAACAACTGTCGTGTGGTAGACTCCTACCTCTGTCGCTATCTCACGACACGTTTTTCGGGGGTCCTCTTCAACCACACGTAACAGAACATCGTCAGAAACAGCAACATATCGGTGACCACGTGCTTCGTTTTGCAGGTCCGTATCTCAGCTTCGAAACTTCACAAACCATCGCCGAATGGTTCGTTCGTTGGCTGTATTCTCCCTAAACACTTTATTAACATTTCGAGCGACAATTCCTGCAGAATGGCCCAGCTTAAATTCATACAGGAAGATGACTCTCAAATCCAGAGTCTGCATGTTTCCTTTGCAAGCCACGTTACGTCCAAACAAACAACGCCTGAACCTTGTTCTTCACAAACGTGCTAGCTATTTACAGAAACTCTGTGACGTAATACCCGCAACACCTGTGGGTGGTTCCATTCCGCTGTGGTGGGGGCCAGTATCTACTGCTCGTTCGAGTTTCATATATATTTATAAGCAAAATTTTACTCACAATCAACGAAGAACTCCCCAAGGAAATCCCCGATGCTTATAAACTCTACCCGTTGTTCTTGCAGCTAGGCGCAGTTCCCTGGTGAGTTGTACAACTTCATAGTACACGTTTTTAAGTTTTAGTACTTATATATATATAATTGCTGTGGTGTGGATTGTAACAGATATAAATCAATATTTGGCAGAAATTACCTTTATGGATGGGAGTTTGTCTATGCCTCCACATTACCCCCTTTGCAGACTCGGCAGAGTTCATACCAGGTGCTCAGTTCTTGCCATGTGTTTTCTAACATCTGCGGAGTGATTTGTGCAAACGCTGGAGAAATTTTCACCTTTGAGTCATTCAGGCTTTGACATTGTTCTGCATTGATCTTCACAAACCCCTTTCGAAGAAATCGGGGGAGGGGGCGGTGAGATCCTGGTAGTTTGCAGGCCAAGGAATAGGGCCACCAAGGCCACACCAGTTGTCATTGAATGTGTTGTTGAGGAAGTTCCCGATATCCAGTGACCAGTGGGGTAGGTCCCCACCTTGCCGTAAAATGACATCGATCGTTATCCAGTTGTGGTACAAAGATCTGTAGCATGTCATGTATGGTCCTTATCGTACAGTGCCCTCAGAGAAGAAAAAAGGACCGTACAGCTTGTAACGATTCACTCTGCACCTGGGGCTTACTCTTTCCATTTCGTAGAAAACATGAGGATTCAGTCCGCAAAGTGGGTCATGAAGAAGACTAGACAAACTCCCATCCATAAAGGTAATTTCTGCCAAATATTGACTTATTATATCTGTTACAAACCTTACAGCAGTATTTTTAAATTGTCACTACCCAAACGTATAACCCTGTCAACATTGTGGCTTTGCCACCCCAAAATTCCCTAACAAATCTTGGACAGGAGCAGCCAGAAATGGAAGAATCAATAAAACAATGAATGAGTGAAATTTTGGAACAGATACAAGACCCCCAAGTAATGTTTACCTTCATCAATTTAACGGAATGGTCAGTGGAACCGCGTCAACAACAATATAATTTCATTGTACATAGTTTCCAGCAATACTAATAAATGAATGAGGCAGAGAAAAAGAAAAAGTTCCAAATATATAAAATATCAACAGCAAATACACATACTACTTTTGAGTATTGAAACTGAAGTGATATCTATGTACATCATTTTTTTAGAAATTACCAGCAAAGGACAGAGCAGTGCAATAAAGAGAACCCCTGAACTTTCTAAAAGAGAACATAAAGAGAACCCCTGAACTTTCTAAAAGAGAACATAAAGAGAACCCCTGAACTTTCTAAAAGAGAACATAAAGAGAACCCCTGAACTTTCTAGGCAGAAGATACTAACTTCTGTCCAAGACTATTAAAATTTGAGAGGCATCACTTATCAGCTGCAAGCAGCACACCCAGTAAAAGGATTCTTACCGAGGTATCCAATGTGAAGAGCGAAAAAAAAAAAAATGAATTCATCCCTCAAAATGCGGAAAAACTATTGTTCCTTCTTGCTTGAGATCAAAGCAAATCCATGAGTCAGAAATTTTGTAAAACTTAATACTTCCACTCATCAGATTCCAAGAGTGTAAATTGTATCAAAGTACTAAACCTCACCTTTTATGTGTTTTTCACCAAAAGTGATGAAACATAGTATATAAGATTTTTCGAACTTCATAAAATTTTAAATACCTTTAGTACAATTAATCGATTGTTAAATACAGTATATCTATCCATGTGGTGAGAGAGAAAAATGTATTATTTAACATTTATTATAGTGATACTTATTTAAGTTTATTACAATTAAAATAGTTTCTTTTAAATCACTTACTCAGGGCTTTACTCAGATATATTTATTTAATTCTAGTTCCACTTGAAGAATCTTCATTAAATCTTCCTTTCCTCTGAGTTCTTTAGGTTTCTTTACAGACGTTTCTGGCCTCTGCATTTTTGTCAAGGCCTGTTCTCAATGTATAGAAGGATTATCAAAAGTTTTGTTTACATCTGCAGAATTTAAATTTCGTTGCCAGGATCCTTATACTGTTCCCAGTTATTAAACTGAAATGTTTTCATTGTGTATTTTGTGATACTGTTGTTGTTGTAACCAAATTGTTGAAAACACCACTTATTAGTTTTGAAGTCTCATTGATGGCGCTGTTTTTTAAGATGTAAAACTTTCTTTAATTAGTTTATGAGATTCTGTTTTTATGAGATTCGTAGTCCAATATTAAAATTTTTTCCATAAAGGTAAAAATTTGCATAACTGCATATGATTTGCTAATACACTATTTTGATCTTTGTTATTAATAGCCATTTGATGTTCCTTAATTCTGATTTCCAGTTTTCGAGACATTTGTCCAATATAATTGTTGTTACAATTAAGTGGAATTTGACATACAACATTTTTTATTTCCATCTTGTCTTGTGTATTTCTGTAATGTTTTTTATTAGCTATTGTTTTGACGAAGGATGGTGCTTATGGCCTAATGGTTACAGCAACCGCTTTCCGACCAGATTGTTGCGGGACGGATTCCAAGTAAGTTGGTTGCTCTGAACCATTGAATACTCGCTGTGCGTCTGATGGGCACATTAACCCACGGCAGCGAGGTATTGGGCCCCCGTTGCAAATAAGGTCATATGTTACTTCCTCCTCCCTTGCTTTTTCTACCTGAAAGTGCTCGTTGTGACGTCATAGTTTGGCACTCCCAACTATGTCGTCTGGCACTTTCAATTTGACACTCCTACTCCTCTGATCTGTCTACACTTTGTCATATTTAAGCCTCTAGGTTCAATCTAATGTAATTTCGTTTCTGATACGGAGCACAAAAGTCTTATGGGTCATAGGTGGTTGCGTCTGAACCTTCCCAGTTGGTACAAACCCTACGAGAAATTACTGGCTGTGAAGAGCAGGGTGGTGGTTTTGTTCCTTCCGCGTTAGAGGACGGACTTGCTAAGTAAGTCCCGGTTAGGTAAGGCGTTTTATCGTTGTCCAGCAGATTGCTGACTTGCATATTGGAGGAGCGCGAGAAGAATATGCTGACTTGTGTTGCTGACATATCGGAGGAGCGCCCAAGAGCGGACATGAGTCATGAGCGTTAAGAGGTAATGAGACCACGGAACAGCGGAAGCTTAAATTTCCTCCATTCGCTGACGAAGTGCGAAAAGCTCTAAAGCTGAAACTATCATTCTTGGAGCAAAGATTAAATGCTTTTAAGTTTAAAAAAGGACTTGGCGTAATTATAGAGGCTGGTCCTACTTTGAGCAGAATTAGTTGGTTTCTCAGATAAAAAAACAAAAATTAGGAACTAACGGCGTCCTACCACAGAAGATAACTAATCAAATCATGCGTGATGGCTCTCGCGTGATTCTAACGTAAGGCGACAACGCAGAAGTGAGGGCCGTTATAAGTTTTCTTGTTTACTATATGTGGATAGGGACTGCAGAAAAAAACGATTTCCAGAAAAAACACGTCGCCCATTTATTACTGGGATTCGAACTCAGACCTTGTGTTATAAGAAGGTTTATGCCAATTTGTCGCGGTCCTCATTTTTCACGAAAATTTAGTGTCAAGCTGCGAATTCCTAACAAGTAAATGTCGTAGAAATAAATCTTGTGCACGTTCTTATGTTGGCTAACCTAAATAAGTAAGTCAGCAACGTGCTCTGAAGCTGAAACACGTCAGTTCCCAGCGCGTTTTATCTGTCTCCATTTGATGGGGAGTAAAAAATGCTATCGCTGTAGAACGAAAAAGTAAACGAACTAATGTAGGTGAGTAAACAATTTTCTGTTAACATTTTGAAATTCTACGATCCTGTTGCATAATTAGTGCGAGTGTATTTTGGAAATTCAACTGGTCTGCTTAGCAAGAGTGAGTTGTAGATATCGAGCGAGAGAGAAGTTCAGGGTGCTTTTAGCGCACATAATTGATCAGGTGAGCGCGAGTCTTGGCAGGTGCAATTTGTTTGCTCTTAGTACGTGCTAGTACGCAACATGGAGCGCAGTGGCCGGCACGTCTCACGATGAAAGCTGCTGTAACTTTTCCGAACAATTGTCTCGCGGCCTCCAGCCACCATTTCTTCTTTCTGTTACGATTATCCTTTGACGCGCAGTCGTGTTCCTCTCACTTGGGCAAATTGCCTTCGTCAAATAAGGAACGAGGCGAAGTGCTACTTTGAGCGATTAAGCCTCAAACCCCGTCTTTTTAATAGCTTTTCTCGCTTTTATTTTTTAACCAACAAGTTGCATTTTTTTCGGTGGAGAGAATTTCAACGTGATCACTGAAACCTGACTTCATCGATTGCCCCCATAAATAAATTAAAAAAAAGTTTGGTTGGAAAGAAAGTAATATCTGCAAATGCAAGGCAACAGAAAAGTGCTCATCACCATATATACAAGTACAAATCAATCCAAAATGTAATCGTCATCGTTTGGCACGACCTGCTGTCATCGTCTGGACAGCTATTGGATACCGTCCCTGTAGAGTGGTGGCGGCTTGGAGGCAAAGAAGTGAGCAAGTGCGCGTTTGACATTGTGCTCCAACGACCGGAAAATGTGGTAGTCACGTGGGGGCAATGTCCGGAAAATAGGTTGTGGGTGGCAGAAGCTCCCAGCCCAGGTCCTCAATCTTGTGACAGGTCACCTATGCTGTGTGAGGCCTCGCTCCATACTGTTGTAGGAGGACGCACTTGCGGCTCAGCAGTTCTGGTGGTTTCGACGTGAGAGATGCGTGCAGATCGTCGAGCTGACAGCAGTACACATCGATGGTGATAGTGGTGTTGTCCGGCAGCAGCTCAAAAAACACGACACCCCACATATTCCACCAAATAGACAGCAGGACCTTACATGGGTGTTAGGCGGCTTTGTGGGTCGGTATGAGCTTCTCTTTTGGGTCTAAGCACTGTTTCCGGGCGCTGACACTGCCATACAGGACCCATTTCTCGTCACCTGTCACAATGCGGTCCAAGAACGGTTCAATTCGGTCACGTGCAAGCGGGGAAACTCATGCACTCATGCAATTTGCTTTCTGCGCAACTGTGAGTTGATGGGGTACCTAAACTCCCCTCTGGTGTATCTTCCCAAGTTGACGCATGCGCGTGATAATGCTCGTGAGAGTAGTTCCCAGCTGTTCGGCCAACTCCCCCATGGTCACACGTGAGTCGGTCTCCATTAAGGTCTTCCGCGTGTCCATATCCACTGTTGCTGGTCTTCCGGCTTTGGGACGGAGTGACAGGTCAAACTCTCCCTCTCGAAAACATTCGAACCAACGACAGCACTGACGATGTGATATGGTATTGGGGTACACACTGGTAATGTTCCTTATAGCACTTGCGAGGGTGCTATCGCGACGAAACTCATACACCATGCAATGGCGGATGTGCTCCTTGTCCAGTTCCATATTGTCTGGCGCTTACACTCTTCGCCTTCTGACGGCTAACTGCAACTGACTTAGGCCACCTATCTGCTGATGTCATGCCTGTGTGCTGCGCAAGCTCAGTGGCCAATATGAGCCGTGGCCGGAGATTCGACTTCGGGCACCTCGTCATCGGACATTACTTTCTTTCCAACCAATATTTAAACGTCAGTGCATTCACAATCATTTGAAGTTGTATAACTGTGATGTACATGCAAGTGTAGAAAAATAATTTTTCCTCATTTAGTCCCAAGCTAAATGAAATGGGAATTCACTATTCCCAATTTACTGTATCGATGTGCTAGGGACTAGATCGAAGTAGAGCTCAAATTTAGGAAATGCCCATTATACAAACTATGACATGCAGACAAAGCATTCTTTTCCAGCCCTCCCGTTAGGATCCACCCACGTCTAACCTCAGAGGGCTGAATTTCTCTTCACTGCCTCAGTTTATCAACGCCAGAAAGTAGGCAACTTTGATCAGTACCTTCTCCCCCCCCCACCCTCCGCACACAAACAACACTCGTGCTCCACACCACAGCAGATGTGGTTCCTGAAACAGAAATGTTCGACATCAAAACGTGTTAGGTTTAACACCTATATGTGTGTACCTTAGAAAAAATAAAAGTATGTAAAATATCTGAGGAAGTACAACACCAGCTTAAGCGTCACAGCTATTCGAGTCCTTTTCATTTGTACCGTATACGTGGTCAAGTGATGAGCATTTTTCTACATAAGATGTTCACACATTTTGAGAACGATTTTTCAGCAATATACTTAATGTTTAAAATAAAATTATTTCTTTCTTAAATGTTCTATCTGATGGCTCTTTCTCTGGACTATGAACTTACAGCTACTAGATTTCTAAGATAACAGAGCATTTCTTAAAATTGGTTTTAGTATTTATTCCACTGCTCTTCCACTGTTTTCCATAGTCCAGTCATTGTTTTAGGTCTGCGCTATTTTTAGCAGTCCGAAGGCACAATAGTCGATTGGTGAGACGTCAGGGGTCTTTGAAGAAATATGAGCAAAAGGTATAGACTTGATACCCGTCTCTCTTCATTTTTTCAAGAAATGAAGTGGTAGATTTGGGTGTATGACTGGAGGAAGCCTTATCCTGATGAAATTCTGCTCTTTGAATGCTCTGTGGATAAAGGAATGCTATTTCCTCTTTAAATATAGGAGATGAAACATTATTTTGCAATATGTAGAATTGATTTTAAACATTCTTTTCAACTTTTCTGAACTTTAATTTCCCATTGTACGGTTAACCAGCAATAATAATGAATCCTTTATTGAAATTTTCTTTGTATTCTTGGAACCAAGTTTGTAAGTCATTTTCTGCTCTTTTGCGATAGTAAATCGACCTTTTTCTGTTACAGTCGTTTAAGTAGATCCATGTTTCATTAATAGTCGCAATAAATTTCCATCTGTCTCCGGCTAAGTGATTTTCACAAAGAAGTCAGCCACGTGCCTAGGCAAAAAGTGGTGAACATTGTGTTTTTTTCTGCGATTTTTTTTTCAGATTCAAAACTTTGTTTATTTATTACCTTGTTTACAGTTGATACAGTGATTTTTAACTACCTAGCAATTGCTCTTTGGGTTGGTGGATTTTCTTTTAAGACCAGAGGCCTTACTTTTAAAATAGTCCTAGAAGTACGTACTTTCTTTGGATATTCGTTTGGTGTATTTTTTCCCGTGAAAAGCAATGCTTGACGATTTCCCCCTCTATTATTAATAATGTTGTTTATTTTGCATTTTAGAGATGCTAATTCAATGATTTTCACAGCGTTTTTTAATTACTGAATACGAATATTTCTCTTCGTAAAGAGCAAAAACATAACCTGCTATCTACAGCTTGTTTACGTGTGCCATTTTCTTAGGAGACGATATTTAACTGCAGCAGATGTTTCTTTCGTGTTCATCTCACTCGCTGTTGCCAGTTTTATTTCTTTGAACTTCTTTTATTTTCTGTAATTTCTTATCAAAAATGTTCTGAAAATGTGTGAACATCCTCTGTAGGTCAGTGGGTAGCGCGCTTTGCTGCGTTGAAACCGTACCCGGTTCGAACGAACTCCACTAGGGGCAAATTGAAAGGATTCTTTTACTTCGTCAAATCAGAAAAGAATCTCTCTTAAAACTGCTTAAAAAGTCAAAATCGAAGTTTTTGCGAAATTTCTGTATAAAAACGGTAAATCCCGAAACTGACTTTTCTGAAATAAACGGAATTAGTGGCAACAGGAAATCTGTCAAAATACTGAAGAAATTAGGAACGAAACTTTTCAAAACGGAAGTTTCGTTAGAAGACGAAGACCTACAGATAACTTTGCTGCATATATATATATATATATATATATATATATATATATATATACAGTCGAGTCCCATTAGAGCGAAATCCGACAGAACGAAAAACCCGTTATAACGAAATTTTTAGCATTCCCCGGCAAAATTCCCATTAACGAAATGTATTTTTAATTCCGTTTGAACGAAATTCATTAAAACGAAATTTTCGTTACAACGAAGAAATATTTTTAATTTTAAAGGAAATTTTTTCCATTACAACGGAATTTTCAGCCCTAAAAATAAGCAGCATTTTCCTTTCGAAACGCTTTTCCCCACATTTAAAAAAGAAAAGGCAACTTCTTTATCTGACTTTTTTCACTAGGGTGACTCACTCATTTTGCGCACCCGTGGTAACTGACCTATGACCAGATGCCGGTGTTTCCATAACAACCTACTTGCCACGTGCGGTAAGCCTCTCCTCCCCCCTTTACTTCCGGAACTGGAACGCAGTTTTTCTGACCTAAAAAGAGAGATAAGACGCAGTTGAACGCTCGATTTCGTTGCAAAAGGAGGGAGTTTTATTTCTTTCTATTGTTCTTAAAATTTTGCTCGTCGGCTTACGTTCGACTTTGGTGTCTTCTTCTAGGCAAGTCCATCAGCTTTTGCTACAGGTTTTAACAATGAATTCAGCCAAACGAAAGCAGTTTTCTTCGGAAGAGAAAAAAATAATTATTGATGAAGTGAGTGCAGGGGAAAAGAAAGGAGATGTGACAAAAAAATATGGTATCACCCCGTCGACATTATCAGCGTTTTTGAAGAACAAAGAAAAACTCACAGAGCAGCTTCAAAAACCGGTGATCGGATTTCAAAGAGAAAGATTACGGCAAGGTCAATTCCAAGATGTGGACTGAGCCACTTTCACCTAGTTCCAAGACGTATGATCAATAAATGTACCCATTAGTGAATCATTGATTCGAGAAAAGGCTGCGCAGTTCGCCAGAACTTTAGGAGTTATGGATTTTGATGCAAGCGGGAGATGGTTGAATCGGTTAAAAGACCGGTACGGAATCGTCGCAAAAACAATTTGCGGAGAAGCGAGTGCTGCTCCGATGGAAAATGTGAATGAGGGGCGAACAGGAGAAGTGGCAAAACTCATCCAAACTTATAGCCCAGATGATGTCTTCAACGCAGACGAGTCTGGAATTTTCTTCCAGTTAGAGTCCGATTAAACTTTGGCAATGAAGAGTGACAAGTGTGTTGGCGGTAAAAGATCGAAACAGCGGCTGACCGCTCTCTTCTGCTGCAATCAATCAGGAACTGAGAAGAAGAAAGCGCTGGTGATTGGACGATTCCCAAAACCTCGGTGTTTGAAAGGTGTGCAATCGCTACCTTGTGACTACAAAGCCAATATAAGGGCGTGGATGACGCAGGCTATCTTCAATGAATGGCTATTGAAGTTCGACTCTGAGATGAAGAGGAAAAAAAAAGAAAAATTCTTCTTCTGGTTGATAATAATTGTATGGCTCATAACAAACCTCCTCAGCTTGAAAACATTCGTATTGAATACTTTCCACCAAACTGCACAGCAGTTTGGTGGAAAGTACTAAGGATAATAAAGTCTTTAAAAGACCATTACAAGTGCATGTTGATGAAATTGATTCTTCTTAGAATTGAGGAAAACGATTCCATAACAGTGAATGTCAAAGATGCATTGCATATGATTTCTGGAGCATGGGGCAAAGTGTCCGAGGCAACAATAAAAAGCAGTTGGCGCCATGCAAAGTTAATTGACTGTGAAACTGAACCCGAAAACGATGCGACCGACACCGACGCGGATTTAAGTGCTTCGTTAGGGATCGAACTCTCTCCAGACATCTGCTTCAGTTACCACCGATGTTGCTCTAGAGGATTTTTTACATGCGGATAACAATATTCTGACCACTTACGAACGGACTGATGCAGTTATAATTGAATCGATTTCGGATAACAGAAATGAGGAAATTGCGGAAATCAACGAGGTTGATGAAATTCATTCAACCCCTACATTACGTGTGAGTGCGTGTCAAGCACTTAGCTGTTTAGAAAAGATTTGCCATTTCGTATCAAAACAAACAAATGTAACCGGGGCTTCCATATTTATCAGAAGCGAGATTGTTTAGCCATTTTTAGAGATAGCGAATTGTAGTCATTCTCTTTCATTTCCCGCCATTTGGATGGAAGGCCAGCAAAAGGCAAAGAAAGTATTTCCTTTCCCACGGGTCACAGCAGAGGGGACGGCAAAGCAATTAAGAACATAATAGTTTTTGAGAGTGAAGGCGTGGCTGCTCTTTCTTGGAATTAGTCGGACTAGGGGACAGTTTTTTGAGGGAGGTTTTCCCTCTCCGGGCATGAGAGGAGGGATTCGGTGGCGAAAAGTCGAGGAAGAGGCAGAATATTTTTAGGAGGCTCTGAGAACCTCGGGGGTTTGGTCGGAACGGAGGAAGGAAGAGGTTTGGATGGCCGGGGAGAGATGAGCGGAATTCATCGAGTAGGACACCGAAGGACAACTAAAATAATGAAAGCACGAAAATGACGGACAAAAAGCTTGATGACATTCCCCGTAACATCTGAATAAAAGTTTTCCTCACTGCAAAATTTAGCCTCAGTCGATTCACTTTTCTATGCTTTGTATTGTATTTATCTGCTCCAGTTGGAAGAATTACGGATTAAACCACCGATACCGAACTACTGCAAAGGAAGCATCAAACGGAACCCTCCACACAGGGCGCTGTAATAGAACTCAGCACCAAGCCCTGTAACATTTGAATGGCGCCCGAACCCTGGACATTCAGGTTACTGATCTCTACAAGAATTTAACTTCACGGTGCAATCAATTCTCATAATCGTACCACTTTACAATCATTCTTATCCAGTTTGTATTAACCCCTCATTTTAGTTTTTAATGCTGATCTACGCTGAAAATTTCCGAAAAATGTACGACAAAATATGCATAAATTATCTATCAGTTGAAACATGAAATGCAGAAAATTTTAAATTTTGACAATGCTGATAAGTTACCGATTAAACACTTGAATAATTTTCTCAAAATATTATATACACTTACACTGCAATTTTCTACATACTAAAATTACTTACGCTAATATTATATACAATAAAACAAGTTGAGATAAATAACACTGCAAAATTTAGCCTCAGTCGATTCACTTTTCTATGCTTTGTATTGTATTTATCTGCTCCAGTTGGAAGAATTACGGATTAAACCACCGATACCAAACTACTGCAAAGGAAGCATCAAACGAACCCTCCACACAGGGTGTTTGATTATATTCCGTAGCACTGTAATAGAACTCAGCACCAAGCCCTGTAACACAAACGTCCCGGATGAAACATTCACCCATTTACATTCTTTGCAAGAATTTTTAGTTTTGGCAGCAAAAAAGTCCTATTTTCAAACAAAAGTAACAGATTTCTTTAAAATGTAAATACTACGTACATACAGTACATACTATATGTATTGTATAAGAAGAGAAAACCTCTAGTGTACAAAAGTGGTGTAAACTTTATGAAAGGTATGTATGAAATTAGGCGTATTAGAGAGTTTTCTTTTTTTCTTTTACGTTTTAAGAGTTACTACAGTATAAGCACTTTGAATACAGTCGATTCCCCTGAGTCATTTAAAAAGAAAAGTGCAACGAAATTTCAATATAGCGAACAGATTTCGACGGTCCAGTGAAGTTCGTTCTGACGGGACTCGACTGTATATACCACTGTTTTTTATAGTGTAAGGTTGAAAACAGCAGCGGAAGAACGAACTTTTTATACACGTGAATAATTTTCATTATTTATACAGTGCTGGTACCAGGCTATTTTGCGCCCTAGGCAAGGCTAATTGCTTGCAACCCATCCCCTAAAACTGCCAACTTCAATTTACCACTAAGTTTTAAAAACAAAAATCAAGTAATATATGAAAAGAATAAATAAAAAACTTCGTATAGAAATTTTTGATAAGATTTTATGTTTGATTATATTCCGTAGCACTGTTGTGGTATTTCTCTTAAAACAGAAAATATAAATCGTTAGTTGAATTTTTACATGGGTTAAAAATCTAATCTGTATAAAACTTTGCCCCTCAAAGGTCAGTACTGCGCCCTAGGCGGCTGCCTAGTTGGCCTAATGGTGGTACCGGCCCTACAAACCACAATTTGAAAAAAACAGAAACGTTAGCTTGCATCAATTTTATTAGTATATACATATTAAGTGTACAAATAAGTTTTAAAGCGTTTTAAGACAATGCAACATGTAATTTGAGAGAAAACAACAATACCTTTACGAATCAAAATATGCGTCGTCATTATCTATCACCTTCCGCCATCGGTCGGGCAGCTGACGGATTCCAGCCATGAAGAATACTTCGTCGTGTGACGCGATGAAGTCGTCAACCCATTTTTGTACTTCGTCACATGTCCGGAACCGTACAGCAGACAAACCATGTTGCATCGATCAGAACAAATGATAGTCTAAAGGGGTTATGTCGGGACTATACGCCGGGGGCTCCAAAACCTCCCTAGCCAAGCGTCAATAACGTTTCCTTGACCGATTTCGCGACATGCGGCCTAGCGTTGTCATGCAGTAATTTCACGGGACGCAATCCTTTGCCTGTGAATGGACGTTTCCGACAGATTTCCTGGTTCAATCGTAGCAATTGTTGCTTGTAGCGATAAGCAGTAACAGTTTGACCCTGTTTCAATAGTTCATAATAGAGCACACCCTTCATATCTCAACAGATGCACAGCAGAACTTTCTTGGAGTGAATATTGCTTTTCGGTGTCGAAGTCGTTGCTTCACCGAGGTCTACCCAGTGTTTTTGCGTTTGGGTTTGTAGTACCATATCCACTTTTTATCACCCGTAACGATTTTCCATAGGAAAGACTTTCTGTATTGTTTATTCAACAGATTCAAACACTTCATGACACGCTCATCCTTGTTCCTCTGGCTCAGGTCATGTGGCACCGATTTTCCTTTCTTCTGAATCTTTCCCGTTGCGCGTAAACGATTGGAAACCCGTAGTTGTTCATCTAGTTCTTTTTGCGTTTGAGACGAATCTTCATCCAGAAATGCTTGCAGTTCCTCATGTGCAACCTTTTGCGGGGCTCCGCTACGTTCTCGATCGCTAACATCAAAATCACCTGCTTTAAACCGTCTAAACCTAAACTCGCACGTGCTTTTCGATACAATATTCTTCCCCAGAACAGAGCAGATCGATGCACATGCTTTTTCAGCACTTTTTCCTTGAAATTCGTGACGAATGCAGTGTCGAATAAATGCAGTATCGCTTGCCATCTTTCACCTACCGACGTGCAAGTGTGTATGACTGTTGGGCAAACTCCTGTGTCACATTTTATACTCTGGACCAGTTACGGTTACATGACAACAACGCGAGGGAATGTCGGATATGTAAATTAGCGGTATACGTCACACAAAAAACACTTTAAAACTTATTTGTACACCTAATATATATATTGACAAAAGTCACCGGGCACCCCTTCAAAACCAAATGAACGCATCCGCTTCGTTGTTAAGATGTGCGGTACAGCTGCAAACGGTATAAAAACAAGCATGCAGCTGACCGTGATCATATAGCACTGTGAGGTTGAGTGAAAATGTCGCGGCGGGAGAGAACTGATTTTGAGAAAGGAAAAATTGTGTGGTGTTATATTAGTGGGTTGTCCATAAGAGAAACCGACAGGCATTTAAACATACCCAAGTCTTGGATGTACATACCCAAGTTTTGGATGTACTGAATAACTGGAAGACACTTGGCGTGCCTGAAGCAGCGAAACGTACTGGCAAACCAAAGAAAATCAGTGATAAGAGGACGTCGGAGCCTCAGGAGAGTGGTTACAGCTAATCGACGGAGTACTGCACAAGACCTCAATGTACAGGTGAGTAAAAATGCTGGGACCTCGGTATGTACACGTAACATTCGCAGAGAACTTCATTCCATGGGTTACCGTGGTCGTGCGGCTGCTCATAAGCCTTTCATCTCAACTCGGAATGCTACTCGTCGTTTAGCATGGTGTAAAGAACATTTATCGTTGACCGTAGATCAATGGAAACGGGTCCTATGGACTGATGAATCCAGATACACGATCCATCAGTCTGATGGCCGTGTTTGCGTATGGCGGCAACCGGGGTACGCTATTTATCACAGTGTACTGTTCCTACGGTCAAGTTTGGAGCTGGCAGTGTATTCGTGTGGGGGTGTTTTTCGTGGTATGGTATTGTCCTGGCCCATTGGTTATCGTGGACAAACCTGTTAACTAGCACATGTACCACGATATTCTGGACAATTATGCTTTACCAACTCTATGGATATACTATGGAACCGAGCCTTGTTGGTTCCAGCAGGATAATGCACCGAGCCATAAAGCAAGGACTGTTACGGCGTGGTTTGACGATAATTCCGTATCGTGTGTAGACTGGACAGTAGAGAGCCCTGATCTTAATCTCATAGAGCACCTATAGGATGAATTAGAGCGCCGTATATGAAGTTTTGAACCAAGGCCTACTACTAAGCAACAGTTAGAGGCAGCATTATGTACTGAATGGAAGCGCATACCGATCGCGGTGTTTCAAAACCTTGTCGAAAGCATATCTCGAAGTGTTAGTGCATGCAGTAAGGCCAAAAGTGGACCGACACCGTACTAATGTATTTCAATAAATGCTATGTTGTGTTTCTCTTCTAGGTGTCCAGGGACTTTTGTCAGTATATATATACACTGGCGGAAAGTGAAAAAAGAACACCAAGAAGGAGACTTCTGATACCAACGAAATTTATATAGCGTAATAACGGAATACAGAGGATAACGTGATCAAAACATTATGGCAAAATACAGCTGTATTTGCTGGTAAACTGAAAAATAACATTTCCATGTAACATGGTTAGTACGAGGTTGAACCGCCATGAACTGCGTCACACCGTGTAATTCTGGCATGGAGTCTGTCGTACAGATGTTGGATGTAAGTTTGGGGTATTGAATTCCAAGCATCCTCAACCTGGACGCGTAAATCAGGGATGGTCGTGGCTGGCCGTGGAGACCGGATAAGTCGTTGTCCCATAAAATCCCACACGTGCTCAATAGGGGACAAATCCGGTGAACGTGCAGGCCATGGAAGTTGTCTCACACCCTGAAGTACATGTTGCGTTGCACGTGCCGTGTGTGCGCGTGCGTTATCTTGCTGGAAAACACCACGATGGACCGACCTTACAAATGGAACAACAACGGGCTGAATGATGTTGTTGGTGTAGGAGGAGCTGTTTAACGTACCCGGTACAAACACTAGTTGTGTACGGGAGTGATAGCTGATCGCTCCCCACACCAGGAGACCAGGTGTAGGCCCTGTGCGTCGCTGGCGGATGCAAGAAAGGTGGAGACGCTCGTCTGCGAACACGCATACGGCCATCGGAGGCTCCCAAGCAGAATCTGCTTTCATCGCTGAACACGACAGATTGCCATTGCGTTCTCCAGTGCAGACGTTGGCGACACCACTGCAGCCGTTCCTGACGGTGGGCTTGAGTCAGAGGTACACATGCCAAAGGCACATATGCCAGAGGCACACGTGCACGTAGTCCTGCATCCAGTAGACGGTTGCGAATTGTTCGCACAGTCACCTCAGGTGCAGCGGCAGCTCGGATTTGCGTCGCAGTGGATGTTCTGCTTGACAACGCCGCTCTTCTTATGCGTCGATTGGTTCGCTCATCAGTCCGTCTGTGACTCCCGGTTCCGCGTCTTCTTTTGTGGGAATGTTCCGCGGACCATCTACGCCACCATCGTACCACCACCGATACTTCCC
The DNA here is from genome assembly GCA_039090855.1 of Macrothele yani. Taxonomy (NCBI): domain Eukaryota; kingdom Metazoa; phylum Arthropoda; class Arachnida; order Araneae; family Macrothelidae; genus Macrothele; species Macrothele yani. Next base: position 1,055,172 of record CM077022.1, on the reverse strand, counting down.
GTCCAATTCGCTCCGCAATACGACGATACGACCACCCGGCCTCGCGGAGTCCGACTAGACGACCTCGCTCAAAGTCCGATAACTGCTGAAATCGTGCACGTCTTCCATGTCCAGGCATTGCAGCTTCTTCAGGGTCTTCGCACGTGTCCGTACGCCGACGACTGATTACATTCACCTCGCCGTACTCCTTAAATACCACCGACGATAATTTGCATATTATGCCATGCTGTGGCGTAAGCGCTCACCGGTTGGTCCCGAAATTAACATCACACCTACGTAAACTCGACCCCATTAACATATGTAAATTTCATGATCGTCCGCCAATTCCTTCTTGGTGTTCTTTTTCACTTTCCGTCAGTGTATATACTATAAAAACACCATAAGACTGAAAACATTTTTAAAATCAAATTAAATACTGAAAAAACACCATAAGACTGAAAAGATTTTTTACTGATTAGCAAGACCAAAAACGTTACCAACCACTGGGATAAGAAGAGAGGGATATAGAGCTATGGTAAGCTGTTCTCCGTGGCTTTGCTTTAAGGTTAAAATTAACTAGCCAGAATACTTCAAAAATTCCAATTGGGAACAACTAAAACTGTTCCCAACTGTTGTTTAAAAGTATTAAAAATACCCTAAGAACTAACACCCTTCCCCTTATTTTATTTGAATAACTTTTACTATTTTTTTCCGTTATTTTATATATTTATACCTTCTTTGTGCTTTTAATCATTATAAGACTTTTGGGGGGGGGGGGGGGGGGTCATTTTTAAACTTTTTTTGAATTAAAAGAAAGGGGAGCAGTGAGAGCCTTTTGGGTTCCCGAATAAGAGAATGTAACCACATCCTCACCTAAACTTCTATGTTATAGCTTTCATTTAGATGTTTCATTCGATCACAAGATTGCTAAATTAGAGTAGGTCTGCAATCCTGACACTATAATTGAGCACTATTTTCTTTAGTGTGGCTTTTAGGAAAGCTTTCGGAACCTGGTTGGCAATAAACTGACTGATTAATAATTGAACATTTTGAATAAAATCTTTTTCCAGGCAGCAAATTCTAGACAACCTAAGGACCTGCGAGATGAAAACATTCTCGACAACCCTGCAAGAGATATTACAAGACCAATTTATGAATTTTAAAATTTTAAAACTGAAGTTACTTTTGTTATCATACAAGCTAATAACAGGGTTTCCATCATTAAGATTAATGGACAAATCCAGAAAATCAAGTTCTTGGTTATTAGAATTGGTTTTAATTAACTTAAGGCAGCCTGGATAAATCGCAGGAAAATCAGCTTCAAGAACTCCAGCACTATTTAAGCAGAGAAGGTCATCGATATACCTATAAGTGTAAAGATAGCTGTCGGTTTTAGAAGGGTTGTTCTTAATGAACTGAAATTCTTTGAAGAACAGGAAAAGATTGCAAACGTTAGTAGAATGTGAGCAACCCATGGAGATACCATTTACTTGCTGGTAGAACTTGTTGCAGAAAAAAATATAATTATTTTTAATACAGCAATTTAACAAAATATTCCAGTGCCTTTCGGAAATAATGTCAGATACCTTAAATTCCACAAAAAGTAATTTAAGTGTTTGAATAATATTATTTATAGGGAGGTTGGTATACAAATTTTCAAAGTCATAGCTATCAATATTTATAGGCTTGAGAGTAAGGATGTCAGAGATAACCTCTGCATTGCTATTAATAATCCAAAATTCTCTACTACTGAAATTAGTACAAGACTTAACTCGACTTAAAACCTGCTTCAACACAGACTCAAAATATTTATCTATTGCCTTCTTGTGACTTTTAGTCCCACTAGCTATGAACCAAAATTTCACCAGTTCCTTATGGAATTTGCAGTAGCAAAAAGATAAGGAAATTCAGGTACATGACTCCTATCCAATTTGAGCTGAAGCTGCTTGTGAAAAGCTTTGAACTTATTAGCAAGTTCCTTACCAGAAACAGGAGAATGGTGGTAGGTGGTTTTATTATGAAGCTCTTTATTAGGTCATAATAAATTTCTTACAAATTATTGCAAAATTATTACTAGCTGTATCAGCTGTTGTAAAACTGTAATCTTGTTGTAAATTATAAAGAGACTGTTTTAATTCTTTAGTGAAAAACAAGCTATTATCTTGAGAAATATTTAGGTTAGTTAAATTTCTTGAAAATCTTTTAATACTTTACATTTCCATTCAGCAAAAGCCTCAACTGGCATATTGTGGGTAAGACTGGTTTTAACAATGTACTTATTCAAATCCTGACAAAAGTCAAACTTAATTCTCTCTTTTGAGAGGTGGAAGAAGGGCCTAAACTTAGAACCAAATCCCAAAAGCTTTTTAAGATTGGGGTTCTCAATAAAATCCAGATTCCCTGTAACAATATGGTTATGAAAGTTATCATAAAATATAGTGCCCTGGTATGAAGAGCATTTGCAGCTCAAGTCAGCCAGGTTTTTAAGAGAGGCATGCGACTTGTAATTTTTGACATCAGAACCCAAAGTTTTAACATATTTAAAGCTAACAACTGTTTGATGCTTAGAAATGGGAAAACTGCTACTAGCATTATTATAAAAAACTCTTCTAATTCTAAGACTATCATACGTAGATCGGTTATCGTAGTGGACACCAAAACTAAAATTCCTGGTCTGGTTTGGTCGTCCCAATTCGCTCCTGATCTTGAAGTCCTCTCTTCTTATGGCATTCAGCCATATCCTGGATAAAACGCGTGTGGCATTTCTTAAACAACTCTTATTAAATAACTAGCGCAATTTAGTACGCTAATTTCAGCGTGTAGCATCAACAAAGACTAATACGACGTTAGCATGCAACGTGTTCGATCGCTATGGTGGATCGACGTGTGCCCGGTGAATCCGATGGTTACGGTGTTTCTCGGTAGATCCACGGGTGTGATGTCAGATCCTTCCGTGGACGTCGGCGCGAATTCCTGCTATATCGGGGGTCACGGCAGAGCCGGATTAAGGCCTTAATGGGCACCTAGGCTAAGACATCTAAGTGGGCCCCCAAAGAACTTATGACGGACAAACATTATTGAAGTCCGTTAAAACAAGAAACTCTAGCAATATGCTTGCGATGATTAATACGTAGTGCATTCTTCAAACTAATAAATTACCTGTAGAGTTTTCATAAAAAGTCATTGTTTTTTCCACTGTTCTCACAAGCTCATGAGTTAAAAGCTTAAGATTCGTAGATTTTGTCTTGGGATTTTTAATAATTTAGCATTGTATACTTTTCTTGGTGCATATTTTTGTTATATAATGTGAAGTAACAGTGAATTTGGTCCATTAACGATTCCAAGTGCAAACAGGGAGGTGAGAGTGGATGGTAGTTAAAAAGCTGAAACTGTCTTGCCGGCCCCGCTGTACACAGCGGCATGGAGCGTTTACCCTTAGTGGGACTCTGCCTTGAAATTTGTTCGTCTTGTAGCCACTGTTTGAGATCGAGTGGAAATCATACGAGACAAAACTAAAACTATTTTACTTCATCTATATATAAATATATAAACTGTGTACTGTTTGCAGTGTAGCGGCATGCCTCCTGGGTCCTTAGTAATAGTGGGCCCCTAGGCTATAGCCCCGCTAGACCCCTTCCCCTTAATCCGGCTCTGTCCATCTGTCCACTGGGTGCTTAAGGCTAAGAGGTCTGTGCCATTTCAGGGCAATTTCTAAAACTGCGTTTCGTGTTGGTAAACGACTGCTCTGCGATGTTCTGATATAACAGGTTTCCAGAACATACTCCTTGTTGACTGTTTTGAGATGTGATTTCTTCTTGCTTCCGCTGTTATTTTATCCAAGGGACTTTCTGGTTGCCCTAGGATAAATTTAGCACATATTCATCCCTTTTAGCTCACACACAAAGGCCGCTCAATTCTTGAGCATACATAGAGGTTCATAATTTGTTGGTAAGTCTTATGAACGTGACTCTGTGAAATCAGCTGATTATTAGGTCTTTGAACTACCCCAAGGTGAACTTCTCGTTCCGAGAGCTAATCCCGCTTGAGAGTATTCAGTTGACGACAGCCGCGGGTGATTTTGGTCCTCGGCTTGTGTCTTGTTGCTGCCAAACACCTTTCGGGTTAGGAAGTGACGTCTATGAATGGATAGCAAGTACTCGTTACAATAATAATAATAATAATAAAGTATCGCGCTTCCGTTTGGACTACGGGCTGCTAGCCAGTTTCTGGTCGGTAGTTTTTCAGACATCGTGCCTGATCGGAAGTTTACCACCGTTATATTAACACTTAACTACAGTCAGGGCCGTAGCTACCATACACTTCAGCATTTTCTTCTTTAAAGACTTTAGTTAGCTGCATACAGTGTTCCATACAGCTGACCAGGGTAGAGTGTAACTACTGAGGTGTGGATGCCTCATATGAATGAAAGGAATTTTCCTAAGGAGCATCGGTAAGAAGCATAAAAAACAATATGCTGATATGCCTGACCTTTCCGAATACGCTATAGGGATGAAAAGCTAATAGTCATCTGTGCTCCATCGTAAAAAGCCCCTCCCAGCGTGTTTGACCTTGAACAGATTTTTCAAGCCCTACTCGGAAAGTATCTTCCTGCTGTTATGTGTACTATCTGTTACTCGTTCGTTCTCTGCAGGTTCGTTTTTCATTCTGCATTCCGGTAGAGTCCTATGATGATGGAGTTCACATAACTCTTTATAACACTTGTAAAACGCAAAAGTTATGTAAAATTATAAGACATTTTAGTAAAATTATGTCAAAAACTGGAAGTGCAATTTGTGAACAAGTATAGTACTTTCCTACAACGGAAGTCTGAAAAATCAAACATAGTGGAAGTGGGGAACTTAATTCGAACAGACATAATTTCAAATCTAGCCCTTCCAGACGAAAAAGCTTGCTCTGATTCTGACTACAGCAGACGATTAGTTTTATTGGACAGCTGTTAACTTCCCGCAGCATTCAGCGTCATTATTTCACTTAAACCTGTTATTCAGTAAGTATTGTCCAGGGCTAAGATTTAATTGCAGAAACCTTGCCGAGTGAGAGCTGTCATTATACGAATAGAGTTGGCGCATTCAATGTAGAAATTATATACCGTCACTCGGACACGTTTCGCAAAGATGGCGTTATTTAGAGAGCGGTGAGCGTTGTTACATTAAACAAAATGTCGAAGTAGCGGAAAATGTAGTTGGCGAATGTAGTTACCTGAAACCGGATCTAACGGCGTGAAAATTTTTACTGCGAATTCAATATAGATTGAATATAAGTAATGTGAAAAAGGGTTGCTTTGTATATGTGTGTAATTCTGATTCTTTATTGAAGAAGGGAAAATTAGTGTTCAGGTTAGTTGACTGCCATTTGAATTTCTGTTTTCTGAGTAGAAAAGTTTACAACACTGATTTTTGTGTTACTTTTTTTCTCATGAGGGATATTTTTCGTATAACATTTTTTTTTTAATATTCTACCACCATTTTCTCTCTCTTTCTCTTTCTCTCGCATTGGAGATTCTGTGGAATAACTCAAGCGGCGGAAGCAGGAACAGTCATTGGTAGATATTTCTATTTACGTTTCGCCATTGAATCTATGTGAGACAGATGGGGCATTGTGTTTTTGGTAAGGACACTTGACATAGTGTTTCTATACTTAAATGCAAAGGCACAGCCTCCGCACTTGCGTTTCCCACGAGCGTACTTTAAGTGCCTTGGCTGCACTCTGGTTATCCAAGATACTCAATAACAGTCTATTCTAGTTCCCAGAAATATTTATTCTTATTTGGTTAAATATGTGTGTGTTGCATGACAGATATGCCATAAAGGCTAATAGTGGACAGCTCTTAGTTGTTAGCTTGCGCTATTTTTATGATCAAAAAATGTATTGTCTAACGGAAGGAGGATTAAGCTCGGGAAACGTCGTTAAAGACATAACTGCGAAATTACAACCCTTGACTTAATAGTAGCACCCATAATAATCCCTAGTATGAACAAAATTCTGCTGATACGGAATGCACAGTTTTAAGCTGTTTGGAACGTAAACTCGGCATTATCAATGTGTAGCTTTCAACTGCTATACGATTTTTTTTTCGAGGTTTAACGAACCTCGTGAGCATTTAAAGCTGTATGGAGTCATCCATCTCTAAATTAGAGCCAGTGGTTCATTCCTGGAAAAGGAAAGAAAACCGCACAACATGGTATCCAATCCAGACCCAGCAAAACGAGATGTCAGAAGCCCTGGCTGTAATATTTATTTAGGGCAGACTGTGTGTGAACTGTAAAAACTCTCGGTTGTCAGTCGTCCGCTTTTTTTTTTTTTTATATGATTAAACTTTAGCGAGTAAAAGAGAGCTCTAAACACTACCTTCGCTGATTGTACCAATAATAGCATTCAAAAATGATTTATTGTAGAAATCAGTGGAAAGCAAAGCAAATTTCATCATAGGCAAATAAACTGACTACACTGGTTTCCATAAATTAAGGAAAAACAAAATCATGATTATTTGTGAAAGAAAAGTTGGAAATGCACGAAACTTGGGTATATGACGTGAAATGTAATGTGGAGTCAGAGTATCGTATGCAAATGAGTGGTAATGGCCTGATGGAATCAGTTTATGCAAATGAGCCGCAGCATAAAAGTAGCTGTTGCGGTTGCGTGCACCACATCGTTTGCACAGTGTGAAGAGAAAATTTTGAGATAGCAAATTTAGTGTAATGGCTGAGATGCATCGTTTAACTGATGAACTAAGGTAGAGAGCTATCTAGCCAAAGTCAGGTAGAAATTGCAAGATGGCTGCATATGAGCCCTTCGGTGATCCACGGACTGTGGAACCAATTTCGAAATATGGAATCAGCTTCCCGAAAGTACAGCGAAGGAAGACCTAGGGTTGCATCCTACGTGGATGACCAATATCTCCATTTAACTGCGCAGAGGAACAGGACGGCTACCGTGACACAGCTGCGATCTCGCATTGCTGCTGCTACAGGAACGGTGGTATCTGCTTCCACTGTGCGCAGAAGTCTACACGAAGCAGGTCCTTATGCTAGGCTACCAGCACTCTGCGGGCCCCTTACCTCTCACCACAGGAGGCGAACGTTTTAATTGGGCAAGACTTCACGTCAGTTTGACGGAAAACCAATGAAGGTCAGTACTCTTCTCAGATGGGTCTAGATTTGCTTTGCAGAGCAATTCCAGACGCGCTCTGATCTGGAGAGAACAACGGACACGTTATCATTCCTCTATATATGACCCGAGAAAGGACCACTTATAGTGGTGGTAGCGCGCTTGTTTTGGGGTGGCATCTCGTTGGATGAACGCGTAGATCTTTATGTGATCTTTATGTGCTTCAAAGGGAAACCATGAATGCTCTACGTTATACTAATGATGCCATGGACCCTATGTTTGCTCTTATGCAGGTGCCGTAGGAGATATGCTTCTCCTACAAGACGATAACGCTTGTCCTCGCCGCGTGAGACTGGTAGAACAATATCTTGAAGAACAGATCATTGTCCTATGGGTTGGCCAGCCAGGTCTACCGACCTTAATCCGATCGAGCATGTCTGGGATGCTTTAGGAAGACGTGTTGCTGTCCTCATACCCCTCCACAAGACCTGGAGGGGCTTAGACAAGCTTTGCACGAACAATGGTCATTGCTACCTGCTGAGCTCCTAGACAGTTATGATCAACAACATGAAACAACGATGTGAGGCCTGCACTGTTGTGAGAGGTGAGCACACTCCCTATTAAAGTACTTTGGCTATTTCATTTTGAAACCTTATTTTTCACCTGGTTCTGTATGTGGTCATTTTTGCCAGAATGAAGTGTTTCTTACGAAATGTTTTAGTCCTTTTGTAGTGTACGATATGATTCAGGTTTTACAGCATGAAACAAAACATTTTATACTTCATAACATTTCATCATGTAGTTTTTGAGTCATCGCGATTTTTCTGGGGGTTTTTTTTCGTTAATTTATGGAAACCAGAGCATTTTTGCCATACAAATTCTATAATTCATTGTTCATCCATGTTGCCACCATGTTCCAGAAAACGAGAATTTTTGCATCGTATGGATTTCCTTCAGAACATGTTGCGATTATAACAAGACAACGCATATCCAACCAACTGAAATATAGGATCTGAACAAACGTTCAGATTCCGATAGCCCAAGCATCTCCTGCCTCCTCGTAAAAGCTAACCTGCCATCTTAAAAACAGGACCCCAAGGTCAGAAATCAGTGCTACTTGCTGACAGTATCATACAAATTATTAATGCTTTTAAGTTTATTAAGAAGTTGATCTCATAAATATATGTAGATACTACATTATGAAATTCCTGTGCTAGAAGTAACGAACGAATAATTTAATTTGCGGTTATTGACTTATGCATTGCTGAACAAAACACAATGCATCAAATAACACCAGCACTAAAATAAAGCAGGTTTTCTGTTTAAGTGAAGCTGTAAAAACAGTTACTGTGGAAAGTAATATTTAATTAAGGGACATGGGTGTGTTCTCTTTGTTCTTGGGTTCTGGTTCTCTCCTTTCCTAAATTTTGAATGAGCGACTAGGCTCCGACGTTTCTGTGAGTCGTTAAGTCGCCAACAAAAGAAATCCGCCTGGGTACTCGGTGTATAAGAAATGCAGTGTACTACAAAAATTCGCGACACAAAGTATATTCCAAATTTCCCAGATCAGAGCTGTCATTGAAGAGATGCACATTCACGTTCGCATAACGCAAGCTTGATTTCTAAGACTGGTGCAGGTTCTTGCTCGTTTATTCCTGTCAGATCATAATTTGTCATCGATATTTTAGTGCCAGTTTGGTCTAGTAGCTTAGTGAGTAAGCAATGAGTGTGGGAGAAAGGGGGGCAGTGCCCTGTTTAAAATCTTTTTGCTTTCCTGATTCGAATGACCGATGTTTTTTCCTAGTTTCTACTGCTCAAAGGAGCAGTCTAAAAGCATGGATATATCGAATGGGTGTCCTAACATTAAAGTGGTTGTATTTAGAATTTATATGAAGAGTATTTCCTCAACGGATATCTCAAATTGTTTGAATGACCTTCGACAAACCTGGCATAAGGTGTCTGCAATGGGTAGGTTATTTTCGTGGGGGAAAAGCGTTTTAACTTCAACTATATCAGCGGTTATTACGAAGGAAGGAGGCAAAAACTCCAATAAAGATGTAGAAACGACTAGAGAGAGGTCCAAAGTTCTTTCAAAGGATAGATCTCAGAATAAAAACAAAACAGTAAAACAACCGCAGGAAAGAATCAACACGTAGATGCCTACAGCAACCGAGGTGTTAACCACAAGTCAATCACGCTATCACAAGTTGCACATAAATCTGCATGTCAGCCTACAAAAGGAAGCAGAAAAAGAAATTCCACTAAATGTTTACATTTATCCCTCTGTTCCAAGGAAACGGTACATATGCGCTCTCATAGGTTTCTAATATTACGAATGTAGACACTCGTCATTGGCAGGGAACAATGACGAGTGTCTACATTCGTAGGATTAGAATCCCATGAGAGCGTATGTGTACCGTTGAGAGATTAGAAACCTATACTCATAGTAAGGATTAGAAACCATTCTAATCCTTACTATAAGTATAGGATTAGAAACCTATGAGAGCGTATATATAACCTATGAGAGCGTATATGTGCCTACTTTGCCGCTAGTATATAGTAACACTATACTGCTGATCCGATTTATTGGCGTAGGAAATACACATAAGCGTTTCCAAGCTTTCGCACACCAACCAGATGGTTTTTTCAAGGAAGTTAGACAGAAATTGCAAACTGAAAAATAGAACGCATTAACAATTTGAACGGAGGAACTTGACTTGACAATAAATAGATACATTATATTCATTTAAAGATACGAGGCATCACGTTGGTTGCACGCGCTGTATCCTGGTAGGGAGAAGGCGTTACTTGAAGAATTGGTTCAAAATTCGTGGCAACTCGAGTGAGACGCACTCATTGCAAATATCGCTGTTGGTAATGATCTCCAAGGTTTCCCGAATGGCTGTACATTTAGGGGTAGAGCAAGTAGCTAATTTCTTTATATCATCCCACATAGAAGTAGCGGACTTGAATTTGACTTCTGTGGATAGTGCCGTGGCTACTTTGCCGTATTTTGTGTTCCTTTTATGTTCGTTGACTCTGATTCCAAACGAACGCTTGGTCATTCCAATGTAGTATCGTTCAGAGCCGCCCGGATACTGTAGGTGGATCGCATAGACACCTGCTTCGCAGGAGAGAGGTTTGTTTTTCATTATTTGTGTTTAGCATAGTATATAAAGGCAGGAGACCTTATGCCGTACGTTAGTCATTTCTTGATCGTATCGACATATCGTTTCAAGAATCCCGAATGTCTTTGGGCAGAGAGTTCGGCAGCACTATTTTCGGATTGGACTTATTTGCCTTTTTTCAATAGCTGTTCCGTGGGACAAACAACTTTTCAAGGAGGCTGAGTTTCGGCTTGTGACATTTTTCTTTTGTGCTCCACATTTTCTTTTGTTGTCTTGTTTCGTGCGGTGTCTCAATCACCCCACGATATACACAACCAACTAGCGCTGGATTTTGTGATTCTTTTTATCCGTTATGGGTATCTTTTCGTCCATCTGATAGTTAATTATGTTTGTCCCGGTTTAAGGTCGTGGTGTAGACTTTTTATGGGGAGGATAATGATCGCATGAGCAGCTATGGCTTATAAGGGGTTTCCCATCTCTAATGTAGAGCTACTGTTTCCACGGGGAAGGTGAGAACCAGCGCCAGTAGTACAAACACAAGATTCATATCTTCGTTGGGGATTCGAACCGAGACCCAGTTGTACGAGAGTTCAGAAGCTCATGCACTGTAACAGTGGTGTTCCTTGGAACTTTACTAGTCACTCCATTGAGAGAACCGAATTTCCCAATTGAATCCACTTTTTCTTATTTTTTAATCTTTAGTGCATACGTAAATAAAACTATATATACTGTTCAAATATGGCAGGTAGAAAATGTAACTGTGGTCTTCGGCAGTGAAATGTTATCCATGCTGAATGCCATCTGAGTACAAAGTATAATAGGTAAATTGCTAGGGTAATTTTATTTATGTATTAACTAAAATATAGGTTAATGAATAGGCTTTGTCAAGAAAAATATCTGAGCCAGCTCTAAATGTAAAATGTCATCGCTCTTTCCACGTTATTTTTTAAACAACGCATAGCGACTGAAAAATTGTATTCCGGCACCGCTGGGAGCGAACCCCAGAACTCTCGATAACTAGTCGAGTGCGTTCGAATTTACGCTACGGCGCCAACAATTCTCAGCGCCATGCGTGGTTTATCAGTCAGCATCTGACTACACGAATACGTATTGATGGTCTCAGCAACTGAGATGGCGTCATCTGGTGGCGTTTAACGCAACAGCTATTTAATTGTAGCTGATAAATTCAAAGGGCGATAGAAATGGTTAATATAAATCAAATACGTGGAGATAATGTAAATGGACGATGTCATCGCTCTTTCCACGTTATTTTTTAAACAACGCATAGCGACTGAAAAATTGTATTCCGGCACCGCTGGAATACAATTTTTAGTGGAATATTTTATTTACATTTAGTGAAATATTTTTATTTATATTAACTATATGAACCAGCTCTTTTAATCACATGTTATCAGACGATGGATTTTATACCTTAATTAATCTCGAAATGGTATAGAGTGCTCGGCGACATGTCGCGTTCCATTTAAACAGCAAAAACGTAGTGAACCGAGAAACCTTGATTGGAATATCATCCTGTATATGTTTTCTTGACTAAGGATTTTAATACTGGGAAGGATATATACTGCCCAACAGAGAAAATGCCACACCATGAAGGAATGCTCGACAACAAACCAAAATGCACATACACATAGCTAAGTAGGTCCTGAACAAATGATTTCATTGTCACATACAGACTAGGCTCCAGTGGCCGAATACAGTATACAGGATGATCAATAAGCAGTGTGGCCCCCATTTTGAGCGATACAGCGTTGAATCCGACGTGGCATCGAGGCAATGAGAGTCCGAATAGAGTCCTGGGGTATCGTTGACCATGTGGTGTTGATCCGAGTCCACCGTTCATCTTCATTTTGGGGTGTGGGAGGGTACTCAACCGACGTCCAATCGTTTCGCACATATGCTCAATGGGCGAGAGGTCGGGGGATCGTGCTGGCGACGGAAGCATCTGCACACCGTGTAAAGCATTCAGGCTGATCCAAGCGGTATACGGCCGGGCGTTATCCTGTTGAAAAATGGCGTTTGGGATGCCCTGCAGATACGATGGTACCACGGGCCGCTGCACCTCGTCAACATAGCGGCGTGCCGTCAGTGTGCCCGTAATGCGTATCAGCGGTGAGCGGATGTTGGCGCTGATAGCACCCCACACCATGATTCCACGTTGCAGGGCTGTGTGGCGCTCTACAATGGCGGACGAATCCGCCCGTCGGCCACGTCGCCGCCAGGCTCTCACACGACGATCATCTGTGGTGAGACAGAACCGCGATTCGTCGCTGAACACCACACTGTTCCATTTGGCACCCCAAGCAGCTCTGGAGCGACACCACGCCAAGCGGTGACGACGATGGCTCGCTGTTAAGGGTAGCCTTCGCAACGGACGGCTGGACAGCAAACCAGACGCAGCCAATCGGCGCGTCACTGTCCGCGTCGATATCGGAGCATCCAAGCCTCCCTGTACACTTCGTAAAATGTCGCCCGTTGTGGCCTGTGGGTCCGCTACGACATGACGTCGGATGCGACGATCGGTGCGCTCGAACGTCCGTTTCCTTGCTCCGGTCCCCCTACGACGTTGCCCAGATTCTTCCTGGGACCACTGTCTCCAAATGCAACCGACGGTTGTGGCATCACGTTGCGTTTCCTCCACAATACGACGCTAGGACCATCCGACGGTACGAAGGCCTACGGTGACACCTCTCATGAACTCATCCGTTTGACGAAATCGCGTACGACGGCGTCTTAACGGCATTGGTACCCCTTGTTCATTTTCCAGACACGGTTACAGCAGAACTTCTCACGGCCGAGTGGTGCAGGAGCGGCAAAAAGTCAATGTTTTGAAGTTTGACTAAACGCTCATTCGATGTCATATGCGAGGCTTAGGAGAAACAAACCCTATAAGAAATTGTACAGGATGTGATATGTATGAAAATTATCAGAGCACCAAAGTTAAGCGATCGCGACCGCAACATATTTAGGAAAAACTGTGGTTATTGCCCCTACTAAATAAACCTAACGTACTAATGTTTTTGTAAGTTCTAGTAGTAGTGTTCGTTGTGGTTAGCGGTGAGGTACTGAAAGACACAATAATATTGGAAAAGTTGATATAAACTACGAAGTAGCATGATCCAAGGGTATTTGCCATGCTATTTTCGGCAATGAAAATATCAGTAATTGGTTCCGCTGTCGACCTCCATGTTATAATATACCTTAATTGGTTCTTTGAACCAGCAGGATTATACCTACATCGATTCGAAGTGCGGTAAACTGCGGTCCTACTATTGTGAGCCACATTACCAAATGACCTTAGTTGTAGAAGAAACATGCATTCCGGAGTAAACGACTGTAAGTGGTGGTAGTTAATGTAGGGCATTCACTCCTGAGAAAGCGTTGGCATTGATGTTAGATTGCTTATGCCTGTTGACAAGTATAAAATGAGTAAATTACGATGTTCTTTTTCATTTTCTAGTGTCTGTTGGAAAAATTAACGCGACAATAGGAGGAGGAGGAGAAAGTATTGAGAAAGTAACACGACAGCGGGGGTTCAACGGGTGCGAAGCACCTGGGCGCCAGATTTCGAGGGCGTCACGACGTCTCAATCAAATTTTACGGTTGATAAATTAATATCTGTGACGTGGGAGAAGTAAAGAAAACGTTTTATTGTGAGAAATCGTAATTCTACTGCTATGTGGCACGTTTATGTTTTTAGTAAAAATAATTCAGTATACTGTAAAACCTCCGTTAACGGCAACCTCCAAACAACGGCAAGTTTTGGTCGGTACAGAACAGCTGCGATAATATTAACATTAGCAAGAACCTCTAAACAGCGCGACCTCTTAACAACGTCAACGGACAGCCCAAGCCCAGTCTGTCATTAGGTCTAACGGACACTTTGCCTGTAGAATTTTACGCACTTGCTTCGGTACTTCGGTGGAAGAACAAAACGGGGACAAAGAATGTTGCTATCAAAGACCTTTAAGATACATAGACTGGAAACCCGTTGGTTAACCGGGTGACATTTGAAGTTCAGCGTTGTAAGGAAAGAATCTGTCACATCTCGTTCTTTACTATAGGCGTTCGTGTGTTTATATCAATTACATCCATTTTTTTAAATGTATAACCAGTGAGATTATTTTTTTTGTTTTATAAATAGTGTGTATATATTGTAAAGTACTTCAGAAAATAATATAGCCAAATTTAATGAGCTAAACATATTTTTAAAACGGTTATATCTTGCGTAGCGTACGGATGTACCAATAAACAAACAACTGGCCAGCAGGCACTTTAATTTCGTAGTTTTCCTCATAATAATTGTGATACTTTGAGGAAGTGGGTAAATGCTCATAGACGTGCTAACTGGAAACGAAGCTAAGCCAAGCCAACCTGCCATTTAGCAAGAGGTATCACACACCTTTGCGGTCTCACTATACTGGTATCCCCTGTCTGAAAATAGAAAAGAGAAGTGCTACGACCAAGTTGTCCCCAAGAAAAAAAGCGTGAGAGAGAAAAAAAAAAAGGAAACATATTCATATTTTTATCCGTATTTAAGTGCTAGTCACAGCAATGTTGCCGTGACTTGCAGTTTCAAGTTAGGTTTCTCACCTTCTTTTCTAATCTTTCTCTGGAAATAATAGAGGTGCTTTAGTATTTTAAGTGCAGGATAGTTAGCTAGTAACCTTTTGCACTTACTTTACCTCTAAATATTAAGTTGAGGGATTCAGTTTTTACTAGAATCTTGTCTCATTTACCGTTACTTGCAGTTTCAATCTAGGCTTCTCACCTTCTTTTCTAATCCTTCCCTTGAAATAATAGAGGCGTTTTGGTATTTTAAGTGCAAGATAGTAAGCTAGTAACCTTTTTCACATATTTGATCTCTAAATATTAAATTGAGGGACTTAGTTTTTACTAGACCCTTGCGTCATTCACCAGACTGTGTTTGGCTCTAAAGGGAAGGTTTCTGGTTAAACCTACACATGGTTTGTTAACGTGTGTTTCTTTTCCCAGACTTTTCATCCTCGAGATTTGTAAGTGTCTAAACTCTAAATTATATGAAGAGGGAATTTCTTTCTATCATATTTAATTTTACTTATTTTTTCTCCTGTTGTGTAGCTATTACGAATTCATAATACTGCCAGAAAAACTTTCGAAAGTAAAAGTTTTGCTCTCGGCATTTTCTCTTAAGAATAAACAAATGGACACATTAAAATGATTTTTGATATTACGTAGGGTCTGAAATACGAATTTCATGCAACTAGATCACGCAGTTTGCAAGCAACTGAATCCGAAATATATTTTACACGTAGGACAAGCGACGTTTCCCTTCAGTTCTTTCATATCCCCCAAAATTACGATAATGATGTTTTCTTTAATCGTAAGTTAAAAGGCGCAATGTCTAATTTATACCCCATTGAAGAAAAATTAATACTCAGTATTTAAACAACGTAAAATGTCTTCTTTCGCGCAGGTAAAAGAGCTTAATTAACGTTGCTCACATACGACACATGCCGTTTTTACCGTACAAGCTCTGCTATCAAAATGTCGCTAGCTGCTGCCACTCACTTACACAAGAACTTCCAGTCTATGTATCTTAAAGGTCTTAGGTTGCTATACACCCGTTCTGGCGGGTACAGTGGAATGCTTAAGCAAAAATAAACGTGTGGCGGTAATTACCTAAGGTGAGCTCCGTATCCCGTGTATATTTAACCCCCCTCATCCCCGCGTTAGGTTGAGTGTGAGACGGTGTCTTAAATGCTGCCTGTTGGGGGAGGTGCGACTGAATTTGTCCGTGTGGGTTCTGTTGTTCGTGCTTTTCGCTTGCGCAGGGCAGCTTTGCAATTACACTTCACTCCGCATGCCCGCGCGTCCTAGACCGGCGCTGCAATCACAATCCTTGGGGCTTATAACGCGCCGCGCAGCGGACTCCACATTCGTGCCGAAGTGTACTGTAAGAGTCAGGTGAGATCCTTGAGTGATAGACATGTCGAGGAGCCGCCGTAGATGTGCGTACGGGCAACTGACGGAGTTTGAACGAGGCCGTATCTTTACACGGGAAGGCACCCAGACACGGTGGACAGGCTCTAGACGACCCAGACACACCGCCAGCAGAGATGACCGTGGGATCGTGAGAGCGGCACGCACAGATGCAACGGCGTCCTTGTCCAATATCCAGAGACATGAGGCGGCTGTTGTTGTTTTTTTTTATTGGAGGTTTAACGACCACCGTGAGCAACTCAGTGGGCTATAAGCAGTCGCCTGTCCCTAATTTAGGGCCACTGGTTCCAAGGAAGGGAGAGAGCCAGAGCCGTAAGACAAACACAACATCCATGCCTGACGGGATTCGAACCCGGACCCATCTCGGACGAATGATCAGAAGCCATCGCTTAAACAACTGCGCTACCGGGGCGGCAAAGGCGGCTGTACAAAGGATTCCTGTGTCCGTCAGAACCATTTCCACACGCCTGGCAGAGGCGAATCTGCACTCCCGACGGCCCTTAACTTTTGTGTCATTAACACCTGACCATCGTCGATGTCGATTGCAATGGTGTTAGCAGCGGGCAACGTGGAATGCTACGGACTGGCGACGTATAGTGTTCAGCAACGAATCCCGCTTCTGTATGGGAATGGACGACCACCGTGTCAGCGTGTGCAGAACTGCAGGTGAGCGCTACAATCCCAACCTCACTGTACAGCGGCACACGTCCCGAACTGCAGGCGTGATGGTCTGGGAAACCATCGCGTATGACAGCCGGACTTCCCTCGCAGTGATCCGAGGGACGTCGACAGCCCAGCGCTGCCTTTCCTGGCTGGGTGGCCAAGAGCCATTTTCCAACAGGATAACGCCCGTCCGCACACGGCTCAGGTTTCCCAGGGCTGTCTACGTCATGCTTCGATGCTTCCGTGGCCTGCCAGATCGCCTGATCTCTCGACGATCGAGCACGTGTGGGACCAGATGGGACGCCATTTTTTTCAATTTCCCAGTGTTCATGATTTAGAGCGTCAGTTGCACCAATCTGTTCCAGGATAGCATACGGCGTCTCTTGGACTCCATACTGTACCATATCACCGCATGTATTCGAGCACGAGGTGGTCCGACGCGGTACTAACGCTGACCGGAAGGTGTACCCTATGTCCGCGGGAAATCGTATTGCTGCTGTGATATTGTAATCATTTCTCTCTTTGGTATGTACCATCTCACTACAAAAATCTCATTTCAATCCGACCCTCCTTCTTGGTGCACGGATTTCCATAACAATGAGTGTATACATGATACACTCATCATCACTGTCAACTATTGGCAAACCACTGCTGAATGAAGGTCCCCAAATTTCTTCTACAACGGTCTGTCTTGGGCCAGTCTCCTCCATGTCACTCCTGCATGCTTTCGAATTTCATCCACCCATCTCCCACGTGGCCTTCTTTTGGGTCTTTTCCTGTCTCTTGCAATCGAGTCAAAAATTTCGGTTGCCCATTGGTGATCCGTTCTCCTGGCCATATGTCCAGCCCATTGCCATTTCAGGGATTTTGCTCTGGACATGATGTCTTCCACTCTTGTCATTTTCCTTATCCACGATTTCCTCTTCTTATCTTTCCTGGTTACACCAAGTATGCATCTCTCCAGGCTCTTTCAGTTGTCTGCAGTCTTTGTGTATCTTCTTTTTAGTTAATGTCTACGTCTCTGCTCCGTACGTAAGCACTGGAAGGATGCATTAATTAAACACTTTTCTTTTAAGACATAATGGCATATTGCTCTTAAAAATTATACTGTTTCTTCCAAAAGCTCTCCAACCAAGTTTTATACACCGATTAATTTCTTCATCAATGTGACCATCGCTGGATATCTGCTGCCCAAGGTAAATGTGGGAAGCGGTTGTCTCCAGCTTTTCCCCATCAATCGATAAATCTTCATTTCTTGTAAAAGCATTGTACATCACTTTTGCCTTCTGAAAGTTCATTTTTAATCCCACTTCTTTACTCTTGTCAGCCAGTTCCTGGATCATACTCTGAAGCTATGAAGGGGTAGTTGTCATCAGTAGAACGAAGGTTAGTTAAATTATCTCCATTACTCTTTATCCCTTTGTTTTCCCAGTTCAATGATTGAAAGACATTTTGCAATGTGGCATTGAAGATATGGTGTCACCTTGTAGCAGTACCTTTTCAATTTTTATTTGTGCTGTATCCTCAAATATCCGAACCTTTGCACTTGCATTTTCATAGATGTTATTAATAATGCTAATGTATGCATCTTCAATACCACAGGATTTCAAAGCCATTGTAACTGCTGATGGTTTTACGGAATCAAAGGCCTTTTCATAATCAATAAAAGCCATGCATAATGGGAGTTCAAATGCTCTTGTTCGGTCAGTTAGTTCTCTCAGTGCATGGATATGATCTACAGTGCTCTATCCACTCCTGAATCCAGCTTGTTCCCTTGGTTGAGCCATGTCCAGTGCCATCTTCAACGATGTGAAAGAACCTTAGCGAATATTTTGTAAACCACTGATGGGAGGCTGAGCCTGTAGTTCCTGAAATTCTCAGTGTCACCTTTTTTATGTAGTAGAATCATGGTAGCATTGTTCCAATCCTCAGGAAACTTCCCCTCATTGAGACATCTAGGGAAAACTTAGCGAGTGTAGTTTAATTTTCTCCACTTGCTTCTTGTATAATGTCCACGTTAATTCTATCTTCTCCTACAGCTCTTCCCCGTTTCATATTCTTAATTGCATGTGTAATTTCTGCCGGGACAAAATGAAACTAGACTCTCCCAAGTATCACTGAAGACGTAAGGAAGAACTTTGGTACTGGTACGTTTCGTAATGTCTGGAGAGGATGCGTCATCCCTTTCATATAGTTTGGAGTCGAAATCTTTCACTCTTGCAAAAATTTCGCCTCTTTTTCTTGTTACAGTGCCATCAGGAGCGTACTGACAGCCCCGCTACACCCGCAGTGGGGTGGGGGAGCTCGTCAGGCCATAAGGGCCTCTGGCCTCAGCAAAAATATTTTACAAAATTTTTGGCGGAAATTTCATATGAAGCTGGTCAAGGAAATAGCAGGGAATTTTGAGGGCAGTTTTGAAAGAAGTATTAGAAAGAAAAGCACTTTTTTATTTTCGGTAAATAAAGTAAAATATTTAGAAATAAGTTTCGCGGTTTTAGTTCATAAAAACTGGATGACGGAAAAGCAACTACTCCAGATGACTTGAGGCCCCTTTTTCACAGCCATAGCAAATGTGAAAGAAACATCAGTGAATGTAATTTTTATACCAATGCGGATAAGGAGGTATGTATTATACAATCGTTTGCACATACCTACGCATCCTTCAGAACATATTTTCTTCGCGGGAACTTTTTACTACGTGCAAAATATTGTGGTATGATATTAAATGTGGTTCTTATATTCAAGAGTAAATAATTTCAGAAGTTTTGCGTTTCTGTGCCACAATTCTTAATTGTTACTTATGTTTTATATTTTCGTATAAATCGGAAAAGTCAGTCCCTTAGACACTGTCAGATGTCAGTTACGTGTGGTGTTTATCGTCTTGCGTAGTCCGTTGTCTGATTGTTGGCCATTTACATCATTTCTCGTCATGTTTCTGTTCCGTACCTTACCTTTTGTTATAGTTTTGATTCTGCCTTTGCTCCTGAGGTAAACCGCTTGGAATGGCGCTCTTTCGCCCATTGAGACCCTTGCGTGAACCAACGGCAGTTACGTGTTTCATGTGTGTGCTCGTAAGGGATTTCAATGAGGATAGCCTTAGTTCCGTAAAAGAATAAAATTTGCATATATTACTACCTTTGACGTAAGTGTTTTGTAGTACTTTGTATTTGTATAAAACTAGAGCTATCATTTCAATTACAACGTGCACATTCGTGTTACACACACAATAAGGTGCAATAATTTTCGTTTTCCGATAAATACCCGCTTGGGTTCAAAAGAATTCGAGTTATTCAAAAGCTAATAAAACGTAGTTAATAATAGGAAATTTAGAAATTTCAGTAATTCAAAGCTAATACATTTTCGCAAAAGGGCTTCCAAGATATTTTTTGCTGGGGAGCCCTGAGCTTTTCCGGTACGCCGCTGAGTGCCATCTTCTTTTCTCAGTGCCATCTTCTTTTCTCAGTGCCATCTTCTTTTCTCAGTGCCATCTTCTTTTCTCAGTGCCATAATCTGTTTTCTTCCCTTACTGAGATGTCCCTTTGCTCTCTTCAGGCTTTGATTGTTTTCAATTGCTTTTCTCACTAGTTCACAGTTGAATTTCCTTACGTTTTTAGTGATACTTTGCCGTACTGTCTTGCAACAAAATGCATAGCTGTATGTATCCTACTTTGGAAGTTATATATTTATTTGTTCTCATCTCCCTTCTCTTTTGCGTCAGCATTTTTGTTTCTCCTGGTATTTTCTTCATATGTAACTTGTTCTTAGTACCACCCATTTTTGTTGCTGTTTCCATAACAGCCTTGGTTAATTTTCTGTTAACTTCAGAGATATCCACTTCTTTTGATGTTAGACTTTCTAGAGCAGAGAATCTGTTCCTCAGTTCCAACTTGATGATGCTTTTTAAGGTTGGTCATGTCAACACATTTTGTTTGTTTTATGAGCTTGTCACGCTCAAGTTTAGTGTTGAGGTGCACCTTACATCTCACTATTCTATGGTCACTACCTGTGTTGAACCTGTTCAGCACACTGCAGTCTTCGATGACAAATTTCTTGTGACACATAATAAAATCAATTTCACTTGTCATTTCATTGGGATGCTTCCATATCCATTTCCTATGTGGGTTTTTTTTTCCCTCGAAAAAGGTGTTCATGATGAAAAACCTTTCTGCCTCTGCAAACTCTACGAAAGTACATATTTCCACGGTTGCCGTGACCGAATTTACCTTCCGAAGTTTCATTCTGTTGCTATTGCCCTGTTTTTGCATTGAAATCACCCATAATAATCTTCAAGTGCTGTTTGCTGTTGTTATTTCGATGCCGAATTTCCTCGTAAAATTCTTCAATTTCTTCCTCAGAATGACTTGTGGTGGGTTCGTAAGTTTGAATAATCTGAGTCTGATATCTTTTTGAAAGTTGGATAACGAGTCGCGCAGCTCTGTCCGAGGAACTTTCAACTTCTAGAACATCGTGCTTCAGTTTCTTGTTTATTATAAAGCCAACACCCACTATTTCTGCCAGTATTTGTCCCGCGATAGTAGAAAAGATGTCTACTTTTCAGTTCAGTGGAATCTCTCCTTTTCTTCTTACCTCACTTAGCCCGACGATGTTCCACTTGATCCTTTGGAATTCCTCCTCCAATTCAAGGAGCCCAGAATCAGAAATTAGAGGTCGTGTGTTAAAAGTAACCAAGGTCAGCATCAGATGGCAGCCTATTTCGGTTAGATGTTTCTTAGCACCCACTGCCTTCATGTCGCACTGGCCGCTGCCTTGGCCAGGTACATTCCAGCCGCCGGAGACTGAGGGCGGCCAAGTTCTAAGTTGTGGAGTCTTTTTGGAAGAGAGAGAGAGGGGGGGGGATGACCATAGCTCACCACGCTGGCCAAGCTGGTTTGTGAGTGTGGAATAGCATTTCCTCTAATCCCGGAGGTATCGTTATACTGCTATTGTCTGTCGTCAGAGCCTTTTTAGTGAGAACATTTTGCACCGCGAGAAGGTGGGGTTGGCATTTGTCGAGGAGAGGCATTAATATGTTTGCGCATCACCTGACCTTGCATCCCATATATATTATATATATATATATATATACAGGGTGATATGAATCGATCGCACACTAAACCTACCGGACGATTCCTCCTGGAGAAAGAAGCCGAAAACCGTTGTCCCTTGCTCGATCGAACGTCGCATTTAGGAGATATACGCGCCGAAAGTTCGTGACGTCACATCCGGTAAGAATACAGACATTAGAAATAACTTACCCAATCACTTTGACAGAAAACATGTAATTTATTGATGTGTATCACTACAACACAAATGATAAAACGCGTGGATTCGTGTCAGATTACAACATGTGTTCAAAATGACCACCTTGTAGTGCGGAACAGCGGCAGCCCGCCGAGGAATAGACATCTGTAAGCGTTGCAGCATAGCAGGGGTTACAGTTGTGAGGCCGCGTGTAAGGTTGACAGGCCGTCGATATACCAGTTCCTTTAGGTGACCCCAGAGGAAGAAGTCCAATGGGTTAAGATCCGGCGATCTAGCGGGCAATGCGACGGACCACCACGGCTAAGCCATCGGCCGGGATATTCAGTATCCAGCCACTGGCGAACATTTGCATGTAATGCGCCGGTGCTCAATCATGCTATAACCATAGATTGCTGAGAAGAGCCAATGGTACGTTTTTCAGTAAGTCCGGCAGAACATCAGCTGGAACACCATGTAGTTGGCAGCTGTGACACGTTCGGGAAGAAGATATGGTCCCACTAGGATATCTCCCACAATACCACACCAGATATTAACACCCCACCGGACCTGGTGAGCTTGTTCACGTGTTGCGTGAGGATTGTCCAATGCCCAAACATGACTATATTATGGGTGTTGCAGATATTCTGCCGTGTAAACCTTGCTTCATCAGTTCACAAGATCCGCCGGATGAAACTATTACCGGCAGCATGTTGCTGTAGCAGCCACTCACAGTATGCCTGTCTTCGAGGATAATACTGTGGTAATAGGCCATGTACCTGTGTGATGTGATACGGATGCAGGTCTTCGTCGTGTAGAACGGCAAGTACGGTACTTTGGTGCACACCGAACTGTCGCGCGATCGCACGGCTGCTGGTCGTTGGCTTCTCCTCTATGAACTCTAGTATGGCGTTCTAGAGGGATAGTGTTCTCACAGAGGGTCCAGCGCCACTGTCTACACTTGGACTTGGTGCGACATTGCCTGTGTCGCGCATTCGAGCGTCAAGCCGCCGTATGACGTGGGCGTCCGAGTGCCGTCGTGCTGGGTATCGTTTGCTGTAGGCCCTTGTTACACGCAATTCTGAACCATGGCATTCCCCCAATAGGAGATACATGTCACAATACTCTCTCAAACTGTACGACATATCGCTACACACACCAAAGCTTACCTGCTACCGTCGCCAACCCTTTTTATCCCTACCTGTCGTATCGCGCAGGCGTACAACTGATGGTTTCACGCCACCCCGTGGCGCATTTTAAAATGTTGATTGCCTTTTTTTTCTTTATTGGAGGTTTAACGACCACCGTGAGCAACTCAGTGGGCTATAAGTAGTTGCCCGTCCTGAATTTAGGACCAAACACAACATCCATGCTTCACCGGGATTCGAACCCGTACCCCTTTCGGGCAAATAATCATAAGCATTCGCCTTAGACCACTGCACCACCGCGGCTTGATTGCCTTGTGACACGTGCGTCTGTATAACTATCCACGTCGCTTTTCAACGAGCATGTGCTTTACCGGATATGACGTCACGAAACTTTTGGCGCGTATATCTCCGGAATGCGACGTCCGATTGGACAACGGAAAACAACAGTTTTCGGCTTCTTTCTCCCCGAAAAATCGTCCGGTAGGTTTATTGAGCTGTCGATTCTGATCACCCTATATATATATAATCACTGAAATCACGAGACCCCACTGAAATGCGCGACGCAGCATATAAAGATAGAGGTATCAAATACGTATATTATAGTCACATGAAACACAAATCAAACAAAATGTCCAGTCAACAACACTAACCACATACATTCTGAAACAGTGCGAAGCCTAATTAAAGCTAGGCCAACAGCACCAAATACGAATAAAAACTCCAAAATGGCAAGTATAGTCAATAAAAAATACCTTGGCCTGACAGTTTTGTCGAAGAACGCGAATGCAAATACCAAGTCAAACTTTCAGAATGCCTTACTCAAACCCACAAAGAAGAAAAAGAACAACAGCACAAACCAAGACAAAAACATAAAGCTAAAAATTCAAACCAAGAAGAGGGTTGTCTTCATCAGGGGAACACCAATCCTTAGTGACCTTTCTGAAAGGGCAATGGCAGAAATCTAAAAAAACAGCCCTTATGCTCCCAAGGTCACAAAGTTTTAAAACGAAATAAAAAAAAATTGAACTTTCAGTTATATTCAAAGGAACACTGCAAATTCCAAACAGACAAATAAATCGCTCACTAAGGGTTGGTGTTCCTCTGATGAAGACAACCCTCTTCTTGGTTTGAATTTTTGGCTTTATGCTTTTGTCTTGGTTTGTGCTGTTGTTTTTTTTCTTCTTTGTGGGTCTGAGTTAGGCATTCTGAAACTTTGACTTGGCATTTGCATTCGTGTTCTTAGACAAAATTGTGAGGCCAAGGTATTTTTTATTGACTATACCTACCATTTTAGAGTTTTTATTTGTATTTGGTGCTGTTGGCCAGGCTTTAATTAGGCTTCACTCTGAGAATGTATGTGGTTAGTGTTGTTGACTGGACATTTTGTTTGATTTGTGTTTCATATGACTATAATATATACATACAGTCAAACCTCGATTTAACGAATTTCAAGGGACCAACAGTCATGTACGTAAAATCGCGGAATTCGCTAAATCTAGAAAGCCTTGCGAATAAAACATTCAAATTAAGCTAGCGTTCATAACAGAATACGTAAGTAGCTAAGTTCTCTCTCAATGAAGTTTAAATTAGTATAGTACTTTCAATTACGAAATTATGTTATAATACGTTAACATTAACTTTGCATATTAAATACATAATTCGTAGATATTAGACTTCAATATGTAGCATCAGAATTTAAGCGAACTTTAAAATTGCAATAGAACTACGATAATTTATATTTTTTCGGTGCATTTAGCTTCTTAAATAACGATTTCAGTAATAAACTGCATGAAACAGAACATTAATTAGTATTAATTGACTTGTAAAAACAGAACATGCGTTAATTACCTTTTTACACTGTAGAAAAGAAATGCTTTGGAGAAGATTGTTTATTTTTTTCTGAATGTTTAGCTTCATAAATTGCAGCTTCAATTTTATGAAGTGCATGAAAAACGTCATCATTAATATCGAAGCGCATCAAGTGATTTTTAACACATTCTATACTGTTAGCCGCATCACTAACGCAGCTAACTTTCGGTTCTGCTTCATCTTCTTCATCAGAATCTGATGAACTGCATTTTCCTCCGATCTGTTCATCTAAAACATTAACAAGGGGTCGTATTTGGCAGGTATGCACATTTGCGTCACAATCAACATAATCGGAAAACACAATACCTGATGAGGCAAGTTTTATTCCATTCTGCAAGGTCGTCATCCGCAAAATTATCAGCAGGATTTCGGTATTGGACCCACTTTCTTCTTGTTTGCAACTTAAGAAGCCTGCTTTATTAAAGTAGTTTTTAATGGTATCTATCGTAACTGCATTCCACGACTGTCGCACGAAATGCACTGCATCGAGAATGTTAACTTTAACTTTAGATGCATCATCCTTTGCATAGATAACAGATAGTACTTTTCGTATGATAAACTTTCGATAATGGGCTTTAAAAGACCTAATGACACCCAGATCCAGCGGTTGCAATTCACTAGTGCAATTTGCTGGGGGGGACTTAAACATTTTTCAGATTGTTTACCCGAGGATACGCAGCACGCACACTGATAAATGAATAAGAGGATTTCCCCCTTTTTTGCTTGCATCTGAGTATCAAAGGCTTCTACATAATTTTTGAATAAAGCTGTAGTAACCCACGACTTTTTATTTGCTTCACATTTGGTGGGCAAAGATTTCGCATTTTTGAAGCAAGGTGATTTAGCAGATTTGCCTATAACTAATGGCTGCAATTTTTCTGATCCGTCTGCATTGGCAGCTAGAAGAACAGTGATTCTGTCTTTTGATTTCTTTCCTCCATGGCAGGTGTCATTTCGAAAACACAGTGTTTTATCTGGCTGCAGGTTATAAAACAGCCCAGTTTTATCAGCTTTAAAAGTACAATATCACTCAGCATGTACGCTTTAATACCAATTTGTGGCAGCTGTTCATTTTTCTACATTTGTGCCGTCACGGGATCAACACATTTGCTTTCACCGTATAGAGCTCCATACACTATGTCTTAAAACGATCAATCCATCCATTTGAGGCGGGGAATTCTTTATTTGAAGTCGCTGGGCAAGATGAACTGCATTTTCCTTCAGAAGTGATCCACTAATAGGCAAATTACTAGCTCGTGTTTAATGGAACCAAGTGACAAAAACGTTTGCCAACTCACTCAGGGGCGATGCTTTCATAGATTTCCTCTTACTCGAAAACTGCCCACACTTTTGATGCACAGTTTTCAATTTCTTGCTTTTTTCGCTATGGTATACAACGCTGACTTGAAAATTCCAAGTTTCTTTGCTGCAGAACTCTGTGATACCGTGCTCGCATCAAGCTGCGACAAAATGTCCATTTTTTCACTGATTGAAAATCTTTTTTATTTTTATTTTTTTGCTGCAGTCAGTCATATTTTGTAAATGCTCTCACAAAATGCACTTACGAAAACGACAGTGGCCAGTCAATTTCACTTCTAACTTTTCTAGTGCTATCTACAGTATGTTCGTGAAAACTGTCTTCATGCACAAGCTGTGTTGTTTCATTTGACCTGTAGATGTAACCAGGCCCGTAGCCAGACAAGCAAGTTGGGAGGGGCGGCTGATGATTAAGATCGGGCGAAGGATATAAAGTGGTCGGGCAAAAGATATAAAGTGGTCGGGCACAAGATGTAAAAGAGGTCGGGCACTATACTGTTGTGTGAGTCGCTAGGACGGGTAAAAGGAAACACAACTCGGCCTGGCCCTCCCCTGGCTAGGTCGCACTGTCAACAAGCAGCTCTATCTGGATATCATGTCACGTTTACGTGAGTCGATCTGCAAGAAGAGGCCTCAACTGTGGGCACACAGGTCACTCCTCGTTCGTTAGTTTCTCGCCGAAACAAGACCTGTTGTCCTCCCACACTCGCCGTACTCACCTGACCTCCCCCTGCGACTACCGCCTGTTCCCTGAGCTGACACGCCGATTTCAGGGTCGTCGGTTATTGAGCCCAGACGAAGTGAAAAACACATCGTTGGCTGCACTGAAGGACATTGCAAAGAATGGATTCCAGAAGTGCTTGGACGAACTCTAAGCCGCTGGCGAAAATTTGTTGTTGCAAGAGGGTCTTATTTTGAAGGAGGGTGTGCTTCAATTTTGTAATTCTATCTATGAACTTACGGACCCAGTCTGGGAACTTTTGAGTCCTACCTCGTATATATCATCATTATCATCATCATTGGCAACCATTATCAATCCACTGCTGGATGAAGGTCTCCCCAAGTTTCTTCCACAACGGTCTGTCTTGCGCCAGTTGCCTTTATGTCACTCCCGCCTGCTTTCGAATTTCATCCACCCATCTCTCATGTGGTCTTCGTCTGTGTATGTGTGTGTGTGTGTGTGTGTGTTTTGTCGAAATGCGAAAGGTTAGGAATGCACGTGAATACGGGGTTTCCCTTTGAAGTCGGTGCTGTAGGTATCCTTTCCCCCAATCCCTTGGGGATAAGGCCCGGCCTAAAGCCTTAATTGGGCAACCTTCACCACACGTCATGAAAAAAATTATAACAAATATATTATGGTGGATACAGAGAAATATAAAATTTATCTCTACTGTTGGTCTTTTGAGCAAAATATAATATTTCCACTGCATTTCAGTAAAATATCAAAATGTTTACCAATTGTCCACCACTGAAATTACTATTATTCATATTCTATTCAGCACGAAAATAAATGCAATGCCTTGAAATGCTGAACATCAAGCAGTTTATAGCGTTATGTCATCGATTTGTACTTTTATTACTGCATAATTTTGGTGAGTTGTTATTCTCTTTGGAACATATTTTAGAGAAGTTCAGGCAGAAGAGTAGAACTTCCGACGAATAGGTGTATTATTTTTTCTGTATCTGGAAGGTAGTCACTTTTTATGCTGAGAAGCAGTTAAGCTTCCAGAAGATATTGCTCCGTAACTGATCGTAGTCTTTTTTAATAATTTTCAGCTTTGAAAATGTTCTTTTACAATTTGTTTGAGTGAATGTAAGTCGTAAAGTTAATTCAGAAGTTTTCATAAAACGCCCCCAGTTTTATTATCACTTACCAATAACACATCTAGTATATTTAAAATATATTTAAGAAAAGCGATCTAAAGTTCCTCGCTAGTGTAAGACTAAATTTATAAATCGTATACACGTCTGAGAAGGCCGCAGAGTGTAAATTATGCTTCTGCAAAAATTTGGAAACACACGGTATGTAGTCCTCACATTTTTTTCTTTCTCATGTAGTTTGGCTTTAGACATTGGACACATATATTCATTGTCATGTTAGACTGCTCAGTGTCAAATTCACTTGTCGTTTTACTTTGCAGAGAGGCGATAGAATGAGTTTTTTTCTTACAGTTTTATATAAACGTGCAAATTAGCAAAGCTCATCTGTCGCACCCCATAATTTACGTGAACTTTTTCAGCCAAATATGAAAGAATCTTATCATCAATCTGTAATTTCGAAGGAATTTCGTCAAAGGGTCGCGAAAAAATAAGCCAGAGAATTAATCAATTTTTCGTTTTTAATAAATCTTTCTTTCATTGCCGTTTACGTTACATCATAAGACTCTAGGAAACACGTTTACCCGAAAACTTTGATCAGGCAATAAGTAAGCAGGGGTGTCAGATACATTTTCGCCAGGTATTTTCTTTACTCTCATAATTCGAGTAACTGGAAAAATCTTCGTCAATAAAAATGATTTTCAATTTTTTTCGGTTTACTCAACCATGCATGTGATGAAAGTAGGAACTCTTACTTTACGAACAACATAGTGTTTTTCTTCGGAAAGTTCCTTCAATCTGTCCATCAGATTAGTTATTTGGTTCCAGGAAGCAATATAATCCAGTCCGTTTGTTTGAAGGTAGTTCTGACAAAGGAGTTATTTCATTGAACAGCTGAAGGAAAGTAAAAGATTTGGTTTTCATACGAGGTCCAATTTGTAATTAGTCCCCTTGTCTCAGTCGCAGTTTTATAGTCCGTTTTTTTCAACATAAGCGATTGTATGAAGTGCGTCTATTGCATAATAACAATTATCTCGGGAAATTATCTTCTTTTTTATCGGACCATGAGTTAAAAATACTTCTTGACGCCGCATCAGCACTGCTCCATTTAGTAGCGCCATTTTTTTCCAGTTTTCGCAGTTCATCACCACCTGTTTCGTTTTCACTGACTATAATTGTCCAAATATTTGCTCGTTTGTATGATTCCGAAAAGAAAACAGCGGCTTTTTGAATCAGGCCGAATAGGATTTGGGCACTAACACAGCACTGCAAGCTATCCTGAATGACTAAGGTTAATACAAGCGCGTGACAATGAGTACAAATAGTATTTGAACGCATCTATTTTCAACAAATTTTGCAGACCTTTGTATTTGCTGCTCATATTGGAAGCGCTGTCAAAGGAATCGCTAACTAGCATTTTTAAATAGATGTTCAAATCATACAGTTCTAGCTTAAAAGTTTTATACGAACTTGCAGACGCAAGAGCCACTATTTCAAAAGTAGTTCTTCCACTACTTTTTAACTGTTTATACTGTATTAACGAATATCACGCACATTTGATATTTCACACCAATATCTTGGGTTGAGTCTACCTCTAATGAGAATTGCTCGGCAGAAACTAACATCCGCGGCAATATGTTTCTGTACAATATTTCCCATTAAAATAATGATCTTACGAACAGTCATTTTCAATAAGAAACTAATGACACTGAAGTGACAAAAGTCATGGGATACGTACCTAGCTAGCATCGTGTAGCACCTCCTCTAGTCCGGCGAAGTGCAGCAACTCGACGTGGCATCGATTCCACAAGTAACCGGAAGACTTCTGGACAGATGATGAGCCATGCTGTCTGAACAGCTGCCCGCAGTTCCCTGGTACACTGGAGGAAAGTGCAAAAAAAAAAAAAATACAAAAAAAAAAAAAAAAACACCAAGAAGGAGACGTCTGATACCAACGAAATTTATACAGCATAATAACGGAATACAGAGGATAACGTGATCAAAACATTATGGCAAAATACAGCTGTATTTGCTGGTAAACTGAAAAATAACACTTCCATGTAACATGGTTAGTACGAGGTTGAACCGCCATGAACTGCGTCACACTGTGCAATTATGGCATGGAGTCTGTCGTACAGATGTTGGATGTATGTTTGGGGTATTGAGTTCCAAGCATCCTCATCCTGGACGCGTAAGTCGGGGATGGTCGTGGCTGGCCGTGGAGACCGGATAAGTCGTTGTCCCATAAAATCCCACACGTGCTCAATGGAGGACAAATCCGGTGAACGTGCAGGCCATGGAAGTTGTCTCACACCCTGAAATGCATGTTGTGTTGCACGTGCCTTGTGTGGGCGCGCGTTATCTTGCTGGAAAACACCACGATGGACCGACCTTACAAATGGCACAACAACGGGCTGAATGATGCTTTGATGTAGGAGGTGCTGTTTAACATACCCGGTAGAAATACTAGTTTTGTACGCGAGTGATAGCTGATCGCTCCCCACACCAGGAGACCAAGTGTGGGCCCTGTGTGTCGCTGGCGGATGCAAGAAGGGTGGAGACGCTCCCCTGTGCGTCTGCGAACACGCATACGGCCATCGGAGGCTCCCAAGCAGAATCTGCTTTCATCGCTGAACACGACAGATCGTCATTGCGTTCTCCAGTGCAGACGTTGGCGACACCACTGCAGCCGTTCCTGACGGTGGGCTGGAGTCAGAGGTACACATGCCAGAGGCACAAGTGCACGTAGTCTTGCATCCAGTAGACGGTTGCGGATTGTTCGCACAGTCACCTCAGGTGCAACGGCAGCTCGGATTTGCGTTGCACTGGATGTTCTGCTTGACAACGCCGCTCTTCTTATGCGTCGATCGGTCCGCTCATCAGTCCGTCTGTGACTCCCGGTTCCACGTCTTCTTGTGTGGGAATGTTCCGCGGACCATCTACGCCACCATCGTACCACCACCGATACTTCCCGTCCAATGCGCTCCGCAATACGACGATACGACCACCCGGCCTCGCGGAGTCCGACTAGACGACCTCGCTCAAAGTCCGACAACTGCTGAAATCGTACACGTCTTCCATGTCCAGGCATTGCAGCTTCTTCAGGGTCTTAGCACGTGTCCGTACGCCGACAACGGATTACATTCACTTCACCGTACTCCTTAAATACCACCGACGATAATTTGCATATTATGCCGTGCTGTGGCGTAAGCGCTCACCGGTTGGTTCCGAAATTAACATCCCTCCTACGTAAACTCGACCCCATTAACATATGTAAATTTCATGACCGTCCGCCAATTCCTTCTTGGTGTTCTTTTTCACTTCCCGCCAGTGTATTTATAGGCGCAGGATCTTGGGTGCGACCTTTCCACCATTTCCCATAAGTGCTCTATTGGGTTCATGTCAGGCGAATGTGGTGGCCACACCATCCGTCGGAACTGTGCAGAATGCTCTTCGAACCACTTTTGTAGAACTTGGGCCCAATGACAAGGTGCATTTCCCGCCTGGAAAATCCCATCGTTGTTGGGGTAAAAATCCCATTGTTGTTGAGGGTCGTTGTTTTGGTCCATTGCAAATGGTCACCCAGCTGAGCAACAAAGCGATTACCGGTTAATGACGTATGTACGAGGACCAGAGGACCCCAACCGTGCCACGTAAAGACACCCCACACATGTATGTTACCACCACCAGCTTGCACAGTGTCTTGTTGACAGCTTGGGTCCATGACCTCATGGGGTCTGCGCTACACCCGAACCTTACCATCAGCTCGTAACAATTGGTAGTGTGACTCATCGGACGACGCCACACGATGCCAGTCTTCCAGCGTTCAATTACCGTGTTCACGAGCCCAGGTGAGGCGCTGTGTCCGCTGCCCTGGTGTTAACAAAGGCACTCTGGTAGGTCTTCTGCTCCCATACCTCATGGACGCTAAATTACGCTGCACTGACCTGATGGATATGTCTCTGGTACCTCCTGCATTTAATGTGCACGTTATTTGAGCCAGTGTCGCTTGTCTGTTAGCGTGGACAATCCTGGTCAGCACCCGTAATCGGCTACTGCGTTGTCCACGGTTGATGGTAATGCCTTCCATGAGGTATTCTTGTTACACACGTGACACTGTGGATCGAGGAATGTTGAATGTTCGCACAACTTCGGAAACTGAATGTCCGATCCGTCTGACTCCAACTGCCATGCCTCGTTCAAACTCCGATAATTCACGTCGGCTTGCCATAATCCTACTGGCGGTTGTTCAACCTGACTCGCGAATTTACACCTCGCAACTGATAAAAATGTGGCGTACGTCAAAGCCTTTATACGATGGCAGCTCCAGTTAAAAATTGGCATACTGCTGTTCCATAACTTTTGTCACTTCAGTGTAATGCACCTCGTCCGAGTTTCTGGGTTGCACTTTCTTCTCTTGCTTTTTTTGGCTAGAGCGTTTTGTTTTGAGATTATTTCAACATGAATTCTCATAATAGGTTCATGTAAACACAAAAAGTCGACAGCCTCCAAAATATTTCCTTTTTTTTTTTGTTTTTTTGTAAATTTGTCAAATCCTAAGCAACTTCGTTTCGCTTACCTCTAAAGGCCTCATTTTGTTTCGCAAGCAGAAGTATGATATTAATTACCCGATGTAATATTTCGCGGTTATTTTTAACGACTTTCTCAACCTCTGTGTTCAGGAGATGCTCAACGTTAACATGAGAAGAAGTTTGTAAATAATGGAAAGTTGCGTTCATATGATTTGCCGACTTCTCGTTCTAGGAATGCTTCTCAGAGGCTTTACTTTTTTGGAACAGATTGGACTATGTTCTTTGGGGTTACGGAGCTGAAGGTGAAGGAAGCAAGGAGAAAGAGGGGGTAATCGAGGTTGACAGGAGTTACATTTCGCACACGAGATGAAAGTGAGATGACGAGATGCTAGGGAGATAGGTGGACGGACACGAGATGTGAGGGAAATGACCTCATAGGCCTACATGGTACATATGCACATAGCAGGAGAGGAGACAAAAATAGGCCAATTATTTTGGCCAATTTGAGTCGCTGTGTGTCTTATCAATTTACAAGATTTTTTTATGTATAAACTTACCGAATACACATTTAAGGCGGGTTTTTTTGGGGTGTTCTTTGGGCCTGTAAACGTAAAGGCCAGGGATGCGATCGCCTCCTAGTATCCCAGGCCAATCCGTCCCTGTCAAACCATAGCAGATTTCGCAGTGTGACAGGGCATTGACTTTCAGAAATAGATATGCTACTTTATTGTAGAATTTCATAAGTACGGCATTACTCAGGACATTTGTTCAGAAGGTTTCATGGATGCTTCTAGCAACGGTCAGCTATCCTTGTTTTCCGATTTTTAAGGTATCTCAAGAATCGGTTTGAGAGAATAACACCCACATGAGAAACAGTAAACGCATCGAATGTTAAAAAAGTTTATAATGGAGACTATTTTTTTCTTTTAAAAATACTAAAAGTAATAATTTATGAGGTTTTCCTATTAAAAAAAAGGTATATACATATAACTTTAAACACACGCAAATAAATCAACCGCACGCTGAATTCGTTGGCTGGCAAAGTAGCCTCGGAGGAAGTCCCCACGCTATGATCAGGGAACAATTTATGGCCGAGCATTCGTCGCACGAGACCATTGCTCCGATTTTTAGTCTCCAAGAACTGTGTTTTAATTATACACTACTTACCATTAATATTCGAACACTTGCTGTCGTCCCCTATTTACAGAAAATTTAAAATTGTGTTCTGAAACGTTTTGACCCTTATGGTGGCCGCTAGTCTTCGTGGTATACAGGCTACTCTCGACCAGTTTCTTTTTTTTTTTTTTGCAAATGTTTGCCGATATGTTCCCCCATTTGGCCTTCAAAGCAATGACCAGTTCAGCTTTATTTGTTTGTTGGGAAATTTCTTCTTCCACGCACCCGACGATCCAATTCATCCCAGAGATTCTATATAGGGTTCAGGTCAGGTCTGTGGGCTGGCCAGTCCAACTTTTCGAAGCCCATATCCTCAAACCAGTCTCTAACAACACCAGCAGTGCGACATGGTGCATTGTACTGCTGATAGAAGTATGGACCTTCCCCAAAATACTGCCACAACGTTGGTAGTGCATAATTGTCCAGGACATAACGCTCACAGCATTCATGGTTTCGTCCAAAAGGGCTAATGCGCCCAGGCCCATTCCATCACGCTGCCTACCCCAAACTTCATTGCCAGGCCGATACAGTCAGGAAGGTAGGTCGATACCTTTCTCCCGGCATCCGCCATACCCAAGAACGACCATCAGGCTGGTAGACTGTGACTCGTCAATCGGAAGCACAGTTTTCCATTAGTCGATAATCCAAGAACCCTTTGTGCACGCTAATCGGCGTGTGGCGTTAGTCGAAGTGATTAGCTGCTTGTGGATGGATGCTCGACGTAGTAACCCATGTCGTGCAACGTCCTGAAGGTGCTAATTTAATATCAGTCCCAATAGTTTCACATAAGATTTGCGTTGTTTGAGACAATGTTCATTTGCTTTCTGAGCGAACAATTTTTTGCAGGGCTCTCCTGTCACGCTGGTCAGCCGGGTCGTTTTTTGGCAGATTCAGGCCCGGTCCTCTGCCGTTGGCATCACCAACCATCAATGCCACTGAAATGTCACCAACCATGGACCTAGGGATCTTCAATGCCACTAAAATGTGATTGTTTATGTGGCTTCCTATTATCAGTCCGCGTTGGAAAAGAGTTAGCTCTGTCGATCGAGGCATTTACAGTCGTGGTATTGACTATCAATAGAGGGATGCCCGGATATTAATGGTAGGGCAGTGCATATTGTTAAATTCTTAACTAAATAGGATAAATGTTTTTTAGTCAATTCAATATTTTTAATTCAGTTCGGTTTCACAATCTATGAAAAGAAAGTTCTTGTGGCTGTGAGAAGCGCTTGTAACTTGATGGCAAATGAACGTTATGAGATTTAACTAGAATTTTTTTACGAATTTTTTCATATTAAATCGCCGTAAAAATATTCTGCTGAAATCAGGCGTCGGCAAGCGTCGCGTCGCAAGTGGAATGATTTTCAATGGCACGCTGAGTGAATTGAAAACAAAATTCATAAAAAAAAATTCATTTTTTAATTAAATAGAAGCGTATAATTCTTTATTTAATAGAAGCATATAATTCTTTATTTAATAGAAGCATATAATTCTTTATTTAATAGAAGCATATAATTCTTTTAAAATCTCATAAAAAATTTAATTTTTAATTAAATAGAAGCAATGTAATTCTTTTAAAGCTATTCCTGTTTTTACATCCTTTCAAAAGGAAAGTTGTTAGACATTGGAAGTAAGAATGTGCGATCCCATGCCAACTAACTGAGTGTGGAGCAACAATGACTGACTGACTGACCTTGACGAAGTTCTATTTCCCCCATTCTATCCTTCCCCTCTCCCCCCTCCCTATGTTTCTCTCGGCTGTCGCATACTCATGCCAGTACAGTCCGTTGACCGTAGCACAAAAGTTTGTGTTATTAAGTAATACGGTACAATTAAAATGACTCGAAGAAAGCAAAAACTTGGCATACGCTCGTTTCAAAACTTTTGGTTAAACGAATATCGATTCATACAACAAAAGAATCGTGCTGTTTGTGCTTTATGTTGTGAAAGTGTCGTGTGCCGTTCGTCAAGTGTACAAAGACACTGTCAAACCAACCATCAGTCTATGTTTAAAAACTCTGAGGAGAAAAGTGAAGCCATAAAAAGGGCTGTTTCTGGCTACAAAATACAAAGTAGTATTTTTAGTAAAGTAATCGGAACCAAAAATAAAGCTACCGAATGTAGTTACAAAATTGCTCAGTGTGTGGCTTCAAAGGGCAAACCTTTAGCAGATGGAGAATAATACATCAAGGAAACTTTTTTGAGCAGTGCTGAATTTTTTTTAATGATTTACCAAATAAAGAAACAATACTGTCTCGGATTCGAGAAATACAGGCTTCTGCGAGGTCAATCGAGAGGCGCACAATTGATATGGCTGAAAATGTAACGGTAAAACAAACAACCGGGTTACAACAAGCTGTTGTATTTAGTGTCGCTCTTGACGAAAGTGTCGATGTGAATGACGTGGCGCGCCTAGCTATAGTCGCGCGCTATTGTAACAACGACCGTATTTATGAAGAACTGTTCTGTTTGATACCTCTTGATGGTACAGCGAAGGGAGAGGACATTATGACCGTATTTGAAACTTGGTCGTTCTGGGTGGTGTAGTGGTTAGCATACCCGGGCGTTTTCTGGGAGACGCGGGTTCGAGTCCCGCTCCAGGACGATGAAAATGTTCACGTTTTCGGATATTATCTGACTTACCATCCTTGTCACATTTACGCCAAAAATCGGATTGTTATTTTCAAAATTTGTATTATATGGCGTAATCCCGTATTTCTTTCATGAAAATATTCTGTGTTACTACTGATGCCGCCCCTGCAATGGTCGGAAAGAACAAAGGATTTGTTAAACTTCTTGAGGATCATGTTGGACGTCAAGTATTGAGCTTCCATTGCATTATACACCAGGAGAGTTTGTGTGCGAAGATTTCGTCACTGTGCTTGAACTCTGTAATGGAAACTGTTGTCAAGATAGTTAACTTCATAGTTTCTCGCTCTTCATTGCCCCACAGGCAATTCAAGTCTCTTCTACAAGAAATGGAGAGCGCATATGCGGACCTCCCGTTGTACAGCAATGTTCGTTGGCTTAGCCGAGGTAATGTTTTGAACAGATTTGTATCATGTCCTAAGCAATCAAGGTGTTTCTTGACGAAAAAGTACATTTTCCGGATTTGAATGACGAGGACTGTCTGTGCAAGCAAGCTGATGTTTCTGGCTGATATAACAACACATCTGAATGAATTAAACTTGCTTTTACAAGGGCAGGGTCAAACAGTACTTGATCTTTCTGAGCACTGGAAAGGATTTACGTCAAAATTAGACATATTTTGCCGTGATAATAATAAACACGTACGAGTACTTTCCAAACGTAAAGGCTCATTCAAATTGATTTACTGTCAACAGAGATAAGCTTCAGAAGTATGTTGAGTCTCTCAAAGGAGAGTTTGCTGAACGAGGTCAAGACTTCCAAATTCACGGGCCCATATTTTCTTATATCATCAAGCTCGACTTAATTGATCTGACTACCATCCCATTTGACCTATCTCTTTTCGAGTGGATGGATGTTGACAATTTTGAAATGCAACTCATCGAATTCAAGGCATCAAAGTTATGGACGATAAAATTTGTAGAATTGCGGAAAACTCTTGAAGGAAACTGCCTGGAAAAGTCAGCTGTCTCCTGTCTTCCTCAACTACTGGACTTCCCTGCCTGAAGCGTTCACCTGTTTGAAGAAAGTTGCATTTACTCTGCTTTCGGCTTTTGGGTCAACTTATACATGTGAACAAATTTTCTCACACATGAAATCTGTTTTAAGTCCACAGAGAAGTCGCTTAATACCTGTGCATTCAGAAGTCTGTGTGAAGCTGTAAGTGACCAAATACACATCTGATATTGAACAATTAACCAAGGGGAAGTAAAGACAATGGTCCCATTTATTGATTAATGACTCAGATCAATAATAAACAATGATTACTTATGTTAAAATTTTAATAACGTGGTTTATGTTTGAATTATTTAATTGCTTTGTTCTTCGAACTATTGGACTTTGCAATCTTAACAAAATATACATATGGCAATTTTATAATAAAATTTCAAAGTAATGTGTTCAGAACTTAAATTTTGCAAAACATATTTGTATTTGTTCCTATTTATATTAAAGTATTGAATAATCTATAAAAAATAGAATAGTTATTTAATGTATCGGAAATATGTTAATACAGGATCAAATTAATTTGTTTCAATGGTTGTTGTATATAAAAATATACGCTGAGTGATTTTGCAACATTACTTCGGCACAACACTACTAAAAGGTTGCCGACCCCTGATGTAAATGATCATATTAGCAGATTTCTAAGTCTTCTGCTTAAAAATTATCACGGGTGCTTCCACCGAAGATATTTGTTATTTTAGATAATGTATATCGTCATTGTAGATATTACTGCTTATTAGATATATCGTCATTTGAGCCAATGAGAGGCGGTATCGGAACAATGAATTTAAATCGTCGTTTTGGTTTCTTTATCACAAAGTATTATTGCTGTATTCCTACTAAAAGCTTTTAGAAATTAATGGAACATGCCGTTGATCACCCTCACCTCTCCTGACACACGAACTTGAAGCTCTTTCTGACGAAGGCGTAGATCAAATGAAATTACAGTGCAACAAGATGTTACGAGTATTTGGAAAGTGTATCCTACCCTGCCGAGCTGTGGAAACCCAACTTTGAAATACAGTGTAGGTGTCTATATAAATTGGTTCGGCAATCTGACACTGATGGTTGATTTGTACTTACTCCAAGACATTTAAACCAAATCACGAAGATTATGCCCTTTAAGTTAATTGATGATTGTTGGAGGAAAGTTGTAGAGATATTTTGTCGATTAGAATTGATACAAACCAGAAGATGTCTAGATCCGCGTGAGTAATGTTGTATTGAATAAAGTGTAGGTTTTGTTGCCACAATGAACATTAAAGTTTTCAGATGGCTGTGATAATAGGGTGAAGTCGGAGAGGTGGACATTAGTGTTGAGCAGGTCGCCAGGTCTAGAAGCTTTATATTAACGATGATGAACGGCGTTTACCCAGACTTTATACCAGTGATGGTAAATTTTAGATCTTAGTGAATGTATGTAGGATGTGGTTTTCCAAGGCAGGTGGAGCTCTGTTTAGTGTCCAAGGAATCGGCCTTTTCACTTCTCAGGATGCAGACATGTAATAACATCTATTGTAAACGGAAGGTACTGTCCTCATGGAACGTAGATCATTTTCTGGTAATGCACTGAAGCAGAAAGAATATCGAAGCTTGTGAAGCATTTTTCAATGGCAAAGATTGTTGTTCGGAAGTCCGAAAAAGATATTTATAGAGGGTATGTTATTAACCAACCTTTTAAGAGCTTCGTTGATGGCTGTTAGTTTGGCCTTGAAGACTGAGACGCCTGATGGTTTGTTTGAGTTTAAATTATTGAGTAAGATAATCCTTGGTGATGCAGATGCCACTACCAAATGGACCATTAATGAAGAAGCTTCAATCAGTAAAAGTAACTGATAAGCTGTGGGTGAATAAATTAGTTAAATGACCGATGAGCTGGAAGGCAAATACCAAGTTAAAGGGACCGATGAGCTGACACCAGCGTTCGGTGAGGATAAAAAATCGGTACTCAAAAGTTCAGTTTTTAGAAAACTTTGATTATCGAAGCTTTAAACGATTGTGGACTGCTACTAATTTATTCTACGTAAGCTTAAAGTCAGTAAGCAAATAAAATCCCTGGACATTCCTTATGTAGGGGGGGGGAACGAATTAATCCAATGATGATCACATGAGTTTACGGTTTACACAGAAAAGCGTCAAATTTTAAACGCCCCACATTATGGTTTTAAATAAATGTTTTCACTTTTATCGCTTTGAAGTTTACTTCACACAGGCGAGGGGACTTCAACTACACTACGGCATTGCACCCAGACGTCACTTCCAGATAAAAAACATAATTGCCCAATCATTGCAGCTTTGCTACTTGATCTCGTCCGACACAAGCACACAGGTATGTCCGGGTGATGTAGTATAAAACGGAGGCTAGTACTTTCTTCCATTGATAAGACTGTAGATGACCCTGTGGCTAGAGCAGCCGGATTCTAACCATATGGTTGGGGGTTCGATCCCAGTTCAACTGCCTAATCACTAAATATCCGCCGCTGTGCCTAGGAGAGCAAGTTAATGGAAGTCCCGTGGTTTTGGACCTTTCGTAACAAAGATGGCATCTCTTCCTACTGACTTTGTACTTCTCTTCCATGTGACTTTCCTATCGGCGCAGTGCTCTAAGCGCTGGCTGATGATAATTCGTCCGAGTTGGGTCCGGGTTCGAATTCTGGTTGTGTTTGTCTTATGGCACTGGCTTCTCCCTTCCCTGGAACCAGTGACCCTAAATTAGGGACGGGCGACTGCTTATAGCCCATTGAGTTGCCCAATGTGGTCATTAAACCCCCAATCAGAAATCAGCAGCCAGACTTTCCTATCGGGTACCCTAGCTCAAATCTCACAGCTTTCCTCTTCTAAGGGCTGTTTAAGACCTGAGGTCAAACTCTCCCCTCCTAAAAATTGTCTAAAACTTCTTCCAGTGATGGCCTCGATTCGCAGATACATCTTGGCTTCCTGTCTCCTCGGATGGCTTGTAGAAAAATGATATAACTCTTTCCTCCTTCACACACGAACTTTTTTGCTAGATGAATGAAGAAAAAAACAGAATCGCTCACTTAAAAGTAAGCTCGGATAGATACATAGAGCCAAAATATTAGTAGTGTAGCATTAAAGCACTACTATGCATTAAACATTTTATTGTGAAATTAGTAGGCTAACTATTAGTATCAGTAATTTTATATTAAAGTAACAAAATTTTTTGATTTTGTTGTAAAACTTAGTTATGATCCGGGTATGCCATATGCACCCCCTATAGTAAATAACAAATAGGTGGATGATTTAAATGTAGAAAGTAAAATTTCAAATCATCAGGCTTGAAAAATGACCTGGGAATCATTTTACCTACCGTCATCATGGTATGTTATTCCTGTCACTCTGAATTTTATAGTATTAAAACTACACTCCGGCATTGATGTCGTCTGGTGTTAAAATGGTTTGAGGAGCGGGTTAGAAACTTGTTTGAGACCTGGCGGTTGCGTTTGGTCTCACGGCACTGGCTCTCTAAGCCTTTCGTGGAATCAGTTGTACCCGACTTAAGATAGCGCATGCAAATGCCTTTTTTATGGTTACACTCTCCACGTTCGCCATTTAATGCATATGATTACCACCACTGCAGACATTTGCAATAGGAAAACTATTTCTTTACAGACGTCGCCTTTGAGGTATTTTGCTTCATAATGACTGCAGCTAAGATCTCTGACATCAGATCAGGCAGTGACAGTTCGTGGTGTCGCCTGCAAGTTTGTCTTGATTTTCAGAACAATTTACAGCTTAGCATTTGCTTATTTCATCTGTTTTTTGACGTCGTACTGGAGTGCTGCTAATGTCGTCGAAATATCACACCGACCATCTTAAAGTTGAATGACCTTTTATGAAAGAAAAGGCGCCTACATTTCGAAACATAATTTTTTCGTCTTGAAAAACTCTGCTGTCAAGTATTCCAATCTAATTAGCGCCCTCGTTGGTTTCACATTCCCGTCTTTGATGATCCTCCAACTTCTCAGGCTTTATGAGCAGGATTCCGCAACTTCTTAACTTAAACGTAAGTCTCTTTTATTTGATGAATATTGTGTATTTCTAATGAAAGAAGCAGTTTGCCCTAAGAATTATAGAAGATGAAGCTTGTTCATGCCATAACGATAGGAAAAAATGACTCAGTGGGAGGATGTTGATCGTTTTGAAGAATACAGGAAAGTTTCCTAGAAATTAAGCATTAAGTTTTTTTACCTCACCATTTACTGTAGAAATTTTTCTGAGCATGCACAATTGTGAGTTTTTGGTATTTTTCTGTTAAAAAGTATAGTGTTATTCCGCTGTAAATATTGTTTCATCAAATCATGTTCCTTTTGCGCATTTCTTCCCTTTATCTGGCCATAACTTTGTT
Source organism: Macrothele yani (assembly GCA_039090855.1). Lineage (NCBI taxonomy): Eukaryota > Metazoa > Arthropoda > Arachnida > Araneae > Macrothelidae > Macrothele > Macrothele yani. The sequence continues at coordinate 1,013,159 of CM077022.1, read as the reverse complement.
TTAGGGTTCGTTCAGCTTTTCGCTCTTTTTAAATTGCTTTACCTGCCCCGTAAATTTTTCACCACATTTGATGTTCGGCACTTTGTTTCCACATTAAGAGTTCGATAACTTTCCTTGGAAGGCTTGAATACTATCCCAGGACGCATAGAAATATTACAGGCAATTACTTCAAAATTGAACTTTTAAACGAGTGGTCAGTACCGAATTTGTGTTCATGCGTTCGACCCACTGCAATGCTAACGATCTCCCTTCCTCCTTGAAGATTCCCCCAATGATGATCGTGCTTATACTACCGGTGTCATATTTGTAGTTGTTGATTTTTTTTTCCTGGCGCTTGACTGCTACAGCTTTTTACTCCTGTATACGTAGGAATGTGACCAACAAGGCCAGTTAAATCGTTAAATGACGTTACCTCGCTTGCGGCTGTTTTTTTAGAAAAATCCTAGGGGTGAAGTATTCTTAGTATGGAGGGAGTATTGAAAAAGTGTCTCGCAGTAGAGCGCTTAATTAATCACATTGGTTTTGAATGTGTGTCCAGAATCTGTCGTAAAGCAGGTACACTTCAGATTGCACCAAACACAGGTGTTCACGTTAACACGAACAGCAGGGCGGGGGCGTGTTATTCATATGTAATTAATTGAACAAATAAATAAGAAAAATTCTGCAGTAGAATTTAGGAAAACCTGTTGACTTCTAAAACATTAACTACATTACCTTTCTCCAAAACGTTACGCAGCAAAGGTAAAAATTGTATATAGTGCTGCAGCACTATGTATTGCATTGTAATACAGTATAATGTATAAATCCATCTCACTCTAATTACTCAAATCCATCTAATTAGCGCAATTTAGATTTCTTCAGTTTTTTGCAGTCCGAACACGTTCAGAGTGGCTGAAAGCATAAGCAGCTTCAATTTTTTTCACGATTTTTTAGAATTGTTGACAATGCACTTTTTGCAATGCCGAATTTCGCCGCAATTGCAGTTTTTATTAAAAATACCATAGTCTACTTCCTTTAAAATTTTATGTTTTTTTTTTTTTTTTTTTTTATCTAACTTTAAAGATTGCTGAACTCCACCATTCATGTTAACATGAACAGCATATACTCAAAATGGTGGGAATATAAAACGTTGTGACGTGCCTGCACCGCAGGACGCACATGAGATAAAGGCAGATAGCAGCGAGACCATACGTCCGCGTAGCTCAGTTGGGAGAGCGACTTATTCCGGAATGAGGGGACCCGGGTTTGATGCCCGGCGTGGACAGAAATGACGGAGAAATTTACTTCGTTATAACGTTTGCAGAACAAACCAAGAATAAGAGTGTGCCCAAGACAAAGAATCACCATTTATGAAATTTCTTATTTCATGTGTCTCTAGGATTATTAGTTTGGAAGATATAAGCGTTCAAAGTGTGACATGTTTTGGTGGCATCCGTGCTCCCAATCTTACCCCCTACCAACGCGGAGAAAGACCTAGTTCGACGTCAAAAGTTGCTGGTTCGCGCTAAGAGAATACATTTTTTTGTATACTGATGAAATACCAGTTTATTTAAACCGGTATTTCAAGTTATAAAAATAAAAAAGCCCTTATACATAAGAAAATGGTCGGGGTATTAAGAAAGAGTTCACGGTGAAAGTAATTCGTGTTTGAGGTTCGACTGTATAGATATTTTGTTCCGATGCCAGCACGCAGGTGTTGCTAGTTGTTTCGTCATTACCAGTGAGACGAGGGAAATTATTCAGTGATTTCTTTGCTGCCCCAAAAGCATGGCAGAATCATTTTTTGTAGTGACTGACTCGTGAGAAGCTCGGGCATTTCAGTCTCTGAGTTGCAGTGATGAACACAGCATTCATGCCCTTTGACGATGCAATTTAAACTGGCAACCGAATATGTCTGGTACCCATATGGATCTTCTCCAGTGAATGTTAGGCGCATCCATTCGGTCCTCCGTGATACACCGAAGAGCCAAAACATTATGACCACCTGCCTAATATGATTTTGGTCCTCCACGTGCCACCAAAACAGCTCTTACCCGGCGATACATGGACGCTACAAGATTTCTAAAGGTGTCTTGTGGTATCTGTGGTACCAACATGTGACCAGCAAATCTTTTAACTCTTGTAAATTATGTGGCTAAGCCGCCGCAAATCGGATTTGCTGTTCCAACACAAACCACAGATGCTCGATTGGATTGATGTCTCGGGAATTTGGAGGCCAGGGCAACACCTGGAAGTCTTACTCATATTCCGCGAACCATTCTCGAACCATCCGGGCAGTGTGGCATAGCGTATTATGCTGCTGAAAGAACGCACTACTATAGGGAAATACAGTTGCCTTGAGAGGATGTATCTGGTCAGCAATGATGTTTAGGTAGGTGGTAGACGTCATAGTTACCTGCACATGAAAGACTGGACCCAAGGTTTCACAGCAGAACATGGCCTAAAGCATTACACTTCCTCCACAGGCTTGTATTTGTTCTACGGTGCATCCTCTGCCAACACTTCCCGATGTAAACGACGTACACTTACGTTCACATGGTGCAACAGGAAACGACGTTCATCGAACCAGACGACTTTGTAATCATTCAAGGTCCAGTTTTGATGCTCGCGTGATCTTTGTAGTCCCTTTCGATGATGAACCGAGCAGTCAGAGCGGAGCGGTCTGCCGATACGCAGTCCCATGTTCAACAGGGTTCGATGTACTGTGTGTTGTTATAAATTACTCTCGTCACCAGCATTCAAGTTACTGGCTAGTTGTACCACAGTATTCCTTCTGTTGGCTTGTAACAGGTTCTGTTTTTTTTTCTTCTTCGGGCCATTTTTTGAAGGCACTGCTGACAGTGAGCAAGCACCCTGCAAGCCTTGCCGTCACGGAAATGCTCTGATCCAATCGTCGGGCCATTACAATTTGGCCTTTGTAATACTCGCTTAAGTCCTCTGCCTTTCCCATCTGAAGAACAAGAATAACACTAACTAACCGAGCTCAGTATCAGGTGTTATTTATACCGTATCATGACCTTCACACGCGTTGTCGTTTACCTGCAGTTGCTTCGATTTGCATGAAGACACGCTGGTCATAATGTTTTGGCTTTTCGGTGCATTTATTCTGCACCCTCTGTGTTATGCTTCTAGTGGTGAATTGGTTCTATACAAAATTTTGGGATTATCATTGATTTTCCTGTGAGTGTTTGCTCCGGATCGTATCATACACCGCAAGTAGCAGGAATTATTTAACAGACTGGAACTTTCTGCTCCCCCCCCATCACATCGATCCGACCGTCTCTGAACTGGTCGCAGTCTTTCATCTGAAGTGACATTTCTTCGCGTACACCGAGGGCTATATGTCAGTAAATGTTACTGGGTCTGTCATACTGGGATCATAAAACACTTTGTTCTTTTCCGTGGGCGTATACAGGAGAGACGAAATGCATGAAATACTGTAACAGCTAGAAGAACTTCGTTGCCTGCAAAAAAAAAAAAAAAAAAATATCATTTAACAATTTATCGAAAGAAGCCTGCAGATCAGGACTCGTAAGCTACCCTCGTGTTTCACATTCTTGCATGTTTATTTAATCATATAAATACGTTATAAAATTTATGTAAAGAAGTTATGAACAATAAATACATTTTGAAAAGCATGTCCGTTTCCACAGGATGTCCGTGATGCAGACATGGGGGATAAATCTCCTGCATGTTACACAGTTTTCAAGTGGCACGAAGGATTTCGTCTTGGCAGAAAATCTCGCGTTGAAGATTATTCTGGACGACCCCCCACATCCACCTTTAAGAAAAATATCAACCGCGTGCATGACCTCGTGATACAAGACAGAATATTAGACGTATACTGACCTTTTTCATCTTCAAAGAATTCGTCAGGTCAGTGTACGATGGGTCCCACGAATGTTGACGGATGTGCGAAAGGCATACTTCAAACGAATGTGCCTCAGCAACTTCAACATGATCCAATGAATTTCTTGTCCCGGATTGTTAAAATGGGTGAAACCCGTGTCTCTTTGCCCAGAGATCAAAAACCAGAATCTGATGTGCAAACGCGCATCTTTTTCACCTCCCAAGAAGTTCTGTGTAACACGGCAAGTTGATGCCATCAGTTTTTTGGGATGCAAATTGACTACTGGAAAAGGGTACTCTTTCCACTATATTGTGAAGATAGCCACACAGACTGCAGGATTCGCATTGCTTTAGCACCCATCCTAATCTCAAGAACTTGTCCCTAATGACTTTTATTTACTCCCTAAGCTGAAGAAAAACGTCTGCTTGTGACTCTGAGATGGTCGCAGCAGTGGGTGCGTAGCTGGAAGACAAAAATTCCTTTTTCTCCACTGGGATCAAGGCACCAGAGCAGGGGTGGCGAACTTTTTTGAGAGCATGTGCACAAATTGGAGTTAATCTTCTAACAAATTCTTTCGCTTCGATGTGGAAATTGTAAGCAGCAGATTATCATTTAGTATTGATCCACTGTTGACTCACAAACAACAGAAGAAGCAGAATATAAGCTGAGCGAAATCAATGTCAACCGTTTACTTTCATATTACTCGAATACTAATGTGTAGTCAAATACTCTTGCGGGTCTGGGGGATTTCAAAACGTGGCCGACGACGTCACAATTTCTCGCAACCGCCCAGCTGACCCTAAACCGGCGCGAGACGTTTCTTGTAAACACTTCTCACTGCTCTGGTCGGCGCTCAAAATGAGGGAGGCACTAAACAGCACAGGCCTTCTTTTCTTCTGGTCCGGAGCAGAGATGGAAACGGATCACGGGTCAACGGGTTGATATATAAATTGAGTTTCGAATTTATAGTTCAAAGCAGATTTGTCTGGGTCAGTTACGGGTCTGGATCCAAAATTGTTGACCCGTTTCCAACTCTGTTGTGCACTAGTGTCCCTTCGAATTACGACCAGGGATAATCCTTTCGTGTTCCTTATTAGACGAACCCAGATAATTGGCATCTTCTTGCTGACTGGCTGGAGTCTCTCTTTTGGGGCACTTCGCTCCGAAGACGCATCTACCGTTAACCACAGAGGTGCTCAAAATGCAAAATAAAATTAGAGGTGCGGAGTGTGAGACCGTGGTTCTTTTCTTTAAAGGTAATGACTGCAGAATGTTGAAGTATTTGCACGATGGTATTTTATATGAATGTGCTACATTATGAATAGTACTTTGGAAAGTAATTTCAGAGAGAAAAAGCACGTAATATTTGTAAAAGAATATAATATTTTATTTTCACCCTCTTGTGAAAGAAACATTATTGAAATCGGACAAAATATTGAAGTGGAAAAATAACAAAATAAAATGCAATATTTTACAATTTTACTCATTTTAGTATAAACACACTGGTTTGCAAAACTTAAGGACGAGCCAGATTTTGACCTGTAGTGTCGCACAAGAGCAACCTGGATATGTGAAATTCAAATCATAGAAACTCCATTACTTTCGAAAATGATGACGGAGACAACACAGACACAACTGTAGATACTAAAGTATATAGTGGAACTTTATTCAGAATTGGCTACATATCACTAGGTGTCGTGATACAGATGCTTCACTGCCAAAGACTGTACGAAGAGAAGATGAGGTCCTAGGGGTTAGGATCACCCCTAACGTCGATGCATGAATTGCACCGTCTGCCCATACTTCGCACTAGGTAATTGATAAGTTCTTTCGGTAATATCACCCATTCTTCCGTCAGCGCCGTCTTCAACAGTTACCGTTTCCGGTGTTTGTTGACGTGCCGTAGCGCGTCTCTCCAGAGCGTCCCACACGTGTTCTATGGGATTTAGGTCGGGAGAACGTGTTGGCCAATCCATCCGCTGAATATCTTCACTTTCCAACAGTTCATCAACAGCCACCATACGATGCGGTGTGGCGTTATCGTCCAATAACGCGAACTGTGGGCCAATGTCACCTTGAACAGACGAACATCGGGAACGATTACCTCATTACAGTAGTCCGCACCGGTTGCAGCGCCTCCTTCCAGTATCTGGAGTGCTGTACCCCCACCGATAATCAGTATGCCTCTCCATGCGAGAACACCGCGGCTGCTACATCTATTCCCTTCGCTAATGTCTTCGGAACTATACCGAGTGCCTACGTCTCGCCAGATTAGCTGATGTCCAGTATCGCTAGAGAGACTAAATCCACTCATCAGTAAAGAGTACCATACCCCACTTTTCTGCTGTCCAGTCCTTATGTTCTCTGAACCACTGTAAACGGTGTCTCCGGTGAGCAGTTGTTAATGGAACACATTGTACTGCTCGTCAGGCAAACAGTCTACCTTTGTGTAGTCGCCTGGCCACTGTAAACCGCGATATTGTGCGTCCTGTGCTCATGTTCAGTTGTTTTGCAAGTTTATTTGCTGTCTGGTGTCGATCTTTCTTGGCCTGTAGGAGCAGATAGCAGTCTTCACTGGGGGTAGTTTTTGGACCACCACCATACTCATCACAGTTCGCCCCTCTGCGAGCCTCCCATTGTTCGACCACGAGTAAAATCATCAAAATGTTCTCAACGGGACATTTCGTCGTCCTTAGCACACAACAAACACAATCAAACATCTGTAACACTTATGCACACCACCATCCGTTGACTTCCTTTCAACTCATGCCATTGGACTGCATGAGCGCAGTTTGTTCTCACGTCATGCCCCATTTTTACGCATGTGTAGTTGCTCCTGTTTCTAGACACGGTCTTTATAGTTAATTTGTGTTTGGGTGCTGCTGCTGCTATTTACGACGTTATTTAACTTTGTACACTTCGTGCTTAAGTTTTGCACATCAATGTACATGTATTTAACACAAAAGTTATTTAGAAAATTCCCATTCTTCAACAAAAATAGTAGTACTCTATATCTCACTTGTTTTTATAAATGTATGCAATTTTGACAAAGTTTCTATGGCGCTTTCATCATTATCGGATTCATTGAGTTCACTCAATTCATCACTATCTACTCGTATTTCATCAATCCAATTTTGAAAAGCATTTTGAAAGTCAGGGGATGCAAAGCGTCAACCATTTTGTTTGTTCCATAAGCAAACTCAGAAGGAAAAGATCAACAGTGCGGTCTCAGAGACCTCACTGAAGATTCAATTGTTCCTTTCTCGGAAACGAAGCAGGGAACGAGACACGACGGCGTGCATGATCATCTGAACTTTGGCTAGAAAATGATGAAAAATGTGGCCAGAATCGGTTTTCCAGCTTTGTCAGGGCGATGTTACAGACCTCACATTTATGGTTAAGGTACAAATCCCCTTTCTTAGCCCTTACTGAATTTCTTCAGCTATCCCTCACATCCAGAACTCGAAAATATCCCTGCTGCTTCATTAAACAGATCAAGGGGCGGTACTGCATGCTAGAGATCTGCACGGGCCTTAACTTGGAAACCCGGCTCAGAATTTTTAATTTCAGATCAAGCGTTACCTGCCACTTATTGCAAATAACGCGAGGATTCTTCTAGAGCAGGGACCTTCAACATATAGCCTATGGAATACTTTTTAATGGCCCGCGAGACGTTGTCCACGAAGGATATTCTGAAATGGAAAAAAATTACGTTTTCGAAATGGAGAAATGAATATCCAGGTACCTTGGGTACATGGACATTGAAATCCAAAATTTGCTATGAGCTATGCTGCTCTAAATTATATATAATTGAAATTTTTAAAGGGTGCTAAAAATCTAGGGACGTCAGGTACAGTAGCGTGCCGTCGTGGTATGCAAAGCATGCACTGCATGCCCTAATTACGTGCAAAAATTTGCTCTCTGAAAAAAAGAAACGATTATGCAAAGAAAAGTTTTGTTCTGCAGTTTTTGTACGGGAAAATTTAAACTAAGTGCCTGGTTTTAGAAGAATTTTATATAAAACCAAAAAACACATATTTGTGTGTATGTTAACCGGAACGGAAAGCACGAATGCGAGCCTAACTTCGTATGCCCGTACTAATGTGAGATTTTACCGTGTGAGGGAGAGTATCCTTGCCAGGTAAGTTAAAACATCAACAAAAAAATTCATTTTATGCGAAATTTTTGTTCCATTCAGGGCTTGGACAGTTAACCAATCACAGAATCGGAGTACTTCCCCCTGTCCGCAGTGTTTATTCCCACTTGGGTTGCGGCTTTCGTTATCTGCCATTGAAAAACTTCTCCAAATGCGAAACAGAGAGTTGCATCGACCAACGGAAAGCTCGTTTTCTTTTGACAGTGAATATCTGCTCTCTCCCGTAATTTCAGCGGAATATTTTCTTATTCTGTTGGAAAATTGCACAGCTACATTTTCGTATATTTCTTGGCTTTCTGAAGCACTAAAATGCTTCAAGATAATTTAAGCAAACTGCAATAGTGGAATAAAGAAACAGATGATGCAAAATAATGTCTTTCGATTTCGTACGTTTTACAGAAAAATGCGAATGTGTAAGTAACGAAAGAACTCAAACCTGAGTTGCTTAACATTGTCGTTAAGTATGAAGGTTAAACATACAAACTTATTACATATTTCGACGCTTCTATTTACTAAACAGACAAGATTTGTAGTGTTTCAAACCTCCGATTCTGTGATTGGTTAACTGCCCAAGCCCTGAACGCAACAGAGATTTTGCATACAATGAATTTCTTCGTTGGTGTTCCAACTTACCTGGCAAGAATACGTTTTCTCACACGGCACAATCTCTCAATTGTACGGACATACGAATTTAGGCTCGCATTCGTGCTTTTAGTTCCGGCTAAAATACACATAAATATGTGTTTTTGGTTTTACATAAAGCTCTTCTGAAACCAAGCACTTAGTTTAAATTTTCCCGTTAAAAAACTGCAGAACAAAGCTTTTCTTTGCATAATTGTTTCTTTTTTTTTTCAGAGAGCAAATTTTAGCACGTAATTAGGGCATGCAGTGCATGATAATCTCAAAATATTAGTTACGTATAACCGAATCGAAAAAGCGATAAAAACTGCAGTAAAGTGTCGGAACTAGCGCAGAATTCCGTATAAAAAGGGAAAAACGTATAACCGAGGTTTCACTGTTCTTAAAAGGAAAGGGGAGAAATCTTTTGCCGTGGATATGAAATAAAGCGTGTAGGTAATATATGTACGTTCTTTCTGAATTTATAATACTTCTTTAAAAACTTGCTTTCCCCCGACCCCACGCCCAACTTCCATTTCATTGAGGGTTTTAGAAATTTCAAAGTGTATAAAATTATAAAACACAAATGGAAATTAACTCTCAGTTATTTTTGTTGAATGAACTAATATCATTGAGTAAACTCATCGGAAAATTTGTTTTCAAATAATTTTTCTGGATAAGCCAAATATAAGGAAAAACTATCCGTGAAAGGAATACCTACTTTTTATTTTCAGGAAGAGCTGTGTGCAAGAAAAAATAATTAAAGGAAAAGGGGAAAAAAAAAAAAGAACTGTGGAGGAGGCCTCAAAGTAGTTGAAGAACAGAGCGCCACTGATAAGATGTCTTCCTTAGGCTCATCAAAGTCAACAAATAGACTGAGGACCATAACGCGACACCACAAACACACACTACGTGATTCATTGAGAGATGGCGCCAACGAGCTGTTACTCCAAAGGACGAGGTTCATTCATGCCCTTCGTGTCATAATTGCAACATATGAACGAAAACTATTTAAGACAAGAGTTGCGTTATCAACCACTCAGATGCCGAGATAAATCAGGCCAGCTCCCTCGGTTTCTAGCGATATAAGCGATAAATCCCTCTGGTTTTTTTAAACCCTTTTTGTCCGGCATTGTGAAATAACGTTAGAAAACATCCCCTCGCCCCCCCCCCATCTTTTTTCCTATTTTTGTATTCTTCGTATGTGGTAACATTTTTCCAGCAAAAGAAAAAAATTGAAAACACTTCCAAATGTCAAGCAATTCTTCACAAAACTCTCTGAGGAGAAGCACATTAACCTGGACATAATTACTGTGCTTTAATTTACACATACAGGAACTGGTCAAAAATATCAGAAGCTAAAACATTTGCAGCTCCTCCTGTGGCCGTTGGAAGTTACTGAAATTCTGCAATCTTTTTAAGTGTATGGAATAAAAGAGTTATTTAAGTAATGTGGTGCATACAGTTGACCATTAGCTGCAGTTTTTGTTTGAAGATCAGGGGGGATAAACAACGGACATCAACATTTCTGGACTGAAAAATAGCTTAACTGTAATGCTATAAATTGTTTGAATGAAGCGATATTAGAGGTGGCAAAGCCATTCGTAAAGCCGCATGCTGTGAGTCGTTTTTCAGGATGTGACAGTCACTTATGCGATTCGTCTGCGTCTGGTTTCTTGATTATAACCAGAAGCGGGGTGCGTGAGATTCCTCCTAAAGCAGGATTTTCCTTTTTAAATGGCCAATACCTAAATAATTAGTGCATTTATTTATTTTTTAATTATAGCAGTAAATCCGCAGGTTTTCATAAAAGTTTTCATAACTGAAATTAACAGTAAATTTGGAGATAAAATGTTTTGTTCTAGTTTCAGCAGAAAGAAACTAGAGGTTCAGAAACAGAGAAACATGAGAGCGGAAGGGAAAAAAGATTTTGACTGATCATGAAAAGCAACGGGTGAGCTTTGTTCTGCTTTTTTTTTTTTTTTTTTTTTATTGTCTGGCATCATTAGTAATTGGGAGTAGGGAAAATCACCGTGCGGGGTAGACTTTGAAGTGCGTGTGTGAGATAGTGTGGCTGACAGAGCGAAGTACGTACTTCGGTTGGGAAAAAACAAAAACCAATACTGTAAATTTCCAAGCTGGGAAATTTTCTATTAAATATCCCATCTGAATAGAAGAGATCAGACTTTATTCTGAAAGATTTTATGCATGCGTAAGATTTAAAAAGCATCAAGTTGGTTTCCCCTAAAAGCGGGCAATTGAACGCCATGAAAATAGTTCGCAGTTTGTGATTTTAAAAATTTAGAACAATTTTTTTTAATGGAAAATTTAAAAAAGCCTGGCAATGCCAGGAAGGAGTGGTCCTGTATGTTTATAGTGCGTGTATGTGCGCGCGCGCGCCGTCCCCAAAGTCTCTTTCTTTTTTTAAACCAGAGCAACCGTTTCTCCTCCTAAAATGAGCTTCTAGATCCACTACTGATTATGATCTCATAGTTTGAACGATATATGAAAGCCCCTAATAATATTACATAATGTACATAAGTTACAATGGTGGCCAAAAGTGCGAACACGTTTTGAAAATTTCATGTTTTGCAACTGTGCAGGCTCATAGGAAATGTTATGTTTCACTAAATGCAAATGTTTATATATCAATTGAAAGAGAATTCGATGCTGAATTTAATACAAAAACAGAATTCAAATATCTTCCATACAAAAAAAGTTATGCTGCGAATACTTCAGTCATGATAAATCTACACTACAATCCAATAAAATGATATCAGATACTTACGATTGCAATGTACTATCACTATTTAGTAGGGTAGCCGTTATTGTTTAAACCAGCAGCACAGCGAAGTCTCATTGAGCCAACAAGTGTTTGAAGCTTTGCCTTCGCTATTACGTGGTACCAGGAAACAATTATAGCCTCAATTAATTGCCCTTTATTTAATTGATGCCTCATTTTTACCAGGCCTTTCAAACAGTGCCACAAATTTTCTGTTGGTTCAGATCAGGGCTGTTTCCTGGCCAGGTGAACAATGGAATGCCCTTCGCTGTGAACCACTGTTTGCATATTTGTGCTGTGTGGCAGAGAGCTGAATCCTGCTGAAAAATAAATGGTGCATTGTTGGGAAAGAGATACCTGAAGGAAGATAGCAGTTTTGGTTCCAGGATGGTGTCAGTGTATTTCTTGCGTTCAGCGTGCCGTCGATTACATGAAGGCGGCCAACACCATCTGCTGCTATACATGCCCAAATCTTAACTCTTGTTGGATGCCTCCATGAAGTCAGGGTGTAGCTCTTCTCCCTCTCGACGTCTCACAAATTTTCGTCCATCACTGCCAAATAAGGATATCTTGCTTTCGCCACTTCAAATAACTTGCTTCCACTGTTCTTCTGTCCATTCAATGTGCTCTTTTGCCCACTGTAGTTGTTTCTTGCGCTGCTGTAGATTCAGATATGACTTTTTTCTCGGAATCCTACCACTTAGTCCCATATCTGATAGTCTTCTCCTTTTCGTTCGTGAACTGGCAGAAACACCAGTTGCACCCAGTTCGCCTGGCCTCAGACTAAATTCTTCTGTCGTTGAGACACAGCGTTTTTATTCTTCTGTCATCAACAGATTTTGTGCACTTTTTTCGTCCTTTTCCTGCTTTGGGTTTCAGTGACTTTGTTTCCTAATAATGTAAACACAACTTTCGTACTCCAGATGTCATCACTATCCCACCTACTTGCCTTGCAGTTTCGACATAAGAAAGATCCGATTCACGTAATATAAGAATCCTGCTTCTTTTCGTGGATGTCAAGTGAACTGTTTTCTTTGGTGTCATTGCTCTATTTATTATATACACTTTAAATTTGAAGAAGTACGAAAAGTATGCACACAATCTCCAATTGTGCTTCACTTACACCGATAACCGTCTTTCTTCTACAGAACAAACAACAAAACTGACTTTTCCCAACTTGACACATGATGTATCGCAGCTATTGCCATTTGATTTGTCCCCAGAACAAGGACTGTGAATGGCCAGTAGGGTTTGCACTCACGTTCCGCTTCTTAACTAAATCACAGCTGTGTTTGATTTTTAGACTAAAATAAGCATACCTTATTTTGTACTCCAGATAGCTAAATTCTGTATTGAATTCAGCATTCAATTATCTTTCGATCGATATATAAACATTTGCATTTAGTTAAACATAACATTTCCTATAAACCTGCAAAGTTGGAAAACATGAAATTTTCAAAAAGTGTCCACAATTTTGGCCACCACTGTAAATTAAAGAAGCCACACATGTGTGTTACTTGTGCGGGAAAACTGTATATCTGAGCAGAATTGAATTAAGTTCGCCGAAAAAGAGGAGAAGAAAATGTCCCCATGGCCTTCCGAAAAGCAGTAATCGTCTCTATGCCTGAACCAGGTGTTGAGGCAAGGAGGACTGGTGTAAATTTGGTGCTCAAAAGCTACTGTCATTCGAATCTTTCACGAGAGGAAAATCTAATTAATTATGAACAGATACACGCACAACTGCGACCGGAAATGCAACGTGAATCATGTAAGTGCAATCGTCGATTAACGACTATCCAATTAACTAACTGATGTAATCCTGAATCATCATAAGGCATCAGAGCTGTTTCATGCAAATTACGAATATGAAATTGTCACGCAAACCTCTGATTCGGGACAAAAAAAATGGTGCCAGGAATATGGGGGATGGATGCTGCAGCAAGTAAGGAAGGTCATGCAGTCTGATGAGTCCTGATTTTTGTCTTCCTGTACCGCAGAATATATAGTAGGAAACCACATGTAGCAGCTGATTCATCCTATTGCATACCGACAGTAATTTTCCGGAAGAGAACTTAATGGTTTGCGGCACGTTTGTTCCAGCGCACCTTGTTCCTGTGATACCACTGGAGAGCCCGAACCGTATTGCAACATGTCTGGGGATCAAGAACACCCGGCGATGCTGCAAATATACCCCGTTGAAAACAGCTCAGGTCGATAATGGAGCCACCTAATGCACTAAATTCATGTAACAGTAGTTTCAGGATCATGAAGAATTGGAGATTCTACCGTTACAAACCCAATCCCTGGATCACAATCCTATTCAATTTTTGGATGAAGTGTACGCAGGACTATTGTCCGTCAGCACAGTCCTGTGTACACTTCATCCAAAAATTGAAGATTAATCTTTTTGCCTGAATGGTTCAATACTTCCTCTCGACGCGTTGAAAGATGTCACGAATTCTGTCACGTTGCGTCAGTACCGACATTGGGCCCACATGCAGCCAACCTGTAATTTGCTCATGATGCCTTCAGTACCCATGTACAGAGTTGGAAACGGGTCAAAAATTTCGGACACGGACCCGACCCGATCCGGACCCGTAACTGACCTGGACAAATCTGCTTTGAACTATAAATTCGAAACTCAGTTTATATATATCATCAAACATCATTGTCAACCATTATCAATCAACTGCTGGACGAAGGTCTCCCCACGTTTCCTCCACAACGGTCTGTCTTGTGCCAGTCTCCTCCATGTCACTCCCGCATACTTTCGAATTTAAACCACCCATCTTCCATGTGATCTTCTTCTGGGTCTTTTCCCGACGCTCGGAATCCAATCTAAAATTTCGTCTGTCCATCGATGGTCTGTCCTTCTGGCAGTATGTCCAGCCCATTGCCATTTCACGGATTTAACTCTGATCATGATGTCTTCCACTCTTGTCATATTTTGGATCCACGAGTTCCTCTTCTTATCTCTCCTGGTTACCCCAAGCATGCACCTCTCCATGCTGCTTTGAGTTGTCTGCAGCCTTTGTATATCTCTTTTAGTTAAGGTCCATGTCTCTGCACCATAGGTAAGCACTGGAAGGATGCATTGATCAAACACTCTTCTTTTAAGACATAATGGCATATTGCTCTTGAAAATTATGCTGTTTCTTCCAAAAGCTCTCCAGGCAAGTTTTGTACGCCGATTTATTTCTTCATCAATGTGACCCTCACTTGATATCTGCTGTCCAAGATAAACGTACGTGTCTGTTATCTCCAGCTTTTCTCCATCAATCGATAAATCTTCATTTCTTGTAAAAGCATTGAACATCACTTTTGTCTTCTGAAAGTTCATTTTTAATCCCACTTCTTTACTCTTGTCAGCAAGTTCCTGGATCATACTCAGCAGCTCTGATGGGGCAGTTGCAAAAATGACTATGTCATCAGCAAAACGAAGGTGGGTTAGATAATCTCCATTAATCTTTATCCCTTTGTTTTCCCAGTTCAGTGATTGAAAGACATTTTCCAATGTGGCATTAAAGAGCTTCGGAGATATGGTGTCACCTTGTCTCACTCCTTTTCCAATTTTTATGTGTATTGTATTTTCAAACAGCCGAATCTTTGCACTTGCATTTTCATAGATGTTATTAATAATATTAATGTACGCATCTTCAATACCGCAGTATTTCAGAGCCATTGTAACTGCTGATGGTTTCACTGAATCAAAGGCTTTTTCATGATCGATTAAAGCCATGCACAATGGAAGTTCATATTCCCTCGCTCTTTCAATTAGTTCTCTCAGTACGTGGATATGATCTATTGTGCTGTAGCCACTCCGGAATCCAGCTTGTTCTCTCGGTTCAGCCATGTCCAGTGTTACCTTCAAGCGGTGTGAAAGAACATTAGTGAAGATTTTATTAACTACTGATAGGAGGCTGATAAGGCTGTAGTTCCTGAGATCCTCAATGTCACCTTTTTTATGCAGCAAGATCATTGTAGCATTGTTCCAATCCTCAGGAATCTTCCCTTCATTAAGGCATCGAGTGAAAATTTGGGCGAGTACTGTTTCGATTTCTCCACTTGCTTCTTGTATGATGTCTACAGTAATTCCATCTTTTCCTGGAGCTTTCCCCCGCTTCATGTTCTTGATTGCATGTGCAACTTCTGCTGGGAGGACTGGAAGAACTCTGGTACCTTTCATGATATCTGGAGTACATGTATCATCCCTTTCATGATATCTGGAGTACATGTATCATCCCTTTCATATAATTTGGAGTAGAAATCTTTCACTCTTGTCAAAATTTCGCCTCTGTTTCTTGTTACAGAACCATCTTCTTTTCTCAGTGCCATAATCTGTTTTCTTCCCTTACTGAGATGTCTCTTTGCTATCTTTAGGCTTTGGTTGTTTTCAATTGCTTCCCTCACTAGCTCACAGTTGAATTTCCTTACGTCTTCAGTGATACTTTTTCGTACCTTCTTGCATAGCTCTATATATTCCACTCTGGAAGTCACATCTTCTTTAGTTGTCCTCATCTCTCTTCTTTTTTGCATCAACATTTTGGTTTTTCCAGATAATTTGTTCACATGCAACTTGTTCTTAGACCCAGCTAATTTTGTTGCTGTTTCCATAAGAGCTTTGGTTACTTTTCTGTTAACTTCAGAAATATCCACTTCTTCCAATGTTAGGCCTTCTAAAGCAGAAAATCTGTTCTTCAGTTCCAACTTGAAGGTATTATGGTGTTTTTTAAGGTTGGTTATGTCAATACATTTTGTTTGTCTTATGAGCTTGCCACGTTCGAGTTTAGTGTTGAGGTGCATCTTACATCTCACCAATCTATGGTCACTACCTGTGTTGAACTTGTTTAGCACACTGCAGTCTTCTATGACGAATTTTTGTTACACATAATAAAATCAATTTCACTTGTCTTCCCATTTGGATGTCTCCATGTCCATTTCCTGTGTGGCTTTTTCTTGAAAAAGGAGTTCAAGATGAAAAACCCTTCTGCCTCTGCAAACTCTACGAGAGTATTTCCACGCTGGTTTCTGTTGCTGTGACCGAATTTACCTACTGAAGTTTCATTCTGTTGCCGTTGCCCTATTTTTGCATTGAAATCTCCCATAATTATCTTCAAGTACTGCTTACCTTTATTATTTAGATGACGAATTTCCTCATAAAATTCTTCAATTTCTTCTTCAGGATGACTTGTGGTGGGTGCATAAGTTTGAATAATCTGAGCCTGGTATCTTCTCGAGAGTTGGATAACGAGTCGTGCAGCTCTGTCAGAAGAACTTTTAACTTCTACAACTTTATCCTTCAGTTTCTTGTTTATTATAAATCCAACACCACTAGTTCTGCCAGTATCTATCCCACGATAGTAGAAGAGATGTCCACTTTTCAGTTTAATGAGATCTTCTCCTTTTCTCCTTACCTCACTTAGCCCGACGATGTCCCACTTGATCCTTTGTAGTTCCTCTTCCAATTCAAGAAGCCTTGAATCAGAAGATAGGGAGCGTCCATTATACGTAGCCAAGGTCAGCATCAGATGGCAGCCTAGTACGGTCCTCCCGGGATTCTTAGCACCCTCTGCCTTCATGTCGCACTGGCCGCTACCTTGGCCAGGTACATTCCAGCTGCCGAAGACTGAGGGCCAAGATTTAAGTTGTGGAGTAATTTTGGAGGGGTTTGGCCATAACTCACCACGCTGGCCAAGCGGGTTGGTGAGTGTGGGATAGCATTTCCTCTAATCCCGATAGTATAGTTATACCGCTATTGGCGGTCGTCAGAGCCCCTATATATATATATGCAGAGACAAAAACAAAAGATACCACCCAAGAATTTAAAACGAAATTTGCAAGATAACCTGAAGATCAAGACGCGCAACGCAGCAGTCACGAAAATTCAGAATTCACATACTATTAAGAAGAGACAGAAGCAAAAACAATTTTTTAACCAATATTCCCAAAACAACATAGTCAAACTCATATACTGACAGGTATGAGTAAAAAGAGGATAAAATAATAGCAAACTATATATATATATAAAAAAGCATAAATAGTTTTTTCCTTTAGTATATGCCCACAACATCCCGCCACCGCGCATAGCCGCTGGAGCAAGAGTGAAGTAACATACACTATAAATATCACCCACAACACTCCTCCCCCCCCCCCCACACACACAAGCACACAATAACAGGTAGACCCAACATCACATCAGAACCCACACATGCAATTGTTCGCCGAAAAAATACTAGTGAAAAGAACAAGAAAACAAATAAAAAACAAAAATACAAATAAAAAACGAAAAAAATAAAAAACAAAAAAAAACAAATAAAATACAAAAATAAAGAAATACAAGAAATGCTCCCGACCCCTGAACCACTTTTCAGGGGAAAACGCCCGGGAGCCAGGAACCAATGTGTTCGGGTTTCATAAGATGGCAACTATTTTTAAAAAAATACCAGGTAACAACCAAATTTCAACATAAGAAATTTGTTTAAATAATATTATTTTAGAGAGCCATCTGTTTTCCCTACCCGAACATTTTATACCAACATTTAATACAATTGAAATAGCAATATGTATAAAACCTTTTAACTCAACTGAAAACAAGATAACCAATACTTTACCCTATTATCTGTAACCTCTTGAATTATAAATTCAAATGAAGATAAACTAAAACTCTAAGTTAAACTAAAACAAACTTTCAGCACCGTGAAGACAAGCGTAATATATGAGTTAATGTTAACACTTTGTAGGTATCTTGGCTATTTTTACTCACATAAGTAATTATGTGGATTTGCTCAACAGAGGTGTGTTCGTAATATATCGACAGCTCCACAGGTCACGCCATCTACCCAATGTATGTACAAAATGTATATTGCTTTTAGAGCAAATTATCCCTAATGTATAGAAAGTAGAGCCCTGTATTAAATTTCTCCGGGGCGACTCGAAGGAAAAAGAGTATTTTTTGGTGGCCCGAAGAAAATTGTTAATTAAGAAAGTTTTTTTCAATAATGTTACAAATTCTAATATTGTATAATGTTATTTTATTGGTAATATTTATTAATCTCTTGTATTGCGTATAACAAAAACTTTGAGGATAACCATTCTTTTTTAGTGTTATAAAAATAATTTTTAACCGTTTAATAATACCAATTTTGTTGTTGCATAATTCACTAGTATTTTTTCCGGGGAACAATTGCATGTGTGGGTTCTGATGTGATGTTGGGTCTACCTGTTATTGTGTGCTTGTGTGTGGGGGGAGGGGTGTTGTGGGGGATATTTATAGTATATATATATATATATATATATATATATATATATATATATATATATATATATATATATATATATATATAAATAAATGTAATATATATGTTCATCCCGATAACTACTTGATATTTAATTACTGAAATCCTTTTTTAATAATAAAATTTGGTTACTTGCTCATTTTAGTGCCGTTTTAGTGTCACTATTTTGTGTAATCCAGAAGTAATGGCCGACTATGACCGTGACCATGGAGTATATTACAAATGGGAATCATTATTTACGATTACACAAATGTATTTTGTCCGCAAAAAATCAATATTAAAAACTAAAATAAAATGCCAAAGCTATCTTTAAGAATATCAAAATTTTAATTGTAAGATCAGACAAAATTGTTGACTTGATTATCATACTACATCATAAACAAGGTCTTAATTAGTGATGTTTACAATGAAGCAAGAACAATATGCGTGGATTGTGTACTAGTTTATATCATCATCATCATCATCATCATCATTGTCAACCATTATCAATCCACTGCTGGACGAAGGTCTCCCCAAGTTTCCTCCACAACGGTCTGTCTTGTGCCAGTCTCCTCCATGTCACCCCTGCATGCTTTCGAATTTCATCCACCCATCTCCCATGTAGTCTTCTTCTGGGTCTTTTCCTGTCCCTTGGAATCCAATCTAAAATTTCGGCTGTCCATCGATGATCTGTCCTTCTGGCAGTATGTCCAGCCCATTGCCATTTCAGGGATTTAACTCTGATCATGATGTCTTCCACTCTTGTCATTTTTCGGATCCACGAGTTCCTCTTCTTATCTCTCCTGGTTACACCAAGTATGCACCTCTCCATGCTTATTTGAGTTGTCTGCAGCCTTTGTATGTCTCTTTTAGTTAAGGTCCACGTCTCTGCACCATACGTAAGCACTGGAAGGATGCATTGATCAAACACTTTTCTTTTAAGACATAATGGCATATTGCTCTTGAAAATTATGCTGTTTCTTCCAAAAGCTCTCCAGGCAAGTTTTGTACGCCGATTAATTTCTTCATCAATGAGACCCTCACTTGATATCTGCTGTCCAAGATAAACGTACGTGTCTGTTATCTCCAGCTTTTCCCCATCAATCGATAAATCTTCATTTCTTGTAAAAGCATTGAACATCACTTTTGTCTTCTGAAAGTTCATTTTTAATTCCACTTCTTTACTCTTGTCAGCAAGTTCCTGGATCATACTCTGCAGCTCTGATGGGCTAGTTGCAAAAATGACTACGTCTTCAGCAAAACGAAGGTGGGTTAGATAATCTCCATTAATCTTTATCCCCTTGTTTTCCCAGCTCAGCGACTGAAAAACACCCTCCAATGTGGCATTAAAGAGCTTCGGAGATATGGTGTCACCTTGTCTCACTCCCTTTCCAATTTTTACGTGTGTTGTATTTTCAAACAGCCTAATCTTTGCACTTGCATTTTCATAGATGTTATTAATAATATTAATGTATGCATCTTCAATACCGCAGGTTTTCAGAGCCATTGTAACTGCTGATGGTTTCACCGAATCAAAGGCTTTTTCATAATCGATAAAAGCCATGCACAATGGAAGTTCATATTCCCTCGTTCTTTCAATTAGTTCTCTCAGCACGTGGATATGATCTATTGTGCTGTAGCCACTCCGGAATCCAGCTTGTTCTCTCGGTTGAGCCATGTCCAGTGTTTTCTTCAAGCGGTGTGAAAGAACTTTAGTGAAGATTTTATAAACTACTGATAGGAGGCTGATAGGTCTGTAGTTTCCGAGATCCTCAATGTCACCTTTCTTATGTAGCAGGATCATTGTAGCGGTGTTCCAATCCTCAGGAATCTTTCCTTCATTAAGGCATCGAGTGAAAATTTGGGCGAGTACTGTTTCGATTTCTCCATTTGCTTCTTGTATGATGTCTACAGTAATTCCATCTTCTCCTGGAGCTTTTCCCCGCTTCATGTTCTTGATTGCATGTGCAACTTCTGCTGGAAGGACTGGAGGAACTCTGGTACTGGTATCTTTCATGATGTCTATAGTGCATGTATCATCCCTTTCATATAATTTGGAGTAGAAATCTTTCACTCTTGTCAAAATTTCGCCTCTATTTCTTGTTACAGAACCATCTTCTTTTCTCAGTGCCATAATTTGTTTTCTTCCCTTACTGAGATGTCCCTTTGCTATCTTTAGGCTTTGGTTGTTTTCAATTGCTTTCCTCACTAGTTCACAGTTGAATTTTCTTACGTCTTCAGTGATACTTTTTCTTACTGTCTTGCATAGCTCTATATATTCCACTTTGGAAGTCACATCTTCTTTAGTTGTCCTCATCTCTCTTCTTTTTTGCATCAACATTTTCGTTTTTCCTGATAATTTATTTACATGCAACTTGTTCTTAGACTCAGCTAATTTTGTTGCTGTTTCCATAAGAGCTTTGGTTACTTTTCTGTTAACTTCAGAGATGTCCACTTCTTCTGATGTTAGGCCTTCTAAAGCAGAGAACCTGTTCTTCAGTTCCAACGTTAAGGTATTATGGTGTTTTTTAAGGTTGGTTATGTCTATTGACTAGATTATATATATATATATATATATATACACTGGCGGAAAGTGAAAAAATAACACCAAGAAGGAATTGGCGGACGATCATGAAATTTACCTATGTTAATGGGGTCGAGTTTACGTAGGTGTGATGTTAATTTCGGGACCAACCGGTGAGCGCTTACGCCACAGCACGGCATAATATGCAAATTATCGTCGGTGGTATTTAAGGAGTACGGCGAAGTGAATGTAATCAGTCGTCGCCGTACGGACACGTGCGAAGACCCTGAAGAAGCTGCAATACCTGGACATGGAAGACGTGTACGATTTCAGCAGTTATCGGACTTTAAGCGAGGTCGTCTAGTCTGACTCCGCGAGGCCGGGTGGTCGTATCGTCTTATTGCGGAGCGAACTGGACGGGAAGTATCGGTGGTTGTACGATGGTGGCGTAGATGGTCCGAGGAACATTCCCACACGAGAAGACGTGGAACCGGGAGTCACAGACGGACTGATGAGCGGACCGATCGACGCATAAGAAGAGCGGCGTTGTCAAGCAGAACATCCACTGCGACGCAAATCCGAGCTGCTGTTGCACCTGTGGTGACTGTGCGAACAATCCGCAACCGTCTACTGGATGCAGGACTACGTGCACGTGTGCCTCTGGCATGTGTACCTCTGACTCCAGCCCACCGTCAAGAACAGCTGCAGTGGTGTCGCCAACGTCTGCACTGGAGAACGCAATGGCGATCTGTCGTGTTCAGCGATGAAAGCAGATTCTGCTTGGGAGCCTCCGACGGCCGTATGCGTGTTCGCAGACTCACAGGGGAGCGTCTCCACCCTTCTTGCATCCGCCAGCGACACACAGGGCCTACACCTGGTCTCCTGGTGTGGGGAGCGATCAGCTATCACTCCCGTACACAACTAGTGTTTGTACCGGGTACGTTAAACAGCACCTCCTACATCAACAACACCATTCAGCCCGTTGTTGTGCCATTTGTAAGGTCGGTCCATCGTGGTGTTTTCCAGCAGGATAACGCACGCCCACACACGGCACGTGCAACGCAACATGCACTTCAGGGTGTGAGACAACTTCCATGGCCTGCACGTTCACCGGATTTGTCCCCCATTGAGCACGTGTGGGATTTTATGGGACAACGACTTATCCAGTCTCCACGGCCAGCCACAACCATCCCCGATTTGCGCGTCCAGGTTGAGGATGCTTGGAACTCAATACTCCAAACTTACATCCAACATCTGTACGACAGACTCCATGCCAGAATTGCACAGCGTGACGCAGTTCATGGCGGTTCAACCTCGTACTAACCATGTTACATGGAAATGTTATTTTTCAGTTTCGCAGCAAATACAGCTGTATTTTGCCATAATGTTTTGATCACGTTATCCTCTGTATTCCGTTATTATGCTGTATAAATTTCGTTGGTATCAGACGGCTCCTTCTTGATGTTCTTTTTTCACTTTCCGCCAGTGTATATAGGATTATATTTGTTTAACCATTTACATACTTACATATGATAGTAAGAAATTTGATATCACGTGATTACTATGGAGTTGGTAGAAACTAAATTGTCCTAGAAAAATATCACCAGTAGCAGAATAACATAAAAGGGGTAGGGAGCTGAGCTGAGTGCAAAATTTGAAAATATAGAGCTCCTTGCATTGTACACAATTTTTTGGGGTCTGTTTTGATCTAAAATTAAATTTCCCAGGAAAGTTTTTCTGTTTTGATCTAAAATTAAAATTTATAAAGTGAAGAACACGTGTACGGTATATTCTAAATGCCCCCCTCCCCCGAAAAAAATCCTGCTTACTTAATTATCCCTTTCTTTTATGCCTTCAGCAATCAGGACTTGAGCCTCCAAAGTTTGAGGTTTTAGTATGCCGCGGTCCTTTCTTGCAACCCGGCCAGCACACGAAAAGTGGCGCTCTGACTCTGCCGATGATGCTTGTATTACCAAAATTCTTTTCGCAGCGGTACTTATACATATAATTCTTTTCGCAGCGGTACTTATATATATATAATTCTTTTCGCAGCGGTACTTATATATATATAATTCTTTTCGCAGCGGTATAGGATACGTCAATCTCTGCTAACCCCACCACTTAAGAGGATTGAATAACGACAATTTACGGGTATCCTTGCATTTTCGACATTTGCACTGGGGAGTCACGAATGGTCCTACGGTAGCGTTTCAGTTCCACATTAAGATCTTCAGTTCTGAAGATTGTTTGATTCACAGTTTGTGTAATTAGTTCAACATCACTATGTCGGAAAGAAGCAAATGGGTCATTCTCTAATTTGCGTTCTCCATGTATACTCTCATGAGTTGATGGTTCTGCTGTATTTAGATTATATTGCTCTCCTCTTCAATGTGAAACAATTCCTCTGGAGTATTCATGCTAGCAATTACACTTACGGCTTAATCACGAATACAGTGAAGTGCTTGATCCATCATAGCTTTTCGTTCAGTTATCTTTGACGTAGGCACAAACGAGAATGCGTTCAAGCTTGGGTCAGCCGCCCCGGTGGCGCAGTGGTCTAAGGCGTTGGCCTCTGATCATTCGTCCGTAAGGGGTCCGGGTTCGAATCCCGGTCAGGCATGGATGTTGTGTTTGTCTTACGGCACTGGCTCTCTCCCCTTCCCCTGGAACCAGTGACCCTAAATTAGGGACGGGCGACTGCTTATAGCCCATTGAGTTGCTCACGGTGGTCGTTAAACCTCCAATAAAAAAAAAAAAAAAAAAAAAAAAAAAAAAAGCTTGGGTCAAGTAATGTTGCACAAAAATGAATAGGAGTAATCCAACTCCACATTTTCTCATCAAGTTGATTTACAAATACTCTTCTCATTCTCCGCACTTCCACCAAACCACTGTCTTTCTTAGTATCCCATTGATTTCTCAGCACATAAAAGGCTGGCAAAACATTTTGTAAGGTTGGCATATAAGAAAATTCTAGCATATCGAGCACGTTGCTCATTGGAGCTAAGAATTCAACTGTTCCCTTAAAAAGATTTAGGTTTACGCCGTCCGGAAGATACTCTTTTTCTCTGTCGCGTAGCACGAGTCTCAATTTACTATCCGTCTTATGATTTTCGAGTATCGAAATGAACATTCTCTGAAGAGATCACCATGGCCAAACCTTCCCACCGTGTTTCAACGAGATATTCAACTCCGATTGAACGCTGGTACTTTTCTTTACCAAGTCACTAATTTTTTTTTTTTTTTTTTTTGATTTTTGATTGGAGGTTTAACTACCACCGTGAGCAACTCCATGGGCTTATAAGTAGTCGCCCGTCCCTAATTTAGGGGCACTGGTTTCAGGGAAGGGAGAGAGCCAGTGCCGTAAGACAAATACAACATCCATACCTCACCGGGATTCGAAGCCGGACCCCTTTCGGACGAATGATCAGAGGCCATCGCTTAGACCACTGCGCCACCGGGGCGGCGTCACTAAATTATGAGCATATTGGTCAAACTCGTTAATGCTCTCCATTTCCTGGCATTTCTTCCACGCTTTATAGAAACTGCCGTGTTTAGCCTGTGACAGACACAATCAATGTGAACATTTGCCGCCCCGGTGGCGCAGTGGTCTAAGCGATGGCCTCTGATCATTCGTACGAACGGGGTCCGGGTTCGAATCCCGGTGAGGCATGGATTTCGTGTCTGTCTTACGGCACTGGCTCTCTCCCTTCCCTGGAACCAGTGACCCTAAATTAGGGACGGGCGACTGCTTATAGCCCATTGAGCTGCTCACGGTGGTCGTTAAACCTCCAATAATAAAACACAAACAAAAAAAACAATGTGAACATTTTGTTCTGTTGCTGCTACAATATTTGACCCTTTATCTGTAGTGACAGGTGTGTTGGTCTCGTCACATCCTACTTCCCTCAAAGTGGCATTTATCACGTTTGCAATATTCTGAGCGGTCTTTTTCTCGGGGAAATGAGCACAAGAATACATAGCATGGTTGAGACTCCAACATGTTATATCAGCACCTTGTTCTCCAATCCAGAAGAATGTAATATCAAAATAACTCCTATGTACAATGTTATCAGTTCATAAGTCAGTCGTGAAAGATACAGCTTGTTCTTCTATGGCTGGTTGTAAGGAATATTTAATATTATTTTCACGCCTTCAACCATCTTCATACATTCAGAACTTACTGCCCACTAATACACTGTTCACATCTATATTTCCATGCGTTGCTCCCAGTTTCACTAATTCTTGAGCAAAACCACGAAAGTATATATTATCTACTACATTAAAAGCTAAGTGAGCCCCTGCCGCTAGTTCACTTTCACATTTCCTTATTTGATCTAAATTAGCATCTCGTTCTTTAACTGATGATTGTTTGAACGGCAAAGTAGGTTGTTCACTCTTTCCACGCTTTGATAGAGATGCGCATACTTTCATATGGTCCATTAGATTTTTGGTTCTATAATCTTTTATAACACTTTCCACATTTTGAACAACAAGCAAGACCAAACAACACAGAATTATTCACCAGTTCCTTAATGAGACGAAACAATTTCCAGCATTCACTCTTTCCTTTGTGGTTCCCGTACCTTTCCCTGGAC
Organism: Macrothele yani; assembly: GCA_039090855.1. Classification (NCBI taxonomy): domain Eukaryota; kingdom Metazoa; phylum Arthropoda; class Arachnida; order Araneae; family Macrothelidae; genus Macrothele; species Macrothele yani. Next base: position 987,360 of record CM077022.1, on the reverse strand, counting down.
AATCGCACTGTAAAAGAACGCAAAGGAAGTATCTTTTTACGATATGGTGTCGGTGTGTCTGACGTGGGTCGGTGGAAATCTTCGTTGCTTTAAGAAAGGGACGACAATATTTTTGCATGGCAAATCATTATTCACTCCGTGGGCACCAGTATGGACTGCAGAATTCCACAACGCGCATTTTTCTTTGGAATATATTTTTCTATTTTTAAAAATAAAACGGGAATGAAAGTCGGGTCAGGAACACCTTGACCCGACCCGTTGGATCCGCAAGAAATTGTCGACCCGTTGACCCGTGACCCGTTTCCATCTCTGCCCATGTATAGACGTGTGTACGCTTGTATACACTGCTTGACGTAGAAAATACCTCACCAGGATGTATGTGTCGATTGGTTATGTAAATGACTGAAGTTGCAAACCAATCATGTGATAAGTGAGAGAGATAAAAGGGCAAAACCGCTCTGCGTAGCTAAGTTTGGTCATCCTAAGACTCAATATGATGCAATCGGAGTGATCTCATTTGCGAAGCACGTGTAAGGAGCGATAATGCCGGGGCAACGTCATCGGGAATCCAGTTATCTCTTTTACCAGAGGCTTCATCATAGGGAATCGAAATATTTCTTTTACCAAAGGTTTCATCATAGGGCTGCGTATAGCTAGTTGGTATCTGCATCGCATCGCGGCGGAAACGGATCGGGATGCAACAACTGTCGGCCGAATGTGGCGACAGTAATTGGAAGAAGATAACTTTCATCGCTGTATTGAGACTGGTACATGTAGGTGGACGTCCAAATCTCTCGATCACCGCATTCGACGGCAAACCGTATCAGCCACACAATTCACAGCATACAACATTCGTCGAGGTGTACAGGCAGCTATGGGCATTCCGCTATCGACACTGACTAAGTGGGAATCGCAGATTGGCTGAGGCAGGTTTGTGCTCTCTCTAGCCATCGTACCAGATATGCGGGGCGAATGTCGTATTCAGCAAAGAGTCTTGTTTCTGTCTCACCACCTACGATCGCTGATTGAGAGTCTGGAGACGACGCGGTCACAGGGCTGCCATCTGTGATTGTTCAACAGCTTAACTCAGCCTGTCATGGTTTGAGGCCAGGGTCGGACTGGGTCCTCCAAAAGGGCGCAGACCTTAGATTTTCAGAGGGCATAAAATATTTTGACGAACTCAAAATAGTTTACTTATTTAATTTTTCTTACAACTGTACACACGCGTGATGGGTCTGCACCCTCAAATTAATACTGAAAGGACTTCCAAAATAACATTTTTTTTATTTTTCCCTACGTGGCTCAAAGTATTGTTGAATAGAGTGAATTATTGAAAGTTTTTTTTTATATAAATACTGATTTACCGATAAAGAACAATTCATGTAATAACTGAATTTTATTTCACAAAATTGAAAAAAATCTAGCTCTTAAAAAAAATTTGCTCTTTAAGCAAATTATACAAGATATTATTCTGTACTTTTATTGGATTGGAAAGAAAGTGATGTCTACAAATGCAGGGCACCCGAAAAATGCTAATTACCCTACATACAAATACAAATAAGTCCAAAATGCAGTTGCCGTCGTTTGCCTCACGACCTGCTCCCATCGTCTGGGCAGCTTTTGGGTACCATTCCTGAAGAATTGTGGCAGCTTGGACGCAAAGAAGTGAGTAAGTGCGCGTTCGACATCGTCCCGGCTGATAAATCGCTGTCCATCCAGGAAATGCTGAAACGACCGGAAAAGGTGGTTACCGCTTGAGGCAATGTCCGGAGAATTGGCTGGGTGCAGCAGCAACTCCCAGCCCAGGTTCCTGATCTTGTAACAGGTCATTCGTGCTGTGTGATGTCTCGCTCCATCCTGCGGTAGAAGGACGCACTTGCGGTTCAGCAGTGCTGGTGGTCTCGACGTGTGAGATGCGTGCAGATTGTCGAGCTGACGGCCCTACATATTGCCGTCAGCTCGACAATCTGCACGAAGCAGTTCAAAAAACACGACACCCTGCATATTCCACCAAACAGACGGCAGGACCTTACGTGGGTGTAAGGCTGCTTTGTGGGTCAGCATGAGCTTCTTGGACCCAAGCACTGTTTCCGGGCGCTGACATTGTCATACAGGACCCATTTCTCGTCACCTGTCCCAATGCTGTCCAGGAATGGTATTACCACTCCCCCGGTAGTGCGGTGGTCGCAGAATACTTATTTCATCGTCTAACTGGATAAACAGTGAGGTTGCGTCCCCCTAAATTTAAGGAACCCAATCTCAGAGTTTGCGGACGTCGCGTTGTGTTTTATATAGGTTCGTTACGAGGTATTCGTAAGAACACCATATGCCGCAAATTATGAATTAAAAAAACATACACAGCCTAGAAAAGTTTGCTACACCAGGTTAAGTAATTAACGTGTTTATTATAAGAAAAGTATGTTGAATTAAGCAATTACAGCCTTCCGGTGGAGGCCAAATAAAAGTTACGTTAAATTAAAGGGATAAAATTAGCCATGTTGACTGGTCCATTGCTGCCCATGAGCTTAAATTTAGAATATATCCCTCAATCTACCTACGAGGAGGCATAGCGACCATGCATATGTATATATACATATATAGATAACATTGGAACTGGAACTGAGGAAGAAAACATCATTTTACCTTACGTCTGTTGGGCTAGTGCTCGTTGGGATCCCTCACGGGCAGGGTAGGTTTCTAAGGTGTCTCTATCTATCTAAAACTTTGCTGCCATGGCTGGAAACCGCGTACTATCACGCTGGACTTTCCTTTCCCTATCTAGACTCTGGATATCTATCTCTGCCCCTGACTACTTTAAAAGGTTGCATCCTATACTTCTATATCTGACTCTCTATATCTTTCTTCCTGTGCTTACGCTCTTTTTGTGTATATATCTGAGTTCCTTTAATTTCCCACGTGGTAGGAGCGTGCCCTCAGCCCTCTAGGAGTTTTCCGCCTGGGGTCTGGATTGGTCATCTGAGTTGACCAATTCTTGACCTTAGTGGTTATTGGTTGGTGGCCCCTGAGCCACTCAGTTACTTTTTAGCAACAGCTGGCGTATTGGGCAGGTGATGTTTCCGCACTTTAAATGGGACATATTTTCTTGGCCTGGTGAATAGCAAAAGATTACGGTGATTACCACTGACAAAGTTACGACTTTCTTGTGACACCGTAGTGTATTTTACGGCTTTTCCTGGTGCCTACTTCTAGAAGAGATGGTCGTAAAACGTAAACTTGCCTATTCATCTGACCGGGGTTCAGACTTTGCATGTACATTTCTGAGATACCGGGATGTTTTTTCCTACCAGCAACGCTAGCACTAGGGCCATTTCATAAATTTCGTGAATGCCGTGCTTCTTCTCACGAAAGTGAAAAGAAGATAAATTCCTTGGTCATTCCCACGGGTGTACGAGGAAACCGCCACAAACCGCCTTGACCACCTGGGCTTTATGCTCCAATGGAGAAAAGGTGGTATGAGGCAGGAAAGGGAGCAAACAAACAAATAATTTAGAATAAATAAAAAAAATTAATAGTAAATTACACCTGGTCTTTGTAATTAATTAAACCGCAAAACAATGTGGTCCGAAATACGAAGTAGTTCCGCGGCTACAACTGTTCAACTTGGACACGTGCAAGCAGTGAAACGCCTGCACTCATGAGATTTGCTTTCTGGTCAGCTGAGTTGATGGCGTACCTAAACTTTCCTCTTGTGCATCTTCCCAGGTTGACGCAGGTGCGGGATAATGCTCGTGTGGGTTGTCACTAAGCTGCTCGGCTAACTCTCGAGTGGTCGCACGTGGGTCGGTCTCCACTAAGGTCTTCAGCATGTCCATATCCACTGCTGTGGGTCTTCCGGCTTTGGGGCTGTCTGACAGGTCACATTGTTTCTCTTGAAACCGTTCGAACCAACGACAGCACTGACGATGTGATATGACATTGGAGTACATACTAGTAATGTTCCTTACAGCACTTGCTGGGATACTACTTCGACGAAACTCACAAAGCATGCAATGGCGGATGTGCTTCTTGTCCACTTCCTTGTTGGCTTGCGCTTATACTCTTCGCTTTCTGACGGCTAACTGCCACTGACTTAAGCCACCTACCTGTTGATGTCATGCCGGTGTGCTGCGCAGTCTTAATGACCAACGTGCGCTATGGCTGGGGCTTCAACTTTGGGTACCTATAGTCATCGGGCATTATTTTCTTTGTAACCCAATATACATTGAAGTGCCAAAAGTCATGGGATACATACCTAGTATCGTGTAGGACCTCCTCTAGCCCAGCGAAGTGCAACAACTCGATGTGGCATAGATTCCACAAGTGGCCGGAAGACTTCTGGAGAGTTGTTGGGCCATTCCGTTTGAACAGCCGCCCACAGTTCCCTGGTTTTCGTAGGTGCAGGATTTTGGGTGCGAATGGACCTTTCCACCACGTCCCTCTCGCGGAATCGCAGCTGTGTTGAGAAAAAGATAAATATAAGCGAGGGTTGTTACAGGGGAGAAATGTTTTTCTAAACAAGACCAAAAGAAATCCAGACAGGGATATGTTTATTTAAACTAGACGCTTTATTTGTAATGGATAGAGTTATTGCAGTCTGTTCTTTAGATTTTTGTTGCGTTCGTTTGCAAAGTATTCTGGAAACATGAATCTACTAACGTCAAGGGCTCATCCATAAAAGAAACAAACAAACAGAACTGAAGCAATAAGAATGCTATCGTGATAAATAATACCCGAGTTCTCTACAAATTGCAGACATGCGCGTGTTTGTTATTATGTAGCCGATAATAATGCATTAGTGATGTATTTATTACCTGTGGTATGGTCCACATTGGGGTGATCTGCAAAGCCAAGACATAGACACAAATTGACCTATTTGTTATTTGCAACTTCTGAAGTCGGCGAGATCAAAACATTGCCTGTTGTCGTTCATGGTGTTATCACCCAGAGTTCAACGGCCAGAGCTGTTATCTACAACTGACTAAGATTAAGAGCTTCAGACATCCCTTCTCACGATGTGCTGATAGCATCCGTAGATATTTGAAAGAAAGAGCGACTCACTGGGCTCTCAAATCACATTTTTTTTTTACCGACGGATATCAAGCGCTAATTAAGGAAACATATCTCGCATTCTTTTCAAATGAAAAAGAAAATAGTCGTTTAACTGTTCTTCTAAACAGTAGAAAAATTAGTTGCCGGAAATGGCAGGTATCTTGGATACCACGTAAACGGCCAGCGGGCATAATACGAATAACTCCAAGAGGCTGCAGGTTATATCAGTAAAAAAAAAAAAAGCTTTAATGTACACTTTGGGGTGCTGTAGTGTTTGAGGTTTCTCGTTAAATCGAATTTCCAGGTACGTAGGCAACGATAACCACGATATTTAGTGTTTGTTTAATTATTTGGGATCAAACGTGATCTAAGAGCAATGGATACAAGACGAAGGAAATATAAATATAATGTATGGTAACAGTCACATAATCAGCTTGTGTTATTGGAGTGCTATGCCTCAAATTTGGTTACTTTCATGATAGCATTCGCCGCCCCGGTGGCGCAGTGGTCTAAGGCGCTGGCCTCTGACTATTCGTTCGTAAGGGGTCCGGGTTCGAATCCCGTCAGGCATGGATGTTGTGTTTGTCTTACGGCACTGGCTCTCTCCCTTCCCTGGAACCAGTGACCCTAAATTAGGGACGGGCGACTGCTTATAGCCCATTGAGTTGCTCACGGTGGTCGTTAAACCTCCAATCAAAAAAAATAAAAAAATGATAGCATTCGCTACACATCTGCGAACCACTTGCGTGTGGATTTTTTTCTTCTCGTAATGAAATGATAGGGCGAGGTCATGTGCTATTTATTTACAAGACAGTATGAAAGGTCTAAGACATGACAACCCTGGATGTTAATGAGGAGTGGCAGGCAGGACTGCAAGATCGCTGCGAGGTTAGCCGTGTAATAGAAACTCTGGCACACGTTTTGTCGTTCGCCCGAAAAGCACATCTCACGAAGGTTAAACAGTAGTGCAGGACATTACAAGAATCGCCCCCCCCCAGTGAATGACTTAGAAAAATAATTGCCATTCAGTTCAAATGTCTGAGTGCCAGTGGTACTGGACGTGACGACTACTTTAGCATGTGCCAGTACCATCTTTGCAGAATACTGGTACTTTGGAATAGAGCACATTCCAGTACTACAAGAGAAACGAATGGGGATCGGTGTTGTTGTTCACCGAAGAGCCTGGATTCATTTGAAGATTGAATAACTGCAGGTTACACAATAAAAAAAATCCTGAAATTCAAAAGCCATTTTCCGTTATTTCTTTCGTAAATTAACGAAGCATATTCCAGATTTAACCTTTTCCGTGAAATAACGGAAATAAAACAATCTCCTGGATTTTTGATACGTGAATTTGCAGAAATACTGAATATGAACTCCGTACGTCTGAGCAGTTTCCGGCGGCTGCCCCTACGATTTGTACTTTCCTCCTGCACTGGGCTGGCAAATATGATGTATACCCGGTTGTGAATTCTCATACAGGCTGTGACTCCATTCTGCGAAAAGAGATCTTAATGATCTGAAATGCGGTATGAAGAGGTGAATTTTATAAGAAATAGCAAGTAATCCTGCCTTGTACCGACAATACAGTAGCAGAGAGATTCATTCCCTGTGTCCCATTTTCCAACAGTCCTTTGCCGATACTTTTTTATGCAAAACCACAATTCACCTTGACAATTTGTTCTGTTCGTCTGCTACCTGAAAATGTTCTTCGACGTTACGAGTTTGCCCAAAATTCCAGTTTCAGACACACGTGCCAACGAAAATGACCACATGACTAATAAAATGAACTCCTGATGTATCCTATCGTAGGAAATGTTTTGGCACGAGTTCGAATGCATTGGGATTTCAAGACAAGAACTGTGAGGTCGAGTGAGCTAGGATACAGACTTGTGCTACTGGAACTGATCCAGGGATCAGTTCCAGTAGCACAAGACGTAGATGACGTGTCTGCGCTGGCTGTCTCCTTTCACTGGAACTAGTATCTGAAAATTAGGAACCTTAGGTTTTTGTTCAGGGGAGACTCCAGACGAAAAGTGTGGGATGTTACGTTCGGGCGCCAATGTGAAAACACTAATTTGCTAGTAACGGGACTCAATCCCGCATCCTTCTGGATGTTGTTTAATTAGATGTGTTCTTTCCATTGGATATGTTTAGTGCAGAGACGTGGCCAAGTGTCCGAGCTCCACCCGAAATTTTTCATCTGCAGTATTTTCTTTTATTGTTTTCATATAGTCACTTCAAGATATGTATTTTTTGCGAAATAATTATTTACAGTTTGAGCATGGTTTTTCGCAAGTTTGTAAGATTGATCAGGTTATCAATAATCATTACAACTGAATTTGAATATACGCTATGTTACACGTTTAGTATTTTTTCTCCGAAAGTTACCCTCTTTATCTTATATGTGTTGCCTTTTTATCCCCTCTCTCTCTCTCTCTCTCTCTCTCTCTACTCGTGCAAGAGCACAACGGATTCTGCGCAGTAGGAATGTAAAGTAACGCCGGAAAAAGTAAATTTACTGCGTGACTTAGAGCCTTATTTTGAAAATATGTGATTTGTACAAAAGTTAAGTCGGAATATATTATGTATTGTAGGAAACGGAAACAAACACCACAAAAATGAATACCCGCCGACGTTACTAAAGCTTCTATGGCCTATGAACAGGAAATTCTACCCAAAAGTATTCGGAGGCCATTAAGAGTTCTGGGTTAGCTCCCAGTCACACACCCCGCACGGGGATAACTGGTTTTCCAGTTATTTGGGGAGCGGCGCCCCCACGGCCCGAGCTGACCTTGTGACTGGTCAACATCTGATGTCATGCCACCGCTTGTTTTTTATTTTGGTACTGTTGGTGTTTGCAGGGACGGCTGTTCATCCAGCTGTTGGGGAGTTGCGGCCCCACGATCCCTAGCTGGTCTTGTGTCTCGCTTTTTCGTTTTTATTTATTTTCTCCACTGGCTAGTTGCCCGTGTTGTATTCTCTACCTAATCGCTACCACGTTATGTACTAACACCCCGGTCTTGTGGTTTTGTTACCCTCCACCACTAACTGTTTTATATTAACCGCTCAGTTCGTAGGTTGCTGAGATTCCGTTTAGGTTCCCTTCCAGGATTTGTCTTCTTTGGATTTCTTTTTTTCCTTTTAGCTGGTTTGGGTGCTAGACCTACTTGCATGTTTGCCGCGTGCGGAGACCCGTGAGGCGGAAATGGGATGTCTGGTGGCTGAGGTCGCAGGTGACCGGTTAAGTGCCTCCTGTGTACCAACACTCCTCTTCGACCCCGGCTTCGCTGTAAACGGGAGGCTAGAGACTAACCCACCTCTAGTCAGAAGTCTTGTACCAAGTTGTGTACAGGGCTTTAGCGGCTTTTTTGTCGTATAGCACGGCAGGGTAAGCCCGGGGGCTGTGGGATCATGCCAAAGGCGTTGGCATGACGGTACCAGGAGGCCGAAGTGTCCGCCGGGTGCGTGTGATCACAGCCAACGGACTATATCTGCAACGTATAAGCTCCAGAACTGTGTCCAGCGTCATTTTCTTGGCTTGCGGACCTCCAGTTCTCCCTTGTAGGGCTCGGTGGTGGGTGGAGTAGTCTGCAGACGAATCTTCCTTCTTTTTTCAATGGGTAAAACCAAAAACAAAAACTCCAAATTTAAGTCACCTGAGAAAATGATTGTTGCCAACGACACTCCTTCATCTTCTCAACCTACCAAGTCTCATAACCTTAAACGATCTTTAGACCATGATCTGGACCAAGAATGTGGAACCTCTTCTTCGGCAGCTGTACCAGTCGCTCCGAAGCGTCGTCTCCCCTCGATTGCTGTGACTACGCATGCTACACACTTACTTGTAGAATCCATCGATCCGAATGAGAGACTGTCCACCAGATCTCCATTTTTCATTTCTAAAGCTTTGGACGCTGCGGTTGGCCCCTTGAAGTCTGTGAGGAAGCTTCGCTCTGGGGACCTGCTTGTCCAAACTTGCAGTGTTTCTCAGAGTAACACTTTTCTGCACCTTTCTAGTCTTCAAGGCATTCCTGTCAAAGTGACACCTCACCCGTTTCTTAACACCTCTCGGGGTGTTATTTCGGAGTTTGATCTCTTGCCATGCAGTGAAGACGAATTGGTGACTGAACTTGCAGATCAAGGTGTTATTGCTGCTCGTCGTATGATGTTCCGGCGCGATGGTTCCTTGATTAAGTCTAAAAATGTAATCTTGACTTTTAACTCCCCGAAAGTTCCGACCGAAATCAAGGCTGGCTACTTGGTCTGTGGAGTTCGCCCGTACATTCCCAGTCCTCTGCGCTGTTTCCGGTGCCAGAGGTACGGGCATTCCCAACGTTTCTGTAAGAGTTCCGCTCGTTGCGCAAATTGTGGCTCCAGTGAACATGACGGGGATGGTTGCACCTCTGCGGCCTGCTGTGTTAACTGCGGTGAGGCCCATGCAGCTTACTCCCGCAACTGTATGAAATGGAAGGACGAGATGGCGATCCAGCGCCTCAAGACCCTGGAAGGCCTCTCGTACCCTGCTGCCAAGGCCAAGTTGGGTATACCCACCATCCGACAGCGCACTTTTGCCGCAGTAGTTCAGTCTCTGCCACAACCCGTGCAGCCCTTTGTTCCGCTCCCTGTAGCTCTCGCCGCCCTTGCCAAGCGATCTACAGCTGAACAAGCGACACAGGTGTTTTTCCCCGAGCTCCAGATTTTTCGGATAGCTGATTCTGGGCCTTCTCTTTTGCAGCCGACCGTCTCTTCCAGTTTCCAGCCGACAGCCTGCACGTGCGGAAGACCCGGCCCTCAATCCGCAAAGGTGTGCAGTGTCCATCCGACTGTCGCGGTCCGCCTGACCAACATTGCAACTGTCTCGGACTCAGCGAGGCCCCCACCCTCAACCAACATTATAGAGGAACATAGGGGGAGGAGAGTGACAGTTCGTCCCCAGCCTCATCCAACATTGCAGAGGAACATGGGGGAAGAGAGTAACAGTTCGTCCCCGCCCTCGGCCAGCATTGCAGAGGAGCGTGGGGGGGGGGAGTGACGGTTCGTCCCCCTCCTGGTGACTCATAAAAATTATAATATTTCTAATAGTAAATTCATAAATTTTTATATAAACCCAATTAACTAACTTGTCTTCACAGCTTTCATCATCCTCTTTTCCAACTTTTACCAAGCCTGTCTGCTCTTCATGATTTTCCACGCTTTTAACAAATCTGTAGCTAATAGTTCTTTGTCTGGCGCTCTTTGGCCAAACCTGGCCCTTGCGCCAATAAAATCAACCAACCAACCAACCAACCCAGTCACACCGAAAAATAAAAGATCCTTTTAGATGATGAAGCAGGGCGAAATCTGATTTAAGAAACAAAACTCGACAGCAGTGACTGAATGGTTTGACTCTTCTTTCAGTGAATTCAGGTGTTCTTCCTAGTGCAGACGAAGTCGGAAATCTAATGTCTCCCTTTTGCTGTCCAATAAAGTACTTTTATAGTTATGAGAATTTTCCAAAAACAGAATAAACTATGAAGTACATACATGTTATGGGATATAGAAATAACCTATAGAACATCAGGTACTTCTAAAAATTTCAACTAAAAATATATATACATGTACACTGAAGAGCAATTGAATTAGAGACAGCTGGCGTTATGCAAATGTGGCGCTGTGGGCGGCCCTGTAAACGGAAACGACATGACTTATGCAGCGATCCGATAATATGAGGAGTGATGCGACGGGAATCAGTAAGAGTCGGACGCAGTATACGAAGGAGCTAAGCGCATTTGATCGTGAGAAAATTGTCGGGGCCCGACGAATGGGTCACTCCATCTCGGAAGTCGTGCAGGCACTGGGATTTTCACGAGCCACTGTGTCACGGGTGCACCGTGAGTACATCGAATCCGGTAAAACTATCCTTGCAAGGGCCAACTGCCGTGGACAACAGCGTGTGGATGAGATGGGTCATCGTCGGCTAGCTCGCATTGTAACAGCGGATAGACGGGCCACAGTGCAAGAAATCACTCGGCAATTTAACGCTGGCGCACAAAAACGTGTAAGCAGCCACACCATCCAGAACCATCTCCTCGCTATGGGGTACAGAAGCCATCGTCCCACGAAGGTACCGCTGCTGACCGCACATCACAGGGTGCAAAGATTAGCATGGGCGCGGGAACATCGCCACTGGACCCTGGACATGTGGGAAAATGTTGCCTGGACTGATGAGTAAAGATTCACGTTGGTACATGCGGATGGCAGGATACGAGTACGGCACAAACCACATGAAGATATGGATCCTTCTTGCCAGCAGGGTACTCTTCAAGCTGGCAGGGGTGACATTCTCGTCTGGGGACTGTTTACGTGGACTGAAATGGGACCCCTGGTACTTGTGACATCGTCCCTCACAGGTCAGCGTTACTGGGATATCCTGGACGACCATTTGCTCCCGTTTGTGCGTCTTCAACATCCCACTGCGGACCTCATCCTGCAACAAGACAATGCAGCTCCCGAATTGTATCCGAATGGTTGGATGAACACTCCACCGACGTGACCTCGCTTCCTTGGCCAGCTAGGTCACCTGACCTCAACCCCATCGAGCACATCTGGGATGCCTTCGAGAAAGATGACCCCCTCCATGAAATATTCGTGAACTGTGGGAGCTTGTTGAGAGGTCGTGGATCCGTATGGCTTCCACAACGATGATGAAACAGGTTTTGAAACGGTATAAACAACATTGAGGCCAGCTAGGTCACCTGACCTCAATCCCATCGAGCACATCTGTGATGCCTTCGAGAAAGATGACCCCCCTCCATGAAATCTTCGTGAACTGTGGGAGCTTGTTAAGGGGTCGTGGATCCGTATGGCTTCCGAACGCTTCCGGTGTCTTGTAGAGTCCATGCCGAGACGAATCGCCGCCGTCATCATTGCGAAAGGTGGTGCTACACGTTACTAGACAGGTATCTATCTCTAATTCAATTGCTCTTCAGTGTTCACCGAAGATCCAAAATATTATGACCAGCGGGTCTTTAGTCAAATCGAAGCAACTGAAGATAAACGACGGGACAGGGCATGTGAAGGTTTTGAAACGGTATAAACAACTCCTGATATTGAGCTATGTTCATCAGTGTTGTTCTTCAGATGGGAAAGGCAGCGGACTTAAGCGATTTGGCAAAGGCCAGATTGTAATGGCCAGACGATTGGGTCAGAGCATTTCCGAATGTGGGGTGCTCATAGTCAGCCGTGCTTAGTACCTTCAAAAAGTGGTCTGAGGAGGGGGAAAAACCACACGAACCGCAGGCAAGATGTGGGTCGACCACGGCTGATTGATCCGAGTGGTGTACGAATGCTATCCCGCATGGTAGGAGTCAACAGAAGGGACTCAGTGCCCCAACTCGCCGGTAATTTGAATGCTGGTGACGGAATACAGTATGTACAACACACTGTACATCGAACCCGGTTGAAAACGGGGCTGCGTAGCCTCAGCCGCTCCGAGTGCCCATGCTAGCCTCGGTTCACAGTCGAAAGCGCCTACAATGGGCACGCGATCATCAAAACTGGGCCTCGAATAAATGATTCGAAGAAAGTCGCCTGGTCCGATGAACCTCGTTTCCTGTTGCATCGTGTGGACAGTATGCGTTGTTTACCCGTGGATGTGTGTTGAAACAGTAAATCCGATTTGCGACGGTTTAACCACATAAAATACAAAAGTTAAAGGATCTGCTGGTAACTGGTTGGTACCACAAGACACCTTTAGAAATCTTGTAGCGTCTACACCTCGCCGGATAAGAGCTGTTTTGACGGCACGTGGAGGATTAAAATCATATTAGGCAAGTGGTCATAATATTTTGGCTCTTCGGTGTATATATACAGTGAAACCAGTCTAGCAAAGTCATCCACGATTTGTGTGAAAATGATCGCCAAATAGAGCAGTTCAATTTGCCAAAATATCTTCCCTCCACTTGAAAATAAAATGAAAAAGACCTACTTTTTTTTAATGCAGCCTGCTGTGAAATGCTTCTTCCTCCTTTCCTGTTATTTTGTAATTTAAGAATGTGATTAACTAAACCTCCCACTAAGATCCATAAGAAAGGCTGAGGAACGGGGTAAAGTGTTCGGAACATATGTACGATGTCGTAAATCGGTCGCTTCTACCATATATATATACTGTATACGTATAATGACTTAAAGACGTATATTTTATCTGAACTTAAATATATTATGTGTACACCTACAGACACATATTATATTTACTAAGATTGGGGATAGATTCCCGGGCCTCTCCCGAAATGAAATTTCGGCTACGTCACTGGTTCAGTACGCCATGAGGAATGATCATTTGACCCTTACGACACAGTCAGTGGCGTAGGAACGCTTTTGATTTAGGGGGTACAAGCTCATGAACCTTACATCTCAAGGATTAAGCCATCTATGGATGACCCCCTCCGAATTTTTTTTTGGGGGGGTAGTATATTAGAGTTTTTATAAAATACGTATACTGATCAGGAATTCATCCGAATGAACATTGTTATCATCATATTATTATTAATTATTACCATTATTATTTTTATTGCTGACAAAAAGTTCACATTATTAATTTGTTATCAGAAAATGAATGGAGAAGTTGTTTTTTTTTTTGTTTTTTTTTTTGTGTTCTCTCTTGTTAATTTTTGTACCTTTTTTTCCCATTAAAATATTGAGCAGGGACAAGTCAACATTAGGATGAATTCTGTCAGCAGGGTTTGGAAAAGAGGGATTTATCGGGAAATGTTATATAACTCTTTACAAGAACTAATTAAATTTCTTATCATTTTTGTTTACGTTAATAAAGTAAAACCGCAGTAAGATAAAAACTGCTCTACCCGCAAAGATTGATATGAAGTCTATGTTAAAAACTTTGAACGATACGTAGGCTGACAATTGATGTAAAAAGCACATTGGTCTGGTGCAAAGCTAAATGATGGTGGAGATATCGAGGAATTGGAGTTCTATGAGTGGAATGTGAAATCCGTAATGCACTTGTTGTATTGCTACAGATCTTAAGACAGAAAACAATTTTAGTGCCGGGATTGCGGGCGCTGAAATGTCCACTTGTGCATCAATTTTTTTTTTTAAAAGTGCAGAAAGGACGACCTGATCAAGATGCATGGAATTTTAAGAGAAAAGAAACACTGATCACAAGTAGGTTATCAAGCCCTAGCCCTACCATATGCTGTTTGAAGTTATTAACAAAAACCTCGCACTCGTCGTTTCCCTGCAGAACTAATTTGCTGGAGTTTCCCAGATGGTTGGCCAGTTTTTGGTGGATGAAAAGCCTCTCACTACAAGCTTCGGATATAAAAGAAAAACCAGATGACCCGTGATATTTCTTTGAAAAAAAAGAGAATAAAAAAATATGTAGCATATAAATTTTACAGTTCACTCTTTATGAATGATTGGTTTGTGCTTGCTCATATCTGGGGGGGGGTACAGTAGATATTAATGTACCCCTCTCCAAAATTTGGGGGTACATTGTACCCCTGTACCACCCCCCACCCCCTCTCCTTCCTACACCACTGGATACAGTTGCAAACTTCCGGATTTGTACGCGTATAGCGAAACGAAGCCTCATTTGCCGATGGTGGCTTTCGAACCACGCCTCCTCGCTCCAGAGGCTAGTTGTTCTCCCGACTAAACTTCGCCGATGAACAGAGCCTGATTTACGCAAGGGCACACGGAGCCCGTGTCCAGGGCCCCCATGGACTGGGGGCCCCCAACACTAACATTTAATTTTTATTATTATGGGCAGCAGTGGCGTAGCCAGAAATTTCTTGGGGGGGGTCCCATGGATTTGGTTCATTGGTGAAAGCCTCGTATACACGTATATATCGCCTTATATTCGTGCTCAGTCTCCTCTCAAGGGAGGAGTTCAACCCCCCTCCTCTGGTTACGCCACTGATTGGCAGGAAAAATGGCGACGGCGGTGTGCAGCAGCTAATTTCCACCGAGCGTAAATATGCATCGATATGTTGCTTCAAAAAATCGATTATTAATATCCATTTGAAAGATGGAGATAGAGTGTTAACTTTTAATTTACAATTTTTGAACATTTCTTGTTCCTTGCATTTATTAAAGTAGATAGTACTTGTGTCTTAAGGCAGCACTTGTTGTGCTTTATACAATTACACGTGCAATTATGGAATAATTACGCGAAGCACCAGTGGTGCTGCAAGTACCATTGTTAATTTATTAAGAGTACGATTCATGCCCGGGGATGGGGGCCCCCAAGTTGTTTGTGCCCAGGGCCCCACTTGTCTTAAGTCGGTCTCTGCCGATGAAGCTTATCGCTGCAACTTTGCCGTCTTGACATGTGCGTCACCTCTGAGGTAGGTACGTCACACGCCCTATATGCGCTTATGAATATTGCCGATCCTTTAAACTGTGTAATGCGGGTAGTATAGTGCCTTCAGACTCCTCATGCCTCTCTCAGGAACAAATTAATCTTTGTAAAAATAACGGTAAGAGTCTGCGACACAAAGGCATCAGGAGACTAAAATTACTACAAGAATTCTGGTCATCGAAGAATGCTATTTCAAATGGCTTATCAGGAACAACCTCACCCCACCCCATCCAGGAATGCGGCTGGTCCCTGACAGTTCGTTCAATGACCATTTGTTCGATTTTTAAGTCCCGATTTGTTCAGATGAGACAGTTCGTTTTCGAGAAAGGATTGGGATCGTACAAGTGTCCTACTGTGTCACTTCCAATTGATTCAAAGACTTCAGTTTGTGTTAGTCCAGTGAACTTTTCGCCCAGTGACACCACTTGTTCAACGGTACGATTTGCCCAGCAGTATGATCCTTTTATTAATTATTCATCCATCCAATGGTAGAATTCCTTTAGCCCGGGGTAGTGAGAAGCGGTCTCGAATGCAGGGTAAACGCCAATACTGCTCCCTCTCCTGTCCATTATGTATTATAAAAATTGCAAAGTTTGCCGTTTTACTGTATTCTTAGAATAAAATCTACTGTGCAACAGGGATTTAACCCTCGTTCTTCTCCGCTTCACCTTTGCCTGTGATGTTCTGTACCGAACGCCACAAAGAAGGATATTGAGATTTACGACGTTTTATAATACACTGCTGGCCACCCAAAATGCAACACCAAGAAGGAAGCATCCGATTGGCCTGAAATTCGCAGCATGCGAGGCCCGCGAGAAGACATGCAAACGATTAGCATTGCAGGGCATATGCAAATCATGTGCGCCCGGCACGCCACCAAGAAGCACTATAAGAAGGGTGCACAGAAGGCGGGGTGTAAGTAGTGGAAGGCTGTTGTGCTGCCGGACCTGTGCGTGGGAAGCTTCCTGATGCCTCGTCGCAGAATACGGCAGTCATTCCAGCACGTTTCGGAGTTCGACAGAGGACAAATAGTGGCTTATCGCGACAGCGGTTTAGCGCACCGAGATATCGACGCCCGTACGGGACGACATCCAGCCACAGTGAGGCGAGTATAGATTCGTTGGGTGCTGGAGGGACGGACGGACCGACGTGAGCGATTGCCGCAGCCGCGGCACACCAACGACCGATATGACCGGCATGTTGTGCGGCGGGCATTGACCGCTCGCACCGCCACATCACGAACGTTAGCGCAGGAACTAGGGTGTGTTGCGCAACAACCTGTGTCAGCACGTACCGCTCGACGTCGTCTGCATGAGCGGGGACCATTGCTCCGATTACGATTGACGTTACACCACCGGCGAGTGCGGCGGCAGTGGGCCGTTGAACGCCGCATCTAGACTAGGGAATGGCACGACATTGTCTTCTCCGACGAATCCCGCTTCTGCCTGCAGCACCACGATGGTCGAATTCGCGTGTGGTGGCACCGTGGCGAGAGACTGTATGACGTCTGCATTATGCATCGCCATACCGGTCCGTCACCTGGCGTTATGGTTTGGGGCGCAATTGGATATGACACCCGCACCCCTCTGGTACGCGTCACCGGTACATTCAACAGCCACCGCTACATCTCCGACGTTTTGGAGCCTGTAGTACTCCCTTACCTGCAGGACTTGCCAGCGGCCATGTTTCAACAGCACAATGCGCGCCCGCACGTGGCACGCATCGTGCAACAATTCTTCACGGCCCACTAGGTGTCACTGCTGCCGTGGCCCGCCTGTTCTCCCGATATGTCGCCCATCGAACACGTCTGGTCGCTGATCGGCAACCGAGTGGCCCGGCAGGAACCACCCGTGATGAACTGTGGCAACGTGTGGAAGCAGCCTAGACCGACATACCCCAAGCCCACATCCAAAGCCTCTTTCGTTCGATGCCGCGGCGTGTAGCGGCCGTAATTGCCAGCCATTGGGGGACACACGAACTATTGACGTCTGCGTGTTCCGCAAGTCGCACGGGCCTGTAAGCTCAATTGTTTCATCTTTGTATCTGTTGTTGTGTCGAGTAAATCTTACTTTGCTATCTCGTGTCCTTCTTGGTGTTGCATTTTGGGTGGCCAGCAGTGTAAAAGAACCATAAAGCGACAGAGGATTTTGGCCGCCGTAAGCAAAGGCAAGTGAACCTCCTAGTCACATTAAAAACAATTTCGCATTTTAACAAAAGCTGAATGTATTATAGATGACACTTTTACAGTCTGAAATATAAATTCTTGCTATGAATTCTCATATACATATAACCAACCTTAAAAAACACCATAATACTTTCAAGTTGGAACTGAAGAACAGATTCTCTGCTTTAGAAGGCCTAACATCGGAAGAAGTGGATATTTCGGAAGTTAACAGAAAAGTAACCAAAGCTCTTATGGAAACAGCAACAAAATTAGCTGGGTCTAAGAACAAGTTGCATGTAAACAAATTATCAGGAAAAACCAAAATGTTGATGCAAAAAAGAAGAGAGATGAGGACAACTAAAGAAGATGTGACTTCCAAAGTGGAATATATAGAGCTATGCAAGACAGCACGAAAAAGTATCACTGAAGACGTAAGGAAATTCAACTGTGAGCTAGTAAGGAAAGCAATTGAAAACAACCAAAGCCTAAAGATAGCAAAGGGACATCTCAGTAAGGGAAGAAAACAGATTATGGCACTGAGAAAAGAAGATGGTTCTGTAACAAGAAATAGAGGCGAAATTTTGACAAGAGTGAAAGATTTCTACTCCAAATTATATGAAAGGGATGATACATGTACTCCAGACATCATGAAAGGTACCAGAGTTCTTCCAGTCCTCCCAGCAGAAGTTGCTCATGCAATCAAGAACATGAAGCGGGGGAAAGCTCCAGGAGAAGATGGAATTACTATAGACATCATACAAGAAGCAAGTGGAGAAATTGAAACAGTACTCGCCCAAATTTTCACTCGATGCCTTAATGAAGGGAAGATTCCTGAGGATTGGAACAATGCTACAATGATCCTGCTACATAAAAAAGGTGACATTGAGGATCTCAGGAACTACAGACCTATCAGCCTCCTATCAGTGGTTTATAAAATCTTCACTAAAGTTCTTTCACACCGCTTGAAGGTAACACTGGACATGGCTCAACCGAGAGAACAAGTTGGATTCAGGACTGGCTACAGCACAATAGATCATATCCACGTACTGAGAGAACTAATTGAAAGAGCGAGGGAATATGAACTTCCATTGTGCATGGCTTTTATCGATTATGAAAAAGCCTTTGATTCGGTGAAACCATCAGCAGTTACCACGGCTCTGAAATCCTGCGGTATTGAAGATGCATACATTAATATTATTAATAACATCTATGAAAATGCAAGTGCAAAGATTCGGCTGTTTGAAAATACAACACACATAAAAATTGGAAAGGGAGTGAGACAAGGTGACACCATATTTCCGAAGCTCTTTAATGCCACATTGGAAAATGTCTTTCAATCACTGAACTGGGAAAACAAAGGGATAAAGATTAATGGAGATTATCTAACCCACCTTCGTTTTGCTGATGACGTAGTCATTTTTGCAACTACCCCATCAGAGCTGCAGAGTATGATCCAGGAACTTGCTGACAAGAGTAAAGAAGTGGGATTAAAAATGAACTTTCAGAAGAACAAAAGTGATGTTCAATGCTTTTACAAGAAATGAAGATTTATCGATTGATGGAGAAAAACTGGAGATAACAGATACGTATGTTTATCTTGGACAGCAGATATCAAGTGAGGGTCACATTGATGAAGAAATTAATCGGCGTACAAAACTTGCCTGGAGAGCTTTTGGAAGAAACAGCATAATTTTCAAGAGCAATATGCCATTATGTCTTAAAAGAAAAGTGTTTGATCAATGCATCCTTCCAGTGCTTACGTATGGTGCAGAGACGTGGACCTTAACTAAAAGAGACATACAAAGGCTGCAGACAACTCAAAGAAGCATGGAGAGGTGCATGCTTGGTATAACCAGGAGAGATAAGAAGAGGAACTCGTGGATCCGAAAAATGACGAGAGTGGAAGACATCATGATCAGAGTTAAATCCCTGAAATGGCAATGGGCTGGACATACTGCCAGAAGGACAGACCATAGATGGACAGCCGAAATTTTAGATTGGATTCCAAGGGACAGGAAAAGACCCAGAAAAAGACCACATGGGAGATGGGTGGATGAAATTCGTAAATATGCGGGAGTGACATGGAGGAGACTGGCACAAGACAGACCGTTGTGGAGGAAACTTGGGGAGACCTTCGTCCAGCAGTGGATTGATAATGGTTGACAATGATGATGATGATGATGATGATGCGAGAAAGATATTTTGTAAGTTACTTCTTGATTCTGATGAAATTTTTCTCTTGCAAGCACTGGTAATTTATTAAAAGATTTAGTTATTTGCTGGAAAAATATTGTTAAATATTTTGAACAAGTATTCATACGAAATTAATAAGCTATCAATTCTTGTAATTTGATTACTAAAGTTAATTTTTTCCAAGCATCGATTCGATTCCGCATACGACTTTACGACCCCCGTTTACAATGTCGATGAATTGTGGACACAGGTCAACGACGCATGGTCAGCGATACCGCAGAACAGGAACTTTACCACTCGATGTTATGCCGTGTTGCCGAATGTATGGCACAGAATGGCGGTCATACGGCCTACTGACTAAGGACACATTATACTGTCTCCTCGCCCATCACAGTCTTCAGAAATTAAACAACTTATTCCCACTTATTATCATCATAATCCCTGAGAAATTAAATAACTTCTTTCCCAGTTATTTGTCTACATGTTTGGTAAGTTTTGTCTCATTTCGTGTGTTCTTTCATTTTCTATGTCGAACAGTGCCCGTTACTTTGTAAGTTATTTTCTTTTTTATTGGAACATACATCTCCTGTGTATGTTTCAGTCGCAACCTGGTGAGGGAGGTTGCTGATACGTGAAATGTTGGCTGCGGTATATCTCTGGTTGGTCCCTGTAGGTTCTGTTCATATTTTTCTGCTCACGGCTAGCTACTGTACAGTTCCACTTCTCTGTCTGGCATTCCCCCCCCCCTTTTCTCTTAGCGTACCCTAAACTTAACCTCCTAGCTTGATATTTCGAAACAGAAGTTTGTCACCACTTTCCTAAATTCCTCTACACAATGATTTTATTTCAAATTGTTATATTGAGTCTTATTCAACATTCTACCTTTGTAGAAAGCTTTGTAACAGTTTTTTAGCGTAAGCTTTGTACAACTATTCTCTATTTGTACCAAAGTAACGTACTAGCAATGTTAACCTAGGCCTAACCTCCGAACAACGGGAAATCCCAACAACGGCCACTTTTTCCCGGCCCGAGCAGCGACCGTTATTCGGAGCTTTCACTTTACCTTGTGAGGTGATTATTGCTGTTATAGTTTTGATGTATTAGGGATTATCAGTTTACCTTGACCTGATAAATTCGAATTATTTAAAACATTACAAGAGATCGCGCCGACCTTATACTTTCTGTTCAAAGCCTGGCAGTCATAAACAAGGTTCAAGGCTCGAACCTCAAAAATCAGTGAGCCGAAGTTGTTAGACGTATATCTCACTATCAGACTACTGGTCATTTGCTGACACCTCTTCTACTAAATCTGATTGGGTAGTGCAAAGAAAAAAGTACTCCAACAATACATTTTGTACCATGCTTTTCACAGATGAGAAATTGCTCACCATCGGTGAGAGATGTCCACAGCAGTAAGGAAGCTGATGGCTATGTTGTGTCTCGTACAACTGGCGCCAGTGATGGTTTGGTTGGTGGAAGGTGTGTAACCGGGCTTCCATATTTATCAGAAGTGAAGTTCAGTAGCCATTTTTAGAGATAGTGAATTGTAATAATTCTCCTTCATTTCCCGCCATTTTGATGAGCTGGGAAGCAAACGTCAATGTACTTCTTTTCCCACGCGTCGCAGCAGAGGGGGTGTCGCAGCAGAGGGGTGTCGCAGCAGAGGGAGTGTTAGATTTATAGTTTTGTCGATGTGAGAAGAATGAAACTGGACATTATTGCTTTTCCGCTGTCCCGAGCAAAGCGATCGAGAAAGAAGAGGAGGGCAAAGAAGAAATTAAAGAATCTTGCGTTTTTAGAGAGAAGAGATTTCTAGGGCGTGGCCAGGCTTACTAGGAATCCGTCGGAATTCTTCGGCAGGGGAGAGTTTTACGGGGTTCTCCGGGCAAAAGGAGAGGGAACTCGGCTGGCAAGAATCGAGGAAGAAGGAGGATTTTTAGCGAGGTGCAAAGGCATCGCGGGTTCGTCGAAACGGATGAAGTAGGAGGAATGAGACAGGCCGGGAAAAAATAAGCGAAATTCGCCGTGCTGACGATTAGAGCTAGAAGGACACCGAGGTGTTAATATAATAAGGAAAGAGTGAAAATGACGGAGAGAGGGAGTAAGCAATGAGATTGATGATAATAGACAAAAGGAATCGGGACAAGGCTTAAAGACATTCCCCGCAACATCTGAATAAAAGTCTTCCTCACTGCACGAAAAGAGTTTGACTAGAGTCTATTTTTGATACCTCGTATTTATCTACTCCGGTTGGGAGAATTACGGGTTAACCCCCATATACAGAGCAAACATCAAACGAACCCTCCACACAGGGCGCTGTAATATAACTCAGCACCAAGCCCTGTAACAGGTGCATTCCAGTGAAAAGGGCTTCAATGGCCAGCACGCAAGTTTATAAAGTTTCAGAGAACCTTGTAAAACCGCTTCGCACCAGCTTACAAGGCCGAAACGACCTAACTGTTGGTCTAGAACAACGTACCTGAGACATGGATGTGCCATGATGAATTGCCATACTGAAGCCCAGATCTCAAACCACTGGACTACAAATTGTGGGACATTTTGGAGAGCAAGATCTACTTTTCCAGACATGCCTATATTGACTGCCTAAAGCAAAATTTGAAGCAGTAGTTGCTAATTTAGAGTTAAGTATCATTCATGCATCTATTAACTTTTGGCCGTGTCATTTAAAGACCTATGTGAAAGCCTCCCTAAAGCCATTTTGAATAACTTTGTGTTCCATGTGTACCTCATAAAGTATCCAGATGAATGATATAAAAGGGATGAATCCTAATGTTTTTCTGTTTTTCCACCATCCGCCTTTTTCTTTGTGACATAACGTTTTTTATTCACTGGTCACAAAAAGTTAGGGATATTGCATGAAATGAAGGTGTGAATGCATCTGACTCAAGTAACACGCAGGGACGCGGCAAGCGGGAATTCAAGGAATGCGCAGCAGCCCGGCTCGCAACCTGACAGGAAGCCCTAATCAAATTTTACGGTTTATAAGTTAATATCAGAGACATGGAAGAAGTTAAGAAAACGTTTTACTGTGAAAAATTGAAATGTTACTTGGCACGTGTATTTTGTAATAAAAATAATTCATTATACTCTCAGTAGACAAAACATTAGAGATAGGCGTGATAGGCAGTTGACATGGGCACCCCCGAGCATAGTGTAAAAGACCCAAACCAAACGCAGGCGATAAATAGGCGTCATCAGGGCTTCCCAACAGGGTCTCGCAATCGACGAACATGGGTAAACTGAGCGACTTTGATCGTGGACGCATTGTCTGCGCAAGACAGATGGATCATTCTATCGCCTAAGTGGTAAGAACATTGGGGTTCCCGAAAGCAACCGTATCAAGGGTGTACCCAGGGTATACCATCGATGGAAGTACCAGCACTCAGAGAGCAAGCTGTGGCCGACCACACGTCATTCATGACCGGAGTCAACGTCCAGGTTCGTACATACCGATCGCTTGGCAAAGGGGGGCAAACCACATTCAGGTTAAATGTCGGAGGCCCAGTTTGCGTCAGCGAGCGAACGGTACTTTGCACGCTGCATGCCCTGGACTACGGAAGCCGAAGCCCTACTCGTGTGCCATTGTTGACTGCTCGTCGTCGGACATTACCCTTCGCCTGGTGCCGGGAACATCAAAGCTGCACCTCTGGAGTGACACCGCGTCGTCAGATCAATCCCTTTTTCAGCTGTACAGAGCTGACGGGTGGGTGCGGGTGTGGAGTGAACAGCATGAGGCCATGGCCCCGTCGTGCCAGGTCGGCTGTGTTCAAGGCGGTGGTGGCTCTGTGATGGTTTGGAAAGCCTCATGGGACACATTAGGTCCCTTAGTGTGTCTGGAGAGGTCTTACCCCGCTGCGCACTACCAGCATGTGCTGGCTGATCATCTACACGCTTTCATGGCCTTCGCGCATCCTGCGGCCGAAGGCCTGTTTTAGCAGGACAATGCGCAGCTGCACCGGGCCGCAGCCACCCAGGCATGGCTCGAGAAAACTCATCTGAGTTTTTAACCATCCAGTGGCCCCCAAGGTCCGCGGATTCAAACCCTGTGGCAGCTCTCTGGGGGTGCCATAGAGCGGAACATCAAATCCATGGATTCTGGAATGACGTCTCGGGCGGACTTGAGGACAATACTGCAACAGGCATGGCTGGCATTACCTCCGGAAACTTTCCGGAATCTGGTGGAGTTGATGCATCGGCGTGTACAGGCTGTTATTCCGGCTAGAGGAGAATCAACAGGGCATATTTAACGGTGTCAAGGTTTCTTCACATTCAGTCAGCAGTTAATGCGACAAATAACTCTTATATGAAAAATTTGTGGACAAAAAAATCTCATTGGTGATATTTCTCCCCAGTGGAAGTTAACAGCTGAAGCAGTACTTTTTTTTTTTTTTTTTTTGAGAATACTGCATGCGTATAGCGAAACGAAGCCTAATTTCCCGGTGGTGAATTTCGAGCCTCCTCGCTCCAGAGCTAGTTGTTCTCCCGACTAAACTACACCGATGAAGCTTATCGCTACAACTTTGCCGTCTTGACATGTGCGTCACCTCTGAAGTAGGTAGGTACATGTGCGTCCCTCTGAGGTTGAAATAACTTGCATCATATTGCCTGCACTTTTTTTTTCCTTTTCCCGGAGCTGTACTTGTGTCGTCAGTAGTAATCCTGCTACTATTACCAGGTTCACTTTGGTCTGCACTACTCATAGTTCTCTTCAAACAGCGGTCCATTCTCAATGTCAAGTACATTAGTTTAGTTCTAGATTCAGTAGAATATAAGGCGACAGTCACAACGAACGTTATTTGCGCGATGACAGATAACAAATGAGAGAGTGACGGAAAAACACCATGTGCGTATGGAGGACTATCACATTGTGTTTGGAGGGGTCACAGTTTTCATTCACGTACAGTGAGTAACATCGCGCGCATCGGCTCGCGCCTTCCCTGCAGGTGCTCTGCGCCTCACCGGTTGGAAACCTGGGACTTATGCTACACCGAGGACTGGGGTTAGATTTGTTTATAACGAGAAGTCTCTACACCGGGACCATAGATTTTCGAACTTCAGTTAATCATTAGTCATTCAGCTGGACTTGAACCCAGAACTTTAAGGTCCCGAGCCGAGAAAGCTTCCAATACGAACGTTCATGAAGTAGAAGTCGGGCAATTAGAACCTCCGCAATCAGAATAAATATAAATACTCAGTCTTAAATTAATAGCAATCTCACCTCCCTCCAAATTCGTATACCACTTCCCTACCCTTTACAGTTCCCACATAGCTATTTCTCAAGGGCACGAGGCACATAAGTTTTCTATGTTTAAGAATGCGCTCTCGTAAGTCAGGGACAAAAGAAAAAAAAATCAATCCTGCAATTCCCACAAATAAAACTAGTGCCGGTACGCAAATTCCGGGTAAAAGAAAGTGCCGATATGGAATACTAGGAAAAAACAAAAGTGCCAGTATGCTCTACCGGCATTTACCGACCCATTTCGAGCACTGATTTTAAGGGTTGTCTTTGTTAGGGGAGCAATGTTATAAAAAAGAAAGCATTTCTATCACAGTTATTACTACAACACAATCTCTCACCATTATATTAGGTGTGAAACTTAATTCTCGGCCCCTAACCGCAAGCGATCATAGAACATCGGCAAATGCAAATCGCTGTGTGCGATAATGGCTGATTGTAGCGCCATCCAACAGCTTTCCAGGCAACCGTAACGGCTCACAGCTGTAGTGACAGAAGGGACAAACGTTGACGGTGAAAGCAATGTTGTCATGGCGAAAATTTTAACCTCTGGTGAATTTCAGAGAGACCTGATCAATCTTTCTGTTGGTTTATCAGAGATTAATTAATGCAAAAATTTTCTCCCATGACATACGTTAGAAGAAAATTCCTGGTTGAAAGGCAGGGGAATTCATGCGCAAAATTCGCTTGTCTTAATCACAACCAGGAAAACAAAATTTCATGTTGGAGAAAAAAAAAAAAAAAGAATAATATTTGATTTAACTGACTTTGGGGTTTTGAAAATAATTATTTTATCTGTTCTTTTATCGCGATAGGAAAAGGCGAGTAGGTGTGCGGCTCAGAGAATCAAAATTAATTTTAGTTTAACATCACGGAACGAGGAAAAAAAAAAGAAAAATTAAAACTAGTGATTTTCTGCAAAGCAAGAATTCGCCATTTTTTGCGTTCCTGTTTCCAAGCGAGAAGTCGCCCAAAAGTGTAACATCTTTTCGTCTTTTGGGGTAGGGAATTCAGCAACGAAATCTATTTTTAGAACCTCAGGGTCGAGAAGAGCCTGGTCTGCACGTGTGAAGGTCAGAGGTCACTCGAGGCGTGGGAGTGAAAAGTCCGTTGGGAAGCCGTGAGTTGCTAGGCTGAAGTTTCGACCAATGAGAGGGGTCAGCGGTTTTCAAGCACCCCAGAGTTTTTATCCGTTGAGAGTCACTTTTGTTCTTGTACTCTTGCTGGCCAGGAGAAAGAGGGGACAGCCGAGTCTCTCCTCGCCTTTTGGTGGGGAGAGCATTTTTGCTGACCGCCATGATTTGACATCGAGGTAAAATAAAAGCTTAAAGGAGCCTAGTAGCGGCGGTCTTCTAGCGTGGGGACTTGTCAGGCTCATGGTTGGTTACATGAAAAATAAAATTTTGAAAGAAGCTCAGGGCTGGCGATAAATGTCTCGCGGATTCCACCAGATAAGAAAAGGTGGAAGAAATTATGAAGAAAGGACAGGACCACCGTAGGACGAGACCTCCTCGGGGCGCAGCGAAAGATGATCACCGATGCACTCCTAAGCATTCTCGTGAGAGCTGATGGATAAAGAAAGGGGAACCTCCGCGCCTTTGCCGTCCACCTTCCAATGCAGCCGACCAAATTCCTACCAGGGATGGGCATCGAAAAGGACAAGGGAGAATTACTCCCTCTGAGAGGGTCCGTCATCACCAGCTTCGGGATGTCTTTTGTTTTCCCTGTGTTCAGATGAAGTGCTCGGGCACATTGTGTCCAAAAAGAAAGAGAAAGACATTGTGTCCAAAAAGAAAGAGAAAGGCGAAGAGATTATCAACAGTGACAGTGTGACGAGAAGATTTTTTTTTTTTTGTGAAACAAGAGTTGTTCCTGCCCAGCCCAGAAGGTAAATTCTTTCTCGATTTTTTTTTTTTGTATAATGTTGTGACCGCTGCGAAATTGTTGAACGAGTGGGTCAGCAGTGTGAAATCAAATTTATAGTTCTGCGAAAAAAAAAAAAGAAGAAAATTTCTTTTTTTTTTGGTTAGCTGGATGTGGGACAGATGTCCCCATATTGCTGTCGTTCAGTTTGCAAAATTAAGATTTATTAGTTCCTCAGGCATGAGTTCAGAAAAAAAAAAAAAAAAAAAAAAGAGAGGGGAGTTGAAAATGTTTTCATTTATGTTTTTTTTTTGTGTGTTGTCGTGTCTGGTATTGTAGCAACTTCCCAGGCCAGTAAATTTTGATGTATCGGAAAAATTTAGTTTAATAGTTGGGCACAGTGAATTTTGGTGCATTGGTAATAGTTTAGTTGGGCATGTGATAATTGAAAAGCAGTCTTATTGTGATGCCGTGGGTGATAAAATAATTGTAAACATTTTTCTCTAGCCTTTTTACAGCGTTGAGTTATATTTTTTTGGGGTGAAGATAAATTATGGGATGATTTATATTGGAATTTTGGGAACATATTATAGTGTGATGAAATTGGAAACCTAAAGTGCTGTTTACATTCTTGGAGTGTTGAGTGACGAAATTAAGATGGTAGGAGTGTTAATTGAGGACCAGTATTTTACATGCTCCAGATGAGTGTTAATCTCCCATTGGAAAGAAGTGATCTTAGGGCAAACCGGGAACTTGTCCTAGGGCAGAGTGCTCTGAGTAGGGAATTTTCACCAGGATGCGATATGTGCAGAATAGATGTTAAAGTATTTTTTGTTCTCAAGTTTAGTATTTCACAAAAAGAATGAACATCATGGGTTGAGAAGACACACTTTTGCTCACCAGTTCCAGTATTAATTGTTCTTTTCTTTGGCCTAAATTTTCTTGTTTTTACTATAAGGTTAAAAGTCTAAATGTAATTTTAATTTTCAATAAGGTGAAAATATTTAGTGGGTTATGTAAATGGTCAGTGTTATTGTCTGAAGTGGACCTGCGCATTGCCATGGTGCAGAAGAATTTCCTTGCTAGTGATTTTTCCTGGGATATATGTGGACATAGAGATAAATGAATTTTCCTGGGATATATGTGGATATAGAGATAAGTGGATTTTCCTGGGATATAGAGAGATAAGCGAACTTTCCTGGGATATTTGTGGATATTGCGATTTAGGATTTCTTGGGATATATAGAGAGATAAGTGAATTTTTCCTGGGATATAGTTGTGTTGGTTCTGGGCCGGATGTGCCTGGAGTATTTAGGGTTGAAGTACGACAGGCTCTTGCAGGCGTGGTTGATCAAGGTGGGATCATGCATTGGTTCGAAAAGGGGGAGCCCTGAGGACGTGGTTTTTGGGGGAAAACTTGTCTTCAAACCCCCCCAGTAGTTTCGCTGCTCACGGAGATATGTACTGCCAGCGAGGGTCGGTCGAGCGTTGCTTCAAGAAATGTGGTGAGATCATGTTAGAGGAAATTCTGTGCCTGATGATGATGTGTCACACTTGAGGATTTTTTTCTTTCCCTTTGCATAGGCTGAAAGTGGATTCACGACCCAATTTCACGCCTTCAGCCTGACTTGGTATTTTCTTCCTGTGTTGGTTCTCAAAACCCAGGGTAGTGTCTGAACTGAGAGTATTTGCCTCACCGCTACCTCAGTAATTCACTGCAGGTGTTAAATTCAAGTTTGTTTGGTGATTTAAAGTATCTAAATTTATTTGTTTATGATTTGCTGTAGTGCTAGGGATGTAAATTCTAAATTCTGGTTGTTGGTGTTAGTGAACTTGATATTTAGTTTGGAAATTTAGTTAATTGGTATTTTGAGCTTTTGGTTTACAGTAGAGTTATTAAGTATCCTGAGCTATTATGTGAAGTGCAGAGTGAGGTGATTTTTATGAGCAAGCTAGTGCAAGAAGATTGTTTGAAATTTCTGAATTATGTTGATGTTATGAATAGTGATAATTTTTAAGATTAGTTAGTGAGGTTTCTTTATAAGGGAAGTAGGTTCATTCAGGATAGTTCTATGGGTTATGTAATGTTAATTAATGCTTGTGCTCAGTGTAAATTCTGTTTTGAGGATAATTTACTTGGTTTGTTTACTTGCTGATAGTAGATTTGTTAAAGTATAACTTGTGGCTCTTAAAATAACTGTAAATTTAATTGAAGTCTTTGAATCTGGTCTGGGAGATTGCGGAGTTTGCTAAGATTGTTTAAATTTAAATCAATAAGTGTAAAATTGTAAATTGGTCATTGAGCTAACTGGGTGAGAGAGAAGAGAGTACGTTTCAAAAGAACAGAATTTGTCCACCTTGTAGAATTAAAAATAATCCAGTATTTTTTTTTTGTAAGCTATGTGAATCATGGTATAATTTTGGATGCATGCCTAGTGTTCAAACCAACTGTGTTGAAATATGTAAAGTTGTGCTGTTCATAAGGCCAGTGGCCAAATAGAAATAGAAAGTAAATTGAGATTCTGTTTTATACTGTTGTGTTTAAGCAAACAAGAAAAAAGGAAATACCATCTGTTTGTCCACTAAATTAACTTATTAAGTTTTTAAAGAAAAATAATAAATACAGGCAGTAGCCTTTCAAAAAAAAAGTTCAAAATGAGTGCAGTGTGAAAGTTTTTGTGTGCTGTTGTCTTCCATGACTTGGTCCCATGTACCCCACCTTAGCTTGACTAAGGCTATCGATCCGAATCCTGGTATTATAAGGGTTTTCATAACTGCAATTTTTGTCCTAACCTTTTTTTTAAATTGACTTTCACCGCCTCCACAAGTTGTTATTGAACGAGTACATTTTATCGTATGACTTATAGTGACACATTTTCATACACATGCAACAATATCCACTTATTTCTGCACTTTCAGGTGACTCAACTCTGCTTGAACACAAACAACGCAAGCTTTCCAATAACTTCTTGTGGAATGTAAATTTTCAGATGCATTTTTGTTTAGGATGTTCATGGCCTTTTCTAGTACTTAGAAAATATTTTTGTTTCGAAATGCATCCACCCATCTCCCAAATTTAAATTTTTCTATAATTTCCATATGAATTTCAATACCAGCATAAATATAACGCCTTTTAATAAATAACAATCAATTCAATATACTCAAAGAAAATTTAATTTTTTTTTCCACCAAAACAATGTCGTTCCAGAAGCAATATTTGAGGCACTGCCTCATGTTCGCGTTTCAGCTGAAGAAAAGTGCCGCGGAAGCCCAGCAAATGAGCTATGCTGCTTTGCGTGAGGCTGCTGTTTCCTACAGTACGTGTAAGAAGTGGTTCGAGCGGTCTAAGCAGGGAAATTTCGATCTCCGTAATGCAGAACGTCCGCGACTGCCACAGAAAGTTGACGATGAGGAACTGGAACAACTGTTGGACTCGGATCCCTGTCGCACACAGTCAGAGCTCGCCCAGGAACTCGGAGTAACACGGCAAGCCATTGCAAAGTGCCTGCGCAAGCTTGGACGGATTCACAAGGAGGGCCGTTGGGTGCTCCACCAACTCACAGCTGCGAACGCCCTACGATGTTGTTGTGCCCTTGCTCTCCAGATTCAAGAAGAAGGATTTCTTCCACAAGATCTTGACCTGTGATAAGAAGTGGATCCTCTACGATAATCCTCAGTGGCGCAAATCGTGGGTTTTCCAGGTCAGCGTACCAAAACCGAATATCCATGGATATTCGCGAAACCGAATATCCATGTCAGGAAGTTGTTGCTGTGCATATGGCGGGATCAGCGCGGTGTCCTACACTATGAGTTGCTCAAACCTGGTGTAACGGTCAATGCTGAGCTTTATTGTCAGCAACTCATTCGTGTGAGTGACGCAATGGAAGCGAAAAGGCCATACACCGGCAAGGGCAGAAGGTCGGTCCTTCAGGATAACGCGTGTCCTCACACCGCGAAAACGACTTTAGACGCGATCACCGACCTGGGATGGGAGATTTTGTCCCGCCCGGCGTATTCTTCAGACTTAGCCCCGTCGGATTATCACCTCTTTAGCTTCCTGCAACATCACCTGAGTGATACGCACTTCACTTCTGTCGAGGATGTCCACACAAGTATTGATGACCTAATTTATCAACTCGAAACAGCCCTCTTTTTTCCGCAGTGGCATTCGGCAGCTCCCTGGCTGATGGCTCAAATGTATCCAACACGAGGGATTATTTCCCTAATTAGGTACGTATTCGATTTGCTATAATTTGCGGTCAACGTGTCGTGCCTGTGGCCGAGAATTAAGTTGCACACCTAATATGTTTTTATTGTTCACAAGGTATAATAAGGCTTCGTAAAATATGTTTTGAGTCCACAAGTCCATTTTAGTGGCTTCATTGCAGCTGCTGCAATTTTCTTGGGAATTCAGTTGTTCAGATTTAACTGGTATCACAAAAAACGCCCGTAACGTAAGGTAGATATTTTGATATCAGTAACATCCGAAGTATTACAACATAAAATGGGGTCACTTGTGTTGCCACCAATGACAATTTTTTAGTCACATTTGAAATTTTGCTGATGATTATTAGAATAGTGAGGTGAAATGCTGGGAGACAGATCAAGTAGTGCTTTCAGAGCCTTGTTTTTAGCACGTCTTTTGCAAAAAGATCGTGCTTATGTTATCGGTTTGCCCGTCAGTCCGTCTGTACCCACGATATCTCTGGAACTATTAATCCGATTTAAAAAATTCTTTTTGCATTATGAAGCTTGAAATATGCGAATGATGATCCTTCATTTTTTTTTACGATGTGCAATTTCGCCGCTAGAGGGCGTAAATGCAGATGATGTCGAATTCAAAAATACGTTTTATTCCACATATTTGCTTCTAAACATCCGATTGAAAAAATTCTTTTCTCTTTCGATTCCATTTATGTCGAAGAGTATTTTAGATATCGTTACTTTTTCAAATTACGCACAGATTTTCCGCTAGGGGGCGTAAAAGTAAATTACATCCACCCCCCCCCCCGATAACTCTTCTTCTAAAGCTCCGATTTAAAAACTTTTTTCTTCAGCGAATACACCTGCTGATGGAAAATCTTTTGCATGTAATTTATAATTTTTGGTAATAAATACTTTGGCCACCAGGGGGCGTAAGTGTTAATTCTTGCTTCTGATGTATTTGCCATAAAATCTGAGCTTATAAAATCTCGATTGGAAAAATTCTTTTGTGGACTGATGCCACTGACATCTATAAACCTTTTCGGAATATTTTCTTCTTAAAATATTCAACAGTTTCTCCGCCAGGGGGCGTAGATGTATATCTTATTTTTGCCAATATCTCTATTTCTAGAATTCCGATTTGAAAAATTCCTTCTTTGTTGGATAGAGTTTTCAGCGTGACATGTTTTTCATATAATTACAAAATTTTCAAGTAATTCATAGACTTCCCGCTAGGGGGCGTAAAGGTAAATTGCGTTTCCCCCTATATCTCTGCTTCTAAATCTCCGGTTTGAAAAATTCTTTCTCCACAGGATACAACTCCTGGTTGGAAATCGTTTGCACACAATTTCTATTTTTTGTAAAAAAAAATAGTTTGGCCACCAAGGGGCGTAAATCGTAATTTCCGCTTCTGATGTATCTGCAGCAAAATATGAACTTCTAAATTCTCGATTGAAAAAACGTCGCTTGTAGACCGATACTACTCATATCGACAAACCTTTTAGAAACATTTTCTTCTTAAAAAATGCATGTTTTCTACGCCAGGGGTCGTAGATGTATATCTTATTTTTGTCAATATCTCTACTTCTAGGAGTCCGATTTGAAAAATTCCTTCTTTGTTGGATAGTGTTTCCAGTGTGACATGTTTTTCATATAATTTCAAAATTGTCAAGTCATTCATAGACTTTCCGCCAGGGGGCGTAAAGGTAAATTGCTTTCCCTCTATATCTCTGTTTCTAAATCTCTGATTTGAAAAATTATTTCTGCACCGAATACAGCTCCTAATGGGAAATCCTTTGCACGTAATTTCTAATTTTTGTAAAAAATGGTTTGGCCACCATGTGGCGTAAGTCTTAATTTCCGTTTCTGATGTATTTGCAGCAAAATATGAGCTCCTAAAATCTCGATTGAAAAAAGAAATCGTTTGTTGACCGATACTAATAATGTCGACAAACTTTTAGGAGCATTTTCTTCTTGAAATAATGCATGATTTCTACGTAGATGTATATTTTATTTTTGTCAATATATCTACTTCTAAGAGTCCGATTTGAAAAATTCCTTCTTTGTTGGATAGTGTTTCCGATGCGAAATGTTTTTCCAATGAATTCAAAATTTTCAAGTAAATCATAGACTTTCCGCTAGGGAGCACAAAGATAAACTGCGTTTTCTGCGTTATTTCTGCTCCTAAAACTCCGATTTGAAAAATTCTTCCTGTATCGCATACAAGACCTGTTGAAAAATATTTGTCACATAATTTTTATTGTTTGGTAAAGAGTGGTTTGACCACCAGGGGGCATAAGTGTTAATATCTGCTTCTGATGTATTTGTAGCAAAATCTGGGATCCTGAAAACTCGACAAAAAATTTTTTTCTTGGACCGATACCGCTCATATGGATAAACCTTTTGAGAATACTTTCTTCCTAAAATAATGCATGGTTTTCCCACCAGGGGACGTTAAGTCATATCTTATTTTTGACAATATCTCTGTTTCTAAGAGTCCGATTTGAAAAATTCTTTCTGTGTTGGAGAGCGTTTCCGGTGCGAAATGTTTCTCATATAAATTCATGTTTTTCTTAACGCACAAGTCTGCAACCAGAGGGCGTAAGCGCACGTTTCCGTTTACAGCAATATCTGAGGGATTAAAAACCAGATTGAAAAACGTCTTTCTTCCGTCAGATACTATTGTTTTCCATACCGGTTCCATTGACTTTGAATAGCTTTGATAAATTTAATTTGCGTCACAACGGATTCAAAAGACGTGCTTATTACACCCGAAAATTCGGTGTCATCTTTCTTGTTAATTTTTCTTTTTGTTGTAGCTAAAGGCTATCTGTGTTCCTGCTGCAGTCTGTGCATTTACATATATCTCAGTTCATGTTTTTCTTTAATTTTTTTTCTGCACTTTTACCGAGAGAAGCCTTATTTTATTAAGTTGCTTTGTATTTTTCCAACCCTTGTGTATTTGGTTCTTAATTAAGGGCGCGGTACATCATGTTTTTCACTAGTTTGCAAATATAGCCTTAATTTTTGGTTATGATTGTCTTAGTATTAGAGGAAGTTTGTTTAAGGTAATGTCCCTAGTTTAATTCTTGTGCTTAGGAATTGCAATTTTTAGTTTGCCCTTGAGTGTCCTATTGCGTTGCAGTACTTAGGATATAAATAATTGTAAGCACTTTATTTTACTATAGGTATGAATTGATTATGTATGTTTTGAAATACCTTAGATGAAAGTGAGAAGAAAGTGAAGAGATAAAGTCTTTTTGAAGAATTTGTATCCACATTAGCTATGAAAAGAGCTTTCCGATGTAGTTTGTAGTGTCTTGTGTTACATTCTCATGTTATTCATATAATATACTCATTTCAAAAGTAACTCTTTGCATTGTTGGGCCAACCAGAAAAAAAAAACCTTGTCTTCTATTGGTTGTTCATTAATGCCGTTGTTGTTGTACTCCGACACTGTGCTGTGCTCTTCTGTCTATTTCTGTGCATAACTTCAAGGACTAACTTCAAGTTCTTAAAAGGTATAAGTTCTTTTCTTGTTTCAACGCATAGGTGGTCACAAAAAGTTACAACAAAACGAATACACAATGCATGTATTTGTTTTGTTATTTTTATAGGCTTCGAACACAATTCATATATTCCAAATCATAAGAGAATACTTGTATATATATATTCAAGAAACGCATACAGCGTATTAAATCCGTTTATTTCTTATGGTATAGTAATCACAGAGATTCGCCAAGCTTTCGCACCCCACTGGGAGGCGTTTTCAAGGCAATGGTAGACATATATTAAAAATAACGTTGTATAATATATATATATATTTATTATACAAGGGGCGAATATTCGGGATGTGCTAGGTGTGCGGCGCACACTCACACAGAGTCGTCGCAATTTATTTAACCTATACTATCGACATTACATTTTAGGATTTATTTCTAATAAAATGCGCCAGAGTTTGACCTAAGGCTTTAAGTTGTGGCTAAAATTATTTCTCCCACAAAATGTTTTCATTAAGAGGAGAAGGTTCGTTCATTATGCATAATATCACATTTTTGCTAAAATCCTCGGGTGTGCAGTTTCCCGACAAGACATCCGACGGTTTTCAAGCAACTGTGGTACAAGTCCCTAGATGGCACTGCAGGTCACATTTTATTTCCCTGGGGTTTCAAGCATTACAGCTGATCTCTCAGAGTGTGCTAGCCAAATAGAGCACCGCTTGCAATCTCATGAAGCAACGCAATTCAAAGTTGTCATACGAGTTTCTGTTACATTACGTTTTTGGATAACAAAACTCACCAAAGTTTTCCCTAAAGCTTCGGGTGGTGGTTTTTTCGAGTGGTGGTTTCCTTATACAATGTTTTCGTAAAGTGGAGAAAGTTTGTTGCTTCGTTGAGTAAACAAAACAAAGTTTAGTAATATGCGCATTCGTAGGTGTGCTGTTTGTCCAGTGGATACCCTAGGCGTATAAAGCAACTGTGATACAAAGCTCTCCAGATGGCGCTGCATGTCACGTTTTTATTTCCTTGTGGTTTCAACTCCGAGGCTGAAAAACTTCCCAACATGTGCGCACCTAAAAAAGCACTGCTGGTCATACGTTTGCGTTCGGAATCGCGTGGAGTCATAATTCAACGTTCTGCCACGAAATGCAGTTTTTCTGTCTTTTCGTCGCAGTGCGAATCGATGTGTTTATGAGCACAGATTTAAAAACAGAATTTGAAGTTTTCTTATCCATGTATAGGATGGGATAGCAAAAATCCATTCATTTTCTTTTATTCAACGACCGCTAAATAAAAATAATGCTTTCGTAAATTCGAAATCAATGCGTGAATTTTTCAGCTCGGATTACATCGTCAAATTTTTGCGTGGTTTTTTTCCCCGTAACAGTGCACACCCAAAGTAAATGGGCACGCGACGACACTGATATTTATCATCCTCCAATTCAAGACTCCTTGAATTAGAGGATGATAAATCGTTCCTTTTTCCATGACAGCAACGAGTGATATGTTTTCAGGATGCCTACAGCACACCTTATATACCCTCCAAGCCAGCTCACGACACATGCCTTCTTTCATTGGCTACGCGCTGTTGACGTCAAAAGCAGGAGGTGGTCACAATAGTGTGACTCGACTGGGTGTATACGTATATCATATATACTGTATTGTTACGATACCGGGCCGAGCTGGGTTAATCATCCCACCGCTCGCCACCAATTGATCAGAATGCGCCGAGCGGTATAATTTATAAACATTCTTCACTGATCTCCTTCGACGTAGTTCTTGGCGCGGAAACTGTAATATATGGGCATACACTTAAACAATTTGGACCAATCACATGCGTACACATAAATAATGTGTTTTATGACTGTGCTGACTGCCGAAACAAATATTTAATTGGCTATGAAAACATAACAGTGGCACACATATGCATAAAATTGAGCTGTCTTCTGAACATGAGTATTGGGTCAACTTTGACCTAAATCAGTTCCCGCGAGATAGTTTTAATGAACTTAAATTTCACAGTTCAGTCTCACTATTTCTCAGTTCAGTTCTTGAAATATATTAGTTCAGTTCCTCAACTAACTGCGTAGCAGATGTAACAATAAAAACAAAATGTTTCTACTTACATGGATGCTGTCCAGAATAAATCCAAATTGTGATTGCACTAGTAAAGTAAAACACACCTTCCTTTTTTACATGGAAGATTTCATTGCAGGAGCTGCGTCCCCTGGGCGCTACCGTACTCACACACACACACACACACACACACACACACACACACACACACACACACACACACACACACACACACACACACACACACACACACACATTCAGGCGTTTGTTGAGGGAGCCTCGCTTCGTAAGAAAAGCGTGACTCTTCACTTCCTCCACAGTAGGGGATGAATGGGGGATGACGATTCCACACTGCAGTGGTTGGCATTCGAACCCGACTTCGCTTGGCTTCGCTTCTCATTGGAATGACCACTGTCCACTCGCAGATTTCTTAATTCCCCTGTAACTTGGCTTTCATTGGGCCAAACAGTCGCTGATTTCCATTACGCTCCAGCCTAGAAATTGCTGCTTTATCACGCGGATTTAGGCATTCCGCTGTCTTTATGGCAAACTGGCATCTCCATCAGCCGCCTCGAGTTGTCGTCTCCATTTCTTACCCAATGCGGGGAGATTTGCTGCTTCATTTCCCAATTCATATAGCAGATCCAAGGCATCCAGCCTTTCACATCGGAGAGCGTACAGACAACTAAACTTTCTTCCTTATTTTCACGCTAAGTGCGAAATCTTATTCTTCTGCACGTACCACACAGAGAGCAATTGTTCTCGAAAATGCCCCAAACAATCGACGAATTTACGATTATTCGCTAAACCTTTGGTCTCCCATCTTCATTCATTTCTACAAGTGGTCCCTCTTCGAAATGTACCCTGTTTAGACCAGCCGACAGCTGCGCCCTGATATTTATGACCTATCAGCGCTATTCTGAGACCACCCAGCCAGAGGTAGAATTCTTCGCCTCTTTTCTTTCCAAACCCCCAGATAAAACTTTATCTGATGTTTACACTTTTAAATCCCAATCAAGCCTCTAACACAATTAACACTCAATTAACCTATCCACCACGCCTATCAATTACCAAATTAATGGCGGGGGTGGGTCGTAACAGTATATATACAGGGTGCATAGGAAAGTCCCTTTAGCCTGAAATAAATTGCGAACCGAGACAGGTACATTTATGTAAGTGAGATAACGGTATAGTAAAGTGACTACGCCCGATCGAATGCAACCAATAGCAGCGCCCTTAGTGGCGAAATGCAGAAGTTAGCCATTGCAAATCGAAAACGAAAACAGATAGAGTAAAATTCCCAATTACAAAGTTGTAGAGCATCAATTAATTAGTACAAAACGACATTTGTTTCACACGGATAAAATAAATTGTCGCCTGAATACCATAAAATGTCTGAAATCGATGCGCGACGATTCGAATCTGCATATTCACATTTCGCAAATGTAGCCGTATGCAAATGCAGATTTTGACGTTGTACCGTACCTACGATATAAAAACCAGTAGCATGACGTACCCAGATCAGAAGTTTAGGTCTACGTACGCTGTGTGAGAATGGCGAGTGAGAACTCACTCCCAATATTGCGAGATGGTGCTCATTTACGGCAAATGCCAACAAAACGCGGCGCTAGCTGCACGGGAATATGTCGTTCGTTTTCCAGCTGGGCCACATCTCAGTGCGGTTACCATCTAAAGTGTAGTGAGACGGCTCAGGGAGACAGGAAGCGCTAAAAGTCGTTCTCGTTCGTTCTGGCAGACCAGTGGGTGCAGGTATGCGTATAATGGCAGAGGATATTTTGGCATATGCACTAGCCCATCCACAAAGCAGTACAAGAGATATCAGCAGGGCGAGTGGCTTAACACGGGGCCGTGTATGGAAAATACTGCATGCTCAAGGTGCACATCCCTATCGTGTCACTCCGCAGCAAGAACTGTTACCACGGGACAATGAGCGCAATAAATTGTGTATATTTGCTCATACCTATGCCTGTTCCCTTCAAACGTTCACACAAAGGGTCGCACATCGATTTCGGTCATTTTAGGGTATTCAGGCGACAATTTATTTTATCCGTGTAAAACAAATGTTGTTTTGTACTACTTAGTTGATGCTCTACAACTTTGTTATTGGAAATTTTGCTCTATCTGTTTTCGTTTTCGATTTACAATGCCTAACTTCCGCATTTCGCCACTAGAGGCGCTGCTATCGGTTGCATTCGATCGGGCGTAGTCGCTTTACTATACCGTTATCTCACTTGCATAACTGTACCTCTCTCCGTTCGCAAGTTATTTCAGGCTAAAGGGTCTTTCCTATGCACTCTGTATACAGTATCATCATCATCATCATTGTCAACCATTATCAATCCACTGCTGGACGAAGGTCTCCCCAAGTTTCCTCCACAACGGTCTGTCTTGTGCCAGTCTCCTCCATGTCACCCCTGCATACTTTCGAATTTCATCCACCCATCTCCTATGTGGTCTTCTTCTGGGTCTTTTCCTGTCCCTTGGAATCCAATCTAAAATTTCGGCTGTCCATCGATGATCTGTCCTTCTGGCAGTATGTCCAGCCCATTGCCATTTCAGGGATTTAACTCTGATCATGATGTCTTCCACTCTTGTCATTTTTCGGATCCACGAGTTCCTCTTCTTATCTCTCCTGGTTACACCAAGCATGCACCTCTCCATGCTTCTTTGAGTTGTCTGCAGCCTTTGTATGTCTCTTTTAGTTAAGATCCACGTCTCTGCACCATACGTAAGCACTGGAAGGATGCATTGATCAAACACTTTTCTTTTAAGACATAATGGCATATTGCTCTTGAAAATTATGCTGTTTCTTCCAAAAGCTCTCCATGCAAGTTTTGTACGCCGATTAATTTCTTCATCAATGTGACCCTCACTTGATATCTGCTGTCCAAGATAAACGTACGTGTCTGTTATCTCCAGCTTCCCCCATCAATCGACAAATCCTCACCCCTCGCAAAAGCATTGAACATCACTTTTGTCTTCTGAAAGTTCATTTTTAATCCCACTTCTTTACTCTTGTCAGCAAGTTCCTGGATCATACTCTGCAGCTCTGATGGGGTAGTTGCAAAAATGACTACGTCATCAGCAAAACGAAGGTGGGTTAGATAATCTCCATTAATCTTTATCCCCTTGTTTTCCCAGCTCAGCGACTGAAAAACACCCTCCAATGTGGCATTAAAGAGCTTCGGAGATATGGTGTCACCTTGTCTCACTCCCTTTCCAATTTTTACGTGTGTTGTATTTTCAAACAGCCTAATCTTTGCACTTGCATTTTCATAGATGTTATTAATAATATTAATGTATGCATCTTCAATACCGCAGGTTTTCAGGGCCATTGTAACTGCTGATGGTTTCACCGAATCAAAGGCTTTTTCATAATCGATCAAAGGCTTTTTCATAATCGATACAGTATATATACGTATATATGGCCAGCGTGGTGAGTTATGGCCAACCCCTTCAAAATGAATCCACAACTTAAAACTTGGCCCTCAGTCTCCGGCAGCTGGAATGTACCTGGCCAAGGCAGCGGCCAGTGCCACATGAAGGCAGGGGGTGCTAAGGTTTAAAGATACATTTATTAAACACTCGGAGTACAGAATGTGAGTCATGAGATGATTATGTACAAATGAGCGCCAGAACAAGTAGGCAAAGAAATAAAATTATAAATACTTCCTGAGGGTAAGATAGAGGGGGAATTAAACAGGTAAATTAACGATGTCATTGCCAACAATAGGATAGAGTATTCATAATAGTTCAAACTGTGAAGGAGACTCTCAGGCCGTCAATCTGGAACCAGCTGTAAGAATCACCGGAGGACCGGACTAGGCTGCCGTCTGATGCTGACCTTGGCTACGTATAATGGACGCTCCCTCTCTTCTGATTCAAGGTTTCTTGAATTGGAAGAGGAACTACAAAGGATCAAGTGCGACATAGTCGAGCTAAGTGAGGCAAGGGGAAGATCTCATTGAACTGAAAAGTGGACATCTCTTCTATTGTTGTGGGACAGATACTGGCAGAACTAGTGGTGTTGGATTTATAATAAACAAGAAACTGAAGGACAGAGTTATAGATGTTGAAAGTTCCTCTGACAGAACTGCACGACTTGTTATCCAACTCTCGAGAAGATACAAGGCTCAGATTATTCAAGCTTATGCACCCACCACAAGTCTTCCTGAAGAAGAAATTGAAGAATTTTATGAGGACATTCGTCATGTAAATAATAGGCAGCAGCAGTTGAAGATCATTATGGGAGATTTCAATGCGAAGATAGGGCAACGGCAACAGAACGAAACTTCAGTAGGTAAATTCGGTCACGGCAACAGAAACCTGCGTGGAAATACGCTCGTAGAGTTTGCAGAAGCAGAAGGGTTTTTCATCATGAACTCCTTTTTCAAGAAAAAGCCGCTAAGGAAATGGACAGGGAGGCATCCAAATGGGACGACAAGTGAAATTGATTTTATTATGTGTAACAAGAAATTTGTCATGGAAGATTGCAGTGTGCTGAACAAGTTCAACACAGGTAGTGACCATAGAATGGTATGATGTAAGATGCACGCAACTCAACGCTAAACTCGAGCGTGGCAAGCTCATAAAACAAACAAAGTGTATTGACATGACCAACCTCAAAAAACATTATAATACCTTCAAATTGGAACTGAGGAACAGATTCTCTGCTCTAGAAGGTCTAACGTCGGAAGAAGTGGACATCTCTGAAGTTAACAGAAAATTAACCAAGTCTCTTATGGAAACAGCAACAAAAATAACTGGTACTAACAACAAGTTGCAAACGAACAAATTATCAGGAAAAACCAAAATTCTGATGCAAAAAAGAAGAGAGATGAGGACAACTAAAGGAGATGTGACTTCCAAAGTGACGGTACGAAAAAGTATCACTGAAGATATAAGGAAATTCAACTGTGAACTAGTGAAGAAAGCAATTGAAAACAACCAAAGTTTGAATAGAGCAAAGGGACATCTGAGTAAGGGAAGAAAATAGATTATGGCTCTGAGAAAAGAAGATGGTTCTGTAACAAGAAATAAAGGTGAAATTTTGACAAGAGTGAAATATTTCTACTCGAAACTATATAAAAGGGATGATACATGTACTCCAGACATTACGAAAGGTACCAGTACCAGAGTTCTTCCAGTCCTCCCAGCAGAAGTTGCACATGCAATCAAGAACATGAAACCGGGGAAAGCTCCAGGAGAAGATGGAATTACCGTAGACATCATACAAGAAGCAAGTGGAGAAATTGAAACAGTACTCGCCCAAGTTTTCACTTGATGCCTTAATGAAGGGAAGACTCCTGAGGATTGGAACAATGCTACAATGATCCTGCTACATAAAATAGGTGACATTGAGGATCTCAGGAACTACAAACCTATCAGTGGTTTATAAAATCTTCACTAAAGTTCTTTCACACCGCTTAAAGGTGACACTGGACATGGCTCAACCAAGAGAACAAGCTGGATTCATGAGTGGCTACAGCACTATAGATCATATCCACGTATTGAGAGAACTAACTGAAAGAGCGAGGGAATATAAACTTCCATTATGCATGGCTTTTATCGATTATGAAAAGGCCTTTGATTCGGTGAAACCATCAGCAGTTACAATGGCTTTGAAGTCCTGTGGTATTGAAAATGCATACA
Organism: Macrothele yani; assembly: GCA_039090855.1. NCBI lineage: Eukaryota > Metazoa > Arthropoda > Arachnida > Araneae > Macrothelidae > Macrothele > Macrothele yani. Next base: position 945,022 of record CM077022.1, on the reverse strand, counting down.
TTAATATTATTAATAACATCCATGAAAAGGCAAGTGCAAAGATTCGGCTAGTTGAGAACACAGCACCCATAAAAATTGGAAAAGGAGTGAGACAAGGGGACACTATATCTCCCAAACTCTTTAATGCCCATTGGAAAATGTCTTTCAGTCACTGAACTGGGAAAACAAAGGGATAAAGATTAATGGAGATTATCTAACTCACCTTCGCTTTGCTAATGACGTAGTCATTTTTGTACCTACCCCATCAGAGCTGCAGAGTATGATCCAGGAACTTGCTGTAAAGGAAGTGGGATTAAAAATGAACTTTCAGAAGACAAAAGTGTTGTACAGGGCTTTTACAAAAAATGAAGATTTATCGATTGATGAGGAAAAGCTGGAGATAGCCAATACCAACATTTATCTTGGACAGCAGATATTAAATGAGGGTCACATTGATGAAGAAATTAATCGGCGTATAAAACTTGTCTGGAGAGCTTTTGGAAGAAACAGTACAATTTTCAAGAGTAGTATGCCATTATGTCTTAAAAGAAAAGTGTTTGATCAATGCATCTTTCCAGTGCTGACGTATGGTGCAAAGACGTGGACCTTAACTGAAAGAGACATACAAAGACTACAGAAAATTCAAAGAGACATACAAAGGCTACAGACAATTCAAAGAGACATACAAAGGCTACAGACAATTCAAAGAGACATACAAAGGCTACAGACAACTCAAAGAGAGATGGATAGATGCATGCTTGGTGTAACCAGGAGGGATAAGAAGAGTAACTCGTGGATCAGAAACATGACAAGAGTGGAAGACATCATGATGAGAGAAAAATTCCTGAAATGGCAATGGGCTGGACATATTGACAGAAGGACAGACCATCGATGGACAGCTGAAATTTTAGACTGGTTTCCGAGGGACAGGAAAAGACCCAGAAGAAGACCACATGTGAGATGGGTGGATGAAATTCAAAAGTATGCGGGAGTAACATGGAGGAGACTGGTACAAGACAGACCGTTGTGGAAGAAACTTGGAGAGACCTTCATCTAGCAGTGGATTGATAATGGTTGACAATGATGAGGATATATATATAACCCATTTTCCACTTTTCGGAGGCTGCTTTTATCGGAGCTCGCTTATCATGTGCTGAGTTGTCATGATGCTAATTTACGCTGATAACCATCTCCAGTAGTCGCTATATTTGCATATCACCATGTTTCCCCTTACCCCTTTCAAATCTTAATATCCTTAACTTTTTGTGACCACTGTATGCAGTATATACATATACACTACTGTTTGTGAAAATTGCAACACCATGAAGGAATGATGGTAATCACGTGAAACGTATGTGATATGCAGAGCAGGGTAGGACATGCAAATGATTAGAAGTGCAAAGCCATTGCGTATGTGTCGGCCTGGCAACGCCCTCTGGACGGTCTCGAGTGAGGGTTATAAAGAGAGAGCTGTTTAGGATACACACCAGTAGTGCATCGCGAACAGCGATTTGTAAAAGGGTCTCCGCGATTCAATAATGCCTCGGCGACGACGAAGGGCGCAATATCACCATACGACAGAGTTTGAACGAGGACGAATAATTTGTCTGCATCAAGGTGCATTTTCGTACCGCGACATTGCGGCACGGACGGGAGATAACGCCACGGAAGTGATGCGCGTGTGGCGGCAGTGGATTAAGGAAAACCAGGTGCATCGACAATCCGGCAGTGGACCGAGAAATGTAACGACACCGTGGGATGACCGACGCCTCATCCGCATGGTAGTGACGAACGGTTCCGTATCTTTGCAAGTGTTAACACAACAGTGGAGCACTGTAACAGGTGTGGCATTGTCTGCCTCTACAGTTTGACGCTGTCTGCTGCACAGAAGACCAGTTGCACGCATCCCTTTGCAGCGGATTCCTTTGACCGTGAACCATGGAAGCCCCAGGCTGGAGTGTGGTTTCCGATACAGACAATGGCGTGCTGATTGGCAACATGTCGTGTTTTCGGACGAGTCCCGATTAAACTTGGACTACCATGATGGCCGCATACCCATTAGACGGTATTGTGGTGTGCGCCTTCGTCCAGCATGCATTGTCTGGCGTCATACGGGCCGAAGGCCAAGTGTGATAGTGTGATGTGCCATTGGGATCTCGCGATCTCGGCTGCTACGACTTGAGGGCAATCTCAACAGCGACCGCTACATCAGGGAAATTGTACAGTCAGAAGTCATACCCTTCTTTCAGAGCACTCCTGGCGCTATATTCCAGCAGGACAATGCCTGACCACATGTTGCCAGGAATGTTCAAGCCCTCTTCGCAGCACAGCAGATACCGCTTCTTCTCTGGCCTGCACGTTCGCCAGACATGTCGCCTATTGAACATGTCTGGGATATGGTCACTCGGCAACTGGCCCATCACAGTCCTCCAGCGGTCAGTACCAATGATCTGTGGCCTCCCATACATTACCCAGGACACCATCCAACACCATGTTGATTTAATACCACGCCGCCTAAAATCTCTTATTGCATATAATGCGAAGAAATATTCTTCTCATAATACGTGGAAAATACGTCATGATAATTAACACAGCAATCAGACATCTCTGAATTAACTGTATTTACTGTTCTTCACGTAATATCAATCACATCAGAAAACTTTGAAAATTTCATCGCCCTGGAGCGGATATTGAACCCGCATCTCCCTATTACCGTTCGAGTATGCTAACCGTTACGCCACCCAGGATGATAAAGTCACAAGTATCTGAGACTTGGTGGTATAAGACTCTGTACAGGGTGGGTTCTGATTTTTTCTGAGCCTTGAAGCTTTCTGGATTTAATAAGTATCTCCCCAATAGCTTATTCCTTGTTTCTGTTACTCTGCACGCAATGCATTTCTTGCACAAAACTGTCTGAATTTGCCTAAGAAATGCTGATCTAGTGTATGATAAGAGCCAGACCTGGCGACAAAGAGAGACTATGGGGACAGCTGTACCGGGGCTCGGACTTTAGGAGGCCCCATGTGTATTGTGATGCCTATGGTTGTTTGCAGTCTGGTTGGTCCCCGATTATCGACAAGCCAGGAAATCCTCGATCGTTGGATCAGCTTGGTCAGGTTACCCCTAAAACACGTGCATCAAATGCAATACATTTCTTTTTCGCCCCTCAGTTTAACCCATGAAAATTCCTTTTCCCAATTCTTCTGATAGCTGCGTTGCCGGTTTTCACTGTCACAGATGTTATGCCGCGTTTTACTGTTATTCATATGCAGATCAGTACTGATTTCAGCTTCCGATGAAGAAGGCCCCACGTGTTGTATCGCATTAGTTTTAACGTTTTTAATGGTATCACCGGCTTCAAAAAAATCTCGTAAATCGCATTGTGAATGCTTCATTATTAAGCGTATATATGCGATTCAGAAAAGAACATCGAACTAACCACGTCCACTGATTCGAAGTATAGTACATATGATATAAGGCGGGTTTTCCTAGCGACTGGTTTTATACGCAGCGGAGAACGGAAAACGCTACCCAATCACGTCAGGCACTGCGTCACGTAATACGCTTGCGTCGAGTGTTTTCCTCCTCGGGGCAGACGACGACGGAATAAGCCAGTCGTGATCCGCGTTTCAAAAAGTGTAAAAACCTGTGTTTCAAAGAAGAAACTGTGTTTTATGGCATGTCAAGTACTTGGAAGAAGTGGAAGAAGAGGAGGATTACATATTTGAACAGTTGCACAAACGAAAACCAATTGGTCCGATGTATTTATGTTGGGAAAAAGAAGGAGTGTACAGAAGTTTGATAGAAAACCATTTGCTCGATGATGATCTTAAGTTTAAAGCATATTTCAGATTCACAAGGGAGCAGTTTTTGATTCTTATTGAAGATAAAATAGCCTGTAATTCATATAATCGAGTGAAGAAGCCAATAACACCTGCAGAAAAACTTGCCCTCAAATAACTAGAGGGTAAATAACTAGAGGAGCATGTGTTGTTAAAACAAATATTTGTGTGATTGCGGATCATTTTTTATTAAGTATGTATACACTAGAAATTTTTCTACATTAAAAAAATTATATGAAACAGCAATGATTAATTCTGAAAAAGTCATTTTTGACGGTGTAGAATCCACAAAAAACACGCATTGAAATAGGTTAAAAATTATGCCTAAGGTATTTATTTGTACTCATTACTGTCGCTGAGGGCGTATTCAAAAACGTCTGTGAGGATGTTGCTTTCTTCAGCTAAATCATCATCATCATCATTGTCAACCATTATCAATCCACTGCTGGACGAAGGTCTCCCCAAGTTTCCTCCACAACGGTCTGTCTTGTGCCAGTCTCCTCCATGTCACTCCCGCATATTTACGAATTTCATCCACGCATCTCCCATGTGGTCTTTTTCTGGGTCTTTTCCTGTCCCTTGGAATCCAATCTAAAATTTCGGCTGTCCATCTATGGTCTGTCCTTCTGGCAGTATGTCCAGCCCATTGCCATTTCAGGGATTTAACCCTGATCATGATGTCTTCCACTCTCGTCATTTTTCGGATCCACGAGTTTCTCTTCTTATCTCTCCTGGTTATACCAAGCATGCACCTCTCCATGGCTCTTTGAGTTGTCTGCAGCCTTTGTATGTCTCTTTTAGTTAAGGTCCACGTCTCTGCACCATACGTAAGCACTGGAAGGATGCATTGATCAAACACTTTTCTTTTAAGACATAATGGCATATTGCTCTTGAAAATTATGCTGTTTCTTCCAAAAGCTCTCCAGGCAAGTTTTGTACGCCGATTAATTTCTTCATCAATGTGACCCTCACTTGATATCTGCTGTCCAAGATAAACATACGTATCTGTTATCTCCAGTTTTTCTCCATCAATCGATAAATCTTCATTTCTTGTAAAAGCATTGAACATCACTTTTGTCTTCTGAAAGTTCATTTTTAATCCCACTTCTTTACTCTTGTCAGCAAGTTCCTGGATCATACTCTGCAGCTCTGATGGGGTAGTTGCAAAAATGACTACGTCATCAGCAAAACGAAGGTGGGTTAGATAATCTCCATTAATCTTTATCCCTTTGTTTTCCCAGTTCAGTGATTGAAAGACATTTTCCAATGTGGCATTAAAGAGCTTCGGAGATATGGTGTCACCTTGTCTCACTCCCTTTCCAATTTTTATGTGTGTTGTATTTTCAAACAGCCTAATCTTTGCACTTGCATTTTCATAGATGTTATTAATAATATTAATGTATGCATCTTCAATACCGCAGGATTTCAGAGCCGTGGTAACTGCTGAAGGTTTCACCGAATCAAAGGCTTTTTCATAATCGATAAAAGCCATGCACAATGGAAGTTCATATTCCCTCGCTCTTTCAATTAGTTCTCTCAGTACGTGGATATGATCTATTGTGCTGTAGCCACTCCTGAATCCAGCTTGTTCTCTCGGTTGAGCCATGTCCAGTGTTACCTTCAAGCGGTGTGAAAGAACTTTAGTGAAGATTTTATAAACCACTGATAGGAGGCTGATAGGTCTGTAGTTCCTGAGATCCTCAATGTCACCTTTTTTATGTAGCAGGATCATTGTAGCATTGTTCCAATCCTCAGGAATCTTCCCTTCATTAAGGCATCGAGTGAAAATTTGGGCGAGTACTGTTTCGATTTCTCCACTTGCTTCTTGTATGATGTCTATAGTAATTCCATCTTCTCCTGGAGCTTTCCCCCGCTTCATGTTCTTGATTGCATGAGCAACTTCTGCTGGGAGGACTGGAAGAACTCTGGTACCTTTCATGATGTCTGGAGTACATGTATCATCCCTTTCATATAATTTGGAGTAGAAATCTTTCACTCTTGTCAGAATTTCGCCTCTATTTCTTGTTATAGAACCATCTTCTTTTCTCAGAGCCATAATCTGTTTTCTTCCCTTACTGAGATGTCCCTTTGCTATCTTAAGGCTTTGGTTGTTTTCAATTGCTTTCCTCACTAGCTCACAGTTGAATTTCCTTACGTCTTCAGTGATACTTTTTCGTGTTGTCTTGCATAGCTCTATATATTCCACTTTGGAAGTCACATCTTCTTTAGTTGTCCTCATCTCTCTTCTTTTTTGCATCAACATTTTGGTTTTTCCTGATAATTTGTTCACATGCAACTTGTTCTTAGACCCAGCTAATTTTGTTGCTGTTTCCATTAGAGCTTTGGTTACTTTTCTGTTAACTTCCGAAATATCCACTTCTTCCGATGTTAGGCCTTCTAAAGCAGAGAATCTGTTCTTCAGTTCTAACTTGAAAGTATTATGGTGTTTTTTAAGGTTGGTTATGCCAATACATTTTGTTTGTCTTATGAGCTTGTCACGTTCCAGTTTAGTGTTGAGGTGCATCTTACATCTCACCAATCTATGGTCACTACCTGTGTTGAACTTGTTCAGCACACTGCAGTCTTCGATGACGAATTTTTTGTTACACATAATAAAATCAATTTCACTTGTCGTTCCAATTGGATGTCTCCATGTCCATTTCCTGTGTGGCTTTTTCTTGAAAAAGGAGTTCAAGATGAAAAATCCTTCTGCCTCTGCAAACTCAACGAGAGTATTTCCACGCTGGTTTCTGTTGCCGTGACCGAATTTACCTACTGAAGTTTCATTCTGTTGCCGTTGCCCTATTTTTGCATTGAAATCTCCCATAATTATCTTCAAGTGCTGCTTACCTTTATTATTTAGATGACGAATTTCCTCATAAAATTCTTCAATTTCTTCTTCAGGATGACTTGTGGTGGTGCATAAGTTTGAATAATCTGAGCCTGGTATCTTCTCGATAGTTGGATAACGAGTCGTGCAGCTCTGTCAGAGGAACTTTCAACTTCTACCACTTTATCCTTCAGTTTCTTGTTTATTATAAATCCAACACCACTAGTTCTGCCAGTATCTGTCCCACGATAATAGAAGAGATGTCCACTTTTCAGTTCAATGAGATCTTCTCCTTTTCTCCTTACCTCACTTAGCCCGACGATGTCCCACTTGATCCTTTGTAGTTCCTCTTCCAATTCAAGAAGCCTTGAATCAGAAGAAAAATACTGAAGCCTTGAATCAGCTAAATACTGTTCCATAAAATAGGATTTCCGCAACATGTTCCATAAAATAGGATTTCCACCAACCAATTCTATCAACTGCTCATCCTCGGAAGCTGAGAAACTATCCAATGGCATTGTTAAAAATAATAGGTTATTAATAATCGAAGAAAAACAAACTGTCTTGGTGAATGAATTATACTAGCGCGCTGCATGCCACGCAATTCACTGCTCTCAAAGCAGTCGCCTTATCACTCCGGGCGTCTCATGTCGGCGGAGAACCGGTTCCTCCTTCTAGAAAAACAGTCTGGGTTCTTTTTCATTGTACAATTGGGCAGAGTAATGCGCTCGACGTTTTCCGTTCTCCGCTGCGTATAAAACCTGTCGCTAGGAAAACCCGCCTATACCTCCTCTCCGCGGTAAGTTTAGAAACTAAGAAAGCTTCTGTACTTGGAATCAGGATGTGGGAACCGGTTTTTTGATACGCTGCCCAAGATTAGCCCTGAAGACCTCCAGTGACTTCAAAACTCTGATGCATCGGCGGGAAGTTTTCTGGACTTCTCCTTAGAGAGACAACCTGGCCAATCAGTGGTTAGCGGTGGGAAAACACACAAACAGAACAGATGATTGTAGAAGCGTAGTGGATCGATCGCTCGTGACCGATCTACTACGCTTCAGCATTGTGATAATAGTTACTCACTGCCCGAGCGACACCCGCTACGCGTTAGTCTGGCTTTGTATCTTGCGATAGTCGTGCGTGTTGTTCCCGCTTCTACGGTTTTACGCGCTTATTATTGTGTTTGTATACTCGTGCGCACATTACTATGAATCGACATAAATCTGGTACTCAAAAGAGAAAGGAAAACGAGAAAAAGAAGAGAAAAGCAAAGAGCTGAAGAAGAAAAATGGTCTATACAAATTTTTTGAGAAGAGGCGAAAGACTGAAGCAGTGGCTACAGGTATCGAGCTGTCTGACGCAGCCGTAGTGTCCCAAGGTGTGTTAAATGTAAATTATGAAGCATCAAGTTCAAAATCAACCGAAACCCGAACTTTGGAACAGAAGGTATGGCAGTCTGGTCTTGAAATCCAAAAAAGTCCAGACGATGATCAAACTTCTCAGCTTAAGCCTTGTCAAATTACTATCGAGTTGGCAATGGACCCGGCCGATACATGTGACCCAAAGAATCCAGGTGAATGGCCCCAACTGGTGTTAACTGATTATGACCTACAACTCATCGTGAAATATGGCTTAAATAATGTAACAAAACTGAAAGAAATGGCCACAAAACTACCGGAAGATGTTGAAGGTCATGCATTTCCAACTTATTACTCCAAACAAATACACCGAATGGACACGAGAAGTTACCAAGAGATTGTCTTATGGCAAGTTGTGAAACGAATGCATTGTATTGTGGCCCTTGCAGGCTCTTTTTGTCTGGTTCGCTGACGAAACTTGTTACAGAAGAAGGGAATCCAAACAAATCAACATGGCGAAAGTTGTACAGAAAACTTCCCGAACATGAGAGTAGTCACCAACACAAGAATTGCTATTTGCAGTGGAGAACACTTGAACGTGCTGTTATGGGAGATGGTGCAGCAATTGACAATGACCTGCAAAAAAATTAGAGACCGAAAGAGATAAAATTATTATGTGCTTGCTGAAACGATTTCTTAATGTTACAATTCATTTAGGCTCACGTAGTCAATTTTTTCGTAGTAGTTCAGAAAAGATAGGAGACGTGCACAAGGAAACTTTCTCGGTTGTCTCGAGTTAATTTCCCATTACGACACACTACTAGAAGAACACTTAAAAAACCTAAAGAAGAGCCAAGATGATGGGGTTAAACGACTTCAAGTTCATTACCTTTTACACGAAACTTAGAATGAGTTTATTGATTTTTGTGGAAAACTAGTTTTAGACGTAATTTTGGATGAAAGAGCAAAAGCAATATATTTTTTCCTCATATGTGATGCAACGCCAGATATAGCTCACATTGAGCAAAATGTATTGATTTTAAGATATGTTTTCGAAAGGAATGGATCATAAAGAAAGGTTCTTCGATTTTGCCAGAAAACTGGATTGGAAATCGCAGCTGAGGTGTTAAGCTGACTGCAATATCATGGCATCAATATTTCTGATTGCAGGGGGCAATTAGGCCTACGATAATGGCAGCAACATGTCGGGAAAATATAAAGGAGGTCAAGCACGAATTCAAGAAAAACATCCAACAGCAATTTACTCACCATGTACTGCACACTCTTTGAATCTTGTCGGCGTACATGCTGCATCATGCTCTCATGATACCATAACATTTTTTGGATGCATCAACCGCTTATATGCTCTTTTTTGGCAGTCCTGAAAGATGGAGTATACTGACAAAAAAGGTTGTTCTCTTCACAGACAGATGATACCTGTTGGAGTGTCAAAAAAGAATCTGTACGTCCTGTTGCTAGGCACCTACCCTGTGTCATTGAGGCTTTAGAATAATTAAATGACACCAGACGTCAAAAACTAACAGCTGAAGCCTACTCCTAAGCAGTCCGTTTGCGTAAATATTTTTCATCGTAAAAGTTTTAGAAAGCTTTGATCAAAGGAATTTAATCTTACAGTCAAGGGCCATTATAATAGAAATGGTATAACGAAGTGAATTTCTCCGTCATTTTTATCCGCGCCGGGGTTCGAACCCGGGGTCCACTCATTCCGGAATAAGTTGCTCTACCAATTAAGCTACGCGGACATTTGTTCTGATTCCTATCTGTCTTTATGTCGTGTGCGTCCTGCTGGCAGGTACGTCACATCTCCTCTCCTGGTACGTTACAATGGCTACAGCGAATATAAAAGATCTAATATTCGAAATGCAATTACTAAGGGGAAAATGGCCAACTCTACTTTCTAAAGCCAAACTCGTTGCAAACAATGTAGGTATTACAGCAGAGTTCTCATCTGAGCGTTGAAGAGGCAGGCAAATTAACAGAGAGCAACAGGCTAAAAGCTCCGAGGATATGGACCCAGAAATTAAATTTAAGAGAAAGGTTTTCCTGGTAATTATGAACTCCATAATAACAGAACTCAAGCATCGATTTGAGCACATGAATCATATCTGCAGTGTGTTTTCACCGCTTCTCAATTTTCACAACGTGAATGAAGATGAGATAAGAGGAAACTATAAAATGTTGATTGAAAAGAACTCGAAGGACCTTACACCAAACTTGGAAAGTAAAATTATTCACCTCAAAGCTATTTATAAAGCGACCTTTTTCAAAAATTGCAGACTCGGTGTCAGATCCCCTTGTATTATTGAATGCAATTTACAAGTTACAGTTGGAAAGCATTTTTGGAGAAGTGTGCATTGCATTGCACATTTTCTGTAGTATGCCAATCACAGTCGCAAAAGGTGAGCGAGCATTTACTAAGTTTGTCTTAATATGAAACCACATGCGAGCAACGATGCTTCAAGAGCGATTAAACGGTTTGGCATTGCTTTGTATAGAGCATGAAATAGCACGGTAAATAGGCTTTAGTGACGTTATACTTTCCCTTGGTCAAAGTGAAAAGACTCATCAATGTTTAAGTTTCAAAATATTTATGTGCTTTTTAACATTAACAATAAACAATTTAAGAAATGTTTCATTATTTTAACTACCTTATTTTAATTACCTTAATACCTAACCTATCTGGCTATGTTCAGGAGACTATTACATACTACTACTAGGCGTACAATGGTTTTCTCGGGTAGATGCCTAACGCTAGCTACTTAAGTCACTTCATGAAACCACTTTCGGAATCGTCTACGGCCGCCACGGTGGCGCAGTGGTCTAATAAGCGATGGCTTCTGACCATTCGTCCAAGATGGGTCCGGGTTCGGATCCCGGTGAGGCATGAATGTTGTGTTTGTCTTACGGCACTGGCTCTCTCCCTTCCCTGGAGTCAGTGGCCCTAAATTAGGGACGGGCGACTGCTTATAGCCCATTGAGTTGCTCGCGGTGGTCGTTAAACTTCCAATAAAAAAAAAAAAACGAAAAAACATTGAGCTGAATTTTTTTACAGTGTAAATCAATTCTACGATTCCAATATTTATAGCTATTTTGTAACTACAGGAAAACACCGTTTCGCTCAAATCTTGGATCTGATTCTTAAAACGATCCCTAGATTCCGCGAAGGTTTATCCTAAATTTAGGAGGAATTGCGACGCTCAATTTTAGATTTGCTCTCTGAATTTGGTAGGGCCGCCCCGGTGGCGCAGTGGTCTAAGGCGCTGACCTCTGATCATTCGTCCGTAAGGGGTCCGGGTTCGAATCCCGTCAGGCATGGATGTTGTGTTTGTCTTACGGCACTGGCTCTCTCTCCCTTCCCTGGAACCAGTGACCCGAAATTAGGGACGGGCGACTGCTTATAGCCCATTGAGTTGCTCACGGTGGTCGTTGTTAAACCTCCAATCAAAATAAAAAAAAAAAAAAAGAATTTGGGAGGAAAAAAAAAAGGAAGTAAATCAAATAATGAAATCTCGAATTACACTGATTTTTCTTTCTGAATTCGGTGCTTCGAGAACAGAATGTGAAAGCAGAAAAGGGTTCTGTGGCAGAAAGATTGAGTTTTTTTTTTTTTTTTTCGTTTTATGAATAATGTAGTTGTATTGTAGTCCCTGTATCGAGACTTGCGGTTTATGTCAGTTGGATTTTGTCGAGGAAATAAAATAGCAGTTATTCGTTGCAGAGTCGCTAGGAGTATCATTACATGGAAGAGGTTGTCGAAGGGTGGGAAACCGTCATGGTAACTTTAATTTAGCGGACCAGCCCGTGTGCTTAATAGAGTTTAACATCACTGCTTTATGGCTTTCTTTCCGTACTTAGTCACATTGGCATTGTGTGTGTGTGTCCAGTACTTTACAGTCGTCTTATTTATCTGTTCCCAGCAACAAGGGGGAAATGCATTTCTTTTTATAACCGTGTGTTTAACACACTTTCTCCTTTTCCTGCAATAACTTCAGCTGGTATCAGTTTTCGTGCAAGTTTCATAAGTCAGTTTTCTCATTTTCCTTCGGGTTTAACATTTCATCTGATACCGGAGTTAGAAAAGTCGAACTACTACGAAAGTATCATTCTGTACGACACCAGCTGTTTCCGTCTGGTGTTTTCGAAGAAATACTTTGCTTCATAAAACTGGTTAGTCAGTCTCGTGAAAGTTTGCTGTAGCAAATTTCCTAGATGATTAGCCTTCACAAGCGCACCTGGACATCCCCAAACACTTCACAGCTGGAGTTAGCCAAATCTTCTAATCATGCTCTTCAAATTTTCTGCTGAACCTTTTTCATCAGAAAATGAAAATTACTGTGACTCTGTCTTCCATTTTTTATCATCGCTGCTTACCTTTATGAGTTCTTCCCCTCCGTTTTTTTTTTGTTGTTTTGTTCAGTTGATATGGATAAAATAGTAAATTAGCGATTCAAAACATTTCTCGAGCTTAAACTTAATAATTAAATTTAAAGAATGATTTTAAGTATTCCAACATCAAAGGTCTCTTTTCATCGCTACATTTATGTGCATGAGTTCTTTCTATTGTTCTTTTTATATTTGTTAATTACAAAATGGAGGAAGCGAAAACGGCAGTGTTCCTGCAACAGTGTCCCCTCACGTGTAGAATTTTGGAGTTAGGTGCTGCTCTCACAGAAATAATATGGAGTAGAAAGTAAGATTTTCAGGGTTGTAATCGTTGCAAAGTACGAGATACAAATCTTGGCATAAAGGTGACTGTTCTGCATGATTGATAAAAATTTTGTATCGAACATGTTCACTGAGTATGTCAAGCACAGGATGAGTTCGAAACGGATGAAAAGTCAGTTTGCTGAGCTTGTGGTACGCTGTTCTCCAAATAATTGGTGAATGCGTCATTGTTGTAGGGGTCCCTTCAGATAATGAAGTATATGTTAAAGTTCAGAATAATACTCATACATGCATACATCGAGTGGTCAATTTTATTAGGATCAATAGACGATTTCATAGAAGCAGTTGATATGTCATCCTTTTTAGTAACGTCACCACGGCTACACACATAATCAAGTGAACGGAAACTCTCCCGGTGTTAGTTCGAAACACGTTACTGAATGTCTAATGCTCGTGGTCTGCTAGCTGGCTTCTGACAATTCGTCCGAGTGAGTCCGGGTTCGAGCCCCGGTGAGTCATGGGTAATGTGTTTTTCTTACGGCACTGGCTCTCTCCTTTCCCTGGGACCGGTGTCCTTAAAGTACGGACCGGCAAACTGCTTATAGCTCTTAAGGATTTCAAGGCAACTTTAAGCAGTCAGCTATAAACTACACCCCCACCCCACCCCACCCACCCCAAAAAAGAAATCTACGTGATCTAACTGATTTCGAACGTGGGTTGCTGCGGTTATCAGCAAATTTGCTGCAATTGCGGAATGTGGAAGAGTAACAGTATACACAAAGTATAATACACTGCTGGCCACCCAAAACACAACACCAAGAAGGACACGAGAAAGCAAAGCGAGATTTACTGGACACATAACAACAGATACAAAGATGAAACGATTGAGCTTACAGGCCCGTGCGACTTGCGGAACACGCAGACGTCAATAGTTCGTGTGACCCCCGTGGCTGGCAACAACGGCCCCTACACGCCGCGGCATCGAACGAAAGAGGCTTTGGATGTGAGCTTGGGGTATGTCAGTCCAGGCTGCTTCCACACGTTACCACAGTTCATCAGGCGTAGCCGCAGGTGGTGCTTGCCGGGCCACTCGGTTGTAGATCAGCGACCAGACGTGTTCGATAAGCGACATATCGGGAGAACAGGCGGGCCAAGGCAGCAGTGACACCTGGTGGGCCGTGAAGAATTGTTGCACGATGCGTGCCACGTGCGGGCGCGCATTGTCCTGTTGAAACGTGGCCGCTGGCAGGTCCTGCAAGTAAGGCAGGACTACAGGCTCCAAAACGTCGGAGATGTAGCGGTGGCTGTTAAGTGTACCGGCGATGCGTACCAGAGGGGTGCGGGTGTCATATCCAATTGCGCTCCAAACCATAACGCTAGGCGACGGACCGGTATGACGACGCATAATGTAGGCGTCATACAGTCTCTCGCCGCGGTGCCGCCAGACGCGGATCCGACCATCGTGGTGTTGCAGGCAGAAGCGGGATTCGTAGGAGAAGACAATGTCGTGCTATTCTGTAGTCCAGGTGTGGCGTTCAACGGCCCACTGCCGCCGCACTCGCCGGTGGTGTAACGTCAATGGTAATCGGAGCAATGGGCGCCGTGCGACAAGTCCCCGCTCCTGCAGACGACGTCGAACGGTACGTGCTGACACAGGTTGTTGCGCAAAGCACCCTAATTCCTGCGCTAACGTTCGTGATGTGGCGGTGCGAGCCGTCAATGCCTGCCGCATAACATGCCAGTCCTCTCGTTCGGTGGTGTGCCGCGACTGCGCCAATCGCTCACGTCAGTCTGTCCGTCCCTCCTGCACCCACCGAATCCATATTCGCCTCACTGTGGGTGGATACCATCCCACACGGCCGCCGATGTCTTGGTACGATAAACCGTTGTCGCGATAAGCCACTATTCGTCCTCTGTCGAACTCCGAAACGTGCTGGAATGACTGCCGTATTCTGCGACGAGGCATCAGGAAGCTTCCCACGCACAGGTCCGGCAGCGGAACACACTTCCACTGCTTATACCCCGCCTTCTGTGCACCCTTCTTATAGTGCTTCTCGGTGGCGTGCCGGGTGCACATGATTTGCATATGCCCTGCAATGCTAATCGTTTGCATGTCCTCTCACGGGCGACGCATGCTGCAAATTTCAGGCCAGTCGGATGCTTCCTTCTTGGTGTTGCATTTTGGATGGCCAGCAGTGTAGTTGGCGCAGCAAAGAAACGTAGTGATCGCATGACCTGTGATCCACTTAATCCATCTTCGTTGCAGTACCAGAAGACTTGTCCTTACACTACTGCTGTCTACAACAAACAAGACAAAACGTCTCCAATGTGCTTGGAAACACCAGAAATGGACCCTAAAAAAGTCTGAAAATAACGTTTTCAGCTGAGCTGTTGGAGGGTGATAATTGGAAAATAACAGCAGAGATCCATCTTGTGTGTGTGTGTGTGTGTGTGTGTGTGTGTGCCCGCGCGCGCATGTTGACGGCTTTCCATATGGGAAGAGCAATGCAGTGGTGTGGGCCATGTTTTCATGGGAGTCTTTAGGCACTTTGACTGGAATGGACCCATTTAAACATCGTTGCATATCAGGTTCATCGCACCATGTTCTCACTCAATCATCCCAGTGATGGCCTGAGAGACAATGCACCATGCCGCATTGCCCATATTGTCTTGGACTGCTTTCAGGAGCACGAAGACTTTGTTCAGCCTCATTGGCCACATCGTATCCATAGAGCATTTATGGATGAGCTCGAACGGAACATAAGACGCGAGGATCCACTTCTATCGAGTCTGCATGCATTGGAAATTGCTGTTCGACATATATGGGCAAATAGGCCAAAGATGGTACAATACATTGGCGTAGGAAAGGGAGGGGCTCAGCCCCATTGGATATCAAGCCACATTTTTCTCTTGAACGCCGAATCACATGATTTCTTTTTCTCTTTTAAAGCTTAATTTTAAATCTTGTTTACTAAAAATATTAAGGTGAATCTGAAAAACCGATGAAAAAAACTGACTCAAATCACATTTTTTTCCAACAAAGTCGCGGATTTTTTCGAATCCCTTTGAATTCGTTTCATTGGCATATTTTTCCACGTGCAAGCAACACACCCTCAGGGTTCACTCGCTGTCGCTCACACTCCTGGAAGATGCCTTTATAAAATTAACAGTAAGACAAGAGGAAAGACCAACCACTGTGACAGAATCTTATCAAGTTGTGAAGCTGCAGGTTTTTTTTTTTTACCCCAATATCAAGAAATTACTAAAAATTCTATCAACGCTTCCTTGTCTCAACAGCCACTCCGAAAAAGTACATTTTCTACTCTCAGGCTCGAGAAAATGTATCTTCGAAACACAGTGTCTAATTCTCAACTTTCTGGACTTGCATTGCTGAACATTCATCGAGAAGTAGAAGTAAATAGAGGATCCACATTTTGGAAGGCAATGGCGGCGAAGCGCAGTTACCTTGTGCAATCATGCTAAGGTATGTAAGTACTAGCAAAATTTTACATTTTCAATATTCTGCACTATTACTTATTTCATAAAATAACTAAGTTTAAAATTGCGCCTTTATAAATAACTCCGAGAAATTGAATACTGAGAGAGAAGTACTCTATTTTACATTAACCTAATTTAATAAAAAATATATAGCCCTCCACATTACATAAGGCTTTGTATCAAAATTTTGCAAATCAGTATTTTAATTATCAATGAAATCGTTAATTTATTAATGAATTTATAAAATTATTCTAAATAATGAATTATTGATAATTAACGTTTAATTATTAATTGATTATCTTAGATCAGCAATTATTTTCGGTGTTTGGGTATGAAACTACTTGAGCCCCCTCCCCCCATAATTTTTGAATTGCCCCTGGTACAACACATCGTTAGGTAGGTAATCCTCATAAATTGGCGATTCATTGCATATAGTAGTAGTACGGCGCTGTTTCTTTTTTGTGATAAAAGTTTTAATGAGTTCCGTATGCAGAAATAGTTGCATTTGAATAAAATTTCCTTCTAAATGTTAAGGCAAGCTAATCTAAACTTCATTTACATGAACATAAGGAAGATTTTAATGTTTAAAGAGAAAATTCAACGAACTTCTTAACATCAAGCATTGCCATCCATCTGCCCGTAACATCTACTTGACGTCTTAACATACTCAATCAGCAGTATTTAATTGCACGCGTGGAAGGTTTGTGACGCTTACCACCTTTTTAACCTTCTGTTTTTGTTTACTAATGTAAATTTTGGTTACATATTAGCACTGAATGTCACGTCACGTCAGAAGCCTCGGGAGAGTATTCCTTAGATATTTTCTGGCAGTCAGTTAAGTCAAGCAAACTTGAAATCAAAACAGGATCGTGCAGTTGAACAAGTGTAACTGTGATTAGAGCAGCAGACCTCCCAACCCATAGTTGAAGCCCTAATCCCGGCCCAAAGACCAAGCATCGACTGTGCCTGGGAGAGCCCGCCAATAGTGACCTTAGGTTATTTGATCCTTCTCCACCGGCCATCAGTTGTAAGTAAGGTTCTTTCTCTTGCCTCCACGTGTCTCCCTTATGGGACACCCCAGCCCAAATCTGATAACGGCCAACTCTCTTATTTACTCTTATTTGGCTGTCTAATCTGAAGTTAATGCTTTTTTTTTTTTTTTTTTTTCTTTTTTTTTGAGATTTAACGACCACCATGAGCAACTCAATGGGCTATAAGCAGTCGCCCGTCCCTAATTTAGAGTCACTGGTTCCAGGGAAGGGAGAGAGCCAGTGCCGTAAGACAAACACAACATCCATGCCTCACCGGGATTCGAACCCAGACCCCTTCCGACGAATGATCAGAGGCCAACGCCTTAGACCACTGCGCCACCGGGGCGGCTTAATGCTTTTAAGCGTATTGCGATGTGAAATTAAATTTCCATTCAATAAATTCTTAGAATATATTGCATATAGAAACAAAGAATAAAGTTTTCTCGGGTAGGTGCCTACGAAGACGATTCCCCATGCGAGGGGCTCTAAAGCCGCTACGCCCACGAAGGGTGTGAGCACCCCCTTGCCAGTTCCGCCCATGGCAAGGAAGGGGAAAACAACACCCCAGCCCGAATCTCGGGCTCCTGAGGGGTCGTCCGCGGGGTACCCAGAGGTACCTTCGGTGGGAGGTACGCATCCCGGGACACCCCCGGTGCTTTCACCCGAGGAGTTGTTTTTGAAACGAATCTCCCAGCTCACCTCGGAAGTACAGTCCGTTATCTTGGACTCGCGGGTCACTTCCTCAGGGAGGGAGAAGGTGTTTGCTGCCTTGAGCAGCATTAGCGACGCTTGTTTTGAGCAAGCAGCACGGGTGGCCTATGTCGAGGGCATGCTGTCCGTGCGGGATGAGTTGCACTGTGAAGCCGAAGTGAAAGCGGCTTCCTACGCCGAAGTGGCTAGGAAGGGGGCTATCAAGGCGAAAGGGCCTTCGCCCGCCCCGATTGAGAATAGAAGGAAGAAGGGTAAGTCGGTAGACAGGAGACACGTGCTCTTAGTCTACCCGACAGTCGAGAGTGCGTCCTCAGAGGACACGAAGAAGACCCTGAAAACTGCAGTAAACCCAACTAAACTGCAGATAGGGGTCAAGAGCATTCGGAGCATCCGGAAAGGAGGGGTTGCGGTGGAATGTTCCCACCCCGGGGAGCTCGACCGCCTTGCTCAGGAGTTGAGAAGCAATCCTATGACCAAGGATTGCACACTCCCCACATCCCCACGAAAGAGAAACCCCCGGTTGATTGTGTACGGTGTCGACGGGGGACTCTCAGGGAAAGAGTTCGAGCAGATGGTTTGTGGGCAGAACCCAGAGCTCGAGAACGGATTCAAAGCCTGTTTCCCCATCAAGTGCAAGGGAGGTAGGGTCCACTGGGTGGCAGACGTGGATCCCAAGGCCTTCAAGCACTTGGTGAGGCGGAAGACACTGAACTTGGGTTAGTCAGTGCTCCGTCTAAAGGAATTTTTGAGGGAGATCAGGTGCTTTCGGTGTAATGGCTTCGGCCATTTCCGAGGCAACTGCCCCGAGACAGATGCAAGGTGCGGCAATTGTGGTGAAGTTGGGCACCAGCACCACCAGTGTGCTGCCGCACCGAACTGCAGCAACTGCACCGCTGCAAATGCCAAGTTCCGCCTGGGGCTGGACGTCTCGCACTCGAGCTTCAGCAAGACATGCCCTAGTCTTGTTAGGGAACTTGAGCAAAGGAAGAGCCGGGTCAACTATCGTTGACGGACGGGAGTACCCTTGGAGGTACGCAGCTCTCGATAAAGAGTTTTCCGGTCTTTTGACCAAGGTGTTTGAGCTGACCCTGGCCCGGGGTCTTCACCACCGCACTGGCCCTAGTGCGGTGATCAATGTAAATAATTCAATGTTGTAATGTGATTGTTGTTTGTTTGTCTATTGTGAGAGGGGTGCATGCGACCCTCATAGTGAAAGTGTTTGTACTATGCTGAGTTTCTGAATAAAGGACAGTAGTCCCAAAAAACTCGCGTTGGCGGGCGATCTCCCGGCCACGAGATGAGATATTTTGAAAAAGTTGCTAGCCCCAACTGCCCATAGCACGTCGCACACACGGGTTGTGACAGGGGGTGTAAGGTACCAGTCCCGTGGGGGAGGCAGATCCCCACAGGTCTCTAGACCGAATCTGTCCGAGTAGAAGACCGTGGTTTCCGGTGACTGACAGGCTGGCTGTCGGAACGCCGTCAAGGGATACCATCTATCCCAAAACTATTCGAGAGAGTTCCGCATTTCCCTGCGAAGTCAGCACTTTGACGGTGCAGGTAGTGTCATCAGCTAGTGTTACTTAAGTCACTTCATGAAACCACTTTCTCAATCGTCTACGACCGCCACGGTAGCGCAGTGGTCTAAACGCTGGTTTCTGACTATTCGTCCAAAATGGGACCGGGTTCTCCTGTGAGACATGGATGCTGTGCTTGTTTTGCGGCACTAGCTCTCCTCCTTCCCAGGAACCAGTAGCCCTAAATTAGGGACGGGCGACTGTTCACAATGGTCATTAAAAACTCCCGCCCACCCAGCCCAAAATCGTCTACGTTGTGTGACGTATATTCTAAATTAACTTTCATTTTTAGTTGCTTTTCCTACGTAAATTTGAGTTTGTTCTGCTTATACTTCCAAACTTAACGTTATATCTTTTCCCTCAAACGAGAATGAGATTGGCAACAATTGAGGTCAAAGTGAACGTGACGTATGAATGTATGTGATAAGAACGATAGATAAAAGGACGAGATAACAGTTGCTGGGGTGGATATGTGGCTGATGTGAATTTCGTTATCTTTCGAAATGCGATATTGTGCTATTGATATAGTGGTGGAATAAAAAGAATTACCGCAAGTTGACTTCTGTCTTATGTTTCGTCTGGCCGTAAAGATTTAAATAGGAACTATTGCATCGTATTCTTATTTAATGGTTTAGACATAACGTAAAACCAATATCTCTGCACGAAAAAGACAATTACGTTATAGTTGTTATTTCCCAATGGGCGCAAATCGTATATTATCCCTCGCTACGCCATTGATGCGAGCTCCCACTGATTTGAGTAAGTTGGGTTTTATTTTTCATATCTTTATTCATCTCCCTAAAAAGTATTTAAATCTTTCTTCCTTTAAAGGAAATCAACTTCAGAAGCGTGAATATTGTGTTTTAAAACAAATTCCTCTCAAAACTGTAACGGTTTAGGTATCTAGTGCTTGTTTCAACATTCACCTAACTTCCGTTTTTCATTTTTCTTGTAACTTCTCCGATAATACGCTGGCTTCTCGGTCTAAACGAAGAAGCCAGCGTATATTTTTCTAGAAGTTCTGATATTCCAGCGTGGGAAAGACAAGACGATATCCGTTGATTGATTGACAGCTAAGTTGCTCAGTCTTTTTTCTTTCTTAGGACTTTCCCTCGATGCCAACATAATACAGAAGATATTTTCTTTGAAATACGGTCCGATACTTGGTGCACTCTTCTTCCCCCATCCCGATGAGAACTAAGAAAGAGAAGTGGCTCCTGTTTCTGCATTCAGCCTGATCAAAGGCAGATTAATGGGACTCTACGGTTGCTCATGGCAGCATATTGTTACTCGAGTAGATTTCGCGATATCAGTGTTTCAGATAAATGGTGTACGTGGCCAATACTCCAAATAATTTTTCCTTCCCCCTTCGTGATCGAAGAACCCTAGTTAGTCGTCATGGTTAAGTAGTTAGAATGGGTTACTCTCTGATTCGCCTATTGTTGTTTGGCCTATTCTTTGTACGTCGAAAGTTAATGGGTTCCGCCATTTTAGGTGAGGAAAGAATTCTTGATTCGCCTATTCTTGTCTCGCCTAAAGCTTTCACCTGCTAGAGGGGAGGGATTCAGCTGGAGCAAACTTCTTGATTCGCCTACGTCGAAAGCTAATGGGGCGAGAAAATGCTACTACATTATTTCGCTTAAGCTTTGACGGAGTGATTTAAAAAAAACGATACATCTTTACCTCCCGTGTTTTTTTTTTTTATCGAAACACTAAATCTGTCGCGTGTTAAAAAAAAAAGGACAATTTTTCATGTGAAAAAAAAAGCTAGTTTTATCCTTAGAGTTTGAAACCAGTTTTATTTCTTTAATCGAGAAAAAAAAGCCAAGTAGAAAACAAAGTTGTGCAAAACATTTATAATTTTAAAAAGGGAGGGTGGAAGCTATTACATTATTTCGCATAATCTTTGACGGAGTGATTTTAAAAAAAGATTCATCTTTACCTCCCGTGGTTTTTTTTTTTTTAATCAAAACACTAAATCACTAAATCTTTCGTGCCTAGGAGATATCAAATTAGAAGTAAAAAGTAAAAAACAGAAGGTAGTCAGTCCTCACCGGTAGTTGCCAGCGTTATTAAGGTATTAAATGTGTCGTCTAATCAAAATCGTGAGAAACTGTAGTGAGGGGTGAGAGTAGGGGTTATGTGTGTGTAAGGCAGAATTCAAGAAACCGCTGATAATGAAAAGGTGAAGAAAAATAAAGGGTAGAGGAATGTTGATGCGGGGTCCGGACTAAAGTCCACCGGACACTGGCCCACTCGGATATTTGTCCACCCGGACACTTGCCCACTATGGATGATTTGTGTATAATACGTAACGTCGGAGGACGCTTCCGGTCTGGTCTAGGAAAACTGATCACATAAATATTTACCGACCATATAAAAATTGCACTTTGTTTTAGAAATGTTGAAATTTAAGGGGTACCCCCAAACCTAAACTAATATATATTACCTGTGTTACGGGTTCAAAAAGCTCAAACTTAAATCACAAGACAACGCTATCAATAGACGACAACGCACTTAAAAATTGGGAAATGTTTAAATTTAGGGGGCGTAACCCCCAAATGCAAACTAACATATATAATCTTTTTCACGGGTTCTAAAAAGTTCAAACTTAAATCACAAGACAACGCTATCAATAGACGACAACGCACTTAAAAATTGGGAAATGTTTAAATTTAGGGGCGTAACCCCCCAAATGCAAACTAACATATATAATCTTTTTCACGGGTTCTAAAAAGTTCAAACTTAAATCACAAGACAAGGCTGTCAATAGACGAATTGACAGCGTTGTGTTGTGATTTGGGGCGTTAGCGCCCCCTAAATTTAAGCTTTTCGAAATTTTCAAATGCGTTGTTTGCCTATTGTTACCGTTGTCTAATGACTTAATTTTGAGCTTTTTAGAGCCCATGAAAAAGATTATATATGTTAGTTTGCATTTGAAGGGTTAACACCCCTAAATTTAAGTTTTCGAAATTTTCAAGTGCGTTGTTCGTCTATTGACAGCCTTGTCTTGTGATTTAAGTTTGAGCTTTTTAGAACCCGTGAAAAAGATTATATATGTTCGTTTGCATTGGGGGGTTAACACCCCCTAAATTTAGACTTTTCCAAATTTTCAAGTGCGTTGTTCGTCTATTAATGGCGTTGTCTTGTGATTTAACTTTAAGCTTTTTGAACCCATAGTAAAGATAATATATATTAGTTTAGGTTTGGGGGTAGCCCCTTTAAATTTCAACATTTCTAAAACAAAGTGCTATTTTTATATGGTCGGTAAATATCTATGTGATCAGTTTTCCTAGACTAGACCGGAAGCGTCCTTCGACGTTACGTATTATATACAAATCATCCATAGTGGACATGTGTACGGGTGGGCAAATATCCGAGTGGGCCAGTGTGCGGTGGACTTTAGTCCGGACCCCGCATCAACATCCATTTACCCTTTATTTTTCTTTACCTTTTCATTATCAGCGCTTTCTTGAATTCTGCCTTACACACACATAACCCCTCCCTCACTCCTCATTATAGTTTCTCGCGATTTTGATTGGACGACATATTTATATTTAATACCTTACCTGTGAGGACTACCTTCTGTTTTTTACTTTTTACTCATCGTTTGATATCTCCTACATTAACGCACGAAAGATTTAGATTTAGTGTTTTGATTTAAAAAACAACAACCACGGGAGGTTTAGATGAATCTTTTTTTTAAATCACTCCGTCAAAAGCTTATGCGAAATAATGTATTAACATTCACCCTCCCTTTTTTACGCTTTCCAACCGTAGGTTGAAGAAGCGTATATGCTCCAGCTTTGTCCGTCCGTCCGTCTGTCTGTCTGTCCGCACGATAACTTGCGTAAAAATGGTTCGATTTCGATGAAATTTTAGTTTGTGGTAGGGGACCACCTGGGGGCGAACCCTATTGAAAATGGGATAAATGGGTTCAAAGGTCACGACATAGGAGGGGGATCCATTCCATTGACCTCATGCGTCATAACTTTCGTAAATATGGTTCGATTTCGATGCAATTTTTGTATGTGGTAGAGGACCACTTGGGAAGAAAACCTATTGAAAATGGGTGAAGTGGGGTCAAAGGTCAGTACATAGGAGCGGGATGCATTCCATTGCCCTTATGCGTCATAACTTGCGTAAATATGGTTCGATTTCTATGAAATTTTAGTATGTCGTAGGGGACCACCTAGGGATTAACCCTGGTTTGAAAATGGGTGAAGTGGGGTCAAAGGTCAGGACATAGGACGGGGATCCATTCGTCCTTATGCGTTATAACTTACGTAAAAGTGCTTCGATTGAGACAAAACTTTATCATGTTGTTCCGGAAGTATACTTTACCGGTTCTGTTGAATACCATCGAAATGGGGTCAAAGGTCAGGTCATAGGAGCGAGATTTATTCTACAGCCATTATCCTCATAACTTGAGTAATGATTTCTGGTATGTTGGAAAGCGTATCATAATCAATGCATTACATGATTTTACTAACTTGTTTTAAATTATAAATGTTTTGCACAACTTTGTTTTCTACTTGGCTTTTTTTTTTCGATTAAAGAAATAAAACTAATTTTAAACTCTAGGGAAAAAAGTAGCTTTTTGTTTTTTCACGGGAAAAAGTGACCTTTTTTGTTTAACACACGACAGATTTAGTGTTTCGATAAAAAAAAAATCACGGGAGGTAAAGATGTATCGTTTTTTTAAAATCACTCCGTCAAAGCTTAAAGCGAAATAATGTAATAGCATTTTCTCGTCCCATTAACTTTCGACGTAGGCTAATCAAGAAGTTTGCTCCAGGTGAATCTCTCCCCTCTAGCAGGTGAAAGTGTTAGTCGAGACAAGAATAGGCGAATCAAGAATTCTTTCCTCGCCTAAAATGATGGAACCCATTAACTTTCGACGTACGAAGAATAGGCCAAACAAGAATAGGCGAATCAAGAACACACGGTTAGAATGTTAGCTTCTTGGTCCGGGAGCAACGGCTGCACACAAGGATGGCTTATCTCCTTCGTTCTCCCGAAGCTACATCAACTTCCAACATGCTGTGTAAGTTTAAAAAAAAAAAAAATTATAAAAGCTGTGCGGTTTCTATGCAGATGAAGCTTCAAGGTAAGTCTAGCTCCCCCTTCCAACCGCATTGCCGCGCCGAAGCTTTTCCTGTATCGAAGTTCTGGAGCTGTCACTAGCCGTGAGCCTTGGGTTCTAGCATCACCCCCTTATAGCTTACAGGCCCGCGCACCGGATTCTGACGTCACTAGGGTAGTCCGTAGTCAGGGAGAAGAAGCTGTTGGAATCAGTACGGCGATGTGCGAAGTGAACACGTCTTTAACGTACAGCAACGAAACAAGTCACGCGTTATTTAGAGTTTCACTGCATTTACATAAGCTATGTTAGATTTTTTTAAATAACTGCAGAGTTTACACGTTTGTTTTATAATCTTTCAAAATACAGAGAAAAAAAAAAAAGAAAGAAATTATAGCGTAAATCTAGCGTAGCAATAATTTCGACGTAAGAGTGTAAGCAAGACAGATTCGTCAACTTAATGAAAGCGTCGCTGTCATTTCATTGGAAGTGCTAAACCATTCCTGTAATCGAAATTATAAACTGTCGTCATAGTTTCACTTAAAGTTACAGTGTTGTCATAGTTCACGAAATCATTTTTGTACTTGTTAACAAATCATTTTTGTACTTGTGAACAAATCATTCTTGTACTTGAAAGATTAGTTTGAGGGTCCATTACGAAGTACCACCGTCGTTTCAAAAGATGTCAATTGACGAATTTAAGGAATCAGATTTTTCATTCATTACGAGCTTACGACTACGAAATATTGAGTAATGAAATAATTCCTTTAGTGAAAATCTATTTTCATATCAGACAGTAACTAGAAATTTATTTGCGATCCATGTTCACGAACATATATAAAAAAAAAGGTTAAGAAGAAAAACTGATTTTTTTCCTGTGTGTTTTTAAATTATTACCAAAGGCTCAATAAAACACTTTAACATGCATACAGTGGATTGCTGCTTGATCCACTGATTGCATCAAATAAATTAAGATTCTAAGAAATTTACACAATTGTTACATTATTAAATGTACAATAACGACATTTTAATGACGTAACAAGTTTTCCTAATTTCAGTACCATCTAGTTACATGTTTGGACAACTTCATTTTGGTACGCAAATGTAAAATTTATAATTTTTGTCTTCCAGAGCATTATTTAAAAAACGTTTCCTTGTGAAAGTTTAAAACATCTGTATTAAGTTTATTAGTGGCTTTAAACAAAACTATTCGGATCCAGAATATAAACATTACTTTTTATCTGGAAAAATACGAGTACTTATTGGCATAAATTTCCTGAAATTTGATTTTCAAGAAGTATTCAGGAAAACTAGCAATGTACAAATACATCTATTTGGCGTAGTTCTTTGTGTATCATAAACACAATTTAATTATTTCTCCGTTAGCTGTTCCTCGAAGAATTTCAAACACAAGTTGCATTCTAAGGAAATTGGGAATTTGTTCCAATACGATTTTAATAAAGTATTTTTCCAGATAAGAATTGTATTTTTTAAGAACCTGACAAACAACTCACATACAGTTATTGTACTGGATAAATCTGAAAGACTGTTTTGGTACTATAGGATGTTTTTTTTTTAAAGATGTACATGTCTCTTTATAAATTGACTAACTTGATGTACCATTTTCTCAGAAACTATAAAAAACAATGGCATAAAATTCTGCGCAAATGTTTTGTCATAACTAAAGCTATTGAAAAGATTGTTTTTTTCCTTATTTTATGATTTTGGGTTCAAAATAAATTTCATGAATTATTGGAAAAGTTTATCTCTATACAAAGATTGACACCCACCCCCACATTTGGAAGCACACGTTCCAGTAGTTATCGGATAGTATGAGTTATATTAGTTCCAGTTATTATAGCTGTAGCTTGTGAAGAAAAGGTGCAGGAAGTCTGGAAACGCCGCCCCGGTGGCGCAGTGGTCTAAGGCGTTGGCCTCTGATTATTCGTCCGAAGGGGTCTGGGTTCGAATCCCGGTGAGGCATGGATGTTGTGTTTGTCTTACGGCACTGGCTCTCTACCTTCCCTGGAACCAGTGACCCTAAATTAGGGACGGGCGACTGCTTATAGCCCATTGAGTTGCTCACGGTGGTCGTTAAACATTCAATTAAAAAAAAAAAAAAAAAGAAGTCTGGAAACAGATAAGTGATAAGTTTAGATGAATGAATAAAAAAACTGATCTCTCATTTTAAGCAGATGTTCCCCCCCCCCCAAAAAAAAACGAGTACATACGTATTTCTACTTTTATCTTAAAAGTCTTGTTTGTTTAGAACATAGTTTCCACAATATGTGGATTCATGCCCATCCGGTATTTCTTTTTTTTTTTTGTCTCTTAAAAATGACAATATCTAGGGCTTGAAAATACCATGCTCTAGATGCCCGGGGCATGTAAGTCATTGTCCTGGGCAGGTAAATAAAAAATCTCATTGTCCACGCTGGGCAACTAAATTTTTAAATAAAAAAGTTTGTAATAGAATTTTCTACTACACAAGAAAAAAGACAGCCATCTCATTTATGTTTCATTTCATTGTTAATTACCGGAAGTTCTATTATTGTTACGAAGTGCCAAAATAAGAGCAATATCACATATTTAATTATATTATGCTCTACGACCAGAAATTAAAACCACATGTAGTTTTGCTCCAAATGATGTTCATGTTCAGCGACGGAATGCATGCCTTAGGTCTACAAAAGATTTCCACTTACCCGGGAGTTCTTGGTCACTTTAAAATTTCCCCGCTTGATTGAAGTAATCCATTTGATTAGGAGGTCCCCGTTAGTAGGGAATCTGAATACTCCAACAATTTTCAGGGGAAAATAAGCAAATAATAACACGTGGTGCATAATATAAAATAAGCAAATAATAACACGTGGTTCCATGAATATAACACACGTGGTCCATGAATATAACACGTGATCCATGAATATAACACGTGGTCGATCGTCATAATTACCGCGACATTGGGGTACACTGCATCTAAACGGCATAATGAATTTTCTCCTGAAGCTGTTTGTCCTAAAAATATTTAAGAGCACAAAGAGAAGAAAACTTAGTTGAAAACCAACGGCAGCGCGCACATTGACAGTGAGGCTTATACACTATACAGTGAGCGAGCAAGCTCGACCGTTCGACTACCCACTACGGATTATCAGACTACTCTCTCCTACGTCATCCAGCTTCCGGTATTCGGTGCGTGGGCCTGTAAGCTATAAGGGGGTGATGGTTCTAGTCCCTCAAGAAACTTGGGTGTACTGCGGTTCAGGTTCTTACCCTGATAGAAAGAGACCTAAATAAGGGATGAGCAACTTCCACTAACCTTCGATGCTCAAAGAGGTTTCGTACAGAAGAACATTTGTGATCTTGTTAATGTAAAATCCTTAAAAATCATGGGCAAGAAAGAAAGAGCATCAAGATTCTGAACCACCATTTCACTCGATATCGCCAAAACTTCGTATGCCAAGGCTGGTAGCTAAGTTAACCCGTATCAGTAGTAAAAAATCTCCAATTAATTGCATTCCCCAGAAGAGGCTGTTCCGGCTGAATAATGATTTTCATAGGCCCCAGTTTTCTGAGCCAAATTGGAAATATAAATTACTTGTACTTAACAGCTGAGAGAAGTACTTATCTCTTCGTCTTCGCAAGGGCTATGTTCTTGGATACATACCCGTGCAAATTGCGGATACTGAAGTTATGTAATACCTCGTGGAAGGCATCAGTTTCTGCAACATGGTTCTGAAGTTTAAGTTCTCCGTAATATTTTCGGTTAAAAATATTAAATGTAGTTACTGCTAGACACAGCTCCATTGGGGCAGTCGTTACAGTTACATATGTTTGATTGCAGTCAGCCAAAACTATCGAGCCTTTCACAGGGTATCTTGGATATCTGAAATTGCGCCGCCCCGGTGGCGCAGTGGTCTAAGGCGCTCGCCTCTGATCATTCGTCCGTAAGGGGTCCGGGTTCGAATCCCGGTCAGGCATGGATGTTGTGTTTGTCTTACGGCACTGGCTCTCTCCCTTCCCTAGAACCAGTGACCCTAAATTAGGGACGGGCGACTGCTTATAGCCCATTGAGTTGCTCACGGTGGTCGTTAAACCTCCAATCAAAAAAAAAAAAAAAAAAAAAAATATCTGAAATTGTGTGTCGAGCCCGGCTTTTGGCCCATCTTCCCCAGTGCTAGTTCTGCTTACTAAAAAGTGACCCAGTGGTGTTAATGGTATCCTAATATATAAAAGGCTAAGCTGCGACGACGTGGATCACTTTTTAAGTCCTCATAGCAACAACCGAGAAACAAATGTTTGTGACGTCACGCTTAGCTTTTCGTCTTTTCGTGCAGGTGACGTCATCACCTACACGCGTATACCACTTCGTTTTGGCTGTCATAGCAACAAAGAACACAGCTGCTGGTGTAACGTTATCTCATCCAAATCATTCTCACATGACGTCAGAGATGTGTTACGTCATATGGTCAACTATTTAGAAATAGGAAAACTACATCAGGAATTTTGGCTCTACTTTACATGCTTTATTACGCTATTTAACAGAAAAAGACGGACATTTGTATTCCGGTGTTCACACCGTGTTATCCGTAACCGTTCCTGTTTAATGTTTTGTTTACATCCTTTTTCTTTCGTTCGAAGTCAGTTTTTTTTTTCTTCGAGTGTGATGGAAGTGGAAGCAAGCAGTTCTAGGTTGTAAGATATTTTACGCGATTATTATTTTTTCATGCATTTCCCTAATAAAAATATTTAATAGCTGTTAATATTTACTAAATTTATTAATTTTAATACGTACCTGCGACGACGTTGATCACTTTTATTTCAGTAAGGCAAGGACGAACGTTAGTGTCCTTCGCGAACTTGACTGTTGTTTTAAACCTCTCCTATGCCGCGTCAAAAAAGAAATTTAGTTCTTTCATTAGATGAAGAGATTGAAGATAAACGCCACAAAGCCTATTACAATCGAGCAAGGCGCGAACAACGCACTGCAGTCGAAAAATAAGAGGTTAACCGCAGGAATGCCGAACACGCCAGAAAAAAAAGAGACAAAAATGCAGTGCCGTTGAAAGAAATTCTGAAATTCGACGTTTGCGTGATCGCCGTACTAATATGACGCCGGAACATATTGAAGCTGTTTCTCAGCGCATGAGAAATGTTTATATTGCAGAGGCACAAAATATGACCCCCGAACAAAGGAAAGAACGCTGCGCTCGAGAGGTTCAGAGGAAATTAACGAACCGACAACAACAAACAAATGCTACATGTCATGTGGCTTTAAACGTTATAGAAGATGAAAAGACTGTAGGCCGCCCCGGTGGCGCAGTGGTCTAAGGCGTTGGCCTATGATCATTCGTCCGTAAGGGGTCCGGGTTCGAATCCCGGTCAGGCATGGGTGTTGTGTTTGTCTTACGGCACTGGCTCTCTCCCTTCCCTGGAACCAGTGACCCTAAATTAGGGACGGGCGACTGCTTATAGCCCATTGAGTTGCTCACGGTGGTCGTTAAACCTCCAAAAAAAAAAAAAAAAAAAAAAAAAAAGAAAAGACTGTAGCGAGACACTCACGTGGCACTCTTGAGCAAATTTGGGAATTTTGTAAAGCCAAAAACTTTGCCGGAGAGAGACCTTCAGATGGTAAATTTTCTAAATGTTGTTCAAAAGGAGCAGTAAAATTAGATCCCATTCGCACTTCCCTATTAATTGAACAACTTATGAAATCTCAGCATGAACATTCAAAAAACTTTGTGGTTAACATACGGTCGATTAATAGTTCTCTTGCATTTGCATCGATGGGAGCACAAATGGCTCCCCCACCAGGTTATGGGCCTTATTGTTTTAGAATAAATGGACCAATCTATACTGCTGGCCACCCAAAATGCAACACCAAGAAGGACGCGAGATAGCAAAGCCAGATTTACTAGACACATAACAACAGATACAATGATGAAACGATTGAGCTTACAGGCCCGTGCGACTTGTGGAACACGCAGACATCAATAGTTCGTGTGGTCCCATGGCAGGCAATAACGGCCGCTACACGCCGCGGCATCGAACGAAAGAGGCTTTGGATGAGGGCTTGGGGTATGTCGGTCTAGGCTGCTTCCACACGTTGCCACAGTTCATCAGGCGTAGCCGCAGGTGGTGTTTGCCGGGCCACTTGGTTGCCGATCAGCGACCAGACGTGTTCGATGGGCGACATATCGGGAGAACAGGCGGGCCACGGCAGCAGTGAAATGGCCGTGAAGAATTGTTGCACGATGCGTGCCACGTGCGGGCGCGCATTGTCCTGTTGAAACGTGGCCGCTGGCAGGTCCTGCAGGTAAGGGAGGACTGCAGGCTCCAAAACGTCGGAGATGTAGCGGTGGTTGTTGAGTGTATCGGCGATGAGTACCAGAGGGGTGAGAGTGTCATATCCAATTGCGCCCCAAACCATAACGCCAGGTGACGGACCGGTATGGCGATGCATAATGCAGACGTCATACAGTCTCTCGCCGCGGTGCCGCCACACGCGGATCCGATCATCGTGGTGTTGCAGGCAGTAGTGGGATTCGTCGGAGAAGACAATGTCGTGCTATTCCGTAGTAGAGGTGTGGCGTTCAACGGCCCACTGCCGCCGCACTCGCCGGTGGTGTAACGTCAATGGTAATCGGAGCAATGGGCGCCGTGCGACAAGTCCCCGCTCCTGCAGACGACGTCGAACGGTACGTGCTGACAGAGGTTGTTGCGCAACACACCCTAATTTCTGCGCTAACGTTCGTGATGTGGCGGTGCGAGCCGTCAATGCCCGCCGCACAACATGCCGGTCCTCTCGTTCAGTGGTGTGCCGCGGCTGCGCCAATCGCTCACGTCGGTCCGTCCGTCCCTCCTGCACCCACCGAATCCTTATTCGCCTCACTGTGACTGGATGTCGTCCCACACGGGCGCCGATGTATCGGTACGATAGACTGCTGTCGCGATAAGCCACTATTCGTCCTCTGTCGAACTCCGAAACGTGTTGGAATGACTGCCGTGTTCTGCGACGAGGCATCAGGAAGCTTCCCACGTACAGGTCCAGCAGCACAACACACTTCCACCACTTACACCCCGCCTTCTGTGCACCCTTCTTATAGTGCTTCTCGGTGGCGTGCCATGCGCACATGATTTGCATATGCCCTGCAATGCTAATGGTTTGCATGTCCTCTCGCGAGTGACGCATGCTGCGAATTTCAAGCCAATCGGATGTTTCCTTCTTGGTGTTGCATTTTGGGTGGCCAGCAGTGGATCATCGTGCAGGAGCATTGCATCCTGATAATGGTGAACACCCGAAATACGCGCATATTGGATCCTGATGAGACTGCTGCCCAAAGAGTGCAAATGCGAGAAAATAGTGGGTGCAATAAAGATCTGTTACAAACAGGGTTGGACTGGATACGACTAATCGGCCCGCGTTAACAGTGGCGTATCTTGGGTCGAAGACCTGGGCGATCTCAATCCTCCCGCCTCTCCCCAGTACTGTTTTTTTTTTCAATGGCGAAGTTTAAGTTTTAATTGTTAAATAATAGAAGTAACTTGTTTTCTAAATTTTAGGTACATGCCATTGCTAACATGATTCCAAATAATTATGAGGTTTAGGATTTGAACACTTATTTGTACATGGACTCCATTCTTCTGAATACTTTATTTGTACATGAACTCCATTCCTTTTCTCCTTTTGTGTGAACTTGAGTGCTACGTTTTCGTAAAATATTTCTTTCGACTACTTTTTCATATTTAAAAATAATGTTTTTCTCTATTGACAAAACAGCCGAGATTTTCGAATGTGCATGTCCTTGTGTGGCTCTAAGATATATCTTGATTCTTTTTAAAGCTGAAAAACTTCTTTCGGCAGTTGCAGTTGTTGATGGAAAGTTTAATATGAGGTCTGCTAATTTGTACACATCACTAAACGCTATGTCCAATTTATTCAACTTTATGTAACACGTAATGTTTCTTACTAATTTGTTTTCGTATTCATCAAAGGAATAAAACACCTTCAGTTCATTTTTTAGTCGAGCTGTATCGAAATTTGAAGCATAGAGTTCTTTAAGTTCTGACAGTAGATGTTCAGGGAAGCGTTCACAAAATTTATCAAAACAGTTCGAATCCAACAAAGCTACGAATTTAAGATATAATATCTCTGATTTTAATTCATTGACACTTCACAAACACTGAAGCAACTCTCGCGAAACAATTATGGGCTGGAGTATGCGAGTGACTGACATAGTCTAACTCTTCTTTTTTCTGAGCGAACCGTTTCCCAAAGCAATGATGGCCCATTCCGCTCTACCAGCTGATTCATGTTGTCATGGAAACGCTAGCAGGCGATTGTATGGAAGGTTTTCGCATCAGAACTTCGAAGACTCTGGAAGAGCTGCTTGCGTTATGCCGTTGGTTTTCGCTCGCCAGACAGAGTCAAAGAAGCGAATCCGCACGTGTGTTTTTTTCTCACCGAAAGCATCAACATATTTTAATACCGTTGATGATTGACTTTTACTTGTGTATATTTAATTCAGTTTTATTTGTGCATTCTCTGGGCTTCGCAGCTAGCCTAGCTAGCCTCGAATATACGCCACTGATTATTAATTATGTTAATATAGACACTACCGCTCCTGGATGTGCATATTTGGACAAAAATAAGTATCTAAAGCTTGCGAGAAAAGTAAATAAATTCAAATTTAGAACGTCGGACCCACGTTAATATCATCTGCGTGATCAACTCAAAATCTGCCGTTCCTGCATCGATTACCTGTACTTTCCATGTATAAACTCGATCACCATTGTATACCATAATTTCAAGCAACGCACTTTCCCCTCATCCCCCTAAAAAAACGGCTGGTTAATCGGTATTTTCTTGCATTTCTTTAACGAATGCATTTACGTCTTTAGCTTCCGAATATGATAAGCACACTGTGCAATAAAAATACTTATTTTGCATATTATAAGTCAGCTACTGTCTCTTTGTACCATCTCTTTTTATAAAATGTTAACCTTGGTCTCAAAAAAAAAAAAAAAAAAAAAAAAAAGCCATCCCGTAAGGAGTTGAAAATGATGCGCATTAAGAAAGCTGATCAACTCATTCAATCACAGCCTCGAGAATAAGTTGTCCTTGTCGAGAGTTTTTCCGCTAGTAGCCTACTTTGCGTACAAATAATTTGAGATCCGGTTAAAGACCTTAGATCTCTTGAAAACGAAGTACTAGGCAAAAATGGAATTTAGTTCAGCATGCTTCAAATAATTTTGGTTGTCAGTGATTTCGGTTTGTTCTACGAAATCAGTCTCCGCCAAATTCAACGGAGTAAGATTTGCCTCCTCTTCGGCTTTCCTTTTAATTTATGCGCAGGAAGATTCATCGTGTTCTAGGTCTTCGGGTGCTGTTTCTGTTTGCCCAACTGAAACAGTTAAGCTTCCCGTGCCCCACTCAGTCTGTAGAGATGAAATCAATTCCCTTGGTTTTGATGTGTTGATATTTTTCTACTAGTGGTGTCGAGAACTAGGGCCCAGTTTTCGGTTCCACAATGCGAAAAAAATCACACATCCACGCATTCTTGTCTCCAAGAATGATTATTTCAATTTTTCCTCTCATTAATCTTTTTCTGAATTTCCCCAGCAAAAACACAAGTGTTGGGAAACTGCTGGCCACCAGCTGGCAGTGATGGGTCACTGCTGGCTGAATTCTGCCTCTCACGGCCCGGTAGTGGTCCGTTGGTGGCAGCACTATCAGTTGGCGAGCCATTGATGGCCCTGCAGCATCGCCGTGAATTGTGGGCCTCCAAGCAAGTGCCACTAGTGGCCCGTTGCTGGCAACCAATGCAGCCCCAACAGCAGGTGGAAGCAACGGGACTGCGCATGCGCAGAAGCAACGCTTGCTGTGTCTCTCATGGTACCAGTTAGTTGAAGACGACGCTATCGCCATCGTGTTATTTTAGTGGATGTAAAGAAAAAATCCATAGGTGGAGAGGTGAATTAATTTCCTAATGAAATTTTACGTCGACGAAGATATCAAATTAAGCCGTGAAATACTAGATTACAGCCATGAAATACACCCACTCCATTCCCATGAATAACAATTCATGGAATGGAGTGGATGAATAACAAGAAAAAATTTGAAACCGCTTGAAACAAATATCCTGGAAAACCATTAAAACAACGTCTGTTGGAAAAAAAAAAAAAAAAGAATTATACGCGTACAAAATTTATTAATTATTTGAAAGAAAAAAAAAGCAACGCTATGTGTATTAATTTTCGGCCACCAGTATCCCGATTCTCTTGGATTCTCTTAATTCAGAAAAAAAAACAAAAAAACTCGGATTTGCCCTACCTTCAGCCCAAGTAGCGGGTGATTATACACAAAGAAAGAAAAAAGATTATCTTGCAAAAATGGGGTGTATTCCTCTCAATCCCACACAGCACTGTGATATAAATTACTCAAAAGTTTAATTTTTCTTTTGTTGAAGGGTAATGCATTACACTCTGAAAACAGTATGGTATTAATTTTAATTTTGGCCAAAGTGTATTATTCTTTTGTATTGTACATGATGTCTTGTGAAGGTACCTAAAAAAGGAAATATCAAGTGTAGAACACGTGTTTTTCTTACCAAACAAATGATAACACTAATATGCAAGGTTTTGTTGTTTTGAAATGAATAGGTTCATCTGAATGGATTTCTTGTGCAGATTCCGAAAATGACCTTCAAAATTCCGTATCACGTCAAGTTTTTTCACAAATGAGGGAAATATGAAAATTAAAAAAAACGTTATTTTTTAATGCTATTGTTAAATGGCAACGTTTGTAACGTGTGAAAATGTTCTCTGGAGGGGCGGTATGATTGTTTAAGGAATAGATAAACATAAATATATTGCTGATAATGGAAATGCAACTGTTTTATCTGTATGACGTCACGATTTGCGCCACTCACAAAGGCGGAACATGAGAGAATGTTATCTTGGCACAGCAGTATGACTCATACCTCACGCCACTGCTCCCTACTTTCTATTCGTCACATGTGGCGCCATTCGGGTCAGATCGTGTTACACTAGTCCGTGCAAAGAAGGGACTGGTCCCGTTCGGTTGTTTCTTTGTGGCGTGTGCAATGGCTTCACGTGGTTGTGTAAATCATCCAGACATATTTTGCTACATATGTGCCTGTTATACGACAGGAAAAAAACAGAGGCAAAATATTACGCCTTTCGTGAAAAATGCTTATTTTCAATACTTCGGCATTAAACTAGCAGATCAGAACAAAGTTTGGTCTCCTCACAATGTGTGCAGTGCATGTGTGGAGGGGTTGAGGAACTGGAAAAGTGGAAAAAGGGCATCAATGCCGTTCGGTGTACCCATGGTGTGGCATGAGCCAAAAAATCACAGTGACGACTGCTACTTCTGCACAGTGAATATCGTGGGCCATACCAGAACCAGTAAGCGTAACATTGTGTATCCCAATATCCCATCTGCCATAAGACCAGTGCCCCATACTGAATCCATCCCTGTGCCATTCCCGTCCAATATCAAGCCCCAAACAGACACCGATTCAGACGGTGATACAAGTGATGAGATGTACCAACCGAACAGCATGTAAATGAAACCACAGTGCCATTTACCCAGCATGAACTGAATGATTTGGTTCGTGATCTGAATTTACCTAAAGACGCAGCAGAGCTTTTAGGATCACGACTTCAGGAAAATAATTTACTATGTCCTAATACGAGATTCTCCTGGTACAGACACCGAGAAGCAGAATTGGTTCCGTTTTTTGCTGAGCAAGGCGGTTTGGTATATTGTCGAGGCATTCCGGCAGTCATGAAATACTTCAACATTAATTACAATTCAGGACAGTGGAGGTTGTTCATAGATGCCAGCAAATCCAGTTTAAAAGGTGTTTTATTACACAATACTAACATCCATCCATCCATTCCAGTAGCACATTCTGTGACTTTGAAAGAGACATACCAGAACCTTAAATTACTGCTGGAAAGTGTGCAGTACAAGTTTCATGAATGGTCTTTGTGCGGGTATTTCAAGGTGATTGGAATATTGCTCGGCCAACAAGCAGGTTTTTGTGTGAATGGGACTCCAGAGCAAGGACGGAACATTGGGTTCGGCAGCAGTGGCCAGT
Source organism: Macrothele yani (assembly GCA_039090855.1). NCBI lineage: Eukaryota > Metazoa > Arthropoda > Arachnida > Araneae > Macrothelidae > Macrothele > Macrothele yani. Next base: position 908,305 of record CM077022.1, on the reverse strand, counting down.
CAGAAGTACATTCACACCTGGCCAAAAAAACATTGTTTCGCTTCCACTGGTTGATCCCTCGAAAATACTGTTGCCACATTTACACATTAAACTTGGCTTAATGAAGCAATTCGTGACAGCTTTAAGCAGGGACAGTAAATGCTGTCAGTATCTTAGTTTCCATCAATCACGTCTGAAAAAAATTAAAGCTGGCATTTTCATAGGCCCTCAAATACGAATATTAATGGCAGACAACATATTCGAGGAAACCATGAGTGAGTGCGAATTGCGAGCATGGACTGCATTCAGAAATGTGGTACACAACGTTTTGGGGAACACGAAGGCTTCAAATTACACCACTTTAGTCGAGGACAGTAGTAGTGGAATCCCATGAACTGCTTTGTTGCAACATGAGCGTCAAAGTTCACTTTCTTCATGCTCATCTAAATTATTTTCCTAACAATCTTGGTGATTTTTCGGAAGAACATGGCGAGCGCTTCCATCAGGATATTAAAGTGGTGGAAAAGAGATACCAAGGAAAGTGGACTGTACATATGATGGCCGACTATTGTTGGATGTTGAACAGAGACTGTACGGACGCACACCGAAGACAATCCAAAAAGAGGAAGTTTGAAGGGAAGCCCAGTGGCGAATGTTAGGTATGTTTGCTTTTGAATATGTATTTATGTTTATCTATTCCTTAAACAATCATTCCGCCCCTCCAGAGAACATTTTCACACGTTACAAACGTTGCCATATAGCAATGTCATTAAAAAATAACGGTTTTTTAAATTTTCACATTTCCGTCATTTGTGAAAAAACCTGACGTGATACGGAATTTTGAAGGTCATTTTCGCAATCTGCGCAAAAAATCCATTCAGATACACCTATTCATTTGAAAACAACAGAAAAAAAGTTGAAAAATTGCAGATCAGTGTAATTGAATCACACTGAAATTTCTATAATATATGAACTACAAATTGTAATGTTAAAATTTTGAATACCAGGCAAATCAGAAAATTGTATAATCAATCTGAAATATATACCCAACAAAATTGAAATTGGACTCTAAAACTCATTTTTGGCATTCATGGGTGAATTGTGAAAATAAAACAAAAGAAACAAAAATCTGTAAAATTCTCAACAAAATTCTGATCAGGCGAGAGGCCTGATCACCATTAAATATAACTGCTAGTCAGTTTTTTACAACTAAAAATTTTGATTCACTTTTATTAATCGCTTATGTGTGTTCAGTGAATCCAAGGTAATTGATAAGTAAATCTTGTGAATTTTTTTTTGTCAAGCTCATAAATCACCTCTGCACTTGGCAGAGTTCATGGATCTGAGCCGGGTAAGTTTTAATCCACATATACTTTGACAACGCAAACTTTACTGTTTTTACATACATTTTTCTTTTGTTCTTCCACTAGCTATTTTTTATACATCACGTGTCATATTGTTCCACAGTATTTTGATACAAGTATATTTACACTAGAATCGTAGTGACCGAGATTTTATAATTCTGAAAAAACCTTTATATCAGTTTTGTGTTAGTTAACAGGAAGTCATTTATATATATTTTTTTGTCAACCTTCCTTGAAAAAGCCATCTGTTTAATGTGCGAAAGCTTGGAAAACAGATTTTTATTCTACGCCGATAAATTCGGATTACTAGTATAATTATACTAAGTAGTTTCTAGCATAAGTTTCTTTTTCCTCTGTTTCTCTGCGCCACTTTTTTTCGTTTGCAGTTTTCCATTTTTTTTAAATTAACACAATGAGATATTTCAACTAATGAAATCAATATTCTTTGTGAAAAATAACAAATTTCCAAATTAAATTTTTTTAAATCCAAAGCTATCTTAAATTTAGGGATCGTAGAAATGTCCTGCCATGTAAAACAAGCAGCTGAATGCAATGAGATGACTGTGTAAATTTCATATGCTATTGCTACCAGCCAACGCCTGACGTCTCTGAGTTTGCGGATTGAAAACTGAATCCTCTGCATGTGGCACTTTTAGCTTTAACCTACGTATGAATCACGAAATTGTGCGTGCCAGGTCTTTACATATAGTTTTTTGCCTGTCAGGCGGCGCCGGTAGCAGACACCGCACCATTAGATGGGTACTGCTGGTTTATAGAAAAGAAGGAATGTGAGGTAGACGGTTAGTCAGAACAGTATTCCACTACAGACGTTACGGAGTGTATAAGAATGAAAGAGTCAGAGGTGAAACTCCATATTGAGTATCAGCAACCCAGCGATGGAATGTGGGGGTGGAAGAATATCTCATATTCACAATAACATAAATCCTTAGTTGGCATAATATAATTTCAAGAGATGTCAGCCTGAAAAACTTTCACCAACGGTCCGAAACCACACACACAAACACATTTATGAGAACACGTATTGCTTACTAAATTCAAATAATGCGATTTGCAAAAAAAAGCTCCAACAGCGGCCCACTAGCAGCGGCCAACCGTGCGACCGCGCGCGCGCTACTGGCCAGTCCAACCTGGTTACAAACGCTGAGTACATTCATGACAGAAAATAATCCATTTGTGGAAGCATGTAAAATGCTTTATGAAGTCGAGCAAGAGTGTATTCAAGATGTTGAAATGAATAATGCTGTTCCTTCTGTATCAATGGCTATTATTCAAGATGTTGAAGTGAATAATGCTGTTCCTTCTGTATCAATGGCTATTATTCAAGATCGTAGAAATGATCAAAGGCGTTATAATACTCCAAGATCTAATGAGGTTGCCATTATATCTGAAAATGCAGATGGTGAACCGCCACTCGAACATGATTTATTGATTCATTGCCGTTCAAGTACAAGCACCAACAGTAGAAAGACAGAAAGAATCAGCATTCTCGATCCAAATTTTGGTTTATCTTCTTCTCTTTCCATACGGTGATCAAAGTTGGGCCATTGACATTCCATTGCAACATAGACCAACGTCTTTACTTAGTGTCGTTAACCAATGTACAAAGCCACGGTCAAGGGTTACACAAATGCGGTACTATCAACATCTTCTTTCGATCCGTGACGAATTCAATCCATTATTAAGCGCAGGAAAGCTTACGCAGCAATACATTGTTGATGAGTATGTAAAAATGGAAGCTAATAGACTGAATTACATACGAAAAAATCCCAGATAAGGGTCGAAAAGTATAAAGGTCTGATGGACCAAATTCAGAATGCTGGAGATGACGAGTTTCTTCCTGGAAAAGCACTTATTTTGCCATCATCATTTCAAGGTAGTCCACGAAATATGATGCAAAATTATCAGGATGCAATGGCGATAGTCAGGAAGTATGGCAAGCCTCATCTTTTCCTTACTATGATTTGTAACCCAAAATGGAAAGAAATTACTGAAAACTTGAACGGTCAATCTGTCGAAAACCGTCCAGATTTAGTTGCAAGTCTTCCAACTAAAGTTGAAAGAATTAATGGACGATGCAACCAAAAGACACATTTTTGGAGTTCCGGTGGCCAAAGTTCATGTAATCGAATTCCAAAAAAAGAGGGCTTCCCCGTGCTCATAAGCTCCTGATTTTGAAAGAAGAGGAGAAACCAACATTGTCTGAGAAAATTGACCAAATTGCATCGGCAGAACTTCCGGACAAAGAGCATTTACCAGTTTTACATGCAACTGTTGCGAAACACATGGTTCATGGCACGTGTGGTGAGAGTAATCACAGTTCACCTGTATGGAAGATGGCAAATATACCAAGCAATTTCCGAAGTCTTTCCAAAATGAAACAGTAGCTAGCAAAGGCGGGTATCCTTTATATCGCGGTAGAAAGGATGGTGCAACCAGAACTGTACGTGGTAAATTATTGATAACAGGTGGATTGTCCCACATGATCCCTATCTTTTGTTAAAGTACAATTGCCACATTAATGTCGAGGTGTGCGCTATTGTGAAAAGCGTGAAATACCTTTTCAAGTACGTATATGTACAAAGGCCATGACTGTGCAAATGTGCATATAACAGAGCACAACACAAAATACGACGAAGTAAAAGGTCACGTTGATTACCCATACGTTAGCTCACCTGAGGCAATGTGGCGAATACTTGGTTATTATATGCATCAGCAATTTCATACAATAATTAGATTACATGTTCACCTTCCTGAAGAACAGAACATTACCTTTAATCCGGAGCGTTTAAACAATGATCGAAATGCAATTGTTCATAATACTCAAAGAGATACACTGCTGACAGCATAATTCAAACTAAATGAGGGCAGTGAAGATGCACAATCCATTTCATATAGCGACATGCCAAGACATTATGTGTTCAATCAAAAAGAAAGAAAATGTGTCCAACGGAAACGTGTTGGAGATAATTTGATTGGAAGAATGTATTCAGTCAACCTTGGCTCTGATCCAGAAAGATATTGTTTGATACTACTGCTACTTCATGTGTCTGGAGCGAAAAGCTTTACAGATCTAAGAACAGTCAATGGAATTCTATATGATACCTCCTAAGAAGCTGCATTGCAGAAAGGTTTAATTAAGAATGATAAAATATGGGAGAAAACCTTAGATGAAGCATCAGTTTGCAGCATGCCTCGACAACTGCGAGATTTATTTGCATACATTCTTATCTTTGTTTCACCACCTAATGCACAAGAATTTTGCACACAGACATAACATTGAACATACTGAGGATTGTGAACATTGCTTGAATTTGACCCTTCAAGAGATTAGCGACACTCTCAAAGCTAACAACAGCTCATGCGATAAATATAATCTTCCAATTCCATCAAGTAACATTCCTCAAAATTCGGATGTTTATTTCGACAGTGTTGCAGAACGACAAAAAGCTACAGAAATGGCGAGTAATTTAAATGCAGAGCAAAAAACAGCATATGACAGTATTATGTCAGCAACCACTAAAGATGATCTTCCCCATAGATGTTTTTTCCTTGATGGCCCGGTGGGCGCAGGAAAAACTTATTTGTATAAAACCCTCCTCAGCACTATCCGTGGAGAAGGAAACATAGCTTTGCCTGTTGCATCCACAGGAATCACTGCTAATCTGTTAGAAGGCGGCGAAACATACTTTAACCAATTTAAGTTAGTTAAATGAAACGTCTACGTCGAATATACACCGACGCCGAAATCATTCGATCTGCGAAAGCCATCATTTGGGACGAAGCTACAATGGCCCCCGGAACTGTTTTACTTGCAGTTGACCGAATACTGAAAGATATTATGAGGAATCAGCAACCTTTTGGTGGCAAAGTCCTTTTACTTGGAGGAGACTTTAGACAAATTTACCCTGTTGTCAAACATGGTGACAGGACCAAAATACTCGAAGCCAGCATTAAATTTAACCAATTATGGGAGACATTTGAGATTTTAAGACTCAAAAGTAATGTTCGATCTGTTAATTCATCATTTAGTGAATGGCTTTTACGACTTGGTGATGGTACCCATAAAACAGCTGATGGCCCCCATGAAACAGCTGATGGCCTATCAAAGGAAATGATAGAGATGCCTACACATATTTTATATGATAGTGATATAGCCAAAAAAATATTTGGTGAGAACTTGAAAATTTCTTATTTTAAAACATTTGCAAAGAAAGCCATTCTGTGTCCCAAAAACTCTGATGTTGACAAATTAAATGAAAATGTTCATGATTTCTTAGAGGGGACAGCAAACACATACTTAAGCTCTGATTCAATTGATGCCGATGGCGAAGAAAATACTGGAAAGTATTATCCTATAGAGTTTTTAAATGAGCAAACTCCATCAGGAATGCCATTTCACATACTGAAGTTGAAAATTAAAGCTATTATGCTCCTGAGAAAACTCAATACACAACGAGGTTTATGCAACGGAACAAGACTGATAATTAAAGAACTAAAACCCAATTTGATCATTGCAGAAGTACTCATAGGCTCAGCATGTGGTAAAACTGTTTTTGTTCCGCGAATTGACCTCACACCTGATATAGACCTCCCATTCACATTAAGACGACGATAATTTCCTGAAAAACTCGCCTTTGCTATGACCATTAATAAGTCTCAAGGTCAAACACTACCTTCCTGAACCAGGTTTAGCCATGGACAACTTTATGTTGCATTGTCAAGAGTTCGACGGTTTGACGATGTCACAGTTAAAATAATCCATGGGCCAGAACAAGGAAAACTACTTCCAGATTCCGAAAAGATATTTACAAAAAATATCGTGTATAAAGATATTTTGCCGCCCCCGTGGCGCCGTGGTCTAAGCGATAGCTTCTGATCATTCGTCCGAGATGGTCCGGGTTCGAATCCCGATGAGGCGTGGATCTTGTGTTTGTCTTACGGCTCTTGCTCCCTCCCTTTCCTGGAGTCAGTGGATCTAAATTAGGGACGGGCGACTGCTTTTAGCACATTGAGTTGCTCGGGGTGGTCGTTAAACTCCAATCATAAAAAAAATAAAAAATAAAGATATTTTCCAGCATCGTTAATAAATGCTTGAATAGCAATAAGTGATTTCTAGAATCCGTTGTATTCTTATCTCAACGGGTTTTACCGCTAGTTATGAATTTTCGGGCCTTTGAACAACTGCAAGTCCAAGGCGTATCGATCAGCTGAATGAGCATTTTTTGACATCTCGGGGAAGGCAAGGCATTTTTACTCATGTTGCCCATCACGCTGGTTCCACACTTAACTAACTGCCATCATCGAATGCGTGCACCAAGGGTGTATTTACATCTTTCAGTCTTAAGCGATAAGCAATTTTTCTGTAGTGTAAAAAATACTGGATGTGGGGATAGTACGAATTTGTACCGTTCGGAGAGCATAGAAGTTCAGACATTAACCTTGCAATTGTGCAAGGAGTTGGCAAAATTCAGCTTCTCGCTGTGCCTCAGCAATACTCAATTGTTCCGCAGTATTAAGCAGGGTCCAGAGCGATTAGTATCATAACGTAATCTCTTTGGGTCGCGAATCAGAGTTCACGGGTAAACAGTGTACTTTTTCCCCCACGGTCTGAGCCGACCTTTTTATACAGTGAGATGCCAGTTTATTAGGTACACTTATCTAGTAGCGCGTTGCGCCACCCTGTAGAATAGGCCGAATTCCGTGGGCATGGAACATACCAGATTCTGGAAACGTCGTACAGGAATGTTGTATCATGAGGAAATAACTTAGTGGTGCAGTTGCTGCTAATTGGACGACGGCACAGTCTCTCAGCGAACAGCCCGTTTCACCTCATCACAGAGATGCTTGAAAGGGATTTAAATCTAGTGGTTGTGCAGTCCCTTGAAGCGAGGAAAACCCGTCGGCATGTTTCTGGAACCATTCGGTGACCATACCTACCTTTTGAACTGGTGCGTTATATGCTGGATGTGTCCAACTGCTTGAGGATAAGCCGTTGCCATGAAAAAAGGAATTTGGTCTGCAACGATGCTCAGATATGCCGTGGTGTTCAGATGTCCTTATAGATGAGTATCAGGGGGTGTAATGCGTCCCAGGAAAAGATTCCCCACACCAGTACACCTAGCCACCACCTGTACTTTTTACACCTGTGGCTCCATGGCCTCATGTTGGTGTCACCGAATTCGGATCGTGCCATCCCCATGATGGAGAAGGAACCTTGATTCGTCCATCCAGGTAAACTTTTTTCAGTCTTCAACTGTCCCGTACCGATGCTCCCGCTCCCACTGGAGGTGCGCTTTTGTGTTCTGCGCTGACAACAACGACACTCAAGATGATCATCTGTTGTTCTAACCTATTCGCGACATGATCCGATACGTGGTTCATTCGGAGATGACTCTCAGCACACCAGTGTTGAATTCTGTAGTGATTTGCTGGGTTTTAGCCCGTATGTTCGTTCGTACGATTCTCGCCAGTCTCCTTTGATCCCTCTGACCCACCACCTGTTTTCATCCACAGGTTCGCCAATTGCTGGAAGTTTTTTGTGGCTTAAATTTAAAAAGCCCCAGACTCTGGAGCGTGCAGTGAAAATGTCGAGTTCTGTCATCTAGTGTTCCAGAAGTCTTGGTCACTTACTTCTGGTACTGCTGGGTCTTAATTTGGAATACCTGGATAGGTCCAAGCACAAACGACCAAGGCCGATGTGTTCGTGATTATTTCAACTTGTAGCACGACCGGTTGATTTTCAGCTACAGCTGTTGAATGTGGCCGGTTCGTGATGCACTGCCACGTCTTCCGTTTCACATTGTGACATTTGTCACACATACGCCCTCACGTGAAAAACTAATGCCAACAGAAACAAGATGGCACCGACTTTCACGCGGGCCGCCCCGGTGGCGCAGTGGTCTAAGCGCTGGCTTCTGACATTTCGTCCGAGATGGATTCGAATCCCGGTGAGGCATGGATGGTGTGTTTGTCTTACGGCATTGGCTCGCTCCCTTCCCTGGAACCAGTAGCTCTAAATTACGTAGGCGTATCAAAAAAATAAGTTTCACATGTTCACATAACTTTTGTTAATCAATGAGAAACCAAAAATGTATCATTTCTGAAAGATATACCTTCCCTTTATTTTTCCACGTAATCGCCAAGTTTAATAAACACTTGTCGGAACGAGAAACCAGTTTTTCAATACCGAGAAAGTAAGTTTGCTCCAGATTCACGGAGACATGTTTTCACAGCTTCCTTGATTTCATCATTTGAGAAGTGCTTGCCTCCAAGGTCCTTTTTCATTTTGGGAAACAGTGGTAATCACACACTGTAATAAAAAAGTGGTTTGAATTCACGGAACGTTTTTGAAAATAACGTGCAGCAAAGTTGCCGGTAGGTGTCCGTCTTTTTCAGAAATTTTCATTTTTAAAAGTGCCCATTTATTTTAACTTCCATATTTTCACAGATTTTCCGTAGTCAGAAATTCCGTTTATTTCAGAAAAATCCATTTCAAGTTTTTCCGTATTTAAACTGAAATTCCGAATAATCGACGACCCTGCAGCTATCAGCCCTTACCCCAGATAATCCTTCCGCTGCTTAAGGATCGAACTCCCGACGTTGCTTGGGTTGGTTTAATAAGTGACCCATGCCTTTAACTACTGGGCCGCACACATCAGAAATCTGACTCACGTACAACGTAAAAAAAATTGGGCGACGATTATTATTATTTTTTTCGTCATTATCGTGAGTGATTTAGTCATTTTATTTTCTGTTGGAGTTTATTATTTTTCTGAATAGTTTTGTAATAATTTTTTTGTTCTGTGGGAGGACTTTTCTCAAATTAAGCATTTTTCATCGTGATTTTTCGAAGCAACAATATACTTTGCAACTTGATTTTTTAAAACTGATAATGACTTTCAGTTATCTTTTTTACGCTTTACAACCATAGGTTGAAGAAGCGTATATGCTCCAGCTTTTTCCGTCTGTCCGTCCGCACGATAACTCGCGTAACAATTCCTTTCGTGTATTAACGGAAAAACTCCGTTCTCCCTTATTCCGTATCCGTATGACGAGAAATTACCGGTAATAGACGTGATTGGTGAGAATACTTGAGGTTTGATTAACTTTTAAATTTCAATCGTTTGCCGAATTTTGAAGTTCCGTAGCGAGATCGGATATTGTGGATAGCATATATACGTATAGCATGAATTTTGTTTATTGTGGCACAGGATATTTCTTCTCCTCTCCCTTATTTTGTGCACCAGCTATTTATTGTATATTGCGTTACTGTAAGAAACCGGGTTCTTAACTTATTATTGTACATATACGATGTCTACAAAATACCCTTGATAGCTGTAATAGCTAAAAGCTATTATAGCTATCAAGGGTAAATTTTATATTTAGGAGGTTCTTTTTTGTGAAATAATACTATAAAAGAGTACATTTCACCTTTTTTTTTTTAACAAGTTAGTAAAATCATGCAATGCATTGATTATGATACGCTTTCCAACATACCAGAAATCTTTACTCAAGTTATTACTCAAGTTATGAGGATACTGGCTGTAGAATAAATCTCGCTCCTCCGACCCGACCTTTGATCCCATTTCGATGACATTCAACAGAACCAGTAAAGTATACTTCCGGAACAAAATGAAAAGTTTTGTCTCAATCGAAGCATTTTTACGTAAGTTTATAACGCATAAGGGCAATGGAATCCTATGTCCTGACCTTTGACTCCATTTCACTTATTTTCAATTGGGTTCGTCCGCAGATGGTCCCCTACCACATACTAAAATTTCATCGAAATCAAACCATTTTTACGCAAGTTATGACGCATAAGGGCAAATATCAGGAACACCGAGCATCGCTCGGGTATAGGGGGAATGAGGACACAAAAAAGTTTATATTTTAATATGTTATTTCCAAGTATTTTAATGCTAAGTCTACACCATCAAGATTAATAATGATAGACGAATTAGAGACAAATTAATTTAGAATAAACATCAAAACAAAGATGAATGATAAGTTTTATTTGTGTTAGAGTAAGACAGTTTTTTAAGTTGATTTATTATTTCCGAACATGAAACACCAAACAATAAATGTTAACATGGGGTTCTTCATTTGGTTCTTCATCGCTGTCTATTTATTCGCCGCATTTGATCGAGGTTTTCTTCCGACATAGATTTATTGAGGGTTATAATAACGTCGGACATTATTTCCATGCTCCTCTCCTTAGCTGCTCGGAATGGTCTTTTTGTAGGCTGATCTTCTTCCAATGGAAGGTCATGTGTTTCCAGAATGGAATGTGATCGAAAACCAACGGCTCTTGAATGTCCGAGCTGTTCCATATTTACTTATTCCGCTTGTTCTTGTTCCAACAGTGCCATATTCTTCTTATTCTTCTTATTAAAGTTGAAAAGTGCACGTTTCGTAGGGGGTCGACCAGCCATATTTTTTATATTGTTTTACCATCCACGTGGCACTCTGTTAATAGTAATTAATAAATTAAAATGAACTAATCATATTTAAGCACAGCGGATACGCTCGTCATCAAGTGACTATTCAAAAATGTAACAAAACAAATTGCTGTATTAAGTTTAAATTTTGAAGGAAAAAACAAGCGAAATCAGCTTTCCGCTGCTTATACTGTACTACGCATCAACTCCAAGCAACTGGCACAACTCACTTTTTGTTCTAGAAGAAAATAGAAGTAATGCGTAATACGCACACAACGCGTGACGTAAGGAGGCAGATGGTCGCGAGAGTGTGACGTCATAAAACTTTAACAGGATTCACAAACAACGCGTGACGTGATGAGGCAGATGGCGTGACCGCGCACCAACATCTCAATCGCGAGTCGATCGCGAGAGTGTGACGTCATAAGATTTCTAAGAATGGGAAACATTAATAAGTCGACGCCATGACACTAAAAACGTGGTGACTCGGGGTGGCTACTTAACACACTAAACGAATTTTTCCAAAGTCGAGATCAAGCTAAATCAATTTCTAGCACCAGAAAACGGTAGGTTAACAACTTTCATCAAAATCCTTAGAGCCGTTTTCAAAATAAAATTTACATATATGCACTGAAGAGCAATTGAATTAGAGATACCTGTCTAGTAACGTGTTGCACCACCTTTCGCCCTGATGACGGCGGCGATTCGTCTCGGCATGGACTCGACAAGACACCGGAAGCGTTGGAAAGACATACGGATCCACGACCCCTGGACAAGCTCCCACAGTTCACGAAGATTTGATGGAGGGGGCTCAGAGCCTCGAACATATCTCTCGATTGCATCCCAGATGTGCTCGATGGGATTGAGGTCAGGTGACCTAGCTGGCCAAGGAAGCGAAGTCACGTCGGTGGAGTGTTCATCCAACCATTCGGATACAATTCGGGAGCGATGGCACGGTGCATTGTCTTGTTGCAGGATGAGGTCCCCAGTGGGATGTTGAAGACGCACAAACAGGAGCAAATGGTCGTCCAGGATATCCCGGTAACGTTGACCTGGGAGGGACGATGTCACACGTACCAGGGGTCCCATTTCAGTCCACGTAAACAGTCTCGGACGAGAATGTCACCCCCACCAGCTTGAAGAGTACCCTGCAGGCAAGAAGGATCCATCGCTTCATGTGGTTTGCGCCGTACTCGTATCCTGCCATCCGCATGTACCAACGTGAATCTCGACTCATCAGTGCAGGCAACATTTTTCCACATGTCTAGGGTCTAGTGGCGATGTTCCCGCGCCCATCCTAATCTTTGCACCCTGTGATGTGCGGTCAGCAGCGGTACCCTCGTGGGACGATGGCTTCTGTATCCCATAGCGAGGAGATGGATCTGAATGGTGTGGCTGCTTACACGTTTTTGTGCACTAGCGTTAAATTGCCGAGTGATTTCTTGCACTGTGGCCCGTCTATCCGCTGTTACAATGCGAGCTAGCCGACGATGACCGCGCTCATCCACACGCTGTTATCCACGGCAATTGACCCTTGCAGGGATGGTTTTACCGGATTCAATGTACTCACGGTGCACCCGTGACACAGCGGCTCGTAAAAATCCCAGTGCCTGCACGACTTCCGAGATGGAGTGACCCATTCATCGGGCCCCGACAATTTGCCCATGATCAAATTTGCTTAGATCCTTCGTCTTACCCATACTGCGTCCGACTCTTACTGATTCCCATCGCATCACTCCTTATATTGTCGGATCGCTGCATATGTCATGTCGTTTCCGTTTACAGGGCTATTATCGCCCCCTTGTCGGGTATCAGCGAGCCACTACTACGTCTTATTCGCCGTAGTGGGAAAAAAGATAAAAAGGTCAAAAATTCAATTCTAAACAATTCGCCCTCAAAATTTCGCCTAGTGGTGTCAACAATGAATTTGGATTCCCTAAATAAATGTCTCCCAGCTCAGGGTCGACAAAAACATCGCGTTGTGTTTTATATGAATTAGCATGGGGTTTCCATGCTTATTCATATGCCGCAAAGAAGTTAAAATAAAAGGTTGCATGAATAACAATAAGAAAATCACTAATTGAATTCAATGACATTTAGAGAAATGATCTGAGTGACACGTGAATTAAATTTAACTGTTTATTTCTTTTAGAAGATGGCCTTAAAGCTAGGTACAATGTACCGGTGAGGTTGCTTGTTTTAGCTAAACAATTTAGTTATTTATTTCAAACAGGTATAATGCACTTAAATATTATTGACTTTAGCTTTAATTACTGGTTTAAAACACGGCGCGGTGCGCCAGAGGAAAATTATTAATGCACTATGTGAGAGACTTTCGGGTAACTAGTCCTGCATAGCACATGAAAAGCTTATATGAGGCGTGAATCAGAAATGCGTAAGATAAAAGTCATCATACCCTCTTTTCCTTGGGAAGCTACGATCGTGAAACTTGGTTGCCGGCTGGTCGTAGGATCAGCTTTCCGTCTTCACTAGTTTTATCTGGACTACTTTAAAATATTAACTACCTCATCCTCTGTCGTGGAAACATCCCTCCTCCGAAAACGTGGAGACCTCGCTTCTACTCAGCCTGGAATTCTGACTTCGAGTCTTGAGTCCCTCGTTATCTCATCGAGTCTCTTCCTTCCTCATTCTGTTATTATTTTTATTTTTTCCGTGTCCGGTGTCCATCTTGGGGCGTGACGGCCCGGCCGTTCGAATCGCGTCGGTTTATGTCATTGGCCCTCACAGATAGCCCTGCTATATGATTCGCTTGCTATCCGTTCAGTTCGGGTCACTTTCCAAAAAATTATGTCATCTTTCAGCTGTCAACTTGTTCTCACACCTTTTTTGCTAATTGACCGCACCTAGCTACTTGGAAGCGAAGATTGTCACGTAGGTATTTCCGGCGACGTGACTTATCCCGAATTTCGTCGCTACCCCGGACAATACAGAGATGCTCGCAAGCGTTGCTTGAGAAAAGGGGTGACGCCCCCGAAAGGATTTATTGCGCTCTTGCTTTTCTCTCGGCTTCGACGACGAGACTCTGCTATTATGCCTTCCTTCCGTGCGTTCCGTGAGAAAAAAAGGAACCGTGAATGTCTTCCTTTCTCTTCCTTCCCATCCGGGTATTTTAATCAAGTTTACGTGAAAAAAAAATATAATTTTCCCCTTTTCTATTGGCTTGAGTGCAAGTAGGACTGTTCTAATTATCAACCGAAACTTTCGGGTAGCCTGGCTCAGCTTCACCGGAAAGTAATTTTAATCAATGATATTCTATTTTCGCAATTTAATATTTATTTCCTACCGCTTTAGAATAAAAATAAAAGAAATAATAAATAAGCAAAATTATACGGATGAAATTTAAATGTTATGGAGATTTAGAAAATTCCGCGGTAACAGGGCCGCCCACAGCGCCACATTTGCATAACGCCAGCTGTCTCTAATTCAATTGCTCTTCAGTGTACAAGAATTGCTCCTTTAATAAGATGTGATGCAATGCATCCCGCTCCTATGTCCTGACCTTTGACCCCACTTCACCCATTTTCAATAGGGTTCGTCCCCAGTGGTCCTCTACGACATACTAAAATGTCATCGAAATCGAACCATATTTACGCAAGTTATGACGCATAAAGGCAATGGAATGCATCCGGCTCCTATGTCCTGACCTTTAACCCCACTTCACCCATTTTCAACAGGGTTCGTCCCCAGGTGGTAATCTATACCACATACTAAAACTTCATTGAAATCCAACCATATTTACGCAAGTTGTGATGCATGAGGGCAATGGAATGGATCCCGCTCCTATGTCGTGACCTTTGAGCTCATTTGTCCCATTTTCAATAGGGTTCGTCCCCACTTGGTCCTCTACCACATGCTAAAATTTCATAGAAATCGAACCATTTTTACGCGAGTTATCGTGCGGACAGACGGACGGACGGACGGACGGAAAAAGCTGGAGCATATACGCTTCTTCAACTTACGTTTGGAAAGCGTAAAAAACAGATTAAAGTTTTGCGTTTCCTAATGGGAAAATTGTGTATTATTTTAGGCAGGAAATGCGCGTACTATGTTTTCTGAGATAGTGGTATCTGACCGAAAACATATTGTTTCAATCGGGTTTTTAGACACGCAGATATTGATAAAAAATATGCTATAAACGGAAACGTAAAGGTTTGCCTTCTTGTGCAAACCTTTGTGTGAAGAAAAATGTGAAAACATTCCGCACCAGAAACGATGTCCGACAAAGAAAGATTTCTTAAAATCAAACTGTTAGAAGCAGAGATATCGAGAAAAATAAAACATACATCTACACCCTCTAACGGAAAACTGTATTTATTTTAAGAAAAAAATATGAGCAAAAGATTTCTGTGTTGAGCGGTATTTGATCGCAAGGAAATTTTTCAATCGAATTTTCAGAAGCGCAGGTATTGCTACAAATGCATCTCAAACATACATATACACTTACGCCCGCTAGTAGCAAAATAGTTCTTCACCAGTATTAGAAATTATATGCGGAACGTTTCTTGCCAGCAACTACCAACGCAAAATAGACTTTCAAGACGGGCTTCTCTGCTTTTAAGCAGAGATGTCGGAGACATCGCAGATTCCTTTCCGACCTAAGCAGAAAAACTGTGCGTTACTTGAAAAAGAAACTACCTAAAATAGTCATAGTTGTAAATAGTATCGAAAGAAATAATTTTTGGATCCGATATTTTAGAGCAAAATATGGACTAAAATGTATTTTGAATTCAATAGCATCTTCATTTACGCCCTCAAGTGGCTTAAGTGATACTATCAGCATGTACTTAAAAAAAAAAAAAAACAGGCTGAAAATTAGAGTGAAAACAGAGTTTCGCTTCAGCTTTTTAGAATTCAGTGTTGCGGTTGGATTGAAAGTTGTTTGTTTTTAACCTTTACTGCTCGATCTGAGTTGAGATAGTGGGCAAGACTAGCAATTCTTTTTGTTCTTGAGGCTGTGGTTCTGTCCCTTCGCAGGGAACCAGTGTGTCTAATTAGAAATGGGCGACACCTTATACATATATGATAGCTAATTAGACCGCTCGTCCGATATGGGCCGGGTGCAAGTAACGGACGAGGCATGCATGGGTTGTGTGTCTGTCTTACGGCACTGGCTATCTACTTTCCCCGGAACCAATGGCCCTAAATTAGGGACGAGCGACTGCTTATAACCCATAGAGTTGCTCAAGCTGGTCGTTAAACACCGAAAAACAAACAAACAAACAGAACTTAGTCTTGAACTCGGTAGTTGTTAAACTCTGACACACGCAGAAATTCAGTTCCCAAATCGATGTAGATGTATATATTGATAGCTCTTAACTGTACTGGGATTGCTTTTAACTGTACTGAGTACAGTTAAGAGGTATACATGGTTACATCCACATTCGCCTATTCCTGTCTCGCCTAAAACTTTCATCTGCTAGAGGGGAGGGAGCAAACTTCCTTTTTCGCCTATTCTTGTTTTGCCTATTCCTGCTACATCAAAAGTTAATGAGGCGAGAAAATGCTATTACATTATTTCGCTTAAGCTTTGACGGAGTGATTTAAAAAAAAGATACATCTTTACCTCCCGTGATTTTTTTTTAATCGAAACACTAAATATTTCGCGCGTTAAAAAAAAATGACAATTTTTCCCGTGAGAAAAAAAAAAAAAAGCTAATTTTCATCCCGAGGGTTCGAAGCTAGTTTTATTTCTTTAATAGAAAAAAAAAAAAGCCAAGTAGATAACAAAGTTGTGCAAAACATTTATAATTTAAAAAGGGGAGGGGTGCTATTACATTATTTCGCATAAGCTTTGACGGAGTGATTTAAAAAAAAAAAAAGATACATATTTACCTCCCAGGAATTTTTTTTTTATCCAAACACTAAATCTTTAATACGCTAATGTAGGAGACATCAAATGCTGAGTAAAACGCAAAAGAAACCATGACATAATTGTTTACCTTTTCGGTTCAAAGGCTAAGAGTACAGAACTATATGAAAAAGAAGCCAGTGAACTGAATTCTGACAAGCATATCGTCATTCTTCTTGCTGATAAAGATAATTCGCCAGTTATTTGTGTGCATTTGTAGATGGCTGTAGTGAAAGATCTGTAAAAGATGGCCAGAATAGGAAGTCCAACAGAGAATAAGTCCAGGATAGAAAGTCCAACGAAAAAAAGTTCGAGGAGAGGTATCCATCCGAGGGAGGGGGGGGAGGCAGTATGACCGGGATATGCTGCTGTCTTCGAGGAATATCTTTTCATGCAAATTTATGCGACTGTAAATAGCTGATGCTCTTGGGGTGTCATTTACCAAGAGCAAAGACATTTAATGGAACAAGTGCAGCAATACAAATTGAATTTCCTATGGGAATAAAAAGCAGATATTAAATGCCGCCTATGTTACATTGTGGTCCACGAAAAACTAAGTTGCTTGATTAAAAATTTTTAGAAATTGCTGATTTTTGTGAATTAATAGATCACTACAGTTTTTTTAATATGACCGCCTTTTGAAAATGCAAAATTTTAATTTTTAAATTGACGATGAGTTTATGATCTAATAAAAATAAATACATAGGGTAATCAAAAATAAATGATAAACACCTCAGGAACTCAATTTTTTTTATTATGATGGACCAAATCGTGGACAAACAACAAGATTAATTGACCTAAAACAGTATATGTGTGATGGCCCAGTGGTAGCATCAGTGTTCAGCTTGGGATCTGTAGTCCTGGGTTCGAGTCTCTTTGTCCACTAAAGATCCGTCGTGGTTCTGAAATCACTTTAAGCAGATGGACCCGCTGTACAGATTCCTCGTCACCAACAAGTCTAACAGCCCATTCCTCGGGGCCTCGGCCCGGGCCATTTAGCACTTAGTGCAGCATAGTATTTCCCGGGGGTGGGGGTTAATAACCAACCAACAATATGCACTTATTTCTTTGGTCATAACTGTAGGATTCTAAAATATGAAAAAAAATTGTGAAGGATAATTAACAAAAAATGCTAAACGCTTTACTCCTAAGAGAAATCTGACAAATTTTGCCGAAATTTAAATTTTCTGTAGAGCTGCTGCCAAGGGCTTCCTGCTAATATTCATTTAACATCATTTCAACTCATAGAACTGAAAACCAAATCAGATACGCCGAAAGCATCTTAATATATAAACATTTTGCTCAATGCAGCAATGATGATGTTCCTGTTACCATTCCCTTGTCAGAGAAATAATGAATTGCCTCCTGGAAATTCGTTTTTTCCATGACATTTAAGTAACTATAAAAAACCCTAATTGATCGCTACGACTCTTACTATTCCCCTCCTTCCTCCTCAAATACACTGCCGGAAAGTGAAAAAAGAACACCAAGAAGGAATTGGCGGACGATCATGAAATTTATATATGTTAATGCGGTCGAGTTTACGTAGGTGTGATGTTAATTTCGGGACCAACCGGTGAGCGCTTACGCCACAGCACGGCATAATATGCAAATTATCGTCGGTGGTATTTAAGGAGTACGGCGAAGTGAATGTAATCAGTCGTCGGCGTACGGACGCGTGCGAAGATCCTGAAGAAGCTGCAATGCCTGGACATGGAAGACGTGTACGATTTCAGCAGTTATCGGACTTTGAGCGAGGTCGTCTAGTCGGACTCCGCGAGGCCAGGTGGTCGTATCGTCGTATTACGGAGCGAATTGGACGGGAAGTATCGGTGGTGGTACGATGGTGGCGTAGATGGTCCGAGGAACATTCGCACACGAGAAGACGTGGAACCGAGAGTCACAGACGGACTGATGAGCGGACCGATCGACGCATAAGAAGAGCGGCGTTGTCAAGCAGAACATCCACTGCGACGCAAATCCGAGCTGCCGTTGCACCTGAGGTGACTGTGCGAACAATCCGCAACCGTCTACTGGATGCAGGACTACGTGCACGTGTGCCCCTGACTCCAGCCCACCGTCAGGAACGGCTGCAGTGGTGTCGCCAACGTCTGCACTGGAGAACGCAATGGCGATCTGTCGTGTTCAGCGATGAAAGCAGATTCTGCTTGGGAGCCTCCGATGGCCGTATGCGTGTTCGCAGACGCACAGGGGAGCGTCTCCACCCTTCTTGCATCCGCCAGCGACACACAGGGCCTACACCTGGTCTCCTGGTGTGGGGAGCGATCAGCTATCACTCCCGTACACAACTATAGTGTTTGTACCGGGTGCGTTAAACAGCACCTCCTACATCAACAACACCATTCAGCCCGTTGTTGTGCCATTTGTAAGGTCGGTCCATCGTCGTGTTTTCCAGCAAGATAACGCACGCCCACACACGGCACGTGCAACGCAACATGCACTTCAGGGTGTGAAACAACTTTCATGGCCTGCACGTTCACCGGATTTGTCCCCCATTGAGCACGTGTGGGATTTTATGGGACAACGACTTATCCGGTCTCCACGGCCAGCCACGACCATCCCCGATTTACGCGTCCAGGTTGAGGATGCTTGGAACTCAATACCCCAAACTTACATCCAACATCTGTACGACAGACTCCATGCCAGAATTGCACAGTGTGACGCAGTTCATTGCGGTTCAACCTCGTAGTAACCTTGTTACATTGAAATGTTATTTTTCAGTTTACCAGCAAATACAGTTGTATTTTGCCATAATGTTTTGATCACGTTATCCTCTGTATTCCGTTATTATGCTGTATAAATTTCGTTGGTATCAGACGTCTCCTTCTTGGTGTTCTTTTTTCACTTTCCGCCAGTGTATTATATATACCATCAGACTTTCCCACCTCCCTGAAACCTTTGGTTTCCTTATTTGTTTTCCCATTCTGTTCCCCCCTTCAATTTTTTTCAAATATTCCCCCACTTCCCCTTTTCTTTTGACCCTGCTTTCTACCACTGCATCAACATCCCTCTACCCTATACTCTTCTTTACCTTTTCATCATCAACGTTTTCTTGAATTCCGCCTTACGCCCATATAACTCCTCCCCCACCTCTCACTATAGTCTTTCACGACTTCGATTGTACGACACGTTTAATACCTTAATCACGCTGACGACTACCTTTTTGCTTTCTACTTTTTACTCGGCATTTGATGTCTCCTACATTAACGCACGAAAGATTTAGTCTTTTGATTAAAAAAAAAAAAATTACGGGAGGTTAAAATGTATCTTTTTTTTAAATTACTGCGTCAAAGCTTATGCGAAATAATGTAATATCACTCATCCCCCTCCCTTCCCTTTTCAAATTATACATGTTTTGCACAACTTTGTTTTCTACTTGGCTGTTTTTTTTTTCGATTAAAGAAATAAAAGTAGCTTCGAACCCTCGCGATGAAAACCAGCTTTTTTTTTTTTCACGGGAAAAATTGCGCCCCCCCCCTTTTTTTTTAACGCACGAACGATTTGGTGTTTCGAAAAAAAAAATTCACGGGAGATAAATATATAACTTTTTTTAAAATCTTTTTTTAAATCACTCTGTCTTAAGCGAAATAACTTAATAGCATTTTCTCGCCCCATTAACTTTCTACGTAGCAAAACAAGATGAGGCGAAAAAGGAAGTTTTCTCCAGATGAATCCCTCTCCTCTAGCAGGTGAAAGTTTTAGGCGAGACAGGAATAAGCGAATCCGGAATTCATTCCTCCGATAAAATGGAGGAACCCATTGACTTTCGACGTCGGGAGTAGGCGAAACAAGATTAGGCGAATGTGGAAGACAAGCAATTTTGGACTGCTTGCAAACAGCGTAAAGCGAATGAAGCTGATTGTTTTGTGTGGATCAGTCTTGTCGGACCAAAGGGTGTGGCTTGAGAGGAGGGGTTGATCACATATAATTTAGTATTCTTTAGGGGAACTGTCAGTGGGGTGTATGTTATCTGTTGATGTGCCACAGCAGATCCCACACAGCGAGCAGCATAAATGCCAATTAAAGCTAAGGCTGATAAAATATTGGATCACCGACCTGAGGATAAAATAGCGCAGTGTATAGTGAGATTAAATACGCATTTTTTTTTTTTTTGTCACAGAACTGTGTTGTTCTTGTAAAAGTGACATTGCATCTGAAAATTTGTTTCTTTAAAATATATAACTTGTACAATGTTTTCAATTTGTACCCGCAACGCAGAGATGTGATTCAGGTAACATACCCAGCAAAAGTGAAACCTTTGGTGCAAGGGCTAAATTCTCGTGTTGCATAATCCTTGTATTTCCCTGAAGAACGAATTGCATGGACAATTTTCTCATTTTGCAAAAGTTTTTGGTGTAACTCACAAGTACAGTCAAAATTTGGCCGCCTCGGTGGCGAGGTGGTCTGAGTGCTGGTATTCGTCCGAATGGCTCCTGGCTTGAGTCTCGGATGAGGCACGGGGAGTGTGTTTGTCTTATTGTGGCATACTGGGTCTCTTATTTCGCTGGAACCAGTGGCCTTAAATTAGAGGCGGGCGACTGCTTCTTAGTTTCTGAGCCGCGGATGGCTTAGTGGTTAGCGAGTCAGACTATCAATGCAAGGTCCTCAGGTTCGATCCTGGGCTGATCTTTCAGAGATCGGACGAGCACGTTAAGTGACGGCCCCCAGGCTGGACCCACTGGTTAAATGGGTATCCTTTCCTACCCCCTCCCCTCTTGAAATTCTCTCACCCCGCTATGTGCAACATCGTACTTGTACGGTGGCGCCATTTGCTGTACTCTAATCTCACTACAAACTGTTCTGTCAAAGTAGCTAGACTTGCTCTCATTCCTTCCGTTTCTGTGACCTGCCCAAAAGGCGAACTCGCTGTAGGTGGCTGGGACCTAAAATCTACTCACTGTGGACGGAAGTCCTACAAGAAAATGACTCATGCTTGCTTACTTCTTAGTTTCTCATGAAACTCCAAACAAAAAAGTCAAAATTTGGTTTTAGAGAGTAATTTTGCAGTGTGTTTTACTGTTTAATTGAAGGGGAGAGCAAGAAATACTTAATTCACTTTTTAGCACGTGTTTTGTAAAAAAAGTACATTCTAAAAAGTGAACTTTGTTCGTCTGTCTATCTCACTTTGTCCGTCCGTCTGTTAATCTTACTTGGTCCGTCCGTCTATCTGCGGACACCATATATGTCTGAATCTATTAGTCCGATTTCAAAATTCTTTTTCCGTTAGAAAGCTTGAAATGTGAGAACGATGATCCTTGCTTTCCAGTTCTTTTTGATGCATAATTTCTGCCCTAGATGGTATAAATGCAGATGCTATGGAATTCAAAATACATTTTATTCCATATATTTGCTTCTAAATATCCGATTGAAAAATTATTTTTCCTTTCGATACCATTTATAACGAAGACTACTTTGGGTACAGTTACTTTTTCAAGTAATGGATAGATTTTAACTAGTTGGCGTAGAATTTAATTGCGATTTCCCCGATACCTGTGCTTCTAAAAGTACGATTTGAAAAATTCTTCCTGCATCGCATACAGCTCTTAGAGAGAAATGTTCTACATATAATTTCTGATTTTTGATAGGGTATAATCTGGCCACCAGAGGGCGTAAGTTTTCGTTTCTGTTTCTGATGTATTTACAGCAAAATCTGAGCTTCTAAAAACTAGATTGAAAAAATTATTTCGTGTACCGGTACCGCTCACCTCGGAAAACCTTTTCAGAATACCTTCTGCTTAAAATAACACATAGTTTTTCCGCTAGGGGGTAGATGTATATCTCATTTTTGTCGCCATCTCTGCTTTTCCGTTTTTTAAAATTCTTCATCGGAGAGTGTTTCCGGTGCGAAATGTTTCTAATATAATTTCAAATCTTTCTTAACGCACAAGTGTGCCACTAGAGCGCGTAAGTTCACGTTTCCGTTTACAGTAATATCTGAGGGACTGAAAACTGGATTGAAAACAATCTTTTACGGTCAGTTGCTATTAACTATGAAAACATTTTGTGTATATTTCCTTCCCAAAATAACGCACAGTTTCGCGCTATGGGGCGCAAATGTTTAACCTGTTTTTCTCGATATCTCTGCATCTAAATATCCGATTTAAAAAAAATATTTTAACACCCGATGCCATTTACCTTGTGAAACACTCACAGTTCTGTCACTAGGTGGTGTTTGTGTAGTTCTGTTTGCAGCTGTTTTTCTACTTCTAAAAACCCTAAACGTCAAAACCTTTTTCTCGCTATATCTGTTTCCAGAAGACATATTTGAAAAGTTATTTTTCCTTAGCATAGCTTTTTCCATGAAGAATACTTTTCGCATATTTTCAACTTTTCTTTTCTATTATGCAAAATTCTTCCGCTGGGAAGCGCAGAGTTATACCGTGTTTCCTTCTACACTGACGGGAAAAAAATCCCAACACCACGAAAAAATAGTTGTAGAGAAATGAAATGGCGGCAATACATTTATATAGGTAACATATTTAATCGATTAAGGTTTCAAGATCACAGCTTAATGTAAGCGCGAGAAGAGCCATTTTAAATGTGAAATGCTGGTACATTAATAACCGGTGTAACCGCCAGAATGTTGAATGCAAGCACGCAAACGTCCATGCATTGTGTCGTACAGGTGCTGGATTTCAGTTTGTGGGATGGAATTCCATGCCTGTTGCACTTGGTCGGTCAATACAGGGACGGTTAATGCCGGTTGGGGGGGACGCTGGAGTTGTCGTCCAATGATGTCCAATACGTGCTCGATTGGTGAAAGATCTGGTGATCTAGCAGGCCACGGCAACATGTCGACACTCTGTAGAGCATGTTGGGTTACAACAGCGGTATGCGGGCGAGCGTTATCCTGTTGGAAAACACCCCTGGAATGCTGTTCATGAATGGCAGCACAACAGGTTGAATCACCAGACCGACGTACCACTGTGCCGCCAGGGTGCGTGGGATAACCACGAGAGTGCTCCTGCTGTCATAGGAAATTGCTCCCCAGACCATAACTCCAGGTGTAGGTCCAGTGTGTCTCGGCCGCAGACAGGTTGGTTGCAGGCGCTTACCTGGCCTCCTTCTAACCAACACACGGCCATCACTGGCACTCAGGCAGAACCGGCTTTCATCAGAAAACACAACAGATCTCCACTCCGTCCTCCAATGAGCTCTAGCTTGACACCACTGACGTCGCAAACGGCAGTGGTTTGGAGTAAGTGGAATGCACGCTACAGGGCGTCTGGCTCGGAGCTGTCCTTCAAGTAACCGATTTGTAACAGTTCGTTGTGTCACTGTGGTGGCAACTGCAGCTCGAATTGCTGTCGCAGACGCGGTACGATGCGCCACGGCCATACGCCGTACACGGCGGTCTTCCCTCTCAGTAGTGCCACGTGGCCGGCCGGAACCCGGTCTTCTTGAGGCAGTACCTTCCCTTGACCACCGCTGCCAACAATCATGCACAGTGGCTACATTCCTGCCAAGTCATTCTGCAATATTGCGGAAAGAAAATCCACCTTCTCGTAGCCCTATTACACGACCTCGTTCAAACTCCGTGAGCTGTTGATAATGGCTTCTTCGTCTTCTTAAAGGCATTCTTGACTAACATCAACACACTACGTCGAATCTCAACGATAACTAACGCTCACGAGCGTTACAGCGCGTATTTACAATAGACCTGCTTTGCATATTCCGAGGGGCGCTACTAGCGCCATACGTATGCGCCGAGCGCGAAATTTGCATAGACATCATCTTACAGATGTACCTCACCGCCTACCAACTGTCGTTTATCTAACACAACCCCTTCTTGGTGTTGGGATTTTTTTTTTCCGTCAGTGTATATTTCTTTTTTTAACTGTTCGATTTGAAAATCTCTTTGTCTCAGATGCGTCTGCTATAAGAAACTTTTTGTGCACAATTTGTTAATTTTCGTAACATACTTTTTAGCCGCCGCTGCAAGTAAGTAGCTGTCTTTAGTGGATGTTTAACAATCGTAGAAATCCGGTTGATTTTTGCTTTCGAACCGGTTCCATTGACTATGAATGGCTTTAATAAATTTTATTCGCGTCGGAAAGGACTCAAAGGACGTGCTCATTACAACCGAAAGTTTGGTGTGATCTTTCTTGTGTGTTTGTTTAACGACCACCCTGAGCAACGCGATGGGCTATAGGTAGTCGCCCGTCCTTAATTTAGGACAACTGGTTCCAGAAAAGGGAGCGAGCCTGTACCGTACGACAAACACAACATCTCGCATGCTATACTGCTAAGTATTAAATTTCGTCTAGATTGCTATACTTAATTTTGAATTATGGCGGCAACAAACCACGCGCGCGCACGAACACCCATACAATCGTGAAAATAGCCAAATTATGTTCGGGGGAGGGAACCCTAAATGTGTATTCTGTTGAAATCTCGAAGTCCAATTTTTTTGCGGTTACAATATTTCCCCATGCATTAGGAGAGTAAAAATGGAGAGGGAAATGTGCGGCAACAAAAAAAAACGTTATATTTCAAGAATGCTGAGCAAAGTGAGGGATGGCCCCAAACCGATGCTGTGCGCAGGGCCCCTGTAACTCTAAATCCGCCGCTGAGTAACACGAAAAGTTGCCCGTGCAGTTGTTGTCCTTCATATGAAATGTAAAATGTTTATAAATGTATTAATTTAGTAATTTTTTATTATGGTCACGCATCTCAAAAACAATGGTCTGAGCGCTGATTTCTGACAATTCGTCCGAGATGGGTCCTGGTTCGAAATTCGGCAGTGCATGGACGTTGTGCTTATCTTGCGACTCTGGCTTTCTCCCTTCCCTGGAACCAGTGGCCCTAAATTAGGAACCGACTGCTTATAACCTATCAAGTCGCTCACGTTGGTTACCCCCCCCCCCCGAGTAGTGTGAGCGTTTATGAATTTATGAATTGTAAGCGGGCTTCAGGCTAATCAAAAAGAAAAAAGCCGGATGAATAAATTTGCTGTGCGGTTGTTTGGGAGCATGCCCAGCAAAAACGGTGTTGCTGAGCCAGCACTCAAACCAGCAATGTTAGCAGTGGCCCAGCACTATGTTGCTGCCGCCCAACCGTCAATAAAACGGCCACCACATGGCGCAGAAGCTCAGGCTAGCAGCTGGCCAACAGTTGGCACCACATCAGTTGTCATATGCGAGAACAGGGCCATCGGTTATCCATCACAGGCAGTGGCTGCCACAAGCGTTAAGCGGCCTTGCAAGCACGTGCCATAAATGATGGCTAGCCTAATGTGGTCCGCTAGTTTCCCCGGCAGTGGCAGCCGGCAATCACGTGACGTAACTGCTGGCTTGCCGAATCTTGTCCGTCAATTTCCCAGTAGCAGCCATAAAAAAATGAAATAAAAAAAAATAATAATAAAGACAACCGCAGTTTCCCAAAGGCACAACTACATTTTTTTCTCCTACGAAACTTCTGCATGATGGAACGGCGCTAGGGACAATTTCTCAACAGGTCCTGAGAAACGCCCATTTGGATCTGGCTGGAAACGAACCAACGACAGTCTGCTTGCGAAGTGGGAACTAGCTACTACACTGGCTTGCCACGCGAAAGTCTCTGCTTGAAGCTGAGCCTCTTTCATGCGCGATGTGAGACGAAGGGTTCTCTTTTTAATTTTACAATATTGCGAGGTATTTTTTCATAAATGTCCGTTTCATATAATCCATAAATTAATTTTTTTAACGTAACGATTGTTTTTATTTACCTTAAGGGTACTTCACTCATTTTCAACGAGTGTACCAACTTAAAGGCGCTTTTCAAAGTTTTGTGCTGTCCTTGTGGTGTTAAAAGGTGATTGCTTAATTAATATATTTATCCGTTCATGTCACATCTGTTACATTTTTTACGTTGTATCTTTTCTTTCCACAGTCCGAAGCTAAATACACTTGTTCTAAAGCGGAAAGATATTTTATTTTACTTGTTGTTATTTTTAGCAGCGAATTCCTCCAATCTTTTGTATTCAACCCACGGATGAGTACATTATATCCACATAGCGTTGCTTTTTTTTCAAATAATTGGGTGATCTGATCATAGGCAGAGGATTTTAGGAAGGAAATATCTGATCCCAGGTCTTAACCAACCCTTAGAAATAGGAAGCTACAAGATTTGGGCTAGAGTGTCCGATAGGAAAGTGACATGGAAGCGTGGTAAAAAGGGGGAGAAAGATGCCCTTATTTATTACCGGGGGCCAGTACCCGGAGTCCGACGGCTTAACGTGCCCATGCGACGCACGGCGGATATTTACTGATTCGAGCGTTCGTATCTGCCCGGGATCGAACTTGAGGCGCCTCCGTGGCAGTCATGAACGTTGACCGCTAGGCCATCCGCGGCCCAAATAATTGACGAATTTTGTACGCGCATAATTCTTTTCTTTTTTTTTTTCAACAACATAACGATTTTAAATTTTTTTCCGGGACTTTTGTTTGAAGCGGTTTAGTGTATGTTAAAACAAAAGATTACACAGCGATTATTTCTTATTATTCATGGGAATGGAATGGGTGTATTTCATGGCTGTCTGTATTCTCGGTTCTTTGTGTGTTAGTGCAGGAATTTTGCTACGAAATGCGTTTCTATAAATACATGAAAGTAATTGACTATTTCTTACAATTCATTACTAATTATTTATATAATTTTCTTCCGACGGTAATCTTCGTCAACGTGGCATTTCATTAGGAAATTAATTCACCTCTCTACATATGGCTTTTTTTTTCTTAACAAAGGTTAAAATAACACGGCGGCGATAGCTTCGTCTTCAACTAACTGGTACCACGAGAGACACAACACGTATTGCGCATGCGCAGTCCCGTTGCTTCCACCTCGTGTTGGGGTTGCTTCGGTTGCTAGCTACGGGCCATAGTGTCACTTGCTTGGAGGCCCGCAATTCTCGGTGATGCTACAGGGCCGTCAATGGCTGCCAACTGATGGCGCTGCCACCAACGGACCGCTACCGCGTGAGCGGCAGATTTCAGCCAGCAGTGACCCTTCACTGCCAGATGGTGGCCAGCAGTTTCCCAGCACTTATGGTTTTGCTGGGTAATTCCGCCCGAATTCGAAATATGTCATCTATAAAGTATTAAGTTATCAGCTTAAATGCAGTCTGACAAAACATCATTTTTAGAGTGATATTACTTAATAATACTCTTTAATTTGTTATTTAACATGACTGCCCGCTCTTCCTTTAAAATTTCGTTTTCATCAGTCAGTCCAGTTTAAGAGGCAATCACAAGACTGTTACCATACGAGCAAATTTAAGATGGATATAGTGGCTTTACGAGATAAGCTAATCGATTTCATCCATGTTCGGGCTCTTTTGGGTAACTATCACCCAGCAAAAACAGTGTTGCTGGGCCAGCACTCAAGCCAGCACTGGCCCAGTACTATGTTGCCGCTGCCCAACAGTCAATAAAATGTCCCGGCGGCCACCACATGAGCAGGCAGCTGGCCAACAGTTGGCAGCTCATTAGTTGTCGTATACCAGAACAGGGCCATCAGTTATCCATCACAGGCAGTGGCTGCCACACGCGGCCCTTAAGCGGTCCTGCAAGCACGTGCCATAAATGATGGCTAGCCTAATGTGGCCCGCCAGTTTCCCGGCAGTGGCAGCCGGAAATCACCTGATCTAACTGATGGCTTGCCGAATCTTTCCGCTCCGCCAGTCTCCCAGTAGTAGCCATAAAAAAAAAAAAAAAAAAAAAAAAAAAGATAATTACATTTCCTCAGAGGCACAACTCCGCTTCTTTCCCAACGAAACTTCTGCATGACGGAAATTTCCTCAACAGTCCGTAAAAACACCCGTCTGGATCAGGAGAGCATTGGACCCTCGACGTCCGGTTTGCGAAGCGGACACTTTAGCCTGTACACTAGTTTGCCACGTACGAGCGTTTGCTTGAAGGTGAGCCCCTTTCCTACGCGATGTGAAACTAAGATTTGCCTTTCTAATTTTACAATATTGCGAGTTATTTTTCATAAATGTCCGTTTCATATAATCCATAAATTTATTTTTCAACGTAACGATAGTTTTTATGTTTACCTTAAGGGAACTTCACTCATTTTCAAAGAGTGTACCAACTTAAAGACGTTTTCCAAAGTTTTGCGCTGTCCTTGTGATTTATAAAGGCGATTGTTTAATTACCATATTTACCAGTTCATGTCACATCCTGTTACATTTTTAACGCTATATTTTCTTTTTCCACGGTCCGAAGCTACATTTGTTCTAAAGACAGGGCTGCCAGACCTGCGCCAATTGCGCCAACTCGCTCCAAAACGTTGTTCTTGCGCCATTCTGCTAAAAAATCGCGATTTTGACGAACATATTGCGCCAAAAGTTAAAATTTACCGGTCACCGATATTTTAGCGTAATCTTACGACATTCGAAATCGATTCAGCGGTTAATTCGTACGTGAGATTCTTCCGTGGATTCGCGGAGTTACCCCCCCCCCCCCCTTTTTTTTTGTCATTTTCGAGATGGATGGGAAAGTGAAGAAATTTTCGGGGTATTAGTTGGGTGGTGTGTGTGTGTGGGGGGGGGGGTCGTATTCCGTCTGGGGAACGTTTTGTTTTGTCTTGTTAAACGTTCGGAAACAGAACTTAAACGGAGTGCGGATTTTTCCAGTAATCGTATTTTTTTCTCTCGCGATGTTGCTTCTGTTCAGTATTGTTGTTAAATAAAATTTCATTACATAATTTCAGCTTGAAATTGTAGGCAACGGTTTCCGTAAACGGAAGTTAGGCCACCCGAAAATTTCCCCGTAATCTTCGGCCACGAGATTTTTGCGCTAATTCGAGGAATTCCGTCTTTTTTGTTATCATTTGGACCATTTACGAGATCGATGCATAACTGAACTGAAATTTTGGGAGGATTGGTGGTGGTGGTGATGTGGGGGATCGTTTTCTTCATCAGAGGACGGAATTTCATCCTTCGAAAACGGAATTTCATCGTTCGAAAAGTAGACGGAGGTAAGATTTCTCTCGTAATCGTAATTTTTTTTTCCGATGTTTCCTTTACCCAATATTGTTAGATATCATTTTATTCCATAAGTATTTGTATTTCAGCTTGAAAATGTTGGATAAATTTTCGAAAACGGAAGTCGGACGGAGTGAAAATTTCTTCCGTAATTGTATCCCCCCTCCCCGCGCGATGTTCCCACTCCTGCGTAGTTGTTAAATGTCATCACACTCATAAATGTGTGTGCATTTTAGCTTGATTTAGCATTTTAGCTTGATTTAGCTTGCATTTAGCTTGTTGCACATAGCGGGGTGAGAGAAAAATTTCCAAAAACAGAAGTGACGAAGCTTGGAAATTTGTAAGAATTGATGCATAGTGTTAAAAATAGAAAGTATTCATTCTCTGAAAATTACACCATTTATCTAAAATAGTGAAAGCTCTGATATCAGAATTCATGGTTCTCAAGCTGAAAGTTCTTTAAGCATGATGGATAAAATTGTCATCTGAGGGAATAAAAAAAAACAAAAAAACGAAAGAAGATAGGAAAGTAACAAAAAAAAATGGTAAGGGAAAACTATCAGCAGACAAAAAAGTAAACAGTGAATACTGTGCAGTGGCAGAGTCAACATAAGACAAATATGACTGTGGAACTTGCTGAGCAGAAAGTAGGGTTTGCTCGCAAGAGGAAACCAGAGCTAATTTTCTAGCAAGTACAAGAACAAAACCAGGAAAAAAAAAAAAAAAAAAAAAACCCGTTTGAAGCTATGTCTTTTAAAACCACCCTATTTTGTTTGGAATTCAGTAATTTTATAATTGTGAATGCAGTGGTGTGATCTAGTTAAATATTTTCATAAATAAATTACAGTAAACGATTCAGTTTTGTTCATGCTTTGTAATATTCACACTTCCTCACCGTGCAGTCTGATTTTCCACCAAATTAAAAAGTGCAGTCTGATTTTCCACCAAATTAAAAAGTGCAGCTTTGTTTTTTTTCTTCGTCAGTCTCATGTATGTTACTTTAAAATCGCTCACGAGCGCTATGGATAAATGAAAGGATTGTTTATATCGTATAACTTGTAATCAATTATCAGGAATACCGATCTTTTGGTTCTTACTTCAAGTCTGAATTTTGCCCCGTACGTTCAGGGAGTAGAAGTTTTAGGAGGTTTACGTTTTCTCATTTTGACCTACGTTGGGGAACATCTTCACCCTCACACTTTTCTTTTTCCAGGTGGAAGGTGGATTAAACCACCTACTAACTCGCAATCGTCTGCTTAATGTCCATGTCCATACATACAGGATCCCACGTATGCAAGAACAGTGGTTCTTTCAGACAGCAACAACAAAAAAGTCTTAAACTGATTCTACTACTACTGAAGAAGGGGCGGGGGGGGGGGCAATTCCGCGCCAAAATGTCACTGCGCAAGCGTTAAGCGATGGAAGCTCAGCTTTTATCTAACCAACTTTACTAAATCTCACTGTTATCTTATAGTTTTGGTTCCAGTTGTAATTGTTCACAGCAATAACGAAAGTTTGACATTGATAATTACTGGATGAAAAACATTGTACGAAAAGTATCATGGCGCAACTGCTGAAAGGTGATTTTACAATTTGATTATTAAATGTTACATTAGTTTTCGTTTTATATCGAAGGTACGCTTTCCTTCAGAAAACCTTAGGAGTTTGTGATGCATACGCAAACCACGTACGCGTGGCTTGCCAGTTGGTTGCTTTTAGAAATAATGTATTTTCATCTGAATGCCATTAAATCTCGAAAAATATGCTGCTAAAAACCAACCAAAGAACAAACAGTAATTACATATTATTTATTCTTCTTAAGTGTATATTCGCAAGCATTGAGTAACAATAGCAACAGTTCTTGGACACGGCAGCACCCTATTTGTGTTACAGCAAAACAAATGCGTTCAGAAGAAAATCCCTGATAATGTGTTACGCTTAAAATATTGCAGGTCATGTAGTTTTTAATAAATCGTGGGTAATATAATTGTTTTCCCATTTATCTCACTGTAGGAACGACAGAAATGCTAATTAACAGTCATAAAAAAAGCAGTAAAATGTCAACAAACCTGAAATATAACAATTTTTCATAGTTCATAAAATAATGCTAATTCAGTATATAAGTATAACTTAAAACACAGCATAGACTTTAAACAATTAAAAATGCTATCATTAGCTGCTCCAAAATGCAAATTTTCTCGGTCCAAAACCCAACGTTTCTGCTCCAAATTGCATATTTTCCCGCTCCAAGAATTGCTCGGAAACATGGTAGGGGTACTAGCACCCCTGTAAAGAGGAAAGATATTTCATTTTATTTCTCGCTATTTTTACCAGCGAATTCCTCCAATCTTGTGTATTCCCAGCAAAAACAGTCTTGCTGGGCCAGCATTGGGCCATTGCTGGCAACCAGCTATGTTGCCGCTGCCGAACCGTCAATAAAATGTCCAGGCGGCCAACAGAAGGGCCAGCAGTTCAGGCCAGCAGCTGGCCAACAGTTGGCACTTCCATCAGTTGTCATGTCATGCAAGCACGTGCCATATATGATGGCTAGCCTAATGTGGTCCGCTAGTTTCCCGGCAGTGGCAGCCGGCAATCACGTGACGTAACTG
Source organism: Macrothele yani (assembly GCA_039090855.1). Taxonomy (NCBI): domain Eukaryota; kingdom Metazoa; phylum Arthropoda; class Arachnida; order Araneae; family Macrothelidae; genus Macrothele; species Macrothele yani. The sequence continues at coordinate 876,041 of CM077022.1, read as the reverse complement.
ATGGTTTGCCGAATCTTGTCCGCCGATTTCCCAGTAGTAGCCATAAAAAAAAATAATAATCAAGGATAACCGCAGTTTCCCAAAGCTTCCACCTCGTGTTGGGTTTGCTCCTGTTGTCAGCTGCGGGACACTCGTGGCGCTTGCTTGTCCCGTAATTCACAAAGACGCTGCAGGGCCATCAATGGCTGCCAGCTGATGGCGCTGCCAACAACGGACCGCTACCGTAACGTGAGAGGCATATTTCAGTCAGCAGTGACCCATCACTGCCAGCTGGTGGCCAGCAGTTTCCCAACACTTGTGTTTTTGCTGGGCGGTGGAGTGGAATCTGGTGATATGTGACAGAAGATCCCACTCGCACGTAGAAATAAATGTCAAGTAAAGCAGTGCGATAAACTAATTGTTAAATGCTGGTACTGGGCTGAAGTGACCGTCCTTATAAAAAATCTCGACGTTCTTTCCTTAAAATCTTTCCTACTTGTCACTTCCGCTATTTCTTCCTTATTTGGATATCACAAAGCGTCTAATTATAAAATTTTGTCTTTATTATTATTTTTTTATTCGGGGCTTAACAACAACCGTGAGCAATTCAATGGGCTATGATTTTTTTTTTTTTTCGATTACGATTCGTTCTCATACATCAGCATCACAAAGTAAAAATGTGGGTGGTAGAGGGGTAGGGGGGGGGGGGGCGTTACTTCTCAAGGATGGCGAGCAAAGTGAGGAGCCTCCCAAACCCAATGCTGTGTGCTCTGGGCCCGGTAATTCTAAATCCGCCACTGCCAAAATTAAAGCCGGGGTACTCCTTATAACCTTAAAGGCTCATGGAGATCGTTAAATACCCCTCCCCCGCGGAAAAAAATGCGTCAGCATCAAACAGATTTCATCGCTCTTTCCACGTTTATGGTCCACGTTTATCGCTCTTTCCAGTTTATGGTAATTTCCACGTTTATGTCATCGCTCTTTCCAGTTTATGGTAATTTCCACGTTTATGTCGTCGCTCTTTCCAGTTTATGGTCATTTCCACGTTTATGTCATCGCTCTTTCCACGTTTATCTGTAGCATATACATTACTCGCAGTTTTCCAGGGGAAAAAAAAATTATGTTTTTGATTGGTGTATAAAATGAAATTTACACATCACATCTGCGGCAGCCTTCGCAGTAACGGTTTAAAATGTAACTCGCATTTAAAAAAAAAACTGCATTGCACCAAAAGATAAAAGTTTTTAGGAAATTACTCTGGACTACACACAATTTGCCTCTGAAATGAAAATAGCGAATCTTTACTAATTTCAATGAGCCGAACATGAAAATGACAATAAAATCTGTCGATTGGCTCTTGTTTAGGGGAGACTCAGTCCGCAATGTATTTGAGTCATATTGCATGAGCCCACCATACACCCCTTCCCTCCCCCAGGAACTATTGCGTCATTGTCTGGTGCACTGCAGTTGAGCCATGACATCAGTGACGTAAGATGATCAATCATTAGAGTAAACTGAAGTTTCGTAGGGTGAGTAAGTGTTTGTGCGACATCGTGGGCTACACTCCCATTTACTCCTGCGTCATATGCTCAAGTGATCCCTGCAGTGTAAATCCAGGGTTACATGTCAAATTAACCCGGAAAGAATAACCCGCGTCAAAATATCCCAATCAAAATAATCCGACGTTAAAATAACTCGGCGTCAAAATAACCCAACGTCAATATAACCCAACGTCAATAACCTGGGGCAAAAATAACCCGACGTCAAAATAACCCATAGTTAAAATCTGGAAAAACTCTTTTTTTCAATTTTTTTTTCTCCTAATAGCAACGAAAAGCTAAATGAATTTGTTTTCCACTTGAGACGTTTGTTTTCCACTTTAGTATTGGACTAAATTCCAAATCCTCAGGAAAAAATGTCTTACCAACCCAAGAAGAGAATACCGGTTAAAATAGTTACTTAAGGGACACGGCAAAGTGAATGAAGAAAGCATTTCTTTGCATTAAATAAGGTCCCGATTTTTAAAGTTCTCAAAATTTAGCGATTAAAATATGACGAAAAGAAAGGAAAAGAATTTGAAAATATATAATTTTAATTTTTATATTAAGCGATTAATTACAAATAATAACGGAGTATTTAATAGAATTAATTTCCAGCTTTTTAATTAAGCGAGCTCCTTGAATGTTGCTGAAGTTTTGATTTGTTCGGCATTAAAGGATACTAACATAATATTATGGTGTTTTTTCTTTCTCTCGAATTTATTTAAAGAAGACAATGCTATAGTTGCATATAATTGGTCACTATCCTTGCACTGTTTCTTAATGCCAGTCAATATCCTGTTTAGATCAAATAAATTTGAAAAAAAAATATATACTTATTTTCTTTAAAATCTTGTTTTCAAGATGAAGAAATAAAATATTCACATGGATGTCAGTTTTTCCTGCGTGTATTGTTGACGCTGTTTTTTTTTTTTTTGCATTCCATCTTGGCTGTAAGTTTTCAAATTCAAAGCGTATTTGAATTTAAAATTGTTCGCAACACTTCTCCCGCAAGTGCTTCAGTTGTATCGACCAAGTATCGACGGTCTACCCGTCTTTTACAGTGACGTCACAGCGTGAGAGACCGATACTTCCGCTGTGGAGTAGGTGGGATGAGGAATCGTTGCTGGCGGCTGGTGACGTGCTGCCAAGCGTCTCCCGAGAAGGTCCCACACGTGTTTCGATTGGATTTAGGTCCGGGGACCTTGCGGGCCAATCCATGCGTTGAATATCTTCACTCTTCAACAGTTCTGCGACAGCCACTGTACGATGAAGTGTAGCGTTGTCGTCCATGAAGAGGAACTCAGGACCCACAGCACCTCTAAACTGACGCACGTGAGGCAGGAGAACCTTGGTACAATAGCGGACACCAGTGACTGAACCTCCTTGGAAGATGTGGAGGTCAGTACGGCTAGCAAGCATGATACCGCCCCAAACGAGAACTCCGGCACCTCCAAACCGGCCCCCTTTCGTTGATGTTGGAGGTGTGATTGCGTGTTCCCTGCTCTCTACATACGTCTAGAACCGCTTGTCAGACTAAATCGGCTCTCATCAGTAAAGAGAACTCGACCCCATTGCTGATGTGTCCAGTTCTTGTGTTCCTGGCACCACAGAAACCGCCGTTTCCGATGAGCAGGCGTTAATGGCACACACCGTACTGGTCGTCGTGCAAATAGACCACCTTTGTGCAGCCTCCTGGCCATGGTAAAACGCGATAACGGACGTCCAGTTGTCTGTTGCATGTGCCTTGCGATTTATCCCGCTGTCTGCCGCCTGTCTCTTCTCGCCTGTAGGACAATATACCGGTCGTCCGCCGCCGTGGTTGCTCGTGGACGACCACTGCTAAACTCTCGGACAGCTGTTCCTGTCGTTTGAAATGCTCTCCAAGCTCGTGAAACGATGCTATGAGCGATCCCGAACTCCTCGACCACACTAGTCACACTTCGACCTTCTTCCAACTTCCCAATGACGCGACCTCTGGTAAAGTCATCCAGATGTCGTCTACTGGATTGCCTGTTGGCCATATCACACGGTGGCAGCAACTCGACGTCGTTCAAATCGATGCACACCGTTCAATAGCTTTCACCGAATTGCTGAGCATGATCATGATCATATGTAGAAGATTTTAGGAAGGGAGTGTCTGACCCCAGGTCTTAAACAACCCTTAGAAATAGGAAACTAGGAGATTTGGGCTAGAGCGCCCGATAAAATAGTGACACGGAAGCGAAGTAGAAAGGGGGAGGAAGACGCCCTTATTTATTACCAGGGGCCAGTACCCGGGGTCCGACGGCTTAACGCCGGCCCATCCGACGCACGGCGGGTATTTAGTGGATCGAGCGTTCGTACCTGCCTGGGATCGAACCGGAGGCCCTTCCCGTGGCAGTCACGAACGTTGCCCACTCGGCCACCCGCGGCACAAGAATTGCTGAGCGTACACCGCCCGTGTGCTTTATACCCTTCCGACACTTCCCCCTCTCACACGTCATGCTGCATAAATACGCATGCTCTTCCGTACCGGGCCCTAGTCTATCTCCTGAGTGATCTTTTTGTTTGTTTTGCCTGCTCGTTCCGCTGTTATGCTAATTTCTGCTCTTCGTCCTTAATTTTTGCACACCAGTGTATGTTGAAAAGTTAACTTACCGTTGTGTTTTTCACTTTGAAGAAGATCGTGAAAGAGTTCTCAAATGGTAATGGGTTGGATATATTGCTAGCAACAGTGGCGTAGCCGGGGAAGGGGGTTTGAACCCCTTATTGAGGTTAGATTGAGTACGAATTTAAAGCGATATATATGTATATACGAGGCTTTCATCAATGAACCAAATCCATGGACCCCCCCTCCCCCCTTAAGAAATTTCTGGCTACGCCACTGGCTAGCAGAACTGACTACCGGTAAGTGACTGAGATATTACACTGCTGGCCACCCAAAATGCAGCACCAAGTAGGACACGAGATAGCAAAGCCAGATTTACTGGACACATAACAACAGATACAAAGATCATTGAGATTACACGCCCGTGCGACTTGCGGAACACGCAGACATCAATAGTTCGTGTGGCCCCCATGGCTGGCAATAACGGCCGCTACACGCCGCGGCATCGAACGAGAGAGGCTTTGGATGTGTTCTTGGGGATGTCGGTCCATGCTGCTTCCACACGTTGCCACAGTTCACCAGGCGTAGCCGCGGGTGGTGCTTGCCGGGTCACTCGGTTGCCGATCAGCGACCAGACGTGTTCGATGGGCGACATATCGGAAGAACAGGCGGGCCACGGCAGCAGTGACACCTGGTGGGCCGTGAAGGATTGTTGCACAATGCGTGCCACGCGCGGGCGCGCATTGTCCTGCTGAAACGTGGCCGCTGGCAGGTCCTGCAGGCCAGGGAGGACTACAGGCTCCCAAACGTCGGAGATGTAGCGGTGGCTGTTGAGTGTACCGGCGATGCGTACCAGAGGGGTGCGGGTGTCAAATCCAACTGCGCCCGCAAACATAACGCCAGACGACGGACCGGTATGGCGATGCATAATGCAGGCGTCACATAGTCTCTCGCCGCGGTGCCGCCACACGCGGATCCGACCATCGTGGTGTTGCAGACAGAAGCGAGATTCGGCGCAGAAGACAATGTCGTGCCATTCCGTAGTCCAGGTTTGGCGTTCAACGGCCCACTGCCGCCTCACTCGCCGGTGGTGTAACGTCAGTGGTAATCGGAGCAATGGGCGCCGTGCGACAAGTCCCCGCTCCTGCAGACGACGTCGAACGGTACGTGCTGACACAGGTTGTTGCGCAACACACCCTAATTCCTGCGCTAACGTTCGTGATGATGGCTCTGCGAGCCGTCAATGCCCGCCGCACAGCATGCCGGTTCTCTCGTTCGGTGGTGTGCCGCGGCTGCGCCAATCGCTCACGTCGGTTCGTCCGTCCGTCCCTCCTGTACCCACCGAATCCATACTCGCCTTACTGTGGCTGGAGGTCGTCCCACACGGACGCCGATGTATCGGTGCGATAAACCGCTGTCGCGATAAGCCACTATTCGTCCTCTGTCGAACTCCGAAACGTGCTGAAATGACTGCCGTATTCTGCGACGAGGGATCAGGAAGCTTCCCACGCACAGGAACGACAGCACAACACACTTCCACTACTTACACCCCGCCTTCTGTCCGCCCTTCTTATAGTGCTTCTCGGTGGCGTGCCGAGCGCACATGATTTGCATATGCCCTGCAATGCTAATCGTTTGCATGTCCTCTCGTGGGTGACGCATGCTGCGAATTTCAGGCCAATCGGATGCTTTCTTCTTGGTGTTGCATTTTGGGTGGCCAGCAGTGTAGATTGGATTTGACCAAGTGGAGGAGAAGACCCAGAATCAGACTACCCGGGAGATGGGTGGATGAAATTCGAAAGCATACTGGAGTGACTTGGAAGAGACAGGCTCAAGGAAGAGACCTCCATTCAGTAGTGGATTGATAATAGTTGACGATGGTTGTTAGAGTACTTTGCATATAAGGTGTGTCCGAAAATGATAGAGCCGCTAGAATGGCAACGAAGTATCGGACCCAGTGGTTGAAATCAGACAATATGACAGAGATAGGCATTTCAAATAGGCGTTGTAGTGTTGTACATGGAAAATGGTAGCAAATGTCATGCACATAAATGAGTATGAGAATTATAAAGATATTGACGTTAGAGATACGTGCCCCAAAACGATAGAACCACTCGTGCATACGGTCGTGTAATGCAAATATTACCGCAGCTATGCAGCAGATTGTTGCTGCGGGACTGCAGGCGCAAGAAATGCTAATCGTTTCAGTACGTTAGAACTGCGTAGTTGGAGTTCGTTAGCGGCAACCGAAAGTTAATGCGACATGGGCCATGGAAAGTCATTGACGGCGCCCGAGCAACGGAAAATTGATACATTATATTGCAATGAACTGTCCATTCGAGGTATTGCAAGGTGTATTAATCGTTCCGATCATGTGGTTGCACATTATTTGACATCAAATGGATTGTACGGCAGCAAGAAATCTACTGTCCGTTCTTCAGTTTTGACTTCACGTCAGAAAAGGTTGATTATGCGCCGGATGAGTAACTCAGCATCCAGTATCAGGCAAGTCTCGTCTGCTGTGGACATAAACGTATCGAAATCGACAGTGCATCATGTTCAAAAGAAGTGTCCATTCATCCGCCATCGGAAATTGCAGTGCCGCCCTAAGCTAACTGAATTACATAAACAGAAAAGACGTAACTAGGCTGAATACCATATGTTATGGACTCAAAAATGGCATAAAATTATTTGGAGTGATGAAAAGAAGTTTAATTTGGATGGTCCGGACGGGTGGAAGTGTTATTAACACGACCTTCGAAAGGGAGAATTGAGTTACTCCAAGCGCCAACAAGGTGGTGGAGGTATAACCGTCTGGGGGGGGGGGGATTCAGTGGACGTGGCAAAACACCCCTAGCCGTTCTAACTGGACACTTGAATGCTGTGAGCTACCAGCAGCTGTTGAATGAGCATCTCGTGCCGTATTTTGAATCATTAAATGACTCTGAAGCTCAGTTTCAACAGGATATTGCACATCCTCACACTGCGAACTCGACCTGGGAGTGGTTTCTGCCAGTGGAATTTCTGTCATGGACTGGCCTGCATGTTCTCCAGATCTGAATCCTATGGAAAACATGTGGGCAGCTGTCGCACGTAAGGTGTATGCACATGGGAGGCAATTCAACAGTGTTACAGACCTTCAACGTGCAATTTTGAAAGCTTGGGACGATATTTTCCTACAGCAGTGTCAAAAACTAGTGAACTCCATGCCAAAACGTGTGTTTGATGTCATCCAGCAAAATGGAAGTTTTATTGGCTGTTAAAAATCTGCTTTGACACACATTTGTGACAGCGGTTCTATCTTTTTGGGACAGTCCCCAGTTCATCGTATTTGTTTGGAACCCTCAAAAAAATTACACGTTTCGTTATTTCACTTTTATTTTGGTGCACACATATGTCTCACTGCATGAATACTTATATGCACTCCTGTACAATCACTTAATTGAATTATATTTTGTTATTTATCCACTTTCTCCTGTGGCTCTATCATTTTGGGACACACCTTATAACCCACGTTTCTTTTTTAACTCTCGGAGACATAGGCGTAACGGTCACGACCCTCCCAGATTTTCAGAGTCGGGGATCCCCAATGTAAAGGACCCCCCCAAAATTTTCGGGAATATAATGGTATAATGCATACTTTTTTATGATGTGAACCAACTAAATTTAGTAATATGTGTAAGATTGTAATTTTTCGGAGAATGCAAACACGTGTATAATGTGTACTTAGTAAAACAGCGATGTCGATTCCTAATAAGCAAAGTCAGTTCTACAATTTTGTAATTCACGTTTCTTCCCTATCTATCATAGTTTTACAGTTGTGTTCGCTAAGTTCCACAATTCTCCAGCAGAGGCGCCTATGTCGTGCCTCAGCAACTACTTTGCTCCTGCGCGCGCGCGTGTGTGTGTAGGGGAAGTGGTCTCAAACTCTATCTTATACAGTATATGTACCCAGCAAAAACACAAGTGTTGGGAAACTGCTGGCTGAAATCTGCCTCTCACGGCCCGGTAGCGGTCCGTTGGTGGCAGCCTTTGATGGACCTGCAACATCGCCGTGAATTACGGGCTTCCAAGCAAGTGCCACTAGTGGCCCATAGCTGGCAACCGATGCAACCCCAACACCAGGTGGAAGCAACGGGACTGCGCATGCGCAGAAGCAATACGTGCTGTCTTTCGTGGTACCAATTTGTTGAAGACGACACCCTCACCATCGTGACCATGTTATTTTAGTGGGTGTTAAGAAAAACAAAAAAAAAAACAAAAAAAACCACATGTATAGAGGCGAATTAATTTCCTATAATGAAATGCCACATCGACGAAGATATCAGATTAAGCTATGAAATACTAGATTACAGCCATGAAATACACCCACTCCATTCTCATGAATAACAAGAAGTAATTTCTGTGTAATCTTTCGTTTTAACGTACACTAAACTGCTTGAAACAAAAGTCCTGGGAAAAACATGAAAAAAACGTTATGTTGGAAAACAAAAATGGATTATACGCATACAAAATTTATCAATTATTTGAAAAAAAAAAAAAAAAGCAACGGTATGTGGATATAATGTACTCATTCATGGGTTGAGTACACAAGACTGGAGGAATTCACTTCTAAAAAATAACGAGAAGTAAAATAAAATATCTTTCCTCTTTAAAACAAATGTAGCTTCGGACAGCTGAAAGGAAAGATACAACGTAAAAAACGTAACAGAATGCGACATGAACGGGTAAATATATTAATTCAACAATCGCTTTTCAAGACGACAAGGACAGCATGAAACTTTAGAAAGCGCCTTTCGTTGGCACACTCGTTGAAAATGAGTGAAGTTCCCTTAAGATAAAAAAAGCAACAAAAAAAAAAAAAAAAAACAAAAAAAAAACAGTCGTTACGTTGAAAAAATAAATTTATAAAAAAAAAAAAGAGAATCATCGTTACACATTCCGTAAGATAGAGACTCAGCTTCAAGCATATATATGCTTGTGCGCGCAATTCAGTCCCGTTGGTAGAGAGCTCACGCCGACAGCCCTAGTTCGTTTCCACCCAGATCAAAATGGTTGTTTTTCAGGAACTGTTGGCAAAATTTCCCTAATGCAGTGCTGTAATGCAAAAGTTTCGTAAGGCTAAAGAAAAAAAAAGTAGTTGTAGCTTCGGGAAACTGCGGTTACCCTTTCTTTAATTTATTATTATTTTTTTTTTACGGCTACTACTAGGAAATTGGCGGACAAGATTCAGCAAGCCATTAGTTACGTCACGTGATTGCCGGCTGCCCCTGCCGGGAAACTAGCGGGCCACATTAGGCTAGCCATCATTTATGGCACGTGCTTGCAGGGCCACTTGTGGTAACTACTGCCTGGGAAGGATAACTGATGGCCCTGTTGTGGCATATGACAACTGATCGGGGTGCCAACTCTCGGCCAGCTGCTGGCCTGAACTGCTATCCGCCCGGATATTTTATTGACGGTTCGGCAGCGGCAACATAATGCTGGGTCATTGCTGGGTATCATCATCATCATTGTCAACCATTATCAATCCACTGCTGGACGAAGGTCTCTCCAAGCCTCTTCCACAACGGTCTGTCTTGTGCCAGCCTCTATAATATTGTATATATACATATGTATACATATAATGGGATGTAAGGTCAGGTGATGCGTAACATCACAGCCTCTCCTTGACAAATGTCAACCCCGCCTTCTCGTGGTGCATCCTGTTCCCACTAAAGGGGCTCTGACGACCGCCCATAGCGGTATAACTATACCATCGGGATTAGAGGAAATTCTATCCCACACTCACCAACCCGCTTGGCCAGCGTGGTGAGTTATGGCCAAACCCTCCAAAATGATTCCACAACTTAAATCTTGGCCCTCAGTCTCCGGCAGCTGGAATGTACCTGGCCAGGGCAGCGGCCAGTGCGACATGAAGGCAGAGGGTGCTAAGAATCCCCGGAGGACCGGACTAGGCTGCCATCTGATGCTGACCTTGGCTACTTACAATGGACGCTCCCTATCTTCTGATTCAAGGCTTCTTGAATTGGAAGAGGAACTACAAAGGATCAAGTGGGACATCGTGGGGCTAAGTGAGGTAAGGAGAAAAGGAGAAGATCTCATCGAACTGAAAAGTGGACATCTCTTCTACTATCGTGGGACAGATACTGGCAGAACTAGTGGTGTTGGATTTATAATAAACAAGAAACTGAAGGATAAAGTTGCAGAAGTTGAAAGTTCCTCTGACAGAGCTGCACGACTTGTTATCCAACTCTCGAAAAGATACCATGCTCAGATTATTCAAACTTATGCACCCACCACAAGTCATCCTGAAGAAGAAATTGAAGAATTTTATGAGGAAATTTGTCATCTAAATAATAAAGGTAAGCAGCACTTGAAAATAATTATGGGAGATTTCAATGCAAAAATAGGGCAACGGCAACAGAATGAAACTTCAGTAGGTAAATTCGGTCATGGCAACAGAAACCAGCGTGGAAATACTCTCGTTGAGTTTGCAGAGGCAGAAGGGTTTTTCATCTTGAACTCCTTCTTCAAGAAAAAGCCACACAGGAAATGGACATGGAGACATCCAAATGGGACGACAAGTGAAATTGATTTTATTATGTGTAACAAAAAATTCGTCATAGAAGACTGCAGTGTGCTAAACAAGTTCAACACAGGTAGTGACCATAGATTGGTGAGATGTAAGATGCACCTCAACACTAAACTTGAACGTGGCAAGCTCATAAGACAAACAAAATCTATTGACATAACCAACCTTAAAAAACACCATAATACCTTCAAGTTAGAACTGAAGAACAGGTTCTCTGCTTTAGAAGGCCTAACATCGGAAGAAGTGGACATCTCTGAAGTTAACAGAAAAGTAACCAAAGCTCTTATGGAAACAGCAACAAAATTAGCTGGGTCTAAGAACAAGTTGCATGTGAACAAATTATCAGGAAAAAACAAAATGTTGATGCAGGTCACATTGATGAAGAAATTAATCGGCGTACAAAACTTGCCTGGAGAGCTTTTGGAAGAAACAGCCTAATTTTCAAGAGCAATATGCCATTATGTCTTAAAAGAAAAGTGTTTGATCAATGCATCCTTCCAGTGCTTACGTATGGTGCAGAGACGTGGACCTTAACTAAAAGAGACATACATAGGCTGCAGACAACTCAAAGAGCCATAGAGAGGTGCATGCTTGGTGTAACCAGGAGAGATAAGAAGAGGAACTCGTGGATCCGAAAAATGACAAGAGTGGAAGACATCATGATCAGAGTTAAATCCCTGAAATGGCAATGGGCTGGACATACTGCCAGAAGGACAGATCATCGATGGACAGCCGAAATTTTAGATTGGATTCCAAGGGACAGGAAAAGACCCAGAAGAAGACCACATGGGAGATGGGTGGATGAAATTCGAAAGTATGCAGGGGTGACATGGAGGAGACTGGCACAAGACAGACCGTTGTGGAGGAAACTTGGGGAGACCTTCGTCCAGCAGTGGATTGATAATGGTTGACAATGATGATGATGATGATGATACATATAATGTGTGTATGTGTGATCGAACACCCCCCACCCAGATTTTTAAACATGGGTACGCTGCTCGGAGAAGTTGGTCCACCCCTGAAATTATCAGGTTCCGCCGACCATGATGGTATGACTAACTTTGGCTTAGTTTTATACCCATTACAAATACTTTTTGTAGTACTTTGTAATTGTATAAAACTAAGGCAATAATTTTAGTTACAACGTGCACATCTGTATTTTACGCAAACGGTGGAATAAATTTAGTTTTATGAAAAATACCTGTAGGGTATGCAGAATTTGAACGATTAAAATCTAGTTAATAATATGGAATTTAAAATTTTCCGTACCACTGAAAGCTAATAGATTTTCACAAAATGCCTGGAAAATTTTTTTTGAGGGAGGGGGGGTCAAGTTTTTCTGGTACGCCGCTGCCTTTTTATCTGTTGCTGTTTTTTTAAAAATCTTTTATTGACTGTTAGTGAACAAGACCAAGTGGAAGCATTCAGCAAAAGTACATTTGTTTCCATTAGTTGCTGTCCCAATTTGGTTGCAGAAGACAGCTAGACAAGAACAAATCGTGTTCGTTCGGACGACAGCCTCCTTCCTACATTGCCAGCTTACGCGGTGTTCTGCGAGATAAGGTTGCTAAATGCTTAGAATCGTTGCGAGCAGTATATACGGTCCCGCAGGTCACGTGATCATCTGACCCAGTGGCCGCAACGCCACCTGATCAGAGCATCAGAGCTCGCGCCGTGGACTGTCATTGGTAAAGCTTTGTTCGCTGAGAACGGTCGTCATTCGAAGCGAGTGAGTGTGCTTTTACCATGGGGACTTTGAACTCAACTTTCAGCAGGGCATAGTTACCTGCAGCAAAGGGTTAGGCTCGTATTTTATTTTATTTTTTTACTTTTAACAATCTTCCCCGTGTTTTTTTTTCTTGTGCCACGATGCTAGTGGATTTGAAGTGCTTTGGGATGTTGCTTGGGAAACTTCAAGGTAACAACAACGTGCCAGGAATAGTTCAGCTTTATTAAGTGGTGTGGGTAAGTGATTGTCAAAACATTTGTCGAACTTTGATAGAAGTTTTCAGCAGTTCTATTGTTGCACGTGCTTAAAAGCAGTTTTCGTAATAGTTTTGATTGAATTGATGTCTTGTATCTAAGACTACGGGAAAAGTTCGGGATGTAGTATTTTAGTTTTTCTGTTTGGCGTTGTTTATATTTTTCATGTATATTATTTATTCAGTATTCATCTACCTGACCATGATGGTTATGCATTTGAACGAAGTTGCTGAAATTGTGTGTGCGCGCGCACGCACGCACGCACTTCTATGTTTAAGGCGGTATCAGATTTCTTGAAATTGTGGGCATTATACCATCACATTACAGTGCTACCTTTTCAAAACTGAACCGGTGTATGGATGGATGGATGGATGGATCATCTTAAGTATTGTATGCTATTCGATAGCACTATGAACAATTATAGTTTTTTATACCAGATATAGAAACTCCATATTTGTACAGTAGTAGGTTATCCTTCGTTGCGTCATCAGGTCACCAAACGAGAGTGGGGACAAACATTTTATTTAACTGTTCCCTGTAATTTGTTCGTATGTGACATTTTGGTGCAAGATTTTTCTTGGTAAAGCCGCGTCGGAACCTCAACTTTGCTCGAGACCCCACCCCACTCAAAAATACACGAAAAATGCTGTAAAATTTAAGAACGCCTAAATAAATTATTTTCGATTATGACCAAGTTTTTTTTTTCTGTCAGTGGCACATAGCTGTGGAATAAGACATATGTGATATTTATTTTATATTTTGACAACCGTGTATAACCGGCTGTTGCCTTTTCGCAATTATAAAGTGCTTTTCTGTTTAAAAAAAAAAAGGATGGGGGGGGGTAACAATTATATCTAATCGTAATTCAGTCGTTCTTCTCGATTGCCGTGCCATCATTGAGAACGCTCGTATGCTGGCAGTTTTGTCATTTGACAAAAAACAAAAAACTAGATACGGAAGAAAGGTTTCAAACATGCAACATTGAAATCTGCCGTATGATTGAATTGTAAACAGTTCAACACCCTTATCATAATATGTAGGCTCTAAATTAGCGGCGTGCATGTTATGTTTTCAGTAAAAATTGACCAGATATGTAGTTGACTGTTTTTAAGTGAGTTTTCTTTTTGTATGAAAAGTGTAGGATTCATACAAGTAAATATCACACTCGTGATAACGTCCCAATGCTAAAGTCACGTTACAGCCGATAGGGGTGGGGGCTTCTCTGCTGAGGAATCACGTTTTCAGAACAGGCATGCTTGGGAGGTTTGCACGCTTAATATATATATATTTTTTTCACGTAATATGAGATGCCTTTGATTCAGAGTTTTTTTTTTTAAACCTTTGGAAAGCTTTGAGAATGCCTTTTTGCTGCTATTTTCTTTTTTTTTTTTTAAACGAAAGCTTTAAGAAGGTTTTTGCATATTTTCGTGCTTGTCATTCAGTGTTAAAAGTAAATGACTGGGAGGGGCGTGTTTTAAAGCTTGAAGCAATTTCTTTAGGGGATGTTGTCGTATCATTGTCCAGTCTCGTCAGCTGTTGAAGGTGTCCCCCATCTGTCTTGAACAATTCTCTTCGATTTCACTCCGGCATGCTTTCGAATTTATCCACGGCCCATTCCACTTGAAATCAGTCAGGTGACCCTCAGGAATTTTTCTGGGAAAAATATATTTGAAAGCCCTAGTCATATAACAGAAAATATCAATTTTTCTTCTGAAAAAAAAATCGTATGCAAATTAAGGCATTTTTAAAACGTTGCGCTTCGCAGCAGTAGAAAATTTCCGATTTTTAGGAATTAATGACTTAAAATTTTTAAAACTACAGTTGATTTTTTCCTGGTAGGAGGGGGAGGGGACTTTCATTCATGCACAGTTACTTTTAGTGAGGCTGTGCAGGCCTCATGCTTATGTAGAAAAATACCATAATGTAAAAAAATTCAAAAAATGCAATTTTTAACTTTATTTTAGAAAATTAAATTTTTCCCCCTTGATAATTCATGTACAGGTGTGGTGGTTCCTTCCTTTGCTCATGTTCGTCAAAAGAAGTACTTTGCCTGCATTTCAGTTTTACTTTTGCAATGATAAATAGCCAGATACTGGAAAAATAGAAGATTTAATCTGTCAAATTTCAAAAATTAATACTTAGAAAGGCCATTTTTAAAAAAAAATCTGAAAATTTGGTAGATGACAGTAGTTTTATACTAGTATAAAAAAAGCAATAGAAAAGGTATTTCAGTTGTAAATTTTTTATACACAGCCTGACATGTAAAACCAATAAGCTCTTTCAGTTATATGTGAAAAAATTCATAATTGAAAGGTTTATTTTATATGTTAACAGCAATCTTAATTCAAAATGTTATTGATGGAAAATAGAAAAAATAAGTGTTTCTAAGAAAAGTTGGACACCCATGTGGTGCAATGGTCTAAGCGATGGCTTCTGATCGTTTGTTCGAATCCTGGTGAGTCATGGATGTTGTTTGTCTTATGACACTGGCTCTCTCCCTTCCCTGGAACCAGTTACCCACCCTAAATTAGGGACAGGCGACTGTTTATAGCCCATTGAGTTGCTCATGGTGGTTGTTAAACCTTTTAAGTAAATAAGAAAAGTTCCATTGGGAAATTTGCTTTCTGAAGTATTTATACAAAAGTAGATGCTGAAAGGATCACCCATGGTTACATTCATAATCTTTGGAAGAAAAAAAACAACTAAAGAAAAGTGATAATTTTCTTCTGATTTTGCATTTAGCTGATTTTACTGAGAAGTGTTATACTGCTAAATGACATCCAGACATATCAGTGGGAAAATAATACAACCCAGTTGTCAATATTCACCTGTGTAGCATATTACAATTTTTTTTTTTCGTATTTCTTTGGTTTCTGGTAGTACGACACCTAATTTTGTCCATGCTGTGCTTTCCATCACTAAAACTGAACAGTAGATTAAATCCAATGATGAAATTTAATTTAGGCAAACAACTCGTGTGTCTGATAGAGCTACTGCACATATTAAAAGTAGATGTCAGTTTAAAAAAAATTACAATAAAAGAAAGTGGTTATTCAGTACAGTTGGCCAGGGAATGGTGTAAGGTGTCTTTGAAGCACTAAACAACTCAGCACAATCTTTTAAATGTAGAAGTATTTGACAACATAGAACATTTCTTTTGTAAACATTGTGTTAGAAGTTATTCTATAGCTCTTCTGTGACATTCTCTCTTACAGATTAGAACATGAAACCATGTCTGGAAATCAAGTTTTCATGTGTGTAGATTGCTAATTAAACAAAAAAAAAAAAACAGTAAGCCATCAACTACTAGAGGTGTTGATTGAATCTTCTGCTAAAACTGAGAAGGAAGTAGGAATTTAGCTTTGCAAGATATTTTGTTGCTCATGTTTTTGAAGAAAACTGGTGGATTGGGCAAATAGTAAAAGTTCCATATGAAAACAAAGATATAACAGTTAAATTTATGCATCTTCATGGCCTGTCAAATAACTTAAAATGGCCTTTACATGATGATATATGTGATGTACCAAATGACAAAATTTTGTGAGTACCTTCACCACTTCCAGTTAGCTCTGGAAAATTATATGCCACTGATGCTTCAGAACAATCTTGTTTAAACTGCTTTTGAGGGGAAAATGTAGAAGTATTGATAAAGCAATATGTAATTCCATATTTTTAAGCATTTCATTCATACATTTTGAATAATTTTTCTGATATAATGTATGCAGAGATTGCGTTAACACCTGGACAGGCATATTTTATGCATCAGAAACAAAAATTACTTCCTTAAAGAAAATCGGGACATATTTTTACTGCTCAAAAAATTAACCGACCTCCAGATATTTCTTTTAAGGGATTGATTCCCCATGCCAAGTCAACCTGACCATTTCAGATTTCAATGAAACCTTTAGGGATCATTCTCCCTAGTGATATAAATGATAATATATTTTAACATTTTTGTTATGTCATTGTGTTTTCATGTAATTAATTTTTAAAATTTTGAAAAATCATTTTTTTGGCTTGCATGAACTTTTTCAATCTTTAATTGCTCTCAAGTTTTATAAGGCCTAGAGAGTTGTTTGACTCCTCATTTTAAAGAGAATTTCATAAGTTTTAATTTGATATGCACTTGACTATGCTTGGTGAATTTTTTTATTTTTAAGAGTTTTTTTAAAAATTTTGAAAATGTTTTTTGTAATATAAGCTTTAAATCCTGAAAGTTTTAGAGTGGGATCTCAATGGGATCAGGAGTTATGGTACCAATGATATTGTTTGAAATACCAGTTAGGGTAACATTACTACCTTTTAACTTTTGTAAGGTTAATAAAATACATTGGCTATAAGGTAACCAATTTACATTAGGGTCTATTACAGATAATGATTTACTACACCTACAGACAAATTAGGGATAGCATGTGAGTAAATAGTCTGCTAATCCATAAACCCAAAAAGCTGAATTACTTTTCAGATGGAGCATCATCACAGTACAAAAACAAATCAAACTTTCTCAGTCTCTGCCATCATGAGAAAGATTTTGGCATCAAGGCGGAATGGAACTTCTTTGCATCGTTACATGGAAAAAAATGCATGTAATGGTGTCGGAGGAACTGTTAACTGATTAGCGGCATTGGCCAGTCTACGAGTGGTCTACAATGATCAAATTACGACCCCTCGCCAACTTTATGATTAGGCTAAAGACAATATTGTCAACATCAGTTTTTTGTATTCCACTACAGATGATTACGAGGCAGAGGAAAAGACCTTGAAGAGTAGGTTTGAAGCAGCAACAACAATAAAGGGTACTCAACAATTTCACAGTTAGTCCTGTGGGGAAGAAGTAAAAATAAATTTTTTGGAACCACATGGCCCATCTCCATCTTTCAAATACCCACAATTTACTGACATACTAGTTGTGCAGAAAAGTGAGGTTTTAACAAAAGTTGATCCTACAACAGCTACAGGGAGAGTTTATCAACTTAGACTCTGAAACCAAAAAGGCAAACAAGAAATTATTCGTTAAATTAAAGAACTAAGAGGTCGCTATTTTGACGTAACTACAACTCTTAGTGCTAACTAAAAAAAACTTTTATTAATTTTACCAGGTAAATATTTTAGCCTGTTGGAACTATCCTTCCCTTGTTTTATGTTTGACTATGTATTAGTATGATGCATTATGTAGATTTTAAAACTCAGTGTCTGTTATCATGTAAACACACTAAAATGAGAATTATCCATTATTACTTGTACAGTAACTTTAAGTTTTTTGCCATAGCTCCTAATCCCATTGAGATCCCACTCTAAAGGTTTCAGGATTTAAAGCTTATTACAAAAAGCATATATTTTGTTCAAAATTTTTAAAAAACACTATCTTTAAAAAAATTTTTGGTTACTAAGCATAGTCAAACTGCATATCAAATTAAAACTTATGAAATTCTCTTTAAAATAAGGGGTCAAACAACTCTCTAGGCCTTATAGAACTTGAAAAATTCAAGATTGAAAAAAGTTTATGCAAGCCAAAAAACAACAAAATTTAAAAATTAATTACACGAAAACCCGAGATTAAAAAAAATATTAAAAATATATCATTAGGGAGAATGATCCCTGAAGGTGTTTAATTGAAATCTGAGATGGTCAGGTTGAATATTTACATTTTTTGGTTGATTTGGCATGGAATGACCCTTAATTATCATTACCAGTATTTTTTTCTCGGCTGTTCAACACAAGAGTGCGCTATCAAGAACGTAATTCCTCCCTCGTTCGGTCGTTCCCCATTCTCGCTCTGTCCCTCCCTCGGGTTTCGCATATCTTGGGCTGCGGGAAAACACGATCCCAAAGGCCCAAGGTATGTGTGGAAAAAATGCGTTATCTATGTCACAACTTCGGAGCAGAAATTCTAGTTACCTTGAACTCTGCTGCCGTAACCGGCAAACGACAGAGCTAAAAAAGGGGTGGGGGGGGTGTACGCAAGCTAAGCTCGAATGAAATGGGGAGGAGGTGCCATTAGTTTCGAGAGTTTGAGGCTTGTGGACAGCATTGTAAAAATCGATCTGCATCTAAAAGAAATGGGGGGGGGCAGATACCCGTTATTTACAACTTAAATGTTTTTTTATTGTACTTAAATCAAACTTAACCTACTTGTGGCATTCTGTTTTATCCATTAACAGAACAATGTGAATATATGGATTTTGATTCTCAGTGTACTGATTTCTACAATACTGAATTTTTTATTTAGAATATGAAAAACTGAAATCATTCTCAATTACAAGCTGTGGGAATACTAAATTGCATGTGTAGGAAGAATCCCATGTACATACGCATATCGCAGAATTTTAATCTTTGTCGTAGATATAAGGACGCATGTTTTTAATCTTAGAAATTACTCTATTTTAAATTTTGCTATACTTATTAAAATAATTAAAATAACTGCATGTCCTAAGAACAGATTTTTTTTTATCGAAATACATATATTTTTAATGGAATTAAAAGGTTTTTAGAAGTGAGAATTTCTAGGGCAGTCATTTGCAAACTGAGGGTAGAGGGTGCTGCTTTTAGAAATCATAAAATATTTCTTGAAAATCACGTGAGAAGTATTTTTACTACCTGTCTAAAAACTTGCTGCGACCACTGAATATATGTTTCATCCATTATCAATTCCCTGCTAGATGAGCTTCTCCACAACTTTCTCTCTTGAGCCTAACACTCCAGTATGCGCTTGAATTTCAGCCACCCATCTCCCATGTGATCTTCTGGGTCTTTTCCTGTCCCTTGGTATCCATTGTAGCATTTCAGTTGTCCAATAGTGGTCAGTTTTTCTAGCAGTATGTCTAGCACATTGCCATTTGAGGGTTCTTCATTTTGATCATGTCATCAACTCTTGTCATCAGTGAAGCAGCGGCATACCGGAAAAACTAAAGGCCCCCTGCAAGAAATATCTTTGAGGCCCTTTTGCGAAAATAAATATATTAGCTTTGAAATTTTAAAACTCCATACTATTAAATAGGTTTTATGGGCATCTTAATCAAATTCTTTGGAACTTACCAATATTTTTCGTAAAACCAAAATTATTGCACTTTATTGCATGCAACACAAATGTGCATGTTATCAAAACGATTTCCCCAGTTTTATACCAATACAAAGTACAAAACACTTATGCCAAAACTACTTAAATTAATTTTCCTTGAACTTAACATACTGTAATACACACCCTTAACATACTGTAATACTGCAGTGTTTTGCACATTACCAAAAGTGTTTTTCTCTTTATTATTATCATCATCATCCTCATCATTGTCAACCATTATCAATCCACTGTTGGACGAAGGTCTCCCCAAGTTTCCTCCAAAACGGTCTGTCTTGTGCCAGTCTCCTCCATGTCACCCCTGCATACTTTCGAATTTCATCCACCCATCTCCCATGTGGTTTTCTTCTGGGTCTTTTCCTGTCCCTTGGAATCCAATCTAAAATTTCGGCTGTCCATCTATGGTCTGTCCTTCTGGCAGTATGTCCAGCCCATTGCCATTTCAGGGATTTAACTCTGATCATGATGTCTTCCACTCTTGTCATTTTTCGGATCCACGAGTTCCTCTTCTTATCTCTCCTGGTTACACCAAGCATGCACCTCTCCATGGCTCTTTGAGTTGTCTGCAGCCTTTGTATGTCTCTTTTAGTTAAGGTCCACGTCTCTGCACCATATGTAAGCACTGGAAGGATGCATTGATCAAACACTTTTCTTTTAAGACATAATGGCATATTGCTCTTGAAAATTATGCTGTTTCTTCCAAAAGCTCTCCAGGCAAGTTTTGTACGCCGATTAATTTCTTCATCAATGTGACCCTCACTTGATATCTACTGTCCAAGATAAAGGTACGTGTCTGTTATCTCCAGCTTTTCTCCATCAATCGATAAATATTCATTTCTTGTAAAAGCACGGAGATATGGTGTCACCTTGTCTCACTCCCTTTCCAATTTTTACGTGTGTTGTATTTTCAAACAGCCTAATCTTTGCACTTGCATTTTCATAGATGTTATTAATAATATTAATGTATGCATCTTCAATACCGCAGGTTTTCAGAGCCATTGTAACTGCTGATGGTTTCACCGAATCAAAGGCTTTTTCATAATTGATAAAAGCCATGCACAATGGAAGTTCATATTCCCTCGCTCTTTCAATTAGTTCTCTCAGCACATGGATATGATCTATTGTGCTGTAGCCACTCCTGAATTCAGCTTGTTCTCTCGGTTGAGCCATGTCCAGTGTTACCTTCAAGCGGTGTGAAAGAACTTTAGTGAAGATTTTATAAACTACTGATAGGAGGCTGATAGGTCTGTAGTTTCAGAGATCCTCAATGTCACCTTTCTTATGTAGCAGGATCATTGTAGCGGTGTTCCAATCCTCAGGAATCTTTCCTTCATTAAGGCATCGAGTGAAAATTTGGGAGAGTACTGTTTCGATTTCTCCACTTGCTTCTTGTATGATGTCTACAGTAATTCCATCTTCTCCTGGAGCTTTTCCCCGCTTCATGTTCTTGATTGCATGTGCAACTTCTGCTGGAAGGACTGGAGGAACTCTGGTACTGGTATCTTTCATGATGCCTGGAGTGCATGTATCATCCCTTTCATATAATTTGGAGTAGAAATCTTTCACTCTTGTCAAAATTTCGCCTCTATTTCTTGTTACAGAACCATCTTCTTTTCTCAGTGCCATAATCTGTTTTCTTCCCTTACTGAGATGTCCCTTTGCTATCTTTAGGCTTTGGTTGTTTTCAATTGCTTTCCTCACTAGTTCACAGTTGAATTTTCTTACGTCTTCAGTGATACTTTTTCTTACTGTCTTGCATAGCTCTATATATTCCACTTTGGAAGTCACATCTTCTTTAGTTGTCCTCATCTCTCTTCTTTTTTGCATCAACATTTTCGTTTTTCCTGATAATTTGTTTACATGCAACTTGTTCTTAGACCCAGCTAATTTTGTTGCTGTTTCCATAAGAGCTTTGGTTACTTTTCTGTTAACTTCAGAGATGTCCACTTCTTCTGATGTTAGGCCTTCTAAAGCAGAGAACCTGTTCTTCAGTTCCAACTTGAAGGTATTATGGTGTTTTTTAAGGTTGGTTATGTCAATAGATTTTGTTTGTCTTATGAGCTTGCCATGTTCAAGTTTAGTGTTGAGGTGCATCTTACATCTCACCAATCTATGGTCACTACCTGTGTTGAACTTGTTTAGCACACTGCAGTCTTCTATGATGAATTTTTTGTTACACATAATAAAATCAATTTCACTTGTCGTCCCATTTGGATGTCTCCATGTCTATTTCCTGTGCGGCTTTTTCTTGAAAAAGGAGTTCAAGATGAAAAACCCTTCTGCCTCTGCAAACTCAACGAAAGTATTTCCACGCTGGTTTCTGTTGCTGTGACCGAATTTACCTACTGAAGTTTCATTCTGTTGCCGTTGCCCTATTTTTGCATTGAAATCTCCCATAATTATTTTCAAGTGCTGCTTACCTTTATTATTTAGATGACAAATTTCCTCATAAAATTCTTCAATTTCTTCTTCAGGATGACTTGTGGTGGGTGCATAAGTTTGAATAATCTGAGTCTGGTATCTTTTCGAGAGTTGGATAACAAGTCGTGCAGCTCTGTCAGAGGAACTTTCAACTTCTACAACTTTATCCTTCAGTTTCTTGTTTATTATAAATCCAACACCACTAGTTCTGCCAGTATCTGTCCCACGATAGTAGAAGAGATGTCCACTTTTCAGTTCGATGAGATCTTCTCCTTTTCTCCTTACCTCACTTATCCCCACGATGTCCCAGTTGATCCTTTGTAGTTCCTCTTCCAATTCAAGAAGCCTTGAATCAGAAGATGGGGAGCGTCCATTGTACGTAGCCAAGGTCAGCATCAGATGGCAGCCTAGTCCGGTCCTCCGGGGATTCTTAGCACCCTCTGCCTTCATGTCGCACTGGCCGCTGCCTTGGCCAGGTACATTCCAGCTGCCGGAGACTGAGGGCCAAGATTTACGTTGT
Organism: Macrothele yani; assembly: GCA_039090855.1. Lineage (NCBI taxonomy): Eukaryota > Metazoa > Arthropoda > Arachnida > Araneae > Macrothelidae > Macrothele > Macrothele yani. The sequence goes on along the minus strand of CM077022.1, from coordinate 853,340 downwards.
GGAATCATTTTGGAGGGGTTTGGCCATAACTCACCACGCTGGCCAAGTGGGTTGGTGAGTGTGGGATAGAATTTCCTCTAATCCCGATGGTATAGTTATACCGCTATTGGGGGAGTGGTCAGAGCCCCTTTAGTGGGAACAGGATGCACCACGAGAAGGCGGGGTTGACATTTGTCAAGGAGAGGCTGTATATATATATATATATATATAATCGCCATCATTGTCAACCATTATCAATCCACTGCTGGACAAAGGTCTCCCCAAGTTTCCTCCACAACGGTCTGTCTTGTGCCAGTTTCCTCCATGTCACTCCCACATACTTTTGAATTTCATCCACCCATCTCCCATGTGGTCTTCTTCTGGGTCTTTTCCTGTCCCTTGGAATCCAATCTAAAATTTCGGCTGTCCATCAATGGTCTGTCCTTCTGGCAGTATGTCCAGCCCATTGCCACTTCAGGGATTTAACTCTGATCATGATGTCTTCCACTCTTGTCATTTTTCGGATCCACGAGTTCCTCTTCTTATCTCTCCTGGTTACACCAAGCATGCACCTCTCCATGGCTCTTTGAGTTGTCTGCAGCCTTTGTATGTCTCTTTTAGTTAAGATCCATGTCTCTGCACCATACGTAAGCACTGGAAGGATGCTTTGATTAAACACTTTTTAAGACATATTGCTCTTGAATATTATGCAGTTTCTTCCAAAAGCTCTAAAGGCAAGTTTTGTACGCCGATTAATTTCTTCATCAATGTGACCCTCACTTGATATCTGCTGTCCAAGATAAACGTACATATCTGTTATCTCCAGCTTTTCTTCATCAATCGATAAATCTTCATTTCTTGTAAAAGCATTGTACATCACTTATCTTCTGAAAGTTCATTTTTAATCCCACTTCTTTACTCTTGTCAGCAAGTTCTTGGACCATACTCTGCAGCTCTGATGGGGTAGTTTCAAAAATGACTGTCATCAGCAAAACGAAGGTGGGTTAGATAATCTCCATTAATCTTTATCCCTTCGTTTTCCCAGTTCAGTGATTGAAAGACATTTTCCAATGTGGCATTAAAGAGCTTCGGAGATATGGTGTCACCTTGTCTCACTCCCTTTCCAATTTCTGTGTGTTGTGTTTTCAAACAGCCAGATCTTTGCATTTTCATAGATGTTATTAATAATAATGTATGCATCTTCAATACTGCAGGATTTCAGAGCCATTGTAACTGCTGATGGTTTCACCAAATCAAAGGCTTGTTCATAATTGATAAAAGCCATGCACAGTGGAAGTTCATATTCCCTTGCTCTTTCAAGTAGTTCTCTCAATACGTGGATATGATCTATATTGCTGTAGCCACTCTTGAATCCAGCTTGTTCTCTCGGTTGAGCCATGTCCAGTGTTATTTTAAACGGTGTGAAAGAACTTTAAGTGAAGATTTTATAAACCATTGATAGGAGGCTAATAGGTGTGTAGTTCCCGAGATCCTCAATGTCACCTTTTTTATGTAGCAGGATCATCGTAGCATTGTTCCAATCCTCAAGAATCTTCCCTTCATTAAGGCATCGAGTGAAAATTTGGGCGAGTATATACTGTTTCAATTTCTCCACTTGCTTCTTGTATGTCTACAGTAATTCCATCTTCTCCTGGAGCTTTTCCCCACTTCATGTTCTTGATTGCATGTGCAACTTCTGCTGGGAGGACTGGAAGAACTCTGGTACTGGTACCTTTCATGATGTCTGGAGTACATGTATCATCCCTTTCATATAATTTGGAGTAGAAATCTTTCACTCTTGTCAAAATTTCGCCTCTATTTCTTGTTACAGAACCATCTTCTTTTCTCAGTGCCATAATCTGTTTTCTTCCCTTACTGAGATGTCCCTTTGCTATCTTTAGGCTTTGGTTGTTTTCAATTGCTTTCCTCACTAGTTCACAGTTGAATTTCCTTACGTCTTCAGTGATACTTTTTCGTACTGTCTTGCATAGCTCTACATATTCCACTTTGGAAGTCACATCTCCTATCGTTGTCCTCATCTCTCCTCTTTTTGCATCAACATTTTGGTTTTTCCTGATAATTTGTTCACATGCAAGTTGTTCGTAGACCCTGCTAATTTTGTTGCTGTTTCCATAAGAGCTTTGGTTACTTTTCTGTTAACTTCAGAAATGTCCACTTCTTTTGAAGTTAGACCTTCTAGAATAGAGAATCTGTTCCTCAGTTCTAACTTTTAAGGTATTATGATGCTTTTTAAGGTTGGTCACATTAATACACTTTGTTGTTTTATGAGCTTGCCACGCTAGAGTTTCACGTTGAGGTGCATCTTACCATTCTATGGTCACTGCCTGTCTTGAACTTGTTCAGCACACTGCAGTCTTCCATGACAAATTTCTTGTTACACATAATAAAATCAGTTTCACTTGTCAATCCATTGGGATGCTTCTATGTCCATTTCCTTTGTGGCTTTTTCTTGAAAAAGGAGTTCATGATGAAAAACCCTCCTGTCTCTGCAAACTTTACGAGAGTATTTCCACTACTGGTTTCTGTTGCTGTGACCAAATTTACCTACTGAAGTTTCATTCTGTTGCAGTTGCCCTATTTTTGCATTGAAATCTGCCATAATTATCTTCAAGTGCTGCTTGCCTTTATTATTCAGATGACGAATTTTCCTCATAAAATTCTTCAATTTCTTCTTCAGGATGACTTGTGGTGGGTGCATAAGTTTGAATAATCTGAGCCTGGTATCTTCTCGAGAGTTGGATAACGATTTATGCAGCTCTGTCTGAGGAACTTTCAACTTCTACAACTTTATCCTTCAGTTTCTTGTTTATTATATAAATCCAACACCACTAGTTCCACCAGTATCTGTCCCACAATAGTAGAAGAGATTTCCACTTTTCAATTCAATGAGATCTTCTCCTTTTCTCCTTACGTCACTTAGCCCGACAATGTCCCACTTGATCCTTTGTAGTTCCTCTTCCAATTCAAAGAAGCCTTAAATCAGAAGATAGGGAGCGTCCATTGTAAGTAGCCAAAGTCAGCTTCAAATGGCAGCCTAGTCCGGTCCTCCGGTGATTCTTAGCTTCCTCTGCCTTCATGTCGCACTGGCCGCTGCCTTGACCAGGTACATTCCAGCTGCCGGAGACTGAGGGCCAAGATTTAAATTGTAGAGTCATTTTGGAGGGGTTTGGCAATAACTCAACTCGCTGGCCAAGCGGGTTGGTGAGTGTGTGATAGCATTTCCTCTAATCCCAATGGTATAGTTATACCGCTATTGGCGGTCGTCAGAGCCCCTTTAGGGGGAACAGGACCACGAAAAGGCGGGATTGACATAAAGGAGGGGCTGTGATATGTATATATTTATATCTATTTTTATATGTGAGGAAATGCTAAGCTTTTCACTATGAAATTTTTTAATTTACAACTGAAATACTATTTTTATTTTTTTATACTAGTATATAATGACTATCTTTTTCAAATTTTTAAGAAAAGCCTTTTTTTTATATATATATAAATTTTTGAAATTTGGCACCTTAATAAATCCTTCATTTTTTCGATATTTATATGTTTATCATTGCAAAAGTAAAATTGAAATGCAGGCAAAGCATTTTTTAACAAACATGAGCAAAGGGGGTATATGGTTTTTCAAGGTGAAACAAATGCATAGTTTTCTAAATAAAAGAAAAAAATGCTTTTTTGAATGTTTTTACATTTTGGTATTTTTTTTACGAAAGCACGAGGCACAACCACATTGAAAGTAAATGTGCACATTAAAGCCTCCACATCATGCTTCCTATGAAAATAGAAGAAAAAAATCTCAGATGTAGCTTGAAAATTTAAAGTTTTTGATTTCTAAAAATCAAAAATTTCCTTCTACTGCAAAAGGCTTCACTGCAATGCACCATTTTAAAAGTCATAATTTGCATATGAATAATTATTTTTCAGAAGGTAAAGTAATATTTTCTATCATATGACTAGGGCTTCGAAATATTTATTTTTTTAAGGAAAATTCCTGAAGGTCACCCGATACAATTTTTGCAGAATTGCCTGAAATGGAATGGGCCCCACCCATCTTCCACGTGTTCTTCTGGATCTTTCCTTATGTTGCTAATGGGTCATTTCATGTCACATCAACCAATGAAATGGCCATTTTCAACTTGACCACTTTTGATTTCCTTAAAATTTGGTGTGGTTGTTAGGCATGTAGACTTAAGAATAAATCCTAAATTTAAGTCTCTCCACCCACCGGGTTTCAAATTACATGACCTTGAAAATTAGAAAATGGTGACATCTGGACAATCAAGTAGTTGCAGCTCATTAGCTAGTTGTGCTAGAAGGTTGAAATTTGTCTTTTTCATAGCATTTTATGAGCTTTTAAATCATTCTGAAAAAAAAAAAAAATTAGGTTGACTTTTTCAAAGCCACAGAAATGACCTCTAATATTTTAAAAAAGTGTAATTAAAAAAAAATAGTGTGACATCCTTGTAGTTTGGTTTACTACTCTGCAAAAGTCTTGCTGGGCCAGTGGTGGCCCAGCACTATGTTGCCGCCGCCCAACCGTCAATAAAATGTCCGTGTGGCCACCACATTGGCCAGCAGCGGGCCATCAGTTGCCATATGTCCGAACAGGGCCATATAGTTATCCATCACAGGCAGTAGATGCCACAAGTGACCCTTCAGAAGCCCTGCAAGGATGTGACATAAATGATGGCTAGCCTAATGTGGTCCGCTAGTTTCCCGGCAGTCACGTGATGTAACTGATGGCTCGCCGAGTCTTGTCCACCAATTTACCTGTGGTAGCCATAAACAAAAAAAAAAAAAAAAAAAAAGGATAACTGCAGTTTCCCAAAGATACAACTACTCCCCCCCCCCTTTATGAAACTTCTGCATTACAGTACTGCGCTGGGGAAATTTTCTCAACAGGTCCTGAAAAAGGCCCGTTTGGATCTGGGTGGAAACAAACCAAGGACTGTGCGTGGGAAGCGGGTGCTCTACCAACGAGACTTCTTGCGGAATGTGTAATGAATGGTTCTCTTTTTAATTTTACGATATTGCGAGGTATTTTTCATAAATGTCAGTTTCATATAATTCATAAATTTATTTTTTCAACATAACGATTATTTTTTTGTTACTTTAAGAGAACTTCACTCATTTTCAACGAGTGTAGCAACTTAAAGGTGCTTTCTAAAGTATCTTGCTGTCCTTGTCTTGAAAGGCGATTGTTGAATAAATATGTTTACCTGTTCATGTCACATTCTGTTACATTTTTAACGCTGTATCTTTCCTTTCCGCTATCTGAAGCTACATTTGTTTTAAAGAGGAAAGATATTTTATTTTACTTATTTTTAGATGTGAATTCCTCCAGTTTTGTGTGTTCAACCCGTGGATGAGTACATTATATCCACATAGCGTTACTTTTTTTTTTTCCCCCCAACATAACGTTTTTTTAATGGTTTTCTAGGACTTTGGTTTCAAGCGGTTTAGTATAGGTTAAAATGAAAGATTACACAAATTATTTCTTGTTATTCATGGGAATGGAGTGGGTGTATTTCATGGCTTAATCTGATATCTTCGTCCACGTGGCATTTCATTATCGGAAATTAATTTGCCTCTTTGCATATGCTCCCCCCCCCTTAACATCCACTAAAATAACACAATGGCGATAACTTCAACTAACTGGTACCACGAGAGACAGCATGTGTTTCTTCTGCGCATGTGCAGTCCCGTTGCTTCCACCTGGTGTTGGGGTTGCATCGGTTGGCAGCTACGGGCCACTAATTGTACTTGCTTGGAGGCCCGCAATTCACGGCAATGCTGCAGGGCCATCAATGGCTGTCAACTAATGGCGATGCCACCAACAAACCACTACCGGGCTGTGAGCGGAAGATTTCAGCCAGCAATGACCCATCGCTGCCCGCTGGTGGCCAGCAGTTTCCCAACACTTGTGTTTTTGCTGGGTAGCATGCCAACTTTCAAGTTGGGACCGCAATGGGATCGTTATTTATAAAAACATTCAACTGAAGTGGATCTCAACCAAAAATTCACCAAAAGTGACAATGACCTTTTGCAAGTGTTTGACTATTAATTAACAATTTTTAACTTGATATATTTATAAAATGCAAAGTTTATCCACCCACATACAAAACATTCATCCTTCTATTTAAGAGCCATGCTAAAACTAGATCATTAAAATGCGAAAATGAGTTTTTGTGGCATTTTTTGGGGTGGGTGGCTGGGGTATTAAGAGTTCCCCTGATTTTTTCTAGTTTTTTAGGGAAAACATTAGTTTCCCCCCTTATATTTCAATGCCTTCACAGGGTGGCATACAAACCTGCTGTCCCTTTTAAACCAGAAACACCTTGGGTTTTGACCAATAGGCCTAGCAGATTCAGTTTTCAGTTACCTTTTGACTTTCATTAGCTAATCACAACTTAGTTTGCTTTCATTAGTCAAATACAGCAGGCAGCTGCAGCCATCTCACACTTCTGGTTTCATTCTGTTACTTGTTACAGGAAGTCTTTAATATGTTATGCTCTTTTTTCTTTTTCTGTTCTCAGTGTTCTGGTCTTGAAAGATATTACACCAAAATAAGTAGTTTCTTTAAAAAAAATAATGCTAGTATTTTTCTGCAGAAATTGTTGCTGAATTTTCTTTCTGCTCTTTAAGTGTCACAGATTTAAGACCATTGTTGTAACTTTTTTCAAGCAAAGATACACTATAATTTGAAAAAGAATATACATCCTGTTCCTCAAAGTAGGTGGTTAAACTTTCTGTTCGTAAAAAATCTGTGACAAGTTACGAAAAAACTTTCAAAGACTATCAGCTTGTGAACTTACTGCCAGTCGTAGGAGGGCAGGAGGGGGGGGGGGCATTTTCTCAAAGAGGGGGAGGACAAGAGGAGGCATTTGCTGTCCCCTGAAAATTGTACCATGACCTTTCTCTTCGTGGAAGGTACTACAAAGTTTTTCTTAAACACTAATTTAGATTTTTTTTTTTTTTTAATTCTAAATGTGTGTGTATGCAGTAAAAATAGGGTAAACATTGAGAATACTCAGTAGAAAAGCAGATTTTTTTTTTTTGCTGTCATGTAGTTTTTGGGTCTTCTGATTTCCAATTAAATTTATGTGTGTTGATAGTGTAGTAAAAAGGTTAGATAAATAGAAGGCACAGTAGAAATTTGCATACAGTGTTTGTTTATGCTTTTCATAGTTTCGATTTGCCTCCTGCGGAAAACTAAGGTATGGGCACCTATGGCTCATATGTTGATGAAGCTGATTGTTAGCCTAACCTATCATAAACCAGAGTAGAAGTGAAGATGAACGTAAGGAAATTTCTGAAGAAATTTGGAGTGCATCTTTGCAGTTAGTTGGTAAACTCCTGTAAAAACGAAAATACCGCATGATCAAAAATGTGCTCTTGCAAATTTGAAAAAAAAATTACATTCTTTTTACAAAAGGTTGTTAATCTTTTCCTGATGCTGAACTCCCAACATCTGACCTGAAAACAGAAATTTTTGCCCAAGTTAAAGAAATGTTAAATAATACCAAGTGAAGAGCTTAAAACCTACAAAAAATACTACCATCGCCGTAGCTGCCAGGAGAAACGCCCTTTCTGGATGGTTATATCAGGATCAGGGTGTAATTTCATACTCTGAGGAGCGTAAAAAATAGAAATGAACAGTGTGAATAAATTTGCCGAATATTTAAACTCAAAAACAAAGTTATACACTTGTATCTGCCTTTGTAAATACTTTAGTTAGCCGCATACACTATTACGTGCAGCTAACCAGCATACAGAATATACACTGTAAGTTGTTGATCACCTCATATGGATGCATGGAATTGTCTGAAACAGTGGATGGAGGCATGTAAAACAATATGCTGATATGCCTGACCTCCGTGACCTTTCCAAATGTCATAGGGATGTAGAGCTAATTAGTCATTTGTGCTCTGTTGCCGAAAGTTCCTCTGAGCATTTAACCTTGGAACAGAATTTTTCCAAGCCCTACTCTGAAAAGAATCTTCTTATTGTTAAGTTTACTATCTAATACTCATTCGCTCTGTGCTGGTTTGTTTTCATTTTGCATTTCTGCATGTGTTCTGTTGTCATTCTTCACATAACGTTTACGTTTCACTTTATTCCTATTAGTAGTTCAAATTCTGACTATTAGATAGCTCTAATCATTATACTATTCTCTTTTACGTGCAATATTTAAAAAAAAACTTGCACAATACTCTAGAGGACAATGCTTACCTTGGCATTCCTTGCTAGCGATGCGGCACATTTCACACACGTGTTTTCCGGTCTTTGTTAACGTTATTGTCCTGAAGTCCGTTGTATGCGATGAATATCTTTACGCACTTTTCGCTGGGTATACTCAGTGGATCTTCGCTTTAGGATTCTAACACATCAATTTTTACCGTTCTTTATACTCGAAAGTTTCGCCCATACTCTGGGCATCCTCAGGAGCGTGGCGACTTTTCAACTGATGTTCGTATTTGACTTTGCGGTAATGGAGTCCAATACTCCTTGTTGCCATTCGTTGGATATATTTTGTTATCAAGCCTTGCTAGCGCCATCTATGTTTCATTAAAATAACTTTTTTTTTTTTAAATTTCTGTTCCTATCCCGGTTTTCTTGTTTTTTTTTGTCTGTTTTTCTTTTGTTCTTTTTCTTGTCTTATTAGTTCTTTCCACAGGCTAGATAATGTGCTAGGGTTGTTTTGGTTACATACCCTTGCTTTATTTTTATAGATTAAGATAACTTCTTCCCTCCTCATTTGCCTTTCAGATTTTTTATTCTTTTTTAGCATTTTAAGTTAATCGAATTTTGGGAAAGTCTGGTTTTCAATGCAGAATTGCACTAAAGCAGTCTTGGCTTTTTTTTTTTGCCAGTTGGATATGTGTTTAAGTCTTTTTTTTTAATCTGTTTTTCGTACTTCCTATGTGTGATATTGGGGGTATGTGTGCAATTTGAATTTCGTAGGATCCTGACTCTTTTAGTATTTTTTCCTCTGTTTTTTTGTTAAGTCATATTTTTCAATGTGTTCGCTGAACTTTCCTAGTTGTAAGTCATATTTAGCACATTGCCTATTGATTTCTTTACTAATTCCTGCCAAGTATGGGAAAGTACCAATGTATTTCAATTTTTTATTTCTCATCTTCCTTTGACTGTGCACGTCTTGTCCTTCTTTACTCTGTGTCATACACTTTTTATTCTCATGTATCCATTTTTTAATTAGCTTACTTGGGTAACCATACTCTTGTGCTATTTTCGACACAAACTCTAGCTCTTGATTTTTTAGCCTGTTGTTAGATGTGTGTGTGTACGCTCACCTTATCAAGTTTACTCTGCTGTTTTTTTTATGTATCACTGTGTGGTGCGACGAGTATGATATCAATACAGGTATGTAAGTTGCTTTCCTGAACACAAAGTATTCGAAGCTATTTTTGTTTTTCTTTAGTTGAATGTCCAGGAAGGATAGGCGATTATCCTCTTCAAACTCAATAGTTAGCTCTATGGTGTTACAAATTTTGCTAAAACGCTGTGCTAGATCTTGTAGCTCGGCTTTGTTGAGTTTTGACATTATAATAATGTCGTCTACATATCGAGCATATAAAGTATTGGTTTTTCAGGTAGTTTGAATAATTTCTTTTTTGAGGTATGCCATAATCACTTCTGCATATAATGCCGATAATGGGGATCCCATAGGGCCACCTTGTGTTTGTTTATATATATTTCCTTCAAAATGGAAGATATTGTTTTCTTTGATGAAATATAAAGTATTCTTTAACTCTTTCAGTTGTGACATGTTTAGTTCTTTGTTGATGTTTAGTTGTCACATAATTAATTCGATGGCTAGCTCGACAGGAGTATTCGGGTATAACGCCTTAACGTCCATGGAGGCCATAGTTATTTGCTCAACTTCCTGGGCATTCAACTAAAGAAAAACAAAAATAGCTTTGAATACTCTGTGTTCAGGAAAGCAACTTACATACCTGTATTGATACCATACTTGTCGCACCACCCAGTGATACATAATTAAAAAAAACAGCAGAGTAAACTTGATAAGGTGAGCGTACACACACACACATCTAACAACAGGCTAAAAAATCAAGAGCTAGAGTTTGTGTCGAAAATAGCACAAGAGTATGGTTGCCCAAGTAAGCTAATTAAGAAATGGATACATGAGAATAAAAAGCGTATGACACAGAGTAAAGGACAAGAAGTGCACAGTCAAAGGAAGATGAGAAATAAAAAATTGAAATACATTGGTGCTTTCCCATACTTGGCAGGAGCTAGTAAAGAAATCAATAGGCAATGTGCTAAATATGACTTACAACTAGGAAGCTCAGTGAACACATTGAAAAATATGACTGTTAACAAAAAAACAGAGGAAAAAGTACTAAAAGAGTCAGGATCCTACGAAAAACATATTAAAAAAAAAAGACTTAAACAACACATACCCAACTGGCAAAAAAAAAAAAAAGCCAGAACGGCTTTAGTGCAATTCTGCATTGAAAACCAGACTTTACCAAAATTCGATTAAATTAAAATGCTAAAAACGAATAAAAAATCTGAAAGGCATATGAGGAGGGAAGAAGCTATCTTAATCTATAAAAATAAAGCAAGGGTATGTAACCAGAACGACCCTAGCACATTATCTAGCCTGTGGAAAGAACTAATAAGACAAGAAAAAGAACAACAAAAGAAAAACCGACAAAAAAGACAAGAAAACCAGGATAGGAAAAGAAATAAAAAGTTATTTTAATGAAACAGATGGCGCTAGCAGGGCTTGATAACGAAATATATCCAACGAATGGCAACAAGGAGTATCCGACTCCATTAGCGCGAAGTCAACCACGAACATCGTTGGAAAAGTAGGCACGCTCCTGAGGATGCCCAGAGTATGGGCGAAAATTTTGAGTATAAAGAACGGTAAAAATTTATGTGTTAGAATCCTAAAGCGAAGATCCCCTGAGTATACCCAACGAAAAGTGTGAAGTAAAGATATTCATCGCATGCAACGCACTTTAGGACAATAACATCAACAAAGACCGGAAAACACGTGTGTGAAATGTGCCGCACCGTTAGCAAGGAATGCAAAGGTAAGCATTGTCCTCTAGAGTATTGTACAAGTTTCACTTGCTATTTAAAACCATTGGCTCTTGGGTATTCACCTAATTCTTAAATTTTAAGTGAAACTATGTCAAACTGGAAGTCAGATTTTTTAACAGTCATAATCATAATACTTTCCTATAGCAAAGGTATGAGAAAGTTTAAAACTGTGCTTACTCTGAGTGGAAGTAAGGAACTTTTGAACTCAAAGGGGCATAATTTCAAGGCTCAGCCTCCCAGATAAGAAAAGCTTGCTATGTTCCTGCATACTATACTAAAAGTTGTTAGAGGATTTCAGTATTTCAAATTATATGGCAAGAAAGGCTAAATGGCACTTTGTAAAGACAGGAAATGCAAATTTTATCCACTCCAAACCTGAGATCAGGAAAGATATTAAAATATAGCTGATCTGGCTGGGGGGGGGGGGGCAAGATTTTTATTGCCATGATTATGTTGGCAGGACAATACCTGGTAAAGAAGAATTGTTGCAGTAACAGTACTAGCTAAAAAATATTTCTAAAAAAAAAAAAAAAGCTTTTTAAACAATCTGAAAGATATTTAAAATTTTAACTCTTGCATTCCCCGAGGTAAATATTGTCTTCTCAAAACGTGCTGAACTGCAACCAAAAAATTGTACCTTTGTTGTAGATAGAGCATGTGGTGCATGTAGTACTGGTATATACATATGTATCACAATTCATCAGAAGTTTTAAGTCATGCTTTTTAAGGTGTCAGAGGTTGCGTTGCCGATCATTCTTCTCAATTCGCGAAAAAAAAAAAATGTTTTGGCGAAAATACTTGCAATTACCTTTTCGTACTGTTATAACACTTCGTCGAAAACAAAAGTTAATTTGGCGAATGAGTTGGTGAAAACTTGAAAAAAGCCAGAGCAACTCCTGAGGTGTCTGATAGCAAAATTAAACTACCGAAGATAAGCTCCCCTATTAACAGCTATAAATACGGCAATCCTTTACTTCCTGCATGCTGCTTCAGTAAATGTCAATATTGCCCAAGATCGAGTTTATGGAATAGTTTCATTATTGACCTTACAGAAAAGAATGACATTGATTCTGTGATATTTAAGCAGTGGGTGTCTGTCAGTCGAGCAAGTCTTGAAACTGACAAAATCAGCAGAAGATTGATTTTTTTAAGACTAAAGAACTGCTATATTTTTTTTATATAATTTTTGGTTCAAAAATGATAGTTTATTAAATGTTTACTACTTAACATATGATGGAGATACATTCTGACTGATGAATCCTCCCAATGTAAATTGACTATTTAATCCTGAAACACTTTCACCTTTCATCATGTCATTGAGGGTGTATTTCATTTTAATATTTTAGAAATAATGATCCTGTTGCGGTCCCAACTTGAAACAAGAAAGATGACACAGAATTTTCGGGTGTAATAAGCACGTCTTTTGAATCCGTTCTGACGCAAATGAAATTTATCAAAGCTGTTCAAAGGCAATGGAACCGGTATGGAAAACAATAGTATCTGACGGAAGAAAGAAGTTTTTCAATCGAGTCTTTAATCCCTCAGATATTGCTGTAAACGGAATCGTGAGCTTACAAACTCTTAGAAACAGAGTTATCGACAAAAATAAGATGTGACTTTACGTCTCCTGGTGGGAAAACCATGCATTATTTTAGGAAGAAAGTATTCTCAAAAGGTTTATCCATATGAGTGGTATCGGTCTAAGAAAAAAAAATTTAGTCTAGTTTTCAGGAGCCCAGATTTTGCTACAAATACATCAGAAGCAGAAATTAACACTTATGACCCCTGGTGGCCAAACCATTCTTTACAAAACATTAGAAATTATGTGAAAAATATTTTCCACCAGGTCTTGTATGCGATACAGGAAGAATTTTTCAAATCGGAGATTTAGAAGCAGAAAACGCAATTTACCTTTATGCGCCTAGCGGAAAGTCTTAAATGATTTACGTGAAAATTTTGAATTTATAGGAAAAACATTTTGCATCGGAAACACTATCCAACAACGAAGAAATTTTTCAAATTGGACTTTTAGAAGTAGAGATATTGACAAAAATAAGATCTTCATCTACGCCCCCTGGCATAGAAACCATGCATTATTTCAAGAAGAAAGTGTTCCTAAAAGGTTTGTCGACATGAGTAGCATCGGTCAACAAAAGACTTTTTTTTTTCAATCGAGATTTTAGAAGCTCATATTTTGCTGCAAATACATCAGAATCAGAAATTAAAACTTGCGCCACCTGGTGGCCATACCATTTTTTTACAAAAATTAGAAATTATGTGCAAACGATTTCCCATCAGGAGCTGTATCTGGTGCAGAAGGAATTTTTCAAATCTGAGATTTAGAAGCAGAGAAATAGTGGGAAGCGCAATTTAGCTTTACACCCCCTAGCGGGGAAAGTCTATGAATTACTTGAAAATTTTGAAATTATATGAAGCACCTGTCTGTCATACTGGAAACACTATCCAACAAAAAAAATAATTTTTCAAATCGAACCCCTAGAAGTAGAGATACTGACAAAAATAAGATATACATCTACGCCCTCTGGCGTAGAAACCATGCACTATTTTAAGAAGAAAATGTTCCTAAAAGGTTTGTCGACATGAGTAGTATCGGTCTACAAACGACGTTTTTAATCGAGAATTTAGCTCATATTTTGCTGCAAATACATCAGAAGCGGATATTAAGATTTACGCCCCCTGGTGGCCAAACCATTTTTCTTACAAAAATTAGAAATTATGTGCAAACGATTTCCCATCAGGAGCTGTATCAGGTGCAGAAAGAATTTTTGAAATCTGAGATTTAGAAGCAGAAATATAGGGCGAAACGCAATTTACCTATACGCCCCCTAACGGAAAGTCTATGAATTGCTTGAAAATTTTGAAATTATATGAAAAACATGTCACACGGAAAACACTATCCAACAAAGAAGAATTTTTAAAATCGGACTCCTAGAAGTACAGATATTGACAAAAATAAGATATACATCTACGCCCCCTGGCGGAGAAACTTTGGGATATTTTAGGAAGAAAATATTCCAAAAAGGTTTAGCGATGTGAGTGTCATCAGTCCACGAAAAAAAATTCAATCGATATTTTAGTTCAGATTTTATGGCAAATACATCAGAAGCAAAAATTAACACTTACGCCCCCTGGTGGCCAAAGTATTCTTTACCTAAAATTCAAAATTATATGCAAAAGATTTTCCGTTAGATGTATCCGCTGAAAAAAAAGATTTTTCAAATCAGAGTTTTAGAAGAGTTATCGGAAAAAATGTAATTTACTTTTACACCCCCTAGCGGAAAATCTATGCGTAATTTGAAAAGGAAACTATATCTAAAACACTCTTTGACATAAATGGAATTGAAAGATAAAATAATTTTTTCAATTGGATGTTTAGAAGCAAATATGTGGATTAAAACATAATTTTGAATTCAACATCATCTGCATTTACGCCCCCTAGCGGCAAAATTGTACATCGTAAAAAAAAAACCGAAATGAAGGATCATTTCGCATATTTCAAGCTTCTGAATGCAAAAAGAATTTTTCAAATCGGACTAATAGTTGCAGAGATACCGTGGGTACAGACGGACGGACAAACCGATAACAGAAGCACGAGCTTTTTTTTACAAAAGGCGTGCTAAAAAGTTGGCACAGCAGTAAACAAAACTGGAAGGATTCCATGCAATTCTTTTTCGAGATTTCAAAATTAGTTTTGGTATAATAATCAAAGTATATTTGAGACCTTGAAAAGGTCAACCTAATTTTTATTTTTCAGCATATGATTTTAAAATGTCATATAAAATGGTATAAAAAGACTCAACTTTCTAGCCCAATTAGGAAACAAGATAAACTACTTAGTAGAGATTGTCCGGAGGTCACTCTTTCCTAATTTTCAGCGTCGTGTAATTTGAAACCCTGAGGGTGGACAGAGCTAATATTTGGGATTTATGCATAAGTTTAGATGCCTAACAATCATATGAAATTTCAATCCCAGTTGTAAATGAATTTATGGCACCTCTATTCATAGTGTACTGTGGAATTAACTTTTTTACGGGTCTTATAGAGGTTATTATTCATAAAAGTTGGTGGTCAAATTTTCGAATTAATGCTTAGTTCGTCATCAGGACTACGTCACTGGAGTAGTTGCTGCCACTCAGTTGGAAGAGTCCAACTGCAATTATCATTAATTGTGGTACTTCTTGCTATTTCGATCCCTTCTTCTAGTTTCCTCTTTACTAAGTTTGACTGGTGGGCGATTATTCTTACTGAGTCCCAATTTATGGTGTGTCCACTTGCTTGTATATGTCTGCAGGGATCGCATTTCTCCTAAAATTCCTAATATTTTGTGACCCTCCTTAAATTCCTAAAATTATAACTAAAATTTGCTATTCTTCCTAAAATTTTTGTAAGCTTATTTATTAAAAATATAACCGTTATTAACGCCAATAAATTTACCATTACAGTAAGGTAAGAAGACCTGTTATTGTAGAAACACAGCCTATATGGTGTGCTGCTGAAGGGAGGGAAAATGATGCCATCGAGATGCACTTGCTTCGGGGTGGGCGCTCCACTTTTGTGCCTTCGGACAGTTTTCGAGAGTAACAGGAGATCTAAGGGAAAAGGGAAGGGGTCATTTTCACCCCTGGTTTGCGCTTTGCAGACTAACTCAGTGGCACGCAGAAGATCATACTTTATTTTTGAACATGCCTCGTGGAACCTCCTCTTTCTGCTGATGTTTTGTTATTGTAAACCGCAGGTGGGTGGAAGCAAAGAGGAAACGTGGTCTCCTTCCGTAACCTCCGGTAATGACGATGGGATGGTAGCTGAGTGTTATCGTGGCAGGCAGTAGAGCACGTGATCATTAACCTTCGATCGTGCGTCGGCGACAGCGACCTTTGATACGCAATATATCTCGCTTTGACTGAACTTGCGTGAGATGCGTATGATAGTTTCTGGTTTTGCGTCTTTTATGGTGTTCTCTGTGCTGTGTGCAGGTTCAGTTCTCTAGTGGTGACTTGCTTTTTTTTTTTTTTTTTTCTATCTTCTGACATCCTCGCAGCTAAACTTCGGGAAGTTGTCTGGTTTTGCAATATTGGAACGTGTTTTTGTACTTCCCTTTCATTTTCTGGTTAGTAATACAAGTGTTTAAGATGCCTAAATCCAAAACAAAATTTCAAGATGCGTGGCTCGCCAAAGAATTGGATGGAGTGAAGTTGAAAGAATGGTGTTCTGCAACTGAAACAATATTTTCTGCTAAGTGTATATTGTGTTCAGAAATTTTCAATATTTCTAATAGTGGCTTTTCACAAGTAAAAGCGCATCGTAAAGGAAAAAAACATTTGCAGAAATTTCAAAGTAAATTTCAAAATAAGTCCATCCTGAAAGCCTTTGGAGGATGGGATCTTCAGCCCAAAACAAATATTAGTGAAGTACTGAGTCATGATTTACAGTTGACTAAAGCCGAAGCATTATGGGCCATGAAAGTTGCTAAGGACAATGTCTTTTGTTTCCTGATTCTGCTATTGCAGCCAAAATGCAACTTAAAGAAAAAAAGTTGCTTATGTGATATCACATGGATTGTCAAAATATTTTGAAGAGGATTTGAAAAAAGACATTGCATCTAGTAGCCCAGGAAAGGTTACTATTGCATTTGATGAAACTACAAATGCGCAAGTGAAACGGCAGTTGGATGTGTATCTCAGGTACTGGTCTTCAGAAATAAATTCAGTTTCTTGCCGATACCTAACAAGTGTTTTTCTGGGTCATGCAACAGCAGATATTTTGCTAAAAGAAATTCTTGATGTGTTATCGTCCTTCAATATTTCGTTGAACAGAATTATTTGTGTATCCATGGACAGCCCAAATGTAAATAAGTGCTTTTTACGCAAATTCAATGAAGTTGTAAAACAAGAAACAGGCCAGAAATCTTTGGAACTAGGTTTTTGCAACCTGCGTGTTGTTAGTAATGCATTTAAAATTTTTTTGACAAGCTTAAATATAGATTTTGACGAATTTGCTACTGATATGCATTACTTTTTAAAGAGTAGTGCTGCAAGACGAGAGGATTATAAATCTGTCGAGGATATAACATTGGTCACAGCCAAATTTCTTTTGCGTCATGTCAGCAACAGATGGTTAACCGTTGGTTCTGTAGCCCAGAGGCTCTTGGATCAATGGCTAAATATTACAGAATATTTTTTAAACTTCTTGCCATCTCAAAAAATATTTGAAAAACAACTACACAATTCAGCAAGTTGTAAAAGAATTCACTGTTTCCTGAAAAATGAGCTAACTCCTTGCTATTTAGCATTAATTTCATTTTCGCACCAAAATTTTGAAAAGTTTTCATTATGTTATCAGAGTGAAGAACCAAAAATACACCACTTATATTCTGATTTAAATACTTTAATGAGGAATGTTATGGCTCAGTTTATCCAAGATGATGTTATTGCAGGGAAATTTGGAGAAGACCTAAAGAATGTAGATTTTGAAAACAAAAATTCATGGAAAAAACTAGGGGAGTTAGAAGTTGGTATGAAGACAAAAAATCTCCTCTGGAATGTTCAGGAGACCAGGCAGAAATTATCTCTTAAATGTAAGATCATCACTAATTGCAACCACAAAATATTTAAAGTCAAATTTGCCATTCTGCAATCAAAAGCTAAGAGACATAGAAGTTTTAAAGGTAAAAGAACCAAAGAAAGAGTCAACTCAACTTTCAGTCACTGAAGGACTTTCGGAAATAACCAGAATTTCAAGTGTTTTGCATCTTTCTGAGGAACAAATTGATAGAGTAAGAGAAGAGTGGATACTTTTAAATTCTGATGAGCCAACTCTAGATGAACTAGTGAAATTTTCAGAGGAAGGGCATATTCCAGTGCGGATTGATCATTACTGGCGTAATATATTTAGTATTAGACTCCAGCGGAAAAGAAAAATACTCAAATCTTGCTAAACTCATCAAGTCAATTTTAGTTTTACCTCATGGTAACCAATGCTGATGCAGAAAGGGGATTTTCGGTTAACACTGCTCTGTTAAGGAAGGACAAGGCTAACTTAAGACTCAACTATAACATCATTAAGAATAGTTAAAGGGGCCATTAAACACTATGGATGTGTAAGTAAAGTTCCCATAACAAGAAATTTGTTAAATAGTGTTCGTGATTCACATAAATTTTATAAAGAGTATGTTGATAAGCTGAAGGAAGAATAATCAAAAAAGGTAAAAGAAAGGAAGCAGAAAGAGAGGGAAAATAAGGAAAAGCAGCTAGAGAAAAAAAAGAAAAGCTGAGTTTGATGACAAAATAAAAGAAAATGATGCAGAAATAAATAGGCTTAAAAAAGATAAAGAAGCCTCCCTAGCAGTAATTCAAGAGGGAACAGAAAGAATGAGAAAAGCTGTAGAAAAACAAAATACTGTTGAAATAGCAGTTGCCTCTAACTTGATCATACAAGGTTCAGCTGAAATAAAGAAAACAAAGTAAATTAGTTGTGGTGGAAGCAGAAAAAGATAGGCTTATCAGGAAAAGGTTGAAACAATAATATGAAAAAAGTAATTCAGTGAACAATTGTACATAGTTCTTGGTTTTTAATTACCTTTTTAGGATATTATAATTTAATGTGAAACCTGAAAACTTTACTGTGAAAATCGTGAATTGCTTCTGGTTCAACAGCATATTAATGTTCAAAGTGAAACTTGAATGTGGTAAATATACTTGAATATGATAATAACACGTGAAAAGATAAGAACTGAACATTAGAAGTAAATCATACTTAAACTTTAGACATTAGACGTTATGCAAAAAATTTGGGTGTGAACTTCGACCATATATACTAATGGACTGAGCATTGGCAATAGCTGCATCAAAGCCGCCATGGCTCCAACATTGGGCACATCATCATCAGACTCCAAATTTCGTGTAAAAATGCTGTTATGATTACTAATTTACGCTGCAGAACTTCAGTGTTTTCGGTGTATTATGTGAATGCGCCTCATATATAATGAAAACTCTTCAGGTAAGTTTACTTATGAGCTATATACATGCATGATCGGGTTGTTTACATTTCGTGATTTATAATGTGATGAACATTTGCGAAGAATTTGGAACATGCATTCCATTTTTTTTCTTAAGTTACTATATTTTTATATCAATAGCTGCAAGTTTCTGGTTAAGTAGTTGAACTTTATTGACTTAGGTATTTAATTCGTTTCTTACCCATGAAAAATCATAGAACTTCCTTTACTATATCGCTCAGAGCAACCATAAGCACAGCAGGTGTAACCCATCTTTTTGACTGATGTCATGTGATTTTATGTTGGAGCCAGAAATTTTGATGTCTTGCGCAGTCTATCAGTATATATGGTTGAAGGGTGTGAAGCAAACTCTTTACAATGTATACGAAGTTGTTTTACTAGATGTATACAAATATACATCTAGTTTTTATTGAAATACACTCCTAAAATTTTTCCAAAAATTCCTAAAATTCCTACCTAAAATTTTCCAGAAGTATGCTATGATCCCTGTGTCTGTGTCTAGCCCTGTTTTGTTACTAATGTTCCTAATAGCTGCTTGGTGTTCTTTCATTCGGTGTTCTTTCTCCCTGTTTCTCCTATATAGCTGAGTCTGCAGTTACAGTCGATGCAATATATTACTCCTTCTTGCAGTTGGATGTCCACTTCTTTCTGCTTTAAAGCTGGCAGGAATTTCTTTAATTTGTTATTTAGATCTGGAGCAAGCCTGATATTATATTTTGCTCCGATCCTCTTCAGTTTTTCAAAAAGTCCCTTGTGGTACGTAATTTTGCTGGTGAATTTGAAGTTGTTTATTTCCTGCTTTTTTGGCACTTGTCTAAATATTTTCTCAACATATGGGGAGGGGTAATTGTTTTCTGCCAATATTTCTTTTAATTCTTCTTTGTGAAGATCTTTTTGAGTAGCTGAAGGGACCAGCACTTCAATTTTTTCCAAAAATTGTCTCGCCATATTTGATTTAATATAATCAGGGTGGAATGAGCAGAAGTCTAACATCTTCCTTGTGTTGGTGGGTTTTCTAAAAGCTGAGTGAATATTCTCCCCTCTCTTGAGATCAAGGAAATTGATGCTATGGTCTTTTTCCAGCTCCAGGGTGTACTGCAAGGTATTTTCTAGTAAGTTAAATTCTGCCAGAATCTGAGAGGGTAGAGATTGGTCCACAGTATCTACTATAATTAGGACATCATCCATGTATCTTACATAGAGAGCAAATATTGAGGGTTGTATAAAGATTTTTGCCTCTAGTTTACTTACATAATAATTTGCTAGTGGAGAACCCATTGCAAGTCCCGAAGTTTGCCTGTAATATTTCTTTCCAAACTGGAAGAAATTATTCTTGAAAAGAAAATAGGAGCAGTTTATATATGCCAAGTAGTATTTCTCTATTGTGATTATGGAATACTATTTTTTCTGCGAGGTCATCCATAACGAATTCCAGCAGGAGGTCCAGGTTAATGTTGGTATACATAGGTACTATATCCAGGCTTGCCATTACTGGATGAATTAATTCTGGCTAGTTGTCTAGTTTTCCTTTCAGCTACATGGAATTTTTTAGAAGGTAGGGAGGAGAAGGGAAAATATCTGAGGTGACCAAGTAAATAATAATTAATGTTGGAGAGTGGTGAATTTCTAGTGTCTTTATAGGTCTTATTGTTTGGCCTTCTTTGTGAACTTTTATTGTACCATAGATCTGTGGAAAAGAGCTCATTTAGCTGATTTTTACTTTTTAAAGAGCCGATTAATTTTTAAAGATTTTTGACAGTTTGATCTATAGGGTTACCAGTGAGTTCTTCATAGGCTTGCTCAATTCAGCTTCCATTTTATTGTAATACTTATCTTTTTCTAACAATACCAAAACTTTGCTTTTATCTGCTTTCAGTGCTACAACTTTATCAGTGGCTTAGAATTTTTTTAAGGTCAGTAATGGCATTTCTATCAAAATTATAAGAAACTTTTACTGGCTTTTTTACAAATTTTGAGACAGTCTGAGAATTCTTTCCTTAAAGTGGCTGCTGTATTTTCATCTTCTCTTTCTACCTTACTACAGATGCTGTCTAAATCAATAAGCATTCATTTTTTATCAAGTGTTGCGGGGTAAAGGTTGTAATTATATATCCCTTATTGAGGAGATTAATCAAGTTTCCATCTTCCGTCAGATCTATGACGTGTTTGTTAGTGGGGGATGGTATTAACTGTGGGCGAGGAGCTGTAGACATTAACTTGGGACTCAACCACTTATTTTCTTTAATTTTCAATTTTTCTTTAAACTTTGTTTTTATCTGCCACTGCTTTAGCTAACCAGTTATCAATATTTTTCTTTTTAATTTCAAGGAAATCAAAAGGGGTCAGGTTCTGAGCCTTGTTGATTTGACATTGAATCTCACACGCACACACATACATGTATGTATATTGAACAATACATGCACATATGTATTATATATATCATAACTTTTGTATGTTATGTATATATGTAGAAAAAATAATTAAAAGTACTAACTTTGCAGTTATTTAAAACCCTAGTATTAGAGTTCTAGTTCAGAGCAAGTAAAGCATTTTCTGTTGAAAACATTAAGAATTTGACTATTTTTTCACCTCAAGTATATATTAACTATCTTAATATTTTCGTGTTTGAAGTATTTCTGCATTCAAATCAGCAACACTTTTAAAAGTTGAGCCCTTCTCCACCCCATGGGATAATCCAAAAGCCAAACCGTGGAATGTACACATCCATCTGCAAATGCTACCCTGAACAAAAAATTGTCCCAGTGGAATAGGTCTGAAGCTGCTAAATTAGAGATGAAATAATATCTTTGGTATAGTCTAAAAGCATGTTTTTCAATTCTATATAATTTTGTCCACTTTCAGGTTTTACAATACCATCCCACCCATAACTAATGTTTCAAGGTAACTTTGTGCCCTTGCCTATTTTAACTTCAATTTACTCCCATATCAATAAAATTCAAATATCATATCACATTTTTGATGGACTACACAGTATGTTAGGTGTTTTTCCTTGCAGTATGTTTTGCCATCCTATTTTCCCCCATCCCCTTAATGTAGTAAGTGTTGACAACAGCATATGCATAGATTACAAGTGGTGTATCATATATGAATTCGGTTTCATACTTTTACGTATTGTGTGTTGGTGTCCTTATCTTTCTATAACAGACTGTTCTTTTTAAATGCAGTAAGTTTAATGCACATATTTTATTGAGCAGACCAGTTGAGGCTAACATTTCCAGTAGCACTGAAATGAAGATTAACGTATTACCAGCAGGGACGCCTCAAATTTTATGGTTCATAAATTCATATCAATGACGTGGGAGAAGTTAAGAAAATGTTTTACAGTGAGCTATCTTAATGCTTCATGGCACGTTTATTTTTTTGGTAAAAATAATTCATTATATAATTCAACAGAATACGACTTGAAATCGGAGAATATTTTTTTAATGTATTGTTCAGTAACAGATGCTGTGGGCAAATGCTAACAATTCTTTTTCTTTTCTTTAAATCTTGCTGATTTTAGTGTTTATGATATGCATGGCCAGCCTATGACAGTGGAGTCAATATCAAGGAAAAACACAATAAACTTCAAAAAACAATTTTTCGACCTACAACCCTTCTGCATTTTATGTGCTTTGAGGGGCTCATACTTTAAAACTGGGCGTAAATAAAGACAAAACAAATTCGCTAGAAATTTTCAGCATTGTTCAAGAAATATATGCTTTTTTTTCTGAATTACCTTACCGTTGGCAAATTTTAAAGAAAGAGCTTCCAACGTTGACCATAAAACCGTGCTCTGAAACAAATTGGGAAAATAGGATCGGTGCAATAAGGGTAACTAGGACTGGGGTGCAATTTGGATGTAATCCTCGATATATTATATTAGCGCTTTCATGAATCTTTTGGAGACAGAGACACATGAAATTTAACCAATCTCATGGGGAAAAAAGAATAAAAAACATGCAACTTTATTCATTCCAGAAAGATTTGGTATACTATCTCAACAAAAATTAATGTTAGTATCAAATTAATGCCAAAATCTGTATTTACTTGTTTTAACATTTCTATTATGGTTGCTGTTACAGCAACCATAATAGAAATGTTAAAACAAGTAAATGGCTATTTAAAAGAATGTAGAACACATGGGGGTTGTAAAGGCATGTTAGCTGAAGATACAATTGTCGAGGAAATAATTACCAAAATACGGATGAGATATTGATCTGCCAAAAATAAATTAAAAATATATAACTTTCCTATTTTTAATACAATGGTAGGAACGGTTCAAATACCTGAACATGCATAACGAGACTTTTCAATTTTTAAATAACCTTTATTCTTTATTTACACTAAGCAGAGATAAAATATGAAAAATAAAATATTGTATGAACTTACAACTAAAATTTTCAGGAATTGCACAAAAAGAATATGATAATATAGTTGCTTCAGATTTGTATGACTAAATTGAAATTCTTTGGACTTACGTTAAGCATCAAATGAACCCATAAAGTGCTTTAGAATATGTATTTTCAAATGACTCATTAAAATGTTTTCCAAACAGTTCAGTAGCTTTAAGAATATTTTTGTGAGATGCCTGTAGCAAAATACTAGGTTTGGGGGGGGGCAGAGACGTCCCATGTTAAGTTAAACGAATTTTTTTTTTGATTTTGTGGATTTTTACACTGCCTAAAGATAAACATCTTTCTTTTTCTTGCTGTTAAGCTTGAAATACAAAAGGGTCTTTAAAATTACAATGTCCCCTTTTCATTCTATAGAATCGATAGCGTTATAAGGTGCACATAACCCTCTTTTCAAATTTTTACTGTCTCTAACAGTGGCTTGCGGCGGGGGGGGGGGGGGCATTTGTTTTTCGAACTTATGATCATGAAAAGTTAATTTTGATCAAATATGAAACTGGGGGGACTTTCAAATATAAGTATCGTCAGTATTGAAAACAAAATTGACTTGGACAGTTCGGATATTGTTAAAAAGTTTGTTACAAAAAAAAAAAAAAAAAAAAAAAAAGCTAGAAAGGTTAATTTTGCTGAAACTACTCCATGTTTCTGTGTTTCTTGAAGCTTCAGTTTTTAGTTTATAGGAAAAAATATATTTAATATGAAAACCAGTAATTTCGAATTCAACTTTTAGTTTATGTAACTTATTTGTTATATGTACCCATACGACAGATTTTTTTGGTTAGAATAAAATTAGACTCCCGTCGTGTTCAATGTCACGCACACATCATAATTGCCCCCCCCCTGGAGAAACTGCTATGTTTTTCATCATACATGACGAAACTTTGTTTACCCGTAAAGCGGACTTTCGTGTAAATTGACACAAGGAAAGCTGACTTCTTGGATTATTCGCAGCGTCATCCGAACTATAATTTTGCAGGGTTTTCTTTCTTTCCCTTCAGTTTTATACGAGACAGTTGTGTTTTATGAAAACTCTATTAATTTATGGGAGATAGAAAATGATGTTGGTAAATGCATTTCTTTCATGCAAAAATAATAAAAACTGAAAAATATTCTCGTACAAGGGACGGCAAATGCCCTTGGCGCGTACCTGATTACCAGTGATATTAAACTCTATGGGATTCCAAAAGTGCTTATGTAAAAATGTAGAGCTGCCAAGTGCCAGCCCCTTTCACTCCCTTTGTCAGTTTTAAATTTTATGCCATTGGCACTGAACATTTTTACCGTATGTTGATAGGGCTTTAGTAACTCAGTAGTAAAGACAAATTCAGGATATTGAAGTCGATTGCTAGTGGAGCAACGAAAGGAGTGTTAGTGCATAATAGTACAGTTTTTTTATTCATAATTCAGAAGATAACAGAAGGAATGCATTCCTTTCGGTGCTTCATTTAAGGAATGTTAATTAGTATTGTGTATGCAGATGAATGGTAACAATTTGAACGCCCTGTGACAAAGCGTTTTCACAGATAAAAAAATAAATAAAATTAGAAGTGATTTGTCGAAGAAAAAAATGCATTTATAAAGAGAGAATATAAAAAATTCGTGCGAAAGGAAGTGCAGAATTCGTGATCGGGAATTTTCTCGCTTGGTGCAGGGAAAGGCACGAAATTCGTGATTTTGAACTTGTCTTTTAAAAGTTCTGGGACATGTTACAGCTAGCTAGAGCAGAAAAGTTGATTGCATTGTATTAACATGCTTTGTCAACCTTACAGTCCAGTCAGCTAGGAAGAATGACTTTTGTTTATATCGACCGCTAAACGTACCTAAAAACTAAGTCAAAATTCCATCAGGAGGAAATTTTCACGAATATTCGTCCCGCGAGTTGGCGACCAGAAACTGCGGAAATTGAATTTTCAAGTGGTCGGGGGAGGGGGCGTCAGCTCAGCACATGTGTAAGGCATTGAAAACATAGTAGACATTCTGCAAACAATCTGACTTGTACCATTGTTCTAACAGAAACGATATGTTGTACACCACCGAATATGAACACTTCTGAAGCAAAAGTATGCAACAGATGTTTTTCACATCTAATGACGATGTGTTACCTGTAAAATAGTCTCCCTAATCGGGTGACTGATAATCTATAATACCTTGCTTCGATGCATAAAAATCTGAAGATCAAAAACTGTTTTTTATAAGGTTAATGGTGAAAGCCCCTTCTTTTTATCGAATAGCCTTCCTGCATAATCGGATAAATGATTTGAATTCTGTTCCAATGTTTGTTTTTTAAGAAATAGCAAAAAAGGTTAATCAGATTTCAGTATTGGCATACGGCTGTATTTTTCGCAGTTTCTCATGTAAAATCTTTTCAAGAAATCAGAATTACATTGCCCTGGAGCAGGAATCGAACCCACATCTCCCGCTTGTCATGTGCCACAATAACAGCGAGTTGAGCAGAGAATCTGCATTAAATTTTGCCACTAACTGTCACACATAAGCTGAAACAATTGAAATTAACCCAGTCGTCCCAGTGGAAGAGTCCAGGGCCTACTTGGAAGGGTACTGGGACAGCAACACAATAGGTTGCTTAGTTGTTTTTTTTCTGCCCCAAGGGCTGATCAGACCTTTATACAGCGAGTTTTAATTTTTTCAGTGATCAAATTCACAGGGGGTATTAAGTGACTTTCCGTTCCTCAAAAATTTTGTGCATCTTTCATTCGTTCACCGAAATCAGCCTCGAATGTATCATATTTTGATTCTAATTCGCGGCATAAACAAAATATAAAAAAATCTATTTCTTCCTCGAGAGTTCGTTCAAAACGATCACTGCTTTTTCAATAAATATGTTACATATAGGCGAACAAGAAGCCGGCGAGTGACTTTTCATAAAAAATCTGTCTTGAAAAACTGCTTATCGTTGTGTGGTTGAAATTGATGGGGGTAGTCGATTTTACGAATAGCGTATACGTTGCGGGCAAATGATACTTTTGTAGGACAATGAAGATTTGGGTTGGAGCGAATTCTGAAAGTAATTTTCCAGTTCTTCCGTGAAACTTGGATGACTAAGTGAATGGCAAATGTGGTGAGTTCTCCCCATTACATCATCCTAAAGTCCATATCATTCTTTCACGAAAGACGTAAGCACTATGAGAGGGGAAAAAAAAAAAAAAATCTCCGCTCTATCATTTAAGCGTGTCAGTATGCGCATCACTGTTCAAATGTGAATCACTGAACACCGCGGCGGCTGCCAGTCGTTCTTTTCTCATAGGGTGAACTGCTTCCCCCTTTTCCGGTATGAGAATGGGATGTGCTCGTATGCATATCCTATTTCATCCCCATCTGAATTCATGCTGCATGAATTTTTAGTCGTCAACGTGAACCACCAGCACAGTCACGTATCTTAGGCTTTTGTGTATTAAAATGTTCATTCGATTTTTTTTTTGAGATACACCATTTGAAATTTTGCGCAGTAACACTCGTAACAAGGATGACACCGAATTTTCGGGTGTAATAAGCACGTCTTTTGAATCCGTTCTGACGCAAATTAAATTTATCAAAGCTATTCAAAGTCAATGGAACCGGCATGGAAAACAATAGTATCTGACGGAAGAAAGGAGTTTTTCAATCGGGTCTTTAATCCCTCAGATATTGCTGTAAACGGAATCGTGAGCTTACGAACTTTTAGAAAGAGTTATCGACAAAAATAAGATGACTTTTACTTCCCTTGGTGGGAAAACCATGCATTATTTTAGGAAGAAAGTATTCACAAAAGGTTTATCCACATGAGCGGTATCGGTCAATGAAAAAAAATTTAGTCGAGTTTTCAGGAGCCCAGATTTTGGTACAAATACATCAGAAGTAGAAATATATGACCCCTGGTGGCCAAACCTTATGACCCCTGGTGGCCAAACCATTCTTTACCAAACATTAGAAATTACGTGAAAAATATTTTCCATCAGGTCTTGTATGCGATACAGGAAGAATTTTTCAAATCGGAGTTTTAGGAGCAGAAAACGCAATTTACCATTGTGCGCCCTAGCGAAAAGTCTATAACTTACTTGAAAATTTTGAATTTATAGGAAAAACATTTCGCACCGGAAACACTATCCAACAAAGAAGGAATTTTTCAAATCGGACTTTTAGAAGTAGAGATATTGACAAAAATAAGATATACATCTACGCCCCTATCGTAGAAACCATGCATTATTTCAAGAAGAAAATGTTCCTAAAATGTTTGTCGACATGAGTAGTATCGGTCCACAAGACTTTTTTCAATCGAGATTTTAGAAGCTCATATTTTGCTACAAATACATCAGAAGCGGAAATTAAGACTTACGCCACCTGGCGGACAATTTTTTACAAAAATTTGAAATTACGTGGTAACGATTTCCCATCAGGAGCTGTATCCGGTGCAGAAAGAATTTTTCAGATCGGAGATTTAGAAGCGGAGATACAGGGGAAAACGCAATTTACCTTTACGCCCCCTAGCGGAAAGTCTATGATTTATGTGAAATTTTTGAAATTATATGAAAAACATGCGACACGAAAAACACTATCCAACAAAGAAGGAATTTTTCAAATCCAACTCCTAGAAGTCGAGATATTGACAAAAATAAGATATACATCTACGCCCCCTGGCGTAGAAACCGTGCACTGTTATAAGAAGAAAATGTTTCTAAAAAGTTTGTCGGCATGAGTAGTATCGGTCTACAAACGACGTTATTTTCAATCGAGAATTTAGCTCATATTTTGCTGCAAATACATCAGAAGCGGAAATTTGAGGTTTACGCCCCCTGGTGGCCAAACCATTTTTTTTACAAAAAATTAGAAATTATGTGCAAACTATTTCCCATCAGGAGCTGTATCCGGTGCAGAAATAATATTTCAGAT
This sequence comes from Macrothele yani, assembly GCA_039090855.1. NCBI lineage: Eukaryota > Metazoa > Arthropoda > Arachnida > Araneae > Macrothelidae > Macrothele > Macrothele yani. The sequence goes on along the minus strand of CM077022.1, from coordinate 824,906 downwards.
CGGAGCAGGGGTGCTTATTTTCCGGAATTTCCGGAAATTTTTGACGTTGTACTCTGGAAATTTTCGGCGTTTTATTTTTTTTTTCCCACCGGAAATTTTCGGCGTTTTTTTTTTTTTTTTCACGGAAATTTTCGGCGTTGTACTGGAATTTTCGGCCTTTTTTTTTTTTGTTTTTTTTTAGAAATTTTATTTTATGGCCAAATGTTTTTTTTTAGAAATTTTATTTTATGGCCTTTCCCTGTTTTCCCTTGGTTGGTGGCCAAAGCAAAACTCAATTTCACTTGGAGTTGGGAAATCTGACTGTCAATCTACCCCCACAGAGAAGAGAAACAGGTCCACTCTGTGTCTACCCAATTCAGCTGGGAGAGATCCCCTCCCCCACCTAATGTTATATTTGTCTTCTAAAAGTGTGTTAACTGTTTGCTTTCCTTTGTGGTTTGGTGCTGGGTTTGCCCAGAGCTGCTCCAAACAGAAATTTCTCACCCCTTTCTTTTCCTGGCAGAGTGCCCCTTTGCTCCTTCCTGCCCCACCCCAGGGCTTAGTGGCCCACCCACTCTGTCTGCTGCTTTTGACCTTCAAGACTTCTCATCTCATCATCACAGAAATCTAGAGAGGATCTCCCTGCTGACTTTTTGTTCACCCCTTCCCTTTGGGATGCCTGCTGGTTGCTGCTCAGGAAATCTTTGTCATTGGTTTCAATGCAATGACAAAGATTTCCTGAGCAGCTTTTTTTTTCTCAGTATTTTACTTTTTATAAGTATTATTTATAGCTTTGAAGGGCCAAACACTGGAAATTTGCGATTAGTAAAATCTAAGCGATGGCCTCTGATGATTCGTCCGAACGGGGTCCGGGTTCGAATCCCGGTGAGGCATGGATGTTGTTTGTCTTACGGCACTGGCTCTCTCCCGTCCCTGGAACCAGTGACCCTAAATTAGGGACGGGCGACTGCTTATAGCCCATTGAGTTGCTCACGGTGGTCGTTAAACCTCCAATCAAAAAATAAATAAATTATAAAGGCCACTGTTCTTCAAAAAAATATCAGAACTTGGGAAATAAATTACGAATGTAACACATATATTCTGATTTTTTTTTTGGTTAGTATTTGATCTACGTTAATTTCAGGAAATTTGGGTTTGGTTTCAGGAAATTTGATTTCACAGAATAAGCACCCCTGGATCGGAGATTTAGCAGAGATATAGGGGAAAACGCAATTTACCTTTACGCCCCCTAGCGGAAAGTCTATGAATTACTTGAAAATTTTGAAATTATATGAAAAACATGTCACACGGAAAACACTATCCAACAAAGAAGGAATTTTTCAAATCGGACTCCTAGAAGTCGAGACATTGACAAAAATAAGATATACATCTACGCCCCCTGGCGGAGAAACTGTGGAATATTTTAGGTATAAAATATTTTAGGTATAAAATATTCCGAAAAGGTTTATCGATGTGAGTGGCATCAGTCCACGAAAGAATTTTTTCAATCGATATTTTAGAAGCTCAGATTTTATGGCAAATACATCAGAAGCGAAAATTAATACTTAGGCCCCCGGTGGCCAAAGTATTCTTTACCAAAAATTCGAAATTATATGCAAAAGATTGTGTATCAGGAGATGTATCCGCTGAAAAAAGAAATTTTCAAATCGGAGTTTTAGAAGAGTTATCGGAAAAAATGCAATTTACTTTTACGCCCCTAGCGGAAAATCTATGCGTAATTTGAAAAAGAAACTATATCCAAAATCATCATCATCATCATTGTCAACCGTTATCAATCCACTGCTGGACGAAGGTCTCCCCAAGTTTCCTCCACAACGGTCTGTCTTGTGCCAGTCTCCTCCATGTCACCCCTGCATACTTTCGAATTTCATCCACCCATCTCCCATGTGGTCTTCTTCTGGGTCTTTTCCTGTCCCTTGGAATCCAATCTAAAATTTCGGCTGTCCATCGATGATCTGTCCTTCTGGCAGTATGTCCAGCCCATTGCCATTTCAGGGATTTAACTCTGATCATGATGTCTTCCACTCTTGTCATTTTTCGGATCCACGTGTTCCTCTTCTTATCTCTCCTGGTTACACCAAGCATGCACCTCTCCATGCTACTTTGAGTTGTCTGCAGCCTTTGTATGTCTCTTTTAGTTAAGGTCCACGTCTCTGCACCATAAGTAAGCACTGGAAGGATGCATTGATCAAACACTTTTCTTTTAAGACATAATGGCATATTGCTCTTGAAAATTATGCTGTTTCTTCCAAAAGCTCTCCAGGCAAGTTTTGTACGCCGATTAATTTCTTCATCAATGTGACCCTCACTTGATATCTGCTGTCCAAGATAAACGTACGTATCTGTTATCTCCAGCTTTTCTCCATCAATCGACAAATCTTCATTTCTTGTAAAAGCATTGAACATCACTTTTGTCTTCTGAAAGTTCATTTTTAATCCCACTTCTTTACTCTTGTCAGCAAGTTCCTGGATCATACTCTGCAGCTCTGATGGGCTAGTTGCAAAAATGACTACATCATCAGCAAAACGAAGGTGGGTTAGATAATCTCCATTAATCTTTATCCCCTTGTTTTCCCAGCTCAGTGACTGAAAAACACCCTCCAATGTGGCATTAAAGAGCTTCGGAGATATGGTGTCACCTTGTCTCACTCCCTTTCCAATTTTTATGTGTGTTGTATTTTCAAACAGCCTAATCTTTGCACTTGCATTTTCATAGATGTTATTAATAATAATGTATGCATCTTCAATACCGCAGGTTTTCAGAGCCATTGTAACTGCTGATGGTTTCACCGAATCAAAGGCTTTTTCATAATCGATAAAAGCCATGCACAATGGAAGTTCATATTCCCTCGCTCTTTCAATTAGTTTTCTCAGCACATGGATATGATCTATTGTGCTGTAGCCACTCCTGAATCCAGCTTGTTCTCTCGGTTGAGCCATGTCCAGTGTTACCTTCAAGCGGTGTGAAAGAACTTTAGTGAAGATTTTATAAACTACTGATAGGAGGCTGATAGGTCTGTAGTTTCCGAGATCCTCAATGTCACCTTTCTTATGTAGCAGGATCATTGTAGCGGTGTTCGAATCCTCAGGAATCTTTCCTTCATTAAGGCATCGAGTGAAAATTTGGGCGAGTACTGTTTCGATTTCTCCACTTGCTTCTTTTATGATGTCTACAGTAATTCCATTTTCTCCTGGAGCTTTTCCCCGTTTCATGTTCTTGATTGCATGTGCAACTTCTGCTGGAAGGACTGGAGGAACTCTGGTACTGGTATCTTTCATGATGTCTGGAGTGCATGTATCATCCCTTTCATATAATTTGGAGTAGAAATCTTTCACTCTTGTCAAAATTTTGCCTCTATTTCTTGTTACAGAACCATCTTCTTTTCTCAGTGCCATAATCTGTTTTCTTCCCTTACTGAGATGTCCCTTTGCTATCTTTAGGCTTTGGTTGTTTTAAATTGCTTTCCTCACTAGTTCACAGTTGAATTTTCTTACGTCTTCAGTGGTACTTTTTCGTACTGTCTTGCATAGCTCTATATATTCCACTTTGGAAGTCACATCTTCTTTAGTTGTCCTCATCTCTCTTCTTTTTTGCATCAACATTTTCGTTTTTCCTGATAATTTATTTACATGCAACTTGTTCTTAGACCCAGCTAATTTTGTTGCTGTTTCCATAAGAGCTTTGGTTACTTTTCTGTTAACTTCAGAGATGTCCACTTCTTCCGATGTTAGGCCTTCTAAAGCAGCGAACCTGTTCTTCAGTTCCAACTTGAAGGTATTATGGTGTTTTTTAAGGTTGGTTATGTCAATAGATTTTGTTTGTCTTATGAGCTTGCCACGTTCAAGTTTAGTGTTGAGGTGCATCTTACATCTCACCAATCTATGGTCACTACCTGTGTTGAACTTGTTTAGCACACTGCAGTCTTCTATGACGAATTTTTTGTTACACATAATAAAATCAATTTCACTTGTCGTCCCATTTGGATGTCTCCATGTCCATTTCCTGTGTGGCTTTTTCTTGAAGAAGGAGTTCAAGATGAAAAACCCTTCTGCCTCTGCAAACTCAACGAGAGTATTTCCACGCTGGTTTTTGGTGCCGTGACCGAATTTACCTACTGAAGTTTCATTCTGTTGCCGTTGCCCTATTTTTGCATTGAAATCCCCCATAATTATTTTCAAGTGCTGCTTACCTTTATTATTTAGATGACAAATTTCCTCATAAAATTCTTCAATTTCTTCTTCAGGATGACTTGTGGTGGGTGCATAAGTTTGAATAATCTGCGCCTGGTATCTTCTCGATAGTTGGATAACGAGTCGGGCAGCTCTGTCAGAGGAACTTTCAACTTCTACCACTTTATCCTTCAGTTTCTTGTTTATTATAAATCCAACACCACTAGTTCTGCCAGTATCTGTCCCACGATAGTAGAAGAGATGTCCACTTTTCAGTTCAATGAGATCTTCTCCTTTTCTCCTTACCTCACTTAGCCCCACAATGTCCCACTTGATCCTTTGTAGTTCCTCTTCCAATTCAAGAAGCCTTGAATCAGAAGATAGAGAGCGTCCATTGTATGTTGCCAAGGTCAGCATCAGATGGCAGCCTAGTCCGGTCCTCCGGGGATTCTTAGCACCCTCTGCCTTCATGTCGCACTGGCCGCTGCCTTGGCCAGGTACATTCCAGCTGCCGGAGACTGAGGGCCAAGATTTAAGTTGTGGAGTCATTTTGGAGGGGTTTGGCCATAACTCACCACGCTGGCCAAGCGGGTTGGTGAGTGTGGGATAGAATTTCCTCTGATCCCGATGGTATAGTTATACCGCTATTGGCGGTCGTCAGAGCCCCTTTAGTGGGAACAGGATGCACCATACTCTGACATAAATGGAATCGAAAGATAAAATATTTTTTTCAATCGGATGTTTAGAGGCAAAATATGTGGAATGAAAACGTATTTTTGAATTCGACATCATCTGTATTTACGCCCTCTAGCGGCGAAATTGTACATCGTAAAAAAAAAAAAACGAAATAAAGGATCACCATTTGCATACTTCAAGCTTTCGAATGCAAAAAGAATTTTTCAAATCGGACTAATAGTTGCAGAGATACCGTGGGTACAGACGGACGGACAAACCGATGACATAAGCACGATCTTTTTGTACAAAAGACGTGCTAAAAATGCGATTTGATTCGTCATAAATCTTTTTTAGCTGACGTAGAGTGGTTGGGCGCCTTAGATTAACAGGCGTCACTTTGCGTTAAATGACAAAATTCTTAAAGGCATCTAAGATACTGTTAATACGCAATTTGTGTTATTTATTGCAAAGAATTTACTTTGAAATTTGATAACTTCTGGTCATTACTTTTTTGAATTATTTTTTCTTTAATCTAAAAATCATTTAGCATATCATTGAAATAAACTCATTAAGCTAAAATTAGCCTCAATGCTTGAACAGACAAAATCACTTTCTTGTTACACTGTTGATCGGAAGTAATCTTTGTTCAGCTTCATTTTGTAGAAAGTGTTCTTAGCTGAAGCAGTCTTAGAAATGCTGGAAAATATCGGAATGGCAACATCTTGATATAAATCCTCAACAATATATGTATTAAAAATGAAAGAAAACAGGGTAAACTGTGTAATGACACTGTTACAATATGAAAAATTGTTTCCTCGCGTATTTAAGGACTTAATCAAATGAAATCCCAGAAATATCGCCCATTCTGACGTCTCCCACAAATAAAAATTTGTGATCACTGCACTCAATTTTTTTCCAAGAAATTTTTTTTTGGAAAATTGAAAGGTTTAACTCGAACTTCCATTCTCTCTAATGCAGACCTCCCCCTCCCCACCTTGCGGTACTGCCTTTTCCCCTTACCTAGGACAAGTGGCCCCAATTTAGGGACGGACGATTGCCTTTAGCCCATTGAGTAGTTAACGATGGTCCTTAAATTACACACGCACACACACGAAAAGATACAGGAAGATTATCTTCATTTTCGGACCTTTTATTGTAGCCAGTGTAACTGTGTATTGTGATTCATTTCATTTCTGACACAAATTCGCCATGTGAAACACATTAAATTTTTGAATTGGCGAATATGATATTTGTAACCCAAATATCGTATTTGCACCAGTCCCCTAAGTACCGAAACTGGTGTTTAAGAAATATTGCTTACTAATTTTTGTCCCGTCAAAAGCATATTCTGCCTTATCAGGCATTTTAACTACTCAGCAGCCATACGGACGTTGATCAATCTGAAAGTACACGGTAGCCATTTTTGAAAATATAATGAACTGTCAGTATGTCACAGTAGCTTTGTTTCTTATTTTCCGTAACATACTAACAGAACGTGTCGGAAAAACTTGTATGAACGTTAGCAGTTAAGTCTATACATAACCGAAAGATAAGGTCTAGATGGCTGTTCTTCAAACTCGGGAAGGGCACGGATGAGGTAATAGATCGCAGAATTCATTGAATAGCAGCCGTTATATAGGCAACAGATGGCCGTGGGCCAGGTTAATCCGAAGACTGACCATCAATTCTAATCGCGTAGCCTTACTTCCCCGAATCCAATTCCCCTAATTCCCGTTTGCCCTAATGGCGTTTCCCCGAAATCGCTTTTACCCGAATTCCCATTTACTCTAATTTCGTTTCCCCTAAATTCCCGTTTGCCCTAAACACGTTTACCACAATGCCGTTTCCCCGAAATCGCTTTTACCCGAATTCCCATTTCCCCTAATTTCGTTTGCCCTAATCTCGTTTCCCCTATTTCACGTTTGCCCGTATCAAGTTTTTCCTAATTCGCGTTTTCCTTATTCCCGCGATTTTTGGGGGACGTTGGTTTTTAGGTCGAGTTTTAGAGAAAAGATGATCAAGTTCAAGCGCTGAGGTATTAGATGCAATTCTCTTTTTTAATGATGAACTTGATCTGGAAACTGCACACACATATAATATTGTGATTATTATACTATTAAGCGCAAAGCTTTGTTAATGTTACAAAATGCTGAATAATCAGGTCTAAAATGCTTTTACATTTTTTTTTAATTTTAGAAATATCCCTACGTGCTTTTTTTTATATTCTACATCACTCTAAACTACCTTTACCAATTAGCATATATGTAAATTATATTGCAAAGATTAGTTTTCTACAGTCAAAATTTCAAACACTTGCAACTGTCTGTACGGCGTTGTACGTTTTATAATGCAATTTATTCAAAATAAAAGTAAATTTAGAAATCAAAGAAATAACGAATGGAATTTTTTTGTTTCTAAACGATTTTCTTTTCTTCAGCTTTTAACAAAATTAATGATTCCCCTGATACGGTCGAAGTGCACTTTGATTATTTATTTTCAAATCCACATTTTAGAACATTTGGCTTTATGCGTAGTATTTCTAAAAACATATTGATATTGTGAAGTGGATTAACTGGACTAAACTTTTAAACTAATCCTTGCTTGGACCATATCTTTGGCCAGTGTATAAGGCATAAATGCAAGCCTTGATAAGCAAAATTTTCCAAGAATCTGGGCCCGGGCTCAGCAAACACATGTAATCGAAGAAAGCGGGCCGGGTCCGGGCTCCTAAAATTGAGCCCGAACTCATCTCTAGTGTGCACAGGGCTAAAATTGTGTCTGAGTGGCACGAGGAACAATGAGCAACACTGTCTCACTTTAACTGGCCCGCCAAATCGCTAGATTTAAATCCTATTGAAAATTTGTGGGATCATTTGGAACAGAAGGTGAAACGCCGGAATAGATACACCCATGTACTCGGGCGGAACTTCGGGACCAATTGACGCACGAGTGGTTGCAAATCTTCGTGGAGTGTTTACCACACAGGATTCAGCTGTTATGAAGGCAAGAGGGCCGTCACCCGTTATTAGGTAAGTTCTGACGGGGTGACTAATTTTTTGTCCGCTGTGCTTATATAAAGTTTTGTTAAGATTGGAATTCTGCCAAACCAAAAGTCAAAGCAATTTAGGTTTTAATCTTAAACGGATATGATCTGTGATGGACAATACAGCAGCTGTTCGCTTGAAACACTTAAGCATCTGAGATTTTTTTGTTTGTTTGTTAGATGTGAATTTTCGACTCTCCCTCTGTATGTACAGGGGATTTTCGTACCACGAAATGGAACCTCTCGTTGCAGTGACCCATGTTAGTCGGTAAACACGATGAAAAATAAGACTACACACTCGATTCCGAAGAAAGTGTTGTTTTAAATACCTGTGTTGTGAAACACATTTAATTAAAACAGTTGTCGTTGTTTCCGCAATACAGCATTTGCTTGGGACATTTTCGCATCAGTTTGAGCGTGTATACCTTCAGTTTTTTGAACAGTGTTTCACAAACCTCCCCACTGCCGTAAGGAGCTTCTAACAGTGAATAAGTTAGAAAAACGTACTTGACGATTATTCAGTAGTATAAATTTCATGAACCTTTAATTTTTTTAATAAGTATTAATAGTTTAATTACTTTTAAAGGTTGTTATAGTAGAACTAAGTTTTGCGCGCTCTTGTTAGCAAAATCACGATTACTTTTTTAGTTCGCTTAACTATTACACGGGAAAAAATGGCATTGTGAGCTTTTTCGATTTCGAAGTACAGCACGTGGTGGTGAAATTTTAAGTATGTCACTAAAAATGGCTTTGAGCGTAGACAGCTGAAATGCTGCACCCCTTCGTGAAATGCATGTTTGAAAGCAGATCCTTGATCATCATGGCATTAATGCAATAAAGGTTGTATGTATGTGAACTTTACAGGTTAGTAAATACGTATAGCAAGCTTTTTGATGACTACCGAACACAGCTTCATTTCGATTTCTTCTGGAGTTAACATACCCCAATCATGAAGCGTTTGTGAATGGGGCTTTGTTTGGACTTGTGACCCAGCATGCGCTGTTACTCATGCGAACAAAACTTAGCTCTTTCAAAGCACGTCCCTGTCATATGTGGTGATGGACGATGTTTGTATGAAACACTTTAACCTTAAAAAAATATATATTTAACATGGGCATTTCTTGATTATTTAAAATGCATTTTTCACTTGTGGATTTTTGAAATCCTAGAAATCGTACCCGCTTTTTTTTTTTTTTTTCATTTTAAGTTCAAGTGCTTATTCGATGAAAATTTTAAGGACTAGGTGGTTAAGTTACACTAGAGGCAATATTGTGTCAAATATTTAAATAGTGTTTCCGTGTAATTCGTGAGTTTAAACATTAAGTGGTATCGTGCATATTTAGTAGGTAAAGAGCGTCGTGCAGTCCAGGGTACCACTATCTGTACTGCACCCTAGATAAGGACGTGTTGCAGAAAGAACAACAACATTTTGTTTTGCACTTTAATAATGAGACCAAAATGTGAGAAAAAAGTTACTTTGTTACTTAAAATCACGCAATTTTGTTGGAAGACAGAAATTTTAATCAGAATCATATATGTTTTAAATTCTCTTAAAAAATAATAAAATACGTACACTTCTAAGACTGTGCATATCTGCTGTTCATGGAATATTCTTAATAAAAACTAAGTGTTAGGTCCCTCCAGCGATAATTTCTAGAAAACTGCAAGCTTTTAACAACAGACACGTTCTTCAGCTTTCGGAATCGGAGTTCGCTGTACACTCGAGGTATAGTTTTCGGCAACATTCAAGGCATGTTGGTCTATTGTAGGAAGAACACAAATAGACATTTTTTCGCTTATTTGCCGCTGGACATAGTAGAAAGCATGTTTTTCTATTTTCTCTTGCTAACATATCCTTTTTTCCCTTCCTAATCTGCTCCTCTTTCCTGATTCCAAGGATGCGTTTAATGGACAAACGCGCAATTCCCTTGAAAGTCGAGTATTATTCAATCTCTCTTTTAGATTTAGATCTATAAATTGCTTAGCTACAGATTTCATGAAATCCAACCGTGTTAGAGGATCCGGATTACTATGAGACATAAAGAATATATGCATTCACTGTACTCATCTAATATTCGAAAAAATGTAGCCATCGGCCAACGTCTGGTACGATGGCTGGAGCGTATAAATACTGCATATTTCATCTAATACATACACTCCGCCTTTTGTGCAGCTATAAAAACTAATTATTTTAGGTTTCAGTTTCTTCAACTTATTCCGGGTGATACATTGAGGACACAAGAATGACAGCTTTGTTGTTTTCAGGAATGTAAGAGACAGAGGAACAAGCTCACAGAGTAACCTAACAATGATCTGAAACGTCAGACGATTTTTCCCAAACCCAACCACTAAAACTTGGAAGAAAGCAAAGATTCTTTCTACGCATTTGTGACATCGTACCCTTTATTGGACCGCACGACGCAACTTACAGGGCAGCTTTGAACGAAATGTTTTGCGATACGCAAGTTGCGTCGTGCGGTCCATGGGGGGACCACTGCATCAATAAAAAATATACAACCAATGGTGATCCCAGCAGCAAAGCATGCCCGCAGATTGCTTAATTAATAAAATATTGGAAGGTACACGTCATTAGGTCTATTGCATATGTGAATAAAACATGCATTAATAACTTATGCGGTCCATGGGACCGCACGACGCCACTTAAGGATTAAGAGCATTGTTCTTTTAAAAGAAACTAACGATAATTGCAGCATGCTACTCTTTCGAGAACGTGATAACTGCCCTATCTCAAATAAATAGCATTTCTAGATATTCAAAATATGATTGAAAAAAATATATTGAAAAACAAAATATGATTGCAGTAGTGGGACATTTTTGAACGGCGCCCATTGCTTCGGCTACCGTTGACTGCACAACACCTGCGACTGCAATGGTGCCAAGAACGTCGCGCATGGAGGAGCGAGTCCCGATTCAGTTTGCAGCACCGTGATGGACGAATCCGTGTCTGGCGGTACTGCGGCGACAGGCTGAGTGAGTCCTGCATTATGCTGCGCCATACCGGCCCGGCGTTATGGTATGGGATGCCATTGGATTATACTTCCGCACGCGCCTCGTCCACCTTACCGGTGGTTCGTTGAACAGCCATCCAGTGGCGTCGGAACTCTTTTTTGACAGCGGGGGCAAGATGTCGGTGAACAAAATATTTCACCCTGGCGTAAAATTTATCGTACTACTGTAAAAGAAGACGTGCTGCCTTGCCTTCCTTACGAAAATTTGCTGAATTTTTTTTTATTAAACATTCATCTATATATATAAAAAAAAAAAGCACTTTTCATATCTCTATAGTTCCTCAATGCAAACTAACTGTACACATAAACGGCGTTAAACTATAGATCTTGATACTTCCGGATTGCTACGAATTCCTCAGGAATTGTAGCCGTAGACATTATAATTAAACACTGAAGGAACTTGTATCTCATTCCTCACCCTACTTCCATTTCCCTATTTATTTTTACTCATCTTTTTAGAGGAAGACTAATTTTTTACACCTAATGAGACAAAACAATGCTGGTCTTCAAACGGGAACCAGCCCTCTGGACTGTTGAATGGGGCTAGCATTTCTTGGCGTCTCAGGAGTGAGTGACATTAAAAAAAAAATATTCTGATTTCTGGATAGTTCGTGGTAAAAAATGAAGAGCAATACTCAATTTTTATCAAAGTGAACTAAAAAAACCAAAAAAAAAAAAAAAAAACGAATGTCTCAGATCTCCGATCACGAACATATATAATTTGAAAAGGAAGAAAACTGAGGGGGCAAATTGTTGTTTTGCCCCCACACTCATTTGCGTGCGGGGACAGCTGCCACCGCGGTTCCGACGCCACTGCAGCCATCATCACACCACTGAGGTGTTTGAGCCTGTTGTTTTATCATATCTTCAGGGACTGTCTAGTGCCATTTATCAGTAGGATAATGTGCGACCGCATGTGGCATGCAGCGTCCAAGACTTCCTGGATCGTTACCATGTGCTACCTCCCCCGCACGGGGATAACTGGTTTTCCAGTTATTTGGGGGAGTGGCGCCCCCACTGCCCGAGCTGACCTTGTAACGGATATGTCATTTCGTATGAAACGCTAATATCACCGCAGGAACAGCTGCTCAGATGGGGAGTAACGACTCCACGGCCCAAGCCGACATGTACGGTATGATGTTTTCCCACTTTTATGTTTTTCGTTGTTCTGTTGACACGCACCTGCCTCAGTTGTAAGTTTGCCGAGGTTGTGATTATGCGCCAGCTCCGGATTTTAGTTTCTCGTTCTCTTCTCTTCTCCATTTTTTGTTCCCTTTTTTGTTTTTCCGAGCTGGTTAGCTAGACCTACCTGCACGTTTGTCGTGTGTGGAGACCCGTAAGGTGGAAAAGGGGATGCTGGAGACTGAGGTTTCTGGAGGCCGGGGTGTTGTTATCGCCAGTTACCAACACTCCTCTTTACCCCCTGCTTTACCCTAAACGGGCGGCTAGGAACTAATACACTCCTAGTGAATGAGGTCTGTGGCCGAGTGGAGTCCAGACCTCTAATGGACTGTCGTGTTACGTACGGCAGGGTGAGTCTGGGGATAGTGTGGGCATGCCAAAGGGATGTTACCACGACACGGGAAAGTCGTGGTGCTCGCCGAGCGCATATCTGCCCTATCAACTTGCTATATCCGCCGCTCAACCCTAGAGTAGTGTCCTGTGTCCATTTGGGCTTGCGGACCTCTGGCTCTCCCCTGTTGGGCTCGGTGGTGGGCAGGGAAGACGGCGGACGAATTCTTTCTTTTTCTTCATGGATGAAAATAAATTTCCCACAAACCTAAAATCAAAAGAGGTATTGAGGAAGGCTCAGCTCCTTCCTTCCGCCAAAAAGCATGTCCCTGATTCTTCGAATGCTAGTTTCTTTTTTGTGCACTCATTGTGGACCCTTCAAAGCCTTTGAGTGCCAAAAGTCCATCTTGGATCAAACAAAGCACTTCAATCCATTACAAGCTCTCCTAAGAGCGTAAAGAAACTTCAGTCTGGAGATATTCTTGTAGAGATGTCCACTGTGACCTGCAGTTCCACACTTCTTAACACTACCATGCTGCTTGAGACTCCAGTCAAAATAACACCACATGGATACCTAAATACATCTCGAGGTGTTGTCTCTTCTCGGGACCTCATTGAGTGTACCGAGGATGAACTTCTTGAAGAACTGAGGAGTCAACATGTAACTGGTGTGCTGCGTATTCTTTTCAGGCGGAATGAGCAGTCCATCCCATCCCGCAACATCATTTTAACATTTGACAGCCCTTCTTTGCCTACGTCCACAAGGCAGGATATCTTTACCTTGAAGTACGTCCGTACATCCCTAACCCTTTGAAATGTTTTAGGTGTCAGTCGTACGGCTATTCTCAGCAGTCGTGCAGGAGCACTCTTAGGTGTGGACGCTGTGGTGCCACAGACCATCATTTACCAGACTGTGTGGGCGAGGCAGAGTTTTGTGTGAATTGCAGGGGTTCACACTCAGCTTCAGCCAAAGATTGTCCCAAATGGATGGAGGAGAAAGAAATTCAAAGGCTGAAGACTGTGGAGAATATTTTTTATCCTGAGGTCAGAAGAAAGGTGGTTCCCGTTTCATCTGCTCGGCGATCATATGCATCAGTGGTGGTTGCCAAGTCTACAGTTGCCATTCAAACCGACAGTCAGATATCCCCCTAAATGTCCCTACAAGCTGGACGATATCATCGCAGCTGGGCTGGAGGTACTCCAGTCTGAGCTAGGGGTCTGAAAGTGGCACCCACCACTTCGCCGAAGCGTACTCACACCACCGCCAGCACGAGAACTCAGGCCACTTCTTCTGGCAAGACCACCAAAGCCAAGGAGGAGAAGAGCGTTTCTTCTTCAAACGCATCCCGTGAAGACACTTGAGACAAAGCATACTCCCATCTTGGCCCCTGGCCACACGCCCCCAAATCTGGGGAACCATTCGTCAGAGGAGATGGACGCTGACCCCGTTTGAGCAGTCAGTATAGTTCATTTTATTTCCCTTCTCATCTCATTTTTAACCATGGCTTCAATCGTTCAGTGGAACTGCCGAGGTTTTCGGACGAGATTTGACGACGTGAAACATCTGTTTTCGTTGTACTCTCCGGTGTGCCTTTGTCTACAGGAGACAAAACGTAAACCATCAGACCTGCTTTCAGTTCGAGGCTACAGTGCGTTTCAGTTCGAGGTTCGGACAGATAATGTATCAGGAGACATCGCCTGTGGGGGAGTCGCTATTCTTGTCCCTCAGTGTTCCGGTCTCTTCCGTTATCCACAACTTTGCAGGCCGTGGTGGTTCGTATATCTGTGCCTGTGCCTCTTACTGTCTGCAGTGTATCTGCCGCCGGACGAGAACGTGAGCGTCTCTGCGCTGGAGAGTATCGTTGATCAGCTGCCTTCACCCGCCCTTTTGCTGGGTGACTTCAATGCCCATCATCCTTTATGGAGTAGTGTCGGCATCAGCACGAGAGGTTGTCGAATCGAGTCTCTTCTGTCCTCGACCTCTTTGTGCCTTTTTAACACCGGTGCTGACACTTACTTCCACGAGGCCACAAGCTCTTTCAGTGCGATCGATTTGAGCTTGGGATCACCATCAATTATTGCTGATTGATTGGTCGTGGGCGGTGTGTAACGACCTCCACGGGAGCAACCATTTTCCAATTGTGCTCTCGCATTCTGCTAGTACGTCATCTTCTGCCTCCTGCCCTCCTCGATGGAGGATGGATCGTGCCAGATGGGAGGTCTTCACACCGTCCGCAGTGATGTCTTCTGCCATGGTGACCCAAGAGTTAATCGACGCAGCTGTTCTCGATGTCACGAATTGCGTTATTCAGGCGGCTGATCTTTCTATACCAAAACAATCTGCGACGCTCCCAAGAAGTCCGAAGCCTTGGTGGACCCCTGAATGCTCAGCGGCTAGGAGATCTCAACATAAGGCCTGGTCTACGTTTCGGCGTTATCCAACCGATGCCAATCTCGTTGCATTTAAACGAGCAAAATCCTATGCTCGGTTGGTGCGTCGACGTAGCAAGAGAGGGAGTCTTGGATTCAGTATGTTTCATCTCTCACTTCACGAGCCAGTTCGAAAAGTGTGTGGGAAAAGATTCGCAGGATCAGGGGTAACTACAGTTCTCACCAGATTTCCATTCTCGGGAGTAACGGCTGAACATATGCTGAAGTCGGAGGGATTGCGGATTGTTTGGGGGAGGTGTTTGCCTCCGTGTCTAGTGATCTGGCGTATCCTTCCTCCTTTCAGAGGATTAAATCCACTGCGGAACGCCAGAGAATCTCCTTTGCGCCTTTTCATGACACCGACTATAACTCCCCTTTTAGCATGGTTGAACTCAGGGTGGCTCTGCATCGGTCCGGCGCTACATCGTCGGTCCCGATGGCATCCACTATGACATGCTCCGTCATCTCTCGCAGTCGTCTTAAATTTCGTTTTTAGAACCCATTTACAACCAATAACTCTTGTGTTTTGGTCGTGCATTTTCCTTGACGAGAGCGTCATATTCACATTGCATTGCGCTCTTGCAGTCATTACGTTGTGCGCCATTTCAGGCCTCAGATAAACTTGGATTTACTTCAGTGTTACTGACAATCTGAATAGTTTCATTATTTCCCGTGGGAACCTTGTGGTATTCTTTTGCTGGTCTTCCTGGGTCCCCGGTACGAATTTTTCTGGGACGGCCAGTTCTCACTTTCGTTAGTGCGTGACCTTCGGTTGGAGACAGAAACTTTGCACTCTCGAGGAGTCTGACGCAACTTCTATGTTTTTCTCTGCATCGGACGCGTTATCCTCATCTGGTGAGGATGTTGCGTTGCTCACTCCGATGGCCGGAACTGACGTTTCGGGTGACGCAAGAAATTCTATTTTGGAGCCAGACGTAAGATTGTCTTCGAATTCGTCAATGAAACGCACTTCACGACTGCTTCAGTTGAGTATCCAATAAAAATATGTTCATGAGATCTAGGATCAAATGTTCCTTTCGATCGCTTGTTTACAACATATGCCTTCTGTCCAAAAACCTTCACGAGTGACACATTTGGCTTAACACCAAAAATTACTTCATATGGAGTAACGTTTTCGTTTAAACTCCGTGTGGGGAACTGTTTCTGAGGAACACGGCACAGTTTATAGCTTCTGCCCAAAAACGTATACGAAGTATGGATTGAACAAGGAGGTTAGAATAATACTGTACTTCTGGAGATGTCCCGGTCTCTTAACCGTGAAGCCGCAAGGTGTGGGGATTTCCCGTTGTTTACATATCTATGTAATTTCAACGTGTTTTGGAATTGCGTGGTTTTTAGTTGCAGAAACTGTATTAATATAAAATCTGAATGAATTATATTTACACGAGTGAAGTTTACAATTTTAACCTTATGTTTTGTTTAGAATTCGCGCTAATGTTAGTGTATTTCAATTTGAAATAAAAATGGGAAGGAGCCTCAAAATAATTGAGAATTTTATAAATTCATCATTTTCTCACACGTGGGCAAAGTTACGATGTGAAATTGGAAACATTTGCGTCGAAAGAAGGCGATTCGGCCAACACAAAATGCATTGGAACAGCCTTGAAAACCACCAGCTTTCCCACACTTTGACGGCCATCGCTCAGTGGTACTGCTTCATTAACAAGGGCATCTCCAGATATCTTACTCTAACCTCCTAAAGATTGAATTAACAAACACCTTGCCACTTCAACAATCGTACGATTATATCGTTCGGCCACCCCATTTTGCTGAGGTGTTAGAATTGCTGATTTTCCCGTACTTATTCCCTGCTGTTCAAGATAACTGCAGAATTCCGCTCCACAATATTCAAGGCCATAATCTGTACGAAGTGTTTCGTTTTTCTCTCTAGTACGATTCTCCATAGCTACCTTGAACTTCAGAAAGGCGTTTTTGACTTCATCTTTGGTTTTGAGAAAGCTTAATTTCTACGTAGCGAGACATATTGTCAATGAACGTGACAAAATAGCGTGAGCCACTGCAAGTATCACATTGAAGGTATGAGTGCCGCCCCGGTGGCGCAGTGGTCTAAGCGATGGCCTCTGATCATTCGTCCGAATGGGGTCCGGGTTCGAATCCCGGTGAGGCATGGATGTTGTGTTTGTCTTACGGCACTGGCTCTCTCCCTTCCCTGGAACCAGTGACCCTAAATTAGGGACGGGCGACTGCTTATAGCCCTTTGAGTTGCTCACGGTGGTCGTTAAACCTCCAATCAAAAAAAAAAAAAAAAAAAAGAAGGTATGAGTAGAATTGTTTACTTAAATAGTAATAGAAAAGTGTATTTTCTACAGTGAATTAAAGTTCATAAATTGTTAATAAATGCAAGAGTCTATTTCTGTTTATAATAATATAATAATTCGGTTGATTACATTACGTATTTATATTAATAGTGTCATATCATAGGTTTTTAAGGGATTAACATTTTGGTGTGCCGTGTTGAGTCATGAATAATTTATAGTGTGCCGCGAGTAGAAAAAGGTTGCGGAACACGACTAGTGTACTGTCTGGTGGCGCAGTGGTTCTGACCATTCGTCCGAAATGTTTCCGTGTTCGAATCACGGTGAGGCATGGATGTTGTGTTTGTCTTACGCCACTCTCTCCTTTCCCGGGAACCAGTACCTCTAAATTTGCGACGAGCGATTACTTATAGCCCATGGAGTTACTCACGGTGGTCGTTACCCCCCCCCCCACCCCCAAAAGGTATTCTCTGGGATTGCAAACAACTTTATTTTCTTATCTGTACTTTTGTCCCTTTATTCACAGGTTTCCCATTCCCAGCGGAGTTCTTGTTCCTTCTCCACAGTTGTTAGTCACTCTGAGAGGGGAAGAATTTGCACTAGATGATCACAAACACTCAAGACGCTGGTACAGCCGTGACCGTCGATTGTCACGGTCCAGCTGCCTTCACCTCCATCTTGTTTTCAGTGCAAACAGTTGTCAAACAAAAAGTGGGGCTGGCGAAGTTAACTGGAAAGGGGGATAAACTTCGTTGACAAAAAAAAAAAAAAAAAGGATTTAAAAGCATTGTGTTGTGTAAACTGTAAATCAAACTTCTATGTGTAGCATACCGTGAGCTCATTGCATCAATACTCTAGGTTTCTCAGACTAACAAATTCAAAAGATGAGCTAATTTCATGGAATTCTTGTATTTTGTCTCTGGGGGTAATGGAGACTTTTTACACCACTTAGACGTTTCGCAGGCAATTTTTTCAGTCACGGTATCTAGACAGTTTCAAGCGAAAGTTTTTGGAAAGAAAATGTTTGAGTTTTGGCGAGAAATTAAAAGTGTTATAAGAGGTTGATCTAGCTGATGCACCTGATGTGTTCCGTTCTGTGCACAGATGAGATTTTTATGAACATATGTTGTCTTTTTAAATCAAGTAATTAACAGGTAGTAACTATTTTCTCTGGCCTAAGCCAATAATTGAATGTTTTGTTCATTTACTGACTTGACGAGCGTGTCAGTTAAAATGGAAAACATTTTCATTTTATTGTTTTACTATGTTTTTTTTTTTATTATTTTCCGTTGGTTTTACGGTGTTTAGCTAAATTTTCGCGGTGATCTTTTGACTTCGTTACAGGGAAGTTCCACTGCAGTTTTTTTCTTCCCTAAATCCTTTGGATGATTTCTTCTCCCCCTCCCCCCTATCCCCTCCTACTCGGTCTATCGTTTAGGGCTTTAATCTTGGGTGAAGCATAGGTGGTTTTTTTGTCCCTACGGCACTGGTTCCCAACTTCCAGTTTGGGACGGGGAACTTTTCTCCTGTGGGGTAACAGAATTTATACTTTTTCTCGCAGTTCTGTGTTGGTTGTGTAGCTTGAATTAATACGAATAAAATGCACTACGATTTTTTTATTATGCCTTGCAAAGCTTTAATATTGATTGCAAATGTAAACTATAAAAATTTCTGAAAGCAGTTGCAAGCCAAAGATGGATGTGATTTCAGTGGGCCACTGGTTCAAAAAAGTTTGTGTGAATGCTAAAAATGCCATCTTAGTATCAAAACTTCTAGAATTTGACTTTTCCGTTACTGCCAGTTTAAGGGAGGGGGAAAAAAGAAAAAAGGATTAAAGTACTAGCCTGTAGATGCAGGCCCAGGCTAGGGACATGAATTTTAGACCCTTAATAATGCTCAGTTTGTGTTGGTTGAAATCCATGTAGAAAGTGTTTTTTCTGTTGTGTGACCCACCTCGGTTAGGAAGCACTTTTCGAATTGTTTGTTTTTGTATGTTTTAAGGGGAAAAAAAAGGGCCCTACATAGTTCATTTTTCTTGCATTTATTCATTAAACAAAAAATACTGCGTAGAGTATTTTGCAGTTTAATCTGGTGGAACAATTCATGTTCGATTTATGCTGTAGATATTTTCGCATCATATCCGAATGTGAAAAAAGAAAACACATTTAACTAAAAATATCTCTCTACGCATCATTCAACTATGCCGTCGCAAAGTGTACGTGGCGAAATATTATCCGGAATGCTGGCCTTACGGGTTTTGGCGGTCCCAAGTACGAGATCGAGTTTTGTAGTAAGCAAAAAAATCTCTGATGGCACAGTGTTTCCTTCAGCGGCAAAATAAATGTGAGACGACCATTACCTGCCTCATTAGAAACAAAAGTTACCTGAGGGACAGTCGCCGGACTTGAACAGTAGCAGATCTATGCAATCTAGATGGATGCCATCTGCTGTTTCATTTAAGTCTTACTAATGAAGAAATGCCTCTTCTCGGGCAGATTACTGACCCCAGTCCTTGAGGGGGGGGGTATACACCTGTTTGACAGGTGTGGTTTCAGGCAAATGTCTTCGGAAACTTTATTAAATTGTCTTTGGGCGTATAAAACAGTATTCATCGAGGTTTGTGTAGCAAAGTTTGTACCTTGGTTTTTCTTTTGCTTTCTTTCTTTCTTTCTTTTTTTTTTTTTGGTGGTAGAGCTCCTTTTTCATTATCTGGGTTTGGCGAGTACGCTGGTCTCCGAATTCTACTGCATTGATTTTGATTTTTAATTTCTTCCATGATCTTTCACTGACGACTGAATGTACAGTTTCTCAACTCATTGTGGACCAGAACACCATTTCAGAAGTGAAGCTGAAATTGTCTTAAGTTTGTTACTCCTCCTTTAGCCGAATTATTAGAGGAAAAAAAAAAACCCTTTTTGTCCACTGATTGTTTTGCATTCCTTCTCAAACTGATTGTTCGAGATAATTAATTGGTTTCTTCAATTTCGAGACTTTCAAATTAAACGTCTACAATGGTATTACCAACACCAATTGCCGCACCGGTGGCGCAGTGGTCTAAACGCTTACTTGTGACCATTCGTCAAAGATGGGTCGGGGTTCGAATCCCGGTGAGGCATGGATGTTGTGTTTGTCGTACGGCACTGGCTCTCTCCCTTCCCTGGAACCAGGAGCCTTCAATTAGGGACGGGCGACTGCTTATAGCCCATAGAGTTGCTTAAGGTGGTCGTTAAACCTCCAATAAAAAAAAATATATGCTTAATGAGTTAAAAACCATGTTTGGTCCTTGTTAAAGAGTACGTCGAAATAAATATCGATAATTAACTTCCTTCTCCACGAAGTTCAGTTTTATGTCAACATTATAAAGGCAAATTTGCACAAGGTGAGCTCTGATACGTTAAATAAGTGGTACCAAAAGTTTCACAGAAATGTAAATAAATATCAGAAGTATAAAGGAAAGTTAACGCGATTTACCTCTCGTAGCACTTATACGTTTCCAGGTAGTAAATTTAATTCACGCGCCGAAATGACAATTCGTTAAGAACAAAATGCGGTCAAATGGGGTTTGGGTTTGGCTTAAATGTATATATATATATATATATATATATATATATTTTTTTGCTGAACCTGGTAGCAGACGTTGGTAACCCCCCCCCCCCCCCCATGTTGTAAGTGTTAGCAAATCAGCCGCGGACGCACTGATATTGTACTTAACACCTTAGTGGCGTAGTTATACCCGTGTTTTTGTTTTATCAATTCCAGTTGGCATTCGATCTGTGTAACACCAAGCCTGGGTGTAATATTTCGGTGTCCAGAAGCTTTGTAGAAAATATTTTCAAAGCGGACGAGAAGCTTTGTAGAAATTATTTTCAAAACTGACATTAACAAAAAACTGTTGGTGAAACATCAGAAAGTTGTACCGTAAAAGCGAAGCTTGTGGTTTGTAAGAAACTTCGAAAAACGTGGTTCTGCTGAATATGTAAATGTCCTGTTCGTACGTTTGCGGGCGTATTGGTTGAAAAGACCCAGGCTCGGGACTGAAAACATTATGTAGAATATATGAGATGGAGAATATACGGTGAGCGTGAAACCCGAACGGAGCGGTTCTCTACTCTCTGACGAAGCAGTCGACATGCATTACCTGTGAATAAAACTTCCCCGGCAGTTGGGTGGCGTCGCAGTGACGCGCCATCTGTCTAGTAGTGGTGAGGGAATAGCGTGTTTCCGCAGACAGTTCAAGCGAGGAGGTCGAATGAAGATTGTGTACTCAATTTAAGAGCGTGTGTTCATTGTGCGTCAGTACTGGGTAACCTGTTCCTTCGAACAATGTCAGGAATTTCTGAATAAATTTGGTGGGCGTAAACCACCCACCATTTCAAAATTGGCGAAGAAGCTGGAGAGAACGGAAAAGGAAATAAATTCTTATTGGTGCAAAGGGCTTTTACAGGAGGGAATGGTAGATGTTTGAGATTCGAAAAGCAGAAGTGTTTCAGCTGACTCTGATTTAAAAAGTGAAGAAATCAGGTTTTCTAGCTGGCTATAGCGATAACTCATAGTGAGAATTGGTAGACTTTAAAGATACTGAGCTCGGCAGATAGATTTCGCCGTGTCGTCCCACTTCCGTACAAAGGACGAAATTCTGTACCAAGGAAGAATTTTGTCTCATTTCCGTTTATAGACAGATCACCTAGAGTGCCTTTTCCGCACGCATAAGTGATTACCCGTAAGTAGGGAGATATTGGGTCGGGGAGACAGAAGATAAGGATTCATGTATTCGTATATGGAATTTTTTTCAGTTTTTATTTTTAGCTGTACTGGATAATCACAACAGAAGGAGCCACTAATTAGTGGACAGTCTACTCATTGGGTGTGCTTTGCAGTTTCTTCTTTTGCCATTTCGACCATTAAATCTTGGATGGCTTTTTTTTAGTTTTACATTTGTAACATACAAATTTATGGAAAGTTTTGAGCTGGTTTGTGGATTTTACAATGACATGAGACATGCAAGATTTTTTGTACTCTTTTTCACTTTTATTCATGTTTTGCAATACATGCAAGAGACTTGGAGGCATTCCTTTACGTCATAGTTTGCAGCACAGTTTTGCACTTTGCAGATGCGATTATCTGTTCTGACGTAATTTTTTACGCCCCCCCGCAAGACCATTCACAGAGGTCTATATAATGCAGTTCGTGCTTCAAATGATGGATTAGATTATTGATGTGGATTACCTCCCGATTTGTTATTATAACCTTAGACTGCATTGTTTAGTTCCATGAAGTTTGTTATGGCAGTTCCACATATCTGGCTCAATAACTATTTTCGAGCCGTTTCTGAACAGAATCATAAAATTGCTGCAGCTTTAGATCCACAGCAGTTTTTTTTCCTGAATAGCTAGCTCACAGTCATCAATATCTTTAGTCGTCTGCATGATTTCTATTTGAAATATAAGACGAAGGGAATCGCATATCAAATTAAAAGTATCTGCGACTAATGCTGAATACCAGAATAATGCACACCCTGATTTTCCTTCAGTCCCTATTGTTGTTTGTTCTCACAGAGTCCCGCGCGCGGAAACGTTGACGAAAAGAATGGTCGCGAGTGGCCTAGTTGTTAGAGCAACCGCCCTCCGATCAGGTGGTCGAGGGATCGCTCCCCGGAGGTTGAATTGCTCTGAAGCACCGAATACTCGCGGTGCATCGGATGGGCACGCTAAGGCGTCGGCCCCGGGGTATTCAAGCCCTCTTTATAAATAAGGTATGTTCCTTTCCCCTGCTCTTGTCTCTCCATGGAAGTACTCTTTGTGACGTCATAGTTTGCCGCTCCCAACTTATATCGACTCGCAATTGCAACCTGCCCTAAGAATTTCATATCTCAACTTCTAGGTTCAGTCTAATGGCGTGTGTAATGCAAAATACTGCGGGCCTGCGGTGACGTAAACATCCCAGAGAGCTGTGCGCCAAAGAACAGATTCTAAGGACAGAACGTACGCTGTTGTGGTGAAGATAAGTTGCACGTGGCGACGGTACAATGGTGATATCGAAGGAAGGTGTGTATGCAATATTGCTCTATGAATATTGGAATACCGTGAAAGTTACGAAAGCACTTGGAAAATTGCGAAACGCGTTTGGTGACGATATTATCACATACCTGCCAACATTGGCAAGAGTCTTGTCAGTAGTACAGTATTACTGTACGGCATACATAGACGCAGGAGAGTGAAAACTTCGCGGGAGGGGGGATTACGGGAGAAATCTTTGTTACTTCCGGTTTTGGAATTTTCCCCCTATTTTCAAGCTCAAATACTTATGCAGCAAAATGCTAAAAGTCTATCGTACGAAAGGTCACTAAAGTAATTCACCGATGCTGTCACACGTACGGTCATTCACAAACATAATTTTCAAATTGTAGGTCAAGATTAAAAGCACTTTATTTACAATTAAAAATTAATATTTACACGCTAGATCTTTCGGGGCTGAACATAGCACCCATCATCAGGCTCAAGCGCCACGAAACACAGGAGCAGACATTATATACTGTCAAACACGACCCACAATTCACTCGGTTTTCTCAATCACCGGCGATGCCATCAACAAATCGTTAAAGTCCAAAAACTCAAGTCTTAATTTAATATCTTATCCTATAAAGTCCTCTTCTTCAGAGTTGTGTGAGGAGGGGGCAACCATCTTTCTCCACTGTCTTGGAACAAATGTCGGGAGTTCAATGTTACAGCATGTTTCCCCATATGCAATAAGGAAGAGGCTTTCCGTAAGGAAGACAGTACGTTTATTAACACTTGAGTTAAGTACCCTAACATTTGTCCAATCTGGGGAGTAACCTCCCTGGTTAACAGCTTGAGTGAAAGCTGTGGAAACCGTTCCAGAACGAAGAGCGTATTTATGTTCACCCATTCTGACATTTAACGGTTCGCCTGGTTTGTTAAGTGCTGGGACTCTATCTCTATCATAGAACCTATATAGTATTTAACTGCAGTATCTGAATCCTCATGAATTAATGTTATGCAAGTAGACGCCTGGTTTGTTAAGTGCTGGGACTCTATCTCTATCATTTCTTATCGTGGAAAAAACGTTTCTGGTGGACACTCCAAACGTTAGATTGTGTTTGTAACAGGCTTTTCTTAAGATAGACACAAGAGGTGGAATGAAATAAACTTTGCCGATGTACTTAGTAGGTTTTTCTCTGTGGACAAAGTCGTGAATCTCAGTCTTTGAAATTGTTGTAATAGTCCTTGGAAGAGGTTGACAGAGAACCCAAACAATAAGGCCAAATTTTGAACTCTAGAAAGTTCATCACTTTCTAGAGTTCAAAAAAAAAAAAAAAAAAAAAAAAAATTTGGCCTTATTGTTTGGGTTCTCTGTCAACCTCTTCCAAGGACTATTACAACAATTTCAAAGACTGAGATTCACGACTTTGTCCACAGAGAAAAAACCTACTAAGTACATCGGCAAAGTTGATTTCATTCCACCTCTTGTGTCTATCTTAAGAAAAGCCTGTTACAAACACAATCTAACGTTTGGAGTGTCCTACAGAAAACCTTTTTTCCACGATAAGAAATGATAGAGTCCCAGCACTTAACAAACCAGGCGTCTACTGCATACCATTAATTCATGAGGATTCAGATACTGCAGTTTAAATACTATATAGGTTCTACCCTAAGAACCGTTAATGTCAGAATGGGTGAACATAAATACGCTCTTCGTTCTGGAACGGTTTCCACAGCTTTCACTCAAGCTGTTAACCAGGGAGGTTACTCCCCAGATTGGACAAATGTTAGGGTACTTAACTCAAGTGTTAATAAACGTACTGTCTTCCTTACGGAAAGCCTCTTCATTATTGCATATGGGGAAACATGCTGTGTAACATTGAACTCCCGACATTTGTTCCAAGACAGTGGAGAAAGATGGTTGCAACCTCCTCACACAACTCTGAAGAAGAGGACTTTATAGGATAAGATTATTAAGACTTGAGTTTTTGGACTTTAACGATTTGTTGATGGCATCACCGGTGATTGAGAAAACCGAGTGAATTGTGGGTTGTGTTTGGCAGTATATAATGTCTGCTCCTGTGTTTCGTGGCGCCTGAGCCTGACGATGGGTGCTATGTTCAGCCCCGAAAGATCTCGCGTGTAAATATTAATTTTTAATGGTAAAGTGTTTTTAATCTTGACCTACAATTTGAAAATTATGTTTGTGAATGACCGTACGTGTGACAGCATCGGTGAATTACTTTAGGAAAATGTTATTTAAGAATACTACTGGACAGAAAAAAAAAATCGCGAGAAAAAAAGAAATAACGGTTACGGTAAATATCTGAATTTCGCCGACCTTCCGTTTTCGAAAGTTTTTCGTAAAGATGGAATTCCGTCCTCCGAATCTCTAGTTACCACCTTTCTCCCAATTTTTTCACTTGGGCGTCGATCGTTTGAATGACCAGAATAATAATGAAAAAGGCGGAATTCCTCGCATTCCGGGAAGAATCTTAAGGCTGAAGATTACAGGGAAATTTTCGCGGAGTCTAACTTCAGTTTTCGCAAATTTGCTGCCTTCAGTTTCAAGCTGGAATACAAACATTTATGCAATAAAATATTTACCAAGAATACTGGACACAAAGGCAACATCGGGAGAGAAAATATTACGATTAAGGCAAAATTTTTTACTCCGTTTAGCGACCGTTTTCAAATGTTTTGAAACACGAAATACCGTCTCCAGACGGACCTCCACCCCAAGAAAGGAAATTCTCTTCAGTTTTGCATCGATCTTGAGAATGATCTAAATGATGACTAAAAAAAAAAAAAAACGAAATTCCGCGACTCCACTTAAGAATCTTATCTATATGTAAAATAATAGCAAAAAAAAAAAAAAAAAACAAATTAACAAATGAAAATTCGTAGAGTACCACCTTTCTCCCAATTTTTTTTCACTTGGGCGTCGACCGTAGTTTCGACAGGTAGTTCCGTAGTCAGACAACTAAATCCGTAGAAACTACGGACATTCCGTAGTAGTTGGCAGGTATGTTATCAGACAGGGTACTTGCTATGACTGGTACAGGACATTCGACACTGGTGTACGGGATCTGTCTGATGCGCCCAGAAGTGACAGACCCAGTAAGGTTTAAGATGATACACTGCAACACGTGCTATCGACCAAGCATGATGCAACACTACAGGAACTGGCAGAGGAACTGAAGATCTTGGTACGACCACCAACACCCGACTTCGGAAGTTGGGATATTCGTGTAAACTTTGCAAATGGGTACCCAATGCTTTGTCTAACCAGAATCTGATGCAACGCTACTCCATTGCTGTTGCTCTGCGTGAAAGAGAAAAACGGGAGGGCTTTTTGCATCGTTTGGTCACGGGTGACAAAAAATATGAGTCTCACACGTAAATGTTATGCGAAAAGGAGCATGGGCCAAGGAGGGTCAACTGCCACAGAAGGTCGCTAAGCCATTCCTTCATGGACGGAAAGTGATGCTGAGTTGCTAATGGGGTTGTCGCGGTGTGATTCGCTATGAACTCTTACCGCGGAACAATACCATCACAACAGTTGGACAATCTTCATGCTGCACTGCAAGAAAAGCGCTTAGCGTTGATTAATCAGTATGGAGTTGTTTTCACCAGGATAACGCTCATCCACTTGTCGCTTTACGGACGCAGCAAAAATTGCACGAGCTGGAATGGGAAATGTTGTCATTCCCCTATTCTTGGTACCTTGCCCCGTCCGACTTTCATATCTTCCGGTTTTTGTCGAATTTCTCACTGAAAAAAACTTTGCTAATGACAACGATGCGAAACGTTGCATGGATGACTTCAACTTCCGCTCGCCAGATTTCTATCGCAATGGGATATTTCAATTCGTAGATCCGCGGAACAAGGTCATCAGTTTCAATGGGGACTATCTGGACGATTAGGTCAAGTGTTTTGTATGATTTTTTATGCTTGAAATACAGGCTTCTCTATATTAAGATAATACAACGTTTGTCACAAATATATATTTTTTCCCGTCGACCATGGTGTTTTGCTGGGTATTGACCTAACTTCATCAGGACGAATGGCACGTAAATATTCAAATTGTATATGATATCATAAATGGTGTTTACAGTCTCGCGGTTTGGTTAGTTGCTTCTACGCGCTTGATAGAAATGGTGTGTTGATGCCATGTCGTTAAGAAGTTGCGAATAATTCTGATATATATGGAAAGCTTCCAAAATATCAAGTTTGGTGATTGAATCTGGCTTCTTCAAAGAGAATTTTATGCTCCTTTTCGTAACAGTGTCACGCCATCGATAAATTCTTTAGGTCACACTTACGGATATAGGTTTTGTGCTCCTTCAATCGAAAGCGCAAGGCTTTTACGGGTATGTCCTATATACGAAGCCCCACATTCACATGGAATCTGATAAATTCCCACGAGTTTTTGTCTACAGCATAGCCCTTTGATCCTAAAAAGTTCATTTTGTTTTATGGATTTAAGAATCACTTTAAAATGAAAGGTTTTGAGAATTTTTGAAATTTTGAAGGCAATGTCACGGGAAAATGAAATACTAATGGCAAAATTCTCTCGTAATAAGCGCATCACAGAAGTCAACGTGGAGGTAAGCTTCGGTTTCCGGAATTTTGTTAGTCTTGTCTAAAATGGAAGGGTTGTATCCTCGCTGTACTGCAACACGTTTAAGGAAATCAAGTTCTTTTTCCAAACTGTCCTTATCCGAACATATATGTATCGCGCGATATACGCAACTGTAAAAGGCGCTGAGTTTTTGTTGCCAAGGGTGACTGGATTATCTTGTGGAGGTGATAAAACAGCGAAAGGCCTCCGATAAATTTTGGTTGCGAGAGATCCATTTGAGCGAGTAACCAGGACGTCAAGGAATGTTAGGCATCCGTTATTTGCAGTTTCGTATCTGAATTGAATGTAAGGATAAATGGAATTTATAAGTTTGACTAATTTCGCGAGTTTGAAAAGTTTTTCTTCAAATCGACGCATGTAGATTTCACATAACTGAAATTCAGAAACTGACTTTACGATATAATTCTAACTTTGCTGTCTCAAGGAAGATACCGGTTTCAGACATAGTTGCGTCAGTTGAGGAATCTAATAAAACAGTCTCAACTTTGAAGAAAAAGAAAGTCAGATTAGACATTGTATCAGCCATGTGATAATCGCAAATCACGCTTCATTACCTAGACTCAATTTAACCACCAATGAAATTGCGTTTAAAGAATTGCGCTCAAATTCCAATTTAATGGTCACTAGAGCTGACAAAGGAGGTCAGGTGATTGTTTTAGACAAAAAGCATTATGATAACAAAGTCAAAAATCTTATTTCGGGCGGACCTTACAAAGAAATAATGATCCTTCAGATAAACAATTAAAAGAAGTACAGAAATTGATCAGAAACTCTGAGCCAAAACATGAAAAAACAAACTTAAGCCTTCATACTCCCGTTGTGCGCGATTCTATGCTCTCCCTAAAATACATAAATCTGGCATTCCTTTCCGGCTTATAGTAAGTAATATCGGCTCAGCAGCATATAAGTTATGCAAGTTCTTATCTTCAAAATGATCTACCTTGGCCACTTAACGAAACATCTTAAAAATTCCATTCAGTTTATCGACTCAGCCTACACCCCAGCGTAGACCAACTTATGCTATCCTTTGATGCGATATCTATGTTCACCAATGTTCCAGTAAAAGGAGCTCTTGAATCCCTAAAGGCAAGTCTTACAGCCAACCTGAAGTAGAGGAAATAACAAGATTAATGGACATTTGCATAAAACAGAACAGTTTTACTTTCCGTGGAAGGTTTTATGAACAGACGGAAAGTCTAGCCACGGGCAGCTAACTCATTATCACCTATATTATGTGAAACCTACATGCGTCGATTTGAAGAAAAACTTTTCAAACTAGTGAAATTTCACTTAGGATACGATTTGTAGAAGATACTTTCGTTCTATGGAAAGGAAAAAAATTCTGAAATTCCAAAATTAGTCAAACTTATAAATTTCATTCATCCTCACATTCAATTTAGCTACGAAACTGCAAATAACGGATGCCTAACATTCCTTGACGTTCGGTTACTCGCTCAAATGGATCTCTCGCAACCACAATTTATCTGAAGCCTTTCGCTGTTTTCTCACCTCCACAAGATAAGTCCAATCACCCTTGGCAACAAAAACTCAGCGCCTTTTACAGTTGCGTATATCGCGCGATACATATATGTTCGGATAAGGACAGTTTGGAAAAATAACTTGATTTCCTTAAACTTGTTGCAATACAGCGGGGATACAACCCTTCCATTATAGACAAGACTCGTCACAAAATTCCGGAAACCGAAGCCTAGAATTTGTGACGAGTCTTTATGGAAACCGAAGCCTATCTCCTGCGCCCATTACGAGAGAATTTCGCCATTAATCCATTTTCCCGTGACATTGCCTTCAAAATTTCAAAAATTTTCAAAACCTTTAATTTTAAAGTGATTATTAAATCCATAAAACAAAATGAATTTTTTAGGATCAAAGGACTATGTTGTAGACAAAAACTCGTGGGAATTTATCAGATTCCATGTGAATGTGGCGTTTCGTACATAGGGCATACCCGTGTAGAGCCTTGCATTTTCGATTGAAGGAGCACAAGACCTATATTCAGAATTGTGACCTAAAGAAGTCAACGATGACTAAACACTGTTACAAAAAGGACCATACATTTCTCTTTGAAGAAGCAAAACTAATTGACAAGCCAGATTCAACCACCAAACTCGATATTTTGGAAGCTTTCCATATATATCGGAATTATTCTCAACTTGTTAGTGATATAACATCCACACCATTTCTATCAAGCGCGTGGAAGCAACTAACCAAAACCCGTGACTGTAAACATCATTTATGATATCATATATAATTTGAATATTTACGTGCCATTCGTACTGATGTTGATTTCTACCCCTCTTTTCCCCATCTTTACATTGTGATCTTTCCTTTGGAACATCTGTTCCTTCTTACTTTCAAAGGCGGTTGGACCTACGGCGTCACGTCTTGCCCGCTTGACAGAGCTATGTTCAGCCATCATTCAGGCTGCTAAATCTTTGTTAGGGAGCAGGACATGGCTGAAGGTCACTGTTCGAATGATTGAGGTTGCCTCAATGTTTGAACTTTTGGTTCGTGTTTCTGTGTATCGATTCCGTGATGAAGCTAGGTCAATGCCGAGCAAAACCATGGTCGACAGGAAAAAAAAAAAAATATTTGTGACAAATGTTATGTTACTTGAAATGTATATGTTACCGCTAAAGCTCGAAAACCGTTAATGTGTACATTACCTAGCTAATCTGCAGATTAACTGATTTGCTCCGTTAACGTGCGGAATCAAGAGTTTTCCGCATTTTACCTAGGTAATGTGCACATTAACGGCTTCCGTATCGTTAAAGTTCAAAAGTTTGTTTCTCTCATTTCCTTTCCCTACACCCTCTCCTCCTTTTAGTTTCGTTTCGCCAGCGTCTAGTCGTCGCCGGTTGTTTTTATTTCTCATAATTGGCGTCGGCTGCCAGTGCGTAGCATAGCTAATTCTGTTTTCAAATTCGTTTCTGCCTGTTAGCGCGTGAATTTGTGTCGTGATTTTTTTTAAAGCAGATAAAGTTAACTCCTAGTATGCAAGCAAGCACCGAATTGGTGAGTAAAATGAAAAGATTCTTCGAAAACCTCTTTAGCGAAGATTCAAAATATAATAGTGTTTTAATGACAAAACGAAAGTATGATTGCATAATTGAAGATGTAAAGCGAATAAAGGTTTCCAAAAAGAAAGAATCGTCTCGAGATTATCGAATGATTCAAAGGTATGATGTATCGAATAATTCAAAGGTATGTGAAAAACCAATTGAGCCGTTGTCATATGCGCGAGAAAGTGTGAAAAAGTTTGTCCATGCCTAAGAATTGTTTGGCATATTGTATTCTACTCATTTGTTAATTGGCCACGGTGGAAGAGACAGAATGATCAAGCAATTAAATACACTTTATAAAAACATAACCCAAGCCCAAATAAAAATGTTTTTGGATTTATGCGAACCTTGTCAACAAAAACAAGTGCGAAAAAAGGGATTGTTGTAAAGCCGATTATTTTATCGCATTTCAACAGCAGATGCCAGGTGGATCTCGTCGATTACCAATCTCAACCAGATGGAAAGTTTAAGTTTCTTCTTGTATACCAAGACCACTTAACAAAATTTGTTGTATTGAAGCCGCTCACATCAAACGGGCGGATGAAGTAGCCTATAACTTGCTTGATATTTTTCTCCTTTTTGGCGCTCCAAGTATTTTGCATTCTGATAACGGACGCGAATTTTGTAATAAAATCTTAGAAAGTGTAACACAGTTGTGGCCAGAAATCAAAATGGTTAATGGCAAACCTAGACACAGCCAAAGTCAAGGAAGTGTAGAACGAGCGAATCAAGACATTGAAAACATGCTCACTACTTGGATGGCTGATAACCAAACTAACAAGTGGAGTGAGGGCGTACGATTTGTACAATTCATGAAGAATCGTGCCTATCATTCTGCAATTAAAAGAAGTCCATACGAAGCCATGTTCGGTTGTCCTGCAAAAGTGGGATTTATCTTCTTCTATTATACCACAAAGTGTATTACATTCGATAAATACTGAAGAAGACCTAGGAAAATTAAAGATTCACAAGAGACTGTGATTATGGGATCACAGTCAAATCTTACCCAAGAGGACATTCCGTTATCACCTGCTTCTACAGAATCACCTATAGAAATACAAGAATTTATCGATAGTAATCTTAAACTGACTTCTACACCGTTGATTGAGGATACAGTTATGAAGAATATTCAGTTACCCTGCACCTCCAAGGAATCACCTCTGCATGTTGAAGTCATCACTGAGTTACTCTCAACTTCAGCAGCATCGCCATCACAGTTTCGCACAGAGCCTGTAAAGAGGACTATACAGGACATAGTCTGTATTGTTTGCTCAAAAGCAACATCAGGTGCTCACAAGTGTAAATCGTGTGATATGTTTGTTCACGTAATTTGTGGTGAAATAGATCCTAAAGAGAAAGGGTATGGTAAGAATGTATTGTGCAACATCTGTAAAAAGCATATGGATCAGAAAATACAGCGTGATGAAGCAAAGAAAATGTTAGCAGTTTCTAATGCAAAGCACCCAAATGTCGATGAAGGTGTCACTGTGAGAATTAAACTTTCCGAAGTAGACAGCAAAAACTGATGCCCGCGCGATTTTAGCTGTTGTTATTAGTAAAACAGAGGATGGCTTATATAAAGTTGGTACTAAAACGGTTATTTTAAAACAATTGTATGCAAAATCTGAATTCAGTGTTTGCAAAGAGATTTTTAACGAAAGATGATGTCCCTGCTGTAGAAATATCTTTACGTCAAACAGCAATAAAACAATCCCTTGGTACTGGGCAGGGTTTTCAGAAAATGTGACTGCAAATCTAAATGTACCACAAATAGGTGTGCTTGTCGCAAAAAAACAATTGCTATGTAATTCAAAGTGTCACCAATCTTTAGATTGCACTAATAAGTAAGCATAATTTTATCATATGTTATGCAAATTCATTTCCTTAATTATAATAATATTTTAAACCGTTCGATTCTTTCTATTATAGTTTTTTAATTGATTGATGATTGATTCTATCAACTAATTTGTTGATTGTTTGATGGTATTAACTTGATTCTTTATATATCGAAAAATAAATAACATGTTAATTTAAGCTTACAGAAACGTTGCTGTTTCAGCAAAGATCTTTTCACTTTAACGAGTGCCTAGTAGGTAATGTGCAGATTATCTAGGTAATTTGCAGATTACCTAGGTAATTTAAGCAATGAAACAATTTTCGGCACTTTAACGGATCACCCTAGTTAATCTGCACATTACCTGATTTCTGCACTTTAGCAGTAACATATATAATCGTCACAAGACTGTAGTCTCTGAATTAAAGTACATGCTGCTCTATTTTCGGGATACTTTCTTTACAACCGGATAGTTTCTGATGCGCAGTACGAAAATCCCGTGGGGTTCACACCCAAGGGTACGGTTTAGTTGGCGTCTAAACCTTACCCTAGGGTTTAACCCCACGAGAAAATTCCAGTCGTGGAACAAAGAACAGCTGTCTGGTAAGTTGCACTGGTGTTGAGGTAAACTATGATCGGAGATCGCATTGGCTGCTGAGGAATTTGGAAAGGGAATTAGGATTTTCTTTCCTTTTCTATGCTCCTTGCATCTGATAACACGTGGAATCGCTGTACGGAAGTGGAAGAAAACAGTACCTTGCATCCCGTTATGTAACTCTATGTCCAGTGTTGATTTGGCTGTGTATTCATATCTCAGATATATTTCACGTACAAGAAATGAAATTCCTCATGTTGAGGTTGTTTTCTCAGATCACGGTGGCATGCCAAGGAATGTCCACGCGGTGACTTATCAGTGAACATTCTTGGTATTCGCCGGAGTGAACTGAAGCTATGTTAGAATACTAGAACAATAACGTGGTATGCGTTGACTGAATTGAACATGGTCTTGTCACTTTTTTTTTTTTGGAAGATGGGCTCTCTTTCATCACTTTTGTTCTTGGAAGGTGGACTTGAGTTACTTCTGACAGCTGCGAACGTTTTTTTTTCTTCTCTCTCGTTTTGAAAGAGCGTTTGTTTATTTAGTTTTCCACAGGTAATGCTTTTCGTTTTCCACAGCTGATGTTTTTTTATCGACTTGTTTTAATGTACAATCGTTCTGTTTTTCAATAAAACCTTGTGGTTGGCGCTTTTTGAAGTTACTTAGTCATTTGTATTGCTATTTTACCAAAATTTAAGCTTTCAGCCAGCACGTGACACATGCAGATTTTATTCTCCAGACATCGTAGATCTCCGCTCCGCGTTGGTACCAGAACTGGGCTTGGGACTTCGTCTCGTTGGTGTTCTTAATATTTTAAAGAGAACGATCGTTAATTAAAAAAATGTTCGTAATTAGTGCCGTATCAGAGTAAGTCGACCCCATTCTGAGCACGGGGTAAAAGTATTAGGGAGAGATCAGCATTTGAGAACAAAACAGTGTATTGTAAAATGAAAAGCCGAATGGCGAATTTATCCTTTAACCTTGAAAAAATGGTTTCTTCCACTACGCTGACCGAATTATAAAAGTTCGTGTCACTCAGACCACGAACTTTTGTAACCACCCATAATGAGAAAGTCTGTCAGGCTCTCCAAGGTTTTACGATGGTATTAGCTTTTTGATTCTCTCTCGAATCAATGAAACATTGGAGGTGGTATTTTCTCTTTGGTTCTGGTTCTGTTCCCTTTTTGATGCCGCTACTTTAAGAGCTGGGCGAATTATTTTACGCTTTGATGCTCCTAGTGGGCAAAATAAAATTTAAGTTGAAAAAATAGGATTCAACTAACATAGCCCCGCACGGGGATAACATGGTTTTCCAGTTATTTGGGGAGTGGCACCCCCATGGCCCGAGCTGACCTTGTGACCGGTCAACATCTTGTGGCAGAATTTTTTCAATCTTGAATTTCCAGTTCGACAACGTGGACTTCGCCGGGACGGCTGTTCATCCGGCTGTTGGGGAGTAGCGCCCCCACGTTTCCCGAGCTGATGATGTGACTGACATCGTGGTTCTGTTTTTTTATATCTTCGTGCCAGGCCTCACCCTGTGTTGCACACTATTCCTGTACTAATAAATTTTGTCCTAACTCCATTTTCTGCTGGGTTTTTTTCTAATGTACTCAACCGTAACCCTAACCTCTCGGTCGTAGGTTGCTGAGACTTTTTGTTGGTGTCCTATTCTCAGGGTTTTGTTCTTGTTTTGTGTTTCGTTTCTTCTTTTCCTGAGTTTGGGGTACTAGGCTTACCTACATATTTGCCATGTGTGGTAACCCGTAAGGCGGAAATGGGCTGTCTGATGGCTGAGGTCACAGGTGGTGAACGAGTCACCTCTGTACCGACACTCCTCTTTGACCCCGGCTTCGCAGTAAACGGGGTGGCTGGAGACTAGCCCACCTGTAGTCAGTAAATTCTGTGCCGAGTTGTGTGCAGGATTTTAACGGCTTTTGTCGTATAGCACGAGCCCGGGAGTTGTGGGATCATGCCAAAGGCGTTGGCATGACTGTACTCTGGAGGCCGAAGTGTCCGCCGAGTGCATGTGAACACAACCATTGGACTATATCTGCAGCTAAGCTCTAGAACTATGTCTTGTGTCATGTTTTTGGCTTGCGGACCTCCAGTTCTCCCGTGTTTGGCTCGATTGTGGGTGGAGTACGCTGCGGACAAATTCTTTCTTACTCCCATGGGAAAACATAAACCCTCCTCAACATTGAAAAGACAAGAGGATATGGTGATTGATCAGACACCCGATTTGTCTCAACCATCTCCCAAGCATAACACACTGAAGAGAACTTTAGTGGAAGAACATCACCGCGACCGAACTTTGGATCCAGATGCTGAGCCGTCAGCTCAGAAACGTCGCATTACACTAGCAGATTCGACAAGTCAGGCTACGTTTCCCGTCATTGCTTCTACTGACCAGACATTGTTTCAGTGAGGAGGAATGGCACCATTCCTTGCTCGCTCTCTTCGCTTCTGGCTGATGATAGTTAACCGAGGTTTCATATCCAGAACAATTCTCTGTAGCAATTCCTATTCCATAATGGACGTGGAGCATGAAAACGAAATCTTCCCCTGTAGAGACGTTCCTCAAAGTCTCCTTTTTTCATTTTCGAAAGCACTTGACGGTGTTGCTGGCTCTTTGAAGCCAGTAAAGAAGCTACGTTCTGGAGATCTGCTTGTGCAAACTTGCACTCTCTCTCAGAGCAAATCTCTCGTGCAGTTGACCAAACTTCAGGATATTCCCGTTCGAGTGACGGCACATCCGTATCTCAATACCTCCAGGGTAGTCATTTCTGAGGTCGACTTGGAGTGCGATGAGGACGAACTTGTGTGTGAACTTGCTGATCAGGGCGTCATAGCTGCAAGACGCATGACTTTCAGGCGCGATTGCGCTCTGATCAAATCACGAAACGTTATTTTGACTTTTAACAGACCGAAGGTACCTACTGAAATAAAGGCTGGTTACTTGTTATGTGCAGTTCGTCCATATATACCGAACCCTCTGCGCTGTTTTAAGTACCAGAGGTATGGACATTCCCAGCGGTCCTGTAACAGTGCGGCGAGGTGCGCAAATTGTGGATCCCGGGACCACGAAGGGGCTGGATGCACTTCAGAGCCCTGCTCTGTTAACTGGGGACACCCACGCTGCTTATTCCCAGACCTGTTCGAAGTGGAAGGACGAGATGGCGATCCAGCGCGTCAAGACTGGAAGGCCTCTCGTACCTTGCCTCTAAAAACAAGTTATGCATTCTCAGTGATCGGCAGCGCACCTTGCAGCCGTTGTGAAATCTCCAACTACCACTGCACGAACATTGGTAATACGTCCTTTGCTTCTCCAACGGCCTAGTCAACCTGTCAAACGGAAAACGGCGGAGCAGGGCACGCAGGTCGATTTTTCAGACATTCAAATGGATATCCAAGCTGAAAATGCAACATGCTCTCAACAGAGGAGCAGCTCCTCCAGTTCTGGGAGGAACGCCTATACATGTGGGAAGGTTGGGCCGAAATCTGTGAAGACCTGTAGGCTTCATCCTACACTTTGAGGTCCCAGTCACAAGTTCTGACAACTTGCTCGACGTGTCGAGGTCCCCACCCTCAGCCACTGTAGTAAGGAAAAACTTGCGCGAGGAAATTGATACTTCACGGTCCTTGTCACAATCTCCTGACTGCGATCAGACGTCGGATGTGCAGAGCGACGAAGAGTTTTAAATTGCTCTTTGTTGCCCTCCTTTTTTCTTTGATGCTCTTTTCATGGCTGCGTGTATCATCCAATGGAACTGTCGGAATTCCCGCTTCAATTTCGAAGACATTAAGCATCTGCTCTCTTCTTCGCCTGTGTGTCTGTGCTTACAGGAAACGAAGCTTCGACCCAGCGATTCGCTGTCGGTCAAGAACTACAGCTGCTTCCGGAAAAATAATCCCAGTGGTGACATTGCGTGTGGAGGAGTGGCGATTCTTGTCCCACATACTGTTCCAGCCTCACAATTTCACATCGATACGCCCCTGCAGGTTGTCGCTGTTCGTCTTTCTGCTAACACTACTCACTGTTTGCTGCCTTTACTTACCACCTCACGATTCGTTTAGCTTTGCAGATCTCGAGAGCCTTGTTGCCCAAGTATCTTCTCCCGTTCTTCTTGTGGGGGATTTTAATGCCCACAGTCCATTGTGGGGCAGTGACCGGACTGATAGTAGAGGTCGTTGAGTGGAGAGTTTATTTTCCTCCAGTTCTCTGTGTGCGCTCAACACGGGAGACCATACGTACTTGCACGAACCTAGCAGAACGTTCCCTGCCATTGATCTTGCCCTGAGATCTCCATCGGTGTCTGCCGATTGATACTGGAGAGTGTCGCAGGACCCCCTTGGCAGTGATCATTTCCCCATTTTTCTTTCCCTGTGCCGAGATGAGTACTGTCACCTTTCTCGTCCGACCCGATGGCGGATTGATCGTGCCGACTGGGAGGTTTTCACCTCTTCAGCCATTATAATTGAGGACATGGTGAATCAGGAATCGACCGAAACTGCAGTAACAGCGGTTACAGAATGTATTGTACATGCAGCTGAACTTGCCACCCCTAAGACCTTGGGTAAGCTTCCTAAGATACCAAAACTTTGGTGGAACGATGAATGTCGAGAATCTCGGAAAGCGCAACATAAGGCGTGGGGTAAATTTCGCCGTTACCCTACCCAGACAAACCTTCTGGCCTTTAAACGTGCAAAGTCTCTTATGCCCTTTGGTTCGGCGGCGCAGTAAGAGGAACTCTTGGCGGGATTATATTTCCACCATTCATGCAGGTATTAGTCCCAAGGTTCTCTGGGACCGTATACGTAAGGTTAGGGGAAGTTTTAGCTCTAGCCAGATATCATTTCTTGAGCGCAACGGCAAAGTCGTTACCGACATTCCCGGTGTCGTGAACTGTTTGGGAAACATTTGCTCCAGTTTCCAGCAACCCAGCCTCGTTCCGTGGTGTGAAAGAGCGTGCCGAAATGCAAAAAAAACAACTAAATTTTGCGTGTCATCAGCAGTTTGATTATAACACCTTTCAGTATCACAAAACTGAGGAGAGCCCTCACTCAATCTGGGAACTCTTCCGTTGGCCTTGATGAGATCCACTACGAAATGCTACGGGGGCTGTCGCCGTCGTCGCTCGAAAATCTGTTAACACTCTTTAATAGAATCTGGTGTGAGCAGTGTTTTCCTGACTCTTGGCGTTTGGTACTTGTCATTCCTTTCACAAAGCCGGGTAAAGACCCCATACTTCCGTCTAGCTGCAGGCCTATTGCACTCACAAGCTGTCTGTGCAAAGTCCTGGAACGAATGGTAAATGCACGCTTCCTTTTCTTTTTGGAGAGCAACAAGATTTTATCCTCGTCTTAAAGCGGTTTTCGACGTCATCGCTGTACCGGTGATCATTTGCTTCGCCTTGAAACGTCAATTCGGGAGGCTTTCGTTAAGAAATAGCACTTGGTTTCGGTCTTTTTTGATCTCGAAAAGGCGTATGATCTTGCATGGCGTTATTGCATTCTCCGTGAACTGCATCAGTGTGGGTTACGGGGAAATCTCCCTATTTTCATTGCTGGCTTCGTCCACGATCGTGTGTTTCGTGTGCGACTCGGTACGACTTTCTCTGCTCCTTTTCGACAAGAGCAAGGCGTACCTCAGGGTTAGATTTTGTCTACATCCCTTTTCATTTTATGCATTAACCAGGCTTTTCGAGAACTTCCTTCGACAATCTCTAGAACAATGTATGTAGATGACTTGCAGATATCTTGTGCTTCTTCCAGTATGCGTATGATAGAACGGCAGTTGCAGTGCCGCATTACCAGCATCTGCTCTTGGGCAAACAAAAATGGCTTTCTCATCTCCCAGAATAAAACCGTTTGTGTGCACTTTTGCCGGAAGCGTGGCCTCCACCCAGACCCTGTTCTGCGGTTGGATTCTGCGGAGTTTCCTGTTCTCCCAGATACCACATTCTTAGGCATTACATTCGACCGGGCTCTGACTTTCAGCTCACATGTGCAAATGTTAAAAGTTAAATGCACTAAAGCATTGCGTGTCCTGAAGATGCTCTCTGGCACAACGTGGGGTGCCGATAGGAGCACAATGCTCAGAATCTATCATGCGGTCATTCGATCAAAACTGGACTATGGCTGTGGGGTGTATGGTTCAGCCAGGAAATCTGTCTTAAAACTACTCTACCTTGTACATCACCAGGCTTTGCGTTTCTGCATGGGAGCGTTCCGACCCTCCCTGTCGAGTCTAATGATCCGCCTTTGTGTTTGCGTCGCCTCCAGCTGTCTCTCCAGTTTTATGCGAAACGGGGTGCCCTCCGGGACCATCCTTTTGCGAGAATCTGTCTTTCAACAACAATTTGTCCGTCTCTTTGAACACCGGCTTTCCTGTGTACCCACTTTCGGAATCCGTATGCAGACTGCAGTGCGGGATGCGGGTATTAATGTTTCCTTGATTGGCGAGACCAGGACGATTGGCCAGCCGCCCTGGGCTCCTATGGTGGCTGATGTCGATTTGTCCATTAGCCCTTGTCCAAAATCGTCTTACTCCGCTACTGAATATGCTCAACGATTCGCTGAACACCGGTCTCGTCATCCGGATTTTGTTCCGATTTACACAGACTGTTCAAAATCCGATGGAGTAGTGGGTTCTGTCTTCGTGTGCATTGACGAGGTATACGTTGAACGTATGCCGTCGGAGGCAACCGTGTTTTCAGCTGAGTTACATGCTATTTTTCTGTGTCTTCGTCACATTCAGGCAAAACCCCATCGCCGAGTTGTCTGTACGGATTGCCTGAGATTGTCGCTTCGCCCACCGCTATTTGCTGTGTGGCGACACTGCTCCTATGTGTGAGACGTGCAACTGCCGACTTACTCTCATTCATGTTTTATGTGTTCGTTTTCGGTTACATCGTTTTCAATATTTCCGTATTCATCTGTTTGATGACAGCGCAGCTAAGCTGGGGAAGATTTTGGGGGACCGGTGCGATACGTTCGCTATCTTTTCGTTTTTTAAACATTTTGACTTTTTAAAACTCGTGTAGCTTTTAAAATTGTTTCGTACATTGGCCTGATTTTAATTATTGTACCACGCTTTTAACGTCTTTGATTTGTTGGTCTCGTGTCTGGCGCTCTTTTGGACAAATTTGGCCCTTGCGCCAAAAAAAAAACCCCCACCAACCAACTAACAGTCTTTCCCAACGTCAATTGAATGTTTAAATTTTAAATATGGATGATGCAGGCTCATTCACCAAATAATTTTTTTTTTTAACGCAGGTTTCTGAAACCTGGATTTTTCTGTCGTCTGCAAATATTTCTATAGGATGACTGTCGAGATACTTTGTTCGCAGGCTAGCATCCATTACACCAGTTACTGTCGATAACTAAAATAATTTGTAACACAGTTGGGGTATAAAGTATGTGTAAGAATTTTTGCTAAATACTCCTTGCATTTAAAAAAAAAAAAAAAACCTGAAAGAGAGGAAATAGTTAGGAGGTCAGGGATGTCGGAACTATTTTATGGCTGCGGGGGCAAGATGTCAGAATACAAGATTTTTAATCAGAACATGAAATTCATCGCACTATTGTAGAACAGGACGTGCTGACGTCATTAGGAAAATTGCAGACAAAGCGATTATATCGATAAAACATTCACCTATACGTACAAACTGTTGTTTCATATCGGCGCATATAGACTGTTACTAACTACACTGCGGGCCACCCAAAATGCAACACCAAGGACACGAGATAGCAAAGCCAGATTTACTGGACACATAACAACAGATACAAAAATGAAACGATTGAGCTTACAGGCCCATGCGACTTGCGGAACACGCAGACATAAATAGTTCGTGTGGCCCCCATGGCTGGCAATAACGGCCGCTACACGTCGCGGCATCGAACGAAAGAGGCTTTGGATGTGGGCTTGGGGTATGTCGGTCCAGGCTGCTTCCACACGTTGCCACATCAGCGACCAGACGTGTTCAGTGAGCGACATATCGGGAGAACAGGCGGGCCACGGCAGCAGTGCCACCTGCTGGGCCGTGAAGAATTGTTGCACGATGCGCGCCACGTGCGGGCGCGCATTTTCTTGTTGAAACGAGGCCGCTGGCAGGTCCTGCAGAGGTAAGGGATGACTACAGGCTCCCAAACGTCGGAGATGTAGCGGTGGCTGTTGAGTGTACCGGCGATGCGTACCAGAAGGGTGCGGGTGTCATATCCAATTGCTCCCCAAACCATAACGCCAGGCGACGAACCGGTATGGCGATGCATAATGCATTCGTCATACAGTCTCTCGCCGCGGTGCCGCCACACGTGGATCCGACCATCGTGGTGTTGCAGGCAGAAGCGGGATTCGTTGGAGAAGACAAGTTAGTGCCATTCCGTAGTCCAGGTGCGGCGTTCAACGGCCCACTGCCGCCGCACTCGCCGGTGGTGTAACGTCAATGGTAATCGGAGCAATGGGCGCCGTGCGACAAGTCCCCGCTCCTGCAGACGACGTCGAACGGTACGTGCTGCACGGTTGTTGCGCAACACACCCTAATTCCTGCGCTAACGTTCGTGATGTGGCGGTGCGAGCCGTCAATGTCCTCTCTTTCGGTGGTGTGTCGCGGCTGCGGCAATCGCTCACGTCGGTCGGTCCGTCCGTCCGTCCTTCCTGCACCCACCGAATCCATACTCGCCTCACTGTGGCTATATATCGTCCCACACGGGCGCCGATGTCTGTACGATAAACCGCTGTCGCGATAAGTCTATTCGACCTTTGTCGAACTCCGAAACGTGCTGGAATGACTGCCGTATTCTGCGACGAATCATCAAGAAGCTTCCCACGCACAGGTCCGGCAGCACAAACACACTTCCACTACTTACACCCCGCCTTCTGTGCACCCTTCTTATAGTGCTTCTCTCGCCGCCCCGGTGGCCTAAGCGATGGCCTCTGATCATTCTTCCGAACGAGGTCCGGGTTCGAATCCCGGTGAGGCATGGATGTTGTGTTTGTCTCACGGCACTGGCTCTTTCCCTTCTCTGGAACCAGTGACCCCAAATTAGGGATGGGCGACTGCTTATAGCCCATTGAGTTGCTCACGGTGGTCGTTAAACCTGCAATCAAAAAAAATAGTGCTTCTCGGTGGCGTGCCGGGCGCACATGATTTGCATATGCCCTGCAATGCTAATCGTTTGCATGTCCTCTCGCGGGCGACGCATGATGCGAATTTTAGTCCAATCTGATGCTTTCTTCTTGGTGTTGCATTTTGGGTGGCCAGCAGTGTATATAACCTGTTACTTCGATATAAACTGTTATTTCCTCATTGGTACGAATTCCACAAGAATTGTAGACGTTATAATCAAACAATAAATACAAGCATATCTTTCCTCCCTCTACTTCAATTTCTTTCTCCACCCCCCCTTTTTTGAAAGAATGAAAGACAAAAACGAATGAAAGACAAAACGTTACTTCCTTTGAACAGGATCCTGCCCTCTGAACTGTTTACTGGGTCCAGCTAGTGTTTCGTGAAACTATTTTTCTTCTGGACAGAGCGAGGACAGTTTAACCATGCCTCTCGGAAGTTGTATTAAATATATATATTTTTTCATGGTGAAAATGATCAATACTTAATTTTATCAAAAGGAACTTTAAATGAACAAAAAAAAAAAAATCAAATGTTTGAGATTTTCAACCACGAACGAACATAATTTGAAAAGAAAAAAAAAAAGCGAGGAGGCAAAGTGTGATGTTCTGCCGTCGTACTTATTTACGTGCAGGATCAACTGTACTTCTGCCCCCGCGGTTCCGACACTGCTGTGAAAGGTTGAACTCGTGTTGTGCGTGTGTGTGTTTTCTAGTGGTTGTCAATTTCGTCTAGCTCTACTGCCAGAGCTCTTCACGTTTACTACGGTTCGCTCTCTGCCCTTCTACTTCCGCAGCCTGCTGATTGACACCCAGTGGGTGGCCGGATATGACTTAATCTCCTCCTGCTAGAAGCTCACAATACTTGAACGGGTCTCACCCGGCGCACCTTTATTTTATGTTAGCAGTTCAAAATGAATGCATTTCGGAAAATTCAGACGTCGTTTTGTGGAAATTTGATGACTAGCGCGAATTCCAATTTTAAAAATGAAACCAAAATCGCACCCTGAAGATTTTGAGAAAGGAAGGGAAAAATCAGTGCAAGTCACATGTAATATGTGGATTGGCTAAAAGACACTTTAAGATTTAGAAATTTGAGTTTTAAATTTCTAAATCTAAAAGATTGTAGAATTGTGCTAAGATCGTAATTTTCTTCCGGCAGTCCTGTGATGTCCAACGCAATTTGGTAATGCTCAAATAGCTACTGTTTACATGATGAACTGAGGTTTATGGGGTGTGGTTGAAATCTAAGTGTTGAGTTGCAAATATGCCAAGATTTCGATTTTAATCAATCCATCGTGGGATTTCTTAGCTTACCAGTTAATCTGACCGTTTCGCACCGTAGAAATCACGAGTTGCATCTGTCCTTTTCATTCGTAAATTCTTACCTAAATATATTTCAACCGGAAAATTCCAAGCATCCCTAAATTTGACAAGTTACTGGCAACATTCCAAATTATCAAAGAAACTGTCAAAATTGTAGAAGTTTTAAATTTCTAAATTTAAAGATTATGGAATTGTGCGTTCTCATTCGCCTTCGAAAACGGGCTTTTTGGCTTGTTGTTGATCGCAACTTCACGGAAGGTAACTCGAAATAATGTATGCAAAACGCCCCAATTAAGAACAACGAACCCATATTTTAAGCAACGTTAAAGCGATTGTACTGATGCATTTTTCTCTGGGCTTAATTAGATTATCATTTTGTATAAGGCTAGTACTGTAAGGTTCATACCCACTGCTTTATTTCCCCTCTCATTTATATTGGGGTCATAAGCGGCTAGGCCGCCCCGGTGGCGCAGTGGTCTAAGCGATGGCCTCTGATCATTCGTCCGAACGGGGCCCGAGTTCGAATCCCGGTGAGGCATGGATGTTGTGTTTGTCTTACGGCACTGGCTCTCTCCCTTCCCTGGAACCAGTGACCCTAAATTAGGAACGGGCGACTGCTTATAGCCCATTGAGTTG
Source organism: Macrothele yani (assembly GCA_039090855.1). Classification (NCBI taxonomy): domain Eukaryota; kingdom Metazoa; phylum Arthropoda; class Arachnida; order Araneae; family Macrothelidae; genus Macrothele; species Macrothele yani. The sequence continues at coordinate 780,502 of CM077022.1, read as the reverse complement.
CTCACGGTGGTCGTAAACCTCCAATCAAAAAAAAAAAAAAAAAGCGGCGATCCCGGACGATTGGTCCAATGCCGATTCGTCCAATGGGACGATTGGTCCAATGTCCGATTCGTCCAATGGTACGATTGGTCCAACGCTGATTCGTCCAATGGTATCATCTTACCAACTGTAAACTTTTTATTTTCCAGAAAGGAATAAGGATTTAAATAATTCTGCTCATTATATCCTTTTGAAAGATAATTTCCGTATATTTGGTAATTGTAAACATTTTACATAAACCTGGTAAAAGGCACTCAATGGAGCATTTCTCAGCTGTTTGCAAAGCACCTAGGCCGCGGGCCTTTTTAGAAGATTTTGAGTTACAACCTAGATATTTTGGTATTTGTAAACATTTTATAAAACCTAATAAAAGGCACTCGTCGTATCATTTCTAAGGTCTTTGCAAGGCGCCTAGACCCCAGGCCAATGAATTAATATTTTGTGCTTAAGTGAAAGCGCAATATTATTAACTTGATTTAATATGTAAACGTTATGAATATGATATGACATCGGTAGAATAAAAAGTCCTGAAAAGGTCTAGAGCCTATGAATTAATATTTCGTGCCAATATTAATAACTTGATTTGATATGTAAACGTTATGAATATGACATCGCTGGAATAAAAACTGTTGAAAAGGCCTAGGGTCTGTGAATTAATATTTCGTGCTTAAGTAAAAGCGCAATATTATTAACTTGATTTAATATGTAAACGTTATGAATATGACATCGCTGGAATAAAAACTGTTGAAAAAGCCTCTGTCCAAACCCCGACCAGTTGTTTCCATTGGGCAGTTGGCGGAACCCCACTGCTTTCTACAAACAGAAACTAAAAACTAGTATTTTTTTATTATTTCATGCAAAAGAGAAACATTGAAGTTGATTGAACGGCTCATCAGTAACTTCATACGGCAGCAAGGACAGTATAACAAAAAAACGCGAATCCCTCCCCCCCCCCAAAAAAAAAATCTGTAGCCACAATATTACGTATGAAATGTAACATTATTTTACATTCTTTGGACTACCGGTACTTTCGTATAATATCGGAGATAGAATCAGAACAGATGAAACTTTTATAGCACGAGTAGCACTTCGGACAGATAGGACGGAATTGGACCAATTGTCCATTGGACGAATCGTCCCTTTGGACCAATTGTCGTTGGACGAATCGTACCAGACCCATAAAGCGGGGAGAGACAATTTTAGTCAACAGCGCAGCAATTTCCCATCGACCTTTATTCCCATACGGCTTTATGACCATAAATCGGGGGAAATTTTACGTGCTAGAAAAGAGAAGTACATACATTTTAAGGAGAATTCACCTGGTTTCTTTCATAGCAGTTAGAGGCGTGCAAATCTCTGGAAGAATTGATCCCGCTCTGCGTATTAATCCAATTTCAGTCATTTTCAACACATTTCTTCGATATGCACCATTCCCCCCTCCCCCCATCGAGGTTTTAAGTAACAGATCGCCTCCTCGGGGTCCCTAAGAACAAACTAAAATTTCGACGGAATTTTGAAGGCTTTCGTATGCGTATTATCATGCGTAAGTTTCGAGGAACATAACTGAAACCAGATGAAAATGACAAATTTCCGGGAAAAGCGCGTAATCAAAAAACATATTTTTAGGCACTCCAAGCATTGCTTTTCCTTAGCTTTCAAAACAGTTAGACATATACAAAATGCGTTCATAAAGTTGTTTCTAGATTGGCGCTACAGCAGTTACTGCAGAAATATTTCCACTATGTGCTTTTATATTTGAATTAAATCAACGTTTACCTCAAGAAACTGATTGGGTAACATTCTATGCTGGAATATTTATACACTATATTGACAAAAGTCACCGGACACCTAGAAGAGAAATACAACATAGCATTAATTGACATGCATTAATTAGTACGGTGTCGGTCCGCCTTTGGCCTTAATCCATGCACTGACCCTACGAGACATGCTTTCTACAAGGTTTTGGAACACAGCGATAGGTACGCGCTTCCATTCAGTACATAATGCTGCCGCTAACTCTTGCCTTGATTCCAAAACTTCTTATGCAGCGCTCTAAATAATCCCATAGGTGCTTTATGGGATTACGATCAGGGCTCTGTGCTGGCCAGTCCACACACGATACGGAATTATCGTCAAACCGCGCCGTAACAGTCCTTTCTTTATGACTCCGTGCATTATCCTCCTGGTACCAACAAGGCTCGGTTCCATAATATTGCCATAGAGTTGGTAGAGCATAATTGTCCAGAATATCGAGGTAGACGTGCTGGTTAACAGGTTTGTCCACGATAACCAATGTGCCCGGACTATACCACGAAAAACACCCCCACACGAGTACACTGCCAACTCCAAACTTGACCGTAGGAACAGTACATTGTGGTAAATAGCGTTCCCCGGTTGCCGCCATACCCACATACGGCCATCAGACTGATGGATCGTGTATCTGGATTCATCAGTCCATAGGACCTGTTTCCATTGATCTACGGTCCACGATAAATGTTCTTTACACCATGCTTAAACGACGGGCAGCATTCCGAGTGCAGGTGAAGCAGCCGCACGACCACGGTAACCCATGGAATGAAGTTCTCTGTGAATGGTACGTGTACATACCGAGGTTCCAGCATTTTTTACTCACCCGTACACTGAGGTCTTGTGCAGTACTCCGTCGATTAGCTGTAACTACTCTCCTGAGTCTTCGACGCCATCTATCACTGATTTTCTCTGGTCTGCCGGCACGTTTTGCTGCTTCAGGCACGCCAAAGTGCCTTCCACTTATTCAGTTCATCCAAAACAGTTGATTTGGGTATGTTTAAACGCCTTTAGGTTTCTCTTATGGACACCCCCTAATATGACACCCAACAGTCTTTCCTTTCTCAAAGTCAGTTCTCCCGCCGCGACAATTTCGCTCAAACTCAGTGCGATATGATCGCGGTCAGCTGCAGGCTTGTTTTGATACCGTTTGCAGCTGTACCGCGCATCTTAACAACGCAGTGGATCTCTGTTCATTTGCTTTTGAAGAGGTGTCCAGTGACTTTTGTCAATATATATATATATATATATATATATATATAATCATTGTCAACCATTATCAATCCACTGCTGGACGAAGGTCTCCCCAAGTTTCCTCCACAACGGGTTGTCTTGTGCCAATCTCATCCATGTATCTCCCGCATATTTTCGAATTTCATCCACCCATCTCCCATGTGGTCTTCTTCTGGGTCTTTCCCTGTCCCTTGCTATCCAATCTAAAGTTTCGGCTGTCCATCGATGGTCTGTCCTTCTGGCAGTATGTCCAGCCCATTGCCATTTCAGGGATTTAACCCTGATCATGATGTCTTCCACTCTCGTCATTTTTCGGATGCACGAGTTCCTCTTCTTATCTCTCCTGGTTACACCAAGCATGCACCTCTCCATGCTGCTTTGAGTTGTCTGCAGCCTTTGTATGTCTCTTTTAGTTAAGGTCCAAGTCTCTGCACCATACGTAAGCACTGGAAGGATGCATTGATCAAACACTTTTCTTTTAAGACATAATGGCATATTGCTCTTGGAAATTATGCTGTTTCTTCCAAAAGCTCTTTAGGCAAGTTTTGTACGCCGATTAATTTCTTCATCAATGTGACTCTCACTTGATATCTGCTGTCCAAGATAAACGTACGTGTCTGTTATCTCCAGCTTTTCTCCATCAATCGATAAATCTTCATTTCTTGTAAAAGCATTGAACATCACTTTTGTCTTCTGAAAGTTCATTTTTAATCCTACTTCTTTACTCTTGTCAGCAAGTTCCTGGATCATACTCTGCAGTTCTGATGGGGTAGTTGCAAAAATGACTATGTCGTCAGCAAAACAAATATGGGTTAGATAATCTCCATTAATCTTTATCCCTTTGTTTTCCCAGTTCATTGACTGAAAGACATTTTCTAATTGGCATTAAAGAGCTTCGGAGATATGGTGTCACCTTGTCTCACTCCTTTTCCAATTTTTATGTGTGTTGTATTTTCAAACATCCGGATCTTTGCACTTGCATTTTCATAGATGTTATTAATAATATTAATGTACGCATCTTCAATACCGCAGGATTTCAGAGCCATTGTAACTGCTGATGGTTTCACTGAATCAAAGGCTTTTTCATAATCGATAAAAGCCATGCACAATGGAAGTTCATATTCCCTCGCTCTTTCAATTAGTTCTCTCAGTACGTGGATATGATCTATTGTGCTGTAGCCACTCCTGAATCCAGCTTGTTCTCTCGGTTGAGCCATGTCCAGTGTCACTTTCAAGCGGTGTGAAAGAACTTTAGTGAAGATTTTATAAACCACTGATAGGAGGCTGATAGGTTTGTGGTTCCTGAGATCCTCAGTGTCACCTTTTTTATGTAGCAAGATCATTGTAGCGTTGTTCCAATCCTCAGGAATCTTTCCTTCATTAAGGCATCGAGTGAAAATTTGGGCGAGTACTGTTTCGATTTCTCCACTTGCTTCTTGTATGATGTCTACAGTAATTCCATCTTCTCCTGGAACTTTGCCTTGATTGCATGTGCAACTTCTGCTGGGAGGACTGGAAGAACTCTGGTACTGGTACCTTGGTACTGGTAAGATTTAAGTTGTGGAGTCATTTTGGAGGGGTTTGGCCATAACTCACCTCGCTGTCTAAGCGGGTTGGTGAGTGTGGGATAGCATTTCCTCTAATCCCGATGGTATAGTTATACCGCTATTGGCGGTCGTCAGAGCCCCTTTAGTGGGAACAGGATGCACCACGAGAAGGAGGGGTTGACATTTGTCAAGGAGAGGCTGTGATGTTACGCATCACCTGACCTTACATCCCATATATATATATATATATATATATATATATATATATATATATATATATATATTCTATTAAGAAGAGACCGAAGCAAAAAAAATGTTTTTTTGACTCATACCAAGTACAACATAGAAAAAGAGAAAAAAATAAAAAATAAAGTAAAACAACTGAATGTAGAAAGTATCGAGAATACTGAGCCTTGGCTTTATCAAGGACCAGCAAAAACTCTGCATTTTCTCACTTCCACAAAGACCTAGTTGGAAATGGGTTTCTGCAAAGCCATCTATGGCATAGTGTATATATATATATATATTATATATATATATATATACTTAAGAGCAAAACTGAAGACTAAGGAAAAACTTTAGAATTTAAAACGAAGGTTGCAAAATAACCTGAAAATCAAAACGCGCAACGCAGCAGTTTTGAAAATTCAGAATTCACATTCTATAAAGAAGATACCTAAGCAAAAAAATACATATATAATTTTGACTCACACCTAGTACAACATAGAAAAGGTTATGTATCTACCTGTGTGAGTAAAAGGAGAAAGGATAAAAAAATAAAACAACTGAATGTAGAAGGTGTCGAGAATACTGAGCCTTGGCTTTATCAAGGACCAGCAAAAACTCTGCATTTTCTCACTTCCACAAAGACCTAGTTGGAAATGGGTTTCTGCAAGGCCATAGATGCAAGTAACATTCCCACCTAAAATAGTTTAAAAAATATATATAAGTCATGTCCTCCGTAGAGTTGCATGACCTAGCACTAGTTAACAATTTCGCTTGCATCCAATAAACCTTCCTGGCCCGACCCATGCTCTTCATCTGTTACTATTAAACAGAGAGAAGAAGATTAAAGAGAACTCAAGCTGTGAGAGTGACATAATAATTAGAAATGATTGCAATTAAAAAAGGAAATGTTAATTTTTAACGAACAGATTTTTGAAAGAAAACTTGAGTCTAAAACCCCCTACTCTACAGCTTATGACAGCACGAAAACGAGAATAAGTTAAAGATAATAATTAACTAAAGAAAACTTTGTGAAAGTTATATACCTTAAACAGTTAGTTGCAATATGTACAAAGTATTTCAGCAGTGCTTTTAAGTGCATAATTAATTAGTTATTAAGAACTTAACTACTTTGAAAAAACAGCGCATAGACAGCGCATAGCAAAGGAACAAGCTTAGCCATCTTCTGTTCCTAGGTACCCCAAAAGACGCTCAAAGTTACAAAGAAAAGAAAGAGTTAAAACCCGCAAAAATGTTAACAGACAAACCATTGCCTAAAAGCTGAAAAGCTAAAAAACGACAGAGAAAAAGTACATGAAGTACAAACATTGAACTTATAAAACCTAGAACCCAAAAACAAGGAAGAGAGCTTACCTCTTGTGTGACAGAAACTTTTCTCCTCACAAGAGAAGAACATGGCTGACCTCTTCCGCCACTCCCTAGACGCTGGGGGCAGTGAGGGTGGGGCTGATGGCCTCCTCATACAGCAAGAAACCAACGCGCGGAGATTTTAACCAGAGAAAAAAATATATAAACTTAAGACTGTGGATCTGTATGATCAGAAAGAGCAGAATTAACTCTCCAGAATACATGAGAAATATTATAAAATACACGAGCAGTTTATTTAATAATCTTTGCATGTATTAAATCACCTTAGTGAGCTTCTATAGATTAATCAGAATCTTATTAATTTTAATGTTGGTTTTACTATTTTTAGTATAGCTATCCTAGTGATGAATAACTAGTTTTCTTTTTTATTTGTTTTTATTTTCTTTTATAAACAGATTTTTAAGCTTTTTTTGTGATTTTGTTTATATTATTTAATTTTTTGTTTTAATAGGACCGTCATATCCATAGCACTAAGGTTCCTTTAGGTAGTTAATAGGCATCCTCTAGCCAACTTCCTTACGGCTTTGATTGGTCAGAATCATATTATTAACTGTGTAGAAAATTAAAGCAGATCTGCCAACCTTACTCTATTATTCAGAATAACTTTTCTTAAAGTTCTTTTGATGAAAGAAGAAGGAATTTCGTTCTCTAGAAAACTTTCTAATAGTATATTAATGTGGTAATTGAAGTCCAAATTGTTGCTGCAAATTCTTGAAATTCTTAGGACCTGAGAAATTAGTACATTCTCAATTACTTTGGTTGAAATGTTATTATTCCAGTGTAGATATTTAATTACTTTGAAAGGAAAATTAACTCTTTTATCAAAGAGGCTAATAGATGGGTTACCTCTGTTGAGCTTAATGCTTAAGTCTAGGAACTCAAGTTCCTGATTACTGTGGTTGGTTTTACATAAGTTAAGAGAGCTAGGATAGATATTATCAAAATCACTCTCTATAAGATTCCACAACTTAAATCTTGGCCCTCAGTCTCCGGCAGCTGGAATGTACCTGGCCAAGGCAGCGGCCAGTGCGACATGAAGGCAGAGGGTGCTAAGAATCCCCGGAGGACCGGACTAGGCTGCCATCTGATGCTGACCTTGGCTACGTACAATGGACGCTCCCTATCTTCTGATTCAAGGCTTCTTGAATTGGAAGAGGAACTACAAAGGATCAAGTGGGACATTGTGGGGCTAAGTGAGGTAAGGAGAAAAGGAGAAGATCTCATCGAGCTGAAAAGTGGACATCTCTTCTACTATCGTGGGACAGATACTGGCAGAACTAGTGGTGTTGGATTTATAATAAACAAGAAACTGAAGGATAAAGTTGTAGAAGTTGAAAGTTCCTCTGACAGAGCTGCACGGCTTGTTATCCAACTCTCGAAAAGATACCAGGCTGAGATTATTCAAACTTATGCACCCACCACAAGTCATCCTGAAGAAGAAATTGAAGAATTTTATGAGGAAATTTGTCATCTAAATAATAAAGGTAAGCAGCACTTGAAAATAATTATGGGAGATTTCAATGCAAAAATAGGGCAACGGCAACAGAATGAAACTTCAGTAGGTAAATTTGGTCACGGCAACAGAAACCAGCGTGGAAATACTCTTGTAGAGTTTGCAGAGGCAGAAGGGTTTTTCATCTTGAACTCCTTCTTCAAGAAAAAGCCACACAGGAAATGGACTTGGAGACATCCAAATGGGACGACAAGTGAAATTGATTTTATTATGTGTAACAAAAAATTCGTCATAGAAGACTGCAGTGTGCTAAACAAGTTCAACACAGGTAGTGACCATAGATTGGTGAGATGTAAGATGCACCTCAACACTAAACTTGAACGTGGCAAGCTCATAAGACAAACAAAATGTATTGACATTACCAACCTTAAAAAACACCATAATACCTTCAAGTTGGAACTGAAGAAGAGGTTCTCTGCTTTAGAAGGCCTAACATCGGAAGAAGTGGACATCTCTGAAGTTAACAGAAAAGTAACCAAAGCTCTTATGGAAACAGCAACAAAATTAGCTGGGTCTAAGAATAAGTTGCATGTAAATAAATTATCAGGAAAAACGAAAATGTTGATGCAAAAAAGAAGAGAGATGAGGACATCTGAAGATGTGACTTCCAAAGTGGAATATATAGAGCTATGCAAGACAGTACGATAAAGTATCACTGAAGACGTAAGAAAATTCAACTGTGAACTAGTGAGGAAAGCAATTGAAAACAACCAAAGCCTAAAGATAGCAAAGGGACATCTCAGTAAGGGAAGAAAACAGATTATGGCACTGAGAAAAGAAGATGGTTCTGTAACAAGAAATAGAGACGAAATTTTGACAAGAGTGAAAGATTTCTACTCCAAATTATATGAAAGGGATGATACATGCACTCCAGACATCATGAAAGATACCAGTACCAGAGTTCCTCCAGTCCTTCCAGCAGAAGTTGCACATGCAATCAAGAACATGAAGCGGGGAAAAGCTCCAGGAGAAGATGGAATTACTGTAGACATCATACAAGAAGCAAGTGGAGAAATCGAAACGGTACTCGCCCAAATTTTCACTCGATGCCTTAATGAAGGAAAGATTCCTGAGGATTGGAACACCGCTACAATGATCCTGCTACATAAGAAAGGTGACATTGAGGATCTCGGAAACTACAGACCTATCAGCCTCCCATCAGTAGTTTATAAAATCTTCACTTAAGTTCTTTCACACCGCTTGAAGGTAACACTGGACATGGCTCAACCGAGAGAACAAGCTGGATTCAGGAGTGGCTACAGCACAATAGATCATATCCACGTGCTGAGAGAACTAATTGAAAGAGCGAGGGAATATGAACTTCCATTGTGCATGGCTTTTATCGATTATGAAAAAGCCTTTGATTCGGTGAAACCATCAGCAGTTACAATGGCTCTGAAAACCTGCGGTATTTGAAGATGCATACATTAATATTATTAATAACATCTATGAAAATGCAAGTGCAAAGATTCGGCTGTTTGAAAATACAACACACATAAAAATTGGAAAGGGAGTGAGACAAGGTGACACCATATCTCCGAAGCTCTTTAATGCCACATTGGAGGGTGTTTTTCAGTCACTGAGCTGGGAAAACAAGGGGATAAAGATTAATGGAGATTATCTAACCCACCTTCGTTTTGCTGATGACGTAGTCATTTTTGCAACTAGCCCATCAGAGCTGCAGAGTATGATCCAGGAACTTGCTGACAAGAGTAAAGAAGTGGGATTAAAAATGAACTTTCAGAAGACAAAAGTGATGTACAATGCTTTTACAAGAAATGAAGATTTATCGATTGATGGAGAAAAGCTGGAGATAACAGACACGTACGTTTATCTTGGACAGCAGATATCAAGTGAGGGTCACATTGATGAAGAAATTAATCGGCGTACAAAACTTGCCTGGAGAGCTTTTGGAAGAAACAGCATAATTTTCAAGAGCAATATGCCATTATGTCTTAAAAGAAAAGTGTTTGATCAATGCATCCTTCCAGTGCTTACGTATGGTGCAGAGACTTGGACCTAACTCACCACGCTGGCCAAGCGGGTTGGTGAGTGTGGGATAGCATTTCCTCTAATCCCGATGGTATAGTTATACCGCTATTGGCGGTCGTCAGAGCCCCTTTAGTGGGAACAGGATGTACCACGAGAAGGCGGGGTTGACATTTGTCAAGGAGAGGCTGTGATGTTACGCATTACCTGACCTTACATCCCATATATATATATATATATCAGCATAGAATGTTACGCAATCAGTTTCTTGATGGAAACGTTGATTTATAGATTCAAATATAAAAGCACATTGTGGAAATATTTCTGCAGTAACGGCTGTAGCGCCAGGTTGCCCCTCAATATAGAAACAACTTTTTGAACACACCTAACTATTTTAAAAGTTAAGAGAAAGCAATGCTCGGAGTGCCTAAAAATATTTATTGATTGCGCGCTTTTCTCGGAAATTTGCCATCTTCTTTCGGAATTTTTCATCTGGTCTCAGTTATGTTCTTCGGAACTTGCGCATGATAATACGCATACAAAAGCCTTCAATTCCGTAGAAATTTTAGTTTGTTCTTAGGGACCCCGAGGAGACGGTCTTTTACTTAACAAGACTCGATGGGGGAAAATGGTGCATGTCGAAGGAAATTGTTGAAAATGTCTGAAATTGGATTAATACGCAGAGCGCATGAGCGGGATCAATTCTTCCAGAGATTTGCACGCCTCTAACTGCTATGAAAGAAACCAGGTGAATTCCCCTTAAAAGGTATGTACTTCTCTTTTCTATATACATTGCTGGCCACCCAAAATGCAACACCAAGAAGGACACGAGATAGCAAAGCCAGATTTACTGGACACATAACAACAGATACAAAGATGAAACGATTGAGCTTACAGGCCCGTGCGACTTGCGGAACACGCAGACATAAATAGTTCGTGTGGCCCCCATGGCTGGCAATAACGGCCGCTACACGCCGCGGCATCGAACGAAAGAAGCTTTGGATGTGGGCTTGGGGTATGTCGGTCCAGGCTGCTTCCACACGTTGCCACAGTTCATCAGGCATAGTCGCGGGTGGTGCTAGCCGGGCCACTCGGTTGCCGATCAGCGATCAGACGTGTTCGATGGGCGACATATTGGGAGAACAGGCGGGCCGTGAAGAATTGTTGCACGATGCGTGCCACGTGCGGGCGCGCATTGTTCTGTTGAAACGTGGCCGCTGGCAGGTCCTGCAAGTAAGAGAGGACTACAGGCTCCAAAACGTCGGAGATGTAGTGGTGGCTGTTGAGTGTACCGGTGATGCGTACCAGAGGGGGCGGGTGTCATATCCAATTGCTCCCCAAACCATAACGCCAGGCGACGGACCGGTATGGCGATGCATAATGCATTCGTCATACAGTCTCTCGCCGCGGTGTCGACCATCGTGGTGTTGCAGGCAGAAGCGGGATTCGTTGGAGAAGACAATGTCGTGCCATTCCGTAGTCCAGGTGCGGCTTTCAACGGCCCACTGCCGCCGCACTCGCCGGTGGTGTAACGTCAATGGTAATCGGAGCAATGGGCGTCGTGCGAAAAGTCCCCGCTCCTGCAGACGACGTCGAACGGTACGTGCAGCTACAGGTTGTTGCGCAACACACCCTAATTCCTGCACTAACGTTCGTAATGTGGCGGTGTCTGCCGTCAATGCTCGCCGCAGAACATGCCGGTCCTCTCGTTCGGTGGTGTGCCGCGGCTGCGGCAATCGCTCACGTTGGTCCGTCCGTCCCTTCTGCACCCACCGATTCCATACTCGGCTCACTGTGGCTGGATTTCGTCCCACACGGGTGTCGTTGTCTCGGTACGATAAACCGCTGTCGCGATGAGCCACTATTCGTCCTCTGTCGAATTCCGAAACGTGCTGGAATGACTGCCGTATTCTGCGACGGGGCATCAGGAAGCTTCCCACGCACAGGTCCGGCAGCACAACACACTTCCACTACTTACACCCCGCCTTCTGTGCACCCTTCTTATAGTGCTTCTCAATGGCGTGCCGGGCGTATATGATTTGTATATGCCCTACAATGCTAATCGTTTGCATGTCCTCTCGCGGGCGACGCATGCTGCGAATTTCAGGCCAATCGGATGCTTCCTTCTTGGTGTTGCATTTTGGGTGGCCAGCAGTGTATATAGCAGGTAGTTTCCCCGGTTTTGTGGCCGCAATGTCAAGCCGTATGGAAATAAAGGTCGATTGGGAGTGCTGCTGACTTAAATTGCCTCTCCCAGCTTTAGAGCCGCTAATGACCCCATTATAAACGAGAGGGAAATAAAGCAGAATGGGCAAAAACAGAATGGGAAGACACGAGCTAGTAATTAATATATCATGTGGTGCCCTATATGTAGATGAAATAATGGTGCTATATATTTAGGTGACTGGAATTTTTTGTGTATAAACTTTTAAGAGGAGCGGGTTATTCGTTAGTAACTTGTAAAATTTTCGACGCGTCATCTTGCATTCGTGAGTATTAGAATTAGTTACACACAGAAAACTTTAAGAATTTTGTTTTCTCAGTGCGTCATCTTGCAGTGGCGGGTATTATAATTGGTTGCACACAGAATTGCGTTTCGTTTTCTCTGTGCGTTTACCAGAACTCTGAAATCAATTTCGATGTAACAGACGAGAATTTTTTTGTTATGGTAGTGGGTGGTTTAATGTTTCTCCAAATATTCGGTGCGTAATGAGTTTAAAAAATGCCTTGATATTGCAGACTGTTTAACCTTAAGAATGACAACTGATTATCAGGGGGCTGGACAGTGGTGAGTGAAACGCTGTGGTTTGGAACAGATATGGCTTCTTGGCTCTTATCTTTTTGCCATTTGCGTTGACAAGCAGGGGTTAAAATTGTGAACCGTGTTTCGTTCAACTGCTCACCAGCCTTTCAACCAAAAAATGTGACCTCAGATTTTATCTTCAAGGACCAAGTTGTCTTTTTCGCCACAAATCAGCAAGAAATGTTTCTGAAAAAAATGTATCCCTAAAACAGAACAGATAATATTCGGAGTTGGTAGTTTTAGATTGTGCCTTCACAGCAAAGACGCTGAAATCGCTATCTGAAGCAGCTACAATTTTTGTTTTTTTGTTTTACCGAACTTTTATACTAGAGCTGTAACTACATTGTAGCTGCGTTGTACTTAGTTTCAGTGAAAGATCCCCCCCCCCCCTCCGCTAACCATGATGAATGTTAACAGGCGCAGTTTACAAAATAAAATGACAAAACCCTAACCGTATTTTAGCCTTTCGGTAAGTAGCATACGATCTGGTGGTGGCTCAGATCCATGTCTTGATAACTGTTGTATATCAATGACCCTTTACACTTCAAAAATGTGCTTCAAACAAATTGTCTGTGGTTGCAGTGGTAGAAAGTATGTGCTACAAATTTACTGGTGAAACACAAACACTACCGTGCCAGATATTATGCATGGTTGGCGCATAAGCTTAATGTGTATCCCGAATTCAAATTCCAGGTAAAATGTGCGTGTTGCTTGTTCAGGATTGCTTCTTGATTCGCCTATTCTTCGTACGTCGAAAGTTAATGGGTTCCGCCATTTTAGGCGAAGAAATAATTCTTGATTCGCCTATTCTTGTCTGGCCGAATGGATTCACCTGGAGCAAACTTCTTGATTCGGCTATTCCTTCTACGTCGAAAGTTAATGGGGCGAGAAAATGCTATTACTTTATTTCGTGTAAGCTTTGACTGAGTGATTTAAAACAAGATACATCTTTACCTCCCGTGATTTTTTTTTTTTATCAAAACGCAAAATCTGTCGTGTGTTTAAAAAAAAAATCCCGTGAAAAAAACTAAACAAAACTAGTTTTATCCCTAGGGGTTGAAATTAGTTTTATTTCTGTAATAGAAAAAAAGTGCAAAACATTTATAATTAAAAAATAAGGGAGGGGGGATGCTATTACATTATTTCGCATAAGCTTTGACGGAGTGATTTAAAAAAAAGATTCATTTTTTTCACCTCCCGTGGGTTTTTTTTATCGAAACACTAAATATTTCGTGCGTTAATGTAGGAGATATCAAATGATGAGTAAAAAGCAAAAAAAACAAAAAAAAAAAAAAACAGAAGGTAGTCGTCAGCGTGATTAAGGTATTAAATGTGTCGTCCAATCAAAATCGTGAGAAACTTATAGTAAGGGGTTATGTAGGTGTAAGGCAGAATTCAAGAAAGCGTTGATAATGAAAAGTAAAAAGTAGAGGGACGTTGATGGGGCTCCGGACTAAAGCCCACCGGACACTTGCCTACTATTGATGATTTGTATTAACACTTAACGTCGGAGGACGCTTCCCGTCTAGTCTAGGAAAACTGATCACATAAATATTTACCGACCGTATAAAAATTGCACTTTGCATTAGAAATGTTGAAAATTAAGGGGATTACCCCCAAACGTATACTAATATATATTACCATTGTTATGGGTTCAAAAAGCTCAAACTTAAATCACAAAACAACGCTATCAATGGACGAACAAACGCACTTGAAAATTTGGAAAAGTATAGATCCGAGTAGCAGAAATTTCTGGTCATAAAAGTTCGTCATGTTGGAAATATCCCCATCCGTTTGTAAGTAAACCAAATTGTTACAAACTCAAGTAGGATGTGGAGAAACTCCCACTCGGTGCAATTTTCCAGCCGTAACAATGGGAGTGCATTTTTGAAACTACAGATAAGGCAGCACATTACCCCATAGTGCTTACAAGGCACCTAGGCTAAAGAGTACTTTTGGAAATTAGAAGCTATAATATAATTTTAAGTTACACATTAAGTATGTATATAATTTAAAAATAAAATAAGACAATCAAAATAAAATGAGACTATAAAAAATAAAATGAGACAGAATGGGACACAACATATTGATTCTGAGCAGCTTACAAAGGACATAAACTTTTTAGGACTTATTTGTAGGTTTTAAGTGGTAAGCATAATATTTGGTATGTGCACATAGGAAATATAATATTTGTAAGAATCTGAGGAAACATAAATTACATTATTATACCAACCCGCTTGTCCAGCGTGGTGAGTTATGGCAAAACCCCTCCAAAAAGACTCCACAACTTAAGTCTTGGCCCTCAGTCTCCGGCAGCAGGAATGTACCTGGCCAAGGCAGCGGCCAGTGCGACATGAAGGCAGATGGTGCTAAGAATCACCGGAGAAACGGACTAGGTTGCCATTTGATGCTGACCTTGGCTACTTACAATGGACGCTCCCTATCTTCTGATTAAAGACTTCTTGAATTGGAAGAGGAACTACAAAGGATCAAGTGGGACATCGTCGGGCTAAGTGAGGTAAGGAGAAGATCTCATTGAACTGAAAAGTGGACATCTCTTCTACTATCGTGGGACAGATACTGGCAGAACTATATAGTGATGATGGATTTATAATAAGTAAGAAACTGAAGGATAAAGTTGTAGAGGTTGAAAGTTCCTCTGACAGAGCTGCACGACTCGTTATCCAACTCTCGAGAAGATACCAGGCCCAGATTATTCAAGCTTATGCACACACCACAAGTCACCCTGAAGAAGAAATTGAAGAATTTTATGAGGAAATTCGTCATCTAAATAATAAAGGCAAGCAGCACTTTGAAGATCATTATGGGAGATTTCAATGCAAAAATAGGGCAACGGCAACAGAATGAAACTTTAGTAGGTAAATTCGGTCACAGCAATAGAAACCAGCGTGGAAATACTGTCGCCAGTTTCAGGTAACGTTCCACATTCTGCGTGTGATAAGGAATCTTGGCAGCTGCGGCAGAAGTTGCGGTTAGTCGATCCAGATCTTCGTCTAAGATGTGTTTTGTACGGAGTGGTTCGGTAAGACGCGTTTTAGTCCAATCGATCATCCAATAATATTCATTAACATCTAAATTTAATCGCGACACTTCGAATTCTCTTATGAAATCATTCATTTCTTGTTGTCTAGCTTTCTTTATTCTTCTCCATCCAAGAGCTCTAACGTGGGTGCGTTCGTCCGCAATCATACTTAGCAACATATTCTCTGGGTGACTGAAGAACGCGTTTCTCTTGATCACTGCATTAATGATTACTTAGCACTTCAAATCCATGAAGCGCGATAAGTTGATCAGTTTCCATAAGTGTTTGGCCCCTGCTCTGCACGAAGGCTTCTTCTTCATGGAAAACCAGACCGGGGCATATGTCTTCATTATGTAGTTGGTAACACAGATCAAAGTTTGCAATGGGTTTTGAGTGGCGACATAGAGGCGCATGACTGTTAGCTGTCATCAGCCACCGCGAATGTGATAGTGGTCCTTGATTTCTTCTAGAAAGGCTGGCATCACAATCTTCCTGTGACACGGCGCAACAGATTTCCAGTAAATACTGCTGGTCTGTACTAAGTTCACGTGTATACTGCAATTCTTTCATGTGTTCTGTCCATTCTACATGAATAGCTGTGAAGTCAACTACTGGAAGGTTTTCACAGCCGTCGAGAGCTGCCCCAATCCCTCCTGAACGAGTTGTAGGACCTACAACTCTCCTCAGTCACCTAGAGAATATATTGCTAAATATGATTGCGGACGAACGCACCTACGTTAAAGCTCTTGGATGGAGAAGAATAAAGAAAGCTAGACAACAAGAAATGAATGATTTCATAAGATAATTCAATGATTTCATAAGATAATTCAATGATTTCGTAATTCAATGATTTCATAAGATAATTCAATGATTTCATAAGATAATTCAATGATTTCGTAATTCAATGATTTCATAAGATAATTCGAAGTTCCGCAATTAAACTTTGATGCTAATGAGATGATTGATTGGATTAAAACGCGTCTTACCGAACCACTCCTGACAAAAACATCTCAGACGAAGATCTGGATCGACTAATCGCAACTTCTGCCGCAGCTGGCGAAGAAATAAAGTTTCCCTGCCAAACGCAAGCTGTGGAACGTTGCGTGAAACTGGTGACTCAAGCAGCTGCCTCAGTGTGTGGATTTGAAGCTAGAGATTCGTTCATAAGATCAACAATTGTATCACTGCAATTAATGCTACATTTTTCGAGTTAAGCGGATTACCGAACAAGATATACCACGTAGAAATAAAATTCTGAGCTGGAGGGAGGGAGGGAGGCAGGGTGGGTGGGTGGAACTCGAAGTGTAGCAACCTCCTGGTGGTCAGTTCTGGGCTGTTTCCATATGTCACATTGGAAGCACCCGAAGAGCTACACGCTACACATTGCAAAACAAACTGAGTGTACTACACATGCACACGCATGATGCAATTAGAACAGTACAATTTCCTACGGGTTTTTCCAATGCCTACATGCCAGGATGCCTCTACCTAGCCTAGGCCTGCGAGCCAAATGTGGGAAGAAAATGGTCTTCAACTTCGCGTGCAGTGCGGAGACATAGGATATTGATCTACTTCAAAACTTCTTTTTTCACTGTTATTGGGAACACTGAAAGACACTTTTCCGCACTAGGGGTTGGTTACTCGATTTCAATTAAAAAACAAAATTCCATTCATTTTTGCTTACGGCCCAATGCGGTCGGAAAAACGCGAAATTAGAGTGCCGTGCGGAGACGTCAGGTATTGGTCGATTTCAAAAAAAAATATTTTGTTGTTCTTGTTGACCCAAATGGTAACGTGTTTCCTCACTAGGCAGCTTACAAGCTGGTGCCTTCAATGAGATCATTATTTATAAAACATTTAACAAATGACATTTTGAAAGTGTTTGACAATTAACTAGTTTAACCTGACATATTTTTTAAATGCAAAGTTTATTCACCATATGATACAATAAATGCCAGTGTGTGAGAGTGAGTGAGTGAAACAGAGACTGACTGACTGCTGGGAGTAAAAATGAAAGTTGCACTAAGACTAAAACATTAAAATGTGTAAATAAATTTTTGTGGCAGTATTTTCTCCCCTTAACGAATTTTATATTACTTTTTGGTACCAAGTCCCCCCCCCCCCCTATATTTCGCTGCTTTCACGGGGTGGCATACAAACCTTTCTATCCTTTCTGAACCAGAAGCACCTTGGGTTTTGACCAATAGCAAGTTTACTTTTCAGTTTGCTTCTGACTTTCATTACCAAATCACAGCTTTGTTTACTTGCAATTGGGTAAATGCAATAGTCAGCTCCAGCTATCTCACACTTCTAGTTTAGTCCTATTGCATGTTACCGAAAGTTTTTAATATGTTATGCTGTTTTTCTTTTATTTTTCTCTTCTGGTCTTGAAAGGTATTACACCAAAGATATATTGCGCGTAAATATGTAGTTTCTTTATATAAAAAAAAATAGTGCTTGTATTTTTCTGTGGAAATTGTTGAATTATCTCCCTCTTTAAGCGTTAAAATGTCGCAGATTTCAGCCCTTTGTTGCAACTCTTTTCAAGAAAAGGGACACTAATGTGAAAAAGATTATATGTCGTGTTCTTCAGAGTTGGATGGTTAACCTTTCTGTTAAAAAGAAGTTACGAAGAAACTTCCAAAGATTTAATATGCCTGTGAACTTTGAAACTGTCCGTCATACTCACATGTTGAAGCTGATACTTTTATGCTGAGCTAAAAGAAATGTTAAACGACACAAAGTGAAAAGCTTAAAAGCTACAAATTCTTACTGTGCTACCAAAAGTAGTAGTTTTCAAAACTTGAAAGATGAGTTCAGTATTTGAAATTACAAAATTACTTGACAAGAGAGGCAAAACCACTTGGAGATGAGATGAGAGGAGGGGCGGCAGAATAGATATTTTATCAACTGTGCAAACATAAAGAGAAGAATGATATTGAAAACAAGAGACAGCTGATTTGGTGCAAGATTTTTATTGCCATGATTTTGTTGGCAGCTAGTGCCTGGGGGAAAAAAAGATTGTTGCAATAACAGTAAGTAAGCACTACCTGAAAAGAAACAGATAAAAAAAATATTGTTAAACAATCTGAAAGATATCTACAAAGAGGTTTAAGATTGCACACCCAAAGGTAAAAAAAAATTGGCTTCTCAGTGTTTGTAGAGCTGCGTTCAAAAAAAACTATCCTTGTTAGATCAAGTGGTAGATGTAGTATATGTGCATCACAAATCATCAAAACTTTCAAGTCATGTTTTAGGGTATCAGATGGCAAAATTAACTACTGAAAATAACTTTTCATTAACAGCTATAGAGACTGCATTGGCCGCCCCGGTGGCGCAGTGGTCTAAGCGATGGCCTCTGATCATTTGTCCGAACGGGGTCCGGGTTCGAATCCCGGTGAGGCATGGATGTTGTGTTTGTCTTACGGCACTGGTTCTTTCCCTTCCCTGGAACCAGTGACCCTAAATTAGGGACGGGCGACTGCTTATAGCCCATTGAGTTGCTCACGGTGGTCGTTAAACCTCCAATCAAAAAAAAAAAAAAAAAAAAAAAAGAGACTGCATTGCAAGAGTTATATGCAATCCTTTACTTCCTGCATGCTCCTTCGGTAAATGTCAATATTGCCCCAGGATCAGATTTACTGCAAAGTTAAATTACTGATATGGTGGTAAAGAATGATATTGATTCTGTGA
Source organism: Macrothele yani (assembly GCA_039090855.1). Classification (NCBI taxonomy): domain Eukaryota; kingdom Metazoa; phylum Arthropoda; class Arachnida; order Araneae; family Macrothelidae; genus Macrothele; species Macrothele yani. Next base: position 761,222 of record CM077022.1, on the reverse strand, counting down.
CATTTAAGCAGTGTGTACTTGTTAACCAAAGATATCTTGAAACTGTGGCAAAATAGCAGAAGAGTTTGTTGATTTAAAAGGAAAAAAAAAAAAAAGGGGCTAAAGGCATTACTCTATATTTACCTTTTTGTATCATTTTTAGTAAAAAAATAAAAAATATATTAAAGGTTTACAGCTTAGCATATATTGGAGATAACTTCTAACTGATGAATCTTCCCAATTTTAATTGGCTATTTAGCCCTAAACCACTTTCAGCTTTAATTCTTTTGAGAGGCAATTTTTGGTGAGTGGGTATTTCATTTTATTTTATAAATAATAATCCCATTACAGTTCTAACTTGAAAGTTGGCGCATTAGCAAAAAAACTGTCTTGTATTTTTTCAAATTTAAACATTTTTTTTTTAAATATTTTCGGTCGAAGGTTATTTCTGTTATCTTGAAAAGGTCAACCTAATTCTTTTCTTACTTTCAGCAAAAAATATAAAGTGCTACAAAAAGATACGAATTTCAACCTTCTAGCCCTATTAGGTAACGAGGTACATTAACTCTTAGATCATCCGGAGGTCACGATTTTGTAATTTTCAAGGTCACATAATTTGAAACCCCATGGGTGGTGGACACAGCTAAAATTTGAGGTTTATAAATAAGTCAACTTGCCTAACAATCACTCCAAATTTCAAGGAAATCAAGAGTCAGTTGATTTGACATGGAATGGCCCGCAAGGGATATTATATTATTTGTAGACTATAAGTTATGTTTGTAGGATATTATAGCAAACAATATTGTTTGTGTTGTGGAGGTTCCTGGTGCCACTGGAATATTATGATACATTAAATAGCCACTTGAGCAATCGGCGAATGCATTTGGTAAGCAACGCATTTCGAAATTTGTAAAGGGTTCATAAAATTGACGCCACAGTAATTAATTACTTCAAGTCTTTAGAGTATTAATTTCTTACATGTATTGTTTGAACTTAAATTGAAATGGAAAGATAATTTTTCCTTTCTTTATCGCCAGATGTATTTGAAATGTCCTTAACGACTGATGTGTTTCAACTCAAGTTCATGCAAATGGTTTCACTGCAGCACGTAGTTCGATGGCTTTAAAAGCGCAGCTGTTTGTTTTCCACCTCGTGAATGAATGTGTGAGTCTGGAAGGAATACTAGGTGATGGGTCTGACTGTCTGACATTGCTTTTTTGGCTTTGCTCCTCTCACGTGGAGACTATACTTAGTCTGGTGCGTTGACCCGCGGAGGGGTGGGATTTCTAGGTGAACAAAATGCCAAATACTCGGCTGCCTCACCGTGGAATTTTCGTTGTATGAATTGAAAATTTTCAGCTTGTTGTTGGTGTTACTCTATCAAAATTACTATGCATGGTTGGCACTTCCAGTGTAGTTGAAGAATCGGTACCGTAGGTATGAAACTAATTATTTTCTCGCGCTTTCAGAGCTGGGTTCCAGCGCTTCCTCGAGAAAGTTGATTTCGTTCTTGCAGTTTGTTCATGACGCATTTAGTTAACTGCCACAGTTTCTAAAAAGTTGTCGCGAAACAAGCGTAAATCGGGGGCACCTAATCCTTATACATCTTGGATTACTTTGCTATAAAATTTGACTGAACGACATACACATGCCTTTATTCCCTTGGAATTCAGTAGTCGTTGACGTATCTCGATCTCCAGTGATTAGGTTTGATCAGAATTATTAGATAAATGACGCATGTTAATGTGCATTATGTTTTCAGTTGCAACAGGGTCGTCACGGCGCTGTTGAGTAGCTTAAGCATCTATTTTGACCTCATTATGAATGCTCTCAGACGCTCTATCTCGGGGTCGGGTTTTGCAGTTGTTACGAAGGCTCACCTGGTTTGTTTCTAGCAGCTCACATGTATTTCCCGCGGACATCTCAAATCTAACATGCTGGGTAATGTTGACAGTGCCGCCCAGGTGGCGCAGTGGTCTAAGGCGTTGGCCTTTGATCATTCTTCCGTAAGGGGTCCGGGTTCGAATCCCGGTCAGGCATGGATGTTGTGTTTGTCTTACGGCACTGGCTCTCTCCCTTCCCTGGAACCAGTGACCCTAAATTAGGGACGGGCGACTGCTTATAGCCCATTGAGTTGCTCACGGTGGTCGTTAAACCTCCAATCAAAAAAAAAAAAATGTTGACAGTGTTAGTCTGTAAAATAGTTTTTGGCAAAATTTACGGCCTCAAACGAGATTATCCTCTATATAGTGCAGATAATAAGTTCGTCTTGGGCAAGAATTCAAATCATCATCATTGTCAACCATTATCAATCCATTGCTGGACGAAGGTCTCTCCAAGTTTCCTCCACAACAGTCTGTCTTGTGCCAGTCTCCTCCATGTCACTCCTGCATACTTTCGAATTTCGTCCACCAATCTCCCATATGGTCTTCTGTGTCTCTTCCTGTCCCTTGGAATCCAATCTAAAATTTCGGCTGTCCATCGATGGTCTGTCTTTCTGGCAGTATGTCCAGCCCATTGCCATTTCAGGGATTTAACTCTGATCATGATGTCTTCCACTCTTGTCATTTTTCGGATCCACGAGTTCCTCTTCTTATCTCTCCTGGTTACACCAAGCATGCACCTCTCCATGGCTTTTTGAGTTGCCTGCAGCCTTTGTATGTCTTTTAGTTAAGGTCCGTCTCTGCACCATACGTAAGCACTGGAAGGATGCATTGATCAAACACTTTCCTTTTAAGACATAATGGCATATTGCTCTTGGAAATTATGCTGTTTCTTCCAAAAGCTCTCCAGGCAAGTTTTGTACGCCGATTAATTTCTTCATCAATGTGACCCTCACTTGATATCTGCTGTCCAAGATAAACGTACGTGTCTGTTATCTCCAGCTTTTCTCCATCAATCGATAAATCTTCATTTCTTGTGTACATCACTTTTGTCTTCTGAAGGTTCATTTTTAACCCCACTTCCTTACTCTTGTCAGCAAGTTCCTGGATCATACTCTGCAGCTCTGATGGGGTAGTTGCAAAAATGACTACGTCATCAGCAAAACGAAGGTGGGTTAGATAATCTCCATTAATCTTTATCACTTTGTTTTCCCAGTTCAGTGAAAGACATTTTCCAATGTGGCATTAAAGAGCTTCGGAGATATGGTGTCACCTTGTCTCACTCCCTTTCCAATTTTTATGTGTGTTGTATTTTCATACGGCCGAATCTTTGCATTTTCATAGATGTTATTAATAATAATAATAATAATGTATGCATCTTCAATACCGCAGGATTTCAGAGCCATTGTTTAACTGCTGATATTTTCACCGAATCAAAGGCTTTTTCATCATCTATAAAAGCCATGCACAAAGGAAGTTCATATTCCCTCGCTCTTTTAATTAGTTCTGTCAATACGTGGATATGATCTATTGTGCTGTAGCCACTCCTGAATCTAGCTTGTTCTCTCGGTTGAGCAATGTCCAGTGTTACCTTCAAACGGTGTGAAAGAACTTTAGTGAATATTTTATAAACCACTGATAGGAGGCTAATAGGTCTGTAGTTCCCGAGATCCTCAATGTTACCTTTTTTATGTGGCAGGATCATTGTAGCGTTGTTCCAATCCTCAGGAATCTTTCCTTCATTAAGGCATCGAGTGAAAATTTGGGCGAGTACTGTTTCAATTTCTCCACTTGCTTCTTGTATGATGTCTACAGTAATTCCATCTTCTCATGGAGCTTTTCCCCGCTTCATGTTCTTGATTTTGGAGGACTGGAAGAAATCTGGTACTGGTACCTTTCATGATGTCTGGAGTTGCATGTATCATCCCTTTCATATAATTTGGAGTAGAAATCTTTCACTCTTGTCAAAATTTCGCCTCTATTTCTTGTTACAGAACAATCTTCTTTTCTTAGTGCCATAATCTGTTTTCTTCCCTTACTGAGATGTCCCTTTGCTATCTTTAGGCTTTGGTTGTTTTCAATTGCTTTCCTTACTAGTTCACAGTTGAATTTCCTTACGTCTTCAGTGATACTTTTTCGTACTGTCTTGCATGGCTCTATATATTCCACTTTGGAAGTCACATCTTCTTTAGCTATCCCCATCTCTCTCCTATTTTGCATCAACATTTTGGTTTTTCCTGATAATTTGTTCACATGCAACTTGTTCTTAGACCCAGCTAATTTTGTTGCTGTTTCCATAAGAGCTTTGGTTACTTTTCTGTTAACTTCAGAAATATCCACTTCTTCCGATGTTAGGCCTTCGAACGCAGAGAATCTGTTTTGCAGTTCCAACTTGAAGGTATTATGGTGTTTTTTAAGGTTGGTTATGTGAATACATTTTGTTTGTCTAATGAGCTTGCCACGTTCGCGTTTAGTGTTGAGGTGCATCTTACATCTCGCCATTCTATGGTCACTATCTGTGTTGAACTTGTTTAGCATACTGCAGTCTTCTATGATGAATTTTTTGTTACACATAAAATCAATTTCACTTGTCCCATTTAGATGTCTCAATGTCCATTTCCTGTGTGGCTTTTTCTTGAAAAAGGAGTTCATGATGAAAAACCTTTCTGCCTCTGCAAACTCTACGAGAGTATTTCCACGCTGGTTTCTGTTTCCGTGACCGAATTTACCTACTGAAGTTTCATTCTGTTGCTGTTGCCTTATTTTTGCATTGAAGTCTCCCATAATTATCTTCAAGTGCTGCTTGCCTTTATTATTTAGATGACGAATTTCCTCATAAAATTCTTCAATTTCTTCTTCAGAATGACTTGTGGTGGGTACATAAGTTTGAATAATCTGAGCCTGGTATCTTCTCGAGAGTTGGATAACGAGTCGTGTGTCAGAGGAACTTTCAACTTCTACAACTTTATCCTTCCGTTTCTTGTGTTTTATAAATCCAACACCACTAGTTCTGCCAGTATTTGTCCTACGATAGTAGAAGAGATGTCCACTTTTCAGTTCAATGAGATCTTCCCCTTGCCTCACTTAGCTCGACTGTGTCCCACTTGATCCTTTGTAGTTCCTCTTCCAATTCAAGAAGCCTTGAATCAGAAGAGAGGGAGCGTCCATTATACGTAGCCAAGGTCAGCATCAGATGGCAGCCTAGTCAGGTCCTCCATCTGATGCTGACCTTGGCTACACATAATGGACGCTCCCTATCTTCTGGCCAGTTGATATCTCAATTAGAGGTCTGCCCGGGCCGTTCCCGGCTTTTTTAGTTTAGAGAACAAAGCGTGGGTCAGGCCAAGTCTACCCATTTCTTTATCGCAACGGTAAAGAATGAAAAAAGTCGTATTTTCCGACTTACTTCCGTGACACAGCCCAGGGCGTAACCACGGAGGCCTGGATAGGCACTCAAAGTGTTTTTTTACCATCTTGTAGGTATTACAATGGTAAAAACACTTTGGGGCTTGTTGACAACAAAAAGATTCGACCCAGAGTAATGTGTGGAGTGGTAGAATGGAGGGTATGTAGTATTCATAGATGTGTGTGAGAGTGTGTGAGAGAGAGAGAGAGAGAGAGAGAGAGAGAGAGAGAGAGAGAGAGTGTGGACGCCACCGATTGTTTCTGCTATCCCTAATCCCTATAGTGATAGATTTTTGTAGTGTTGCCGATTGATAGCTCGGAGAACGGGACATTTGATTATCCACCTGCGGCATTTCACGCGGAAAACTTATCGGCAGCAGACCACTGTCGATGTCTTCATGTACCCATAGTTGCAAATATAACTTCTTTTACCATGGAATTAAAGAAATCAAAAGAATTGCGCGTAAAAGTTGCCACAGGAGAATACATCTTAACAGATAATGTAAGTGAGAAAAGTGATATTTGGGCGAATTTTAAACTGCTTACCAATGCAGAAACCCTTCAGCTGAAAAACGTTGTGCAGTGTATTAAGTGCAACAATTTTTAAAACTATGACAGTTCAAAATCTGGAACATCTCACCTTAAGAGACATAAATGCGTTTCTGCTGCTACAAGTTCCCCGAACGAATTTTCTGTTTGTATGCTGCTTTAAGAGGAAATTTTTCCCGCTGCAGTCAGGTATGTTAATGTACTTATGTTTATTCGGAGTTTGTGTAAAAATTAAATCGTTTACTCTTATTAAAACTTTTAAGTTAAAAAGTAAACGATTAGGGGCTTCCTGGAAGCATTTCAAAGAAGAGCTTTAGAAGAGTTTTTACTTTCATGCGCTGCACTAAATTTATTTTGAACGCGCTTAGTCGTTTTTTAATTTTTCCCTCTCTTTTAAGGTTATATTCTTCAACAATTTGCGAAGTTTAGTTAATATTTTAGACTTACATTTAACTAAATATTTACAATAATATCTTATTTCATTATTTAATTTTCACAGTTTAATAAAATTCAATAGAAAGACAAAATGCAAAATTGGTACATGACGGGCCAGCCAGGGTCTAATATCTGCAAGTGATGGGCTGGGCTCAGTTTCTAATATCTAAAACGGGCCGGGCCTTAAACGCACGGGTTAAATAAGGCCCGTGCAAGACCTCTAATCTCAATGCCACGGTCTGTACCGCAGTGTTATGAAATTCAGCCTCTGGTGCTTCCTGTGATATAACAAAGAATGAGTGGTATATCACAGGAAGCACCAGAGGCCACTTATAACAAGAATGAGTGGTAATTAAAGTTTTTTCAACGTCAGGAGTGAAATTAACCTCGTTTAAAAGCATTTCCTGGCCAGAATAAAGACCAAAATTGCATTTATAACCAATTAAATACACCAGACTGATTTACTTCCAGTGGCGCATGGTTTAAGCGCTGGCTCCTGACCGTTCGTCCGATATGGGCCGGGATTCGAAACCCGGTGAGGCATGGATGGTGTGTTTGTCTTATGGCATTGGCTCTGTCCCTTACGTGGAGCCAGTGGCCCTAAATTAGGGACGAGCGACTGCTTATAGCCCATTAAGACGCTCACGGTGGTCGTTAAACCCGCCAGTATAATAAAACAAAAAACAACTATAGACTGATTCACCCTGTCCCAACCACAGCCTTTGGTAAGGAGGATATAATTCAATGGGACCCTAATACTGGATATCGTTTCCTTCCCGTGAATAAAGAAATTGGTGGCAAATTTTGTCGTCTGTTGCCCACACAGAGTACGAGACTTATTTAAATGTTGAGATTACCTTTATTTAATTATCCAGCGGTACAAGGCCGATTCGTCCAGTGATATCCGACCAACGGCCACATTTTTCTGTTTTTAAGAAAAGAATAAGTTAGCCACTCTCCTCTTTATATTGTTTCCAGAAATGATTTCGATTCCCAAAATTTTCAATCACATTTTAGGTTTACGTACATAAATTTATTTAATATACTGTATATTCAAGGGGTCTGAAGTCTTAACACCTTGTATAAATTAAACTATTTAAATTATCAATGCTTGAAATATACAAGTTTCGTTTCGTTAAATATAAAAAATACTTCTGTCAGATGTGAAAGTAGTAAACTTTCAGAATTTGTCCACTTTAGATAGGCTTAGTGTTTCCTAGGTTCGAATTTGAGTTCAGTGTTTTCACTGGTGTTAAGCGCTTTACTCGTTCTCACTTAACAGTCATTAATCTCAACTGCAGTTTTATAACTATTTATCATTTGTTCCTCTCGGTATTCCTTTTCTTAGATTTCGCTTAGTTTCTCTCAGTATTCCTTTTCGTAGGTTTCGTTTGGTTTCATTCGTTTCTCTATTCCTTTTAGTTTGTAAGGCTTCCTCTTCAAATGGCAAACATAAAGATGGCGAAGTTTTGAAACAGGGGTTAAATAACTAGAGCCCGAAGTATTAATGCTGCTTGGTTGCCATATTTTCTAATAGCATTGTGAAATCTTAGTCTGTACCTCGTACATGATGGGAAATGGGAGTTTCAAATGAAAGCTAAACACAAATTTATACACTTTAAACAAAGATTGATTACAGTTTTTCTTTTACTATCCTTATTTTTTTTTTTTCACTAGTCCACAGCGAAAATATTTATTCTATTGAATAAATAAATCTTTAAAGCCAACGGGGCGAAATTGAACACAAACAGGAGTGATAGAATGAAATTTTCGAGTATATGAACCAAGGAAATCTGATAATGTAATAGTAATTCAAACATTTGTTGGAATGTGAAATCTTACACGGTTTCGATATTTCTCAAAAATTTCACTCTGAAGAATAACTTCCGCTACAGTGGAAAATGTGTGCAAATTTTTCGGTACAAAATGAATTTTTTCAATAGATTAAAAAATATTAGGCATATTTTTTGCAGTTAAAGGAAAACGCATAGGAGCTCAAACCTGCGGCAAAAATAATTTTGCAGTGGAATTATTATTGTTCGTAATGAAAGTAAGGTGACGTAAAGCATACTTTTTCCTAGTGAACTAGAAAACGTACTTCGCTTCTGCATATCCCAGGAGAAAAAATTACAGCCAACCATAAAATTAACCAAAGGTAAACAACTATAAATACATTCGAGGAACGATATTAATCGTAGCATACTCTGGTTTCCTTGTCGACGCAGTAAATATTAATACTGTGTCTTGTAGCTGATGAATAAATGCTACGTGCGTATTATTATCTTTCCTGTTCCGCCGCGTGCGTTCTTTAGGCCATTCATTTCTCATATATGCACTGCAATGCATATTCAGAATTTAAAATAGACAGTCATCGGATTTTCCACGTTTTTCTTTAACACACAGCAACCGAAAAATTGTACACTGTATTACCGGACACCCTTCAAAAGCAAATGCACGGATCCGCTGCGTTGTTAAGATGCGCGGTACAGCTACAAACTGTATCAAAACAAGCCTGCAGCTGACCGCGATCATATCGCGCTGTGCGGTTGAGCGAAAATGTCGCGGCGGGAGAGAACTGACTTTGAGAAAGGAAAGATGTTATTTTAGTGGGTTGTCCATAAGAGAAACCGAGAGGCTTTTAAACATACCCAAGTTAACTGTTTGGGATGTACTGAATAAGTGGAAGACACATGGCGTGCCTGAAGCAGCAAAACATACCGGCAGACCAAAGAAAATCAGTGATAGAGGACGTCGAAGCCTCAGAAGAGTCGTTACAGCTAATCGAAAGAGTACTGCACAAGACCTCAGTGTACATGTGAGTAAAAATGCTTGAACCTCGGTATGTACACGTACCATTCGCAGAGAACTTCATTCCATGGGTTACCGTGGTCGTTCGGCTGCTTCACCTCCACTCGGAATGCTACCCGTCGTTTAGCATGGTGTAAAGAACATTTATCGTAGACCGTAGATCAATGGAATATTAATCAGTCCTATGGACTGATTAATCTAGATACACAATCCATCAGTCTGATGGCCGTGTGTGGTATGGCGGCAGCCGGGGGAACGCTATTTACCACAGTGTACTGTTCCTACGGTCAAGTTTGGAGCTGGCAGTGTACTCGTGTGGGGGTGTTTTTCGTGCTATGGTCTCGGCCCATTGGTTATCGTGGACAAACCTGTTAACCAGCACGTCTACCTCGATATTCTGGACAATTATGCCCTACCAACTCTATGGCAATACTATGGAACCGAGCCTTGTTGGTACCAGCAGGATAATGCACCGAGCCATAAAGAAAGGACTTACGGTGTGGTTTGACGATAATTCCGTATCGTGTGTGGACTGGCCGGCACAGAGCCCTGATCTTAATCCTATAGAGCACCTATGGGATGAATTAGAGCGCCGCATAAGAAGTTTGGAACCAAGGCCTACTACTAAGCAACAGTTAGCGGCAGCTTTGTGTACTGAATGGAAGCAAATTCCTATCGCTGTGTTCCAAAACCTTGTAGAAAGCATGTCTCGAAGGTTCAGTGCATGGATTAAGGCAAAAGGTGGACCGACACCGTACTGATCAACTAATGTATATCAATAAAGGCTATGTTGTGTTTTTCTTCTAGGTGTCCGGTGACTTTTGTCAGTATAGTGTATTTCAACACTGCAGGAAACAATTTTTCGGTTGCTGTGTGTTAAAGAAAAACTTGGAAAGAGCGATGCCTTTGTCTATTTACGTTGTCTTCACGTATTTGGAAGATTTTCACTATTCAGAATTTGTGAAATATTCCCATTGCAATAAACTTTGAATGAAACTTATGAGGAAATGGAAAGCAAGATTGCAATCACAACGAAGAGGGAGGTGGGGGAGGGGAGCAAAAATTCTCCACTTCCAAAGCAAATGTTCAACATTTCCGAGCAAAAATCCCCCCCCCCCCCCATATGTTTTGGGTAATTTAATCCTACACAAAAAACCCCCGAATGTTTTGAAAAAAACCTGAAAAAAAACCCTATATGTTTTTGGTAATTTATCCTACACGGGTATTTAATGCTACACACACAAAAAAAAAAAAAAAAAAAATCCTAACAGAAAAATGGGGTACTTTTAGAGTACTTAACTTAGTTTTTATTTTTTTTGTAAAAAATGGGGGAAAAAAGTACTTAAAGTAATTGTTTTTTCGGCAATTTCCCATTATACCGACCTACCGAGTATCTATTCGACCATTGTTTTTTTTACGTATTGTAGCGACGTGTTACCAAGGACGACGTCACTTACCGACATGTCGTCATGGAATACGTCGCCTACCGACTGAACCTGTTTCCAATGGTTTGTTGACAACTATCGAACGCAGATGGTTTTCAAAATAGCGATTTCTAAGATCAAGACGTTGTTGGGATCTTCCAAGTTCCAACTAGTGAAAAACAAGCTGCGAGTTTTATGCAAGAAGTGGGAATTTTACCTTTTAAAAGAATATGTGAAAAAGGCCATTCTAAAAAAATGTATTTTGGAGCAAAAGAAGTATTTTGAAAATGTTTGTCATGTGTGAAAAAAGTGGGAATTCGAAAAGGCACATGGATGGAAGGAAGTCGTTTGCCATTCGTAACGTGCCTAAGATTCATTTATAGTTGGTGTGAGGGTTTGAGCTCTACAAAGTTTTGCGAAAAACATCTGTCGATGTCTAAAAATACAACTGTTGACTGGAGCAAATTATATGCGAGAGGTTATAGTGGAGACTTTCGGCATGGAAAGAAAAAATCGGAGGTGAGGTAAAGTTGATGAAACTTTGTTTACTAAACGTAAGAATCAAGCTGGACGTATTTTGCCCGAGCAATGGGTGGTTGGAGGAATATGCCGTAAAACAAAACAATGCTTTGTAAAAAAAGTAGTAAATCGAAATGTGCATTGCTTAGTATCAGTAATACAAGAAAATATATTACCTGGCTCAATTATATATACTGACTGTTGGAAAAAATATAAAACACAGGAGATGTATGATGCTGGTTATACTCATTTGACCGTTAATCATAAATTATACATTTAGCTGATCCGGAAACTGAAGTTCATACTCAGAATATTGAAAGACTTTAGAGCTCATGCAAATGGCGAAATGAAAAACAAAGAGGAACGCACAGAGTACATTTGTATTCGTATCTCGCTGAATTCATGTGGAGAGAAACTCTTGGTACAGATCCATTTGAAACTTTATTAAAATCAATTCCGTTGTGCATGTCTCCAAAAATTGAAATTTAGATTTAAAATTTTTTTTGTTTCACATAGTGATTGGTTAGTCTTGACGTTAAAACCAATTAATTCTGATGTTCGTGCGTTGAAAGGTTGCAATTCTAAATAAAAAAAAAAAAATCAGGAATTCTTTTTTTTATTACTAATTTTTTTAATTACAAATTTTTTTATTTTAATAAATTTAAATCATAACTTTCGTTTATATAGTAATTGGTTGATTTGAGTGTTATGTGTATCATAGGTCGGCATACTGGGATTGTCAACGCCTTAGGTCGGTATAATGGGAAAGTACCGTTTTTCCTAACAGGCTTGGTTTCTATTTTTTGTCAAAAATGGGGGGAAAAAAAAGTACTTATTAAAGTAATTGTTTTTCCTAACTGGCTGTACGTAGTCCAGAAGTTACGATGTAGTTGTGCCCAGAACTTCTGCTATTGGTTGAATGTGATATGATGACGTCATGTGATGTCAGCTGAAAGCCCGTTGGAAAGTACGAGGCAGTGTGAGATAAGTAATTTTCTGAAAAAAAGTGAAGGACCATGAGCTAAATTAAACACGTGCAGCAAGCAGATTCCACCTAACAAGCCCCATCAACATCTCTTGGTACTGATATTTCACATTTGTATTCGTACTCTTTTTATATATGCAAATAACAATTGTGGAGTTATACCATGAGAAAAATTAAGTGCAAAATTAAAATCTTGAACATGTAATTTTGACTCTGGTTTTGCAATTTAAACCGTGAGTTATGTGCTTAATTCAAATCTTGAACTCATAATTTTAACTACAGTTTTACAATTTACACCCTGTTTATTGCATATGTGATTATTCTCTCAGATAGGAAAACTGATTCGACCAGAAGAACTGCGTTAAAATGCAGAAATTGTAATTTATTACATACACAAATTTAAAATTATGTGGGGAAAATATTGAAAACTTCATCGGCATACTTCAGTTTGCACTGTTAAGTCGTGTGTAAAAGTATATTTTGTGCACATATGTCATTGTTGTGACTTAATTTGTAAGGTCCTTAAAACATTTTTTGGTGGTGGTTTAAAAGTCTTTAAAAAATGCTTTTTTTGTGTGGTAGAAAAGGAATGGGAACCCTCTATGGGACAGATGTTCTTCTGTTTTATTGACCCGATGTAAAAAAGCAAGTGAGTCAAAATTATCGAAAGAAAAATTTGGTACTATTTAGGAACTGCATACAGACAAATCGCTTTTTCCTTTCTTGTGGTAGCTTAAAATAGCCAAATTTAGTCTAGGAATTCCTTACGGACTGCACTTCTGCTTTTTAAGCCTATTTTTGTTGGTAATAATCCGATTGGAAGTTTAAGTGTTCAGGTAGGGATCTACAGAGAGAGAGAAAGAAACAAGTACTAATACAATTTTCGAAGGTGCTTTTAGGTATTTTTTTATTAGGAATTAATTGAATTAGTTCTCCGACTATCACACCCATCCCTCGCTTCTGCTAATGATTTTGAAGCTCTAACGATAACAACTTTTTTTTAGATTATTATTTTTTATTTTAAGAAAGTAATTGTGAAAGTGTGATCAGTGTATTTATTAAAAATAGCACAAAAACAGAACTCGGCAATGTATCATTTTTCAGTATAATCATGCTTTTTAAAAACATACTTTGTCCAGAGCCCAAAACTTAAGAAAAACAAATCGACCAAGATCAAGAAAAAAAAAATCCCTTCAGCGCGTCGGTGGATTCCAAGAGGCGTTCACAACAATGCACAGAGAAGAGACAGCTTCAATTCTCGTTTTTTACTAGCGCCCCAGTGGTCTAACATGAACTACGTTAACGTCTGTCACGTCTTACAAAATCAGTGGCTATATAAGCAGCATCGCCAGAGTTTTAACTCACGGGGGGGGGGGGGGTTACGGTACAATAATTTCATGTTCATTCACTGGCGCGTTGGAAATGTACTATTGAGATCTTCGGGACCAAAATGTTTCTTACCTCTGTCTCCTCTGTGATCCAGAGAGTAGTTGCTGTGTACTGCCCCATTAAGAGTTCGGAAACACACTTTGCATAAATTTGTTTGAAGGAAATACTGGCGGATAATTTTTTAGACACTCACACCTTCAGTTTCGCTTTATATCGAAACTGAAGGTGAATGCATTCAGTGTTCCCTTCAGTTGTCCATGTAGCAGGGCGACCAGATCATTGTTCGTGAGCGGCGTTTGTTTGGTCACTTTTAACACGTCAAATCCATTCGTACAGGCTTTGCTGCTGCAACAGCTCGTCACATGCCGATCGTTTGTAATGAATTTAAGCACATCTTAACACCTTCAGCCCATATAATTTCCTTCCTTGTTGCTAATCTTATGAGCAACTAAGCTGACCTACTAGTGGTCCTCGAAGATCTGTACAGTGGTCTGGATATTGTTTGCTTTGTTTTGCCAACTTTGTCGTGTACGCCAAATTATATTGGCAAGATTGGCTAACTTCAAGCGGATGCTAAGAAATTGAAAGATGTTTGCATGGACGCCAAGTTATATCAGAAGTGCAGGTTCCTTTGTCTTTGGTGCAGGAAAGCAAATAAATTAAAAACAAGTTAATTAACTGGTATTGTAAAATCATTATTTCTTTGACTTGGGGAAATATTTATATTGTAAAATACTTTTCCAGCGGGGAGAGGGGTATATGGGTTTTCCCTATATTTCCCGCTATTTTTCCTTTCCTAGTTATATCCCCGTAGAAGAATTTTTGTTCCATCGCGATCGATGTCCTAACTTTGCCGCCCCGGTGGCGCAGTGGTCTAAGCGGATGGCCTCTAATCATTCGTCCGAACGGGTCCGGGTTCGAATCCCGGTGAGGCATGGATGTTGTGTTTGTGTTACGGCACTGGCTCTCTCCCTTCCCTGGAACCAGTGACCCTAAATTAGGGACGGGCGACTGCTTATAGCCCATTGAGTTGCTCACGGTGGTCGTTAAACCTCCAATTAAAAAAAAAAAAAAAAATGTCCTAACTTCGACTCTTTTTACTACAACCATGGTTCGTACGCGCCCTGGAATTCCATACTGCCCTTGAAAATGTCCTAAAATTCTGTTACATGTCCTGGAAGTTTATCCGTTCTTGAATTTTTGTTCCTGCGTGATGACTTGGGAGAATATTTATACTGTGAAATACTTTTCCAGCGGGGAGAGAGATATATGGGTCTTCCGTATATTTCCCGCCTGAAACTCCTGCTACTTTTCCTTTCCTAGTTATATCCCGTGGAAGAAATTGTTCCATCGCAATCGATGTCCTAACTTCGACTCTCCTTACTACAACCATGGTTCGTACGCGCCCTGGAATTTCTGGAATACCATGCTGTCCTTGAAAAGTCCGTTACACGTCCTGGAATTTCATCCATTTCTGACTTTTTGTCCCTGTACGATGTTTTGCAGTTGAAGATTTTTCTACTGATATAGCCTATGTCTTAACAAATTTCCCTCCCCACCCCCTGCAAAATGCGGGAGCTGTTGATTTTCTTGTCTGTTAGCAGCACTGAAGCTACGTTACTAGCAAGTAAAATAAAAAAAAAAAAAAAAAAACCGTGCGTATGTTATCACTTTGTTCGGCCGGGAACACCGTATCTCTGCAACTGTTATTTCGATTTGTACAATTCTTTCTTGTATTGGGAAGCTTAAAATATGAGTGGTGATCCTTTATTTCTGTTTTTTTTTCCCGATGCACAACTTCGCCGCTAAAGGGTGTAAATGCAGATCCTATCGAATTCAAAATACATTTTATTTCATATATTTGCTTCTAAATATCTGATTGAAAAAATTATATTTCTTTTCGATGTCATTTGTATCGAAGACCATTTTAGTTACTCTCATTTTCAAGTAAAGCATAGATTTTCCGCTAGGGGCGTAAAGGTAAATCGCGGTTTTCCCGATATCTTTGCTTCTTAGAGTCCGATTTGAAAAGTTCTTCCTGCATCGGATACAGCTGTTGATAAAAAATCTTTTGCATTAATATCTAATTTTTGGTAAAGAATGGTTTGGCCACCAGGGGGCGTAAGTGTTTATTTCGGCTTCTCATTCTGATGTGTTGGCAACAAAATCTGAGCTTCTGTTAACTCGATTGAAAAGCAATTCTTACGTGAACCGGTACCGCTCACCTCTGAAAACCTTTTGAAAATACCGCCCCCTTATGGGAATAGCGAACCACTACTACGTCTTATTTGCCGTAGTGGGATTATTTTAATGGCCAAAACATGCAAAATTTGACCCCCGTGATTTTTTTTCTAGTGGTGTCGACGAGGAAATGGGGTTCACTAAATAAGGGTCTCCAATCTCAGGGTCGACAGGACCTTACGTTGTGTTTCACATGGAACAACATGGGGCTTCCATGCCTTTCCATATGCCGCAATTGTATTTAAGTCATTGATCAACAGAGAAACATTTTGTAAATATATATCATGATCGAAAATAAAACTCTGCAACAACTTAGCAAGTGACTGAGTGACACCGTTAAAACAACTTAATAACTTATTCTTAAAAAATGTTCTTAACTTTTTAGGTACATGAGTACCGGTGGAGTTTATCTTGAAATACTATCCTAAAATTCTATTAGACTAGTATGTAGCTAAGAAATATGGTAACCTTGTTATAGCGCAAAGATTACGTGAATTTAGTAGTGAATACGGTGCACTAGAGAATCTCGTGTAAAACTATAGCTGAGACCTTTGGGAAATTGACCCTGGATAGCACATGCTATCCAGGGTCAATTTCATGAGGCATGACTTTCAGAAATGTGTGAGTAAAAAGCGTCTTACCCTCACTGATTGTCGTCGGTACCGCAGACTTTGTGCACGGTGCTTAGGCTTAGACGCTTTTACTGCTCTCTCTCCGCGTGCAAAATTTTCTGTCTCCATGACTTGACTACATGAGTAACCTCGAGCGTCGGAACTTTCGTCTCTCTCCTCTTACTGACTCAAAGATTCCCTCTGCTTACTAACCACGACTGCCTCCAGGATTCTCCTGAACCCTTCTGGGCGTCTGGCACGAAGGGTAAGGTGGGTCGAAAAAACTTTTTTTTTAATTTGCATATCGCCTAGTGCAAAAAAGTTGCCATTTGGGGTCAACAAGAATAACAATTTTTTTTTTTTTTTTTGAAATCGACCAATATCTTAAGTCTCCTCACGGCACAAAGTTTGAGTTTTCCCGACCGCATTATGCAGTAAGCAAAAACGGAGGAAATTTTCTTTTGTAATTGAAATCGAGTAACCCCTAGTGCGGAAAAGTGTCCTTTAATGTTTCTAATAACAGTGAAAAAAAAAAAAGTTTTGAAGTTGATCAATATGCTATGTCTCCGCACTGCACGCAAAGTTCACCATTTTCTTCCCACATTTGGCCCGTAGGCCTAGGCTAGGTAACCCGTAGGCCTAGGCTAGGTAAAGGCATCCTGGCATGTAAGGCATCGGAAAAATCCGTAGGAAATTGTACTGTTCTGAGTGCACCATGCGTGTGCATGTGTAGTACACTCAGTTTGCCTTGCAATGTGTAGCGTGTAGCTCTTCGCTTTCTTCCAATGTTACATATGGAAACAACCCAGAACTCACCACGAGGAGGTGGCTACGCTTCGAGTTCTGCCCACCCTCCCTCCTGCTCAGAATTTTATATCTACATGGTATATCTTGTTCGGTAATCCGCTTTACTCAAAAAATGTGGCATTAATTGTCGTGATGCATGTTGCTCTTATGAACGAATCTCTAGCTTCAAATCTGCACATTGAGGCAGCTGCTTCCGTCACCATTTTCACGCAACGTTCCACAGCTTGCGTGTGGCAGGGAAACTATTTCTTCGCCAGCTGCGGCAGAAGTTGCGGTTAGTCGATCCAGATCTTTGTCTAAGATGTGTTTTGTACGGAGTGGTTCGGTAAGACGCGTTTTAGTCCAATCGATCATCCAATAATATTCATTAACATCCAAATTTAATCGCGACACTTCGAATTCTCTTATGACATCATTCATTTGTTGTTTTCTAGCTTTCTTTATTCTTCTCCATCCAAGAGCTCTAACGTGGGTGCGTTCGTCCGTAATCATACTTAGCAATATATTTTCTGGGTGACTGAAGAACGAGTTACTCTTGATCACTGCATGAATGATTACTTTGCACTTCAAATCCATGAAGCGCGATAAGTTGATCAGTTTCCAAATGTGTTTGGCCCCTTCTGTGCACGAAGGCTTCTTTATGGAAAACCAGACTGGGGCATATACCTTCATTATGTAGTTGGCAACACAGATCAAAGTTTGCGATGGGTTTTGAGTGGCGAGATAGAGGCGCATGACTGTTGGCTGTCGTCAGCCACCGCGAATGCGACAGTGGTCCTGGATTTCTTCTAGAAAGGCTGACATCACAGTCTCCCTGTGACCCCGCCCAACATATTTCCAGCAAATACTGATGGTCAGTACTCAGTTCACGTGTATCCTGCAATTCTTTCATGTGTTCTGTCCATTCTACATAAATAGCTGCAAAGTCAACTACTGGGAGGTTTTCACAGCCGTCGAGAGCTGCCCTAATCTCTCCTGAACGAGTTGTAGGGCCTCAATCTCCCCTGAATGAGTTGTAGGACGTTGCATGAAACTGGTGACTCAAGCAGCTGCCTCAGTGTGTGGATTTGAAGCTAGAGATTCGTTCATAAGAGCAACATGCATCACGGCAATTAATGCCACAGTTTTCGAGTAAAGCGGATTACCGAACAAGATATACCACGTAGAAATAAAATTCTGAGCTCGAGGGGAGGGTGGGCAGAACTCGAAGTGGAGCCACCTCCTCGTGCTGTGTTCTTTGTTGTTTCCATATATAACATTGGAAGCACGCGAAGAGCTACACTCTACAACACATTGCAAAGAAAACTGAGTGTACTACACATGCACACGCATGGTGTACTCAGTACAGTGCAATTTCCTACGGATTTTTCAGATGCCCTACATGCCAGGATGCCATTACCTATCCTAGGCCTGCTGGCCAAATGTGGGAAGAAAATGGTGAACTTCGCGTGCAGTGCGAAGACAGCATATCGATCAACTTCAAAACTTTTTTCACTGTTATTGGAAACATTAAAGGACACTTCCGCCCTAGGGGGGTTACTCGATTTCAATTATATATAAAAAAATCATCCGTTTTTGCTTACGGCCCAATGCGGTCGGAAAAACGCGAACTTAGTGTGCCGTGCGGAGACGTCAGATATTGGTCGATTTCAAAAAAAAAAAAAAAATTGTTATTCTTGGTGACCCAAATGACAACTTTTCTGCTGCACTAGGCGATATGCAAAGTAAAAAAAAAAAAGTTTTTTTCGGCCCACCCTAACGAAGGGGGTGTAACTAAACCACCTCCCAAAATGGCGTCGGGTTATGTCATTGGTTTCCGTGGGTCCTTTGGGCTTGCGATTCGTGTATCGCTCTGAAAAGCTCGCTTGAGATTCGTGGAAGCTTCGCTTTTACAGAGGACACGATCGATGCTGAAGTATTGCCTGAGAATATGGCATCCCACCCTTTCTTGTAGCGTCCGCACCTAGTTCCTGGGATGGGCAAAAGTCACGTACGGAATTTGCGTACCGAATTCGAGATTTTTGCCCTTTTCAGGGAATCGGCGGAGGTCCCGCTCTGTATAGGGTTTTGGGAAAGGCCCCCTTCAAGAGTTATGCCTTCTTTTCTTTAGAACAACGATAGGAACATGGCGAATCTGCCGTACCTTGCATTCTGTGTACGTGTGAATTTCTGACTACTTCCAGCGTCCTCCTATCTTCCCCCTTTCTTCGTGGCGGCGAGCGAGACAAAAAGGAAGAGAAGAAAAAAATAAAATTAAAGAAGTTCGGTGGCCTAACCTATTTGAAAGCCCGGTAATTATCGGGACGAAGATTAATTAAAAATAATTTAAAGTTCTAGCTTGACCTTTTTGAAGCTGATCTTTAATCAAGACTTTATTTTTTCCCGCGCAAGTAAGTCTTCACTAAGGGTGAATCGAAAAGTTGAGAGGGAAAAAAAAAGTAAAAATGGGGGGGGGGATTTGTGTTACTGTAAAAATTACAGGCGAAGGCATACAGCATCGATGTACGGAAAGCAAATTTTGCATAAGGGCTGGCAGCGCTTAATGCAAATGCGCAACAGCGTAAAACCAGCTGTATCGAAGGAAGTCGCCAATTCATGTTCGGCGGTGAATGACAAGATTTAGAGAGAGCGATTTTGTTAACATGGCTTCGAGACGTCATTTATCAGCGGAGTTGCAGAGAGATAGGACTACTCGAAACAAGGCAACGACAGACGAACGTCGCAAGATGGCTCAACGTCGATCGTTGTGTGTTCAGCAGGATGAGGAAGTAGTTCCAAGCCTCGGGTGCAGGTTCCCGAAGATACAGCGAAGGTAAGCCAAGAGCGTAGGTACGCTCTTGGCTTACCTTCGCTAGTAAGGTAAGCCAAGAGCGACGACCTCCGCGGATGACCGGTATTTGCGGCCTTCGGCATGGTAGTACAGGACGGCTACACCGACTCATATCAGTTCTGTGCTTGCGGAAGCCACCGGACGGACGGTATCAGCTTCGACGGTGCGCAGAAGGTTACATGCAGGAAAACTGTATGCTCGGCGACCGGTATTATGCATGCCTCTTACCCCCCGCCACCGGAGGGAACATTTCAATTGGGCGCGAATGCATGTGAACTGGACTCAAAATCAGTGGAGGTCAGTTCTGTTCACTGATAGTCGCGATACTGTTTACAGAGCGATTCTCGCATAGTTTATATCTGGAGAGAGGCCGGTACTCGCTATCTTCCCTCTAATATCCGGGAAAGAGACACCTATGGTGGTAGTATTCTGGTGTGGGCAGGCATAGCGTTAGGCGGCCGTTCCGACCTCTTATGTGTTGCCACATGGAAACCTCAATGCTCAGAGCTATAGAGACTACATCCTGGACCCTATTGTTAGTCCGTATGCGGCCGCAATTGACTAACAAATAGGGTCCGATATATTTGTACTGCAGGCGGATAACGCCCGCCATCGCACTGGTACCTGGAACAGGACACTGTAGTCCTTATGGAGTAAGCAGCACGCTCTCCCGATATGAATCCCATTGAGCATGTCTGGGATGCTCTCTGTAGGCGTGTTGCTGGCCTCCAGCCCCCTCCCTGAACTTTGCAGAAGATCCGCAGTGCTTTGCTTGAGCAGTGGACGCAGCTGCCCACGGAACTGCTAAACACCATAATTAACAGCATGGAACATCGCTGTCGGGCCTGTATTGCTGTTCGGGATAACCACACTCCAGATTGAAGTACCTTTTCCTATTTCATCTTGATACCTATATTACTATATTTTCATATTTGCATCACTCATACAAAATGTAAATGCTTTGTATCTGGTTAAGTTTTTTTTTTTGTGTGTCGCATTTGGTCTGATAAAGCTTACCACCAAATTTCATCCGAATCGGTTGCATACTTTTTAAGTTATTACGATTTTTCCACTTGTTGCTTAATTTATGGAAACCAGTGTATTTTGTGTTATTATATAGTATAAGTATACAAAAAAAAAAAAAACTTGAGATTTATCTCAGGAACTTTTTAATCACGCGAATCCCGCACGGGGATAACTGGTTTTCCAGTTATTTGGGGGAGCGGCGCCCCCACGGCCCGAGCTGACCTTGTGACGGTTTTTTGCTTTTTTGTATTTGCGCTTATACGTTACCGCAGGGACAGCTGTTCATCCAGCTGATGGGGAGTAGCGACCCCACGGCCCCAGCCGACTTGTTATGTTTGATTCTTCCCGTTACAACTTTGTGTTGCCACCACCTTGACAGCACCCGCCTCAGTTGTTGGTTGCTGAGGTTGTGATTATGCGCCAGCCCTTTCCTTTCCTCTGGCTTTCCTCTCCCTTTCCTGTTTTTACTTTCTTCTCCACTACCTGTTCTTCTTTTCTACTCCATTTTCTACTCGACTTGCTTCTCCATTTTCTGTTCCTCTCTTGTTTTTCCGGGCTGGTTTGCTAGACCTACCTGCACGTTTGCCGTGTGCGGTGACCCGTAAGGTGGAAAAGGGGATGCTGGAGGCTGAGGTTTCTGGTGGCCAGGTTGTTGTTGTCGCCAGTCGCCAACACTCCTCTTTGCCCCCTGCTTCACCCTAAACGGGCGGCTAGGAACTAACCCACTCCTAGTCAATCGGCTTGTTGTTTCGTACAACAGGGTGAGTTTGGGGATAGTGCGGGCATGCCAAAGGGGTGTTACCGAGACCTGGGAAAGTATCGGTACTCGCTGAGCGCATGTCTGCACTATCAACATGCTATATCCGTTGCTTAACCCTAGAGTCGTGTCCTGCGTCCAATTGGGCTTGCGGACCTCCGGCTCTCCCCTGTTGGGCTCGGTTGTGGCCGGGGAAATCGGTGGACGAACTTTTCACTTCTATTCATGGCTAACCAAAAAATTTCCCAAGAACTTCAAACAAAGCGGCCCATTGAGGAAGGGTCACCCTCCCAACAAGAAACCTACACCTGATTCTGCCAATGTTCGGTTCTTTTGCATCCACTCCTTGGACGCTTCAAACCCATTAAACACCAGAAGCCCCTTCTGGATAAATAAAGCATTGCAATCAATTGCCAGCTCTCCTAAGAGCGTTAAGAAGCTCCAATCTGGAGATCTTGTCG
The DNA here is from genome assembly GCA_039090855.1 of Macrothele yani. Classification (NCBI taxonomy): domain Eukaryota; kingdom Metazoa; phylum Arthropoda; class Arachnida; order Araneae; family Macrothelidae; genus Macrothele; species Macrothele yani. Next base: position 739,113 of record CM077022.1, on the reverse strand, counting down.
AGATGTCGAGTCCCAGATATGCTACAGTGCTTTTAAACACCACCTCTTTTTTAGATTGTCCAGTAAAAGTTACCCCTCACGGCTACCTCAATTCCTCACGAGGTGTTATCTCTTCTCAAGACCTTCTGGAGTGCAGTGACCAAGAACTTCTGGAGGAACTGAAAGACCAACAAGTGAGTGGAGTCCGGCGCATCCTATTTCGGCGAAATGGCCAATCTGTCCCATCTCGAAACATCATACTGACCTTTAACACCCCATCCCTGCCAACTTCAATCAAGGCAGGGTATCTACACTTTGAAGTGCGCCCCTTCGTACCAAGTCCTCTACGATGCTTCAAATGCCAAGCATATGGTCACTCCCAGCAGTCTTGCAGGAGCACTGCTCGGTGTGGGCGTTGTACTGCAACCGACCATACTTTGCAAGATTGCCATGCCGAAGCCGAGCTGTGCTTCAACTGCAAGGGATCTCATGCAGCATCATCGAGAGACTGTCCAAAGTGGAAAGAGGAAAAAAGAGATCCAACGCATTAAGACCGTTGAGGGAATCTCCTACCCAGAGGCCAGAAGAAAGGTCGCTCCAAACCAATCAAATCGGCGATCCTATGCATCAGCGGTTGTTGCAAGGACTACAGTCGGTACCCAGACTGATAGCCAAATCCCAGTGAATTGTCCCTACAAGCTAGACGACATCATAGCTGCTGGTCTGGCAGCACTACAATCCCGAGCTAGGGACGCGAAAGCTCCAACAACCACTGTGCCTAAACCTGCTGCAACTAACACCAGCACCACCGGGACTTCAACAACCCCGGGAGGAAAGAGAAAGGAAAAAGAAAAGGAGAAGAAATCTCCAAACTCCCATCATAAGAACCAGGATCGGGCAAGATCATCTGCGACACAGGAACCAAAATACCGCCCCATTTTACCACCAGAGACTACAGGGCGTCGGACAAAACAGTCCCAAGCGCAAATGGACATTGCAGACGAAATGATGGAATCGGACAACTTTTAGTTGTCCCAGTTTTTCTCGGGTTTTGTTTTTCGTTTTTTCTTTTTCTCATTCACCACAATTCAAACCATGGATAAAATCGTTCAGTGGAACTGTCGAGGCTTTCGGACAAGACATGACGACGTGAAACATCTGCTTTCGTCATACTCTCCGGTGTGCCTTTGCCTCCAGGAGACAAAACTTAAACCATCAGACCTCCTTTCAGTTCGAGGCTACAGTGCATTTCGGAAAGATAATGTTTCAGGAGATATAGCTTGCGGGGGAGTTGCCATCCTTGTCCCCCACAGTGTTCCAGTTTCTCCCGTTGCGGTCTCAACATCTTTACAAGCCGTTGCGGTGCGTATCTCCATGACTGTGCCTCTAACTGTTTGCAGCGTCTATCTGCCGCCGGATGAGGACGTGAGCGTGTCCGTTCTTGAGAGCTTAGTTGGGCAGCTGCCGTCACCTGCTCTTCTTCTGGGTGACTTCAATGCTCATAATCCATTGTGGGGTAGTGTCAGAACAGACACACGAGGCCGTAGGATCGAATCTCTTCTTTCCTCGACCTCTTTGTGCCTGTTTAACACCGGTGCTGACACTTACTTCCACGAGCCTACACGAAGTTTCAGTGCAATCGATTTATCTTTGGGTCAACCATCGGTTATGGCCGACTGGTCGTGGACGGTGTGTGACGACCTCCATGGAAGCGACCACTTCCCAATTGTACTTAGGTATAATGTGAGCGTACCATCTTCTGCCTCCCGCCCTCCTCGTTGGAGGATGGATCGTGCCAAGTGGGAGGTCTTCACACCGTCCGCAATGATATCTTTTGCCATGGTGACCCGGGGGTCAATTGACGCAGCTGTTACTGATGTCACAACGTGTATCATTCAGGCAGCAGATCTCTCTATCCCCAAAACATCAACAACGCTCCCAAGACGTCCGAAGCCTTGGTGGAACCCTGATTGCGCAGCGGCTAGGAGAGTTCAACATAAGGCCTGGTGTACTTTTCGGCGTTATCCGACCGATGCTAATCTTGTTAAATTTAAAAGAGCAAAATCTTACGCTCGGTTGGTGCGTCGACGAAGCAAGAGGGAGTCTTGGATGAAGTACGTTTCATCTATCAATTCACGTGCCAGTTCAAAAACTGTTTGGGAAAAAATTCGTAAGATTCGGGGAAACTATAGTTCCCGCCAAATTTCAATTCTTGAGAATAACGGCTGCACGTATGCTGAAGTTGGGGAGATTGTGGATTGCTTGGGCGAAGCGTTTGCCTCAGTTTCTAGTTCTCAGGCGTATCTCCCGTCCTTTCAGAGGATTAAAACAACCGCGGAACGCCAGAAAATCTCCTTTGCGCCTTTTTATAACACTGAGTATAACTCTCCCTTCAGCATGGTTGAACTACGGGTGGCTCTGCATCGGTCCGGCGCAACATCTGTCGGCCCTGACGGCATCCACTATGACATGATTCGTCATCTCTCGCAGTCGTCTCTCGAGAATCTGTTAGTGCTTTTCAACCGTATTTGGTTGGAGTACAGTTTCCCGGACTCTTGGCGAAGAGCTTTTGTTTTACCTTTTCCCAAGCCTGGCAAAGACCCCAAGTCTCCCTCTAGTTATCGGCCAATTGCCCTCACTAGCTGTCTGTGCAAAATCCTTGAACGAATGGTTAATTCCCGGCTAATTTATTTTCTTGAAGAACATCGAATACTGTCTCCATCACAAAGCGGCTTCCGTCGTCATCGTTCAGCTCCTGACCATCTCCTGCTCCTTGAGACGTCTGTTCGTGAGGCGTTCGTACGTAGGCAGCACCTGGTGTCTGTATTTTTTGACATCGAAAAAGCTTACGATAGAGCGTGGCGTCACGGTATCCTCCGTGACCTCCACGAGAGTGGGTTGCGGGGAAACCTGCCAACCTTCATTGCCAACTTTCTTCGTAACCGTGTGTTCCAGGTGCGCCTGGGTACAACGCTGTCCGCCTTTTTCCATCAAGAACAAGGCGTTCCTCAAGGCAGCATTCTTTCGGTGACTCTGTTCATCCTCCGCATTAATTGTTTACTCAAAAATCTTCCTCCTACGGTTTCGGCTACCATTTATGTTGACGACCTTCACATCTTCTGTTCGTCATCCAGCATGCATTTCGTTGAAAGGCAGCTGCAGTCTGCAATTACCCAGATTGTTAAAGCCGCTAACAATAATGGGTTTGTTCTTTCTCCCGACAAGACAGCCTGTGTCCATTTCTGCCGGAGGCGTGGCCTCCATCCTGATCCAGAGCTCTATTTGGACCGTGCAGTCATTCCAGTTTTGCCGGAAACCAAGTTCCTTGGTTTGACCGTTGACCGTGCTCTCACCTTTCGCTCGCACGTTCGACGGCTAAGGATTTCCTGTCTGAGAGCCTTGTCAATCCTTAAGATCCTTGCCTCAGTCTCCTGGGGTGCAGACAGGACTTCTTTGTTCCGTATTTACCATTCTCTCATTCGGTCTAAGCTGGATTATGGCTGTATGGTGTATGGCTCTGCGCGTCCTACCGTTCTCCGGCCGTTGGATACCATCCACCATCAAGCGCTGCGTCTTTGTACGGGAGCCTTTCGTACGTCACCCATTCCCAGCCTTTATGCCGACGCGAACGAACCGTCGCTTCATTTACGCCGTCTGCAGCTGTCTCTTCAATTTTACCTGAAACTTAAATCACTCACAGACCATCCTTTATACGATGCAGTTTTTCATCCCCAGCATGCTCGTTTGTTCGAGATCCGTCCCTCGTGCATTCGAACCTTCGGTCTTCGTATGGCGGCCGTAGCTCGTGATGCAGGGCTCGACTTGTCGCTTTGAGGATTCTCCATGGCATCCTCTTGGTGTCATGGTCGATACCAGCTTTACATCTTTTGACAAGTCCTCAACCCCTGCGTCAGTGTACCAGCAGCTCTTCGCTGAACACCGTTACGTCAATGCAGACTTTATTCCTGTTTTCACCGATGGATCTAAGGCGGCTGGTGTTGTTGGATCCGCCGCCGTCTGCGTTGACGAAGTTTCTGTTGCCCGCATTCCTCCTGAGGCCACGGTTTTTTCGGCGGAGATGCATGCTTGCACTTGTTCACGTGCAGTCGAGCTCTCATCAGCGTGCTATTGTGTACACTGATTCGTTGAGTGTTGTGCAATCATTGTCATCTTTGGATTTCACTGGCCACCCACTTCTTTTTGCCGTTCGGAGACTTCTTCGTTCTTTGCTCGAGGCTGATGTCCAGATTCGGTTCTGCTGGATTCCTGGGCATGTTGGGATCCCAGGGAACGAGTCTGCCGATGCTGCTGCTAGATCTGCCTCTTCTTTGGTCGTCACACCCTTGCCACTATTTCACCGCGATTTTCGCTTTCTTGTTCACGATCATATCAGACGAACGTGGCGAAGTCTGTGGGACCAACAGGTGGAGAATAAACTGCACCGTATAAAACCTAACCTTGGAATCTGGAAATCATCGTGTCGCCGGAACCGTAGGGAAGAAGTTGTTCTTGCGCGTCTCCGCATTGGGCATTGTCGCTTCACGCATAGCTATTTGCTGTGTGGCGACGCTGCCCCAATGTGTGAGGCGTGCGACTGTTTACTCACCATCTCTCATGTTTTATGTAGTTGTGTTCGTTTTTGTAATAATCGGTTTCACTATTTTCAGTCTCATCTACTGGATGACGGCGCAGCTACACTGCAGAAGCTTTTGGGCGACCACTGCGACACTTTCGCAGTGTTTTCGTTCTTAAAGCAGATAGACTTTTTAAAACTTATTTAAAAAAAATATATATATATAATAATAATAATAATTTATAATGATTATAACAGTGAATTGGTGAATTTATTTATTTATTTATTTATAAACCTAATTAACTAACTAGTCTTCACAGCTTTTATCATTCTCTATTCTAACTTTTGCCAAGCCTGTCTGCTCTTAATCATTTCACCCCGCTTTTAAATATCTTTAACTGATTGTTCTGTGTCTGGCGCTCTTTGGCCAAACCTGGCCCTTGCGCCACTAAAGTCAATTAACTAACTAATCACGCGAACAAAATACAGTCAAAACAAGTAATTTTATTTTTATAAATTATTTCGGGTGTCAGTTACTATTTTAGGGAGAGTGTTCCTGCCCTTGAAGTGTTTGTCCGTAAATGTCCCATGCAGTGAAAAAGTTGTCTGCATTTGTCACCCTTTTCAGTTCTGTCCGTTGTTTCGTCCGCTTTTGACCGCGGATCATTGCGCATGGCAGCAGGGCACCACTTGTCCGCATTTCGAGCACACTGACAGCTGCGCGGTACGTGACGAGGTTCTTCAGCCCATTTTGATACCGTTCCTGAATGGCCTACAGCATCCCATTTTCTAGCAAGATATCGCCCGTGTACACACCGCTCGTGTATCTAGACAATGTTCTCAGTATGTTCAAACACTGCCATGGCCAACAAGATCGCCCGATTTTCCCAAAATCGAAAACCTGTGGGACCACATTAGACGTAGTCTGCAATCGAATCTGCCTGCGCACGATCTCGATGAATTATGGGAGCAAGCCAACCGTGCTTGGTGTTCCATTCTTCAGGACGATATCCGTCGACTGTATGGCTCATTGTCATGCTGTATTACTGCCTGTATTGCCGTTCGGGGCGGTGCAACTACTTACTGAGGCGTACGTATTGTGCTTCATTATTTCATCTGATAACACTGTATGTGGCAAAAAAATTGCCATCAAGGTGTAAACCCTTATGTAATCCTATTTGCATGCTCAGTTTCACCCCATTATCCTCACTCCTTCTGGGTGGGGCAATTTCAATGTCAAGCAGCATGCTGTGTTGAAAATTCCTTCCTTAAATAAAATGTAACACAAATCCTTGCTCCCATGATTATTTATTTGTTTAAGAAATAGTAATGCCTTTGTTCCTTTGAAAAAGTTCCAAATATTTCACCTTTCCTTATCCCCAAATTTCCAATGTAAGCATTATTTCAAAATAATTAATTATAAAATAGTGTGTTGTATATTGATTGTTTGGAAATGGAGTCAGACAAGGTGGCACCATTTCTCCCACTCTTTAATGCTACTTTGCAAAATGTCTTTCAATCATTGAACTGAGAAAACAAAGGGATAAAGATTAATGGAGATTATTTATTTCGCCTTCGTTTTGCTGATGACGTAATAATTTTTTCAACTGCCCTTTCAGAGTTGCAGAGTATGATCCAGGAACTTGCTGACAAGAGTAAAGAAGTGGGATTAAAAATGAACTTTCAGAAGACAAAAGTGATGTACAATGCTTTTAGGAGAAACTAGGATTTATCGATTGATGGAGAAATACTGGGAATAACCATTACCTACATTTACCTTGGGCAGCAGATATCAAGCGAGGGTCACATTGATAAGGAGATTAATCGGCGTATATAACTTAGCTGGAGAGTTTTTAGAAGAAACAGTACAATTTTAAAGAGCAATATGCCATTATGTCTTAAAAAAAAAAAAAAAAGAAAAGCAGTGCATCCTTCCAGTTCTTACGTATGGAGCATTGACTTTAACTAAAAAAGACATACAAAGGCTGCAGACAACTGAAAAAGCATGGAGAGATGCATACTTGGTGTAACCAGAAAAGTACAACAGCAGACAAAACAAGTTATGAAACAACGTTTATTACATTACTTATACAAATTTACAAAAATCAACAACAGTGATTTTCGTGTTGAGTACATAAAATTGAGCAAAAGCTGGTGCATTATGATTAATAAGGGATGTGGTGTGACTCCTTGCAGCCACGCAAGCCTTCCATCGAGTTCTCATGCTGACTTCTCAGGGTGTCCAAGAGCTCTGTGGTCAATTCACTCCTGACGAAGAGCAGTTCGAAGCTCCGGAAGGATCTTTGGTGGAGGCTGGCGGGATGCAATTCGCCTCCCATGCATTCTCTATCGGATTTGTATCCGGAGACCTTGTTGGCCACTCCATGTGCTAGATATCTTCAATTTGGGGAAAGTCATCCACCAGCTGAGTTATATGGGGACGTGCATTATCGTCCATGAATACCAGCTATGGGCCCACGGCACCTCTGAAAAATCTCCCATGAGGTTCCAGTATCTCGTCATTGTACCTAAGAGCATTATACCTCTGTCGAAGATCTGGAGCTGTGGGCACCCATTGAACATGCTTGCTCATGCCATGACTCCGCCGCCACCAAATTCGGTTCCTTTCCCTGATGTTATTGGGAATACAAAATGTTCCCCGTTTTCTCTAGAGAGAGGTTCGACGAGAAAGTCTAAACTAAATCTGGACTCGTCAGTGAAGAGCACATTTTCCCACTGATGCAGTGTCCAGTTTTGATGTTCCCCCGGATTCCAGTTTAAACGGGCCCACCGGTTCGCAGGGGTGAGCGGGATACAAACCACTGGACGTCTGGCATAGAGACCAGTTGCCCCTGAGCATCCTATAAACAGTTTGTCTTGAAACTCTTGGCTCTTAGGCGGCCGCAAGCTGCATGGCAGACATCATCCTATGACGTCGTGCAGTTAGTTAATTGCAGAATACCGGTCCTGCTGAGGTGGTGCGACTCTTTGACGACCTTTGTATTGGTTGGCGTCTAACATCTCCTGTGTCTTGGAACCTTCTCCAGAGCCTGGAGATGACACTTTGCGACTCATTCAGTGCGCTGGAGATCGCAGTCTGTGACTGCCCTGATTCGAGCCTTCCGATTATTCTGCACTGTAAAAAAGGTCAACCTGACGTCTTGGTTCCAGATTACGTTCCTGATCACCAATGGGAACTCTTCTGACTGGAATTGCAAGAAAATGTAATAAGACACTCAGGGTAAGGTAAACTGTTTAATGGAACTGCGTGATATTTGCATATCGAACGTCAGCGGACGTTATTTGACCGTGCACTGCGATTGGTTTAGGTGTGTGACTAATCTACATACCAATGTCCGCTGTTCTATCGGTTTTAACCCTTTGTATGTTTTATCAATTATGCTCAACTTTTGGACACCAGTGTATGTTCAGAGCCTTTATTAGACCCTTTATGTTCGTGCACGCAACAAGACCTTCTTTCATAGTGAAGAAAGGGGTTAAATTTTTCTGCCAACTCCTGTAGATGGTTATTTGTACTTCATTTTCCAGAAGATTCTACTGCTGCAATCTTAAGGCCAAAACTTCTGCTTTATTTTTAAACAGATCGAAATCTCTAATGAGATCACTCAGCTCATTTTGCTTTACTTTATGTGGTTCAGTAATGAGTAAATCGGGTCCGTAGAAGTACTTGGCTTAGAAGACACCTCTAGCATCACGTTCGTCCCCATCATCATTACCATCACTTTTTTTTTGGCGGTTCAGGCACAGAAGGCCTTGTCCGTGTGGTACTGGACGTATAGCTGATGGTAGGTTAGGGTAGGTCACTGTCCACTTCTTCGAAAACCCTTGTTTAAGAGGTGGCACTGAACAAAAGTAGCAATCTGTTACATGAACTGTAGACTCTCCATATCAGTGGTACAACAAAAGGCATATATCAATGGCATAGCGAATTGCCATTTATCCAATTTCTGAGATTGCAAGCACAGTTGTTACAACGTGCATGTGGCGCCTATTTTTTTTTATTTCGGTCGCCAACCTTGCACCCAAATTAATAATAGTTAGCTTTCTTTATTAAAGGAGTTCTGAGATTGCAAGCACAGTTGTTACAATGTACATATGGCGCCCATTTTTTTTTATTTCGGTCGCCAACCTTGCACCCAAATTATTAGTTAACTTTCTTTATTAAAGGAGTTATGGTGCGGGATATCACTTTCCCACGCTCATAATAAAAAGTTATCAGCACTATTAACACATGGCTCCATGCAAGGCTGGCCTAAAGTCCCCCAAATTTAAAATCCCGCACTGCCTGGTAGTGCATTGTATGGCTGTGCCATCGTCCATGAGTTGCAAAACCAACGTAGCTTTTGGTGCAAGTTCGGTCTTTGATAGTGGTGGAGACGCGTTTTTTTTTTTTTTTTAACTGTTAATATAACATCAATAAAATTTTGGTTATGTATTATATTAGGAATCATGAACTTGAGCCGGGGAAACAAATTTACGATATTTTCTTGAAAGAAGTGGAAATAAAATTCTCCTTTAAAAACTGTTCATTTGAAATTTTTCAAGCAAAATAGTGAATCTCCTTTTTCACTTTTATACGTAATTCTTCATTAGTTCCTATATTTTATTGTAGTTTCTATCGCTTTTTCAATTCGGTTATATTGATACGCTTTTTTCGGTAATTTTGAATTTCAGATTATTAAAAATATACATTTATTAATTCTTTTATACGTAATCCCCGGTACGTTACAACTTTGAGAAAATTGAGACAGCGTTTTTTTTGTAGCCATGAAATAGATAATGCAAAAAAAAAAAAAAAAATTACTAAAGAACGTTTACAGTTCTCTTTTTTTCTCCGTATTCAAGAAATTTGAAACTAGAATGGTTAGTGAATGTTTTACTCGGCACTAATGCTAAGTCGAATAGTGAACAAACTACTTTGAAAACAGCAATGCTTATAAGCAGTAGTGGAAATGGGAATTATTTGCTGCCGGAACCCAACGTACAAGTGAATGCCGTAAAACTTTAATACACAAACCCATTTGCAGTAGATATAACACCTTATAAGAAAATTTCATTATTAAACTTTAAAATGAAATGCATTTAGCTGAAGTCGGAGCTGTTTTCTTTATTGAAAAGTACGTTTCTTATTGAAAAGACCATTCGAATACCGGTGCAATTAATAATGTCCGCTATGGAGAAAAAAAAGTCACCTCGTATTTGAGGCGAGATATGCAGTTGTCTTGAGCGACAGAATAAATAAACTCTGCCCTGTTTGAAATATCCATTTACTTAAACCGATCGTTTGGCGGAGGACCAGACGGTCGGCGATCAGCTTTTGTCGCGAATTTCGCTATCACCAAACACCTTATTAGAGCTTTATTAGAGCAGAAGGAACATCTTTATTTTTGAAACGACGAACAATTCATACAAGATGGCGTCATTAAGTAAAATGTATAATCCATTGCGAAGTGTTTTTTTTTTTATTCAGATTAAATGCTCCCTTTCTTTTGGTGTCTCATCGCTCCCGGAACGGGCTTCTGCTGCGTTCCGGCCCATTTCCACTACTGCTTATAAGGATGTTTTAAATAGGGGTGTATTGAATATTAAACAGAATCGTATTCGGATTTACTACCTGTACTTTAAGGGTAAGTTTTTTTTTTTTTTTTTATCACGTACTGAAATATGAAATAATACGAAATTTCCCAGTTTTTATAATAAAATTAGAATAAAAAAATAATACAAAAGTCAAAATAGACATAGGCTTAAAGTAGCAAACAAAGTATTCTTACAGTATAAATCAGCGAAATCTAAATATTTTGTTTTCCTTTTGAAGGCATTCAGAATTTTACAATAGTATTTAACATTAAAAAAAAAATGGATACGCTTTGTAATGCCATCTCCTAGAAAAACGTATAACTGAGGTTCCACTGTACTATATGAAAATCCTCCAAATACGTGGCGTCAGTGAATAAACAAAGACATCGCTCTTTCCACGTTTTAGCAACACACAGCAACCGAATAACAATTTTTCGGTTGCTGTGTGTTGCTAAAACGCGGAAAGAGCGATGTCTTTGTTTATCCACTGTACTATGGAAAATATGTGTAGAAAAGTTTTAAAATCGGAGATATCTGGTGTACACTTCATCCTGTACAATTTGATTGGGCAAAGTTTTTTTTTCTCCCTTCCTCTCAAGACTGTATTCTGATTATATTTTATTGTTAATAAGAAATCTCACTCTTCCTGCATAAAAACATTAGTATACATCTTAAAATTGTGGTTTGAAAACTATTGGTGGATTTTTCACCAGCTTCTTATCTTCACTTTTTATGTACAGTAGGTGGCGGGCGCTCTTTGGAAATAAGTTAATGAACCTGGATTTTCATGTACAAATATGGCAAGTAGCAGACACTTTGGTCACTCAATTCAAGTGTAAAACGTTACCTGTAGCGTAGCTAACCTCTGAGAAAACCATTTTGCGGATAGTCATACTTCCCAGGTCGTATTTGCAGTTGCATGCATGGTGTATCGAAAGTAGCCAAAATCGAAGTGCTAAATAAGAGTTATGTAAATGTCTCTAAAGCATTTAAACTCAAATTACACACACACACACATCGTCGTCGTCGTCAAACATTATCAATCCACTGCTGGATGAAGGTTTCACCAAGTTTCTTCCTTCCGCAATGGTCTGTCTCCTCCATGTTACTTCAGCATGCTTTCGATTATAGAGTGTTCGTAAACTGTTTTGACAAAAGAAGAGGGGTGATAGTACCCATCAAGACTAACAATATTTACAATGGAACCTAGGGTCGCATTCCACTCTGAGTGTCAGAAAAGAGTAAAGTTAGATGTCCAAGTTGAAATTTCAACAGTGCAAAGAAAGAGAATTAACGACATCATAAGTTGCACAATCCCATTTATGGAGATCAGGGACGGACTCAAACTAGATGCTCAAAGTTGCGGCCACGGGTGCCGTTGCACAATTCACGCCGGCGAATGAAAGACTGGCGCACCCTCTCGAAGACTCCTGGTGTCGTGTTTATCCTGTCCGCTGCAACAACGATTCTGGCGACGAGATCTTCCACGGAGACCACAGGCGTCTCGTACACCAATGATTTCATGTGCCCCCAGAAGAAGTCCAGTGGGTTTAAGTCCGGTGAGCGTGGAGGCCATGCCACAGGATATGTGGCATCCATCGTGCGGGATATGTGGCATCCATCGTGCGGGATATGTGGCATTCAGGAAGTGTCTAATGCACCTTGATAAGCCAATCAGTTGCAACTGTCGATGCTGCGTCTTTTCTCTGGCAATTTGTATACGGTAAATGCTTGACGGTGATGTTCTGGCGATGTGCTACTTCTCCGGCAAGAAAGAAATGACTTCTGAGGTGACTACTTGTGCTTGTTTGACGTATTTCGAAGTTACTCTTTTCTGACACTCGGAGTGGAATGCGACCTTAGGTTTCATTGTAAATATTGTTCGTCTTGATGGGTACTATCACCCCTCTTTTGTCAAATCAGTTTGCGAACACCCTGTGTACAGGGGTTGAACAGAATAATGTGAACATCACGCTCAGAAACGTGACTTTAAATGCAGGTGCGTACGTCGCAATACGCAAAGGTGCCCACCACTTTTTGGTTGTAATAGCTTTGTTTAGAAAAGGTCCTGTTTAAGTGCATTTAAAGTGTCTCGTTGCAAACTTTCTTTCAAAATGACGACGAAATGAGCGACCTAACGGACTTCAAAAGAGGCCTAATTGTTGGTGGCCGGCTAGTTGGTGCTCCGTGACAACAGTCGTCAAGGTAGTGGGGGTATCGAGAGCTGCTGTGTCTAGCGTCATGACAGCTACCGTGTTCGTGGCAAAACCTCGTCTGCGAAACCAAGAGCGACCGGAAAACGAACCTGACTGATAGAGACAGGAGAACATTAAAGAGGATTGTTACCTGTAATAAGACCACGGCGCCGAAAATTAGTGCGGAGTTTAATCTGCATCTTCAGACCCCAGTATCAACGAAAGTAGTGCGCAGGGAACTGCATAAACAAGATATTCGTGGCAGAGCTGCTATTGTAAAACCTCTGGTGACCCGGGTGAATGCGCGACGGCAGTGGTGCCAGGAGCATACAATGTGGACTACCGATGCATGAAAGCGTGTAATATGGTCGGATGAATCCACATTCACAGTATTCCCCACCGCAGGACGTCTTTACGTGTGGAAAACACCGTCAGAAGCGTGCAACCCAGACTATCTGCTACCCACAGTGTAGCATGGTAGTGGTTCTATTATGCTCTGGGAGGTCATTTTGTGGTTTTCAGCAGGTCCCCTGATCACCTTGAAAGGACGGATGACTGGCAGGGCGTATGAAACCATTTTCGCCGGCCAAGTCCATCCAATAGCTCATGCATTGTTTCCTGCAGGGGATGCCATCTATCAAACGAACTTTCACACCTTCCTTGGCCTCCCCAATCACCAGACTTAAACCTCAGCGAGCTACTGTGGTCTGGTGTTGGAAAACAGTAAAATCCCGTTATCCGCCTCCTGCATCTGTCAAGGACCTGGAGCAGTGGCTGCATGAAAAATGGTGTAACATATCACTAACCACCATCCAGAATTTGTATGCGTCCATTCTAAGGAGGATTCGGGCAGTTTTGAATGCCAAAGGTGGCCCCACAGGTACGTAAAACCTTCTTTTCCCTAGGTGTTCACATTACTGTGTCAAACCCTTGTATATACAATGTAGGGTGCGGGCGGGGTTCACGATCTTCGTACTGCTGGACTGGGTTCGAATCCCGCGTAAGACGTGAATGTTGTATTTTTGCCTACTGCGCTTTTTAGGGCGCTGATGGATTTGTAGTAATAGCGCGCGACTTGGGGACGCAGGTTTACAAGTCGCGCGTCTTTACCGTTGCCGCAAAACACCCGCGGAGTTCAAGGTAGTCGCGTTAAGTCGATTGTCCCGGAAAGATATTATAAATAAGCTTACGTATTCATTGGAACTCCTAAATTCGTGCTTCTAAAATATAATGGGGGTGACCTATTCCATGTGTCAATATTTCCGCTTCAACGACACAAAACTCAGGTCACTGACACTTTTCGATTTCACCAGCATAAGAAAGTACTGCCCCCCTCTCCCTGGAGCCCTGGGCCCTAAATTAGGGATGGTACCAGCAATTTCTCGTAGGATTTAAGCACACAAGTAGGTTTAAACGAAACTACCCATGTCTCGTAGGACTTTTGTGCTGCGTGTCAGGAACGAAATTCCGTTAGATTGTTCCTAGATGCTCAGATACGGCAGATGATGGACAGGCCAGAGAGGTAAGAGTGCCAAATTGAAAGTGCGAGTCAACATAGTTGGGAGTACCAAACTATGACGTCACAACAAGCATTTCCAGGGATAGATACAAGGGCGGTGGAAAAGAACAGAAACTTGTTTGTAATGGAGTGTTCAATATCCCGAAGCCGATGTCTTACGTGTCCATCCGTCGCACGGCGAGTATCCAGTGGTATAGAGCAACTCAACCTACTGGGATCGACCCATCACCATCTGGTTGCTCTAACCACTTGGCTACTCGCGGCCCCTAAATTAGGGACGAGCGCCTTTTAGCCTTAAGTGCTACTTTTAATGGGTTATTAAATTTATGGGCGAAGAGATATCGAAGTAACTTGTTCAGCCACGATAATTTCGGGTGCGTTGGTCAAAAGTTTGTATGTGTGGTCAAAAAGTTTGTATTTGTGGTCAAAAAGTTTGTATTTTGTGTACAGCACGCATTGTGTAAAATTATCGTGAAACAAATTTTATAGCAGTCACACTTGACTGAGTGTTTGTTTCGTGCTTCGGCTATTTTATCTATTTATTTTGGCGTTATAAGCTTTGCATCGAGAGACTGTCCGTAATTTGATTGCCAGTGAAATATTCAGAATTTTGATCATTGCTTTCACTTGATAACACTGCCTAAATAGATTTATTGTTCGAATGCTGGAAGTGTGTGAATTAAAGTTCGCATGATTTGACAATTAATTTTGATGGGACAATTAATTTTGCGATTTAAGAGCAATTTGATAGCGGGATTGGAAAAAAAAAAAATTCTCCTGTACTACGTATAATTTGACGCAAATTTTGAGTCAGATTTCGGTTCCTATAATTTGACGCAATTTTTGAGTCAGATTTCTTTTTGTGTGCTGTATAACCAATAATTTGTTAATTTCGCTTCATCGTAAGTAACATTAACAATTCAGCTGTTTGCTGTAAGAAGTCCGACGTGTGCAAGAGTATTGGATATTTAAATTTTGCCGGAAGAGAAGTATTGCCAAGTTGATTTTTGACATCCGTATATGGGACAATTAATTTGCGATTTAAATCAAAAGCGTGTTTGGCAAGTTAAACCGCTCTATTTTCCTAACCAAAGTTTTGAATATGAGCAAATGTGTTTTTTTTTCTTTTAGCATTATGTAAATCAGCTTCGTTTCGTTTTAGAATAATTATAGACCGAAATTATGCACGTTCGAGTCATTATCTTGTTGCTACTTTTTGTTTTTTCAGAAATATTCGCCTTTCCTGGAATGGTGGTTTAAAACCATGAAACGATTTTTCTTTTGAGTTATATTGTAATGATTGTATCGTGGTTTCTTATATAAAACGTCAGTTTAAACAATATTTAATGCAATTTTTCTTAATTCACTGGCTGGTAGTAAAATCTGAATAAAGTACTGCTACGGTTTAGTAGGTTGGCTACAATAAATATTGTGGATGTCTGATATCGCAGGTAGGTGTGAAGCGGTAATTTATTACTCCAAATTACAGTTTAAGTCGGATTCATTAATTTCGTAGAACCCATGCGATAGTACAGAATTTAACAGGTAAGTTCATTCATAATTAAGGCTTGTACGAAGCGACCCGGAACAGTTCCACATTGAGCTATAAAAAAAAAAAAAAAAAAAAGAAAAATTGCCCATCTTTCAATTTCTTAGCATATCACATGCATTCTTATGGAACTAAACCAGCCAGAAGTTGTTCCTGAGTTTCGAACTTCAGGCCTTTATCCTATTTAATTCTCCACCGAAGTTAATGTTAAGTGCAGATGGTTTCTTTCCGAAGGACAGTCTTGATTCTCAGTGGTCAAAGATGGCTGGCGCCTTTCACAAGTTTGGAACAGATCAAAAACCCAGAGAATGATCTGCATACCGGTGTTCATAAAGAAACCTCACTTCCCCTTCAACATTATAAAGACACATAACTGAACTACGTTACAGGGGCAACATTTGGGCTAATACCCTACCGGGTGAGTTTTATACCACCTTTAACAATATTTTGAGCGCGTTTGCTCTGCACAGTCGCCAGCCAGTGAATAAGGGAATTGCATCTGATTCATAGATGTAGGTTTCATGTATACTTCAATGTAAATATTCTAAATTGGTTTCCACTTCTGGTGTAGGTTCGTCGGTGGACATTGCCTCTGCTCTGCTGGACATGTACGACCGGTCTATTAGCAAGGAACCGAAAGATGGTACTTCGAGAACAGGAGAAAATGACCTACCTTCCGGTGATCAAAAAGAGACTGTCACAAATTTGCAGAATGTGCCTAGCTCTCGACCGAGGCACGATCCATCAGCAGGTTCGGCCAAACTACATCTGTCGCTGTCGCCCTTGCAGAGCAAAGACTGTGCTCGCCCGTTAAGTTCGAGTTCCCTGTCTTCGTCATCTTCCTCTTCGTCGTCGTCACCACGTAGAGATAGCAAGAAACTGTACTTAGCTAGCATCGAAAGCTTGGATGATGAGTTTAGTGAGGATTGTTTACGAAGGTCGACCGATTCTCGCGATCAGAGTCCTCCAGAGAGGGTAAGAACCAAAATGGAAACTTTATCTTCATATGAAGGATCACAAAGCAATTGTAGTGCACATTCAGTTGGGTCAGTTCAGCTTCAGACCTCGGGATCTAGGGATTCCTCTCTCAGCCATACTGACAGAGTTATCTTGGAGATCGTGGAAACGGAACGTACTTATGTTCAAGATTTGCAAGAAATTATAGAGGTAAGGTCTGTCTTTTATTAATTGCTCATAATATGCCATTAAGTCATGGAATGAATTATTTGCAGTTACTATGCCCCAAATTCTTGAAATTTGTGTTGGGATTTTCGTCTGATACTTGTTGACGAACCAATGTGATTTCTGTACAAGAATTCGTGGATAACTTTTTAACAACCAACGCCTGTACCCATGAATTCAGTGTTTCATTATGTAAAACATTTTTGACCCATTCGTCGTTCGAAATACCTTTATTTTATTGCATGTTCTGCATACTTGCCAACTACTACAGAATGTCTGTAGTTTCTGTGGATTTAGTTGTCTGACTACGGAACCCATTGTTGAAGCTACGGAATCTACAAGCTTTACTTTTGTTTTTCAAAATTAGTGTTTCTGCTAATATTTCATGTATATGTAAATGCTCTTTTTTGTCATAGGACAAGAGATGACGATGTGAAACATCTGCTTTCGTCGTGCGCTCCGGTGTGCCTTTGCCTACAGGTGACATAAAAAAAAACTTAAACCATCAGACCTGCTTTCAGTTCGAGGTTACAGTGCGTATCTGAAAGATAACGTATCACGAGATGTAACCTGTGGGGAAGTTGCTATTCTTGTCCTTCACAGTGTTCCGGTTTCTCCCGTTACGCTCTCAACCCCTTTACAAGCCGTGGTGGTACCAGGGATCGCATTCCTCCTAAAATTCCTAATATTTTGTGACCCTCCTTAAATTCCTAAAATTATACCTAAAATTTGCTATTCTTCCTAAAATTTTCGTAAGCTTATTTATTAAAAATACAACCGTTATTAACGCCAATAAATTTACCATTACGGTAAGGTAAAAAGACCTGTTATTGTAGAAACACAGCCTATATGCTGTGCTGCTGAAGGAGGGGAAATGACGCCATCGAGATGCACTTGCTTCGGGGCGGGCGCTCCACTTTTGTGCCTTCGAGCAGTTTTCGAGAGTAACAAGAGATCTAAGGGAAAAGGGAAGGGGTCATTTTCACCCCTGGTTTGCACTTTGCAGACGAACTCCGTGGCACGCAGAAGATCGTACTTTATTTTTGGACATGCCTCGTGGAACCTCCTCTTTCTGCTGATGTTTTGTTATTGTAAACCGCAGGTGGGTGGAAGCAAAGAGGAAACATGTGGTCTCCTTCCGTAACCTCCGGTAATGACGATGGGATGGTAGCTGAGTGTTATCGTGGCAGGCAGTAGAGCACGTGATCATTAACCTTCGGTCGTGCGTCGGCGACAGCGACCTTCGATGCGCAATGTATCTCGGCTCCGACTCGCTTTGACTGAACTTGCGTGAGATGCGTACGATAGTTTCTGGTTTTGCGTCTTTTATGGTGTTCTCTGTGCTGTGTGCAGGTTCAGTTCTCTAGTGGTGACTTCCTTTTTTTTTTTTTTTCTATCTTCTGACATCCTCGCAGCCAAACTTCGGGAAGTTGTCTGGTTTTGCAATATTGGAACGTGTTTTTGTACTTCCCTTTCATTTTCTGGTTAGTAATACAAGTGTTTAAGATGCCTAAATCCAAAACGAAATTTCAAGATGCGTGGCTCGCCAAAGAATTGGACGGAGTGAAGTTGAAAGAATGGTGTTCTGCAACTGAAACAATATTTTCTGCTAAGTGTATATTGTGTTCAGAAATTTTCAATATTTCTAATAGTGGCTTTTCACAAGTAAAAGCGCATCATAAAGGGGAAAAAACATTTGCAGAAATTTCAAAGTAAATTTCAAAATAAGTCCATCCTGTGAAAGCCTTTGGAGGACGGGTTCTTCAGCCCAAAACAAATATTAGTTACTGAGTCATGATTTACAGTTGGCTAAAGCCGAAGCATTATGGGCCATGAAAGTTGCTAAGGACAATGTCTTTTGTTTCATGCACTGAAACAGTTGAACTTTTCAAAGAAATGTTTCCTGATTCTGCTATTGCAGCCAAAATGCAACTTAAAGAAAAAAAGTTGCTTATGTGATATCACATGGATTGTCAAAATATTTTGAAAAGGATTTGAAAAAAGACATTGCATCTAGTAGCCCAGGAAAGGTTACTATAGCATTTGATGAAACTACAAATACACAAGTGAAACGGCAGTTGGATGTGTATCTCAGGTACTGGTCTTCAGAAATAAATTCAGTTTCTTGCCGATACCTAACAAGCGTTTTTCTGAGTCATGCAACAGCAGATATTTTGCTAAAAGAAATTCTTAATGTGTTATCATCCTTCAATATTTCGTTGAACAGAATTATTTGTGTATCCATGGACAGCCCAAATGTAAATAAGTGCTTTTTACGCAAATTCAATGAAGTTGTAAAACAAGAAACAGGCCAGAAATCTTTGGAACTAGGTTTTTGCAACCTGCATGTTGTTAGTAATGCATTTAAAATTTTTTTGACAAGCTTAAATATAGATTTTGACAAATTTGCTACTGATATGCATTACTTTTTAAAGAGTAGTGCTGCAAGACGAGAGGATTATAAATCTGTCGAGGATATAACATTGGTCACAGCCAAATTTCTTTTGCGTCATGTCAGCAACAGATGGTTAACCGTTGGTTCTGTAGCCCAGAGGCTAAATATTAATGGCTAAATATTACAGAATATTTTTTAAACTTCTTGCCATCTCAAAACATATTTGAAAAACAACTACGCAATTCGGCAAGGTATAAAAGAATTCACTGTTTCCTGAAAAATGAGCTAACTCCTTGCTATTTAGCATTAATTTCATTTTCACACTAAAATTTTGAAAAGTTTTCATTATGTTATCAGAGTGAAGAACCAAAAATACACCAGTTATATTCTGATTTAAATACTTTAATGAGAAATGTTATGGCTCAGTTTATCCAAGATGATGTTATTGCAGGGAAATTTGGAGACGACCTAAAGAATGTAGATTTTGAAAACAAAAATTCATGGAAAAAACTAGGGGAGTTAGAAGTTGGTATGAAGACAAAAAATCTCCTCAGGAATGTTCAGGAGACCAGGCAGAAATTATTTCTCTTAGATGTAAGATCGTCACTAATTGCAACCACAAAATATTTAAAGTCAAATTTGCCATTCTGCAATCAAAAGCTAAGAGACATAGAAGTTTTAAAGGTAAAAGAACCAAAGAAAGAGTCAACTCAACTTTCAGTCACTGAAGGAATTTCAGAAATAACCAGAATTTCAAGTGTTTTGCATCTTTCTGAGGAACAAATTGATAGAGTAAGAGAAGAGTGGAAACTTTTAAATTCCGATAAGCCAACTCTAGATGAACTAGTGAAATTTTCAGAGGAAGGGCATATTCCAGTGCGGATTGATCATTACTGGCGTAATATATTTAGTATTAAAGACTCTAGCGGAAAAGAAAAATACTCAAATCTTGCTAAACTCATCAAGTCAATTTTAGTTTTACCTCATGGTAATGCTGATGCAGAAAGGGGATTTTCGGTTAACACTGCTCTGTTAAGGAAGGGCAAGGCTAACTTAAAAGACTCAACTATAACATCATTAAGAATAGTTAAAGGGGCCATTAAACACTATGGATGTGTAAGTAAAGTTCCCATAACAAGAAATTTGTTAAATAGTGTTCGTGATTCACATAAATTTTATAAAGAGTATGTTGATAAGCTGAAGGAAAAAGAATCGCAAAAGGTAAAAGAAAGGAAGCAGAAAGAGAGGGAAAATAAGGAAAAGCAGCTAGAAAAAAAAGAAAAGCTGAGTTTGATGACAAAATAAAAGAAAATGATGCAGAAATAAATAGGCTTAAAAAAGATAAAGAAGCCTCCCTAGCAGTAATTCAAGAGGGAACAGAAAGAATGAGAAAAGCTGTAGAAAAACAAAATACTGTTGAAATAGCAGTTGCCTCTAACTTGATCATACAAGGTTCAGCTGAAATAAAGAAAACTGAAAGTAAATTAGTTGTGGTGGAAGCAGAAAAAGATAGGCTTATCAGGAAAAGGTTAAAACAATAATATGAAAAAAGTAATTCAGTGAACAATTGTACATAGTTCTTGGTTTTCAATTACCTTTTTAGGATATTATAATTTAATGTGAAACCTGAAAACTTTACTGTGAAAATCGTGAATTGCTTCTGGTTCAACAGCATATTAATGTTCAAAGTGAAACTTGAATGTGGTAAATATACTTGAATATGATAATAACACGTGAAAAGATAAGAACTGAACATTAGAAGTAAATCATACTTAAACTTTAGACATTAGACGTTATGCAAAAAATTTGGGTGTGAACTTCGACCATATATACTAATGGACTGCGCATTGGCAATAGCTGCATCAAAGCCGCCATGGCTCCAACATTGGGCACGTCATCATCAGACTCCAAATTTCGTGTAAAAATGCTGTTATGATTACTAATTTACGCTGCAGAACTTCAGTGTTTTCGGTGTATTCTGTGAATGCGCCTCATATATAATGAAAACTCTTCAGGTAAGTTTACTTATGAGCTATATACATGCATGATCGGGTTGTTTACATTTTGTGATTTATAATGTGATGAACATTTGCGAAGAATTTGGAACATGCATTCCATTTTTTTTTTCCCTTAAGTTACTATATTTTTATATCAATAGCTGCAAGTTTCTGGTTAAGTAATTGAACTTTGTTGACTTAGGTATTTATTTCGTTTCTTACCCATGAAAAATCATAGAACTTCCTTTACTATATCGCTCAGAGCAACCGTAAGCACAGCAGGTGTAACCCATCTTTTTGACTGATGTCATGTGATTTTATGTTGGAGCCAGAAATTTTGATGTCATGCGCAGTCTATCAGTATATATGGTTGAAGGGTGTGAAGCAAACTCTTTACAATGTATACAAAGTTGTTTTACTAGATGTATACAAATATACATCTAGTTTTTATTGAAATACACTCCTAAAATTTTCCTAAAAATTCCTAAAATTCCTAAAATTCTTACCTAAAATTTTCCAGAAGTATGCTATGATCCCTGTGGTACGTATTTCCGTGCCTCTTACTGTTTGCAGTGTCTGTCTGCCGCCGGACGAGGACCTGAACGCCTCCGTGCTTGAGAACTTGGTTGAACAGCTGTCATTCCCCGTCCTTCTAATGGGTGAATTCAATGCCCATAATCATTTGTGAGGTAGTATCAGCCCGAGAGGCCGTTGAATCGAGTCCCTTCTGTCATCGACCTCTTTGTGCCTTTTCAACACCTGTGCTGACACTTACTTCCACGAGCCAACAAGATCTTTCAGTGCGATCGATTTGAGCTTGGGATCATCATCGATTACTGCTGATTGGTCGTGGACTGTGTGTAACGACCCCAATGACAGCGACCTTTTCCCAATTGTGCTTTCTCTTAATGTGAGTGTCATCTTCTGCCTCCCGCCCTCCTCGATGGAGGATGGGTCCTGCCAGATGGGAGGTCTTCGCATCGTTCGCAGTGATATCTTCTGCCATGGTGACTTGAGAGTTAATCGACGCAGCTGTTTTCGATGTTGCAACTTGTATTATTCAGACAGCTGATTCTTTCAATACCAAAGACATCAACGACACTCCCAAGAAGTCCGAAGCCTTGGTGGACCCCTGAATGTGCAGCTGCTAGAAGAGCTCAACACAAGGCCTGGTGTACGTTTCGACGTTATCCAACCATTGCTAATCTCGTTGCATTTAAACGAGCAAAATCCTACGCTCGGTTGGTGCGTCGGCGAAGCAAGATGGGAGTCTTGGATTCAGTATGTTTCATCTATTAGTTCACGTGCCAGTTCCAAAACTGTGTGGGAAAAGATTTGTAAGATCCGGGGTAACTATAGTTCTCACCAGATTTCAGTTCTCGAGAGTAACGGCTGCACATATGCTAAAGTCGGGGAGATTGCGAATTGTTTGGGTGCAGCGTTTGCCTCTGTGTCCAGTGATCAGGCGTATCCTTCCTCCTTTCAGACATTAAGTCACAAGCGGAACGCCAAAAATCTCATTTGCGCCGTTTCTCAACAGAAACTATAACTCCTCCTTCAGCATGGTTGAACTAAGGGTGGCTCTGCATCGGTCCGGTGCAACATCTGTCGGTCCCGATGGCATCCACTATGATATGATCCGTCGTCTCTCGAATCTTTTAGTCCTCTTCAATCGCATTTGGTTGGAGCACAGTTTCTTGGAATCTTGGTGAAAGTTCTCCCAAGCCTGGCAAAAATCTTAAGTCTCCCTCTAGTTATCGTTCAATTGCTCTCTCACTAGCTGTCTGTAAAGTTATTGAACGCATGGTTAATTCCCGGTTACTTCATTTTTTATAGCAACATCAAGTACTTTCACCATCACAAAGCTGCTTTCGCCGGCATCATTCATCTCACGATCAGCTCCTGCGCCTTGAGACATCAGTGTGAGGCGTTCGTGCGTAGGCAGCACCTGTTTCTGTTTTCTTTGACATGGAGAAAGCGTATGATTGCACGGTATACTCCACCCGTGACCTCCACGAATGTGGGTTGCGAGGAAATCTTCGGACATTCATTGTAAATTTTCTTCACAGTCTGATGTTCCAGGTGCGCATGCGTACGACGCTCTCGGCACAATTCCATCAAGACCAAGGTGTTTCTCAAAGTTGCATTTTATCATTGTTCATCTTTCGCATTAATTGTTTTCTTAAAAATATTCCCCCTTCGGTTTCGGCTACCGTTTATGTGGATGACTTGCACATATTCTGTTCGTCATCAAGCATGCACTTCATTGAAAGGCAGTCTGCAATTATCACACACAGGCAGCAGTCTGCGATTAATCAGATGTGTAAAACGACGAGCAGCAATGGTTTCGCTCTTTCTCCCGACAAGACAGCGTGTGTCCATTTCTGCCGGAGGCGTAGCCTCCATCCTGACCCGGAGCTCCATTTGGAACGTACAGCCATAGCAGTTTTACTGGAGACCAAGTTCCTTGGACTGACCGTCGACCGTGCGCTTACGTTCCGTGCGCACTTCCGACGGCTAAAGACTTCCTGTCTGAGGGCCATGTCGATACTTAAAATCCTTTCGGCGGTCTCGTGGGGTGCAGACAAGGATGTCTTTATTTTGTATCTACCATTCTCTTGTACGGTCAAAGCTGTATTATGGTTGTATCGTGTCTGGCTCTGTGCGTCTTTGTACGGGAGCATTTCGAACATCCCCGATTCCCAGCCTTTATGCTGACGCGAACGAACCATCGCTGGAATTACGTCGTCTGCAGCTGTCTCTTCACTTTTACTTGATATTAGACTACGATCTCTTCCAGACCATCCTTTATACGATGCAGTTTTTCACCCCCAGCATGCTCGTTTATTTGAGAACCGGCCGTCTTGTATTCCAACATTCGTTCTTCGTATGCAGCCGTAGCTCGTGATGCAGGGCTAGACTTATTTGCTGAAGAGACCAGGGTCGTTGAGGATCCGCTGTGGCTTTCTTTTGAGGTCATCACTGATCTCAGCTTTATTTCTTTTGATAAGTCCTCAGCCCCTGCGTCAGTGTACCGGCAGCTCTTCGCTGAGCACCGTTTCTAAATTCTGATTAAATTCCAGTTTTCACCGACGGATCTAAGATGGGTGGTGGTGTCGGATCCTCCGTCATATTAGTAGATGTTTCTGTTGCGCTGATCCCAGCTAAGGCCACAGTGTTTTCGGCGGGGATGCATGCTGTGCATCTCGCCCTTCGTGTTCAGTCGAGTTCTCATCATCGTGCTATGGTCTATACCAAGGAGGTTATATTACTGGAGACACCACTGGCTCTGCCGCCATAGGTCACAGCTAATCTGTGGTGTGACGTCACAAGCAGGCAAAAACGAACTAAATTATGCCGTTGATAAAACAGTAAGCTTGTGTATCATTAATAAAGATTATTGAATTACTCATTTTATCTGTTTATACGCTTAGAAGCTTTTGTTCCATTGGTTTCAAAGCAGCTTCTTTTCTGCGGCTGCGTCGTGCCTGCTCATGACGTCATTTGCAGCACGGACGGTGACTTATGGCGGCCAATGCTACGTGGATAGGAGTGGTGTCTCCAGTATAACCTCCTTGGTCTATACGGATTCGGTAAGTGTCTTGGAGTCTTTGTCCTCTGCGAATAGCCGTGACCATCCTTTTCTCTTTGACGTGAGAAGGTTGCTTCGTTGTTTGCTCGAGGCCGGCTTCCGGGTTCACTTTTGCTGGATTCCTCGGCATGTTGGAATCTCGGGTAACGAGTCTGCGGCTGCCAGATCTGCTTCCTCTTTATTCGTCACACCCTCGCCACTGTTTCACCGGGATTTCCGCTTTCTTGTTCATGATATCAAGCGAACGTGGCAGGATCTGTGGGACCAACAGGTGGGAAATAAACTACATCATACACTGAAGAGCCATTGAATTAGAGACAGCTGGCGTTATGTAAATATGGTGCTGTGTGCGGCCCTGTAAACGACATGACGTATGCAGCGATCTGACAATATAAGGAGTGATGCGACGGGAATCAGTAAGAGTCGGACGCAGTATGGGTAAGACGAAGGTTCTAAGCGCATTTGATCGTGGGCAAATTGTCGGGGCCCGACGAATGGGTCACTCCATCTCGGAAGTCGTGTAGGCACTGGGATCATGGCCAACAGCGTGTTGATGAGCGGAGTCATCGTCGGCTAGCTCGCATTGTAACAGCGGATAGACGGGCCACAGTGCAAGGAATCACTCAGCAATTTAACGCTGGTGCACAAAAACGTGTAAGCAGCCACACCATCCAGAACCATCTCCTCGCTATGGGGTACAGAAGCCATCGTCCCACGAGGGTACCGCTGTGGACCGCATATCACATGGTGCAAAGATTAGCATGGGCGCGGGAACATCGCCACTAGACCCTAGACATGTGGGAAAATGTTGCCTGCACTGATGAGTCGAGATTCACGTTGGTACATGCGGATGGCAGGATACAAGTACGGCGCAAACCACACGAAACGAGGGATCCTTCTTGCCAGCAGAGTACTCTTCAAGCTGGTGGAGGTGGCATTCTCGTCTGGGGACTGTTTACGTGGACTGAAATGGGACCCCTGGTACGTGTGACATCGACCCACACGGGTCAACGTTACCGGGATATCCTGGACGACCATTTGCTCCCGTTTGTGCGTCTTCAACATCCCACTGGGGACCTCATCCTGCAACAAAACAATGCATCATGCCATCACTCCCGAATTGTATCCGAATGGTTGGATGAACACTCCCCCGACGTGACCTCGCTTCCTTGGCCAGCTAGGTCACCTGACCTCAATCCCATCGAGCACATCTGGGATGCCATCCAGAGAGATGACCTCCCTCCCTCCATCAAATCTTCGTGAACTGTGGGAGCATGTTCAGGTGTCGTGGATCCGTATGTCTTCCCAACGCTTCCGGTGTCTTGTCGAGTCCATGCCGAGACGAATCGCCGCCGTCATCAGCGCGAAAGGTGGTGCTACTCGTTACTAGACAGGTATCTCTAATGCAATTGCTCTTCAGTGTATTAAACCTATTGTTGGAATCTGTAAATCATCATGTCGCCGAAACCGCAGGGAGGAAGTTGTACTAGCACGTCTTCGCATTGGGCATTGTCGTATCACTCACCGCTATTTGCTGTGTGGCTACACTGCCCCGATATGTGGGACGTGCGATGTACCTCTGACCGTCGTTCATCTATTGTTTTTGTCGTCGTCTTATTCATGATCGTGTTCATTTCTTTTTACCTGCTTTACCCGACGACTCAGTGACCCTGAGTCGGATATTAAACGATCAGTGTGACGTGTCTTCGCTTTTATCATTTCTTCGTTCTACCGGTGTTACGTTTTGTCTAGTGTGTTTTATCGTCGATTTACAGCTTTTATAGTTCTGTTCTATGATGTCATAGTTTAGTCTTTTTTTAACCATGTTATATAATTTTTACGATATTTCGTTATTGTGTTAAATCGTTGTATACGTTATAACGATGTCTTTCGTTTTTCTTGTTTATTTCACCGGCCATGTACACTGGTTATTGTTACTGATTTATACTTTTTTGTTGTTTCGAGGCGGGGTTTTGTTACTACTTTAATACTCTGACGTGGCACTCTTTGGCCATTTGAGGCCCTTGCGCCATTAAAATCAAACCAACCAATCTTTATTGTCATAAACACGGTGATTTGGTATTCTACGCATGTAATACACTGCCGGACAATTGCTAAGGACGGATGACAATAGCAACGATAGCAACCATAAAATGGAAGGCAGGAAAATGTGGAAAATAGCATAAGTGCGGGATACAGTAAGACGTGTTGTGCGTATGCAAATTTTGGATTGCCGAACTTGTTCGTGACGTCATAGCGCTGATAAGAGATATAAAGGATTTGACGCGTATTGACCGTTGTTGTTCAAACGCAAAGTTGAAAGGGAAAGAATCTATTGACGAACTTGCAATTTTCAGTATGTCTTCCCGACATCACGTAGATGATTTTACGCGTGGCCGTATTATTGGCAAGATTGAAGAAGGGCGAAAAATAACAGATGTTGCCAGGGAGTTCGACGTCAGCCACAGTGTTGTTTCAAGGCTTTGGAAATCATTTCAAACAAATGGAGAGTGAAGCAAACGTCACGGGGTAGGTCGTGTTCGCAGTACGACACCTGCAGAAGATCGGTACATAGTGCTATCAACAAAAAGACACCGACGCAACACAGCTAGTGAGGTAGCAAATCAGTTTATGGCTGCTACTGGCAAGCGGATCTCCCGAAAAACTGTCGCCAGACGTTTGCGTGAAGGAGGACTATACGCCCGCCGTCCTGTTGTGTGCATCCCATTGTCCAGACGTCACCGTACCGCCCGTCTGCAATGGTGCCATCAACATCGCAATTGGACTGATAACGACTGGTCTGCTGTCCTCTTCTCAGATGAGAGTAGATACAGTCTATCGTCTGATTGTCGACAACTGATCTGGCGTGATAGTGGTACTGCATATTGTCCAGCAAACATACAGGAAAGGGACCGATATCCGACATGTAGTGTCATGGTATGGGCTGGCATCATGATCAATGGCCGTACGTCCCTCTATGTGCTTCCAACTGGGACTATGACTGGCCAACGATACATTAATGATGTTCTGCTACCTCATGTTCGGTGGTGCTGTCGGTGATAGATTCATTTTCATGGACGACAGCGCAACATGTCATCGAACAGTCGCTGTCCAGGAGTGTCTTGAGAGCGAGGATATTCAACGCCTCGTATGGCCAGTACGTTCTCCAGATCTGAATCCCATTGAAAATGTGTGGGATGCTTTGGGGAGGAGTCTTGCTGGTCGCCAATGCCCTCCAATAAACAAGGACACCCTCATCTGTGCACTGACAGAGGAATGGGATAAATTACCACAACAGCTGCTTGATAATGTTGTGCAAAGCATGACACGACGTGTGGAATCTTGCATCGCCCTCCATGGTGGCCATATCCCGTATTGACATCTTACGCCGGAACGCCTGCGGACGGTAATTGCATTTTTTTTCACGTTTACGTATTCTGCACAAAATGGCCTGTTTGTCCCTTGAACACGTTCCAAAGCCTTCTGGATTTCAGAGCACAATAAATCGTCTTTCTTGTAATGTCCTGGCATTCTGACATTATTTTATTTCACTTGGCATCCAACCACACTTCCTTTTTTATGCGCTATATAGCCGTTTATGATCCGTCCTTAGCAATTGTCCAGCAGTGTACATGTTCATGTGGTAAGTGGAGTTTCGCGTAGTGCGCGTTCACGTGTTTGAAGTTCTCGCCGGTCAAGCGTTGGGGGCCGCCCCGGTGGCGCAGTGGTCTATGCGATGGCCTGTGATCATTCGTCCGAACGGGGTCCGGGTTCGAATCCCGGTGAGGCATGGATGTTGTTTGTCTTACGGCACTTGTTCTCTCCCTTCCCTAGAACCAGTGACCCTAAATTAGGGACGGGCGACTGCTTATAGTCCATTGAGTTGCTCACGGTGGTCGTTAAACCTCCAATAATAATAATAATAAAAAAAAAAGCGTTGGGTGATTCTGAACGCATTTGATTATTACTGGTGGTAGTTTGGGAACTTAAATCTGGCATTGTTACCTATTGTACCAGCCTCAGCCGAATCTTGTTTCGCACGTGTTTTTTTAAGTTCGTTTCATCAGTGTACTTTTTTGTTGTGACGCACGTTTCTTTTTCACAAATAGATGGATCGTTTTCCGAAAAAGCTTCAAAATAAAAAAGCAGCTTCAGTGCCATAAAAAAAAAAAGGGGGTGGTGGTGGTGGTGGTGGTGGAGAATTGCCAGAAATTTAAAGAGAAATATTTTAAGCAGTGGTACTGCGTCGAAGAAAGGAGGCTATGTCTATTGTACAGCGTGTACTTTGAATTTTTCTGTGTTTCACAAGGAGCGTGACGATTGTCGGCCCAATGTCTCGAACAAAAAACATGTGGAATTTGTGAAAAGCAAAGCCTAAAATCATAGTGTTTCGTCCTTTTGTGCTAAACATGATGATTTTAGTACTGTGCGATCTGGAAGTCTTTTCACGAGATTTCTAATCGAACATGATATTCCGATTTCGGCAGCAGATCATGCAGGCCCGTTGTTCGCAAAACTGTTTCCGGACTGTACTAATCCAAGAAAATATAGCAGTGGGCACACGAAAACAGGTGCCATCATTCGCACAATGCCTGATTTCAGGAAATATGAAGTTTTTGAACTAATTCATTTGCACTAGTTATTGTTGGTAACAATTACATCGAAGCCAAAATGGCCGCCCCTGTGGCGTAGTGGTCTAAGCGATGGCCTCTGATCATTCGTCCGAAAGCGGTCAGAGTTCGAAACCCGGTGAGGCATGGATGTTGTTTGTCTAACGGCACTGGCTCTCTCCTTCCCTGGAACCAGTATCCCTAAATTAGGGACGGGCGACTGCTTATAGCACATTGAGTTGCTCACGGTGGTCGTTAAACCTCCAATAAAAAAAAAAGAGCCGAAATGCCTATATCCCATAGTTATACACTGAGTGGCGACTTTATTATGACCACCTGACAGTTTTAAGCAAATGAGCTATGGCTGCACGCTGTTGCCGCCAGAGGGCGATGCTAGTATAAAAAGGGAAAGCTTAGTGCTTGCGACAGTAGTAAAGTGATTTTTGGGTGATATTATCGCTCGGTTTCTTAATTGGGTTCACCCGGCGTAATATTGGGAGCCAAGGGGGTGTCGAGTGGATTTTGATTCTGCGATTCCCTGATTTAGGGCTGACGCAGCTTCAGGATCCACTGACGGGGCTTTGTGTTTCACCCAGCAGATTTTCCTTTGGGAGTCAAAGGGTCCGCTGTGTGCCGCAATATTTTTTGAACGTCTAGATTTAAAATAAAAAGCATAAATGAACAGATTTGCTAAGTTCCGGTTCCAAAAGTTATATATATTCTCCAAATAATCTAGGGTTGAGCACACATATTGTAGTTAACGACACACTCATCATATAACTTAGACAAAATTAACAAACAAAAACAATTTATTGGTTATGATTTGGCATAATAATAAATATACGCTCATGATATTAGCAAAAATGATTTAAGACTGACAGGAACCTGTAATAAATTAACTATTTGCTTATGAAAATATTAATTATGTGTGGACTGATCCGATAAAGATTTTGAGGGGACACCAAAGAAAGAATAAAATGAATTTCCTACCTTAACATCAGAATCTGGCCTAGATATCGCGCTGCTGACCACTCCTGATCCGGGAGAATTCTCTTCCGGTGGATATTAACTTCCATCCGCAGCTGCGACCGTTGTATGGGCCCTAATGGTCCTTAGTGGGGGTCCGTTCATCCGGAAACCTCGGTTGCGATCTCCCACCCGCAGCATAGAAAATAGCTTCAGTACTGCCGTAACATTGGCAGCGATTAAGTTGCCAGTCATGGAGGAAACGGCCAGTGATGCACGCCGCGAAACAAGCAAAAGTAAAGTCACTCGTGGCAAAAAAAAAAGGGAAGTCAAGTGCTCCTTTCCATGTTGAACGTAAAACTAAAGAGAAGTGCGAAGTTCTTCTCTTCCCTTGTAAAATGTTTCGACGACCCCCAAAGAAGACCCACACTACCTCAAAACATCCCATCATCCAATCACTAGCTGGTTAACGCAAGCCTCCCTGAATTAAATTCCCCAGTGTAGATCTTACTGGTCGGAGAATTAACATTTTGTTCTTCCATTCGTTAGGGGGTCAAGATTCCTACCTGTTCCAGTGAAAATTCCGAGAACCGCTCCAGTTACGTTTCCCCCGTGATACTACCACCGGCCATATAAATCCTTACCCCAATTAAACTGTTAGTTCCGGTTCCAAAGAATCGACGGTCTGCCCAACACGCATTGTGGAAGCTAGACACGGTTGACACTTCTGTTTCCCCAATAAAACATACTACAAAGTCAGCTCGCCGATGGCTGTCGCCAGCGTTTTCTTACAATGTCGGTCCGTCCTGTGACGCCTTGTGCTGTCTAGCTAGTCTTACGCCTTGCAGGGAGAGCGAGACGGAGAGAAAAAAAGATTCACTCGAAAGTATATGGCAAAATAAATCGTACACTTTCCTGAAAAAATACACGAATTAATAAAAATGAATAAATAAATGAATAAATAAAATAATAATTAAATAAATAAACAAACTAGGTAATTGATTTTTGACCTAAATGTGCAGCGCTCGAGTCTGGGCGCTGTCACAGTGATAAGATGGGTAAAAAATGCGATTTGACGGGCTTGCAACGTTGGATGATTGTAGGAGCTCGGAGCGAGTATCACCGAAACCGCCGCATTCGTGAAATGTTCCAGAGCAGCTGTTATTAAAGTGTTTAAAGACTGGACTGTCAGCCAAAAACTGGGTCTCTACATGCAAGGTGTAATCGTCATCGACTAGTGACTACTCAGGAGAAACGGAGAGTGTCCAGACTGGTAACAGAAAACAGAAGGGCAACAGTGCAGCAAATTACAGACCATATTAATCAAGGATCGCCTCAAATGATCTCTGCACGCACTGTTGGCCGTACACTGCATCGTATGGGATATGGCAGCCGAAAGCCTGTTCGAACACCTTTGCCGTCTGCAGTTAACAAGAGAAAACGTCTCCAGTTTGCACAGGGGCACGAGGATTGGACAGTCTATAATTGGAAACAAATTATGTGGTCCGATGAATCGCGTTTTCAGTTGCACCATGCCGATGGCAGAGTGAGAATTTGGCAGAAACAGCACGAAAGCATGGACCCCAAATGCATTGCTACAACCCTTCAAGCTGGTGGAGGCAACGTTATGGTTTTAGGAATGTTTTCCTGGCATGCTTTGAGCCCTTTAATTCGTGTTGATCAACGTCTGACTGGCACATCATATCTAAACATCGTTGCGGACCAAGTGCATCCTGTCATATGGATGGTTTATCCCAATGACGATGGCTACATTCAACAAGATAATGCGTCATGCCATAGTGCTTGTATTGTACAGGATTGGTTTCAGGAACATGCCGGTGAGTTTATTTTGCTTAAGTGGCCCTCACAAACTCCAGATCTCAACTCCATTGAGAATTTGTGGGATGAAGTTGAAGCGAGCCATCAGATAGCTGGATCCACAATCCTGCAATCTCACACTCCTGGAAAGGGCTATTCATCAAGCATGGTCTCAGATTCCACAAACCACCTATCAACATCTCGTGGAGTCCATGCCAGGAAGAATCGACGCAGTATTAAAGGCAAAAGGTGGCCCAACGAAGTACTGAAGGGGGGGGGGGGTGTGTCAAAATAAAGTGGCCACTCTGTGTGTGTGTGTGTGTGTGTGTGTGTGTGTGTGTGTGTGTGTGTGTACACACTGGCGGAAAAGTGAAAAAAGAACACCAAGAAGGAGACGTCTGTTACCAACGAAATTTATACCGCATAATAACGGAATACAGAGGATAACGTGATCAAAACATTATGGCAAAATACAGCTGTATTTGCTGGTAAACTGAAAAATAACATTTCCATGTAACATGGTTATTTACGAGGTTGAACCGCCATGAACTGCGTCACACTGTGCAATTCTGGCATGGAGTCTGTCGTACAGATGTTGGATGTAAGTGTGGGGTATTTAGTTCCAAGCATCCTCAACCTGGACGCGTAAATCGGGGATGGTCGTGGTTGGCCGTGGAGACCGGATAAGTCTTGTCCCATAAAATCCCACACGTGCTCAATGGAGGACAAATCCGGTTAACGTGCAGGCCATGGAAGTTGTCTCACACCCTGAAGTGCATGTTGCGTTGCACGTGCTGTGTGTGGGCGTGCGTTATCTTGCTGGAAAACACCACGATGGACCGACCTTACAAATGGCACAACAACGGGCTGAATGATGATGATGATGATGATGGTGGTGGTGGTGGTGGTGATGATGATGTAGGAGGTGCTGTTTAACGTACCCGGTACAAACACTAGTTGTGTACGGGAGTGATAGCTGATCGCTCCCCACACCAGGAGACCAGGTGTAGGCCCTGTGTGTCGCTGGCGTATGCAAGAAGGGTGGAGACCCTCCCCTGTGCGTCTGCGAACACGCATACGGCCATCGGAGGCTCCCAAGCAGAATCTGCTGTCATCGCTGAACACGACAGATCGCCATTGCGTTCTCCAATGCAGACGTTGGCGACACCACTGCAGCCGTTCTTGACGGTGGGCTAGAGTCAGAGGCACACGTGCACGTAGTCCTGCATCCAGTAGACGGTTGCGGATTGTTCGCACAGTCACCTCAGGTGCAACGGCAGCTCGGATTTGCGTCGCAGTGGATGTTCTGCTTGACAACGCTGCTCTTCTTATGCGTCGATCGGTCCGCTCATCAGTCCGTCTGTGACTCCCGGCTTCACGTCTTCTCGTGTGGGAATGTTCCTCGGACCATCTACGCCACCATCGTACCCACACCGATACTTCGCGTCCAATTTGCTCCGCGATACGACCACCCGGCCTCGCGGAGTCAGACTAGACGACCTCGCTCAAAGTCCGATTACTGCTGAAATCGTACACGTCTTCCATGTCCAGGCATTGCAGCTTCTTCAGGATCTTCGCACGTGTCCGTACGCCGACGACTGATTACATTCACTTCGCCGTACTCCTTAAATACCACCGACGATAATTTGCATATTATGCCGTGCTGTGGCGTGAGCGCTCACCGGTTGGTCCCGAAATTAACATCACACCTACGTAAACTCGACCCCATTAACATATGTAAATTTCATGATCATCCGCCAATTTTTTCTTGTTCTTTTTTCACTTTCCGCCAGTGTATATAGTTATTGCATTTTTCGTTCAGCTCGAATTTGAATTACCTATTTAACTGTTCAAAGATTTGTACTGTTTCACTTAGCCCACTGTTTACAGTGTTCTAAAATTACAAATTTCGAGGGGGCTAAAACGTGTTTACTGATTATACACATATAATCACAGTTTTGCAATATACACTGCTTGCCACCCAAAATGCAACAACACCAAGAAGGAAGTATCCGATTGGCCTGAAATTCGCAGCATGCGTCGCCCGCGAGAGGACATGCAAACGACAGCAGTTTATCGTACCGAGACATCGGCGCCCGTGTGGAACGACATCCAGCCACAGTGAGGCGAGTATGGATTCGGTGGGTGCAGGAGGAACGGACGGACCGACGTGAGCGATTGCCGCAGCCGCGGCACACCACCGAACTAGAGCACTGGCATGTTGTGCGGCGTGCATTGACTGCCCACACCGCCACATCACGAACGTTAGCGCAGGAATTAGGGTGTGTTGCGCAACAACCTGTGTCAGCACGTACCATTCGACGTCGTCTGCAGGAGCGGCGACATGTCGTACGGCGCCCATTGCCCGGATAACTATTGACGTTACACCACTGGCAAGTTCGGCCGCAGCGGGCCGTTGAACGCTGCATCTGGACTACGGAATGGCACGACATTGTCTTCTCCGACGAATCCCGCTTCTGCCTGCAACACCACGATGGTCGGATCCGCATGTGGCGGCACCGCGGCGAGAGACTGTATGACGCCTGCATTATGCATCGTCATACCGGTCCGTCGCCTGGCGTTATGGTTTGGGGTGTAATTGGATATGACATCCGCACCCCTCTGGTACGCATCGCCAGTACACCCAACAGCCGCCCCCACATCTTGGACGTTTTGGAGCCTGTAGTCCTCCCTTTGCAGGACCTGCCGTCGGCCACGTTACAAGAGGACATTGCGCGCCCGCCCGCACGTGGCACGCATCGTGCAAGAGTTCTGCACGGCTCACCAGGTGTCACTGCTGCCGTGGCACGCTGTTCTCCCGATATGTCGCCCATCGAACACGTCTGGTCGCTGATCGGCAGCCGAGTGGCCCGGCAAGCACCACCCGTGGCTACGCCTGATGAACTGTGGCAAGGTGTGGAAGCAGCCTGGACCGACATACCCGAAGCCCACACCCAAAGCCTCTTTCGTTCGATGCCGCGGCGTGTAGCGGCCGTTATTGCCAGCCATGGGGGCCACACGAACTATTGATGTCTGCGTGTTCCGCAAGTCACACGGGCCTGTAAGCTCAATCGTTTCATCTTTGTTTCTGTTATGTATCCAGTAAATCTGGCCTTGCTATCTCGTGTCCTCCTTGGTGTTGCATTTTGGGAAGATGCCTGAATACATCACTGGCTGTGATTGGGGCTGTCATCAATGTGTTGTAGTTAGTAAAGAACACCTATTGCGGCCAGCGACCCACTAGGCAGTAGTACACTGTGTTATCTGTACTTTAAAATTGGAGGGTCTTGTGTTAGTATATCTGTAAATTTTAGTTAGTTAAATAAATTGAATGAAAATTAGAAATCTGACAAACATGTTTAAAATAAGTTATTACACACGCACACACATACATGCAATAAAAAACTAGCTAGTTAAAAATACAGTAAAAAAATAAGCTATATAACTTATTTTAAAAATTTTCATACAATAAAAAATTAGCTAGTTTTATTTTAGCTAGTTAAAAAATAGAACACACACACAAATAAAAATTTCACTCTTGATGAACTGAAAAAAACCCCCAAAGTGCATGCTTATAAGGATCTTAGGAAAATATATATAAAGTTGAGCCCTTGAAATGCAGTATATATAAAGTTCAGCCCTTGAAATGCAGCTTATACGGATCTTAGGAAAATATAAAAAGTTGAGCCCCTGAAATGCAGTATTGCCTTAGTCTTGCTGCCAACCATATATTTGTAAAATAATTTGATACTTATGTTAGTATTGACTATCAATGTATATTATAACTGGGGAATAAAACTGTGTCAAGAAAAGTTTTTGATGCTGGTATTTATTATTGCTAAAGGGAAGCAATTTTTACAGAAGTGTTTGTATTAATTCAGTAAATGTATCTTTACCTGCTAGATTTCCTGATAGTTCTTGCCAATCTAATAAAAATTAAACAAAAAATTAGTAAAATGGGAAGGATTTTTTAAGAAATATGTAGAAGTAAGTATGACTGAACAGCACAATGCATTTTTTATATCAACACTATGACAAACAGCCCTATTGTTTTACTGAAAATCCTCTAAATACGTGGCCGTCAGTTAAATAAATACATCGCTCTTTCCACGTTGTAACCACACACAGCAACTGCAAAACTTTTGAAATAGTAATATATATTTTCTCAGAGCACAACAGAAAAAAATAAGGCAAGCTCTTTAATTTTACTTTATTCGTTGACGTTTTCTATTATTGTTTCAAATAATCCAATAATTCTCTAGATAAAAAAATAATAATTGCACTGAGCCATTCGAGCAGCGTACATTATAAATTATTTTCCCATGAAATATGAACTCTTCGCTCAGCTGAAAAATGAGCCGTAAATTAAATTATAGCTATAAAGTTAAAGAAAAAAATCTGTGAAACTAAGCTATTTAGAATCATGCAAGGAATTACTTGACCTCGGTCGGAAACAGCAGCTACGTATGCTGCATAATAAATGGCATTGGTTACTACTGACAGGGCTCTGGCCAGTGTTGGCAGGTATGCGTTTTGTAAGATATCAGTACAAAGCATCTTGACTAGCAAATGATCTTTTTAAAGATCATTAAATCCTCAGTGGTCACGTGTAATGCGGCGTGTGACACCCACTCGAAGTTGGCTGAGGTGAATTTGCTGGACCTCAGCATTCGCGCCTCAATGTTTACCCCACTCCACTGTGATCAAGATATATCGTTAGCCTCAAGTGAACGGCCTCTCGTTAACCATTTGACCAACCACTCACCTGTACAACAGCATCATCAAGCCACCATCATCACTGAGAAGAATTACGTGCACAGGAATGACAAGTTCTTCAGTTGCTCATGCAGTGGCGCTGCGAATATATGAGCTAATTTTTGAGACCAAACAGGTCTGTTTTCCTGGACCGTATGCACATGTAATTTGAGCGTCGTGAGTAGGAACTACATACAGATTGTTTCTTCCCTGTTTACGGCGTGATCCTTGCCTTGAAACACACACTAACATCAATATATTCTTTAACCAGTAGAAATCTCTTAGAGCTGTGAACATTCTAACCATATTTCAATTTGTTTATGAAGAACAAAATCCCCATTGACCGCATGGGATGATAACGAGGCGCAGCGGCGAAAAATTAATTTTCTGTAAGTTTGCATGTACCAGAGTAATAGCTGGCTCACAACGTCTCACTTTCCACCCGGTTTTGGGTGGGGATGGAATACTAATCAGTTCAAGAAATTCATTGTAAAGCTTTTCAGCTTTAACTTCAGGTTATAAATATATTTAACTATTTCTTTTTTCTCCCCGAAGGGTGTAGGAGCGCTAGTTTGAAGTGTCTCCCCCAAAGAAAATGTCGTAATGCCGAAGTAGTTCCGTATAAGATAGTCTCAGGTCCTTAATAGGATAAAAGTTATTCTGTGAGCATTTCTCAAAAGCTAAAGAAATTGCGTAAGTAATGTTTGTGTGTGTTGTTCTTGGGACAGCCCTATTTCCTTTACATCCAACTCAATGTGATCACGCCATTCAGACGAATGAGTTTTGTGGCGGTCTATTTAAAATGAGTAGCTGTAAAGAGCATTTTTTGAAGTTGTCTATCTTCCATTCGCGTACATTGAGGGCATTCCAACACACCATTGTAGTTCGTGTAGCCCATTACAAGGATTTGGGCAAAGTGGTTTGACTCAGAATCCACTGTCAAGGAAATAAGTAGATTGGTTTTGGCGCCAGAGAGTTTCAGCTTGTGGTCCTAGACATCATTCTGAACCTGTTCTGCGAAAACAACAAACCGAACTACTCAGAATTGCAGCTTTTATTTCACACATTT
Organism: Macrothele yani; assembly: GCA_039090855.1. Lineage (NCBI taxonomy): Eukaryota > Metazoa > Arthropoda > Arachnida > Araneae > Macrothelidae > Macrothele > Macrothele yani. The sequence goes on along the minus strand of CM077022.1, from coordinate 701,316 downwards.
GACCTGAGGGCTTTGAAATCCTATTTGTTGCGTTATATTTTCTCTTCTCCACCCAAAGAAGAGTGAGGCGCGTTTTGTCGATTATGGTATGTTTCTGGTTGACAATATTTGCAATGATATTTTTTTATTTCCTGAAGTCACTGACCTGTCATCACAAGAACCGTGACTTCACTTTTCCTTTACCCAACAGTTTGTTTTTTCTTTGTTTTCAGATTATATACTCATATGAAATATAATAAATGACTGCGTTAATGCAAACATGCAGGTAGTGTGCGAAATAACACGCGTATTATTAGTAGAAAAAGCATTGTGGCTGCTTTCCCAGAAGGGATTAAATATTTCTTTCGTAGAATTCAAATAGGTGACTTGCATTCACTTTGTACGCCTTACAAGGAAATACCTATGGAGATGATTTCGGCTATTTCATTCGTATGAATCTGTATATAACCTAACAAGCTCTCAGTGAATGATTATGGTAACTTTTTTCTGTTGCTCAGAAAGCGTGTGGACCATAGTTTCACAGAATCTTATAATTTGAATGAATTCCTATCAAAAAGTAATGATTTCGGTATCCGGAGTCTGTTTCAGCTTCTGACTTTACATAGGACTTTATGAAATTACGGATTCCTTAATTTGCTCTATCAAATGTGTAAAGTGAAAATTCGACTAAAACTGGGGAGAATGAACATTTGTTTGTGAATGAGTTACAGAAGTTCTAGTTTTTATTCAAAAAAAAAAAAAAAAAAAAAAAAAAACCGCCGATTTGGGAAAATTTACTTACTATCGAAATTCAGTTAGTCTTTTAAAAAAAAATACATTCGTTCTGAACTGTGCAAGCCAGTGCGTTAAACTAATTACTACTAAAAAACAAAAAAAAAAACTAATTACTACTAACTAATTACCACCCGGTGCACTTTGAGGAAATTTTCACTGTAGCAAAGAATTGCGTTCCTGAAATACGTCTTTCAAAGTCATTTTGATACCACAGTGAAATCGATACTTTTAATATTTTTCGTCAAATTTTCGATAGGAGCCGAGGTTTTTAGGTTTCTGGCACCTGCTTCTTTATCACATCAATGATCTCGTGCATTCCGGCCGCCGCGGCGGTGTAAGCGCTGACTTATGATCATTCGTCCGAGTTGGTTCGGGTTTGAATCCCGGTGAGGCATGAATGTTGTGTTTGTCTTACGGCACTGGTTGTTTCTCTTACCTGGAACCAGTGACCCTAAATTAGGGACTGGCGACTGCTTATAGCCCATTGAGTTGCTCACGGTGATCGTTAAGACCCCCAATTAAAAAAAAAAAACAAAAAAAAAAACATGCATTCCATTTATCCAAATGTTTCTCAATCTTTTTCATGTAGTGAACGTAATTCTGCGATTCCTTTCCAAAAGTTTCGTATATGTTAAACACAGGCCATAAACTGATTGTAATGTAGATGTAGCCTACAGAATTATTTTTGTTCGTATTAATTGTGTAATTAAAGTCCGATGAAAAAGCACAAAAACATGCCACCGCTCATTTTTCGAAGAACATTGCAGCCCTGTATCGCCCCCCCCCCCCCAAACACACACACAACAGCTTAGTTGTCGTTGAAACGATTACTACTCGGATCGCCTTTACACACTGCGCCTTGTGTTGGGGACATCAGAAACTGTAAAGCGAAACGAAATTTCCTGTCAGAATGGCAATTCCTACTCTGCCTTACTCTCCCTATGGTTACAAACAAGAAACATTGTTCTTAAAGGTAATTCACACTTGCTCCCGAAGATTTTTGTCTGTTTCAAACTGTTGCACTTGTGGTCAGCTTTTATTTCTGGACTAACGTTTTAGTTTCCCCGTGTCGAGTGTAAGTAACATGTTTATTTACAATAAATGCATAATAAATTGTCTGTCTCTGTAAACATAAAATGACTTTTGTTTACGTTTTTTTCTCAGAAATCTGTTTATCGTAGACAGGGGACAAAATATTAAGAACTGCCCCATAATTAGACATGCCTCATAATTAACGGCCTCATAATTAGACATGTGCAGTTACCAAAAATCCCTTTTCGTTTGTATCTGTAGCTGGTATTCACGAATATTTAACTTTTAAAATTTATACTATTTGCACCGGCATTATGAAACAAAAGGGGAAACAGAAGATGGGTATCTGGACGACTGGGATACCGAGGATATTTGTTACTGAGAAGACTCGTATCGGTCAAAATGAAGTCGCGGGGTCAAACTGTACCAGTTTGGCCTCAGAATCAGGCGATGAACTCAAACGTTAAAATTAATTTCGTGAAGATCTGTCTACCGAAAGCGGCTGTAGTTTCACCGAGCCCCAAATATGTCAAAGCCTGTCCGTTCCTCCCTGATTAAGTGTAGTAATTCAAATTTACCGAATTAGGCCAATAACGGCAGAAGGAACTCTTATGCTAAATTTCTTGGTTTCAGCTGCGTTACTAGGTCACAGATGAACTGACGTGTTGTGTGTGTACAGTCAAGTTTGAGCTTCCGCCCCGATAAAACTAAGCACTAATGTGGGCTGGCAAAAAATTTCTTGGACGGACGAATTTTACTTTTTAGAGGTCTTGACAGCCCAAGACAGAAATTTGCAGTTTAACTTCAAACATTTTGAGGCCGTTCTTAATCATATTTCGTCCACTGTCTAGGATAAATCGGCTTTTGAGAAAAAACCCGTAAACAAGTCATTTAATGTTTACAAAAAAAATAAATAAATGTATTTACTGTAAAAAAGTTTACAGTAAAACACACACGAGATAACTGAAACTTTAATCCAATAAAAAGGTGGCCACAAGTGTAACAGCTCGAAAGAAAGGGAAAAATCTTCCGGGTAAGATGAATTTCTTTTGGGAAGAGGTAAAGAGCAAATACCCTTTCTCTCCTTTTATGGACGTAATTAGAAGGCAGAATGGGAATTGTCTTTTAGACTGATCCGTTTTACAGCCACTAATAACCTTAACATACGTATAAGGCACAGTGTGTCAAGGCGATTTGAGAAAGGCGAAGTATGAGGACACCCACTGAAATTTAGCCCTTGAATGGAACGTGTACAACCGCGGAACAATTAAAAACCATTCTTGCAAATAGTAAATCAAAATGCAAAATACTTCAGTAATTTGTACGAAAAATATGGTTTCTGTTAACTTTTTTTTTTTTTGAAAAACTATTTAGGTTCAGTGGACTTCGTAAAACCATAACCGATGCTTCATCTTGTAAAAAAAAAAAAAAATCTACAGGGGTGAACTCAGAGAATATTTGTTCTTGATACTCGTCAAAAATTCAGAGAAAAAAATCTGTTGGTTTTCTTCTAAAACATTAGAGTGCTAAGTCGTCGCCAGTTCAGTGAATTTATTTTCTAGTGCTAGAAATTCGATTTCGGGTCGATGCAGGGTGAAATTTTGGATACTGAAACTTCAGCTCTAATTTTCATCAATTGTTGGGAAGTAGCCTTTTAGTTTCTGGCTGCCTTCAGATGTGGTTTGATCGCGTGGTTTTTGTGTGTGTGTGTGTGTGTGTGTGTGTGTGTGTGTGTGTGTATGTATGTATGTATCCATCCACCGTCAGGTCATCTTCAATAGCGCGTCGCACCGCCTCGTGCGGTGATACATGTTGCAATACAGTCCGGCATGGAGGCGAACAGACGCCTGATGTTTTCCTGCGGCAGACTGGCCCACACATGTTGGACGGTGTCACACGTCTGGGCCCCACCATTAGGTTCCAAGGCTTGAACAATTTGTATGTAAAAAAAAAAAAACAACCCCAGCGAAGCCGCTTTCTTAAAATGCGGTGCACTGTCTTCATAGGTATTCCCAGTTAACTAGAGGCATGCCGAATTGATTTCCTCTCGGGCTTCGTACGAATGCATCACGCAAGGCGTCGACAGTTTCCTCACTAATGGAATTGACATTGCCCATCTGTTTAAGCTTTTCATACCAGTTCCTGAAATGCTCTTCACATCAGGCGGAGCTCTACCATATTCACGCCTAAGCTTCCGCTGCACTGAAATTGCAGATTTGGTTTCATGAAACCAGAGAAACACAATTAGCCTTCTGCATAAACGACATTTCGCCGACTGACTCTTTCAACAACAAACTTCGCTGCATACGTACAGCGCCACCTATTGTTCCCAAAGTACAACGAACAAAAAACTTAATAATCTGACCCAATCAATGCAACAAACCGCGTATGTCTAACTAGCTCGGTTCATTTTATACGATTTATCGTAATCAGGGAAAGACTTTAGACAAACCCTATATACAGAGTTCAAAGGAAAGTCCTTATTCAGGGCAATAACTGCTGAGGGAAGGGCCCGAGTGGTACAAAAAGTTAGGTCTATGTATAGAAAAGGGACGATGACCAATCGAATGAAAGCGATTAGAGCGACCCTAGTGGCAAAGGTACCTAAGAAGTTAGGAAACCTTTCTGGCGATCAACGCGAGAAAAAACAAAATTCCAAATACAAAGCTGTAGAGCACGAATTATGTACGTGGGGTCAAAATGCTGTTAATTCGAAATCGGTAAAGCGGGTGAAACAGACACAAAAATAATGGCACGAGACAGAAGCTGTGCAGGCTTATTTATAATACTGAAAAATGTTTTCAGGAGATATGCCTACTTACAGGCACAACGCTCATTTGCGCGAAGTTAATGTACAGCCGGTTCGAAGTGGCCACCATCGGCTACAATGCACATTCTAAGGCTTGTAAGAATAGCTTCTCGTACACTATCTAGCATGGCAGGTGTCAATGTGTTACAGGCGCACCCAATGCGGTGTCGTAAATTTTCCAGACTAGTAGGTTCTGTAGCATACACCTGTTCCTTCAAGTAACCCCACAGGAAAAAGTCCAAAGGTGTTAAGTCCGGTGACCGTGGAGGCCATTACACCGTACCGCCTCTGAATGTTTCAGCCAGGAAACTCCGTACGTTGGCTGCCATGTGAGGTGGTGAACCATCATGTTGGTACCACATCCGCAGCAGATCTCTGAGGGGAAGATCATCAAGAAAGTCAAGTATCGGGGTACCCCTGAAGGTACCGCTGACATGTTAATGTCCCATCATAGAAAATGGGTCCAACTAGTGTGTTTCGCCAAATACCGCACCAAACGTTAGTTGCCCTACGCCGTTGGTGTCTAGTAGCTCGTCCCATAGATGGGTTGCTCAGAGCCCAGTAATGGGTGTTATGCCGATTGACTATTACTCCTCTGTCCACGGGATATCGGCCAAAAAGTTTGGATTGACCTCCAACGTGTTATGTTCAAAGTTTCAGAAATCGAAACGCTTTCCATGTTCTTCATCCATCAAACCTTGCACTAGCTGAACGTGGTACGGGTGAGCTCCATACTCGTTCAGGATTTGCCAAACACGTTGTGCTGTTAATCCACATGTTTCGGTGACTGCTGTGGTGCTAATGTTGGGATTGGCAAGGACATATACCAGGACAGCCCCAGGATGTACTGTAACACCCGAACTCGTAGGTCTGCGCGATCGCGGACGTGCCTGTATGCTTCCGGTCTCTCGGAGGCGGCAAACACAGTTGTTAATAGTTGCTGGAGTTTGATGTTGACCAGTCAGAAAACGCTCGGCATACCGCTTTGCAGCTTCGTGGGCATTGCGATAACATACGCCATAAAGCACAACCATTTCACAGTACTCAGCTTTCGAGTTGCCCGCCATCAGTGTTTGCAACGTAACGTGTACGTTGACTGACGTTCAAATCCCCAGTCTCGGTATTTTATCTCGCCGACCGGCTTCTACGACACTACCAACATATGCATTTGAATCGTTCTCCACCGTGGGCCGGTATTTTGCATTGCCTAACCATCTAGTGACCGCGTGCACTTATCAGCATTCTGGCCCGTCCATGTACATAATTCGTGCGCACCATGTGTCGTTTCTTACTAATTAGACGATGCACTACAACTTTGTAATAGGAATTTTGTTTCTATCTCGCGTTGTTCGCGAGTTAGGTTTCTTAACTTCTTACCTTTGCCGCTAGGGGCGCTCCAATCGCTTTCATTCGATTGGCCATCGTCCCTTTCCTAGACATAGACCTAACTTGTGTACCACTCTGGCCCTACCTTCCGCAGTTATTGCCCTGAATAAGGATTTTCCTTTGAACCCTATATATACAGTTATGGAAAAATTAATAGCAACCCTGGGAATTTCTGACGTTTTTGGGTTTTCAGTGTTGCTACAAAAGTAAATATGCAGGCAATACTCACAATATATATAATTTTAAAACACATTTCATGCAGAATCCAACCCAGTTTACAGAATGAGAATATCATTTACAGAACTCAAGTTATGACATGAAATGTGCTGCGAAGGAAGCACACTTCGTTATGTGAAATGTCACTGTCGTTGCTACAAGCCGACGGAGCTTGATTTGTACGTCTGTGTGCAGGCGATGTGCGAGGGGTTATTCCAGACGTTTTCGCAGTGCGCGTAGGTAGTTTGTTTGGATTGGCGAGTGTGGACTGCAGTGCAAATCTGAAGTTTAGAGTGCATTTCGTTTATTCTGTGCAAACTGTGTTGCAGTTATGGGAAGAGTAAGGGACATTTCACCACTAAAAGCTTCGGGAATGGTGACTTTAAGTGAATTCGGCAAAATCAATGCAGAAATTGCCCTGATAACTGGGGTGCACAGGAGTACAGTTGAACGGCAGCCGGCAAAGATCCGTGATATGGGTGGAATCAAGAATGGCAAGCTGGGCAAATGTGGACGAAAACTGAAAACAACTCCTAGAAGTAACAACGCGTTGAAACGGTTATGTCTGCGAAACAGGTTCGTCTCGTTAATAGTTCTTGCCAAAGAATTGCGGGAGAGCTGTGGTACTGTTATTTGTCCTCGAACAGTGAGGAACAGGTTGCGTTCTATGGGTCTGACGTCTCATAGGGCGGTATAGAAGCCATTGCTAACCAATGTACAATGCAAGAAACTTTTAGAACGGGCAAAGGAACATAAAGAGTGGAACACTGATAGGTGGCGTCAAGTGTTAAATAGTGGTGAGACAAAATTGAACATTGATGGTAATGACGCAGGGTGCAGAGTGTTTCGACGAAACAACGAGGCGTTGCATCCCTCTTTCACACGTAAAACAAGAAAGTATCCATGCAGTGCTGTGATTTGGGGATGTTTTGCTGGAGGGGGCAGAATCCATTGTGTGTGTGTGTGTGTGTGAGAGAGCGAGCGCACTGTTAATGCACAGGTGTACAAAAGTATCCTCCAGGACAAGATGGTGCCTTGAGGACGTGATTTGTTCCAGGATCAGCCATGTATCTTCTAGGACGATTCGGCCCGATGCCACAGTGCAAAAATCATTAGCTTATGTGATGTCTTTAGGCAATGTTGTGCGTCTTCCTTGGCCTGGTAATTCGCCAGACTTTAACCCGATTGAGAATTTGTGGCGCATTCTGAAAAGAAAAGTGCAAGAACGTCACCCCGCAAATAAAGTGGAATTGATTAACGCAATTACTGACGTTTGACACAACTGTATTTCATCCGATATGTTGCGTTAGTTGGTTGACTCCATGCCTAACAGGTGTGCAGCCGTTGTTAAACAAAAGGTCACCCAACGAAATATTAGGTACGCAATTGTATTTGAATTTGAACATGTTACTTTACCATGACTTCAGTTTCGCAGCACATTTCTGTTCAAAACTTAAGTTCTGTTATACCATTTGGCTTCTGCGTGAAATGTGCTTTAAAATGATGTATGTATCTGCATATTTACTTTTGTAGCATTATCTGCATATTTACTTTGTAGCAACACTGAAAACCCAAAAACGGCAGAAATTTCCAGAGTTGCTATCAATTTTTCCGTAACTGTGTGTCTGTGTGTGTGTACACACACAGAGTGGCCACTTTAATTATGACCACCTGACAGTTTTAAACAAATGAGATATGGCTGCACGCTGTTCCCGCCAGAGGGCGAGGCTAGTATAAAAAGGGAAAGCTTAGTGCTTGCGACAGTAGAAGTGATTTTTGGTGACGAAATGGGTAAAAAATGAGATTTGACAGACTTTCAACGTGGGATGATTGTAGGAGCTCGGAGCTATGGTATCACCGAAACCGCCGCATTCGTGAAATGTTCCAGAGCAGCTGTTGTTAAAGTGTTTAAAGACTGGACTGTCAGCCAAAAAACTGGGTCTCTACGTGCAACGTGTGGTCGTCGTCGACTAGTGACTGCTCGGGCGGAACGTAGAGTGTCCAACCTGGTAACAGACAACAGAAGGGCAACGTGCAGCAAATTAAAGACCATTTTAATCAAGGATCCCCTCAAATGATCTCTGCACGCACTGTTCGCCGTACACTGCATCGGATGGGATATGGCAGCCGAAGGCCTGTTCGAACACCTTTGCTGTCTGCAGTTAACAAGAGAAAACTTCTCCAGTTCGCACAGGAGCACAAGGATTAGACAGTCGATAATTGGAAACAAATTATGTGGTCCGATGAATCACGTTTTCAGTTGCACTATGCCGATGGCAGAGTGAGAATTTGGCGGAAACAGCACGAAAGCATGGACCCTAAATGCATTGTTACAACCCTTCAAGCTGGTGGAGGCAACGTTATGGTTTGGGGAATGTTTTTCTGGCATGCTTTGGGCCCTTTAATTCGTGTTAATCAACGTCTGACTGGCACATCATATCTAAACATCGTTGCGGACCAAGTGCATCCTGTCATGTGTATGGTTTATCCCAATGGCGATGGCTACTTTCAACAAGATAATGCGTTCTGCCATAGCGCTCGTATTGTACAGGATTGGTTTCAGGAACATGCCGGTGAGTTTACTTAGGCAGCCCCCACAATCTCCAGATCTCAACTCCATTGAGAATTTGTGGGATGAAGTTGAACGAGCCATCAGACAGCTGGATCCACAACCCTGCAATCTCACACTCCTGGGAAGTGCTATTCATCAAGCATGGTCTCAAGATTCCACAAACCACCTATCAACATCTCGTGGAGTCCATGCCACGAAGAATCGACGCAGTATTAAAGGCAAAAGGGCCGCCCCGGTGGCGCAGTGGTCTAAGGCGTTGGCCTCTGATCATTCGTCCGTAAGGGGGCCGGGTTCGAATCCCGGTCAGGCATGGATGTTGTGTTTGTCTTACGGCACTGGCTCTCTCCCTTCCCTGGAACCAGTGACCCTAAATTAGGGAAGGGTGACTGCTTATAGCCCATTGAGATGCTCACGGTGGTCGTTAAACATCAAATAAAAAAAAATAATAATAAAAAATAAAATAAAGGCAAAAGGTGGCCCAAACGAAGTACTGAGGGGGTGGTCATAATAAAGTGGCCACTCAGTGTGTATATATAATATCATCATCATGATTCATTATCAATCCACTGCTGGACGAAAGTCTCCCCAAGTTTCTTCCACAACGGTCTGTCTTGTGCCAGTCTCCTCCAGGTTACTCCCGCATACTTTCAAATTTCATCCACCCATCTCCCATGTGGCCTTCTGGGTATTTTCCTGTCCCTTTGAATCCAATCTAAAATTTAGGCTGTCCATCGATGGTCTGTCCTTCGGGCAAGTATGTCTAGCCAATTGCCATTTCAAGGATTTAACTCTGATCATGATGTCTTCAACTCTTGTCATTTTTCGGATCCACGAGTTCCTCTTCTTATCTCTCCTGGTTACACCAAGCATGCAGCTCTCCATTTCTCTTTGAGTTGTCTGCAGCCTTTGTATGTCTCTTTTAGTTAAGGTCCATGTCTCTGCACCATACGTAAGCACTGGAAGGATACATTGATCAAACACTTTTCTTTTAAGACATAATGGCATATTGCTGTTGAAAATTATTCTGTTTCTTCCAAAAGCTCTCCAGGCAAGTTTTGTACGCCGATTAATTTCTTCACCAATGTGACCCTCACTTGATATCTGCTGTCCAAGATAAACGTACGTGTCTGTTATCTCCAGCTTTTCTCCATCAATCGATAAATCTTCATTTCTTGTAAAAGCATTGAACATCACTTTTGTCTTCTGAAAGTTCATTTTTAATCCCACTTCTTTACTCTTGTCAGCAAGTTCCTGGATCATACTCTGCAGCTCTGATGGGCTGATGACTACGTCACCAGCAAAACGAAGGTGGGTTAGATAATCTCCATTAATCTTTATCCTTTAGTTTTCCCAGTTCAATGATTGAAAGACATTTTCCAATGTGGCATTAAAGAGCTTCGGAGATATGGTGTCACCTTGTCTCACTCCTTTTCCAATTTTGTATTTTCAAACAGCCGAATCTTTGCACTTGCATTTTCATAGATGTTATTGATAATATTAATGTATGCATCTTCAATATCGCAGGATTTCAGAGCCATTGTAACTGCTGATGGTTTCACCGAATCAAAGGCTTTTTCGTAATCGATAAAAGCTATGCACAATAGAAGTTCATATTCCCTCGCTCTTTCAATTAGTTCTCTCAGTACGTGGATATGATCTATATTGCTGTAGCCACTCTTGAATCCAGCTTGTTCTCTCGGTTGAGCCATGTCCAGTGTTGTTTTAAACGGTGTGAAAGAACTTTAGTGAAGATTTTATAAACCCCTGATAGAAGGCTGATAGGTCTGTAGTTCCTGAGATCCTCAATGTCACCTTTTTTTATGTAGCAGGATCATTAGCGTTGTTCCAATCCTCAGGAATCTTCCCTTCATATTAAGGCATCGAGTGAAAATTTGGGCGAGTACTGTTTCAATTTCTCCACTTGCTTCTTGTATGATGTCTACAGTAATTCCATCTTCTCCTGGAGCTTTTCCCCGCTTCATGTTCTTGATTGCATGTGTAACTTCTGCTGGGAGGACTGGAAGAACTCTGGTACTGATACCTTTCATGATGTCTGGAGTACATGTATAATCCTTTCATATAATTTGGAGTAGAAATCTTTCACTCTTGTCAAAATTTTGCCTCTATTTCTTTTACAGAACCATCTTCTTTTCTCAGTGCCATAATTTGTTTTCTTCCCTTACTGAGATGTCCCTTTGCTATCTTTAGGCTTTGGTTGTTTTCAATTGCTTTCCTCACTAGTTCACAGTTGAATTTCCCTACGTCTTCAGTGATACTTTTTCTTACTGTCTTGCATAGCTCTATATATTCCACTTTGGAAGTCACATCTTCTTTAGTTATCCTCATCTCTCTTCTTTTTTGCATCAACATTTTAGGTTTTCCTGATAATTTGTTCACATGCAACTTGTTCTTAGACCCAGCTAATTTTGTTGCTGTTTCCATAAGAGCTTTGGTTACTTTTCTGTTAACTTCAGAAATATCCACTTCTTCCGATGTTAGGCCTTCTAAAGCAGAGAATCTGTTCTTCAGTTCCAATTTGAAGGTATTATGGTGTTTTTTAAGGTTGGTTATGTCAATAGATTTTGTTTGTCTTATGAGCTTGCCACGTTCAAGTTTAGTGTTGAGGTGCATCTTACATCTCACCAATCTATGGTCACTACCTGTGTTGAACTTGTTTAGCACACTGCAGTCTTCTATGACGAATTGTTTGTTACACATAATAAAATCAATTTCACTTGTCCCATTTGGATGTCTCCATGTCCATTTCCTGTGTGGCTTTTTCTTGGAAAAGGAATTCAAGATGAAAAACCCTTCTGCCCCTGCAAACTCAACAAGAGTATTTCCACGCTGGTTTCTGTTGCCGTGACCGAATTTACCCACTGAAGTTTCATTCTGTTGCCGTTGCCCTATTTTTGCATTGAAATCTCCTATAATTATCGTCAAGTGCTGCTTACCTTTATTATTTAGATGACGAATTTCCTCATAAAATTCTTCAATTTCTTCTTCAGGATGACTAGTGGTGGGTGCATAAGTTTGAATAATCTGAGCCTGGTATCTTCTCGAGAGTTGGATAACGAGTCGTGCAGCTCTGTCAGAGGAACTTTCAACTTCTACAACTTTATCCTTCAGTTTCTTGTTTATTATAAATCCAACACCACTAGTTCTGCCAGTATCAGTCCCACGATAGTAGAAGAGGTGTCCACTTTTCAGTTCAATGAGATCTCCTTTTCTCCTTACCTGACTTAACCCGACGATGTCCCACTTGATCCTTTGTAGTTCCTCTTCCAATTCAAGAAGCCTTGAATCAGAAGATAGGGAGCGTTCATTGTACGTAGCCAAGGTCAGCATCAGATGGCAGCCTAGTTCGGTCCTCCGGGGATTCTTAGCAGCCTCTGCCTTCATGTCGCACTGGCCGCTGCCTTAGCCAGGTACATTTCAGCTGCCGGAGACTGAGGGCCACGATTTAAGTTGTGGAGTCATTTTGGAGGGGTTTGGCCATAACTCGACAAGCGGGTTGGTGAATGTGGGATAGCATTTCCCCTAATCCTGATGGTATAGTTATACCGCTATTGGCGGTCGTCAGAGCTCCTTTAGTGGGACCAGGATGCACCACGAGAAGTCGGGGTTGACATTTGTCAAGGAGAGCTGTGATGTTACGCATCACCTGACCTTACATCCCATATATAACACACACACCCATTATCTACCAACAAGTAATTGGACACCTGTGATAGCAAAGGTAAACTAAGTTTATTCACCTTCAATAGTTGGTGGAGCCTCCACGAGCGGCGATTACGGCTGCGACCCTCCGGGGCATACTCTCAACTAGGCGTAGTACGACGGCTAGCGGTATTTTCTTCCACTCGGCTTGGAGAAGACAGGTCAGTTCCTTCACGATTTCTGACGGTGGGGGCACCCCTTAAGTCGACACTCCAACTCGTCCCATAGGTGCTCGATAGGGTTAAGGTCCGGCCTCTGCGCAGGCCAGTCCATTCGATTAACCCCATTGTTACCATACCAAGCCATGGTTGGACCTCGCAACATGACAGGTGGCATTGTCATCCTGAAAGTAACATGGGTCCACCCCGTAAAACTGCCACAACATAGGAAGCGCATGGTCATCCAAAATGGTGCAGTAGGTCTCGGCCTTGAGTCTAGCAGGAATTGCGACCAAGGGTTCCGTGCCATACCAGGAGAAACACCCCCATAGCATAATTCCACCGCCGCCGAACTTCACAGTTGGCACAATATATTCGGGCAGGAGGCGTTCTCCTGGCAGACGCCTAACTCAGACCCTGCCATCCGAACGGTAGAGGATGAACCTTGATTCGTCGCTCCAGAGAACCTATTTCCACTGTTCAACGGTCCACTGTAGACGTTCTTTGCACCATGTTAGCCGAGCAGCGCTATTGGACTTGATGATCAAAGGCTTGTAGGCGGCAGCACGTCCATGATACCCGAGCAGATGGGCTTCCTTATGGATGGTATTCATCGAAAGAACACTCCCGGATGCCTGTTGAAACTCCTCGCGGATGTGGTCCATCGATTTGGTGCGGTTCTTCCGAATTTCTCTGGCCAGCACCCGTTGGTCTCTAACTCCCAGTTTTGTGGGTCTGCCGGGTCGGGCACATTCTGACAATCACCTCTCATCTTCCACTTGCCAATCACGTAGCCCACTGTCAATTTTGGGTACTTCAACTCGCTGGATATGTCACGTATGGATCGACTATTTCTGTGCTACCCGACGATTACACCTTTCTCGAAATCAGAGAGCTCCGAACTGCGTGGCATCTTGCATGCGACTGGTTGCGTTGTTGTTTCCCCCACGATATTTAACGGCGGCGGCCATGACTTGTATCAGGACCGCAGATATCGTCGATTGCAGGGGTGTCCAATTACTTGTTGGTAGATAGTGTATATACATACATTTAAGAGTGAGAGAGAAATTAGAGAGAATGAGAGACGTGGGCTCAAGGCAAAAAGGGAGCACTTAGATGGGATACGGATGTCGGAATATCTCTGAGGGAGAATTGCTCTGTCAGTTTGAGAATAAGGGGATGGGAATGATGGACCATCGCAATGGGTACTAGTGTCTCTTTCAAGAATATAAAAGGGTAGGGCATACCAGGCTCCAAGCTAAACGACTTACGTGTAACAGTAGTTAGTTTCTGCTTAATTAATTTTTATCGGCTAGCTTGGACCGGCTGCTCTTTTTTTCACGCAAATACATAGACCCTTGCAATGTTTTTTCAGAGCAAACGCCCAACGAAGTTCCTTCTTTTCAAATGAAATTACTTTTCAGGCAGAAATAAAGGTCAAATGAAATAAATTATTATTATTCCTAAATTCCAAATAATTATGCGCCCGTTCTCAGGATTCCTATAAAAAGGAATACAAGAAAGTGGGCCATTTCTTGAGTGGTCCACCGGGATGGCCAATCCGCCGCTGTTCCCCATTCTAGTTTGCGTTCATTTACACACGTTCAGCTCTTACTAACAGTTTGATGTTACCCCCGCCTGGAATTCGTGCCGTGTTAGATGCCTTTTTGCCGTGTTTAGCTACATAAATACCGTCCTAGAAGTCTAATGCTTAATATTTCCCCCATTGTTAGTTGTAACTAACATTTTCTGAATGTGTGTTTTAATGTTTACAGTACATAATCATCAGCCACCCTCAATCCATTTCTGGATGTATTTCTTCCCAAGTCTCTTCCTCAACTGTCTTGAGCTCTTCCACATCACTCCAGGCATGTTTTCGAATTTCATCCACTCATCTCCCGAGATGTCTTTTCTGTTTCTTTTGTAGTAGAAAAGACATCTCCCGAGATGTCTTTTCTGTTTCTTTTTCAGTTTTCCAACGGTGCTCAGTTCTAGCAATATATCCAGCCTATTGCCACTTGATCATTACTTTGATCATAATGTCATAACTTTTGTCGTTTTCGTGATCCACGAGTTCTTCTTTGTCTTTCCTGATTACGCTGAACATACACTGAAGAGCAATTGAATTAGAGACAGCTGGCGTTATGCAAATGTGGCTCTGTGGGCGGCCCTGTAAACTGAAACGACATGACGTGTGCAGCGATCCGACAATGTGAGGAGTGATGCCACGGGAATCAGTAAGAGTCGGACGCAGTACGGGTAAGACGAAGGATCTAAGCTCATTTGATCATGGGCAAATTGTCGGGGCCCGACGAATGGGTCACTCCATCTCGGAAGTCGTGCAGGCACTGGGATTTTCACGAGCCACTGTGTCACGGGTGCACCGTGAGTACATCGAAACCGGTAAAACCATCCCTGCAAGGGCCAAGTGCCGTGGACAACAACAGCGTGTGGATGAGCTGGGTCATCGTTAGCGAGCTCGCATTGTAACAGCGGATAGACGGGCTACAGTGCAAAAAAAAAAAAAACAAAAAAAAACCCACCGCAATTTAACGCTGGTGTACAAAAACATGTAAGCAGCCACACCATCCAGAACCATCTCCCTGATATGGGGTGCAGAAGCCATCTTCCCACGAGGGCACCGCTGCTGACCGCACATCACAGGGTGCAAAGATTAGCATGGGCGCGGGAACATCACCACTGGACCCTAGACATGTGCACAAATGTTGCCTGGACTGATGAGTATAGATTCACGTTTGTACATGCGGATGGCAGGATACGAGTACGGCGCAAACCACACGAATCGATGGGATCCTTCTTACCTGCAGGGTACTCTTCGAGCTGGTGGGGGTGCCATTCTCGTCTGGGGACTGTTTACGGGACTGAAATGGGAGTCCTGGTACGTGTGACATCGTCCCTCACAGGTCAACGCTACCGGGATATCCTGGACGACCATTTGCTCCCGTTTGTGCGTCTTCAACATCCCACTGGGGACCTTATCCTGCAACAAGACAATGCACCGTGCCATCACTCCCGAATTGTATCCGAATGGTTGGATAAACACTCCACCGACGTGACCTCGTTTCCTTGGCCAGCCAGGTCACCTGACCACAATCCCATCGAGCACATCTGGGAT
Organism: Macrothele yani; assembly: GCA_039090855.1. Classification (NCBI taxonomy): domain Eukaryota; kingdom Metazoa; phylum Arthropoda; class Arachnida; order Araneae; family Macrothelidae; genus Macrothele; species Macrothele yani. The sequence goes on along the minus strand of CM077022.1, from coordinate 685,513 downwards.
GCCATCGAGGCTCTGACCCCCCTCCATCAAATCTTCGTGAACTGCGGGGCTCTGACCCCCTCCATCAAATCTTCGTGAACTTCCCAACGCTTCCGGTGTCTTGTCGAGTCCATGCCGAGACGAATCGTCGCCGCCGTCATCAGGACGAAAGGTGGTGCTACACGTTACTAGACAGGTATCTCTAATTCAATTGCTCTTCAGTGTACATCTCGTCGTGCCTCTTTGAGTTGTCCGCAGACTGTCTTTTTATTTAAGGTCCATGTCTCCAATCCATAAGTAAAAACTGGAAGGATGCATGATTAAACACACATCTTTTAAAACAAATAGTAATATTAAAAAAAAAAAAAATTTCCGAATTGCACTGTAGCGAAGTTTTTTACGTCTATTTGTTTCCTCTTTGATATGGGCCTCGCTTGATATCTGTTGTCCAAGTTAGGGGTAGACATCAGTTACTTCTGAATTTGCCCCATCAATCCCTATATTTTCAGTTTTTTAATGTAAGCAGTGCATATCAATCTTATTTTCTGTAAGTTCATCTTTAACAACGTATGTAGTCTTATCAGCAAGTTCGTGGAGATATATATGTAGAAAAACCTAAGCGTAGAAAATTGTTATGAAAACTGAGAATAATCTGAGTTTTGAAATACTTTGATTTAAAATGCCTGAACGCGCATTTGCTGCAAAGAGAATTTTTCAAATTACGTAAGACCATCGTTAAAAAGGTAAGATGGAAAGTTTTTGCTTGAACAATGAAAAATATAATTTAAAGGCTACTGATTTAGGTCAAATGGCCACAGCTTTGAGGGAATCTCTCATTTGACTTGAATCAGCAACGGTTTTCTTGTCTTTGCAAAAATTATTTGTTTTACTTTGTAATGTAATAACACTGACCTTGATTCTCAAAGGCTGTTGTAGTTCGGTAAATATGAACTCAACTTTTAATTCAGTTTTAACTGCGTGTTACACGTATATCCTCCGACCTCCGGAATAGCGCGTAGCATGGGAAATTACGACTCTAGTTAGCATAGGCAGTCGTGGGTCACCGTAATCAGAAAAAGTTAGTTAACTTAGTAACTCCGACTGCTTCGCGTGGTAAGAATTTATTAGGGGATGACCGCTAATTTAATGGAAGAGGTTAACCGTAGTAATTACTGGGCATTTTTTTAAAGCCAGAAAATATCTTTAGATCATAAATTAGTCTTATTCTCGCAGCTAGTAGCCAGGTTCCGGTACCAGTTTAACTCAGAAAAATTTAAAGTTTTCTTTTACTTATTCGGCTTCAAAACGACTTTCGCTAAGCCCCTATATTTAAATAACCTTTTTCCCTTAGATAATTTTTTTCTCTTTAGAAAGAACCTTAAGAAAGCACGTAGAAATGTCAGGTGCGCACCCCTTCTCATTAGCAACGTTGCAGGGACTTGAGAGATACACGGAATACAATTAAACATTTCTCACGTAGCGATCCTGCGCTCCACGGGGGAGATCATTTCCTGTGCGTTTCCTTTTCTTGAGGCACGTTCGTTCACACCGACGCAGTAAAAAGACCGACCAAAGCAAAGATATTTCTTGAAGGGGTGTAGCCAATGCTGATACGGACGTAAATGCCACACGGAAAACGAAACAGTCCACTATAGCGACATAGACCCCCAGCAGCGCTATGGACATGTTAAGGTGGTTCCACCTAAAATCTCTGCCTTATGTTCCAGTGGTAAAACTTCTTTACATATTTTCTTTGCAATTAATTTATTCCCAAGGATGAAAATTTGCACCTCGATAAAACTATAGTATGGGATACTTAATACTTTGTTAACAAGTTCGTTCTTATCTTTATTCTTGTTGTTAACTTCATAAACATTGCGTGGTTGAGTTGCTAAGTCTTATATAGTTGAAGATGATAGTAAAATAGTATCCAAATAATTCTTGCAATTCGTAAATATGTCAAAAAAAACTTTTGTTCTTTTCTTCATTTAATTGCCTGCAAAGGTTGCCCGTTAGCTGTGCTTTATTTTCTAACTCTCCCGCTTTCGGTCATCTCTCCCGCTGTCGTGAAATCCCCTGACCTCCCGTGTCCACCTAAGACCTTCCCGGCCTCGCCTGGGGCAATTACCTCGTCGTACTTTCGTGACCGCTCGCTACTAAACCAAGAGACAACTGTCCTTCGCCTCCTTCCCTTGTCTCCAAGAAATGCCCTTAAGCATATTTTAAAATTCCCGTTTGAAGGAACCATACCGCTTTCGGTAAATCTTAAGCCTCAAAGTAAAAATGTGAGGGCAGGTGCATTAGTCGGCATCATTGAAATAGAGACCCGAAAAGCATCAAAAGAGGCGCGATAGAGTTAATCTCCATTCAACATACAAAGGGCAAATACTACGTATAGACAAATTGTCGTCTTAGCAAATAACCGTACATCCGGTGTCTAATGGGGAACTGACTCTGAGAAAATTCTCTCACGCTTTGTGGAGACAAAGGAAAGTGAAGCACGAGATGGAATAAAAAGTTACATTTTGAGATTTTATATGAAATCCTAAAACCCCGTATAAAATCTGTGTAACAACTTGCTAAAACATAACCATAATAAAGCAATCCAACATTTGTCTACTGACGTCATCAATGTACCGGTCGCGCCATCTATTAACAGGTCTGGGCATTACTGAAAAAATTGATTTTTAATATAATTATGATTATGTTTTAGCAAGTATAAAGTACCCCATGCTATAACTTAAAGTTAGTTTTATCGATGTGCAAATTTTTATCCTTGGGAATACATTAATTGCGGAGAAAATATGTAAATAAGTTTTACCATTAGTAACATAAGGCAGGGATTTTAGGTGGAACCACCTGAAAGGACTGTAATTTCTCGTAGCATCGTAAGTCCCTTCGTTCTACGGAACGGCGTATCAGCGCTGGCCGGTCCCGGGCATAACCTATCAGGAGACGGCGATTTTAGGCTAGCGACCAATTAGGGAACAAGCGTTCGTGTAAGGGTTAGGAATTCCATCCGCCACGACCCGTGAGGAAGCTTCGAGGGAAGAGGAACAGAAAGAGTTAGCATCACTAAGTTTTAAACTTTCGCCAGAAAAAGTCTGGAGGTTTCAACCCCTCCAAGGTAGGAGAGAGGCTGACCCACACGGCGCCAAGGTAGGCGCAGAAGTTAGAGAAGTTGGTAAAATGGAGATTTGCGAGTTTAAGTATGTGTAGAAAGAATGCAAAAAACTAAAATCAGATGGATGACACGAATATCCCGGAAACAGAGTACTCATGAGTAGAACATAGGTAGTTAGGCTCCAATTAAGGCCAGGCGACGACCTGGACACCGACTAGGAAAGACATAGAGAATTGGTGAGACGTCTTTAATATAATTATACCTCAAATAAGCATGGGAGTGCATGATCATTTTTCAATGAACTCAGTAGTCAGGACCAAATCTCTTGCGAAGCACTCAAAATAATTTGTAAAATCAAAAATAAATCAGAGATAAAAATCTTAGGAAGTAAATTTCGATTAACTAAGTTTTTAGCATTGTCTTATATTAACGGAACTCCTCCTATATTTTATAAAATTTTATAAGAATAAATTATTCTAAATTTTACCTGTGTCTCTCTATCCTTCCAGAATTGTTAATTGTGTGGATAATCTACGTAACGTAAAAGTGAATATCCAGGTTTTTATTTTGCAGTTAAGAATTAAGGTTTTATAAGTTAGGTATGTTTCTTTCAGGTGGAAAACAGCTAATTCTTATGTTCGCATTTCTTTCTAAATTAGATATTTTAGCAACGCGGCATATGGAAAGCGTGGGACTCTCATAACTTCCTATATGAAGCACAACGCAATTTGTCCACTCTGAGTTTGGAGACCTTTTTCAAATAAGGAACCCAATCTCATTGGAGATCCCACTAGACAGGCAAAATTTGGGGATATGTTTTATTAGTTTTCTTTGGTTTCGGAATTTTTAATTAATCCCACTGGGACGAATAAGACGCAGCAAATGGTTCGCCGGTAACCCTTCGCAGCAAGGGGGCCGGAAATATGCGGAATTGTATTCACTGTTGCGGAATCTCTTATTATGGTGGTGCTTAAAAGTACCCATGCGAAAGTATTTTTTCATTTCGACTTCAAGATGCAAATGTATCCTATGTCGAATGATGGACCCGTCTGACAAGACAACGGACGAAGTGATGAGCTGATGGATCCGTTTTAATGTAGGTACGTATTACCAAAGGCATGTTACGAATTCATGTCGTTAATGTTTTAAGTTTCACGTGCCATATTTCATGCATTGAAAGAGCAGATAGTTATGTCTTGGCCATTTGTGTTACGCTGCTATTTAAAAAAAACAAAAAACAAGAACGATGGCATTATATTCTAGGGTGTGTGGTTAAGCACACACATCTCTTTTTAATAACGTGAGATCTAGTGCTGTTAAATATTGTAGTTGTGGGCAGTCAAACGTTCAGAAATCGTAGATTTAGTACACGCATTATTGTGGGCTTTTAGTCACTGCTGTGCATTGCAGATGAAGGAAGCCAGTTGGCAGGTCCCAAATTGCAATTATCTGCATTTCCGTACATGTTTTTCAGTTGCATTACTTTTCTCCGTCGCCATACTTCACTTCAGTGCTGAACAGTAGTAGATCTGGCCGGTTACCGGAAAAAAAAATCCAAGGAAAAAAGATCCAACGGAAAAATGATCCAGGGAAAAAATAGCCAAAGGAAAGAAAATCCATGGAAATAAGATCCAACGGCTTCTTTTATGTAGGTTAACCAGTAAGAAACTTAGGGGGTCATATAAAAATTTACATAAAAAAAAGTTCACTTTTCAAAGATTACAAGGACACCATAATTTGTTTCCATGGAGGTTCGAGTAATTGGGGGGCATATAAAAATTGCATTTTTGTTTCTTGTGTCCGCTTCCATGTTGGATGACCTTGTAAGAAATGTAGGGGTGGTACAAAAATTGCACTTTTGATTTGCTTGTGTCCACTTCTATGTTGGGTGACCTTGTAGGAAATTTAGGGGTCGTATAAAAATTTAATTTGTGATTTCTTTGTGTCACTTCTATGTAGGAAGCTTAAGGGATCGTATAAAAATTTCTTTTCCTGATTTTTTTTGCGTCACTTCTGTGTAAGAAGCCTAGAGAGTCGTATAAAAATTGTCATTGGATTTTTTCCCTGGCTGTTTTTTTCTGTGGATCTTTTTTACTAGATTGACGCCACAGGGGCAGCAGAGTTTGATTAATTAATAACCTACGAATTAATAATAAATATTTATAATCTTACAATTGGTAAAGCAAAACTGATTGCGATTTTGAAGTTTGGTAGCAATTTAATAGAAGATTAACACAGGGTTTTGTGAATATTGAAACTGCTCCTTTTATATGAATGCATTGCAGACTGGCCAATAAGAAGGGTGCAATAAAACCCAACATAAATTAATACCTTCACAGTAATGAAAATAATTTCAATAATGATTAGGTCATTTCTAAAAAAAAAAAATCAAAAAAGGAGGCATGGGCCCTGCGGTTGCCGGAAAACTGCCACACACTTTCATTAAGAGGTCCGGCACAAATTGCTGTTCCTCCGAAGAACACTTTGAATGTGTGACAATTTTTCCAGTGGGGCAGTTTTCCAAATTTCCGAATTATGTGTGGCAGTTTTCCAAGGTGCCTAACGAGGGGAAGGAACTCTCTTGTTTGTCTGAATTTCCATGCCGGTTCATTTGAGTTTAGGGCAACTGGCCACAAAAGTTCAGGGGGGGGAGGCTATAAAGATTGCCGTTTCTCGGCCTATATTGAGAACTGAATTGGGAACTCCAAACAAACGAATTTCGAGGAAACGTTCCATGTAAGCCAAGTGAGATTTGTATTTTAATTTGAAGATATAAATTGACGAGGATCCGAGGTACACTCGGTTTGGGGGCTCTACCCCCAACTTCCGTAATATTATATTCTGGGCCGCTGGAGTCTGCCAGTAATGTTCCCCTTAAAGCGTTCGTGAGCTGGGGGGCTTTCCCCCAAAGTGTTAAAATTGGCGTGGAGCTATAACAGGGTTCCCACTCAACCTGGAAAACAGGGAAAACCTGGAATTCTCAGGGAATTTGAAAATGGTTCCAAAAATCAGGGAAAACTCAGGGAAATTTACCCTTTTTTTGTAAAAGTCAGGGAAAACTCAGGGAAAATTACCCCCCCCCCCCCTTTTTTTTTTGTAAAAATTAATGGATACTTTATTTTGCCAAAAAAAAACTTATTTTTTCAAGATTTCAAACTTTTGCTTGCAATTACTGCCTGCCTAGAATTTGGTAGATCTTACTTTCAGTTATATTAAGTATTTCCTTTATTCTCTAAAAAAAGATGCAAAATTGAATTTTTTAAATTGCCAGTTATTAAGCTTTTGTTCAATTTCTGCAGGCAGTTGTTATAACATGGAACAATTAGGCACAATGGCTCCTGCTTGAAGAAACACTTCACAAGAGAACCAACCAAATGATGGATCAAAGTCCTTTGTCTGTTGGTTCTCTTGAAACATGTTTCTTTGAACAGAGCCATTCCATCATTAAGCTTAGCTGCAGTGTTATAGAAAAACTGAAACTATTCAACTGACAGATTTTTTTCTTACATATGACCTGTTTCTATGGGAATGTATTTACAAATTCCGTGTGTGTAGTATTCACAAAAGTTCACTGAACTTTGGTACAGAAAATAATGTGCACGGTTAGTTGTTATTAATGAAAAGCAGGTAATTTTATAAAGACGAATTACGTAAAGAATTTACAAGTGTGTGCTTTGGTGAGAAAAATGAATGGAATGGAATGAAATGTAACAATTCTTTGCAACATGCCACTATGGAAAACTTTAAAAACCACCTGGAGAACCTGGAAAAGTCAGGGAATTTTTTTATTACTTTTGAGTGGGAACCCTGTATAAACATTAGAACCATGCTTTATATGATTCTGTACACGACCACGAATTTTCAGGAGGGTGGGATGAATTTACCCTCCCCCAAGTTTCTAAGAGCGCAGACAAGTGCTCAAGGTAAGAAGAAATTTGCTCGCAATTGCTGTGTTTCATGTTGTGTTTAGTGACAGACTATTTATGCTCTTCCCCCGTCCCCCAGAAATTTGGTGAAGTCTGTCAAAGGGATACGAGGTGCTTGGTTTCGAGGGCTCTACCCCCAACTTCCGTAATTTTATATTCTGGACCTCTAGAGTCGGTCAGTGTATCCTCGATGTTACCCCTGAAAAGCTCTTAGAAACATGGGGGTGGCGAATTCACCCCACCCTCCTGAAAATTCGTGGTTGTGTACAGAATCATTATATAAAACATGGTACTAATGTTTACAGCTCTACGTCAATTTTAACATTTTGGGGGAAAGCCCTCCCCCAAGCTCACGGACTTCGCGGACGCTTCAAGGGGAACATCCTGGATACACTGACAGACTCCAGCGGCCCAGAATATAATATTACGGAAGTTGGAGGTAGAGCGCCCTCCCCCCTTCCACACCAAGTGTACATCGGATCCTCGGCAATTTATTTCTTCAAATTAAAGTACAATTCTCGCTGGAACGTTTTCTCGAAATTCGTTTGTTTGCAGTTCCCAATACAGTTCTCAATATAGACCCAGAAACGGAATCTTTATCTCCTCCCCCATCCCCTTGAACTTTTGTGGCCAGTTGCCCTGAACTCAAATGAACCGGCATGAAAATTCAGACAAACAAGAGTTATTTCCCCTCGTTAGGCACCTTGAAAACTGCCTTACTGGAAAAATTGTCACACATTCAAAGTGTTCTTCGGAGGAACAGCAATTGGTGCCCCCCCCTCCTTAATCCGGCCCTGTGTCGATCATGTAAATTGATAACTGTTTCGTTGGAGTTGGATTTTATTTCCCTGGCGTTTTTTTCCGTGGATTTTTTTTCCATGGCTTCTTTTCCGTGGATCTTTTTTCCTTAGATTTTTTTTTCCTAGATTCGCTCTGGCCGGATCCCATGAGATTGGTACCCTCGTAGTATCATCTCTTCCTGTTCAATTTTAATGTCCGAATTTCAGGCTTTAGCATCATCTTCACCCCTTCTAAGTATACAGATACTATTTTTTTCTTCAAATTATTTCATAAATTGAAGCAATCACATTTTCCTATAATTGAATTTTAGAAAACTCGTACCGGGGAGATTGGAACCCTTCTGTTGCTGTAACGTTACAGGGGCATATATAAATTGTATTAACGGAAGATTCTTCTTCTTTGGTGATTGTAGTTGCGGATAGCTGTTCTTTTGAAGGAAACTCCTTTTCTTTCGCCCACCGCTACAAAAACACACCGCGGGAAACTCCTACACCTTCTCATGTAAGGGAATGTATACAAATTGCATTTCGTACGAGATTTGTCAAATTGTAGGAGTTTTTCTACTGTCATAAAATGGTATATAAGATCCAACCAAGAATTGGGAACTCCAAACAAGTTTCGAGAAAACGTTCTATTCTAAGCCAAGCCAGAATTATACTTTAATTTGAAGAAATAAATTGCTGTGGCTTAGTACATTTTTTTTAAACTACAGTTTTCGACAAAAAAAAAAAAAATACGGAATTACAGCATGATTCATACTGTGTTCAGAAAAGGATGGCAACGTGGGATTTTTTAATAACGCTGTGCTTTTTACTTAGGCACTAAATATTTACATAAAATGTCAAGTTATTAATATAGCAATGCAGGGCATATGCAAATCATGTGCGCTCGGCACGCCACCGAGAAGCACTGTAAGAAGGGTGCACAGAAGGCGGGGTGTAAGTAGTGGAAGTGTGTTGTGCTGCCGGACCTGTGCGTGCGAAGCTACGTGATGCCTCGTCGCAGAATACGGCAGTCATTCCAGCACGTTTCGGAGTTCGACAGAGGACGAATAGTGGCTTATAGCGACAGCGGTTTATCGTACCGAGACATCGGCGCCCGTCTGGGACGACATCCAGCCACAGTGAGGCGAGTATGGATTCGGTGGGTGCAGGAGGGACGGACGGACCGACGTGAGTGATTGCCGCAGCCGCGGTACACCACCTAACGAGATGACCGGCATGTTGTGCGGCGGCATTGACGGCTCGCACCGCCACATCACGAACGTTAGCGCAGGAATTAGGGTGTGTTGCGCAACAACCTATGTCAGCACATACCGTTCGACGTCGTCTGCAGAAGCGGGGACTTGTCGCACGGCGCTCATTGCTCCGATTGCCAGTGACATTACACCACCGGCGAGTGCGGCGGCAGTGGGCCGTGCTCGCCACTGGCACGACATTGTCTTCTCCGATGAATCCCGCTTCTGCCTGCAACACCACGATGGTCGGATCCGCATGTGGCGACACCGAGGCGAGAGACTGTATGACGCCTGCATTATGCTTCGCCATAACGGTCCGTCGCCTGGCGTTATGGTTTGGGGCGCAATTGGATATGACACCCGCATCGCCGGTACACTCAACAGCCACAGCTTCATCTCCGACGTTTTGGAGCCTGTAGTCCTGCCTTACATGCAGGACCTGCCAGCGGCCACGTTTGAACAGGACAATGCGCGCCCGCATGTGGCACGCATCGTGAAACAATTCTTCATGGCCCACCAGGTGTCACTGCTGCCGTGGCCCGCCTGTTCTCCCGATATGTCGCCCATCGAACACGTCTGGTCGCTGATCGGCAACCGAGTGGCCCGGCTGATAAACTGGCAACGTGTGGAAGCAGCCTGGACCGACAAACCCACATCCAAAGCCTCTTTCGTTCGATGCGGCGGCGTGTAGTGGCCGTTATTGTCAGTCATGGGGGCCACACGAACTATTGATGTCTGCGTGTTCCGCAAGTAGCACAGGCCTGTAAGCTCAATCGTTTCATCTTTGTATCTGTTATGTGTCCAGTAAATCTAACTTTGATATCTCGTGTCCTTCTTGGTGTTGCATTTTGGGTGGCCAGCAGTGTAGTATTGTTCTTTTACTTAGGCACTAAATATTAATTCATAGGCTTTAGGCTTTTTTAATAGTTTTTATTCTACCGATGGCATGTTCACAACGTTTACACATCAAGTAAAGTTACTAATATTGCGCTTTTACTTATAGGCATTAATATCTCATAGTCCCTGGGCCTAAGCCTTTTTAACAGTTTTTATTCTAACGATGTCATATTCATAACGGTTTACACTTCAACTCAAGTTAATACTTATTGTTCTTTTACTTGGGCATTAAATATTAATAAATAGTTTCTAGGCCTAGTGCCTTGCAGTTAATGTTTCGTGACCGAGCAAAGGAGCAAAATTAATAACTTGATTTGTTATTGTAAATGTTAAGAAAATGAGCTCGGCATGGCTAGAAATGCCTAGGGCCCATTAATTAATGTTTTGTGCGTGGGTGAAAACGCAATTCCACGAGCTTTAACTTGTTATGATGCAAGCCTTATGACTTTCAGCACGGTCGATTCATATTTGCTGACAATCCTGTTGAATTTCGGGGTACGGACATTTGGGCACAAATGTAATAGCAGTATAAAAATTGCCGTTTTTTTGGCGCTCTGATGAGAATTGAAGGAGAAAACGTTCCCAGTTAAGACAAACTACAATTATAATTGAATTTAAAAAAAAATTACGTATCACATTTCTTAGGTTTCAACGAAACAAAGCGATGACACCAGAACTAGGGAGAACACTAATTTTTACGCAGCGGAATTTCATGGCTCTAAAAGGGAATTTGCCCAGTTGTCCGGATGCCCAAATGTCCTAAACTTTCAATTTCGCCTGCCCAAAAGGGGAAAAAAAGAAACCCACACCCTTTTTCTGAATTAGAATCAGTCTTACTATAATTCTGTTGTTTCACCGAACACCATAGCTTCAAAAGATCTGCAAATTTACGGCTATTTTGTTGCCCATGCAATTTGTATATGCCCCCTAACGTCGCAGTTGGCGCAGTGGTCTAAGCGATGGCCTCTGATCATTCGTCCGAAAGGGGTCTGGGTTCGAATCCCGGTCATGCATGGATGTTGTTTGTCTTACGGCACTGGCTCTCTCCCTTCCCTGGAACCAGTGGCCCTAAATTAGGGACGGGCGACTGCTTATAGCCCATTGAGTTGCTCACGGTGGTCGGTTAAACCTCCAATGAAAAAAAAAATAATAAATAAAAACGTCGCAGTAACGGAAGGGTACCAATCTCCCGGGTACGAGTTCGCCGGGTACCAATCTCCCGCGCACGCATTTGCCGTTTCCCGCTCTGGCCTTTTGCTTTTATTTTTTGTGGAGTAGTGGTTATGTACAGTCCACAAATATACTGAGCAATGTGTTATGTCAATTTTACTTATTTAAAAGTGTGCATGTTTCTAAACGTAGTTTTTTTGCATCTGATATTTTGCCCAGTCAATTGTGGGTATTCTGTGCACTTCGTGAAAATGTGGTGTCCTTGTTTACCAGACCTCAGTTATTTATCAGACGTTTCCGGGAAACCGTTGGCAGGAATTGCCTTTCACTCATCGCGGAAGTCACGAATGGGGAGGGGGGGGTTGCAATTGGAGGAAGGAATAGGGTGCGAAGTGATCCGCCTAATTGAGCTGTCACAAGGGTTCTCAAGAATCTGCTCAAGAAACACAGGAAGATTCATGCTGTGATTCTGGTCAACCATTCTTTCTCCTCGATTCCTCCCACCATGTGTCCTAAAGGCCCCACTGACTTGTTACTACGTTCGTGTTAGAAGATGAGTTTGAGTGCACGTTGGGCTTGCAGCAGCACTGGCTGAAATAAGTTAATTTAAGATACCGATAATCTAACCTTTTGGTAGCTGAGCGATTCCGTGCATTATAGGAAATTAAAATGTTTATCAGTTTATCAGAAGCATAAAACTATTTTTGTGCGATTTTTTTTTTCATCCTCTGACCGGAAAAAGTGTAAAAAGGGAAAGCCCGGCTGCATTCAATGCACACTTTTTAGCACGTCTTTGGTAAAAAAAAAAGTACGTGTTTATAGTATCATTTTGTCGATCCATTTGTGGACACCATATCTGTGTAGCTGTTAATCAGATTTGAAAAATTCATTTTGCATTGGGAAGTTTACAGGTGTGAGATCGATATCATTGCTTTCCGGTTTTTTAACTAACTTCATCGCTACAGGGTGTAAATGCAGGTGCTATTGAATTTAAAAAATATTTTATTCCCAATAATTGCTTCTAAATATCTGATCGAAAAAACGAAGACTATTTCGGGTATAGTTTCTTTTTCAAATAATGCACAGTTTTCCCTCTAGGAGGTGTAACGTTCAATCGCGATTTTCCCGATATGTGCTTCGAAAAGTCCGATTTGAAATTTTTTTTATGTGTATCGAATATCTCTTGATGGGATATGTTCTGCATATAATTTCTAATTTTGAGTAAAAAAAAGAAAATTGTTTTGCCACTAGGTGGCGTAAGCGCATATTTCTCTTTGATATATTTGAAGCAATATCTGCGCTTCTGAAAATCCGATGTAAAAAAAAAAAATCTTTTGTCATATACCGCTCACCATAGAAAACCTTTTGAGATACCTTTTGCATAATAATATAAGGTATAGTTTTTACGCCAGGGGGCGTAGATGCGTCTCTTACTTTTCTCGATATCTCTGCTTCTAAGAGTCTGATTTGAAAAATTCTTTCATTGTCTGAGAACATTTCTGGAACGAAATGTTATGTATCTTATTCCAAATTTTTCTTAACGAACAAGTGTACCACTTAAGAGTTAACGTTTCCGTTTACACATATTTGAAGCAACATCTGCGCTTCTAAAACCCCAATTGAAAAGAAAAACGCTTTTTCGGTCAGATCAAAGACGTAAGTAGACATTTTTACGCCCGGAGCAAACCACAAAATATTGCGCCAATATCTGCGATTTTTTTTTTTTGTTTCCGAAAGTCAACAACCACCTCGAGCAACTCCAAGGCTCCCGTACCTTATTTAGGGCCCTTGGTTCCAGGGACGAGAGAGAGCTAGTGTCATAAAACAAACACACCACCCACACCTCATCCGGGACTCGAACCCGCGCTCACTCGGACGAAAACCTACAAAACAAAATTAACGACATACACCAATGGCATCTTTATGCGGGAGGCACAATTAAATTTACTATGCTGCCTCGGTGGCCGAGGCTCTGGCTTCTAACCATGCGACCTAGGTGAAACATGGATGATGTGAGTCACCTACAGCGCTGGGTCACTCCGTTCACTGAAGCTAGTGACACGAAATTAGGGACAGGAAGAGTTTCACACAAAATGACCATTTCTCATTGAACGACTACTGTTGAAAACTAATTTATCCTGTCCCTAATTAGATCACTCAGTGTTTCTCACAGTAGTCGTACAACCCCAAATAAATAAAGAATAGCAATCAAACTATGACTGTTTGCGCTGCTTTTCCCAACTGGTCCGGACTTTCGGTACCACATCAAACGTGCCGAATGCAACTGCATGGTAATCCTGGCTCGCAGCCGCAGTAATGATAGAATATCTCCAGAGAGTCTGCAACAGTGTGAACATCTTTATCTTGAAACGTATGTACAACCGCCCCATCATTTCTACACGTCAGCAATTAACATCCCCTGAATATTTTGAGGAAGAAAAGCGAATTATACAGTATCTAACAACAAGTAATTGGACACCTGTGATAGCAAAGGAAAACGAAGTTTATTTACCTTCAATAGTTGGTGGAGCCTCCACGAGCGGCGATTACACTGCGACCCTCCGGGGCATACTCTCAACCAGGCGTTGTACGACGGCTAGCGGTATTTTCTTCCACTCGGCTTGGGGAAGACAGGTCAGTTCCTTCACCGATTTCTGACGGTGGGGGCACCCCTTAAGTCGACACTCCAACTCGTCTCAGAGGTGCTCGATAGGGTTAAGGTCCGGGCTCTGCGCAGGCCAGTCCATTCGATTAACCCCATTGTTACCATACCAAGCCATGGTGGACCTCGCAACATGACAGGTGGCATTGTCATCCTGAAAGTAACATGGGTCCACCCCGTAAAACTGCCACAACGTAGGAAGCGCATGGTCATCCAAAATGGTGCAGTAGGTCTCGGCGTTGAGTCTAGCAGGAATTGCGACCAAGGGTCCCGTGCTATACCAGGAGAATAACCCCCGTAGCATAATTCCATCGCCGCCGAACTTAACAGTTGGCACAATACATTCCGGCAGGAGGCGTTCTCCAGGCAGACGCCAAACCCAGACCCTGCCATCCAAACGGTAGAGGGTTAACCTTGATTCGTCGCTCCAGAGAACCTGTTTCCACTGTTCAACGGTCCACTGTCGACGTTCTTTGCACCACGTTAGCCGAGCAGCGCTATTGGACTTGATCAAAGGCTTGTGGGCGGCAGCACGTCCATGATAACCGAGCAGTTGGGCTTCCTTACGGATGGTATTCATCGAAAGAACACTCCCGGATGCCTGTTGAAAATCCTCGCGGATGTGGCCCATCGATTTGGTGCGGTTCTTCCGAATTTCTCTGGCCAGCACCCGTCGGTCTTTAACTCTGTTTTGTGGGTCTGCCGGGTCGGGGCACATTCAGACAGTCACCTCTCATCTTCCACTTGCCAATCACGTAGGCCACTGTCGATTTTGGGTACTTCAACTCGCTGGATATGTCACATATGGATCGGCCATTTCTGTGATTCCCGACGATTACACCTTTCTCGAAATCAGAGAGCTCCAAACTGCGTGGCATCTTGCATGCGACTGGTTGCGTTGTTGTTTCACCCACGATATTTAACGGCGGCGGCCGTGACTTGTATCAGGACCGCAGATATCGTCGATTGCAGGGGTGTCCAATTACTTGTTGGTAGATAGTGTATAAGCTGTGAAGGCTACCGAAACTGGCAAAACATTATTACAAGCAAATTTAGTGAATGAACAAATGACGGAGTATGGCCCGAAAAATGTGTATCAGAAACGGGTGCAAAAGCTTTAATTCCAATTTTAGTCAGATTGTAAGCAGTGAATTTTGTTCCCTGGGCAGCCGCCCAGCCCTAGTTACGCCTCTGGGTCAGATACTACTAACTACAAAATTATTTTGTATTTCCTGCTCCAAATAATGCAGTTTTCCCGCTAGGTGGCGCACATGTTGGTTTTTATGGATATCTATTTTTAAATGTCCGATTTAAAAAATTCTTTTAACACCGAATACATTTTACCTTGTGGAACACTTTGCCTGTACTTGTGAAGTTTTTTTGTAGTTCACATTTCTGTCGCTAGGTCGTGTTTGTATACTTTTTTTTTTGATTGGAGGTTTAACGACCACCGTGAGCAACCCAACTGGCTATAAGCAGTCGCCCGTCCCTAATTTAGGGTCACTGGTTCCAGGGAAGGGAGAGAGCTAGTGCCTCAAGACAAACACAACATCCATGCCTCACCAGGATTCGAACCCGAACCCCATTCGGACGAATGATCAGAGGCCATCGCTTAGACCACTGCGCCACCGGTGCGGCATACTTTTGTTTGCAACAGTATCTCCGCTTCTGAGTGAATTTTTTTTGTAGTTCACACTTCACAGTTCTGTCGCTAGGTCGTGGTTGTATACTTTTGTAACAGAGTATCTCCGCTCCTGAAAACGCTATTGATTTTTCTTTTTTAACTGTATGCCATTCTGTACAATAAAGATGGGGTACGTGATCTTCATTAAATAAAGCACAACTTTTCTGCTAGGGACGTAAATGTCGAAACCATTTTTCCGCTATCTCTGCTTCCAGGAAACGTTTTTGAAAATTATTTTTCCTTTCGTTATGAAGAATACTTTTCTGCTATTTTCAGCTTTTCTATTGTATAAAATTCTTCGGCTAGGGGATGTAGAGTTATCATGTTTTCCTCTGTACTTCTATGTGTTCGATTTGAAAATCCCTTTATCTCTGATATATTTCTTCTGATATGAGAAACCTGTACACAATTTATTAATTTTCGTTTCATACTTTTCAGCCGCTAGTGGGAGTAACTGTTTCTATTTGTTTTTGTTTTTCCGGTTGTAAAAATCCAGTTGATATTTTTTCTAACCGGTTCCATTGACTATGAATAATTTTGAAAAATTGTATTCGCGTCGGAAAAAAAACAAAAAAAAAACATGCTCATTGCAACCGAAAATTCTGTCTCATTTTTATTTAACGAGAGAAAATGAAAGGAAGAGCCTATGAGGCATTGACCCCTAGGGACATTCCCTGATGGACCAATCAAGAAATGGCCCGCTTTCTCTTATTCTTTTTGTCTGGATGTTTTGGAAGGAACGAAAAATCATTTTGGTACAGTCAACCTTGATGTACCGCCACTGTTTGTTACATTACATTGTTGCATGATATTGAATTTGCCATATGTTTTTTAAGTTATACAGATTTTATTATTTCTCAAATCATAATTAGCATTAAATTAAAAACATGTTACTTAGAAACAAACCTTAGTGATTTGTTGTGTACTTAGTGCGTGCGCCCGTTCGAAGTATCAGTTCCCACATAGGAAGCTTCTGGTATGCATTTAAAAAAAAAAAAAAAATGCGGAAATTTACCTTGTATAGTCGGAAGATAAAGTTCACATTTTAATTACACGGAAGTGAATAAAGCATTTTGTTACGTTACTGAAACTTTATCTAGTGGAAATTAATATCGCTACACAAAATCATTTTGCATACCTTAGGTTCTTTTTAAAACTTAGTCTATTTTCATTTGTGTTTTAGATTTCAACCCATTTGAAGTATCGCTATCCCGCGAGTTTGCTTCAAATAATCTTTTTAATGTTAAGACACTGATTTGCATCTTTGATTGACTCTTTAACATTAAGATTTGTCACAATAGAATCACGGTTCAGAAAAACGGGAAGGCAATTCTCACACAACTTGCAAGTGGCGGTACATCAAGTACATAGATTTTGTTGTGGGAAAGGCAGGTTGGCTCAAGTAATATTCACCCAATGGACAAAACATTAGAGATACCTACCAAATAGCGTGTTGGTCCAGGTTGGTCCCTCTCTAGCGCGAATAGCCAGCCTGTACACGCCGAGGCATCATTTACCTCAGATTCCGGTGGGTTTCCGGAGGTAATGCCGGCCATGCCTGTTGCAGCATTGTCCACAACTCCGCACCAGACGTTGGTCCAGGATCCATGGATCTGATGTTCTTCTTCACGGCATCCCAGAGGAGCTTCCACAGCAGTGGCGGCGGAATCGCCCGGGCCGGCAGAGCCCGGTCAATAATTTTAGCCAAGATTTTTATTTGGCATATGAGCGATTTTGGTTGTGATGTGCCTTATAAAGTTGCTCTAGTGGTCAGATGGTCCTAATCCTTAACAAATCTCCTTAGGCATTGTTTTTCTTCTGTTTGTTCCGGAAAGCGGGAAGGGAGGGGGGGGGGGGGTGCACCACGATTCGAAATTTCGGGCCCGGTCAAAGAACTACAGGTTCCAAACTCAATGAGTATTCTTTGAACCGCGCCTCTGTGGTTGCGGCCCGGTGGGGTGGCGCATTGTCCTTCTGAAATAGACTATCGGCCGCAGGATGCGCAAAGGCACGGGTGGCGAAGGTAGGGGACACGGGGGTTCGGACCACCTTGCAATTTCATGGACCCCCTCACGTACGGGTCTTCCTACAAAATGTCCTGAAAATTTGTAGTCATTTAACGTTTTTTTTTCTTTTTTTTTTTTTAAGATTTCCTGGAGACAGTCGCCATCATTCTCAGTTTTCTGGAAAGCACTTGAAGTATCGCCATCCATCAACAGTTGAAAATCGATTTTGCACAAATAAGTTGAAAAGTTAACCCAACGTTGTATTTTTCACTTTGAAAAAGATCGTTAAAGAACATTCTCAAGTGACAAGTGGCCTCATATATTACAAGAAGCAGAGGCGCCAACTTTTGAAAAATATTGGGTAGTCTCAAAGACGAGTTATGATTTTATAAAAAAAAATCTCATAAACCCTCCATTACCTAGATCCTGATATTTACTTTCATACCATGGATATGACTACGGATAGTATATAATATAGAAAGCTAAAAAATAACAAATTAGAAATCTAACACAAAGATTCTGAAATGTTGGTGATAACAAGAACATAAAATATATACAGTTGGTAATTAACCCTACAATGCATACTTTAACCCTACAATTATTTTTCATGTAAAGAAAACTGAAAATAAATAAAATTACTTATTTGTATAAAAATATATTTATACCAATAATTAAACATACAAAAATATAAATACCAAATAATACTTTGAAAATGAGTTTTAAAAAAAATAAAATTCGCGCATTGTAGGGTTAAATCGTCACAAAGGTGGTGTTTAGCATAATTAACAAATTCTTGAAAGTTTATAATTATGTAAACATTTTTAAACATTTGGACTTTGACGTCTTTCTAAAATAAAATAGAGCGCGGACTCGCCAATCACCATTATTTAGCACGGCGTGTTGCAAATGTGTTTCTCTTGACTTGACTTCACTTCTCCCTATAAATTCATCGCAAACATCTTCTAAATCCAACTTTTCAGCGCTGTCCTTCTGTACACTTAAAACAGTCTTTTCTGGGACATTGTGGAATGCAAAAATGTCTTGAGTCTTTTCAAAGTGGTAAAAGGTCTGTCGTATGTGGCTGTGAAAACTGGTGTTGTCAGATTTCATGAATTAAGGCACAATGTTACGAATAACATTCGACTTCAGAAATTTTACTGCATCACCAAAAGTTCTTAATTCTACACACAACATTGCAGCACTGTCACACACCATATTTCTCTGCGACCGTAAGATATCATAGGCGTGAATGTCATCATTGAAAACACACCTGACATCTTCTACTTTTCCGATACCAAAATTTTCCACTTGTCTAGAATTTCATTCTCCTGGAAACTTTCTTTAAGGGATACATTCACACAATCAATAAATTCGTAGAATTTTCACATCAGTAAATTGATGCCGTGTGTGTTTACGATCGTCTAGGCGGCGAGACAGCTTCCTTTGCTTGGGGGGACCCTTGGTTCTGACAGTTCAAGCTCACATGCTCTTCTTGTAATTTTTTCCCAGAACATTTCAAAATTATCACGAATGACTTTGAATGTTTGTACTATTCAATAAATCCTGAATGAGACAATTTGCTTTATGAAAGTCAAGGTTTACACTTTGTAGTTTTACATTTGTTGTATCCAGGGGGTTAAAATATGTGACAGCATATTTAAATAAGCAAGATGTTCAAATTACTCTAGTCGTGATAAGTAACCGGAGGCTTTAGTAGCAGCATCACTTTTATCGTTTTCAGAAAAAATCTGAAAGAAACTAAAGGACATCATGGTAGTTGTCTGTTAGGGATTTAAAACTAAGGGCCCTGACAGTGAATCATGTTGGACAGAAGGGTCTTAAATTTTAATCTGAATCATGTGTGTTGGTGTCTCTTATAGCATTAAACCTGTTGAACCTTTTCGGGGACTCTTTTCATGTTGATCAAATCTTTAGTTATATTTAACACATATCTGCAAGTTGTAATGTGCCTCACGCCATAAGCGCGAACTTTAAAAATTATTGGGGTTTCGGGAAATTTCAAATTTATATTTAATAATATGCAACGTGTTGAAGTGTTTAAAAATTTGTCGAAATGTGTTACGAATGAAATTTATTAAAAATGAACTACCCATGCATTTCTCAATGTATAAGCTTAATTTCAATTTTATGTATTCAGGTTATCTGGCAATGTAACACTCAAAAACTCCTTGAAATGCTTAAAAAACAAGCAAATATAGTTAATTACGAAAAACTACTTCACTTCCTAGATATCTACTTCATTTGTTTTACGGTTTCGTAAGTGCAGCAACATTGTTAAAATTTTGCGTCTAAATTCAACTCAATGTTCGCGACCCAAATGTTATCATAGTTGAAGCTTAAAGGGCTTATCTAATTTCTTTTTAATGAAGGAAAATGTTTTTCCCCGGTGACCATTTCTTTGGGTGAATTGGTCTGCAACTCCGTAGTCTATGATACTTGAGGCAAGTTCCGAATGTGCAGAAAGGCGGGCATGTGCCACCGTCAATCTCGAGTATACGATTTAACACGACGAGGCTTGAAAACGATCTCTCTGCTGTGCAGGTTGTCACTGGTACAGTTAAAATTATACCAATAAATTTGCCAAAATCAAGTAGCCATATCAGCTAGCAATACATCGTTTTTGAAGAAATTTACAGCACCGTAAAAAAAAAATCAGTCAGATTTCGCTATCGCAAAATGTCAAAGAACATAGATCTATGAAGCAGCAGCCTTTTCTCATTTTTATCGTCTATCTGCAAAAAAGTAATAACCTCCTTGTCTACTTTTTTTTCTTTTGTTGGGGGTTTTAACGACCACCGTGAGCAACTCAACGGGCTATTAGTAATCATATGTCCATTTAAAGCCAGTGGTTCCAGTGCAAGCCAAACACAACATCCATGCCTCACTGGGAGTCGAACCCGGGCCCCTCTCAGATGAATGGTCAGAAGCCAGCGTTTAGACCACTGGGGCACCTTTTTCATTTGTGGACTGTCTAATGACAAATTTCTTTATTAATTGAAGAAGCTTAACTGAACCAGTGCCAATTCTGGAAGCCAAGCAGGACGAAAATTATCTAGAATTTTATGAAATATCTTTTTTGAAATATTCTTTCGGAGAATTAAACAGAAATTCTTCGAACCTACCATTTGTTTTATAATTTACCATCCTATTATTCGCTGAACGCGTCGCTATCGAGGAAGCTGTGGCTCATCCAATGCAATTCCTATGCAGCGCTTTACACACAACTGTCTCCCGAATAATTTAATAATATTGTTTTCCGGATGTTTTGAATCCTAGTGTTCAAATCATTAAGCATGTGTTCAAATCATTGCTTTCTGAAATAAAAGTACGATTTTGTGAAGAAACGATGGCCCTTTTTCTGTTTAGAGGAAAATCTGGGGACAATAAACTATCTGAGTAGGAAATTTCTGCAAAAATTTTGATAAAACTAATAAATGCGAACTAAACGAAAACCTATGCACGTATGATACATGTATTAGGAAAAGTGCAGGAAATATTGGGGGTAGTAGGAACCCACAAAAATATTATTGCCGGTTCGAAGAGTGCCTCGAACCTCCGCAGTCGGCGCCGATGCCTCACGCTGTCTTGCGCCACTAAATTTAATGAGTGCATAAAGCAGTGCAAATACCTTGCTTTTTCATTTACTTGTAAAATCCTTGCCTGTACCCTCTTGTAATTCCCGCGTAAGGTCGAAGCCCCGTCATAGCACTGTCCGCGACAATTCTAGATATTTAGTCCTAGTCTTAATAAAACGTCACTCACAATATTGAAGAGACTGATTGCATCTGTTGCTGACGTTTCGTTGAACCCGATGAAGTGCTGTTGCGTCTCAAGTTCTTTAGAAACGACACGCGAACATATTGACAATTCTTCTTTCTTTGCCACATCAGTAGTTTCATCCATAACAAGTTAGTAAAATCATACAATGCATTGATTATGATACGCTTTCCAACATACCAGAAATCATTACTCAAGTTATGAGGATAATGGCTGTGGAATAAATCTCGGTCCTGTGCCCTGATATTCCACAGAACCGGTTCAGTATACCTCCGAAATAACGTGATAAAGTTTTGTCGCAATCGAAGCATTTTTACGTAAGTTATGGTGCATAAGGGCTATGGAAGAGATCCCGCTGCTGTGTCCTAACCTTTGACCCCATTTCGGCCGTTTTCAATAGGATTCGTTCCCAGGCAGGCCCCTACAACATACTTACGTAAAAATGCTTCTATTTGGATGAAATGTAAGTTATGACTCATAATGGCGATGGAAGTGATTCCGCTCCTATGTCCACATACTAAAATTTCATCGAAATCGAATCTTTTTTACGTTAGTTATGACGCATAAGAGCAGTGGAATAGATCCCGCTCCTATGTCCTGACCTTTGACCCCATTTCGTTCACTTTCAATAGGGTTCCTTCCCAGGTGTTCCACTACCACATACTAAAATGTCAAAGAAATCGAACGATTTTTACGCGAGTTATCTCGAATCAGGCATGTTTGTATTAAGGCGCTGACTCTGTCCCTTCCCTTGAGCCAGTGGCCCTAAATTAGGGACGGGCGACCCATCGAGTTGCTCAGTGGTCGTTAAACCCCCAAACAATGAACATAAGTATGTCTTTAATTGCAAGAAGTCTGTTGAAGCGAGACACTGCTATAGAACGAAAGCTGGAAATGAAGTAGTTTGTCACGAATTTGTGACTTTGAAGTAGACTCTGCTATGGGAAGAATGTGACTACGCCAAAGATGTTAATGCGAAAATTCTTCCGAGGGGGGGGGGTAGCTATATCGATTTTATCAACCCGTGCGAAATCAGTATTTTGTGGAAATGAGAATTCACAGGTAACTTCTGTTGGATTACAGATTTGCGTGTGCAGTGACCCTGTGACGTTCTGGTAGGGTTTCGTCCCGAAGTCACTGACCGGAGTTATGTAATACCCTGAAATGATAGATTATTAGCTTAAAGTAATATTAAAAATTAGTTAAATTTAAATTTGGGAATTTATTTTATTACAGGTAAATTGTAAGTACTTTTTTTGTGTGGTAACAATCACGTGCTGGCGTTCCGGAGGTACGATTGTATAATTTATATTCTTCAAATGTGTTTTTGTTGGAAGTTAAAATTGTTATAATATATTTTTCTTTTCTATGTAAATATTATTTACGTTATGTGTCGTAAGAGTTCTGGTATAGAGTTTATATAAATGAGTGATGCTTGCTTCACTTTTTATATCTACTTTCACGGATCTTGGACACTTGGCCTTTTGGCTTGGTTCTTTCGTTTAGTTTTTTTTTCTTTTTCTTGTTTTGTTACTGCCTTCCGGAGTAACCTGTGTGAGGTTTCCGGTGGCTTTTGGTGCTGAGGATTACCGTTCTCGGCGAGGTTCTGATGGAACGATGAGAGCTGTGATATTAGCTTGAGTAATGGAACCTGGATGTGTTACTGCTGTATTGCTCAAGAATATCTGAATATATTCTTCTGTTTGAAGCTATGATTCCTGAAGTGCTGTGTCTGGCTGAGACTGAGTTACGTTCTTGCCGAGAAACTACTTTCTGAGAACTTTGGTTGTGAAGTTGCTTTTGCTGAAGTTGCTTCAGCTAGCCGTTAAGCCTTAAAGTTTCATGGATTGGATGGATACCTGCAGCGTCATGCTGGAATTACTTAAGGATATTCTGCTGTTGGTGTCTTCATGGAGGGAACGTGATTCTTGAAGTGCTATACCTGGATGAGACTGAGTACGTTCTGGTCGAGAAACTATTCTGGAAACTTTGGCTGTACCGTTGTTTTTGCTGGAGGTTACCTAGCTAAATAAGCCTCGGAGGTTCATCGATGGGATATCTGCTTCGTTATGCTGACCTTACTTGAAAGGTGTTCTTCTGATTGCAACTGATTCTTGACGTATTGTGCCCGGATTATGTGCGGGTTAATTCTGTTACATGGAATTGGATTAAGAAGTTCTATGAAGAAATCTTCTGGATTGCAGTGCGTGAGTTATGATTTATTTTCATTTCAATAATCTTTAATAGTTTACTGGCAGAGTATATTGAGTATGATTAGAGAAATCTAGGGTAGGACAGCAATTAGAAAGCTGAGCATTTGTAAAAGTAAATTTTCTTGTTCTTGTGACATTCTCTTGTTGTGTGATAGTATGTTGCAATTAAGTGCTTACCGAACTTGCGTTCGTTAGATGATTTGAGCAATTATGTGGTTATGTATAAATTGTTAATAATAACTCAATAGATGGTGCAAGATGTCAAGTGCTTGCTGAGTTGTTCTGCAATAATGTTGCAATTTTTGCTTAATCTAACTATTGAAATATTTCGACTTACCTTTTGATTACATAAAGAGTTATAAATTGGATTTCTGTGTACTTTTTGAGTTGGTTATTTGAAGAGCCTGTCTAACCGCATCTTACGCCGTAGCCTGATTCAAACCCAAAAAGACAGGTAAAAGCCGAGATATTAGCCGGGCAATAGAACCTCCTTCGGAGGAGAGGGGTGGTGGTGGTGGATAGGAGCGTTGCAACCCTAAAATGGATTTTCCATTTGTGTGGGTCAGAAGCAAAGGGGTTAAGTGACAAATTTTTTTTTTGAGGAAATGAGATGCAAAGTTATGTAGCTTTAGAAAGTTATCGGGTTATTATAGGGCGAAACTATCAATGCACTTACATCTGTTATTTTTACAATTGCGTCACTTACACCCCCTTTGCTTCTGACCCCCTCATTGTCATTAGGTTCTGAAAAGCAAGGCTTATATCAGGGCCGTAGCCAGAAATAATTTTTGGGGAATAGAGGGGTTCTGAATTAGAAAATTAATTTTCACCGTACGTTATACATACGTTGAGTTTTTTTCTCTGTCACATTTTTATTTGCACTCGAAATTCTATTTAATACTCTTCATTTTTCAAATACTGACTTATATGTTATGCTTCTAGTTACAGAAATTTATGCAATTGATAAAACAATTATTTTTGAGACACTTTAAACATTTTTGGGAAGGTTTTAAACCCTCGAAAACCTATCCCTAGCTACGGTACTGGCTTACATAGTGCATTATTCGATGCCGAACTATGAAACGAACAAAGTTTATAAAGTTCGGGTCGTCTGTCTAGGTGCTGCTGTTTTATCTTTCACATCGGAACTTCCGCAGTTTGTGGGTCGTGAAAAGGTTTTCTTGGTGCCCATGCTGACGCCATCCGGAAGATCCATATCACAAGACGATGAAAGCATGCCTTCGTAAAAAAAAAAAAAAAGAAAAACAAAAAAGTGTTAACTACTTGAGAAACCAAACCTGTTACTAAAAAAAAAAAAAAAATATATGAGTCGCCAGTGGTTGGCGCCAATCTCTTGTTTGGGCTACGTCCTGTATAATCTTAGAAGCCCAAGTTAGAAAATAAGGCGAAGCACAGCCCGAAAAGAAACACTTAGAGTCGAATTCCTGATGAAGGGGCTCCCTTGTGTCGGAACTTTTCGAGAATTGAGAGGTCGTTTCTCGGACTCTCATTTAAAAGTCAATCGTGTAACGTAAGTACATTTTTCCTGTCAACATCGAAGCGATGTTATGATTGGATTGCAATCGCTTATCCATACTCGTAAAATAAAGGGGAGGGGGGAGGCATTTCCGGCTGTCCAATTTTGGTTCGTTTCTCTTCGAAAATAAGCTTTGATCTTTATAGCTTTCTTGGCATTATGATGTCATAAAATAGAAATGTTACTGAAATGCTTTGCGGTATCACTTGAATTTTTTTAACTCCCTTAACGGTCCTGTTCACCCTGCTGGTTTGATTTAAGAGAAAATCAAGCTTTTTCATCCATTCAGAGGGAGTGCGAGTACAGAGTTCATTCAGCGGGTGCCAACTGAAGAAATAAACATCGAGCTAGTTGTTGTTAAATAATTCAAGGTTACAGGGAATGTGGACAACCAGAACCACGGCGCGCTGCTGTCTCATCCATGCCAGAGCTGAGTTCGGGTTGAATTTTAAGAGGCCGAAGTATGTCGGCCCGAGCCCGAATTTTATATTGCAAGAGAGAGCCCGGGCCCGAAAACTATGACTAACCTGTTTAGGCATTAAAAAAAAAAAGTCTCCTCTCCCAGACTTCCAATATTTCCACCCTTTGCAATTAACCGATGTCTTTCTGAACTGCGGAGTGGTGAAAGGATGTCTACCTATTTCTATAGTTTCTTTGACTATTCATTTCTTCCACAAACGTTTCGAGGGGCCAGGTATCAGGAAAAATAAGGAGGCACAATCTACGGCGTACGTTGCTCAGTCGAATTAGTAGGGAGCTTCCCCGTTCAGGTACAGAGCAAAATTTCATCAGCTTGCTATCTACTATCTATAGTTCTTAGAGAAACTTTTCCTTTGCAGAAATCCAGTTATTATGGCCTATGGTATTTGTTACCCAAGCCTTGAATGAATAGCCCTGCCAAGTTCCCACTTCCTATCTAGACCCAGTTGCCGAAGAATTCTATTTAACAACTAGAAAGTTTGAAAAAAGTGTGTTAAATCATACAAAATCACATTTAGAAAAAAAAAAAAAAAACCTCTTTCCTTTCCGAGCTCGAGCCCGCCGCCCGGGCTCGTCTTTGGGCTTTCTTGCTCGGGCTCGGCCCATCTCAGCACTGATCCATGCCTCCGATCTTGGGACGGAAACCGGAAGGGGGTGGGGTGTCGAAAAGCAAAATGTGCGCAGAAATAAGAAACCAACATGTAAACGCAACTCAGATGTTCCACCAAAAACTAGTTGCAAAGGTGTTCATTCGCCACAATGTTCTCTTGGAAACCATTGTCAGTTACAGATCAAACCAAAGACTTTTAAGATACGTAGACGGGAAAACCGTCAGTTAAGCATCTGCAATCACTGCATTGTACGCAGTGATGGTAGATCGTGGGTAATTACTAGAGGTGGGACGAATCCTAAATTTCCTCGAATCTCCCGAATCCTTCATACAAGAATAATTTTCAGAAAAAAAGGGAAAGAAAAGTCTTCTTAAAAGACTTAAAAAAAAAAAAAAAAAATACAGACCGGGTGACGCCGAGCGTATACTGATAGCGTGTGCAAGTGAGACGCTGCGGAGAGTTGAGTAGAACTAGAAACGCTGCGGAGAGTTGAATAGAACTAGAAACACTGACCTGTAAACAGAGTACGTTGAGTCATGTGCTTGACGCGGCTCAAGGTCACACTCCCCTTCCGTTCTCACGCTCGTTAAAACTGTAATGGCTGCAGGGAAGGAGATAAAATATGGCTGAGTCACTTTTCTCACCATACTTGAGGTATGGTGGCTAGGCACTGAATTTACAAATATTTGTTTGCTGCCGATGCAAGTCGCTTCGGCGGTTGCTCTGTGTTTGGCTGAACCATTCCTTCACTATTGCATCCGGTTTGGAAGTAACGAGGTATTTCAAATAGCTGTGTACACACTGTAGACGATCTTCTTTTATTGTTTTCTAATGTCAGAACTCGTCATGCTGACAAAAATTCGAACAAATATCGCTCTAGAACAAGCGCCAAGTTTTTTAGGTTAAAATTCGAAAGATTCTATTGACGAAAAAAGCGCGAAGATTCGAGTTTTCAAATCTTTTCAAGATTCGCGGGATTCGAGGATTCAAATGTCCCATCCCTAGTAATTACGAAGCTGTCTCTAGTACTAGCAGGCCTTAGATACTAGTACTCGCTGCCGTGATCAGATGACTTTTTGGAATGGAAGGACATTTTCGTTAAAAAAGGACACAATAAATTTGTGCAAAAATAAATATGAATTTATATACTCTATTTAAAGTTTACAGTTTGAGAGTTCATTTGAGTAAAACTTTAAAAAAGAAAGATTTTAGTCTGCTGGATATTTTTACTTATATTTTTCACTGGAAGAGATTTTCTTTAACAAATATTTGTAAAATTCAGAGCATGAGATGTCTTTCAAATAGTATACCCCTCACTGATTGATTAAGAAACTTGAATTATAAATAGAAAAACTTACAGCAACGACTCACAAAGCAAGCAGTATGAGCTGTAGTGGGGGAGGAATTTAGAAAAATCCTGCACTTCGTGCCAAGTTTTTGAAATTTGGCAAAGTGTTAGGTAAGGTTTTAGGAAATAATCGCAAGCAATTTGTGAGCGACCTCTGGAGTCCTGTTTGCCATAAATCCAATATGGCCACCTCCTTTATAAGTGCTTGTCATGTCTTGGCTCTTATTAGCCACAAAACTTTGTGTAACACCACTTTCTCTAGGTTTCTTAATGCGATGAATCCATTTTTAAGGTCAATTTAGTGTTTTTAGGATCATTTTCAAAATTAGAATACAATAATAATGAAATACGTCCTTTGAAGGTAATTTTGTATATGCAACATTTATGGTCGTTTACAATACTGTGTTGAAACAAAAAAAACAAACATATATAATTTTTTAAATGAAGCCTAATATAATTCAGTGACATTAATGACAGCTTTGAAACAGTATACAGATTATATATATGTCCGCAAGATTGTTTGTGCAGCCTTCCTGACAGTTGCATAATGGGCTGCAACGAATTCCGGCTCGATAACTTACAGTTGCCCTTGCAAGAGACCAAGCAGCCACAATTAAGTAGCAATGAACAGCCATGGCTGGCATCTGGCAGATCCATCCAGTATGGTATCCATGCTTTGGTTCTGTTATTCCATTCCCAGTCACTAGGATCGGGGATATCAGGCACTTTGAACAGGGACTTCTTCCAGATGAATCCAGTAGAGTGCAGCACCCGCTTTGCATGCTGAAATAAGGCATGCTGTGATGGTGGTAATAGATTCAAGAGACTTCAGGCTGTGGGTAAACAACTTCTTTGCTTCATTGACTGAGTGTGTGCCACAGTTTTTGCTGTACATCAAAACTGTAAAGCGCTCCAAACAGCGCATGTGCTGTGATTCCAGCGTGAAACTGGTTGGATTATTTGTCACATTAATGAAGGTGTCTGTTACTTCGGGATAAGCAGCCCATGCACTCCAGGCTGTCTTTTTTACATATTCCAAACATCGATGACGTAACATCACACCCCGAGAATGTATGGAAAAAAAGGCTTCACAGCGTTGAGGTGCCAGATGTTGACAGATGCGATAGATTGGGATCTCTCTAAATGTCTTTCCCAATCCATATTTCTGACATATTCAACTGAGTGAAATGATAGGTGGCCTGAACCACCACGTCGGTGTCCACTGCCCTGAGGTACGCCTTGCTGTGTCCATGCTCAGCAGCGTGTTGCAAGTGGAGCATCATTCTAGTGTCTGCTTCTTCTTGCATGCATAGAGACATGGTTGATAAGTCTGTGGGTCTGTTGCTAAGGGGCCATCCATAAAGTATGTCCGAAATTACAGGGGTTCCTAACAACCGGACCAAATGAGACATAGAGGAGAGGTTTAGTAATTCGGACGTCCGGTGGCAAAAATATAGTGGAATTGTAATATTAAAAAAACTTCACGTTTGTTCACATTGGAATTTTTAAGTATGTTTGCAGATGTCTTTATATCATTGTGGGGAATAGTTTTTTTTTTCTTTTCACAGTCCTTTATGACAGTCTGCAGTATATTTTATACTTCTTAGAATTAAGCTATTTCAACTTAATTTATTGAGAGAATGCAATGTTTATTGCTTAAATATATTTTACCTGAAATACGTCTGCAATGTGTATTCGTTTTCAGGGTGGGAGGCGTCCCCAGGCCCCACTTTGTATTCTATGCCTAAAATCTCAGTTGCTTAGAGTTAAAAAAAAAAAAAAAAAACCCAACCCCAAAACACTAATGGCTAATGTGTTGTCGACCGAGTTGCTTTGAGAAGGATTGTGCACCCTAGGTTAGCAGTGTAGAAACAGCACCGAGCGAAGGTAAATGAGTCGCAAAAAGTTTTAGATTGTGTCGGATAGTTTAAACATCAATGAAACTTGATTGCTGCCATGGTGGAACGAAAACAATGACTGGTGCCACTGTGACAGAATCGTTCGCTCGAGGCAACTCACGTGTCATTTCACCTCAGCAGAGCATTTTCAATAAAGCCACTCAGTCAAAGTGAATTCAGTGCTGGGTTAGTACGGTTGTATATATCTGCGGCTTCTTAATTCTAAATGGATAAGCAGAAGTTATTTCAGCAGTTGCAGGCAGGATATAAAACAGCACATCCAAGTAAGACAGGGAAAAAATAACAGGATGACGTATCCATTTGGAACTCCATCAACGCAGATTTAAATTTTCCTGAATTAGTAGAAAAGTACTTAAGTACTTAAGTGAGTGGAAATCAAAAGAGTTACAGAGAAAAGCTTCACTTCACTGCTGTCATTCTGGGGAAAACAATCCCAACAAGCTGCTTTAAAAACTGCATCTTCTGATGCTCCTCAAGATACATCTTCGAGCATTGAAGCCAATTAACCTCCTGGAACATCTACAACAACAAAAACTGCAGTTGTTTCTTCTGATAAAAAAATATGAAGAACAAAACCTATGCTTGTCAAAAATTAAGCCAGGAATATCCACTAGATTAGCACCAGCGCAACAAGATCTGAATTATGAAATCGATGTTTCAAACGCAGATATGGTTGGACTACTGAAAAGGAAACAAAGTGGAATGTTAATTGGAGTACAGATGAAATAACTAACCATATAAAAGCAGAAGCTAAAGGAACTAGAAAAAAAGACTATGGGGAAAAAAAGTGTAAAATGCGGAGAAAAATAAGAGCATGCTACGAAGAAAAGTAAGGTACATGAACTTTGTGTAAAATATCCTGAACTCAAATCCAAGCTTAAAGTCCAGGGGAAAAACAGGCCACCCTTTAGAAAATGACCAGCCACTGCTTTTGAAAGCAATTACAGATACAGCTATATTTGGCATTGCTTCCCATGAGAAGCACCGTGAAGAATCGTATCGTTCATTTAAGATGTTATCTGAGCTAACGGAAAAGCTGAAGGAGGATGGATATGATGTTAGTAGAAGCTCTGTTTATTTACGGCTCCTTCTACGATGAAGCTTGTCATTAGAAGGGAAACTCCACGTTCGTACTGTACCTGTAAAATTAATTCGAGCAACAGCTCAATCTCATGCAAAACCATAGATGCCAGTTTTGCAATGGCAACAATGTAGTTTCTTGAGCAGCTTGCTTCTTTATTGGGGTCACAGGAAGTGTCTTTTCTGAGCCAAGATGAAGCGTGCGTACCTCTAGGGTTGGCAGCAGCCAGTAAGCAAGCACCGATACTAATGCACGTGGAATACCAAGTTATTTTGCCTGATCATGACTGGGTAATTGCAAATCGTCATAAACTAATTCCTTCAGTGTATGCTGGTATCGTTATTAAAGACTGTCTGTTTGGAGAACGAGAAGCTATTAGCTACACTGGTCCAACATTCATAGCAAATAAGGTTGGGAAAACATTCATCGTCCACCGCATCATCTCGCGCATGTGATCTCAATAGGGTATTGGATCTTCTAGAGTTTACGAACAGCATGAGAACTGTACCAGGAAATTTACAAAAACCAGTGCTCATAATGACTGTTGATGGGTGCCCTGACGAAAATACATGCTACGAGAAAGTTATCAAGATAAGTATACATCATTTTTAACAAGAAATTTGGATGCTGTATTCATTGCCTGCAATGCTCCTGGTCGAAATTTTCTTTAGCAGAGTCAAACGAAGAATGACTTCCCTTCAACAGAAAACTCGCAGGTTTGATTTTACCGCATGATCATTATGGAAGCCACTTGGATGCGCAAGGTCGAACAGTTAATATCGAAAAAGAGAGAATGAACTTCGCGTTCACTGGAAAAACACTTGCAGAAGTTTGGTCTAACACTGTAATCGATGAGTATCCAACAATCACGGAGTATGTAGATCCCACGCACTCTGAGCTAGTTGAACCCATTCTTGAAAAATATACTTCATGGAGAAACAAACATGTTGCTGACAGCCAGTATCTTTGCAAATACTAAAATGTTAGGACACAAAATGCTGTCTGCCATGTCGAAGTTCACTCTTCCTCATCCTTCAAAATCGCATTTTGCTACCATCTGTTCCTCTGGCTCAAACACCAAATGGCCTAAAGATTGCAGGTCAACATCAATATGATCACTCTTCGTAAATCTTTCTCTGGATATTTCAGAAATGCTACCATGCTCCTGCCGAGCTTTCAGGCCAACACCATACAACCTTTACTGTCCACCAGTGCAATCCAAACTTTCCTCCCGTATTTGTAAGGTTTGCGGAAAGTATTTTGCTTCAATCAGCAACAATGAAGGCTTATGCAAAATTGCATATCGCTCAGTGAGGTCAAGCTAAAGCAGAACTAAAAGAAAATACTGTTCGAGTTGTTGTGTGCCGACAGAGTGAGCTTATGGGGTTGTTCCATAAAATATCATATAATTTCAATTAAATTGGTTGCTGACACATTTTAAAAAATTTTTATATTTTTACCATGGAATAGCAGTTATCTGTAGATTTCAGAAATGCATTTATAAATTTTTTATAGGCCGCCATCTTGAAGGAAAAAATCAAATTGGCCACCTCCGACAAGCAAAATCGAGTCCTGCAGTCGTGTTTGTTTTTCATAATATCTCCCAAACTATTAAAGATAAGAGTTTCAAATAAAATCCAGTAACTTAAGCATAGTCTGAGCTATAAAATAAAGTACAGTGGATCCCACTTAAGAATTTTTCCCGTTTAAGAAGTTTTATTTTAGAGTACCAATTTTTTTTTCTATAGTGCTAATGTTAATTTTTCCCACTTAAGAAGTAATGATGTTTCAAGTTTTCCCGCTTAAGAAGTTGTAAGTGTCGCAAGTTTCTAAGTAAAAACATACGATTTTGGAACTCTTCCAGCAGATATGTCAAAGAAGTTGGGAGGAAACGTTTCTTTGTTCTCCCCATACATGTAGCAAGCGAAGCCCCTGCCGGTTTCCCACGGTCAATGCAGGGGGTCATATTTACTCCCCCACTTCTTCTGCGTCTGCCCTTTGTGTATCACAATTGCCTTATCTTTGGGGCTGGGGAAAAGCTGGGAAAGGAAACACGTGCTGAAAGTTAATCATTCTTCTCAGATGTTGCACCTCGCATACGGAGTTAAACGTTTAGTTTTATTATTGAAATGCGTAGCTAGAAATATGGCGTCTAAAGGCATCAAAAGAAAAGCTTTATCTGTGGTTGAAAAATGAAACATCATTACGAAAGTTGATGAAAACCCGCATTTAAGTAGGGTGCAGATAGCAAAAGAACTAAATTTACCTGTTACAACAGTCAACGGTATAGTTGCAAAACGGGACACTGTGCTTGCAAATGCTTCCCATTCATTAAAAATAAAAAAAAATTGAGAAGGGTAAATACGAGGATGTTGAAGAAAAACTTCTTGTGTGGTTTAAACAAGCAAAGAACGCTAACATTCCGATCAACGGGACAATTCTTTGTGAGAAAGCAGAAGAGATTTCCAAGAAATTAAATGTTGAATTTAATCCTTACAATGGATGGATCGGCCGTTTTAGGAAAAGAGCAGGACTGACTTATAAAACTGTTTGTGGAGAATCAAAAAGTGTTAACGTTGAAGAAATGGATGATTGGAAATCTAATGTTTTTACCAGAACTGTTATCAGCATACGAAGCAAAAAGATGTTTTCAACGCTGACGAGTGCGCTTTATTTTACAACCTTATTCCTGACAAGACCTACTCTTTCCCAGGAGATAGCAGCCACGGTGTCAAAGTAAATAAAGAAAGATTGACAGTTCTGGTAGGAGCTAATATGGATGGAACAGAAAAGTTGGCTTTATTGGTCATTGGAAAATCGAAGAATCTGAGGTGCTTCAAAAATGTGAAAACTTTTCCATGCAATTACAGAAATAGCAAAAACGCACGGAAGACAGTTCAGATTTTTGAAGACTTTTTAATGGAGTTTCAGAAGAAAATGGCCAAAGAAAATAGAAAAGTTTTGTTATTTTTGGATAATTGCACAGCCCATCCAAAGAACATGTATCATCTATCTGGAAAATGTAAAAGTAGTTTTCCTGCCACCTAACTCAAAGTCAATGTTACAACCAATGGACCAAGGAATAATTAAAACCATGAAACAATTCTACAGGAAACATTTAGTTTATTGGCTACTGCAGAAGCTTGAATCAGACTCAAGTTACACCAGATGTACACTGAAATTAAATTTATTAGATGCTATGCATTTTATTGTTTCTTTGTGAGAAAAAGGTATCTTCAACGATCACAAATTGCTTCAGGAAAGTTGGTTTCAAAGCTGATGTGCTTAGTTTTTCTGATGAAGAAAATAGTCTTGACAACAATGAAGCTTGGGAAAGTTTGCAAAAAAAGCAACAAACTAAACTTCCTTTGAAGAGTTTGTAAACGTTGACAAAGATATTCCCACTTTTAAAATGCAAAATATAGACTGTATTTACGACATTGAAATGCAAGCAGACGATGAACCAGAAACATAAGAAGGTGAGTGCAGGCCAATTCCAACTTCAGCTGGTAAAGCATTAGAAACTTTTTGCCACTTTATAGAAAGCCATGAACGTGTTCCAGGGGACATAATGAGAAATTTGAGGGAAATGGACACATACTTTGAATCTAGCGGAAAAAAGGAAGAAACAAACGCATTTAGATCAGTATTTTTGTAATCCTGTAGCATAATAAATGTGGCTTTCAATCCTCATATTCAAGTTTAAATAGGTAAGTTGTGAAATTTTTTTATGTTACTTTAAAATTAACTAAAATGTAATTTCTGGATTTAATCTATGCAACATTTTTAATCGCTGAAGTCTTACAAAACCCAATCGGACACTTCCCGTTTAAGAAGTTTTCCCACTTAAAAAGTTTTCATCACTTCGTCCCAACGAAAACTTCTTAAGCGGGATCCACTGTATTAACATTGCATTTAATACTTTATTCAGTACCAAAAAAATTGACGTGCGTTTTCAGTGCAAAATTGAATATTTCACTAACTTGAAGATTTTTTTAACTTATGAAGGAATTACATACACAAAATGGAACTCTACAATTAAATAAAGTGCATGTAGTTCGACAATTTAAAAATGTTAAACTCAATATTAACACCCTCCTTATTAAAAAAATTGTTTAAAAACTACATTTTGCAAATTTCGGCCATATTTGGCAAGCTGTATCTAAAAATTTAGGGAGTGTACAAAAAAACATGAACATTTTATAGAATGTACTTCTGGCAGAGGTGTTGGCATTGTGTAAGTCTCATATTGTGTTTATAGCTGCTGTGAAATATTGAAGATCATAAAAAAAATGGCAGATTACTGAATATCAATTTTGCACATTGTAATAACTTAATTTTGGGTATTTATACTCTTATTAGTATCCTATTAAATTTTAGGGCATTTTCATGTGAAATATTATTTATGGGCATATTTCAGTTACTTGCCTCTATTCCCCACTTTCGCAGAAAATGTAGCGTGGAATTGTTATTCCGTGAGAAAATAATTGTGGGCTGATTTCGGAAGAAATTTTCCACCAATTTTAACAACTTTCAATACGATTGATCACCAGGTATAGCTTAGAAATATGCTAAACTTTCATTGAAATCGAAGTAATTTTATGCGAGTTATCCTGTTCAATGAAAATTTCATTGGGGGTCTGATTTCTAATTAAATTGCAGTCCAATTTTAGCGATTTTCAATAGGGTAGATCCCCAAGCTTTGCTTAACAACATAATAATATTTCATCAAAATCGAAGCATTTTTTACGTGAGTTATGAAGACGGCCAAAGCCTAAATGCTTCTTCCACCTATGCAGATGTGCCAACTCTCCGGATTTAGACGGGAGACTCCGGATTTTCAGCTCTTCCTCCAGCCCTCTGGATGAATGTCAATTTCTCTAGATTTTCGCCGATAATTAACCATTACGATGGTCAAAATTCCATCAACCACCGCCTTGGATCAACGCAGAAGAAAAAGATTTCAAACCATCTGTGAAATCTTTTCTTTCTTCGTCGATGCAAGATGGCATTACCAGTGCCCGTCTAGACAATTTTTGAAGGGGGGCAAAAGGTAGAAATGCCGCCACCATATATATTACATATACATACATACAGGGTGTTTCCCAAAGTTGCGGCTCACTTCAGTAACTTGAGAATTAATTGGAACAGAAAAACGGGGTCAGCGGGTATTAATAAGGGATTATATGATCTATTTAAGGGATATGTGAAGGACCCCCCACCCAGGCCCCCCTGATTAGGGGGCTCAAGGGGCTATCTCATAAACAAAGCAAGTTAGGAAAAATTCCTAGTTGCAAAGTTATACAGCGTTTTTACCTTAGTGTAAATCCGCAGAAAAAATTCTAATAGCTCTCCAGGTTCTGGCTGTGCGCTCTAGAGCTATTGCACATCTACAAGGAAAAGTTGTTTTCCCCGCAAATCTTGAAATGTTACTGGCTTTTCCTGAGCTTCGTAAGAAAAGGCATCTGAGGGGATGATTTTTTCTTTGGCGAAACTAAGGGTTCAACCCCCCCCCCCCCCCGACTTCTCTCGCTTTTCGCCAAGAAGCTGTTAAGTCACCTAAACTTTGCGCAAAATGCTGCTGTGTAGTAAATTTAGGGTTTCAGTTTATGTATGTAGAACTTTAGAAGGAAATTTTGGAAATTATGGTCCTAATATATCCCCGAATCCCAGAAGTAATTTGCCTATGGTACCTCCCCCCTTCAGGAGCTCAACAAATACAAAAATCAACAGATATTATGGGGGGAAAGCAACTCACAGTAAGAGAACCTTGCAGTAGTGATTGATCTATCAGGACAAAACAAAGTAGATGATTTTTTTTACCACCAACTTGATAGCTGAATTCAACCAAGTAGTTATTCTCACTTGCCATAGTGGCTTGTAGTCGAAAATCACGCTGAACTGGTATAAACTTGCCATTTTAATGTAGTAACTCGTTCTAATAACAATACCATCAGTAATAGTGGGGGAAAGATCACATGTAAATCATTCACAAAATTCAAAATGTCCGCCATCAGCTACAACACATGTTTGAATTTTACGAAGTACAGTTTCTGGCAGCTTACACAGCTGATGCGAAAGAATACTCCTACAAGCATTACTAATTCATGGTTTTAAAACACATCGATCATCGAGTGGTGTTGCATAAACTTGGGATTTCAAATGGCCCCCAAAATAAAAATCCATTGGTGGTTCAGTCTGGTGATTTCAAATGGCCCCCAAAATAAAAATCCATTGGTGGTTCAGTCTGGTGACCATTCTACGTTCCCACTATATCCTAAAATCCTCTCCTTGAAAGTTCGTTTCAGGAAATTTTGAACAGGCAATACTTTATGTGCTGGGGCTCCATCGTGTTGAAACCACATAAGACGACTACTTTGAAGTGGAAGACCATAAAAAAAAAAAATCGGACACAAGATACCCACCAGCTCTAAGAGAAATCAACGGCACTTTTGAACCCTTAGTTTCGCCAACGAAAAAAATTATCCCCTCAGATGCATTTTCTTATGAAGCTCAGGAAAAGGCAGAAACATTTAAAGATTTGCGGGGAAAACAACTTTTCCTTGTAGATGTGCAATAGCTCAAGAGGGCACAGCCCGAACCTGGAGAGCTATTAGAAATTTTTCCGCGGATTTACACTAAGGTAAAAACGTAAAAACGCTGTATAACTTTGCAATTGGAAATTTTTCCCTAACTTGCTTTATGAGATAGCTCCCCCCTCCGAGCCCCTGATCAGGGTGGGGTGGGGTGGGGGAGGTCATTCACATATCTCTTAAATAGATCATATCATCCCTTATTAATACCCGTTGACCCTGTTTTTCTGTTCGAATTCATTCTCGAGTTATTGAAGTGAGTCGCGACTTTGCGAAACACCCTGTATATATATTAACCAGAAATAGCACATTAAAACTATATGCAGATACAGTTTTGACAGAAATTAGCACAATAATATATACATACGTATGTGCATATACATTTTTGTTAGCAAAAATGAATTAAATGATACCCCATGTATGTCTTCAGTTTTAAAATAAAGAGCATAATATCCATAATGTTTGGAATGTTTTCAGGATCAGAAATAGTTAATTATTATCCTGACATAAAATTTTTGCTTTCATAAAAATATTTTTTGAGAATTTATTTTAAAACTTATTGAAATTATAAACATTTAAAGGCAAAAAAGTAACTACATTTGGTGGTCATATAGTGGTGGGTACATAAGGTAAATAGAAATGTACTTACCATTAAAAATAAATAATCCGGATATATCAGCAGAAAGAACTGTTCAAAAAACACATCAGCAGGAAAACATTAAATTTGGTCTGCAAATGCAGATTTTAGTGGTAAGATATACAGAGACAACCCATAAGTAATACACCCTGATTTTCAAACATTGACCTTTACTTCACAGTATTCACTTGATACAAATGTCAAACATGCATATTAAAACTTAGTTGCCGCACCATTTGCCGTCTTCAAAGCCTTAACCCTGTTGGGCATAGAATCAATGAGTTCTGCTACCTTGACCTGTGGAATGTTGGCCCACTCAGCACGCAAACATTCTAACAGCTCTCCGCAGGAAGCAGGTTTTCGTGAGCGTCATCTCACTGCAAGATCAAGCATATGCCAGACATGTTCCATGGGATTCATGTCAGGTGACTGACTGGCCCACGGAAGCTTCTGGATGCCGTTTTGTGCCTGCCAAGCTTGGGTCTTTTTAGCAGTGTGGCTAGGAGCTCCATCTTCCATGAACAGAGTGGAAGATTTGTTCAGCAGCCCACCAGAGAATATTGGTAGGAGACCCGTCTGCAATATGGCAATGCATTTTTCGGCATTAATATTGCAGACACATTCCACGAGCTCTGATCGTCCTGTGCTCCAAATGGCACCCCACACCATAATGGAAAATCCCCCATGCTTGGCAGTTGGTTGCAGGTGATTCATGTGGAATTCTTGACTGGGCTTTCTCCAGATCCATATGTGTCCGCTACATGAAAATTGGGCAAAGGAGGACTCATCTGAGAAGATGACACAATGCCAAAAGCTCAATGGGTGTCCCACCATAGTGGTTGCCCACTGTTTTCTTTTTGCAATATTGGCTGCAGTGTGAAGTGGTTTTCGCTTGGCAGCTCTGCCATGATAGCCTAGCTGATGCAGATACCTGACAGCTGTGTTACGACTCACTTTCAGGTGTTCTGCCACATCTGCAGCCGTGCAATGGAGATTTCTTTCCACCACCCGTTTTGCAGACCTCAGTTGTTGTGCTATTGGTTGCAGTCGACCTGAACGTGACCTAACAGTTTCCTTATTCTCAGTGTTGAACTGCACAATCACCCGATTGACGGTGGACAGCGGAATACTCAGCTTTCGGGCAATTTGTCTCTGGCTTCGACCACCCTCATATTATCCAACAATACACCCTCTTTGGAAATCACTCAATTCTTCGGCGCATCCTTCTTGTCTTCGGGAATATGTCACTGCACACCAATCTGTAAAAGGAAAGATAAATTGGCACAGTCATTACCATACAACACAGGAGTTTACATACCATTAAGGGTGTCTATTTACTTATGGGTTGTTTCTGTATATGTAGATTTTGGTGGTAAATATAAATTAACTTATCACTAAAAATAAATAATCCGAATATATAGGCACTAGGCAGAAAGAAAGGTTTAAGAAAACAACTATGACGTTTTTGTACGAAAACTTGAAACCTATTTTACACTGGACTGGAGAGGCGAAACTTGATAGATTTCAAAATTTAACTTTCCGAGCCTTTTTTCCCCCGCAAAAGTTTTTACGGCATCCTCATAACTGATTGTATTTGCTATGTCACTCTCTTTAGATATTATCGCTAGGCTTGATAGGCGATCTTGGTGCATTGTTGATTTGAGATATATGATTTTATAAGCTTCATTTTGGAGGTTTAACGACCACCGTGAGCAACTCAATGGGCTATTATGAGCAAGCTTCATTTTGTTAAATGTCCTTTCACAGGTTTTTGACATTGCTGGTAGAGTAGCATACATTCTTAAAGCTTATACATAAGTTAGGGAATGCATTTTGTAACCCATTCGTATGAATCGCAGATAGTGTATCAGTGCAATTTGACTGATTTTTACAAAAAATACTATGCTTGATCATTAAATGATTCAAGTTCCAAATAAAAATTCTAGCCCATATAAATCTTTAGAATAGTTTATTGCCAGATGTATTGTGCACATTTTTAAGTGTCCACTGCTCACTTTCATTATCCCCCCCCCCCCCCCAAGAAAAGAGACATCTGTGTTTAGTGTTTTGGTGCTTTCAGTTCTAGCTTTCAATTCGGTTAGCATTCGGTCGAAATTTATATTTAATCATTTCCAACTTCGCCGGCCATCTTCTTTGTCTTAGATTTCCTTCTTTCTTGAATGAAACACTGCCTCAACAGACATTACAGTTGCAATATTTGTTGCTTCGTCAAGCCAACCTTCAAAGCCAGAATTTCGTATTCTCTGCAAAGTAGCTATTAAACCTTCCATTGAACAGATTGATCTGCTTAATATTATGTCACTTTTTTGAATTTCGATATTTATACGATTAACTTCTCTCAATATAGAATTCCATATAACAAGATTCAGGATGAACCTAAAATCTGTTATAGCGTGAAAAAGACTTCCTGCATCAGACTTAACTTCTGGAGGGAAATCTCCTCTTTTTATTTCTTCAAGTCCCTGAGCCACTTTAGCCAAATTTCTTTTCAGAGCATCCACAGATTCTCATTTGGCAGACCATCTTGTATGGCTGGTTCTTTTTAAGTTACTTCCGGTGTATTTCTTCATAATTTCCCATTGTGCAGTCAATGATGCAAAAAAGTAGAACACTCTTTGCACAATGCCGAAAAGTTAAGACGCTTCTTGGCAGCTGGAAGCAGCATGAACACCCACCAGATTGAGTGAGTGCGCTATGCACGGCACAAACACAGCAAATTTGTTTTTTTCTTGTATCCTCGCTTGGACTCCTTTGCAAATACCAGCCATGTTAGATCCGTTGTCATAAGATTGCCCTCGACAATTGGCTATGTTAAGGTGATCTCTCTCTAATTTACTTAAAATTGTATGAGATATATATATTCTCCAGTTTTACCATGTAAGTCTATGAAGTCAATAAAACTTTCTTTTATTTCGCATTTTCCAATTTCGTCAATTTTTACATACCGAATGATCTCTCTCATCTGCTCACAGTGAGATACATCACGTGTGGCGTCAAACATAATAATGAAGTATTTCACAGATAATCTCTTTTACTATTATTTCACGTATTTTTTCGGCCACAAGTTCTATGATTTCATTTTGAATGGTACTAGACAAGTAACTCACTTGCCCCTTTTTCAAATTTTCTAATGTATTTTGTAACGTAGAGTTGTGCTTAGATAAAAGTGATGTCAGGTTTAGGAAATTTCCTTGTGTTTTGAAGGACAAGCTGTAGTTAATGTGTGCGGATTTTCGTGAGACCTGCGTCTTCTCCCCTCTCGTTTCCCGAGGGTAACAACTCATATTTCTTGAAGTCTCTGCTGTTTAATCCTATAATCCAGACCCAATTTTTATCGACCTTGGTAATTTTTTTACGAGGATTTAGATGTAGAAGCTAATTTTTTCATGATGATGAATTTCAGATTTTTTTTATTCCACTCTGCAATTTAACATTGCCAAAACCTTTCCTGGTTAAAGTTATGATCAGCTCGAATTGCTGTGCCGCCCCTCCAGACTGCTGCCCACCTTTGCCCCTCCCTAGATCCGGCCCAAGATTGTCAAGGAAAAATTTTCTAAACAAAACAACCCTAATCACATCAACCATAAATAAAATGTTAATGCAAGCTTGTTTTGAAAACCCAACTTTTTTCAGATAATTTCATAGAAATGATTATATTTTCTACTTCCTTATATACCTATAAATAATATTTTACATGACAATGCCCTAAAATTTAATAGGATACAAATAATAGTATAAATACCCAAAATAAGTTATTACGATGTGCAAAATTGATATTCCGTAATTTGCCATTTTTATGATCTTCAATATTTTACAGCAGCTATACAAATAAAAAAAAAAAAAAATGAGACTTACACAATGCTAACACCTCTGCTAGAAGTACATTCTATACAATTTTCAGATTTTTTTATCCACTTCCTTTTTAGATACTGCTTGCCGAATATGGCCGCAATTTGCAAAATATAGTTTTTAAACATTTTTTTAATAAGGAGAGGGTGTTAAAATTGAGTTTAACATTTTAAAATTGTCTAATTACATGCACTTTATTTAATTGTAGTTTCATTTTGTGTATGTAATTCGTTCATAAGTTTAAAAAATCTTCAAGTTAGTGAAATATTCAATTTTGTGCCGAAAACGCATGTCAATTTTTCTGGTACTGAATAAAATATTAAATGCAATGTCAATACTTCATTTTATAGCTCAGACTTAAGTTACTGGATTTATTTGAAACTCATTCGTTCATTTTTTTTTTTTTCAACTTTGTCTTCAAAGCACTTGTATTAAACTATCAAGAGATGACAAGGTTAGGGTGAAAGCTGAAAATTTATTAAAGAAATAGTTTGGGAGATATTATAAAAAACAAACACTACTGCAGGACTCAATTTGCTTGTCATAGGTGGCCATTTTGATTTTTTTCTTTAACATGGCGGCCTATAAAAAAATTATATAAATGCATTTGTGAAATCTACATATAACAGCTATTCCATGGTAAAAATATGAACATTTTAAAAAATGTGTCTGCAACCACACCACCATGTGATATTTTATGGAATGACCTTGTGGCAATTTTGCCATACAACATGAATATGATTGATGCTGAATGGATCAATAAAGATGACCTGGATTGGATCCAACTGACGTTGATGTTGCTAAAGTAGAAAGTTTAATTTCCGACTGATTGCCCATAACGGATGTTGGCCAGCATCTTGATCCCATTTGGGAGGATGTTAAATAAACAGTTTTAATATAATTCAGATTGCTAGGTTGCTTTTCAAATTCCAAGAACACAAATGCATCACTGTTTATACCACAGTCGTAGTCATGAAAGGGCAAAGAACAAGGGACAGGGGGAAGGTAATTTATCTATTCAACTGAAAAAACAATCTCGTATATTTGGATTAGAGAAGTGGCAAGCGAAGATAAATTCGCAATTCCTCAAAAGGGCATTCATTTACTAAATATTTTAAAGTATTACTTTATTAATATAAAACATTATATTGGGTTGTTTCTTAATTATTGGTCGATTCGGACACAAAGAAACAAACAGCAGTAACAGACGACGAAATACATTTTATTCCAAAAAATATCTGCCCTCAGCAGCAATACACTGTGCCCAACGTGTTTTCAGTGCAAAAATGCCACAGTGACAGAAACTGACATCACAGTGGTCCAAGAAATCGCTGATGACATGAATCACAGGATCCTTGTTAGCAAACCCTTTGCTCCTGAAGAAGTGGTCCAAATGGTGAAACATGTGAAAGTCTGAGGAGGCCAAGGCAGATGAATAAGCAGGGTGAGAGAGGACCTCTTACCCCAAGGCGTTGATTTTTCGCATGCTTCCGGTAGACACATGCAGTCGTGCACCATCCTGAAACAGTATGGGACCCAAACGATTGGCGAGCAATGGTTGTTTGTTGCATAATTTTTAGTGGCATTCGTCCAGCTGACTGCAATAAGTGTCCATTGTGATTGGTTTGACCTCGCAGCAAAAACTCGTAATGAATCACAATCTTAACAGTCCACCACACAAAGATCAGAACCTTCTGTGGGGGGTTTGGACATGTTTGGGTGGTTCCCCTTTATCGAGCCACTGCGCTGTTTGCTTCCTGTTGTTATAAAGCACCCATTTTTCATCAACCATGAGGATTTGATGCAGAAAGAGAGCTCTAGCCTCACGTTTTTGGAGGGTAATGCATGTTTCCAGATGCCGTATTTGCTGCTGTTCGGCGAGTTTGTGTGGAACCCAGGTATCCAGTTTTTAACCTTGCCCATAGCTGTCAGGTGTCTGGAAACTGTTGCTGATGATACAACAAGTTTGGCACTGAGCTTACGTACTGTGTACATTAGTTTTTCTTCCTCTTTCTGCCTTAACTGTACCATGTCACACACAACTGGACGATCGGCTCTTGGCTTATGGTTGATGGCAACATCACCGGCACAGAACTTGGAAAACAGTCTACGGACAGTTCTGTCACTCGTTGCACCGACACCCCCACGTTCTATTGACATTTGCGACCGTTTCGGACACATTCCGGCCAAGTTTGAATTCGTGCAGAATCGCTAATCTCGCGTCTCGTTGCTCCGTCATATACCCAACTGCTGAGATCTGTCTGAAATACCGTTTTATACACATGGACTGAACCCATTCACTTTGCAGGGGCATTTGGTAGTTCTTCCTATGAGGCGTCCCTTGTAACCTGCTATGCAAATTTGCCTTGCAGGCATTGGCCAATAATTATGCAATGACCCAATATTTTTTAAAAAAGAACCCTATAAAAATAAATTGTAGTTTATTGTACTCCATTGTTCAACTAATTTGCAAAGTGAAAATTTCATATAAACATAATAAATGGTAGCTGGCTTTTATTTTCAGATTTTTAGCACCTTTGGGAGTTTATTTGAATAAATTGAGAACTCAGAACAGGGGCGTAAGTCAACTTATATGTAAAACCATACTGAAAATTATAATGCAATAAAAACAGTCCTGAATTAGCCTCATTTATGCCAAAAATGCCTCCAGTGCAAAAAAAAAAAAAAAGTGTTTGTTAAATGTGAAAAATTGTGTTCTGTATGGTTCTATGAAATTTGCTAAACTATTTGCAGAGAATACTTTAAACACAAGACATAAAAAAAAAATTAACATTTAGATAATTGCTGCAAATTTCAAAGTTGTGATTGCATCATTTAAGTAACACTTTAGTAATTATTGCAACTCAACTTGTAATAACCAAACAATGACGATCATAGTTTATGTAAAATGGGGCTGATTTTTATTAGAACTTGAGCGTAATGAGAAAATTTTACTTCATGGTATTTCTTCTTTTTGTTTTCTTTCTTTTTTTAATAGTTTAAAAAAGGTATGAAATATTTCAGATTTCTGATGACACTTAGCTAAATCAGAATATCAATGTTAAGTTCTCGTATTTGTTCTAACAAATCTATCGTGTTTTGTAGATGGTATAATCGGGAGTGTTGCAAGCTTGAATGCGTCCGTTCATTTGTAGATCTTTATTTCAGAATGATGAATTTTTGGGTAGCATTTGGGAATGAATTAATGCCTAAATAATAAATATTTTCTGAAGCAAAACTTGTAAATATATGGAAGATTCCTTTAAATAATTACATATTTTCTTTGTTTCACAACAGACTTCAAAAAGCAGTTTTCAAATATAAAGGGGGTTGCAGGAATTAGGACG
Organism: Macrothele yani; assembly: GCA_039090855.1. Lineage (NCBI taxonomy): Eukaryota > Metazoa > Arthropoda > Arachnida > Araneae > Macrothelidae > Macrothele > Macrothele yani. The sequence continues at coordinate 640,593 of CM077022.1, read as the reverse complement.
TACTATTTAGGGGAGAAGTTGTCAACAATCGGATGAAATGTGACATGGGGGAAGGGAGAGTCTTAAAATAGTAAAAAATCACGGATGTACTTTATGGACGGCCCCTAAGCTTCAGGTTTTTGCCGCCCCGGTGGCGCAGTGGTCTAAGCGATGGCCTCTGATCATTCGTCTGAACAGGGTCCGGGTTCGAATCCCGGTGAGGCATGGATGTTGTGTTTGTCTTACGGCACTGACTCTCTCCCTTCCCTGGAACCAGTGACCCTAAATTAGGGACGGGCGACTGCTTATAGCCCATTGAGTTGCTCACGGTGGTCGTTAAACCTCCAACCAAAAAAAAAAAAAAAAAAAAAAAAAAAAAGCTTCAGGTTAGAGTTTGTGATGAACAGATGATACTTAGCACCAGTGGTAAGTTCTGCCAATTGCTCGCTGAGGAGGTGAAACAGCTCATCTTTGTTGTGGGAGTTTAAGAATTTCTGGCATTCTGATCCCTTAGGTATAGGAGTTTTTGCCGACACTCTAGTTCGACGTCCTGCAGTGTCCTCTCACTTGCCCTGAGTTTGTGATTTGAGGCTGGCATCATATCTGTCAGACTGCATCTACTGTCATGGTGTTGCATGTCATCAGGCTTTCTATAAATGGCAGCAGGCGCATATATGTATATTCCCTGAAAGCGGTGGCATGCTGTGGTTTTCAAGGAAGTTCTTTGCACGTTCACTTAGGCATTCAATATTAATTACCGTATATACTCGCGTATAAGTCGACTTCGTGTATAAGTTGACCCCCCCACTTTCAGAGGAAAAAATCGTAAGAAATCAGAAACTCGCGTATAAGTCTATCCCGGAATGAGAAAAAAATTCAATGAATTTATTCAAAAACATTTGAAAACGAAAAAAAAAAAAAATATATATAATACTAAATTTAATTTGCATACCCAAAAACTTCATCGGAACCCTTCAGAATCCGATTCAGAGTCGGACTCTCCAAACAGTTCAAAAAAGTCTTTCTCCGTCATCAGCACGACATCATAAACATCAGTATTCCCATCTATGCCTGTGTCATCAGAATCACTGTCATCATCACTCATAAAAAATCTCATCATCCTCTGTGCCATCAAGTTTGTTACTAATGCAACATTTCTTGAATGATTTCACGACCATTTCCGCAGGTATTGCATCCCAAGCATCCTTGATCCATCGCGCAATCAAAACGATATCCAGCTTCTTTAGATTTCCGCCCTTGGTTTCAGTCGGCAAATCGGAACTTATCCAATCTGCCCAATACCTCCGCACATTGTCCTTGAAGGGCTTATTAAGGCAGACATCTAGTGGTTGAAGAACAGATGTCAACCCACATGGGATGACAGCAAGAGTTGTTTTTGAATTTTCTGCAGTTTTTTTCACTTCTGCACAACGGTGTGCAACAAACATATCCCACACCAAAAAAGGTTTCCTCAAAAGTGCACCTGGCCTTTTGTTCCACACATTCTTTAACCACTCAATTGTTCCGGATTCGTTCATCCATCCTTTTTCATGGGCACGAACGAGCACACCAGACAGAAAGACAACGCTTTTCGGCAGAGTTTTGCGTTTGAAAATAATTACCGGAGGTAACTTACTGCCGTCAACCAAACAGGAAAGAACAACCGTGAAACTGGATTTTTCGTGGCCAGTCGTTTTGTTCAAGATATTTTTTTCGCCCTTTTGGTTCACAGTCTTATTTCCAGGAAGGTCGAAACACATGGCGGTTTCATCCATGTTCCCTATTTGGGAAAGTTCAAAAGCAGTCTCTTTTCTCTTTTGAATTACATACTTTTGAAATTCCATTATCTTTGCTTCGAGGTCACGAGGTAACTTTTGTGCAATTTTGGTGCGCTGGCGTAGACACAACCCATAGCGGTTCATGAACCTTGTGCACCAACCTGGTGAAGCACGAAAAGTGTTATTTGCGGCTGCAAACTTTTCATCTTTTGCAAGCTTCATTGCTCGTAAACGTATACCAGTTCGCGTTACAATGTAACCATTTTGTCTGCAGCCCACAATCCAATCATTCAAGACACTTTCCAGCTCTGGGAAAGATGTCGTTCCACGGCGCAGTGCCTTTTGGGATTTTCACTAAGTCCGTTTTTTTACGCCAATCTCAAATCAGTTTTTTGTTAATTCCAAATTGACGTGAAGCAGCACAATTGTTAGTATTTTCTGCAAAAGAAACCACTTTCAACTTGAATCCTGCGTTATAGGACATCCGTTTCTTTACACAATCCGTGTCACCCATAATAGGAGAAGCGAGACACGTGCGATTAAGAACAAGCAACACCTAACACTGGCTGTCGCATGGCTTCGTTACGTCGAAGGTCAGCGCAGTCAACTGGTAGTCGGAAGGGCGGAGCTTTCTATGCGCGGCTGTGACTGCGCTGTGGATACGCAAAGCCAGGAGAGAGGAGACTTTTCAAAGCGCGGAGAAATTCAGAGGGTCGCGATTTCGTAATTAATACCACATCGGCATTTGTATTTCTTTTGGGATGGATTGCCTTTTGCCTCACGGGAAAAACTTTTGGACTTGCAATTTTTTTAGACCCCGCGTATAGGTCGACCCCATTACTTTGAAGCTCTCATTTTGCCCCAAATTTCTCGACTTAAACGCGAGTATATACGGTACTAGGCCCTTTTGACAGTTTTTATTCTACCGATGTCATATTCATAACATTTATGCATGAACTGAGGTTAATCATATTGCACTTTTACTTAAGCACTGATAATTAATTCATTGGCTTGTAACCTAAGGCCTAGTAATTAATATTGAATGCCTAAGTAAAAGCGCAAAGCTATCAACTTGATTTTTCTTTTCCTTTGAATAAAGCTCATATTGAGAAATGGCTTCCTAGTTTAATTGAATTAATAATCTAAAGCAACTTATGGGAATTTTGGTGAATAATATTCTTAAAAATGCTGACCATGAAAAATTCCCATAAGTTGCTTTAGATTATTAATTGATTTTTCTGTAAACTTGACGAATATCGCATATGCGAGGGAAAGTGTTGAAAAACCATAGGCCTACGGTCTATTAGTCAATGTATAGTGCATAAGTAGAAGCACAATATTATTGACATGTTATGTAAATTTTAGGAATATGGGAATGACAGAATGAAAACTTTTAGAAGGGCCTAGACGTTAGGCCTAATAATATTTTCTTTCTGAGTAATATCGCAATATTAAAAATTTGAGATTTTACGTAAACGTCATGAACATCAGCACGATGGAATAAAAAATGCTGACCATGATAATTTCTTCCACATATTCATGCTACTTTTACGGCTGCATCATGTTTTAAACAGCATGGAAATGGTGACCCCGGAAATTTCCCCCACATTCGATATTTTGTTTAAACTACAGGGTGATCCATTTAAACCAGTACCATGTGATTTACTTAACTTTTTTATAAATAACAACAAAATCATACAGTAAGTTGAGAATTATACATGTGGTATTGGAGAATCATTTTATCAAAGCAAATGTTGGAATTGTCCTCCATTTTCATGTAAACACAGTTGAACATGCTGCACCATGTTCAATGATGTCTCATGTAGAGTACGAGCAGTAACATTGCCAATTTAAGTTGATTGTTTCACGCAATGCATCCAATGTTTTTGGATGGGTTTTGTAAACTCTATCCTTTAAGTAGCCCCATAAAAAAAAAAAAAAGTCAGGGGAAGTTAAGTCCCAGAGATCGGGGAGGCCATATGTTTTTTGAAATTAATCTGTCGTAGGAGACTTTTCCGTCTATCGTCAAAGTTCACTCTTTTGAAATGTCTAATTCATCGAAACCTGTGAAAATTCGAATTATGGTGAATAATATTCTTAGTCTTAACATATTGACGCAGAAATATACAATAAACCTAATTAAAGATGTAGTATAAAGAAATTACACATTTTCAGCTGCAGCTCCACCTTTGATTGTCACAGAACAAACAACCTTAAGAGCGAATATTGTTTTTTTTTTTTCCGCTAGTTACCATTACTGGTTTAAGGGATGCTCCAATTAACATTACTGGATTAACGGTCGATGAAATTCTTTTCTTTATTGTGCTTGTTATTTTTTTGTGTGATTTGTGAAACCGGATGTTATTTAGGAAGTGGATGTTCCATATTCAATATACCTTTTTTCACTTTTTCTATACAACTGTCAGTCATCCTCCTTCATGTATAATATACTAGCTGTGCCCGTGGCTTCAATCGCGTGGAAGATGTAACTGAAAAACAGGGCTATAACATGTGTAATCCTATCCATCCATAAGAACTGTAGTTGAATTTCATAGCACCCAGCAACCGATGGAGGAAATTGGCCGAAAAATTAAATGGTCAGCAGTTAGTTTTTCACGTGAAGTAAAATTGTAATTAATTTTTACATAAATTTAAATACGTAATTTTTATATTTTTTGAAAATAATTCATAATGCCTCTGTATATACAACATTCTTTGTCTCGTTTCCAGCCGTTATCAAAATAAATTGATTGTCTGAATTGCCAATTCTCGATAAGCAGACATATAACTGTCCATGCGAGAAACTTTCTTGACGCAAACTCCAATCCCACAAGTTTGAAAGTTTGGCCTTTGGATTTACTGATCGTTATAGCGAAGGATAGTTTAATAGGAAATTGTAATCTTTTGAACGTGAAAGGCAAGTCCATCGGGATCCTGGGTGCCATTTATCCAGCTGCTGGCCCATTTAGTATAATGGCTTCAATAATATTGTTATGCAGCACTTTGACCTGTAATCTTGTACCATTGCACAGGTTTGGATGATTCAGGTTTCGTAATAATATTATAGGGATGCTAACTTTCAATTTGAGACGATGCGGTGGAAGTTCTGAGGGATTTAAAGAATTTAAAAATTTATGTGGACAACATTCTTTGTCTCGTTTCCAGTCGTTATCAATTCTTTGTCTCATTTTCAGCAGTTATTTGTGCACGGTCCCTGACTGAAAAATCTGGGGGATCTTTCCTGTATGTATCTTCCAAATTAAGGGCAGTATCGATCGATGTGTAAATTCTGTATTCTCCGGGCAGTTTTTGCAAAATAGCATCGTTTATTTCATCAACAGATGCATTCCTTGGGGACACGATAGCTCGTTCACACATCCAGTTGCGACTTCTTTGGAGCAAATTTCTTACATTAGGATAAGTTTTGTCAACTAATTCATTAATAGATCTTAAAATATTTCCCAGTTTACTATGCACTGGAATCAAACTGTTCTGTTTAGGTACTTTGCCGTCACCGACACGTAGTAACAGTAGAAAATTGGATATCTCCACCTCCTAAATGAGCTCTCATATTTGTTCGTAAATCAGGGATCGCATTCCTCCTAAAATTCCTAAAATTCCTAATATTTTGTGACCCTCCTTAAATTCCTAAAATTAGACCTAAAATTTGCTATTCATCCTAAAATTTTCGTAAGCTTATTTTTATTAAAAACACAACCGTTATTAACGCCAATAAATTTACCATTACAGTAAGGTAAAAAGACCTGTTATTGTAGAAACACAGCCTATATGCTGTGCTGCTGAAGGGAGGGAAAAATGACGCCATCGAGATGCACTTGCTTCGGGGCGGGCGTTCCATTTTGTTGCCTTCGAACAGTTTTCGAGAGTAACAAGAGATCTAAGGGAAAAGGGGAGGGGTCATTTTCACCCCTGGTTTGCGCTTTGCAGACGAACTCCGTGGCCCGCAGAAGATCGTACTTTATTTTTGTACATGCCTTGTGGAACCTCCTCTTTCTGCTGATGTTTTGTTATTGTAAACCTATTGTAAACCGCAGGTGGGTGGAAGCAAAGAGGAAACATGTGGTCTCCTTCCGTAACCTCCGGTAATGACGATGGGATGGTAGCTGAGTATTATCTTGGCAGGCAGTAGAGCACGTGATCATTGACCTTCGATCATGCATCGGCGACAGCGACCTTCGATGCGCAATATATCTCGGCTCCGACTCGCTTTGACTGAACTTGCGTGAGATGCGTATGATAGTTTCTGGTTTTACGTCTTTTATGGTGTTCTCTGTGCTGTGTGCAGGTTCAGTTCTCTAGTGGTGACCTGCTTTTTTTTTTTTTTTTTTTTCATATCTTCTGACATCCTCGCAGCCAAATTTCGGGAAGTTGTCTGGTTTTGCAATATTGGAACGTGTTTTTGTACTTCCCTTTCATTTTCTGGTTAGTAATACAAGTGTTTAAGATGCCTAAATCCAAAACGAAATTTCAAGATGCGTGGCTCGCCAAAGAATTGGACGGAGTGAAGTTGAAAGAATGGTGTTCTGAAACTGAAACAATATTTTCTGCTAAGTGTATATTGTGTTCAGAAATTTTCAACATTTCTAATAGTGGCTTTTCACAAGTAAAAGCGCATCATAAAGGAAAAAAACATTTGCAGAAATTTCAAAGTAAATTTCAAAATAAGTCCATCCTGAAAGCCTTTGGAGGACGGGATCTTCAGCCCAAAACAAATATTAGTGAAGTACTGAGTCATGATTTACAGTTGGCTAAAGCCGAAGCATTATGGGCCATGAAAGTTGCTAAGGACAATATGTCTTTTGTTTCATGCACTGAAACAGTTGAACTTTTCAAAGAAATGTTTCCTGATTCTGCTATTGCAGCCAAAATGCAACTTAAAGAAAAAAAGTTGCTTATGTGATATCACATGGATTGTCAAAATATTTTGAAGAGGATTTGAAAAAAGACATTGCATCTAGTAGCCCAGGAAAGGTTACTATAGCATTTGATGAAACTACAAATACACAAGTGAAACGGCAGTTGGATGTGTATCTCAGGTACTGGTCTTCAGAAATAAATTCAGTTTCTTGCCGATACCTAACAAGCGTTTTTCTGGGTCATGCAACAGCAGATATTTTGCTAAAAGAAATTCTTGATGTGTTATCATCCTTCAATATTTCGTTGAACAGAATTATTTGTGTATCCATGGACAGCCCAAATGTAAATAAGTGCTTTTTACGCAAATTCAATGAAGTTGTAAAACAAGAAACAGGCCAGAAATCTTTGGAACTAGGTTTTTGCAACCTGCATGTTGCTAGTAATGCATTTAAAATTTTTTTGACAAGCTTAAATATAGATTTTGACGAATTTGCTACTGATATGCATTACTTTTTAAAGAGTAGTGCTGCAAGACGAGAGGATTATAAATCTGTCGAGGATATAACATTGGTCACTGCCAAATTTCTTTTGCGTCATGTCAGCAACAGATGGTTAACCGTTGGTTCTGTAGCCCAGAGGCTCTTGGATCAATGGCTAAATATTACAGAATATTTTTTAAACTTCTTGCCATCTCAAAAAATATTTGAAAAACAACTGCGCAATTCGGCAAGGTATAAAAGAATTCACTGTTTCCTGAAAAATGAGCTTACTCCTTGCTATTTAGCATTAATTTCATTTTCACACCAAAATTTTGAAAAGTTTTCATTATGTTATCAGAGTGAAGAACCAAAAATACACCAGTTATATTCTGATTTAAATACTTTAATGAGGAATGTTATGGCTCAGTTTATCCAAGATGATGTTATAGCAGGGAAATTTGGAGAAGACCTAAAGAATGTAGATTTTGAAAACAAAAATTCATGGAAAAAACTAGGGGAGTTAGAAGTTGGTATGAAGACAAAAAATCTCCTCAGGAATGTTCAGGAGACCAGGCAGAAATTATTTCTCTTAGATGTAAGATCATCACTAATTGCAACCACAAAATATTTAAAGTCAAATTTGCCATTCTGCAATCAAAAGCTAAGAGACATAGAAGTTTTAAAGGTAAAAGAACCAAAGAAAGAGTCAACTCAACTTTCAGTCACTGAAGGACTTTCGGAAATAACCAGAATTTCAAGTGTTTTGCATCTTTCTGAGGAACAAATTGATAGAGTAAGAGAAGAGTGGAAACTTTTAAATTGCGATAAGCCAACTGTAGATGAACTAGTGAAATTTTCAGAGGAAGGGCATATTCCAGTGCGGATTGATCATTACTGGCGTAATATATTTAGTATTAAAGACTCTAGCGGAAAAGAAAAATACTCAAATCTTGCTAAACTCATAAAGTCAATTTTAGTTTTACCTCATGGTAATGCTGATGCAGAAAGGGGATTTTCGGTTAACGCTGCTCTGTTAAGGAAGGACAAGGCTAACTTAAAAGACTCAACTATAACATCATTAAGAATAGTTAAAGGGGCCATTAAACACCATGGATGTGTAAGTAAAGTTCCCATAACTAGAAATTTGTTAAATAGTGTTTGTGATTCACATAAATTTTATAAAGAGTATGTTGATAAGCTGAAGGAAGAAGAATCAGAAAAGGTAAAAGAAAGGAAGCAGAAAGAGAGGGAAAATAAGGAAAAGCAGCTAGAGAAAAAAAGAAAAGCTGAGTTTGATGACAAAATAAAAGAAAATGATGCAGAAATAAATAGACTTAAAAACGATAAAGAAGCCTCCCTAGCAATAATTCAAGAGGGAACAGAAAGAATGAGAAAAGCTGTAGAAAAACAAAATACTGTTGAAATAGCAGTTGCCTCTAACTTGATCATACAAGGTTCAGCTGAAATAAAGAAAACTGAAAGTAAATTAGTTGTGGTAGAAGCAGAAAAAGATAGGCTAATCAGGAAAAGGTTAAAACAATAATATGAAAAAAGTAATTCAGTGAACAATTGTACATAGTTCTTGGTTTTCAATTACCTTTTTAGGATATTATAATTTAATGTGAAACCTGAAAACTTTACTGTGAAAATCGTGAATTGCTTCTGGTTCAACAGCATATTAATGTTCAAAGTGAAACTTGAATGTGGTAAATATACTTGAATATGATAATAACACGTGAAAAGATAAGAACTGAACATTAGAAGTAAATCATACTTAAACTTTAGACATTAGACGTTATGCAAAAAATTTGGGTGTTAACTTCGACCATATATACTAATGGACTGCACATTGGCAATAGCTGCATCAAAGCCGCCATGGCTCAAACATTGGGCACGTCATCATCAGACTCCAAATTTCGTGTAAAAATGCTGTTATGATTACTAATTTACGCTGCAGAACTTCAGTGTTTTCGGTGTATTATGTGAATGCGCCTCATATATAATGAAAACTCTTCAGGTAAGTTTACTTATGAGCTATATACATGCATGATCGGGTTGTTTACATTTTGTGATTTATAATGTGATGAACATTTGCGAAGAATTTGGAACATGCATTCCATTTTTTTTTTCTTAAGTTACTATATTTTTATATCAATAGCTGCAAGTTTCTGGTTAAGTAATTGAACTTTATTGACTTAGGTATTTAATTCGTTTCTTACCCATGAAAAATCATAGAACTTTCTTTACTATATCGGTCAGAGCAACCATAAGCACAGCAGGTGTAACCCATCTTTTTGACTGTTGTCATGTGATTTTATGTTGGAGCCAGAAATTTTGATGTCATGCGCAGTCTATCAGTATATATGGTTGAAGGGTGTGAAGCAAACTCTTTACAATGTATACAAAGTTGTTTTACTAGATGTATACAAATATACATCTAGTTTTTATTGAAATACACTCCTAAAATTTTCCTAAAATTTTTCTAAAAATTCCTAAAATTCCTAAAATTCCTACCTAAAATTTTCCAGAAGTATGCTATGATCCCTGGTAAATGAAGTTTCAATATTATTCCACATAGGCGAGGATTTTAAACACGCCTTAACAATGTCTGCTCGTGTTCCTTTCACAATTACTGGCAAAGTTAAAGAATAAAAAAGAAACAAAATAGCGTATGTCCACAGGAAAGAAGTAAGCTTCCCAACAGTGAAAGAATTATCCAAATCGGTTCAGTAGTTTTCGAGATTAGTGAAAAAAAAAAAAAAAAAATCCGTACACTATCGTGAAGATCTTTGACATCAGGTTGTATGTAAACAAAGTGGAGCCAAAAATAATAAAAAAGCTAAATAGCCAATGTCCTCCGGAAATAAACTTCCCAACGGTGAAAGAATTATCCAAATCGGTTCAGTAGTTTTCGAGATTACCTCAAATAAACAGAGTTTCTCTCTTTATATATAGCATCATTGTCAACCATTACCAGTCCACTGCTGGATGAAGGTCTCCCCAAGTTTCTTCTACAATTGTCTATCTTGATCCTTCTCCTCCATGTCACTCCAACATACTTTAGAATTTCAACCATCCATTTCAGATGCAATCTTCTTCTGGGTCTTTTCCTGTCTCTTGGAATCCAGTCTTAAAATTCCAGTTATATATATATATGTTTCTTCCACAACTGACTGTCTTGAGCCAAACTCCATGTTACTCCGGCATGCTTTCGAATTAAATCCATCCATCACCCGTGTGGTCTTCTTCTGGGTCTTTTTCTGTCCCTTGGAATCCAGTCTAAATTTCACTTGTCAATCTGTGGTCCGTTCTTCTGGCAACATGCCCAGCCCATTGCCATTTCAAGGATTTTACTCTCGTCATCATGTCTTCCACTCTTGTCATTTTCCTTTTTCAGGAGTTCCTCTTATCTTTCCTGGTTACACCCAGTATGCATCTCTCCAGGCTTCTTTCAGTTGTCTGCTGCCTTTGTATGTCTTTTTCAGTTAAAGTCAATGTCTCTGCTCCATACATAAGAACTGGAAGGATACACTGATTAAACATTTTTCTTTTAAGACATAGACATATTGCTTTTGAAAATTGTACAGTTTCTTCCAAAAGTTCTCTAGCCAAGTTTTATGTGCCGATTATATACACTGCCGGACAATTGCTAAGGACGGATGACAATAGCAACGATAGCAACCATAAAATTGAAGGCAGGAAAATGTGGAAATTAGCATAAGTGCGGGATACAGTTAGACGTGTTGTGCGTATGCAAATTTTGGATTGCCGAACTTGTTCGTAACGTCATAGCGCTGATAAGAGATATAAAGGATTTGATGCGTATTGACCGTTGTTGTTCAAATGCAAAGTTGAAAGGGAAAGAATCAATTGACGAACTTCAATTTTCAGTATGTCTTCCCGAAATCACCTAGATGATTTTACGTGTGGCCGTATTATTGGCAAGATTGAAGAAGGGCAAAAAATAACAGATGTTGCCAGGGAGTTCGACGTCAGCCACAGTGTTGTTTCAAGGCTTTGGAAATCATTTCAAACAAATGGAGAGTGTAGCAAACGTCACGGGGGAGGTCATGTTCGCAGTACGACACCTGCAGAAGATCAGTACATAGTGCTATCAACAAAAAGACATCGGCGCAGCACAGCTAGTGAGGTAGCAAATCAGTTTATGGCTGCTACTGGCAAGCGGATCTCCTGAAAAACTGTCTCCAGACGTTTGCATGAAGGAGGACTATAAGTCCGCGGTCCTGTTGTGTGCATCCCATTGTCCAGACGTCACCGTACCGCCCGTTTGCAATGGTGCCATCAACATCGCAATTGGACTGATAATGACTGGTCTGCTGTCCTCTTCTGAGATGAGAGTAGATACAGTCTGTCGACTGATTGTCGACGACAACTGATCTGGCGTGATAGTGGTACTGCATATTGTCCAGCAAACATACAGGAAAGGGACCGATATCCGACATGTAGTGTCATGGTATGGGCTGGCATCGTGATCAATGGCCGTACGTCCCTCTATGTGCTTCCAGCTAGGACTATGACTGGCCAACGATACATTAATGATGTTCTGCTACCTCATGTTTGCATGTTCCGTGGTGCTGTCGGTGATAGATTCATTTTCATGGACGGCAACGCAACATGTCGTCGAACAGTCGCTGTCCAGGAGTGTCTTGAGAGCGAGGATATTCAACGCCTCGTATGGCCAGCACGTTCTCCAGATCTGAATCCCATTGAAAATGTGTGGGATGCTTTGGGGAGGAGTCTTGCTGGTCGCCAATGCCCTCCAATAAACAAGGACACCCTCATCCGTGCACTGACAGAGGAATGGGATAAATTACCCCAACAGCTGCTTGATAATGTTGTGCAAAGCATGACACGACGTGTGGAATCTTGCATCGCCCTCCATGGTGGCCATATCCCGTATTGACATCTTACGCCGGAATGCCTGTGGACGGTAATTGCATTTTTTTCACGTTTACTTATTCTGCACAAAATGGCCTGTTTGTCCCTTGAACACGTTCCAAAGCCTTCTGGATTTCAGAGCACAATAAATTGTCTTTCTTGTAATGTCCTGGCATTCTGACATTATTTTATTTCACTTGGCATCCAACCACACTTACTTTTTTATGCGCTATATAGTCGTTTATGATCTGTCCTTAGCAATTGTCCAGCAGTGTATATACTGTGTATGAAATTTCGATTGTATATAATAGTTCTCTTGTAGTTTCTCCGGGTCTATCATTCCAACTTTCAGTATTGAGGGGATTTCAGTTTTGTATGTGTGTGTGAGAATCCAGTCTAAAATTTTGGTTGTCCATTGGTAGTCCGTTCTTCTGGCAACATGTATATATACAGGGTGCATAGGAAAGTCCCTTTAGCCTGGAATAACTTGTGAATAGAGAGTGGTACAGTTATGCAAGTGAGATAACAATATAGTAAAGCGACTACGAATTGTCCAGCAGTGTATATACTGTGTATGTAATTTCGATTGTATATAATAGTTCTCTTGTAGTTTCTCCGGGTCTGTCATTCCAACTTTCAGTATTGAGGGGATTTCAGTTTTGTATGTGTGTGTGAGAATCCAGTCTAAAATTTTGGTTGTCCATTGGTAGTCCGTTCTTCTGGCAACATGTATATATACAGGGTGTATAGGAAAGTCCCTTTAGCCTGGAATAACTTGTGAATAGAGAGTGGTACAGTTATGCAAGTGAGATAACAATATAGTAAAGCGACTACGAATTGTCCAGCAGTGTATATACTGTGTATGAAATTTCGATTGTATATAATAGTTCTCTTGTAGTTTCTCCGGGTCTATCATTCCAACTTTCAGTATTGAGGGGATTTCAGTTTTGTATGTGTGTGTGAGAATCCAGTCTAAAATTTTGGTTGTCCATTGGTAGTCCGTTCTTCTGGCAACATGTATATATACAGGGTGTATAGGAAAGTCCCTTTAGCCTGGAATAACTTGTGAATAGAGAGTGGTACAGTTATGCAAGTGAGATAACAATATAGTAAAGCGACTACGAATTGTCCAGCAGTGTATATACTGTGTATGAAATTTCGATTGTATATAATAGTTCTCTTGTAGTTTCTCCGGGTCTATCATTCCAACTTTCAGTATTGAGGGGATTTCAGTTTTGTATGTGTGTGTGAGAATCCAGTCTAAAATTTTGGTTGTCCATTGGTAGTCCGTTCTTCTGGCAACATGTATATATACAGGGTGCATAGGAAAGTCCCTTTAGCCTGGAATAACTTGTGAATAGAGTGGTACAGTTATGCAAGTGAGATAACAATATAGTAAAGCGACTACGAATTGTCCAGCAGTGTATATACTGTGTATGAAATTTCGATTGTATATAATAGTTCTCTTGTAGTTTCTCCGGGTCTATCATTCCAACTTTCAGTATTGAGGGGATTTCAGTTTTGTATGTGTGTGTGAGAATCCAGTCTAAAATTTTGGTTGTCCATTGGTAGTCCGTTCTTCTGGCAACATGTATATATACAGGGTGTATAGGAAAGTCCCTTTAGCCTGGAATAACTTGTGAATAGAGAGTGGTACAGTTATGCAAGTGAGATAACAATATAGTAAAGCGACTACGGCCGATCAAATGCAACTGATAGCAGCGCCCCTAGTGGTGAAATGCGGAAGTTAGCCATTGCAAATTGAAAACTAAAAGAGATGGAGCAAAATTTCTAATTACAAAGTTGTGCATCAATTAATTAGTACAAAATGACATCTGTTTCACACGGATAAGATAAATTGTCGCCTGAATACCCTAAAATGTCCTAAATCGATGCGCGACGATTCGAATCTGCATATTCACATTTCCCAAATGTAACTGTATGCAAATGCAGATTGTAACGTTGCACCGCACCTATTGTATAAAAACCAGTAGCAGGATGTACCCTGATCAGAAGTTTAGGTCTACGTACGCTGTGTGAGAATGGCGAGCTTGGATTTCTGGGGTTATGTAAAAAATCAGATGTATGCAATAGCGCCTTCAAGTCTGCTGGATCTACGTCGTTGTTTTACAGATGCTTGCAATAGTGTGACACCTTCCATGCTGAAGAATGTGCATGCAGAGTTACTTTCACAAATACAAATACGTGTTTCGTGGGCAATGGCGAACTCTTCGAACATACTAGACATTAACTTTTTATGACTGTGCGCCAGTTTGCCTTTTTTGTTTTGTCTGACGTCATCAAACTGTGTTGACATAAGTACGCATTTATGCAATAAATTGTGTGTATTTGCTCATACCTATGCCTGTTCCCTTCAAACGTTCACACTAAAGGTTGCACGTCGATTTCAACATTTTAGTGTATTCAGGCGACAGTTTATCTTATCCGTGTGGAACAAATGTTGTTTTGTACTAATTAATTGATGCTCTACAACTTTGTAATTGGAAATTTTGCTCTCTTTTCATTTTTGATTTGCAATGGCTAACTTCCGCATTTCGCCACTAGGGGCACTGCTGCCGGTTTCATTCAATCGGGCGTAGTCGCTTTACTATACCTTTATCTCACTTGCATAACTGTACCCCTCATTCACAAGTTATTCCAGGCTAAAGGGACTTTCCTATGCACCCCTGTATACATACTAAAAAATAAAAAATAATTCTTTGGAGTTAGCCCCCCCCCCGGTAAGATTTCACTCCCCCTCTCAGCGAAAAAGTTCTGAAAGAAACACTGGATGAGCCATAGTGCGTAACATGAGCACAATGGGCAGATGTAGTGATTTGATAGATGTTCAAAAAGAATGATCATCGGTTACCGCACCAAGGGTGGACGCATCTCAGAAACAGCAGACTTTGGGGGTTGTTCGTGAGGTGCTGTAGTAAGGGTGTACCAAGATTGGACCGCCAGCACACAGTACCTGCCAACATCATAACTGTGGAGCCCCAAAGGCCATCAACCCCAGAGGAGAATGTCACCTCCGTCAACTTGTAAAGGGCAATCTACATGCAACAGTGCAGCAATTGACCACACAAATGAATGCTGGGGTACCCAAGTACGTGTCCCAGATAACAGTAGAGCGAATCCTGTTACACATGGGTCTTCGGAGCCGACACGGCATCAAGGCACCCATGTAAACCCAGGGCCATCTGCAATGATGCCTGCAGTTTGCATGGCGTTACCATCATTGGACAGTGGTAAAAAGGTTGCCTTTACCCATGAATCAAGGTTTCTACTCTGCAGAAGTAACGTGTGGTGGTGTACACGGCGTCAGACACACGAGAACCAACACCCAAACATGCTTGTTGGTCAAGTACAGGTCAGCGGTGGCAGTGTGCATGTCTGGGAGTTGTTTTCCTTGTATGCTCTGGGACTGCTGGTGCCACTGGATGGGTTCCTGAATGCCAATGGCTACCTGTCCGTTCTTTCAGACCACATGCATTCCTTCACGTTGGATGTTTATCCTGGTGGTGATAGTATCTAAAGACAATGCACCCTGTCACGGCGCTAAGCGGTGCAAGACTGGTTCCAGAAACATGACAGCCATGCCTCCGTTTTCTCTTGGCTGGCGAAATCGTCTGACCTTAATCCCCTAGAGTACTTATGGGACTATTTACATCGGCAAGTTCGGTGTGACGACCCACAACCACATCATAACCAGAACCTCCATGCTCTGCTGCAGTCCGAATGGGCGCACATGTGCCTCGGGCAACCTTCCAGAGCCTTGGTGAGTACATACCACACCATCTCGCTGGTGTCATCCAAGGAGGTTAGAATAAGATATCTGGAAATGCCCTTGTTAATGAAGCAGAACCACTCTGCGTGAAGCCTATAACCGCGAGCCACGGCCGTCAAAGTGTGGGAAAGCTGATGGTTTTCAAGACAGTTGCAATGCATTTTGTGGTGGCAGACTCTCCTTCTTTCGTCGCAAATGTTTTCAATTTCGCATCGTAACTTGCTGCCGATGTGTGAGAAAATGCTGAATTTATAAAATTCTTAATCATTTTGAATCTCAATTCCTATTAGTAGTTCTAATTCAGACTATTAAATAGTTCTGATCATGCTACTATTCTATTTTACGTGCAAATTTCAAAATAACTTGTACAATAATCTAGAAGATAATGCTCACCTTGGCATTCCTTACTAGCGATGAAACACATTTCATGACACGTTTTCCGGTCTCTGTTGATGTTATTATCCTAATGTCCGTTGTATGAGATGTATAACTTTACTTCATCACACTTTTTGCTGGGTATACTCAGTGGATCTTCACTTTAGGATTCAAAAATATCAACTTTTACCGTTCTTTATACTCGAAATTTTCGCCCAGTCTCTGGGAATCCGCAGGAGCGTGGCGACTTTTCCACCGATGTTCGTGGTTAACTTCGCGCTAATGGAGTCCGATACTCCTCGTTGCCATTCGTCGGATATACTTTCTTGGATACATTTCTTTACCAAGCCCTGCTAGCGTCATCTATGTTCCATCAATGTATTATTATTTTTTTAATTCCTTTTCCTATCCTGGTTTTCTAGTCTTTTTTGGTCGGTTTTTCTTTTGTTCTTTTTCTTGTCTTATTAGTTCTTTCCACAAGCTAGATAGTGTGCTAGGGTTGTTCTGGTTACATACCCTTGTTTTATTTTTATAGATTAAGATTGCTTCTTCCCTCCTCATTTGCCTTTCAGATTTTTTATTCCTTTTTAGCATTTTAATTTCATCGAATTTTGGGAAAGTCTGGTTTTCAATGCAGAATTGCACTAATGCAGTTTTTGCTTCTTTTTTTGCCAGTTAGATATGTGCTGTTTGTCTTTTTTTAACCTGTTTTTGTACTACCAATGTACGATATTGGGGGTATGTGTGCAATTGGAATTTCGTAGGATCCTGATTCTTCTAGTATTTTTTCCTGTTTTTTTGTTAAGTCATATTTTTCAATGCACTGAACTTCCTAGTTATAAGTCATATTTAGCACATTGTCTATTAATTTCTTTACTAACTCCTTCCAAGTATGGGAATACCCCAATGTATTTCAATTTCTTATTCCTCACCTTCTTTTGATTGTGCACTTCTTGGCCTTCATTTCTCTTAGTCACATGTTTTTTACTCTCATGTAACCATTTTTTAATTAGCTTACTCGGGTAACCATACATACTCTTGTGATATTTTCGAGATAAACTCAAGCTCTTGATTTTTTAGCCTGTTGTCAGACGTGTGTGTGTGTACGCTCTCCGTATCAAGTTTACTACGCTGTTTTTTTTTTTTATGTATCACTGGGTGCTGCGACGAGTATGGTATCAGTACAGGTATGTAAGTTGCTTTTCTGAACACAGTATTCAAAGCTATTTTTGTTTTTCTTTAGTTGAATGTACAGGAAGGATAGGCAATTATCCTCTTCAAATTCTATAGTTAGCTCTATTCAAACTCTACCAGAAAAACCAATATTATACGCTCGATATGTAGACGACATTATTATTATGTCAAAACTTAACAAAGCCGAACTACAAGATCTAGCACATCGTTTTAGAGAAATTTGTAACACAATAGAGCTAACTATAGAATTTGAAGAGGATAATCTCCTATCCTTCCTGGATATTCAACTAAAGAAAAAAAAAAAACTTTGAAAACTCTGTGTTCAGGAAAGCAACTTACATACCAGTACTGATACCATACTCGTTGCAGCACTCAGTGATACATAAAAAAAAAAAAAACCAGCGTAGTAAACTTGATACGGAGAGCGTACACACACACGTCTAACAACAGGCTAAAAAATCAAGAGCTTGAGTTTATCTCGAAAATATCACAACAGTATTATGGTTACCCGAGTAAGCTAATTAAAAAATGGATACTTGAGAGTAAAAAACATGTGACTAAGAGAACTGAAGGCTAAGAAGTGCACAATCAAAAGGTGGTGAGGAATAAAAAATTGAAATACATTAGGGCATTCCCATACTTAAAAGGAGTTAGTAAAGAAATTAATAGGCAATGTGCTAAATATGACTTACAACTAGGAAGTTCAGTTGAACACCTTGAAAAATATGACTGTTAACAAAGAAACGGAGGAAAAAAATACTAGAAGAATCAGGATCCTACGAAATTCCAATTGCACACATACCCCCAATATCGTACATTGGTAGTACGAAAAACAGGTTAAAAAAAGACTTAAACAACACATATCTAACTGGCAAAAAAAAAAAAAGCAAAAACTGCATTAGTGCAATTCTGCATTGAAAACCAGACTTTCCCAAAATTCGATGAAATTAAAATACTAAAAAGGAATAAAAAATCTGAAAGGCAAATGAGGAGGGAAGAAGCAATCTTAATCTATAAAAATAAAACAAGGGTATGTAACCAGAACGACCCTAGCACACTATCTAGCTTGTGGAAAGAACTAATAAGAGAAGAAAAAGAACAACAAAAGAAAAACCGACCAAAAAAAAAAAAAAAAAGACTAGAAAACCAGGATAGGAAAAGGAATTAAAAAAAAAAAAATACATTGATGGAACATAGATGGCGCTAGCAGGGCTTGGTAAAGAAATGTATCCAAGAAAGTATATCCGACGAATGGCAAAGAGGAGTATCGGACTCCATTAGCGCGAAGTTAACCACGAACATCGGTGGAAAAGTCGCCACGCTCCTGCGGATTCCCAGAGACTGGGCGAAAATTTCGAGGATAAAGAACGGTAAAAGTTGATATTTTTGAATTCTAAAGTGGAGATCTACTGAGTATACCCAGCGAAAAGTGTGATGAAGTAAAGTTATACATCTCGTACAACAGACATTAGGACAGTAACATCATCAAAGACCGGAAAACGTGTCATGAAATGTGTTTCATCGCTAGTAAGGAATGTCAAGGTAAGCATTATCTTCTAGAATATTGTGCAAGTTATTTTGAACCTTTTTAACATTTTTATTTTAAATTGAAGTACATATTGGGTGAACTTGACGATCGTCGGCTGTCACGTGAAACACTCTCGTTAGTTTGTATTCTAAACAAAACATAACGTTCAAATTGAAAACTTCACTCATGTATAAAGTGTAATTCATTCTGGTTTGATATTAACATGCTTTCTGCAATCAAAAGCCATGCAATTCCAAAATACACACAGTTGAAATTACATCGGCGTCATGTAAACAATGCCAAATTCCCACAGGTTGCGGCTTCATGGTTAAAAGACTTGGGGCATCTCCAGAAGTATAATTCTAACCTCCTTGATGTCATCCCATTATTAGGTAGGTGGTAATTTTCCATCATAACAATGTATTTGCATGGTTAATGGCTTTCAAAATTAATGACACTGTGACCTAACATCAATGATGAAAGAAAGTGTCATCAACCAGTTTTCTTCCACAAAAGAATGAGAATGGTAAGTCATGGCAAAAAAGTCTGAAAAGGGTTCAAATTCAAAATTGCCTGCAGGATTTTGTAACTTTTTTGTATGCCTACATTGAGCACCAGCTTCATCTACCTCCACTGAGAGAATTTTCTCTGTTTCAACTAGTTTGGAATGAGTTATGAAATAGGCTTGAGATAGAGAAAGCCACAAAACTTGTTCAGTTTGTAGCTTTTTGGATCAAAATATCCTGTAGATTGGTAGTTTTGTTTCTGGCTAAAACCCCTAAGATTGCATTAATTATTTAAATGAGGGGTGTTTTACAGAAAAACTGAAGAGGTTTGAAAATATTTGAAAATTGTGTGGGTCACGAAACAATGATAATTTCAGACTGCTTTTTGAGGTTCTACTAAAACACAGCAAAAATACTTTATTATGATTATCTGTACCATTGATTAATTGTTAGGTAATCTTTGTAAATAGTCAAAAACCATTGCAGTTTACCCTGAAGTGCTAGAAAAACTGGTACAGACGAGCTTATGCAAAATACATAGCAACGTCACCTATGCGCGTACTCGGTTGTGTCCACCAGTGTGTACATAAAGCGATAGACATCCTTGCCAGCTATCAGAGCTGTTTTCGGCATGAGAATGACAAGAAATAACGATTTAAGCGATTTTCAAAGCGGTGTCATAATTGGCGCTCGTGAGATGGGCCATAGTATTTCGGAGGTAGAAAAGAAGTTCGGATTTTCACGGCCGGCCATTGCAAGGGTGTACCGTGACTACAAGAATTCCAGCAAACCTCTAACCTATGATACCAGTGTGGCAGTAAAAAACGCCATTGGGTGAACTTGACGATCGTCGGCTGTCACGCGAAACACTCTCGCAGGTATCGTCGGAATTCAATGCTAGAGCCTCAACAAGCATCAACGTCCAGACTGCAATGTACCCTGCACGATATGGGCTTTGAGAGCAGACTCCCAACTTGAGTCGTTTTGATAGGTGCACGACACATAGCTATGTGCCTCACTTGGGCACTGCAACACCGCCACTGGACACTTGATGACTGGAAGCAAGTAGCCTGGTCTGATGAGTCGCGTTTCCAACTGTATCTGGCAGATGGAAGGATTCGCGTGCGGCGCAAACCCCAACCCCATGAAGCCATGGATCCCGCCTGTGAACAGGGAACTGAGCTGGATGGTGGGGTGTCCGTAATGGTATGGGGTGTGTTTAGCTGGACTTGACTGGGATCCCTGGTACGTCTACAAACTTCTGTGACCGGCTAATGCTATGTGCACATCCTTTCTGACAAGGTACACCCGTTCATGTCCTGCATTCCCGCTGACGGGTTGGGCCTGTTCCAACAGGACAACGCACCTCCACACAAGTGTTGGGATGCCACATTATGGTTAGAGGAGCATTCATCTGAGTTTGGGGTGTTGCCATCCCACCCAAGTCCCCAGATCTGAAAGTCATAGAACACATTTGGGATGCAATGCAACGCACTATTGAACATAGGAATCCGAGACCTCTGAAAACACCCGAATTGTGGAACGCTCTGCAGGAAGTATGGTGTGCATTGCCTACAGCATATTTCCAGAAGCTAGTGGAGTCCATGCCCCGTCGTATTTCTGCAGTCCTGCGCTCCTGTGGGTGACCTACCAAGTATTAGACTGGTGTACCAGTTTTTATGGCACTTCAGTGTACATGCCGCACACAAATAATATCTCAGGCAAATTTTATTTAAAGATAATATTTTAGTTAGAAGCTAAGTATGTTATATTCTGTTTTTCTTTCCCCCCCCTATAAAATGAATCCATAATGTTGGTCTATTCTATATTTATCCTTTATAGGTTGAAAGCTATTTATATGCAACCATTTATTATTTTCAGGATTATTGTTTAATTTTCCTATTTCAGATCAGCTGCTTTGTCAGCTGATCTGAAAGGATTGTTTTGTTTTGCTAAATAACAAAATCAGTCAACCATCACCTTTGAGAAGGCAAGAAAGAGAATCTAATCATTATTCCTATTGTTATTAATTGTAAAATAAAATATTTTATTGGGTGGTGATTAAATTTGGAATATTGTAGAAGAAAAAATAGAATCTAATTTTGAAAAAACCGAGGTAGGTTTTTTTTTTTTGCAACTAGGCCCAGCCCGAAAAAGCCCGGTGGGTTTTTTCGAACTGGGCCCACCCTGGCGAACCCTGATGTAAAGAGACAATCATTAAGGGTAATAAACGTATAATTACAGCAGACAATTAAGTGCACATTTTGTGTATACAGGGTCACATCCACAAATGCCACCAAGGTTTGCTGTGAGAATGTAACCTAGAAATGTCTTGATGAGGAATGTGATCACCACATACGGACAGGCAACTCTCTCAATGATGATACATACTTATTCATCAGGTTGTTGTTGAACTCTGGAGCCAAAGAATTTCATTCCTAGATAAGGGTGGTGCATAGCTCAGGAAGGGTTCTGAGAGGGAGCTGATGATATGCTATGTGTCATCTCGGAGCATCCAATGCATGCTTTATGGGCTTCAGCTCTGGGGGCCTGGCTGGCCAGTCCATGTGTCGAATATGCTTGCTCTGTAGGAAATCAACAAGCTGAGCCCAGTGTGAGTAAGCATTATCATCCATTAAAAGCAACTGAGGGCCAACAGCTCCCCAAAAAAAGTCTGACATAGAGCTCAAGAATCTTATCCCTATAGCTCTCAGCATTCACATTGCCTCCTGCAAACACATGGAGTAGTATGCGGCCATTGAACATAGTGCTATGCCACAAGAACATACCACCACCTCCAAAGGAGTCTTGTTTGCAGGTGCTTTCAGGTTCATTGCTTGTTACCTGTTCCCTCCATATGAAATGCTGACAAGAACCCATTTGTAGACTGAATATTGAGTCGTCTGTAAAAGAACATCAGCTCACTCATCTGTGCTGCTGGAATGATGCTGCCTGCACCAGTTCAAACAAGCTCTCCTATGAGATGCAGTTAGTAGGACACAAACCATGGTTCTATTGGTATAAAGAACAATTGCATGAAGTCTTCAATATGTCATTTGCACTGATATCTTAGTGACAGTGGGGTTTCCTAAGACAATTACCGGGCTGTGTAGAACCTCTGACGCAGTGCGGTTAAAGCAAAATAACTGCCCTCGTGAGGTCTCGTGTCATATGCCTTGGCCCCAACACAACACTAGTGTTGAATTTCTGCCATTACTGTGAAACCACTGTGTGGTGTGATTCAAGTCCCTTGGGACCTGGGCCTGAGACTGGCCTGCTTTTAGCCACCCTATTACTTGCAGCCCATACCATTGGGCATATCAATTGTGTATCCATGATTCAGCCAACTGAACTTCAAATGCTGAGCTGACAACAAAAATTTGCTGTAGGCATAGGATGCTATCGTAAAGTGAGATGGTCTAATCTAACGAAATGGCAGAAAAATGTAACTTGATCCTTTATCTAAGCAGCATATAAACAGCTGTGAAATAGCTGGGCACCTACAGCTTCCAGTTTACACAATTAAATTAGTATTAAATCTTTTCTAGGAGCTGTGCCATTAGTTTCTGCCATCAGCCCATTTTGTTTTTTAAAAAAACTGGTGCAAGGCCCATATTTGGACAAAGAGCACCAGTTTTGGCAATGTAATATAAAAAGTTCATCTCAAACTGTAAAGCACCAACTAGCTCCTTTTTACTTCCTCCCAGATAACCTATGAAACTTTAGTAATACATTCAAGTGGCTGTTTCCTTTAAGAACCTTGCTCAAATAACTACAAATCTTCATGGAATAGGCATTCTTTCCAGAAATATATTTTTAATTTTCCATCTTCTCCCTTTACTGCAATATACACTGCTGGACAATTGCTAAGGACGGATCATAAACGGCTATATAGCACATAAAAAAAGTAAGTGTGGTTGGATGGCAAGTGAAATAAAATGTCAGAATGCCAGGACATTACAAGAAAGACAATTTATTGTGCTCTGAAATCCAGAAGGCTTTGGAACATGTTCAAGGGACAAACAGGCCATTTTGTGCAGAATACGTAAACGTTAAAAAATGCAATTACCATCCGCAGGCGTTCCGGCGTAAGATGTCAATACAAGATATGACCACCATGGAGGGCGATGCAAGATTCCACACGTTGTGTCATGCTTTGCACAAATTTATCAAGTAGCTGTTGGGGTAATTTATCCCATTCCTCTGTCAGTGCACGGATGAGGGTGTCCTTGTTTATTGGAGGGCATTGGCGACCAGCAAGACTCCTCCCCAAAGCATCCCACACATTTTCAATGGGATTCAGATCTGGAGAACGTGCTGGCTATACGAGGCGTTGAATATCCTCGCTCTCAAGACACTCCTGGACAGCAACTGTTCGATGACATGTTGCGTTGTCGTCCATGAAAATGAATCTATCACCGACAGCACCACCGAACATGAGGTAGCAGAACATCATTAATGTATCGTTGGCCAGTCATAGTCCCAGTTGGAAGCACATAGAGGGACGTACGGCCATTGATCATGATGCCAGCCCATACCATGACACTACATGTCGGATATCGGTCCCTTTCCTGTATGTTTGCTGGACAATATGCAGTACCACTATCACGCCAGATCAGTTGTCGTCGACAATCAGACGATAGACTATATTTACTCTAATCTGAGAAGAGGACAGCAGACCAGTCGTTATCAGTCCAATTGCGATGTTGATGGCTCCATTGCAAACGGGCGGTACGGTGACGTCTGGACAATGGGATGCACACAACAGGACAGCGGGCGTGTAGTCCTCCTTCACGCAAACGTCTGGCGACAGTTTTTCGGGAGATCCGCTTGCCAGTAGCAGCCATAAACGGATTTGCTAGCGCACTAGCTGTGCTGCGCCGGTGTCTTTTTGTTGATAGCACTATGTACCGATCTTCTGCAGGTGTCATACTGCGAACACGACCTCCCCCGTGACGTTTGCTACACTCTCCATTTGTTTGAAATGATTTCCAAAGCCTTGAAACAACACTGTGACTGACGTCGAACTTCCTGGCAACATCTGTTATTTTTTGCCCTTCTTCAATCTTGCCAATAATACGGCCACGCGTAAAATCATCTAGGTGATGTCGGGAAGACATACTGAAAATTGCAAGTTCGTCAATTGATTCTTTCCCTTTCAACTTTGCGTTTGAACAACAACGGTCAATACGCGTCAAATCCTTTATCTCTTATCAGCGCTATGACGTCACGAACAGGTTCGGCAATCCAAAATTTGCATACGCACAACACGTCTAACTGTATCCCGCACTTATGCTAATTTCCACATTTTCCTGCCTTCCATTTTATGGTTGCTATCGTTGCTATTGTCATCCGTCCTTAGCAATTGTCCGGCAGTGTAGTATGTTTCCAAGACTAATTTTTAGTGTTTTTAATAATACTTCCATTCTGTCATATGATCTGATTTCATGACATCCTTTTTGTAATAACCCAATTTTGAAAATCCTATTTTACTTCTTTTTGTAATATTTTTTTATTTTTCTGTATTTTCAAAAAATCTGAAGCTTCTGTTTGGTTAATTCTTAGTTTTGTGTTCATGCCATCTGTACTTACTGCTGTTTCCATTGTGATTTTTGGGGAAAAAAAAAAAAAATCATTTTATCTTGTCCACACTGAACTCCCGTAGATGTCGATAACTAATTACTTACATCCTCTGTACTTAAAGAAAAAAAAAAAAAATGATACTGGAATTTTTTTTCAGCATTGTAATTTGTGTAATACAATAAGAACATACTCCTTGCTTGAATTTTAGCCCTATCTCCTTAATGTGGGTATTATGTTTTTACAAACAACTGTATTGAGTCTTCAGAGAGAGTGACAAGGTAACATGTTACGTACATAGTTCGGAATATGATCTCTGAAATCGTGTTCTGTTATTTTCTAGGAAAAAAAATTGTACATGAGAAGGCACCACACAGCATAAATAGTAAAGCCTTGTATTTTTCATAATTCAGTTATAGCTTATACTTTACCTTTTTAATATAGTTTTATGCTTATGCTACTTAAGTGATTTTCTTCCATTTCTTTGAAGAGCTGTTTGTGAATCTACTGTTATTGTGCAATGCATTGGTATATTACCTTTGTGTGAGCTCTAATAATGTACGTAAGTCTGTATTATATTACATTATGTATTTCATGAATTTTCAGGGATACTTACAGTACATACCTGGAAATGCCGGCTCAAAAGTTGACATCAGGAGATTGACAGATTTATTCTGTAACATTGAAGACATATATTACTTCAATAGGTAAGTAACTTCTTATACATTTGTCATTTTATGGTATATATCTTATTAACAAGAAAACAGGAGTGATAGTTTGGCCCCCCCCAAAGTTATAACTGATCAGTTTCTGCTGTTTAACTTACCAGTGAAAAGAAAGTTCTTTCCCAAAGGAACATTTGGACTGATCTTGGGCCAGACACATGACAAGCAAAGAAGCACACTAACATACACTGCTGGACAATTGCTAAGGACGGATCATAAACGGCTATATAGCGCATAAAAAAGTAAGTGTGGTTGGATGCCAAGTGAAATAAAATAATGTCGGAATACCAGGACATTACAAGAAAGACAATTTATTGTGCTCTGAAATCCAGAAGGCTTTGGAACGTGTTCAAGGGACAAACAGGCCATTTTGTGCAGAATACGTAAACGTGAAAAAAAATTCAATTACCGTCTGCAGGCGTTCCGGCGTAAGATGTCAATACGGGATATGGCCACCATGGAGGGCGATGCAAGATTCCACACGTCGTGTCACGCTTTGCACAACATTGTCAAGCAGCTGTTGGGGTAATTTATCCCATTCTTCTGTCAGTGCAGGGATGAGGGTGTCCTTGTTTATTGGAGGGCCTTGGCGACCAGCAAGACTCCTCCCCAAAGCATCCCACACATTTTCAATGGGATTCAGATCTGAAGAACGTGCTGGCCATACAAGGCATTGAATATCCTCGCTCTCAAGACACTCCTGGACAGCGACTGTTCGATGACATGTTGCGTTGTCGTCCATGAAAATGAATCTATCACCGACAGCACCACGGAACATGCGAACATGAGGTAGCAGAACATCATTAATGTATCGTTGGCCAGTCATAGTCCCAGTTGGAAGCACATAGAGGGACGTAAGGCCATTCGTTGATCATGATGCCAGCCCATACCATGACACTACATGTCGGATACCGGTCCCTTTCCTGTATGTTTGCTGGACAATATGCAGTACCACTATCACGCCAGATCAGTTGTCGTCGACAATCAGACGATAGACTGTATCTACTCTCATCTGAGAAGAGGACAGCAGACCAGTCGTTATCAGTCCAATTGCGATGTTGATGGCACCATTGCAAACGGGCGGTACGGTGACGTCTGGACAATGGGATGCACACAACAGGACGGCGGGCGTATAGTCCTCCTTCATGCAAACGTCTGGCGACAGTTTTTCGGGAGATCCGCTTGCCAGTAGCAGCCATAAACTGATTCGCCACCTCACTAGCTGTGCTGCGCCGGTGTCTTTTTGTTTATAGCTCTATGTACCGATCTTCTGCAGGTGTCGTACTGCGAACACGACCTCCCCGTGACGTCTGCTACACTCTCCATTTGTTTGAAATGATTTCCAAAGCCTTGAAACAACACTGTGGCTGACGTCGAACTCCCTGGCAACATCTGTTATTTTTCGCCCTTCTTCAATCTTGCCAATAATACGGCCACGCGTAAAATCATCTAGGTGATGTCGGGAAGACATACTGAAAATTGCAAGTTCGTCAATTGATTCTTTCCTTTCAACTTTGCGTTTGAACAACAACGGTCAATACGCGTCAAATCCTTTATATCTCTTATCAGCGCTGTGACGTCACGAACAAGTTCGGCAATCCAAAATTTGCATACGCACAGCACGTCTTACTGTATCCCGCACTAATGCTAATTTCCACATTTTCCTGCCTTCCATTTTATGGTTGCTATCTTTGCTATTGTCATCCGTCTTTAGCAATTGTCCAGCAGTGTATAAAAACAGATAGTTTAAAAACATCTATTTGAATACATTGAATTGATTTGTGCTGGAAAAAAATTCTGAAGTCTAGCTTTGTGCCCGGAGCTTGCACAGGTTGTCATTCAATTATGGTGCTGATTTCATGATCCATAGGGCCTACGTTT
This sequence comes from Macrothele yani, assembly GCA_039090855.1. Lineage (NCBI taxonomy): Eukaryota > Metazoa > Arthropoda > Arachnida > Araneae > Macrothelidae > Macrothele > Macrothele yani. The sequence continues at coordinate 613,001 of CM077022.1, read as the reverse complement.
GAATTCTAGCTAGGTAAATCATGGTAAATCATCTAGCTAAGTAAATCATGGGTAGTGGTATCATAGGGAAATAATGAACTAATTATCTTAGATACATGGCAAACATGGTCTTCATGAACCAAAGAAAAAAAAAAAAAAAAACTTTTCATTTTTCACCAATACATTGACATCAAGAAATAAAAGCCACACATTTCCTTAACCAGCAGAGGTGTAACTAGGCATTTTTCTGTACCCAGAGCAAACCACAAAATATTGCACCCCCATCTGTCTTTCTACCTTGCATGCATGCACACACAAATATTCACTGCTCCACAGAACAAAGTTAACATCACACACCATTGTTATGTTATCTTTATGTATTAGGCACAATCAAACTGTGACTGTTCGTACAGTTTTACCCAACTGCTTCACAGTTTCGGCCTTCGATACAACATGAAATGAACCGAATGCAGCTGGCAGTCATAGCTGGCAGCTGAAGTAATTATCAAATATCCTACAGAGAATATTTAATAATGTGAATGACATCCTTATCTTGCAATGTACCTATAAGTCCCTCCAACTAAAGGTGAAGTGCAGGGCCCCATTGTTGTCAAAGGAGGATGTGGTCCTTCTTTAGCTGGACAGACTGTGCAGTCACACTTTCATTTCTGAATGTGAGCAAATATACTTCTCTTGAACATTTTGAAGAAGAAATGTGAATTCGACAAGTCTACTAAAACTGGCAAAACATACTAAAAAAATTGTGCAAATGGACAAATGACAAAGTATGTCATGAAAAAAACTACCAGAAACTGGTGCAAAAGTTAGAATTCCAATTTTTATCAGATTGTAAGCAGAGATTTTTTTGTGCCCTCTCTGAAGCTTTGCTTGGGGCAGCCACCCCTTCTGCCCCGCTCTAGTTACACCTCTGTTAACCAGTTTCTGTTAATCATGTCTGGCTGATCATTTGAGGAGAAAATACTGCAGCAACTAGTGCTGCTTTCTTCACATATGGAGCTGCATCAGTTAAGAGCTACAAGTATTATTATGTTCTATTCAACTGGGCCACATCAAAGATAAAATCCTGAAAAATCATTACACTATTAATTTTTTTGAAATTCAGTAGGCATAATTTAGATCATATTTCCCATAAGAACATCAAAGGGTGTTTTGTCTGAACTTAGTCTTTGGATATTATAGTTTCATGGCATGGCCGCCGTTAAGGGTGCGCAGTGCGTGCGACCGCACAGGGCTTCTCGCTGGTGGATAAATAAGATAAAATAAAAGAGAGAAACAAAGAAAAATATAACATATTAAGTACACAGACAAAAAAGAAAATCCGACAGTTCAAAACATGAATTACCATCCAGTTCTCCACGAGTCTGTATACACAAACATCACAATGATGTCATACATATGCTCCCCCTTCCTGTCAGCGCGTTAAGATCGGTGCTTCTGTATCCCTGAAAGACCCAGAGTCTGGTGGGCGGGGCTAGATGGTGTTACCTTGATAAGTCCAACACATGGCGCAGCACCATAAGCAATATATTTTCTTCTCGCCGCTGGAAACTCTGTGATTGACAGGTGTGAGTGGACATCAAGTCGCAACATTCTTTGAGTTGTACCCCTATCTTGGGATCCACTTTTTGCGGATTTTGCCAAGCTGTTTTTCCAAAGCAAAAGTAGTTGTGTGTCAAGTCAACTGGCCGCTGTGTTTGGCGATCTATTAACTTTCTTCGGTTGCTCATTCTTTCTTGTTTTAACCAGGTTCACTTCTCTACTTCGAATATAACAAATTAACTTTTTAAGAATAGAGTTTGCATTAAGTGAGTTGAGTATCTAGAGAATGGGATAAGTTCCGTAAATTCGAATCAGGTTATCAGAAAGCAAAGAAAAGGAGGAAAGAAGAGAAATGTTTTTACGAAGTCAGGAAGGTGCCTTCAATAAATTTTTACTCCCTTCAGCTTCAGTTCCTGTGGCCAGCAGTTCATCATTTGCTTCAAATTGCATCGAAGAATCCAGTGATAATAATGTGGATGCGGTTCAAGTCAGAGCAAGTGATAACAATGTTGCGAGTGTCTCTGACCAGCTTACACGAATATGTGATGTGAAGGAATGTGATTCATCATTTCAAACAAGTGAAGAATTTGTTCTTCTGTTAGATCCAAGTGAGTGGCTGCCTGTTTTAAACAACACACAGTTTGATGTAATCTTGCAAAAGGGCCCGATTTGTGTGGTAAACTACGATCACCCAAGTGATGACGGGAAGCAGCACTTTTCGCCAGAACACTATAAGCATATTTTACACAACAGAAAAACAGTAGACAGGAGGTTGTTGATTTACTCAAAGAAAAAAAAAATAAAGTTTTCTGTTTTTGCTGTAAATTATTCGGAAAACAAAGGGGGGGGGCATGTTAGCACACAAAGGGTTTTGCGCCTGGAGACATTTAAGTCATAGGTTGAAGAGTCATGAAATTTCCCAAAATCACTTAGAATGTATCAAAAGGTGGACTGAGTGCGAGCTTAGACTTGCGAAAAATCTCGCCATTGACGACAAACAAAGGTCACTCAGTTTTCAAGAAAAGCAGCATTAGCGCAAAGTCTTGAAACACATTTTATATGTTATTGGCTGAACATAACCTTGCATTTAGGGGTGATAACAACACTCTGTACTCACCCAACAATGGCAATTTTCTTGGGTTGATACAAATTATTGCAAAATTTGACCCTGTTATACAAATGCATTTAAGACTAGTCAACAATAGCAAAATTCACGACCATTATTTTGGTAGCCAAATTCAGAATGAACTCATTAATCTAATGACATCTAAAAGTAACAATCAAATGTAGACCATGTTAAGAAATCAAAGTGCTTTTCAGTTATATAGATTGCACTCCCAGTTTAAGTCTTCAGGAGCAAATGTTGTTGGTTGTTAGATTTGTTTATATTTCAGAAGAAAATTTTTAAGTTGAGGAACATTTCATTAAATTTATAGAAACCGTGTCATCTACTGGAAAACACCTCTCTGACAGTCTCGGTAGCCCTGGATGAGCTTGGTTTGAACTTAAATGACTGCAGGGGTATGATAGTGGCACTAATATGAAGGGTGTAAATAATGGTGTCCAAGCTCAAATTCTTCAGTTAAATCCTACAGCATTTTTCATGCCATGTGCATGCCACAATTTAAATTTACTCTTTAGGAGACATGGCTAAATGTTCTGCAAAGGGGATTACTTTTTTTGGTGTAATTGGTAGAATCTATTCTATGGTTTGCAGCATCTCCTATGCGATGGAACATTATGATAAAATATGTTCCTTATATTACTGTTAAGAAGTCCTGTAACACTAGATGGGAAAGCAGTGTAGAAAGTGTTAAACCCATTAGATACCAAGCAAAAGAAGTAAGGGACACACTTATTGAAGTTGCGGACACAGTAAATGATCCTAAAATCAAATGCGAATCTCGCTCATTGGCAGTACATGAACTTAAGGGTTATGAATTCTTATTGGGTATTGTTATATGGTATTACATACTATTTTCTGTAAACAGTGTGAGCAAACCACATCAATCGGAGAGCATGCAGCTTGACATGGCAGAAAATATGCTTCAGGGGGTTTAAGTTTTTGAACCAATTTCGAAATGAAGGCTTCAATTCAACAATTCTGCCGCTCGTGAAATTTGGGAACAGTTAGGTGTTGAACCAAACTTTTCTGACCATAGAGTGGCTAAAAAAAGAAGAATCTTTGATTACGAAGTAGACGATATGCCCTTGAGAAATACAAAATCTGCAGAGGAAGTCTTCAAAATAGAGTATTTTTATCCTATTATAAGACACTGCTTTACAGTCTCCGAGATCTCGCTTTGAACAATATAAGGAGTTCAATGACAAGTTTGGATTTTTGTATTCTCTACTGAAAATGAAACAAATGAATGACGAAGATGTAATGAAATATTGCAAAAACCTGGATTTGACCCTTCATTTGGGAAATTCCCGCGATATATGCGGAGAGGAGCTATTCACAGAATTGAAAATAGTCAGAGAACTAGTTCCGGACGACGTCAATACTGCCATTAAAGTTTTGCAATTTTTAAACGGAATGCGAAATCCCTTCCCTAACGTAGCTATCGTGTACAAAATCATGTTAACTGTGCCGATAACAGTAGAGAGTGCGGAAAGAAGTTTCACTTAAAATTAATCAAATCGTATCTGAGGACAAGCATGTCTCAAGAAAGGTTAACTGCACTCGCTATATTGTCAATAGAATGCGACGTGGCATCAAAGCTAAATTACGATGATATTATTGAAGGTTTTGCTGGACAAAAGGCGAGAAAGGTCTCCTTTGCGTGACAGGTAAAACATGAAGTTTTCCTTTTTCATACCAGTATATTCATGAAATACCATGACTGTTTCTCTAACTTTTAAAGGATATATTTTTAATGTGTTACAATTCACTAGGAAATTGACGTACCTATTTAAAACATTTTTCTTTTTGTTCCGCATAGGTTTCATTTTTAAAATACACTGCTATAGTAAAACAGATTTTAAAAATGCATACTGCATAGTATTACTAACATTTGCCTTTTTTTTTATTTTGCACAGGGGAACAATGATTGAGCTTAATAATAATAGCAGTTACAGTTACAAGTTTAAGAGAAATATCATTTCCTTTTATTAAAAAAAAAAAAAAATGAGTGAAAAGCTTATCACCTTATCAGAAAATAAAAATATTCTATTGCATATGTGTGCAAAATACCATTAGCCAGGTTGATTTAGCAAAAATTATTTTTATTAACTGTTAGTTAATAATACAATGATAACCCACATCTAAACACCTTGCATGGAGAGTTTGCACAGGGCCTCGCGTAAGCTTGCAGCGGCAATGTTTCATGGTCTCTGTTTACTGATACTGGTTAACTTTTTAGGCATGGGTCTAAATAATTCTCCTTGGGTAATCAGTGACTTAATTTGCTGCTGATCAATGTAAGATGCAGATTTCAGAATCTTGTAGTTGTTCCTTTTCACTTCTCTTTAGCAGTTGATGAGATTAAATTGTTTAGATGAAAGAAGCAGAGAATGACTGGGCAGTGTTAGAAAAAAAAAATGCCTGAATTTATTGAGCAGGTTACTGGATTATGATGAATATCGGAGGGGAGGCATGTTAAGGATTTAAAATTGTTAGATTTGCGTTGACTATATAGGTATTAATGGTAGGAATATATGTTTAGACAAAACATGAAGTGTCTTGGTAATTGGCAATATAATTTTGAAATACTGAAAACTACTGTGCACTTTTTCTAAATCTCCATATTAACTAAATTGTATGTGACAAACTTTAACATCAGTCATAGGGGAAAAAAAAAATGTTGACATGAATCAGTTTTCATGAGAGAAAAAGCTGCATGTTTTATAACTGATTCCATAGTATATAATGACCACAGAACACATTTCTAAGAGCTGATTCAGAACATAGCATTGAAAGTCACAAAACATTTTGCTTTTATGGTGTGTTGATATTTATATTTACCATGGTGTAATTTTTTAACTATTTGTGTAACATTTTTCATCTCCGTAATGAATGTATGTTGAGATAGAAGTTTCTGTTTGTGGGGTATTCAAGGAAATACAGCTATGGTGTTTAGATGTGGCTTTAGACAGGTTCTGTAGGTTATATTTAATTCAGCTTTAGCAAAATCTCTTAAGAAATCAGAATTTAGAAGTGTTTTGAAACATTAAGAAGCTAATACAAACTCAGGGCTGTAGAAGAGAAGGACTAGTCCTTAGATCTAGCTCCCTGAAAGCACAAGTTTGAGGTGATGACGTAGTCTTGCTGCAGCACTGGGTTGGTGGTGGGGTTCTCAGAAGCTACTGCTGCACAGGAAAGCCATACAAATTAATGGAAAAGGCAAGAGAAACTACATAACCCTAAAGTGATGGAGTAAAGGGAACAAAAATGAACTAAACTCTGTAGCTGCACTGTAAATTGAAAGGAACAAAATATTCTTCAAATATATGTTTCTAACATTACAGTATTGGGCATATTCTAATTGGGTCTTCATAAAAACACAGTTGGCAGATTTCTCCAATTTTTCTAATTTGCATTTTATTTTCTGAAGTATTTTCACCTGACTTCTTAATTGCTGAATTTGAGATATTAGAAATCTTCCAGAAGTGGCCAATCTTTTTGATCATTGAACAGAAACTTTGTGATTTCTTTTTCTTTTTTTTTTTCTGGCTTATAATTTGGAGATCTTTCTCAAATGTTTAAAAAAAATCATTAAAATATCATTACAGATTTGCAGATATTTGCAGTTAAGACATTCTGGTGTCTCTTCATTGCTATTGATACAATTTGTACCAACATTCGCATCACCTTCAGTATCCACATTAATTTTCTTTGGGCGTAATTCACTTAATTGTTCCAAAGCACTTTGAACAATTTTTGTTTCCTTTCAGGTCCCCTGTGTTATTTCTTTAAAAATTAAAGAAAGTAAATTTACACTGGGCACAGTATCGGATTTGAGTGCCTTTCGCAAAGGCAATCCAATTAATCTATTTTCCGTATCATCTTCATAATCACAACTCTTACATGTTCACTACGAATTCTGGCATATTTAACTTTAATGAAGTTCCAGTCTTTGACATTTTTTCATCCATTCTTTTACCAGCACTGGGTTTATTCCAAGGAAAAGCATGAAATACAATATCTTGTCCTTTTCAGTTTCTGCATTTATTCTGACATGTTGCAACAGCATACAAAGACATTTGTAACAAAAGGAAAAAGTCTCACCAATTTAAGCATCTAAACTGACTATATACATACATGCATATACAATAAGTACACTATTAAATATTTGCAAAATCAATATACATTTTTATATGTACAGTGATAAATATATTGCAAATGATAATCTAATTTGATGAAACAAAGTGCAAGCTAGAAAATTCAAACTCCAAATCATGATTACCTATAACGATGTCAGAAACATTCTTAATATATTTTTAAGTAAAATGTATATACATTTTTATATGTACAGTGATAAATATATTGCAAATGATAATCTAATTTGATGAAACAAAGTGCAAGCTAGAAAATTCAAACTCCAAATCATGATTACCTATAACGATGTCAGAAACATTCTTAATAGATTTTTAAGTAAAATGTGTCGAATAAAAACTAAGCAAATAATATCATAAGAATGTGTGCATAACTCACCTTCTTTGTAATCTATTCAGTTTCCCACATTTTACACGTTATTTCCTCTGACTGTCCATTCGTTTTTATGTTATCTTTCATACATTAATTAGAAAATAATATCCTTCATTAATTCGGATTATATTTTGTTTTTATTAACTTTATAATAAAAAAAAATCTGGTAATTTGTATTTCTTTGTAGAACTAACCTCTGAATATCAGAGAACATTTTAGTGATATGTATGTATGCATGCATGTATTAATTTTATAATCTATTTTCAACAAAGGACTAATTGTTAGTCTTTTTTTTACAAAAACTTTTTATCAAACTCCTATTTAAATCAATTTTTCTTAAATAATTGCTAACTTTATCATTGTATTATTCTATTAGTATATTATATAATATAATAACTATTAATATCAGTGGTGTATGCTGATTACAAGAAATGGATTCTATACTTAGTTGTAAATTGAAGGAATGTTGATACAAATGTACATTAAAAAAATCGTTTTACCACAATAATAAAATTTGCATTGCAGTTGCAGATTTAAGAGCATTTTAAACAATGTACACGTTATAGCATATATAACAACTAATTTACATAACTAATTACATGACATTCAGTTAACTTATGAATTCTAGAGGTCTCGTCTGGGCCCCAAATTTTCTATTGCAGAGTTATGGAAATTGAACTGGGGATCACTTCTTAGCTGTTCCAGTAAGACCATTTCTATACTGAGAAGAGCTTAACCACTAAGTCTTTCTTGGCTCCAGTGTTTTTTCCACAGTTTTTTCAGAGCTAAAGAGCTGGCACGATCAGCAAAATTTATTTACGTTTGAACATTTTGCTAATTACAGAGATTTAGAATAAATGGAATCGGAAAAGTGCCTAATGTATTCAGGATTTTTATTTTTGTATTTTACAGTAAGACTTAGTTCAGGATTTGGCATTTATAAATCAGTTTTTTCCTAGTTATCTTTTCTTCCAAAAGGACATCCCTTCAAATCATCTATAATACATTTGGGCAATTATGCTTAATATAAAAATACGCACTCAACTTATCAAAATTTCAACTTAAGTGAAACAATGAAAAAGCAACAAAAAATATAAGGGTGGTAAAAAAAAAAAGAAAAAAGTTGTGTGGCTTTTAATTTGTGAACTAGGTTTTACTCCTCGAGGTGCTCCATGGGTAGCAATGACACACAGAACAGCAACAAAAGCCTCTGTGAATCTTGGTGAGGTACCAGCTAGTTCTGTGTGACATTGTTGGCGAAAAGACCACAACTCGCTGGGTTATGTTCCAGAATCCTCAGGTTGAATGACCAACTGGAACTGTCAGCTGTATGGTAATCCTCTGCACTGATGTATTTCCCTGATTGCAAAGACTCAAGTGTGGGATATGGTTGACCTACCACACTTGAGAAAGATGGTCCACCACGGAATAGACCTGGACCTTCTAAACGGCATATGAGAAAGAGATCTTGGCTGAGTGAGTGAGTGTAACATTGTTGTATGGAATACGAGAGGTATAAATGGAAAGATAAATGAGGTGATTGAAGAAATGAATAAGTATAAATTGGATGTGCTGTGTGTGAGTGAAACTAAGAAGGAAATTGGGATAGAAGAAGTGAATGGTATGGTGAGTGTGTGGTCTGGAGTGTTGGATAATGTGAGAGGACAGGCTGGTGTAGGTGTGATTTTAAGTGAATAGATGAAGAACAACTTGATTCACTATAGTTGCATAAGTGAAAGAATTCCCTGGACTCGCGTGAAAGTGAAACTTCAGAGAATAGTATTAAATGTGCAACTTAATTCTCGGCCACAGGCACGACACATTGACAGCAAATTATAGAAAATCGCATACATGCCTAATCAGGGAAATAATCTTCGTCGTGTTGGCTACATTTGAGCCTTCGGTCAGGGAACTGCCGAATGCCACTGCGGAAAAAGAGTGCTGTTTCGAGTTGATATAGTTGTCAATACTTGTGTGGACCTCCTTGACAGAAGTGAAGTGCATATCACTCGGGTGATGTTGCAGAGAGCGAAAGAGGTGATAATCCGACAAGGCGAAGTATGGAGAATACGTCGGGTGGGACAAAATCTCCCATCCCAGGTCGGTGATAGTGTTTAAAGTCGTTTTCGCGGTGTGAGGACGCTCGTTATCCTGAAGCAACAGGACATATTTTCTGCCCTTGCCTGTGTATGGCCTTTTTTGCCTCCATTGTGTCACTCACACGAATGAGTTGCTGACAATAACGCTCATCATTGACCATTTCACCAGGTTTGAGCAACTCATAGTGTACGACACTGCACTGATCCCACCATATGCACAGCAACAACTTCCTGTCATGGATATTCAGTCTGGCGGTACTGGTGGTAGGCTGACCTGGATAAACCCACGATTTGTGCCACTTAGGATTATCGTAGAGGATCCACTTCTCATCACAAGTCAAAATCTTGTGGAGGAAATCCTTCTTGAATCTGGAAAGCAAGGACACAGCAACATCATGGCGCCTAGACTTGTTCGCAGCTGTGAGTTGGTGGGGCACCCAACGGCCCTCCTTGTGAATCCATCCAAGCTTGTGCAGGCGCTTTGCAATGACTTGCCGTGTTACTCCGAGTTCCTGGGCGAGCTCTGACTCTGTGCCACAGGGATCCGCATCCAACAGTTTTTTTAGTTCCTCATCGTCAACTTCCTGTGGCTATCCCGGACGTTCTGCACCACGGAGATCGAAATTTCCCTGCTTAAACCGCTGGAACCACTTCTTAATGTACTGTAGGACACAGCAGCCTCACCCAAAAGCAGCACAAATCATTTGCTGGGCTTCCGCAGCACTTTTTTTCAGCTGAAACTCGAACAGAAGACAGTGCCTCAAATGTTGCTTCTCGAGCGACATTGCTTTCACCGTCAACTTTCGTCCCTTCTGTCACTACAACTGTGAGCGGCTATGATTGCCTGGAAAGCTGTTGGATGGCGCTGCAATCAGCCATTATCGCACACAGCTATTTACATTTGCCGACGTTCTATGATCGATTGTGGTTAGGGGCAGAGAATTAAGTTGCACACCTAATAATTGTTGTGGTGTATGCTCCTTGTGACTCGGAACCTTCTGGTAGGAAGATTTCTGGAATGAGCTGAATGCTGTTTTGAGCCAGTTTGGTGCTAAAGAGAAAGTTATAATAGCAGGGGATTTCAATGCTAGAGTAGGTATGCAGAATGTGATTTCTGATAACATTCTGGGTAAGTTTAATCATCCTAGTGTGAATGATAATGTTGAAAGATTAATTGAACTCTGCATCAAAAATGCATTATGGGTATCTAATATGTTTTTTAACCACAAGTATATCCACACACTTGGGAAAATTGTACTCTCAGATTAAAGAGTAATAGATTTTGTTGTTTATGATCAGCGTGTGAAACACTTAGTTGTTGATACCCGTTTGATGACAGGTGCAGATGTTGGCTCTGATCATCGCCTGTTAGTGTCGCAGGTGAAATTGAATGTTGGTTGGAAAAGGAGAAAAAAATGCCTAAGGTGAAAAAAATAAAGGTTGAAATGCTGTCTGAAGAACATCAGTGTTACTCCGATTTAAAACTCAGGCTTTAAACCTCAGGGTGATCAAGGTCGTAGGATGACCTAAAGCTTCCACTAAACAAACTTTTTTTACCATACGTGACTTTGTGTGTTTCGCTCGTTTTTATATGTTTACTCTGATTTACTCAGTGAACATCTGAATGAATTGAAGGCGTGCAAGAGAGAGATGTAGAAAATAAGTGGATGTGTTTTAAGAACTGTATTGTCACTGCTGTTGGAGAAGTCTGGTACTACAACAGTGGGTAGCTTTAAAGGTGATGCTTGGTGGAACAGTGAGGTTAAAGAAGCAGTAAAGAGAAAGAAGGAAACATACTTGGGGAATGTTGCAAGGTAGAGTCTGTGAGGATGAATATCGCTGTAAGAAGTGTGAGGCAGCAAAGCTGGTGCGCCAGAGTAAGGCAAAAGGTAGGAAGGAAAATGAGGAAAGGTACGATTTGGCTTTTTGGAAAGATAGAAAAACATTCTGGAAGTAGTACATAAGACATAGGAAAAATAGGGGAAATAAAACTAAGTTGTGTAAAGAATAAGGTCGGAAAAATGATATGGGAGCCCAATGAGCTAAGTGAAAGATAGGGAGAGTACTTCTGTGATTTATTAGGTCACAAAAGCAAAGATGATTCTGAGGCAGAAGCAGATGATGCCATAGTGAGAGATGGAAGCACTGGTGGGATCTCAAGAGAAGAGGTGTGTAAAGCTCTAAAATCTCTTCAGAATGGTAAGGCTTGAGGAGTGAGTAGATGGCATATCTGCTGAGATGCTATATGGTGGTGACTCAGTGATTGACTGCTTAACTGAAATTTGCCAGTTATGTTGGGAGCTAGGAATAGTCCCTAAGGATTAGAGGGATGCTGTCATTGTTCCCTTGTACACTAACGGACAATTGCTAAGGACGGATGACAATAGCAACGATAGCAACCATAAAATGGAAGGCAGGAAAATGTGGAAATTAGCATAAGTGCGGGACACAGTAAGACGTGTTGTGCGTATGCAAATTTTGGATTGCCGAACTTGTTCGTGACGTCATAGCGCTGATAAGAGATATAAAGGATTTGACGCGTATTGACCGTTGTTGTTCAAACGCAAAGTTGAAAGGGAAAGAATCAATTGACGAACTTGCAATTTTCAGTATGTCTTCCCGACATCACCTAGATGATTTTACGCGTGGCCGTATTATTGGCAAGATTGAAGAAGGGCGAAAAATAACAGATGTTGCCAGGGAGTTCGACGTCAGCCACAGTGTTGTTTCAAGGCTTTGGAAATCATTTCAAACAAATGGAGAGTGTAGCAAACGTCACGGGGAGGTCGTGTTCGCAGTACGACACCTGCAGAAGATCGGTACATAGTGCTATCAACAAAAAGACACCGGCGCAGCACAGCTAGTGAGGTAGCAAATCAGTTTATGGCTGCTACTGGCAAGCGGATCTCCCGAAAAACTGTCGCCAGACGTTTGCATGAAGGAGGACTATACGCCCGCCGTCCTGTTGTGTGCATCCCATTGTCCAGACGTCACCGTACCGCCCGTTTGCAATGGTGCCATCAACATCGCAATTGGACTGATAACGACTGGTCTGCTGTCCTCTTCTCTGATGAGAGTAGATACAGTCTATCGTCTGATTGTCGACGACAACTGATCTGGCTTGATAGTGGTACTGCATATTGTGCAGCAAACATACAGGAATGGGACCGATATCCGACATGTAGTGTCATGGTATGGGCTGGCATCATGATCAATGGCCGTACGTCCCTCTATGTGCTTCCAACTGGGACTATGACTGGCCAACGATACATTAATGATGTTCTGCTACCTCATGTTCGCATGTTCCGTGGTGCTGTCGGTGATAGATTCATTTTCATGGACGACAACGCAACATGTCGTCGAACAGTCGCTGTCCAGGAGTGTCTTGAGAGCGAGGATATTCAACGCCTCGTATGGCCAGCACGTTCTCCAGATCTGAATCCCATTGAAAATGTGTGGGATGCATTGGGGAGGAGTCTTGCTGGTCGCCAATGCCCTCCAATAAACAAGGACACCCTCATCTGTGCACTGACAGAGGAATGGGATAAATTACCCCAACAGCTGCTTGATAATGTTGTGCAAAGCATGACACGACGTGTGGAATCTTGCATCGCCCTCCATGGTGGCCATATCCCGTATTGACATCTTACGCCGGAACGCCTGCGGACGGTAATTGCATTTTTCACGTTTACGTATTCTGCACAAAATGGCCTGTTTGTCCCTTGAACACGTTCCAAAGCCTTCTGGATTTCAGAGCACAATAAATTGTCTTTCTTGTAATGTCCTGGCATTCTGACATTATTTTATTTCACTTGGCATCCAACCACACTTACTTTTTTATTCGCTATATAGCCGTTTAGGATCCGTCCTTAGCAATTGTCCAGCAGTGTATAAGGGAAAGGGTGATCAGTCTGAATGCAAGAACTTTTGTGGTATCAGTTTGCTGAGTGTGCCAGGTAAAGTATTTGTAAAGATTGTTACTGATATAGTATGGGGTCTTACATCTGAGAAAGTGTGGGATGTGCAGAGTGGCTTTTTATGCCTGACAAGGGCTACACTAATCAGATTTTTGCTTTGTGCATGATGATTGAAAAGTACTTGTCTGTTGGTAGAAAAGTGTTTGTGGCCTTCATAGATTTAGAGAAAGCTTATGACAAAGTAAATAGGACTTCTGTGGAAGGTACTGAATAAGTATGGTATTACTGGGAATCTACTTAATAGTGTGAAAGCCATGTACGCTGGCAGTAGAGCTTGTATACGAGTGAATGGTGTTTTATCGAAATGGTTTTCTATTGGTGCAGGAGTCAGGCAAGGTTGTGTAATGTCACCCTGGCTGTTTAATATATTTATGGATGCATGCATTCGTGATGCCAAAATGGATAATACTGGTTTATGTTTTGGTAAAGTGCGTGTGTGCAGATTGCTCTATCCTGATGACAGTCCTGTTGGCAGAGAGCAAAAGTTAGTTGCAGAGTATGCTGTCCCAGATGTATGAAGTTTGTATGCAATTCAAACAGTATAAAAACCAAAGTTATGGTTTTTGAGCAAGGAACTGTTGGTACTGAATGCAAGATAAGCCTTAATGGCACAGAGATTGGACAGGTGAATGAGTTTGTATATTTAGGAAGTATGTTTGACAGAGAACAAATTAGATGGCAAAATTAATAGGACAGTGAATTCTTCATTGAAAGTCATAGCTGCCGTAGGAGGATTTTACAAGAACGATGGATTATCAAGGAAGTCCCGAATAGCTGAGTATGAAAGTGTAATTGTTCCTACTCTGATGTACGGCAGTGAAACCTGGGTACTGCAGAAAAGACAGGAATCGTTTGTGTGCTGGGGAGATGCGTTACTTGTGGGGGTTTGTGGTAAGACACGCACTGATCACGAGGAATGAAGAGGTGTTCCGGATGTGTAATGTTGAGACAAAATGTTGTTGTTAGTAAGGTGGAGACTAATATTCTTAGGTGGTTAGGCCATGTTGAAAGAATGAGTGATGAGGTGCTGGAAAATAATTTTTTTCAGCCCATGTGGCAGGAAAGAAAGGTAGAGGAAGGCCAAGGAAATCATGGGAGGACCAGATCCAGGAATGTCTGCTTGAGAAAAAGATAGAGTATGAAGTACAAAAGGTCTTGTGTGTGACGTGTGATGGATGTTAATGAAGCTCGGGCGGTGTGCAGATGGACACATTTGATACACCAACAGTAAGTAAATTTTAGTTCGATCAGTAAGTAAATTTTAGTTCGAATGTGTACTTGGCACAGGGTTCTTCTTTGAGGAGCTAACCTCTGAATCTCAAACCAGAGCTTAATTATGTATGTATGTATGTATGTATGTATGTATGTATGTATGTATGTATGTATGTATGTATGTTTCCTTTCCCGTGGCTTGTTTGGAGTCGAGCATGCGCAATAACCTCATTCTTAGTTTCCAAGGTTAAGCCATGTCATCTTCAGGAGCGACAGGGATCTTCGCTGAGCTGAGATTCCCCACTACTGTCGGGTGTCTGGTAGAATTCTTCGAATTTCGAGGGATATCCGTTTGCTTCGCATTGAGATAGCAGCCTCAAATTTCACCATCCCAGAGTTAAGTGGATATTTAAATGAATGAAAATAAATGTGTTGTAGAAATTTTTATAAAAAATTGATTTAAGCAAAAAGATGGTCCATATCCAATTCCGTAGATCCCTTCAAGTATACACCACTGATTAATATAATAGATGAAACCATACATACATTGTCCCTCTTTCTCTGGAAAACATGTGGATTGAAGGCCAGCTTACAGGCGGCTGAGGCCTTTCACCATGCCCTGTGGCATTCTCACAACATTTACTTTCCAGTTCTTTTGTCCTTGCTCCAAAAACACCTAAAAGTAAGGCCACTCCACATAACTTTCTATATGTGGAGTGGCCTTACTTTTTAGGTGTTTTTGGTACACCTCATCGAGCAAATGATGTTTTGTACATCTCTTTTTGGTAATGTTTTCAGTCTCGTGATCGCCCCTATCACTAATTTTCACTTACTTTTTGTGTGTGTGGTATGTGTAAATGTTTTTACTTAATTTTTTTTCATTTTTTCATTTTTTTTAATGACATAGATTAATTTACCCCCCCCCCCCCATGAATTAACTTCTTCCATGAAGCAGCCAGACTGGTTGGATCAATATTATTGCATGTTCGACTTTTATATTTTTCAATAAGAACAGACTACCTTATCATTTGCAGTATATTTATTAATCTAATTTAATTTTTTTCTTTTGGTACAAATGCTTTCATATGCTATTGCAACATGTCAGAATATGAATAGCAAAGTCTATTTATTGAAAAATATAAAAGTTGAATATGCAGTAATATTGATCCAACCAGTCTGGCTGATCCATGGAAGATGTTGATTCATGGTAAAAAAAAATTAAGATAGTCAATTTGTCATAAAATTAATAAAAAAAATGAAAAAAAATATAAAATAAAAAAAAAAAGAAAGCAAAAACATTTACACACATACCAACACACACACACACACACACAAAAGTGAAAATTAATCTGCCGCCCCGGTGGCGCAGTGGTCTAAGCGATGGCCTCTGATCATTCGTCCGAACGGGGCCCGGGTTCGAATCCCGGTGAGGCATGGATGTTGTATTTGTGTTACGGCACTGGCTCTCTCCCTTCCCTGGAACCAGTGACCCTAAATTAGGGATGGGCGACTGCTGCTTATAGCCCATTGAGTTGCTCACGGTGGTCGTTAAACCTCCCATCAAAAAAAAAAAAAAAAAGAAAATCATAAGGATGATCACGAGATGACAGCACATTACCAAAAAGAGACATATGAAATATTGTTTGTTTGACAATATATACCAAAAACACCTAAAAGTAAGACCGCTCTATGTATCGAATGTTACAGTAGGTCAAGGACAAAAAGGCCCAGAAAGTAATATGATTTTGAAAACGAAATGGCGTGGCGAAAGGCCTCAGCCGCATGTAAGCCTTCAAACCACGTGTTTTCCAGGGAAAGAGACAATGTATGTATGGTTTCATCTATACTGCTGGAAAGTGATAAAAGAACCACTCAGAAGGAATGCCGGTAGGAACATCATATTATAATATGCTAATTGTTAAGGGCAGCAGAAACTGTGATCCAAGTTGGAATAGCATTGAATGAAATAATGACGTCATGCAAATGTACGCAGCACGTATTTAAGGACTAGGGCGGGCAGAATGAAGTCATTCATCTGGTGTTGTGGTGTTCAGTGCTCGTTAAAGAAGCTACCCTGCCTGGACGATGCAGGCGCACAATATTTGTTCAGTTATCAGAGTTCGAGTGAGGCCGTATAGTGGGTCTGCAGGAAGGAGGTTGGTCCTTCCGTCAAATTGCGGACCAAGTGGGACGAGAGGTATTGGCCGTGGTAAGATGGTGGCATCAGTGGTCAGAGGAGCATTCGCACACTCACAGGCGTGGTTCCATGCAACACAGAGTTGCGGATGAACGAGAGAGAGTTGCATTGACAGAGCGGACGGCTACGGTGTCACAAATTCTATCCTCTGGCATACCAAGAGTGTACCAGAATGACACGGAATCGTTTGTTGGAAGCAGGACTGCGGGCACGGTCACCACTGAACCCTGGTCACGGTCGAGCACATTTGTGGTGGTGTCAAGAACGAGTTCATTGGAGGGAAGAAGGGTGGTCAGTGGTCTGTAGTGTTAAAAGCTGATTCTGCTTGCGAGTGTCTGATGGTCGTGTACGCATCCGAAGGCGACAAGGTGAGCGGCTTGTGCCATCGTGCATCTGCCAACGACACACAGGGCATCATGGTGTGGGGAGCGATTAGCTATCACTCTCGTACGAGTCTGGTGCTTGTACGGGATACACTGAATAGCAGTACGTATGTCAGTGACATCATGCAGCCAGTCGTCTTGCCTTTTTTTTTAGTGTGATTCCCTGATGCAATATTCCAGCAGGATAACGCCCGCCCACACTCCGCCCAGGCAACTCAAAATGCACTTCAGGCTGTGCATTAACTCCCTGGGCCAGCACGCTCTTCGGACTTGTCTCCAATCGAGCATGTCTGGGACTGGATCAGACAGGCTCTTCCGCAGACTTCGGCAGGCAGTGACCATCTCTGAATTGTTCATCTAAGTTGAAAGCACAAGGAATACCCCAGCGTGTTATCCAGCATTTGTATGACCGATTGCATGCCAGATTGAAAGCTTGTATTGCTGCTGGAGGAGGTGCAACACCTTATTAAAAATGTGCCTTCTGTACAGTGTAATATGCATTAAAAGGTAAGTCACTGATTGCATCATTCTTGCTCCATCCGATAACGGACTCTGCAAGGAAAGATGGATCTCGCTGTGCATGTTTACTGCCGTAAACATTACGATACTAGTCCCATCGGTGAACCAGAGGGACCATGGGTTCGGACCCAAGGACGGGTGGCGCGAACTGGGATCGTACCCAGACGGACTGTGAATCCACTGGGACTTCCCTGGAAGATTCGCTCGCAACACGAACGCGTGAGCTCGAGGCCTTTATTCACTTTAACACAAACCCAACACAGACTACATTAAAATCACAATGACCTAAGACACACAGGATAGTGGCATGCAAGCCCAGAAGAAAACGCACCTTCAGCGTTTGCATAGACACATTTATTGGATGCGCAGACCCATTTGAAAGTAGCAACTGGTGTTCAACCGTAGTCTACTCGGCGGCGCAGTTCTATTTCTCGCTGGAGACTAGGGCAACTTGTATCCAAACTTGAGTGGTCGGTTTGGTCATTTGCCTTCAGGCAGTTGGGGCAGCGAGCTTCGTTGGAGCATTCTCTGTGCCTGTGACCCACCTGGCTGCAGCGGGCACAGGACTCTAACACAGCTGGGCACTTTGCGTTGTGGTGCTTGAATCAGGAATTCTCGGCAGCTGAGAATCCTGCAGCCAAGATTTACTTTGGCTTTTTTGAGTAAAGTTCTAAAGTCTGCTGGGGCCAGTTCAAGCACCCAGTGGACTTTGCCACTCTTCCCCTTGGGCTTTATGGGGAAGAACACCCTACACCTCTCAGGGTCTTCCCATTCATTTTGCCTTCGGAAGTCGAGCTCGATGGCTTCTGAATTCTCACTGGAGTCCCCATAGACGATCAGCCGCAGTAATTTCTTCGTCGGGCGCCTCAGCTGGTAAACCTGGTGGAGATACTTGTTTTGTTCGTATAACTCGACCATCTTTTCCACCCCATCCGCCTTCAGGCATTCAATGAGCCCCGTCTTTGCTCACTCGCTTTAATTTTTTAACACCTATGCCAATTTTTCCAGAATCGAAGTCAAACTCAACTTCGTCCTTAAACTCGTTTGGAGACTGCACCTGGTCTTTTGGGTACATCAAGAGCCTGCTGCAAACAGAGTTTTCGCAGTCCCTCTGTCTTAGGCTTAGCTTTTGATGTCTTCAGCGTATGTCTGCTGTCTCGACTGCTTCTACTCGCTCCTCTCTGCCTCCATGAGCCTTCCCTTCAATAGCTCGATCTCCATTTGCTGCTTGATGAAGGTTTTCCTGCATCTGATCAAGAATCGGACGCATTTGCCGCCTTACATTGTGGGACATTGGTGTTTGGGTTGTCCAGCAACTCATTCATTTCTCTGAACAACCCAAGAAAATCCCCTGAGCATGCGCTCACTTGCATTTCTGTGGCTCCCCCTGATTCTGGGTTCTGGAGGCCCAGGCAGGTTGGATTTTGCCCAACTGTCCCCACACTTAGCTCACTCATGCTGAGTGGGGGTACCGGCGTAACGTCGATGTGACTGGGACAGGATCGGTGGGAGCTGTAGCTCTGACGAGCTGTTTTCATTCGAAGTACAAACTCTGTTTGATTGCAGGCGCACTTTGCACGCGAACCTAATGTGCCACCTGCGCTTGGCTTCAATCACAATCAGAAAATTATTGCCTGCTCACTCCCCGGGATGCTACCGATCGGCCAGGCCGTTAAAAGGTAAAATAAACATTGAATCACTTGACACGTGTGATTACTTTCCTTTCTTAACAAGTTGTTGCTACAACATAAATCTCATAGATGCAGCTGCAATTCTTAATGGTGTTCTTTTTCTCTTTCTGGCAGTGTTATTATATTAATAGTTATTACATTATATAATATACTAATAGAATAACGCAATAATAAAGTTAACAAGTAAGTATTTATGAAAAAAAATTATTAAAATAGAAGTTTGATAGTTTTGTAACAAAACTAACAATTAGTCCTTTGTTAAAAGTTGATTATAGAATTAATAAAAACAAAATATCATAATCCAAATTGATCAAAGATATTTATTAATTAATGTATGAAAACCTGTCCCTCCCTGATAACATAAAAAATGAATGGACAGCCAGAGGAAATAACGTGCTAAAATGTGAAAAAATAAATAGATCAAGAAGGTGAGTTATGCTCATATTCTTAAGAGATTATTGTTTAATTAGTCAAAAACTCCAGTACTGCCCAGCAGTACTTGAGAGGTCCAAGCAGCACAGTGACATCACAGGTGGACCCCAACTTCTTCCATGAGGACCATGCCGGCATTCAGTTTCACAAAACGGTAACCAGCCCTTCTCTCTTTTATAGCCCTGATACAAACCTGTGTACTTGTGAAGATCAGTTTTCCTAAAAAGGCTCTTTCCCTGCTTTTTCATATTTCAGTATGCTATCCATCTGCATGTGTCACCAGTAATTCTGTTGGTATGTTTGTAGAAACATCATAAATTCCAATATTACTGATTAATGTGATCATGCAGTACTGTTTTTAAAGAAGGAAGGTTGTTTTGTTCTGATGAATAATTTTGTCAGTCAGATGCTGTACTGTGATTTACATGCATGTTTGAGTATTGCTGAAATTGTTACCAATGACTTTCAACAACAAGGAACTTCATGCCACAATTTGGAAATCCTACTACAAAATATTCTGTGGGAATCGGATTTTGGAAAACTGTGTATGTCATGTTTTAAATTTATTTTTTCTTTATGGCCATATAACATAGCCCATTTAAGAGGTGGGGCTAGGGGGCTGTAGCCCCAGGCCCCACATTTTCAAGGGACCCCAGAATTATGCAGGATGCTTAAAAAATTGAGTTTTTTATTTTTACTGTTTTTTTTTTTTTTTTTTTTTTTGCAGATAGCACAGCAAAAATTATAAGAAACTGCCTTGTGAAAAAAAATTCCTATTTCTTTCTGCTGTTTTAGGAGTCTGCAAAAAATAGTCACCCCCATAGGCATAGCATGACCAAAAATTTGGGGTAGGGGGCCACAAAATGTGTTAAATAATTTTTTTCCTGAAGGGAGGGGGATTCTCAGAAATAGTTTCTCATTAATGCTCCTGTTCAGGTGCCATAAGTTAGGTTCTTTACATGTCTAATATATCCAAAACTACGGGGTGTGCTAGGCTTGCGTTGATTCACCTGAATGAGGGGGAAAAAAATATGCCTTTCAAAATGCCTCGTGCAGTCATGGATGCGCCAAGCAGGGGGGGGGTGTTCAACAGGTGCTTCTCACCAGGGCGCCAGATTCCAGGGGTGGTGGCAGGGCGCCTCAATCAAATTTTATGGTTGATAAATTAATAGCAGTGACTTGGGAGAAGTTAAGAACACGTTTTATTGTGAGAAATCGTAATGCTACATGGCACGTTTATTTTTTTTAGTAAAAATAAATCATATGATTCAATAGAAAATGACTTGATATCAGAATAATTCTTATTGTTTTGTTCAGTAAAAGATACTGCAGCAGCAAAGGACTAACAATTTGTTTTCTATCTTTTTTATTTTTTAAATCTTTAATATTTCAGCATTTCTGATATGCGTGGCCAGTGCTATGACAATGAGGCCAATATGAAGGAAAAACACAATGGACTTCAGGAACTTGCTGACAAGAGTAAAGAAGTGGGATTAAAATAAACTCTCAGAAGACAAAACTGATGTACAATGCTTTTACAAGAAATAAAGATTTATCGATTGACAGGGGAAAGCTGGAGATAACAGATACCTACATTTACCTTGGACAGCAGATATCAAGCGAGGGTCTCATTGATGAGGAAATTATTCAATGTATTAAACTTGGTTGAAGAGCTTTTGGAAGAATCAGTACAACTTTTAAGAGCAATATGCCATTATGTCTTAAAAGAAAAGTGTGTAATCAATGCATCCTTCCAGTGCTTACATACGGAGCATCAACGTGGACCTTAACTAAAAAAGACATTCAAAGACTGCATACAACTGAAAGAAGCATAGAGAGAGGTTGCCAGAAGAACAGACCACCGATGGACAACTGAAATTTTAAACTAGATTCCAAGGGACAGGAAAAGATTCGGAAGAAGACCACATGGGAGATGGGTGGATGAAATTCGAAAGCAAGTGGGAGTGACTTGGAGGAGACTGGCGCAAGACAAACCGTTGTGAAAGAAACTTGGGATGACCTTCATCCAGCAGTGGATTGATAATGGTTGACAATTATTATTATGATGATGTATTAAATAAAAAGTTATGGTTTTGAGAGAGGAACTGGTAGCACTGAATGTAATGTAAGTCTAAATGGCACTGTGATGGACTAGGTGAGTGAGTTTGTGTATTTAGGAAGCATGTTTGACAGAGAGAACAAATTGGATGGTGAAATTAGTAGGCGAGTGAATTCTTCATTGAAAGTCGTAGCTGCTCTGGGAGGTTTTCACAGGAATGATGGGTTTTTTAGAAAGTCCCACATGGCTGTGTATGAAAGTGTAATTGTCCCTACGCTGATGTATGGCAGTGAAACCTGGGTACTGCAGAAGAAACATAGTTGTTTGTGTGCTGGAGAAATGCGTTATTTATGGGGGGTTTGTGGCAAGACACGGTCTGATTGTGTGAGGAATGAAGATGTGTTGCAGTTGTGTGATGTGAAGCAAAATGTTGTTAGCAAGGCGGAGACCAATATGCTTCAGTGGTTTGGCCATGTTGAAAGAATGAATCATCAGATGCTTACTAAGAAAATCTTTTAGCCCAAGTGGCAGGAAGGAAAGGCAGAGGAAGGCCAAGGAAGACATATGTGGATCAGATTTAGGAGTGTCTGCATGAGAAAAAGATTATGAGTATGAAGTATAAAAGATCTTGTGTACGGCGTGTAATGGATATCAGTGAAGCCCGAGTTGTATGTCAAGATCGCTGTAAATGGAGAAGTTTGATACGACAACAGTAAGTAAAAGTATTTGGTAGTTTGTATTTCTTTTCGGAGCTAACCTCTGAATCCCAGAGAACAGCTTAGTGATATGTATGTATGGTTGGTTGGTTGGTTGGTTGGTTGATGTTTTTTTTTTTCATTTTTTTTGAAGGTTTTGGGCATATATTCTTCCCACTTGGAATCTCTTTTCGGATGAACCAATTCCATGGATCTCCCTCCTTAAGAAATTTCTGGCTACGCCACTGGTCTGTAACAGTGGATAACTGGGAAAGATCGTTTTCCAAACTTAAAGTCACGAAAAGTTACTTTTCATTAAATATGAAACAGGAAGAACTTTCAAATATAGATGTCGTTAGTATTGAAACTAAATAATTCAAACATCGTTAAAAAGTTTGTAACAAACAAACAAAAAAAAAACTACAAAAGTTAGTTTTAACTGGAACTATGCATGTTTGTGCTTTCTTGAAGCTTCAGTTTTTAGTTTGTAGGGAAAATTATTTGTATACGTACTCATACGAGAGATTTTTTGGTTGGAACAGTTAGAGATGCCCATCATGTTAAATTTGCCTCCCGCCCCTTCCTCCATGGGGAAAGCTGTAATATGTTTATCATCATACATGAAACTTTTTTCACTGGTAAAATGGACTTTTGTGTAAATTAATAGAGGAAGCTGACATCCTGAATTATTTGCAGCAGCATCTGAACTAGTTTTACAGATACCCCTTCCCCCCTTTAGTTTTATATGAGACAATTGTGTTTTATGAAAACTTTTAATTCACGGGAAATAGAAAATGATGTTGCTAAAGGTATTTATTTCATGTAAAAATCAATAAAAATTGAAATATATTCTCGTACAAGGAGCGGCAAATCTGGGCTTGCACTCAGGTGGCAAATGAACCCTTGGTGCGCCCCTGCACGCAGTTATCTGATTATGGTTAGTTCTGTTGTGCATGGAATGACTGTTGGAAAGCAGTCATTACGATGCTCGCTATTGCGTAGCGTTTCGTCGGCTATATGTCACACTTTATAACATTTAGAAGGCGAATGACTAGTTGTTACTTTTTCGACTTTTAAGTTCAGGGAGGAACACCTTCCCCTGTGTCCTCCGACGCTATGCCTATGGTTGCCCCCAGTCCATTCTTAAATCTTTCGTAAGTATTGCAGAAGTTTTTTTGTACAGATCTGTAATTCGGGGAAACTTTCATACATTAAGAATTTGTTTGGATCGTGATGCTTGGATCATATTATTTTGCTCAGTACTTTGATATAATTTTAACAAGTGAACCCGACCCTGGGATGGGGAGAAAGGGTGGGGGTAAAGAACTGAACTGAACTGTTATCCATTTTTGAAATATGCGTACCTGCCAATATTGGGAAGAGCCTTGTCAGTAGTAACTAGCATTATTGCACGGCATACGTAGATGCTTTTTTAAGAAATGATCCATCTCTTTGTGAAAAAGAAATACACATCACAACAAAACAGTACAACAAACAAGGACATAAATCCATCGCTCTTTCCACGTTAAGCAACGCACAGCAACCGAAAAATTGTTTTTCAACCGTTTTCGGTTGCTGTGCGTTGCTTAACGTGGAAAGAGCGATGGATTTATTTATTCAACAGACTATTTTGACGATTTTCACAAACAAGGACACTAATGAAACAAACTTAACACGTGAGAAACACAAAATTGATTTCTATGGTGAGGGCATGACAGGTAACATTGTGAGATTTAATTTCAAAACTTCCTGCCACCAGTAAAATCAGTCGGATGCGTTCAGAATTTCATGCTAGACACATGGGAAACCCAAGCAAGTGAATTTGCAATGTGAAAACCTGCACTTACCATGTGATCATACTGCATCTGACATTGCAGTTTATGACAAGATGAGGCCAAAGAAGGGGGGAAATGAATGTTTTTAAATGGGTGAAAAATCAAAACACGCAGCAAGAATGCCTACTACTGTCAGTTTGTCTTTTGTTGACTCTGTAGCTGCACAGCACCCACTGCATAATTTTTCTTTCTGCTGATATCGTTCTCTCCCTATTTCTCGATTGTCGCTTTTCTTTCTTTCCTCTTTTTTTTTTTTTTTTTCAAGCCCTCTGATAATATCATCCATCATGCTGAAAGAACTTTCAGCCTGAGGACCATAAATGAGTGCACGATATCAAAGCCTTAAGTATTTTAGATAAATGGTGTAACTTTGAGAATATCAATACTTTTGAACACTATGCATCGATTTTTACAAATATTCCAACTTCGTCACTTCCGTTTTGGGGAATTCCCCCTCCCTTATTAAACTTGAATGCAAAAACTTGTAGGACGGGGGATATTTAACAATGCAGGAGAGCGGGAACATCGCAGCGGGGTGGGAGTGGGATTACGGGAGAAATCTTTGCTCTGTCCGACTTCTGGTTTTGAAAATTTCCCCCTATTTTCAAGCTGAAGTACAAATATTTATGCAGTAAAATGTTATTTAACAATAATACTGGAGAAATTAAGATTATGGAAAAAATCTGAACTCCGTCGACCTTCCGTTTTCGAGAGTTTCATAAAAGTGAATTCCGCCCCCGTCGCCACAAACTCCCCAAAAAATTTTGTTCACTTACGCATCAATCTCACAAATGACCAAAATAATAACAAAAAAAGGTGGAATTCCTCGAATTCGCGAAAGATCACGAAGAAATTTTCGCGGCGTCTAACTTTTGTTTTTGCAAATTGTTCCTACAGTTTCAAGATGAAATACAAACATTTTTACAATAAAATGATATTTAACAAGACTACTGGACAGAAATGCAACATCGGGGGAAAAAAATTACAATTACGGTAAAAAAAATTTTTACTCCGTTTAACTACCATTTTTGAAAGTTTTGAAACTCAAAATACCGGCCCCAGGCGTTATTTCGTTATAGCAAAATAAAAATAAAATTAAACAAAATGAGAATTCACAGAATCCGTAGTTTTGACAGTGAGTTCCATAGTCAAACAACTAAATCCGTAGAAACTATGGACATTCCGTAGTAGTTGGCAGGTATGACTATGCATCTTTACATTTTCTTGCTACCACAGTTTCGTCCATGAATCATGGGATGCACACTTCAATACGAAAACGGGGATGTTTTTATGGCTTCCTCCTTGTACTTCAAGAATGGTCTCCTTGGTATTTTTATTCATCCACCTATAGTGAAATCCTTTTTTCCTATTGCTATTAGTTTCGGAGATAATTGAGACGGTATGTTTTTGGAAGTCTTTTTGCCAGTCAAAAACGCTGAAATTTTGCTAAAAAACACCATCGACAATAACTGAGGCCTCAAAATACTGTCGTCCCCCAGCCTTCTGTCTCCTTAAATGTGCTCTGCCATATAATGTTTAGGTTTTTTCCAATTTGTTTAGTATTTCAGTTATGACACCAAATCAATGATATCTTTTTCAGTACTTTTTATATTATTCATTGTTTGTTAAACTAAACCAAGCACTTATACCCATTAAAAAAAATGATGAGATCAGGAAAGACTAAAGCTCTGTGGGGTAAACAGCTTTACTCAGCACCATTTCTTATGTGTGCCTTTTGCAAACCAGGTGCTGAGTTTTCTCTAAAGAAGCACTTGGTCATGCATCCACCATGCACAAAATTGGCACCCCCTAAGGCATTTCTTAAGAGTCCTGCCCATCTCAAGAAGTTGCATGCTGACCTGACTGGAGCAAAAAGGTGCATGATGGTTGTAGGTCACAAGTGTTTTTTTGTAGAAAAACCAGCCTTAGGTTAAAGATACACCTGTTAGAAACATTGCTAAGTAAGACTCTGCTTTTACCACATTGATTCTATGCAGTCTTTTCTGGTTTTACTTTGCTTTTATTTTAATAGGATCACAGGCATTTTTTTATTCTGGAATTTTGAATTCTGAAATAATTTATACACAATCAAACGGAGGAAGCTATGGGTTTGGCTTGATCCAAATCACATGTAAAAATACAGTTCCTTAGTGAGTCAGTTGTACTTTCAAATATTGTCAAAAATGCAAGTAGCATAATTCTACATGTTTATTCATCCCACCTACGTCTGTGTAGAACTATGCAGCAAATGAAATTAAATGTTTTTTGTAATTGTTTATAAATTAATTTTTTTCCCAAAAGGTTGTTTATTGTGATAAAAATCTGAGAAAACCAAAGTTTGGCAATGTTAAGTTGACATAATGCAGCCCTGGCATCCTGACAGCATAGCAACCACATTGTTGCTGTGAAAATGTCATTTGCTTACATGGTTATAACAGAAATTATTAAATAAGGAAAATTTCCCAATTTAAAAAAATGTGTAGCCTTTCTGCAGGGTCAACTAAAAAAAATGACTTTTTTTTTTTCTCATGTATGCAGTTTTGAAGCAGTAAAATAATGTAATGTAGAAGGTCAGGATTTAATTAACACAGGTTGTGCCTGATCACAGCTCTTCAAATCTGGAAGCTTTAGCATATGATTTTGCACATTTATTGTGGTAACACTGACAACAGTCAAGCTAAAATTTGACTTCAATCAGATAAGTCATTTCTGAAAAACAGTGGTTGAGTTTCTCTATTTTTTCAGTTAGTGTTCCAGATTTTAAGAATTTAACTTTTGGTATCAAAGGTCCCCCAAATTTGACTAAGGCCTTTTGAACAAGCCATCAACAATGTTTGTTCTTGGGTGTGGCTCTGCATTTGTTGCCAGTTCCCACACCTCTTGTCTTCAACAAAAAAGTGGCAAAATGGGATATGTGTATGTTAAAGTTCATAATAGCATTTCAAATGCAATTGTGTGTGCTTTATTAAGACCCCTAACCTCATACATGAAATTTGAAGTTGTTTCATCCACCTTTTCCAGATTAAGTTGTGACCAAAATTTTATGTTTGTTAACATTATTAAATTTTATGTTTGTATGTTAACATTATTGTATGTTTAACATTATTAACATTATGAGACCCAAGTTGTACGTTTAATATTATGCATTCTACTGAGCATTACTAATGGCTGATATCACATCATGGATCACATGGTTCGTACACTCTTTGAAAACCTTGAAAAAAAAAAAAGTTCATTTTCAAGTCCTTGAAAGTACTTGAAAAAGTTTGACTTTGTAAATAGTACTTGAAATTGTTTTTGTTTTGTTTTTTAAGTAACTATATGAAAGAGCATGTATAAAATAACTGTTTGTGCTAAATCGTTGTATAGTAGATTTCTGTGTAGTTGCGATAAAAACACCACGCTGATCAAATAGCACAGAACTTATTGGTTTGTCAGAAAAGTCACGACATATTTTAGCCATGTTTTGCAAAGGTCATTTATTGATAGAAAGAATAAAGATCAATCAATGATATAATGCCCGTTTTGTTCAATAACCTTTTGCCATCTTTCAGTGAGCTGCAGAATGCCTCATTCATAGAAGGAACTGTCTTTTGTGGCGAAAAACTGTACAAGGTGCTGATTTACAGCCTCAACTGAATTGAACGTTATACCACGCAAGCACTGTTGAAGAGAGCGAAACAAGTGGAAGTCTAATGGCGCAAGGTCAGGCGAGTATGCTGAGTGTGGCAACACATCCCACCCAAGTTCCAATAATTTTTGGCGGGTGATCAAACTTGTGTGTGCTCTCGTGTTGTCGTGATGGAACACAACAACTTTACGATGAACGAGCTCTGGGCGTTTCTGGATGATGGATTTGTTCAAACTGTCCAATTGCCGGCAGTACACATTTGAATTGATTGTTTGGTTCCGTGGTAGGAGCTCGAAAAACATGACAACTTTAAAATCCCACCACACTGAGACCAGAACCTTCCGCTGATGAATGTCTGCTTTGGACGTCGTTTGAGGCGGAGCAGCATGTCGGGACCAAGATCGTTTGTGCAGCACATTGTTGTACACAATCCACTTTTCGTCACCTGTCATCAGTCGCTTCAAAAAGAATCTTTTTCCTCACGTTTAATGAGCATATTGCAGATGTTTATACGCGCCGTCAATTGAGCTTCTTTGAGTTCATGAGGAACCCACACATCGAGCTTGCTTACGTATCCCAGCTTCTTCAGCTGGTCGTGAATGCTTGAATGATGGATGTGCAATGTGTCTGCAATCTCTCGTGTCTTGTAACGGGGGTTTGACTCAATCAAGGCCTTGATTTGTTCGTCACCAGCATCGGTTGGCCTCCCGGACCGAGGGGCATCGTTGAGGTCAAAATCACCAGCACGGAATTTTGTGAACCACCGCTGGCACTGACTTTCTTGTAGAGCATTATCACTGTACACTTCATGCAACTTTTCGCAAGCTTGACGCAGGTTCTTCCCTTTACGGAAGTAAAACAGTAAAATATGACTAAAATGCACAGTTTGGTCTTCCATCTAATCTTCAACTTGAAGTCAAATCGACCAAATCGCTCACTATTCCTTTTAGACTGCAGCTAGAACTGTCACCTGTCGAATGCCATAGCGATAAGAGAGCTGCACATGCCTCTAGTACTTCCAAAACCGCCCAACCGCCATCAAGTGCTAAAATACGTCATTACTTTTCCGACAACCCAATACGTACAACTCGGGATCGCACGGACAGCTGGTACCTTGGCTATGACGTCAGTATAGAGTAAAATGCCAGCCATGGGAGTAAATTAAATGAAATGATGTATCCGCGAATCGTGATGGCTTCTGTTGACAGGGGTTAGGGACACGTTCTTGCCAGAGGATGAATAAGAAATAATGTACCCTTTCAAAATATTCCACAAAATAAAATGATTTGGGGCAATTCAAAGTTAAGAAAATAAACCAGCAGGGGGGGGTAACAGGCAGGTCATTGAAAGTGTCCTTGTCCCAGCTAAGATTAATGGTTTAAACTTGCTAAAATACTGACCTACTGACTGATCATGATAATTTGGTTTTAAAAAATCCTTGAAAAAGTGCTTGAATTTATTTTGCTTGGAAGAGTACAAACCTTAATGCATACATTTTCTGTAGTCTCAGTGACTTTTCAGAAACAATTACAAGGGTTTACTGTTTTATATTTAAATTCTTACACTGCCTGACAGAGAAAATGCCACACCACGAGGACGTGAATGCAGTGCCATGCAAATTGCAGAGTGGGTGCACATGTACAAATGTAAATTGCAGAGTGGGTGCACATGTACAAGTTATACAAATGATTGCATTTGCAGGCAAATCGCACGAATAGCGCTTGGGATTAAGCGGACAACCAGCCCGTGAGGCCATCAGTCGAGACTTTGTGACGGCCACGAGAAGTGAGCGGTTCTGCTGTATTCTTGTCTGGAGAATGAACAAGGGGTGCCAATGCTGTTAAGATGCCGCCGTATGCAATTTCGTCAAACGGATGAGTTCACGAGAGATGTCATCATAGGCCTTCTTATCGCCAGATGGTCTTTGCATCCTATTGCAGAAGAAATGCAAAGTGATGCCACAACAGTCTGTCGCATTTGGAGACAGTGGTAATCCCAGGAAGGATCTGTGCAATGTCGTAGGGTGACCAAAGCACAGAGACAGACTTCCAAGTGCACTGATCATCGCTTCCGACGTCATCCCGTAGCGGACCCACAGGCCACAACAGGCAACATTTTGCGAAGTGTACAGGGAGGCTTGGATGCTCTGATATCAATGTGGACAGTGCTGCGCTGATTGGCTGCATCTGGTTTGCTGTCCAGCCATCCATTGCAAAGGCTACACTTATTAGCAAGCCGTCATCGCTTGGCGTGGTGCCGCTCCAGAGCTGCGTGGGGTGCCGAATGGAACAGTGTGGTGTTCAGCGACGAAGTGCAGTTCTGTCTCACCTCGGATGATTGCTGTGCTAGAGTCTGGAGGCATTGTGGCCAACGGGCGGATTCCTCTGACATTGTGGAGCGCCACATGGCCCTGCAACATGGAATCGTGGTGTGGGGTGCCATCAGCACCAGCAGCCGTTCACTGCGGGTACACATCACAGGCACTATGATGGCATGCCGCTATGTTGACTAGGTGCTGCGGCCCGTGGCACTACCATATCTGCAGGGCATCTCAAATGCTATTTTTCAACAGGATAATGCCCGTCTGCAAACCGCTTGGATCAGCCTCAATGTTTTATGCGGTGTGCGGATGCTTCCGTGGCTCACACGATTCCCCGCCGACGCCCCGGTGGTGCAGTGGTCTAAGCGATGGTTTCTGATCATTCGCCCAAAAGGGGTTCGCATCCCGGTGAGCCATGGATGTTGTGTTTGTTTTACTGCACTGGCTCTCTCCCTTCCCTGGAACCAGTAGCCCTAAATTAGGGATGGGCGACTGCTTATAGCCCATTGAGTTGCTCACAGTGGTCGTTAAACCTCCAATAAAAAAAAAAAAAAAAACCTTCCTCCAACCTCTCGAGCATCTGTGGGACACTATTGGACATCGGTTGAGTACCCTCCCATTCCCGCAAAATGATGAACTTTGGACTCGGATCAACAGCACATGATCCACGATACCCCAGGACTCTATTCGGATTGGTCGTTGCCTCAATGCCACGTCGGATTCAACGCTGTATCGCCCAAAATGGGGGCCACATTCCTTATTGATTATCTTGTATACTGTATTCGGCCACTGGAGCCTAGTCTGTATGGGACAATTAAATCATTTGTTCAGGACCTACTTGGCTATCTGTGTGTGCAGTTTGGTCTGTTTTTGAGCATTCCTTCATGGTGAGGCATTTTCTCTGTCAGGCAGTGTATGTAATGCATGTACATGAAGTGTCTTGAAGTTTATATTATTTTGAGGGAAGGAGGGGGGGGTCTATTAATGTTGTCTATTTGTCAGAACACATGCCAATTAAATCATTTAGAGTGAAGTGATTTTCTGGCTACAGTTTTATAAATGTTTTGCATTTTAATGTCTTTTTTTTTTTTTTTTTTATCTCTTCAAATATCTTCAGAAATTTCCTTCAAGATTTGGAAATGTGTGGCTTGGATTCTGTAGCAGTAGCTAGGTGTTTCTTCAAACATTCCTATGGATTTGCTATATATACTCAGTATTGTACAAATTACCCAAGGTGAGTAAAATGTTTATAATTAGGAGGAATATTTATAACGAATGAAGACAAAATAATTAGTCTTCTGTTCATTTGAAGTTTACTTGACATTAATGTTGCAAGTTTTATTGTGCATTTGTTAAATTCACTACCTTTATTGGCGTTCCAGTTAACACTGTTTGAACCAGACTGTTTCATGCTTAATGTGTCATTTTATGTTTAGAGACTCTTCATTAATAAAAGAATAGTATTGGTATAGTGTCGCTATTTAGGCCATTTTCAGGGCTGTCAGTATAATTTGGAAACTGAAGTAATAGTAGAGCCGAACGCCTCCCCCCTTCCAGTAGAGATTTGTGGATTTTCTCATTCCATGTAATGCTTTTTTTTTACTCCTATTTGTACAAAAATATCTCATTGTCTTACTGTATATTATAGTATGCATATATGCTGTGCTGGGAAGTAGCACACTACTTTTATTGTAGTTTGTAGTGTAGCGTAACTACAAAAATAAAAAAGTAGTTTTGTTTGTAACTTGCTACTAAAATCAAGTAGTTGTAACGAAATTTCAAGTTACATTTTTTCACTACTTTTACGACTGACAAATTTTACTGACAGAAGGAATTGTTTGAAGAATTCAGCTTGACCTTCGGAAGAACAAATTTTTCCAACAGGATGCATGACCTTCACAATGCCAGGTCATAGGTCACGATCATAGGTGGAACATAAAAGAGGATGGCCTAATAAGGCTAAGAGACTTCTCTGAGGGGTAGGAACAGTCATAAAACAGGGAATCCTCAGTAAACTATCAATGTGAATGTTGGACCCTGTTGTAAGGCCATTCTTTCAGAGAATGCGTAAATGTTCTATTTGCATCTCAGTTTTAAAAGTTGGCGCATTCTTTTTGGCTTACCATCTTTGAGCTTACCTTCTAGTTATACACTGGTGTGCAAAAATTAAGGACGAGACGGTTTTTCGAATGTAACGTCGTGCAGAAGTGCTCCACATCGACTCAAATCATACCATAAGATCCCCAAGATGTAAGAATACGGGACAAGTGAGCAAAACCGTCCAAACAAGGAATCCAAAGGATACAAAGGCACTTTATTGAAAAGGTAGCTTCGAGCACAACTGGACAAAAGACAGAAACGCCCATGTGACAGGCGGCTGCCAAGAAAAATTCGATCTTTAGTAGGGGATATGATCACCCCTGACTGTGTTGCAGGATTTACAACGTCTGTCCAGGATGAGGACGAGGTTGTCAAGGAGCTGTTGAGGCATCGTGGCCCATTCCTCTTGTAGCGCCAATCGCAGCTGTGGAATCATTGCTGGCGGCCGGTGACGTGCTGCCAAGCGTCTCCCGAGAAGGTCCTACACGTGTTCGATTGAATTTAGGTCCGGGGACCTTGCGGGCTAATCCATGCGTTGAATATCTTCACTCTCCAACAGCTCTGCGACAGCCACTGTACAATGAGGTGTATTGTTGTCGTACATGAAGAGGAACTCAGGACCCACAGCACATCTAAACAGACGCATGTGAGGCAGGAGAACCTCTGTACAATAGCGGACACCATGACTGAACCTCCTTGGGAGATGTGGAGGTCAGTACGGCTACCAAGCATGTTACCGCCCCAAACGAGAACTCCACCACCTCGAAACCGGTCCCTTTCGATGATGTTGGAGGTGTGATTGCGTGTTCCCTGCTCTCTCCAGATGTTTATACGTCCAGAATCGCTAGTCAGACTAAATCGGCTCTCATCCGTAAAGAGAACTAGACTCCATTGCTGATGTGTCCAGTTCTTATGTTCCTGGCACCACCGAAACCGCAGTCTCCGATGAGCAGGCGTTAATGGCGCACACCGTGTTGGTCATCGTGCAAATAGACCACCTTTGTGCAGCCTCCTGGCCACAGTAAAATGCGATAACGGACGTCCAGTTGTCTGTTGCATGTGCCTTGCAATTTCTCCCGCTGTCTGCCGCCTGTCTCTCCTCGCCTGTAGGACAATATATCGGTCGTCCGCCGCCGTGGTTGCTCGTGGACGACCACTGATAAACTCT
The DNA here is from genome assembly GCA_039090855.1 of Macrothele yani. Taxonomy (NCBI): domain Eukaryota; kingdom Metazoa; phylum Arthropoda; class Arachnida; order Araneae; family Macrothelidae; genus Macrothele; species Macrothele yani. The sequence goes on along the minus strand of CM077022.1, from coordinate 579,494 downwards.
CGGACAGCTGTTCCTGTCGTTTGAAATGCTCTCCAAGCTCGTGAAACGATGCTTGCGAGCGATCCCGAACTCCTCTGCCACACTAGTCGCACTTTGACCTTCTTCCAACTTCCCAATGACGCAACCTCGGGTAAAGTCATCCAGATGTCGTCTACTGGATTGTCTGTTGGCCATATCACATGGTGGCAGCAACTAGACGTCGTTCAAACCGATGTACATTGTGCAATAGCTTTCACCGAATTGCTGAGCATACACCGCCCGTGTGCTTTTTATACCCTTCAAACACCCCACCACCCCCCACGTCATGCTGCATATATGCGCATGCCCTACCGTACCAGACCCTAGTCTATCTCCTGAGTGGTGTTTCGGTCCGTTCTGCCTGCTCGTTCCGCTGTTATGCTAATTTCTCCTCTTCGTCCTTAATTTTTGCACACCAGTGTATATTTTGTGATGCTTTAGCTAAGAATGAATGCTGAAACAAAACTTCTTTGGGTAGTTTCCTATAATTGTTGTAAATTAAAAAGTGAAACAACAACAGGAAATTGTATTACTGTGCACACTTCTGGTAAAGTAGGCAAAAGCCTTTCGGCTTCAAAATCATGACATCAAACTTTAAAACTTCATATCCAAGCCATTGCTTCACAATTTTTCTTTCTAGTAGATGTTCTCCCAATCAAAAAAAAAAAAAAAAGCTGTGTTTGTGTAAGCACAGATTATTTATTTCTTTTAATGCATGCATGATGCATGAGCTTTTCTTCTTAATTTCTTTGTTCAGTAATTTACTTGGAGTACTTAAAAACACGTCTGAGCATTCATTATTCACTACTAACGGAACCCACTGTATGTGTTCCTAATTTACTACGAATTACAGCATCCACTACACCAGAGGTGTAACTAGGGCGGGGCAGGCAGGGCAGCTGTGTTCTGGGCACAGCTCAAAAGAGGGTGCAAAAATCACTGCGTACAATCTGATTAAAATCGGAATCGAAACTTTTGCACAAGTTTCTGGTACATCTTTTACCGCCATTCTTTGTCGTTTGTCCATTTACAGAATTTGTTTGCTACCAAAACTGGCTTTTGCCAGTTTTGGTAGCTTTGCAGCCTAAAATTCGAATCGCTTCATCAACATGTGCAGGAGATGTAATTTGTTCACATTCAGAAATAAAGGGTTGTTCGTAATTTTGTAAGATAAGGATGTCGTTCACATTGCTGAAGATTCTCTGGCGGCATTTAGATATCATTACTGGTCTACAACAAGTTGCATTTAATGTGATGCTACAGGTCCGAACTCCAAAGCTGTTGGGAATCTCATCACTTTTATCATCTTTTGTATTTTGCATCCCATTTAAAGCTGTAAAATACAAAAAGTGCTGTAAGTTAAGGAAACAGAAATGTATGAAAACCTTCTGCTGAGTTCTGCAACCAATTTCCTACATTCAAGAGGGTAAAATGCTGTTCCCGTCTGTGATAAGAAATGACACCTAGTTCGATAATACCCTATTTATGGTATCATACCCCAATAAAAATATTTAAGTGTTATAGGTTGTTGAACTACAATGAAAATGGCGGCGAGGGCTGCGGGAATTTCACAGAGTTCTTCCTCTGGTCTGCCTAAAAACTATCCTATTTTGAAAATCTATTGCACAATGGTTAATGATTGTGTAATATACCACAGAGGTAAAAAGCACATGTCAAGACTACAAACCTGCAATGACACATTCTGTCCATGTAGCTTAGTTGGGAGAGCAACTTACTCCGGAGTTAGGGGGCACAGATTCGATCCCAGTCACAAAACAAATTTGTGTTTTCACATTGGCGCTCGAGCGTAAAAATGGATGTACTGGCCATTGGGCTCTTCAAAAAAATGTGTGTTTGTTCCACAAGTCGTCTAGAATGAATGTAGCTTGCCCCGGGTGTAGAAATGCCTAGTTACGCCTCTGCACTACACATTGATACATCACTTACTACAATTGATGTTATTAATTTCATAACATGATTCTTCGTATCGACTAGAAACATGAAACTATTTATATTAGCGTTTTTCAATATAGCTATCATTCAAACTCATGCTGAAATGTAGTGCCATCGAAATGTTTCTGCTCCTCATGTTTCCTTCATGAACACTTTATCGGTATAAAGCCCAACTTTAGACTTAAAAAAATCATTTAATTCAAAGTACAGTTTTAAGTAACATTCTGAAAAGTAAAAAAAATAAAAAAAAGGTTAATGTAATAAAAGTATGCATCATACAGTATATATGTAATCAACATCAACTATTTTCAGTCCATTGCTGGGTGAAGGTCTTCCCAAGTACCCTGCAGAACTTTCTGCCCCGAGACATTTTCTTTTATGTTACTCCGGCATTCTTTCGAATTTCAGCCACCCATTTCCCACGTTAATAGATGACGTACAAGAAGCATGATTTTTTCCCTCTCTGCTATCCATTTGTTCAGGTACAGGCATAATACCAATGCATCAGCCCCAAATCTTTCTTTCTTTTTTTTTTTCCCCCATTTTCTTTTGAATTGGCGTATAAGAGTGATGATTCATGCTATCAAAAGTTTTCTTGCTTGTGAGGTTAATGTGCATCTCTATTTACCACGATATTTCCACTTTTAAAGAACGACTGAAAAATGCATTTTCATCAGGCAGGTGATAATGCACAAAATATATTTCAGTTTTTGTAAATTTTCACAACTGTTCCGTTAAGCAGCGTATATATATATAAAATACAATGTTATTCTATTTGCATCTGTTTTCTAGTATCAGGTTCAAAACTTTTTTTTTTTCATTCATTCAGTAGCACCGGTCTCGAAGATTTTTCAAGTTCCCTCTATCTTTCATGTTTCTCTACCGACTTTTTTTTTTAATGCAAATAACTGTTATTGCATCGACAACTTTTCTTACATCTCAGTATGACGCCCAAAACTGAATCCACCTATAAGATAAATGTTGCTCCAAATGTGCATTCAACAAAGCCAAAGCTATTGATTTCCTTTATTTTACAAAATTCCGTTCAAGAGAAATATGTATCATAATTTATGATCAAATTGCAAAAAATTACATGATTTACATGATACATATGTTCAATGTTTTGGTCTAAAAGTTATTTAAGTTTTGTAACCCATGCCATACATCACTGAAAATAAATAAGTCACTGGAAATCTTACAGGCTCACACAAATCAGTCCAATGAAGCCAAAAGACCCTGAACTCCAACTGATTTGCATCGGAAAAAATGCAGCTGTAGTGCATGTTTTGTAATGCTTCTGATGTTCTGAGATAATTCCTCATTGATAAACGTTTTAAAATGCAATTGTTACAGAAGTTAAATGGATTCGTATATTGTAATATATCTTCTCATTTTGCTCATCTTCCTGTGCATATGACACGTCATCGTATGAATGTAAGTACTACACGTCGTATAAATTTTTACTGGCATATCTTGGCAATGATAAACTGAATCACAGTTATTAAGACAGCTGAATATTAGCATTGAAATTTTTATCATATTAATTCGGACTGGAACAGGTGTGCATCAGAACATACTGAAGATATGTTGTGATCATTTGTCTTTATTGAAATGAAAATGCAAATTTTTAATTTCGTATATTTTAATAAAAATTTATTTATTTTATCCAAATACGTTTAATCACACTGTGATAACTTTACTTATTTATTACAATAAGCATCTGAAAACTCCACCGATTCGTAAGTACATTCATGTGTGTTTTTATTCGCAAAGTTTTTTTAACTACTTTTAAAAAGTAGTTGTAGCAAAACTACTTTTATAAGATGTAGTTGTAGTAAAACTACTTATCAAGAAAAGTAGTTTTATTTGTAGCAAACTACTTTTTTGAAATTGTAACCGTAGTTGTAGCTAACTACTTTTCAAAAGTAGTTTCCCCAGCACTGCATATATGCAACTACCATAGCCTACAGGTTTCAATAATTTACTGTGATTTAAAAGTTTTAAAATTAAATAAAATAATTTGCCACAGTTTGTTTGGGCTTCCTTAATGAAAAACTGCTTTCTAGAACATGTATGTGAAGAGATTTCTGATGAGCATTATGCTACTCCTTGATAGAATGCTGCATCTCATGTAAGCAGGTCTTGAAAAATGCCATGTCCCAGACGTTTAAATTATTAGTCTAAGCATGTAAAAGAATTGAATTGGTCATTTCGAAAAGGGCTCATCTCTTAAAAATAAAATTTTTGAGGAACTAAAATGAACTGAATAACTCACAAAGTAATGGGGGAAAATCCCATATTTTATAATAATCTGTTACATTTCCTTAGTAATGTAAGAAGTGAATAAAGAATAACAAAAAATTGAGTAATTAGAAAATTGTAATAGAAAGTGCCAGAGATGAGCCCTTTTCGAAATGTCTTGTACATAGCAAGGTGGATTAAAAAAAAAAAAAAAAACACCTTAATGTAAACAATGTTTAATTGTAATATTAACAGAAAACAGAGCAAATGTAATATGTTGAACAAAAGAAAAGCTGAAAGTCCTGTTCTGCTGGTTCTGCTTCAGGAGTTGCAGGCCACTGAAGAATTTTTTCATAAAATTGTCTGTATTCTTCAGGTATATACTGCTGCAGTTTCTTCAGGTTTTCCATCTTCAACATGTTAATAGGTAGTTTGGCTGAATAACTTCGAAATTCAGAAAGGTCTAGCAGGCTTGCACAAACTTTTTTACTTTTGACAGTGAAGAGGATTCTTGAGTCATCATGTTAGAAATGCAAGTGCATGTAATCACTTCTCCCTGTTTTTCAGGATTGAATTTAACTCAAAATATTTTGACACGTGAAATAAAACTATCCTCTTTTTGCACATTTTTACCATAACTCTTTCCTGCAAGAGGTTTTTTTTTTGAAATTCAAACTTGACCACTTCTTGAAGTCAATGATGTCTTTTGTTGCAACCTCCATGACAGCAAATTTATTAGTGGTGGAAGAGTCCTTGATTAAATCAATATATTGCTGGCGAGTGAGCAATCTATCTTCTCTTTGTATCTTTCTCTTGGCAGTGGCGAAGTTTCTGTCAGTCATTAAACGAGTGACCTCTTTGGGGGAAATATAGATGAATGGCAATTTTTCTGTCGGCCGAAATGGTCATCAGGAATTTTATAATGGTGCCATTGCAGTTTTGCCCGAAGCAGTAATCACAAAAGAAATGCACTTCTTTGACGTAACTTGGGACAATGTGCTGGATATAATGTTCAGGAATGTAGCCACTTCATTTGGACCTTTTAATTCTTGCCCTTCATGGTGCGAATAAAAATAGCTTTTCCTGTTTTTAAATTGTGTGCACAAAATTCAAACACCCATAGCTGTCGGTAATAAAACACTTTCTTGTATAGGTAGCATTGGCAGATTTTGCATGTAGTCAAATGAAATGCCCATGACAGAATCATTATTTTTACATTTTTCCACAACTTCCTTTGTTTTGTTGTAAAACTTTGATGCCCTCCTCTTGTGAACTTATACGTTTGGCACTTGCCACTCTCTTTGCTGCGTCATTTAAATGAGGGTTACACAGTTTTATGCCCAATTCCTCACAAGTGGAGCATACCTCTATTTAAAGCCTATCAAAATGACAAGTCAAAGTTTTTGTGAAAGTACTTAAGAAAAAACATGTATTTCACAGCATCTTTCAAATTGGGGAATTTACTTAAAGACATCATATACAGTATACTAATGTTCAAGTTTGCGGACAGATATTTTCTCTTGATGTCATTCGAGTAATGAATTTCCTTAGTAGGAATTAACTTTATGAAGTCGTGAATGCAACTGCACACATCGCCAGAAATGGCACTACTTCTGTACCCAGCAGATGTACCTCGTTTATCATACGTGGAGTTTGATTATTTACTTTCAAAAAGCGTAAGCTCCTTATTTTTTTTTATCCGTAACGCCATATAAACTTAAAAATGCTTTTTTGCATACTAACCTCCTTTCTCCTTTAAGGTCAATAAAGTACTTATACGAGAAGGACTTCGGTTTTGAAGATTTGTCGTTCTTCTGGCATTTCGAAGTATCCTTGACTGGAGCTGCATCTAATAACCCTTGTAAATATATGCCCTGTTCATCTTTCCTGTTACTCTGCCATATGGTTTATTAGTTCACATAGGTCGTTATCAGAAAGACCATTGAAGCACTTGAGAGGACACCTAAACAAATAAAAATCAGTGCAATGAGTCACATATAGAAGAAGGCTGTCTATATTATACACATAATATATTATTTATTATATGATTTAACATATAATACATTATATTAATATCATAATACTAATATTGTATAATACATTAACATTATGTTATACATAGTATGTTGTGTTATAATATTTATATTAACAGTAATTTATTAATATTGTATTAGTATTATTTATGTGTATTATTAGGAAATAACGTAATGAAACAATAGTAAAAGGTATTCAGCACTTGCGTGCAACTGCTTCCAGTGATGCGAGCCGAAACGAATAGTCTGTTGTGGCTCTCGTGGGGAGACCTTTAATTGTAGCCATTTTAATCACTTTGTACTTGTAACTGCTATCGTTCCGTATTCCCTGTTTTCCTTACGTGACACTTTCTCACCAACATCATCTGATTCACTGCAATCACTCATTGCACACAAAAATGTTTTAATCAATTTAAAACTGCAAAAACTGTTTAAATCAAGAAAGTGAATTGCACTAGACTGAGAAGCGTAGAAGCTCGTACTGTTCCCTCGCAGATTGACAGTATTTTGTTCAAGGTTCAATCTTAGAATGTCTTTCACTCTTCATAATAGAGGCTGCACTGGCGTATTTCGAAAACGGCTCATCTCCTGCAGATGGGCACTTTTCGAACTGAATCGAAAAATGCACAGCGATTCCAAGCATTAAAAACATCTGATATGAGCTGATTTTGCATTCAAACGATGAGATGAACCATGCAGATTTCAAACATGCAAAAAAATAAAAATGGTCGAAAACCCGACATGAGCCCCTTTTCAAAATGACCCATTAAACTTAGTGGCGTGCAAAAGTATTGCATCACCTGCAAAAACAGTGAATTTTTAAGTTTTAACTCTTTGTTTAACTAACTAATTTTCATTGTTATTTCATCATTTATATGTGTCATTAGATGTGGAATGTACTGGAGATTTCAAAAAATGTCTTAGTTTTTCCTGTAGCTACTTCTGTTCTTAAGATACATTACAAAATTCATGACCGAGTCGAACTTATTATGAAAAGGATCTTTTATCCAATACTTAGGTTTACAGCAATAAATTGCTTTTGTAATTCAAAAGGAATGAAATAACATTTAAATACAGAAATATAATAAAGCAAAATTATAAAATGTACCTAATATTTTGTTGCCCTGCCATCAGCTTTAATCACAGCTTTGCATCTTGCTGGCATACTGTGAACAATGTTTTGTAAAAGATTGGGTTGAACAATAAGATTCCAAATCTGAATTACATCCTCAATGAGTTGAATTTTGGTTGCTGGCTTTCTTTTTGATAGTTCATACGATACTTTGAACCACAAATTTTCGATCGGGTTTAAGTCCGTTAACTGTGGTGGCCACTCAAGGTGCTGAATTTGTTTTTTGAAACCACTTTTTCACTACATTAGCACAATGACAGGGAGCATAGTCATTTTGAAAAATGAAATTGATGTCATAAAGCTTTCCAGATGATGGTAGCATCTTGTTTTCTAATATCCAGATGTGTTTCTGGACATTTTCCATACCATTGATGATATGGAGGTTCCCAACACCATGTGCACACGTGCAACTCCAAACCATGACCTTCACCGTATGCTTAACAGTAGTCACTAAGCAACTTGGATGGAATACTTCATGCTTAAATCTCCTTACATAGGCACTGCTCTGATTCCCATTAAGGCAACATTCTCATTCATCACCGAAAAGGACATTTTCCCCATTCCTTGGTTGTCCATGAGACATGCTGTTTTGCCCACTGAAGTCTACGCTGTCTTTGATTTGCAGTTAATAGTGATATATGCCTGCCTTTGCAGTCACATAATTCATAGTGAAGCAGCCTCCTCCCTAACAGTAGGTTAGGAGGAGGGAATAACAGTAACATCAGTCACTTCAGACCATCTTTGATGCAATTTAGGTGAATTGAGCTTCCTGCCTGCCAAGCTTAGCTTTCTGAGTACTCTGTCCTGCCTGGTTGTAGTGAATCTGGATTTTTCACTGCGATACATATTTTTTAATATTACTACAGTAGTCTAATAACTGTAGGTTGATTACAGCCCACTCTTTCAGTGATTTGCCTTGAAGAATATCCCTTTTCATGCAGAACTATTTTTACTCTGTCTGCTGCAGACAATTCCACAGTTTTAACCATTATTGATAATGTACACAAATTATACTCTAATAACAAGAAGCGACCACTACAGTGCTGTATTAGCTCTATCAACCCTTATAAAGGCTGGAGTAGCATTAGGAAGCAGCCAGTCCGGTAAAAGAATGTCTGATTGGTTGTAACAGGCGACTTGAATTTCATTGTCAAACCCCATATTTTATGTCATATCTTAAGAACAGAAGCAGCTACAGGGAAAAGTAAGACATTTTTGAAATCTCCATTAAATTTTGCATCTAATGAAATATAAACGATGAAATAACTACGAAAATTAGTTGGTTAAAAACTGAGTTGAACTTAAAAATTCATGATTTTTGCAGGTGATGCAATACTTCTGCAACCAAGTTGCCTGGCTGGGCAACTAGATTTGGAAAAATAAACTGAAATGCAAATTTTTTTATCATAGCATAGTAATCATCATAAAAAAATTTCACCTATTGTTTTTTATTTCACTTGTAAACTGAGGAATTTTTATTGCTGTTGCGGTCAGTGGTATATCATTTCTGTCACTGTCTTGTATCTAGGTATGACATTGGGATGACATGTTTTGCACCAAATGTCATTTACAGTTGGTGACTGAAGTACTAAGTTGCTAAAAACAAGTTTATTGCACTTTTTAAGATAAAAAATGAGGCGCAGCTGATTTTTTGCCTCAAAAGATAAATTTTTCTAGACATCCTGCTTTTACAAACCTTTGCAGGCAAATTTTTTTGGCACATGCCGAACTGGGCACGTAACATTTTAGGTATTTTTCAAGCCAAGTGTATGAATGTATTATTTATAATAGCATGTCAGTCGTGTGCATATCTTTTTTTTCTCCAGTTTACTAGTGCTCACTACATAGGTATATGCATCAGTTAAGGTGGACATCTTGTGATTTTGCTGCCTATACTTCCAATTTATAAACTTTTTACCCTATTTTCTCAGCAAAGCAAGATTTCCCATGCACCAAAATTAGCCCACTGATTAAAAATCCTCCTTAGATTACTCAATCGTTTTTTGTTTTGTTTTTCGCAAAAAAACTTTTCTGAACTTTACTTCAATGTGTAGTGGTAAGGAAGAGTGGTGCCACCTGTGAGCACGTATCATAACTACATTGAAGTAAAGTTATTGATTTTCAATTATAGTTCAGGAAAGTTTTTTGCAAAAGAACACAAATTGTGCAATCTAAGTTAGAGGATTTTCATCAGTGAGCCAATTTTGGTGTATGCAGTGATGGAAAGTTTGCGCTGAACTGTGCCAATTTCATTATCTTGCACCAAACTGCTACAAATTATGAAAAAATTTAATATTTGCGCCCAACTGCGGCGAAACGGCAATCCACAGCAAAAAAATGTCGTTTTAAACGTCAAATCGAATGACGCTTTTTTAAGGTCTACGCCTAATTTGGTGAAAACGACGCTTAATCAACACTACCGCCAATCCCAAAATTTCGGAATGTTTTTCACCTACCTTCTAATTCGTTGTTTTTTCGGCAAAAGTGACAAAAAAACAACAACGATTTTCGCGATGTAGGAAATTAAATTGTTTTTGCTTATGGAGGAGGAGTTTTGTTGTAATCGCGTATGTAGGAGAAACGATGCTGTACGTTATGAAATCCTGAAGATTGTTTACTGATAGTTTGGTGGTTTTTCGGAGTGCTGTGCAATTGAGATTTTTTATGTCGTTCCCTGCTCTTTGAGATTGCACAGTTATTTCATTCCGTGCAAGGCGCGCGATTACGTAAATACAGCGTAAGATCAGTCATTAGCTATTTCGTTGACGCGGAGGACGACTGAAAATGGTTCTCCCGTGGCAGGATACAATGGTTCTGTTTCTAAAGGATTCATAGGTATTCAGAGATGCCAACTTTTACGGATTTTCACTTCATCTTACGGTTTTACGGAAGTCACCCGAAAAACTACGGAAAAGCCCTCGCAAGATCCCTGCACGCAATTTCTATTTTTTCTCCATCTTTTGGTCGAAAAAACGCACTTTACAGGTAGGCCCTTATGCGCCTTCGATGTTCTGACTTCCCCCGCCAACGGAGGCATAGCTTGTCACGTGATTCCCCATACAGCCATTTGAGAGTACCGTGCACAAAAGTCGAGAGAGAACTCGGCTCAGCGCCGTTTGCCAACTCTTTACATTGATTACATGTGGCTTTGTGCTTGTGAAAATTTCGGTGCAAACGTTTTAACCCTTTCCACTCGACTGTCGGGTGACACCCGACATTATGAAATCGCTGAATAGCTCACCCGCCACTCCGATGACACCTCTATAGCTCACATGTCGGTGGTTGCGAGACATTTCTTTTTCGTCGAATAGGTCTTGTGTCACTCGCCACGCCGATGACGCCCCTATAGCTCGCATGTCGGGGCTTGCGAGACATTTCTTTTTCACCGCATAAAGAAAAAGAAACGTCATCTGCGTGTCGGGTATCACCCTCCATGCCGATGAGGCCTCTATGGCTTGCATGTTGGCGCTCGTAAGGAATTTCTTTTTCGCCGAATAGGTCGGGTGTCATCCGCCAAGTCTGTGATGCCTCTATAGCTCGCATGTCGGTGGGCGCAAGACATTTCTTTTTCGTCGAATAGGTCGGATGTCACTCGCCACGCCTATGACGCCCCTATAGCTCGTATGTCGGGGCTCGCGAGAAGTTTCTTTTTCACCAGATAAAGAAAAAGAAGCGATATCTGCGTGTCGGGTATCACCCGCCATACCGATGATGCCTCTATGGCTCGCGAGGGAGTTCGTTTTCACCGAATAGCTCTGGTGTCACCCGCCATACCGATGACGCCTCTATGGCTCTTATGTCGGCGCTCGCGAGGAATTTCGTTTTCGCCGAATAGGTCGGGTGTCATCCGCCATGTCTGTGATGCCTGTATAGCTCATATGTCGGGGCTTGCGAGACATTTCTTTTTCGCCGAATATCTCGCGTGTCAAGTGTCACCCTCCATGCCAATGATGCCTCTATAACTCGCATGTTGGCGCTCGCGAGTCATTTCTTTTTCGCCGAATAGGTCGGGTATCAACCGCCACGCTGATGATGCCTCTATGGCTCATATGTCGGGGCTGGTGAGCTAAAGCTGAGCTTTCACTGCTAAGTTGTGGCTTCTACTGCAGAAAAGGAAAAAAAAAAAAAAAAAAAATGCGAGTTCTGTGTGAGTATGGGTGAAAAGTTATTTGAGTGGAAAGGGTTTATTTAGATTAAAACGAAACGAAACAAAACAAAACGTAGCAGTGAAACAGCTATGACAACAAAAAGAACGAAGTCAGATAAAACTTATCATCAAGTGTATCGCGGTATGTATAGTAAAGAATGGCCTTTTTATGAAGCATCTGAAGTTTTGCTGAATCACATTTTATAAGCCATGTTGCTGCGATTTTAGCCTGTCGCAAGGCTAAAATCGCAGCCTATGATTGTAGGCGTCGTGCGGAGAGCAAGAAGCACAAAGATCATGTCAAAAGATTAAATAGAGATGTGAGTAAAATTAATGTAACCAAAAAACTTCTGACAGATTATAAAGAATCCTGAAAAAAATATCAAGAGCAGATTAGTGCTGGAAAAATGCATCAAAACAAGCAAAAAAAGAGAAGAAATTGAATGTTCTCCAGGTGATTTGAAATGGGAAGAAGCTGAACATTTGCAGCAGTTGGATTCCCTCATAAAATGTTAAACAATGCTGAGTGAACATTGAATGTGGCATAAAAAAACAACACATGAGTGAAATAGAAAGTGGACAGATACTATTAAAAGAAGCAAGACAAAACATTGCTAACTATCTTAAAAAAAATGAGAAAAGAATAGAAGTGAGTGATTAAATATTGAGAAAAGCAGCGAAAAATTAAACATTTTTTGCAAAATAAATTATTAATAATAGAATCCTGCTATGGTTACAAATTTTTTGATCTATTTGAAAACTAAAATGTTTGCATATGTGTGTGTATTTCAATGCAAGATGTTTTAAATTTGAGTAGGATGCATCTATTTCCAAAACATTTTTTGCTTAAGAGTTTGTTCTACCTACTATTTTACCTGCTCTAAAAATGTTTTCATACACCAAAAATGTATTTTATCTGCTCCAAAAATGCATTTTGTTGCTCCAAAAACACATTTTGCTGCTCCAAAAACACATTTTGCTGCTCCAAAAATGCATTTTGTTGCTCCAAAAACACATTTTGCTGCTCCAAAAATGTATTTTACCTGCTCTAAAAATATATTTTACCTGCTCCAAAAATGTATTTCACCTGCTCCAAAAACACATTTTGCTGCTCCAAAAATGCATTTTGCTGCTCCAAAAATGCATTTTGCTGCTCCAAAAATGTATTTTAGCTGCTCCAAAAATGCATTTTGCTGCTCCAAAAATGGTTTTGCAACTTTCCATCACTGTGTATGGAAAATCTTTCTTCGCTAAGAAAATTAGGTCAAAATTTTATCCATTGGAAGTTATCATCAACCATTATCAATCCACTGCTGGACGAAGGTCTCCCCAAGTTTCCTCCACAATGCTCTGTCTTTTGCCAGTCTCCTCCAGGTCACTCCCGCATACTTTCGAATTTCATCCACCCATCTCCCATGCGGTCTTCTTCTGGGTCTTTTCCTGTCCTTGGAATCCAATCTAAAATTTCTGCTGTCCATCGATGGTCTGTCCTTCTGGCAGTATGCCCAGCCCATTGCCATTTCAGGTATTTAACTCTGATCATGTTGTCTTCCACTCTTGTCATTTTTCGGATCCACGAGTTCCTCTTCTTATCTATCCTGGTTACACCAAGCATGCACCTCTCCATGCTAATTTGAGTTGTCTGCAGCCTTTGTATGTCTCTTTTAGTTAAGGTCCACGTCTCTGCTCCATACGTAAGCACTGGAAGGATGCATTGATCAAACACTTTTCTTTTAAGACATAATGGCATATTGCTCTTCAAAATTATGCTGTTTTTTCCAAAAGCCCTCCAGGCAAGTTTTGTACGCCGATTAATTTCTTCATCAATGTGACCCTCACTTGATATCTGCTGTCCAAGATAAACGTACGTGTCTGTTATCTCCAGCTTTTCTCCATCAATCGATAAATCTTCATTTCGTGTAAAAGCATTGAACATCACTTTTGTCTTCTGAAAGTTCATTTTTAATCCCACTTCTTTACTCTTGTCAGCAAGTTCCTGGATCATACTCTGCAGCTCTGATGGGGTAGTTGCAAAAATGACTACGTCATCAGCAAAACGAAGGTGAGTTAGATAATCTCCATTAATCTTTATCCCTTTGTTTTCCCAGCTCAGCAACTGAAAGACATTTTCCAATGTGGCATTAAAGAGCTTCAGAGATATGGTGTCACCTTGTCTCACTCCCTTTCCAATTTTTATGTGTGTTGTATTTTCAAACAGCCGAATCTTTGCACTTGCATTTTCATAGATGTTATTAATAATATTAATGTATGCATCTTCAATACTGCACAATTTCAGAGCCATTGCAACTGCTGATGGTTTCACTGAATCGAAGGCTTTTTCATAATCGATAAAAGCCATGCACAATGGAAGTTCATATTCCCTCGCTCTTTCAATTAGTTCTCTCAGTTCGTGGATTTGATCTATTGTGCTGTAGCCACTTCTGATTCTCTCGGTTGAGACATGTCCAGTGTTACCTTCAAACGGTGTGAAAGAACTTTAGTGAAGATTTTATAAACCTCTGATAGGAGGCTGATAGGTCTGTAGTTCCTGAGATCCTCAATGTAACCTTTTTTATGTAGCAGGATCATTGTAGCGTTGTTTCAATCCTCAGGAATCTTCCTTTCATTAAGGCATCGAGTGAAAATTTGGGCGAGTACTGTTTCTATTTGTCCACTTGCTTCTTGTATGATGTCTACAGTAATTCCATCTTCTCCTCGAGCTTTTCCCCACTTCATGTTTTTGATTGCATGTGCAACTTCTGCTGGAAGAACTGTGGTACTGGTACCTTCCATGATGTCTGGAGTACATGCATCATCCCTTTTCATATAACTTGGAGTAGAAATCTTTCACTCTTTTCAAAATTTCGCCTCTATTTCTTGTTACAGAACCATTTTCTTTTCTCAGTGCCATAATCTGTTTTCTTCCCTTACTGAAATGTCCCTTTGCTATCTTTAGGCTTTGGTTGTTTTCAATTGCTTTCCTCACTAGTTCACAGTTGAATTTCCTTACGTCTTCAGTGATACTTTTTCGTACTGTCTTGCATAGCTCTATGTATTCCACTTTGGAAGTCCCGTCTTCTTTAGTTGTCCTCATCTCTCTTCTTTTTTGCATCAACATTTTGGTTTTTCCTGATAATTTGTTCACATGCAACTTGTTCTTAGACCCAGCTAATTTTGTTGCTGTTTCCATAAGAGCTTTGGTTACTTTTCTGTTAGCTTCAGAAATATCCACTACTTCCGATGTTAGGCCTTCTAAAGCAGAGAATCTGTTCTTCAGTTCCAACTTGAAGGTATTAGGTGTTTTTTAAGGTTGGTTATGTCAATACATTTTGTCTTGTGAGCTTGCCACGTTAGAGTTTAGTGTTGAGGTGCATCTTACATCTGACCAATCTATGGTCACTACCTGTGTTGAACTTGTTTAGCACACTGCAGTCTTCTAGGACGAATTTTTTTTTACACATAATAAAATCAATTTCACTTGTCGTCCCATTTGGATGTCTCCATGTCCATTTCCTGTACGGCTTTTTCTTGAAAAAGGAGTTCATGATGAAAAACCCTTCTGCCACGCTAGTTTCTGTTGCCATGACCGAATTTACCTCCTGAAGTTTCATTCTGTTGCTGTTGTCCATTGGAAGTATAGGTAGCAAAATCACAAGATATCCACCTGAAGTGTGGATTCTTCAAGTAGCTAGTTGTTGTTTAAACTGCTTATTATGCATGTTAAGAAAAACTATGATGCTCAAATCTAAGCGAAACAGGACTGTACAAGTTGGGTCTTGTTGTTTTTGAAATGATGCCACATATCCACGAACAGCACACCAACAGCAGTGGTAGTGTCATGGTAAGGAATATTTGGCTAGAGGCACAGATGTGCATTTTAGAGGCTCCATTACTGGTCACCTTATATAGACAATTTTGTGTAACCATATATGGCTGCAATAAATGATACTTTTCTCCTGCAGCATGATAATGACCATATCCACCATTATTTCCTTTTTTTACTGCTGTCAGGAGACTGGTATTTATACTATTAACTGTACTAAGTGGTTATCTTAACCTCTCACTCTAAATTGTGTAGAACATGGGAAGAGGATGCTCTCAGGAGACAGACAGGCTGCTGATCTGAATTATTGTATCAGAAGTGTTTGTTCTTTTTTCTTCATCATATCACTAAGCTATTCTCTGAGATTCAGAGGTTAGCTCCACAAAGAAATATAAACTACCAGATAAATTTTTAACTGATTATTTACTTACTGTTGCCGTATCAAACTTCTCCATTTACAGCGATCTTGACACACAACTCTAGCTTCACTGACATACAACGTACACAAGACTTTCTGTACTTCATACAATCTTTTTCTCATGCAGACACTCCTGAATCTGATCCTCCCATGACTTCCTTGGCCTTTCTCTGCCTTTCCTTCCTGCCACTTGGGCTAAAAAAAATTCTTGATAAGCATTTTTTTTTTATCCTTCATTCCTTAACAAAATCTGTTTTCTGTAATAATGGTTTAGTTACAATGGTGTTCAGTATTTTAAATATTTATAGAATATTGTATGTGTGTAGTGATTTCTGTATCACAACAGCTCTTATTAACTTGCAGGACAGTTTCTATCTTGACTGATTTAATGAGGAACTCAGAAACTGCAGAAATTTTTAAAGTGAGTATCTGACCCTTTTTATTTTATGTGCATAAAAATGTTTGTGAATGGGCAGTATTTATTGCAAATTTGATTTATGTTTGGTAATAATTGATGATGTGGCTATTCCTAGACTTAGTGCATTATAAATATCTCCAAATTATGGGGATTTTTTTAAGGAACAAAATGAATTAATATGTCAAATTTTTGGGTAGCACCCCTACCCTTCCTCAGGACTACAACTAAATTCCAACCTTTCAAATCATTTAATGTTGTATCTCTTCTGACAATTTTCTCTTGAAAATTGCTGTTGATGTGTCAGAACTTCTACAGTGTCCCAAAGCAATTTGTCCTGAATTTTGAACATGTCTGTCCAAACCTCGTTTCTTTGTCTTATTTTTAATTGCAGCTTTACTCTCTCCCTTTTAGTTATAGTAATTTGCAAGAGCGCTCTTTGGCCAACCATGGCCCTTGCGCCAATAAAATCAATGAACCAATGAACTAATTTGCAAGAATAGGTGCTAGTAGTGAGTATTTCGTAAAGTTGTCAGTAGTTCTTTGCTGTGGTTATGAAAGACTATTTCGGCAGCCAAATCTTCGGCGAGGAACTCCAAAAGACAATCCGTATTTATGTTATTACCATATATACTCCTGTATAGGTCGACTTTTTTAATGAAATATTTAGGTCAAAATTAGGGGTTCGAACTATACACGGAAAATATTTCTGATAGGTTGAAAACCAAAATTTTGATGCCTTATGGAAATGCGCATACTTAGCCCTTTGCACCATCAGTTCATTTGCAGTTGTATATTTAGTCATTTTCCGGGTGTTACTGGTACAGAAGAAAATTATTGCTAAGAATTTTCTTGATTTTATATGTATGTTTTTTTTTTATTCACTAATAGAAAAACTCATTTTGCAAGGATGTCTCAAAGTTCGTTTTAGA
This sequence comes from Macrothele yani, assembly GCA_039090855.1. Lineage (NCBI taxonomy): Eukaryota > Metazoa > Arthropoda > Arachnida > Araneae > Macrothelidae > Macrothele > Macrothele yani. The sequence continues at coordinate 562,382 of CM077022.1, read as the reverse complement.
TCTGTCGATATGGCCTTGACTGCCCCGCTGGTAAATCACCCAGAGGAAAGAGGTGAACACGTCAGCCAGTAGTTTAAGTTGCACAGTGCTCAACTCGACCGGGGGGATTTGGGGATGAAGAGGGAAAAGAAACAGACTATTGCAAAAGGAGACTCCGCTGCCCCTGCTTAGTGACTGCGGAGAAGATAGGCGTGTCAATCTACAGAACAGCGGTAACTTGATCAATGCATCCCGAAAACGAAAGTGGGCAAGTGTCATATGAACTTGGAAGACAGCATTATTAAAGGTTTTCAGTTTAAATAAAAACTTGAATTAAACAAATATCGGCGCTTGGAAGTTTTAGAAGAAAAGAGAAACGTTAGACAACTGTAATGAACTTAAATAAATTTATTAACAAAAAGACATTCCATACTAAACTTGCACATATCTTCAAAATCCATAGAAATCCGATTCTTCACTATATCAGAACCAAATAGCTCATCCCAGTCTTTTTCATCAATATTTTCGTCGCAGGGGTCATCTCAATCTTCGTCAGAAGTAGTGGCAATCTCGTCGCCCGAATCATCATCCCACAGAATGTCATCTTCTGTCCCATCGAGTTCATTTGATATGCAACATTTTTAAATACTTTAATGGCAGTCTCGATTTTTATTTCTGCCCATGCCTCTGAAACAAATTCGCCCAATGTCTGCAATGTTGGCGCATGCATGCTTTCTCCTTTAATGAACGTTTTTCTGCGTCTAACATCCACTCATTCCACTTTCTTTGCACGTTATCTTTGAACGGCTTATTAATAGAAACTTCCAATGGCTGCACAAGGCTTGTTAGGCCGCCGGGAATCTCGGCAAAATCAGTATTTTCCCTTCGCAGGAAAAAATCTACGCTTATCTGGGATATGTTTAAATCCCATATGACAGAACAACATTTTCCATCATGTGGGATTTAAACATATCCCAGATAAGCGTAGATTTTTTCTTTCCGTAACCCTCCTGGCCGAAAATTCCAAACTTTTTCAACCATAATAGTATTCCTCCTTCATCCATCCACCCTTTGTCATGAAAATGGACAATACCAGTTGGAAATTCTTGTTTTGGAGCAGTTTTTCTTTTGAATATGACCATAGGTTTTAGCTTTGTACCATCAGCCATACATGTTAACACAACAGTAAATCTGTTTTTTTCATGGCCAGTTGTATTCACGGTTGAAGATGACGGCATATCAAAATTCATTGGGATTTCATCCATATTTCCAATACAAGACAACTTATATTTATTCTTTTGACGATGTCTGATGAGAAATCTGTGAAATGCCACAACCTTTTCTTCATATTCCTCTGGTAAATGCTGCAATAATTTTGTTTTCTGCCTCAATACAGAATCTTGTCTCCTCATAAATCTCGTACACCAAACAGAGCTTGCTTTAAAATTAATTATTCCTAAACTCTTTGCTTTTTTCAGAGCAAAAATTCGAATTGTGCCGCAGGAAACAGCAAATCCATTTTTTTCTGTTTTCAAGGACGTAGTTTTCTACTTCAAGTTCAGGCCATTGTCTGGGCTTGCATATTTAGTTTTTGGACCCTGCTTTAACTGTGCAGATAGTTTTCTCAAATCCTGAACATTTTTTTCATACACTTTAAATTCCCTTGCGGCCACACAATTGTTTTTCTCTGCAAATCCTATCACTTTTTGCTTGAATCCAACTGTATAACTGTACCACTTTGAAGCCATATTTTAATTTTCGTTCACTTTCACAACGAATATATAAAGCATAAACAAGCAAACTTGTAGAAAGAAGCATGTATCAAAAAGTTTAACAATAAACCTAGACGTATAGTCATGCTAACAGTTAATGTACGTTTACTTTGTGCCTTGAAAAATGTGTAGTGGACGTACTAAACTACCGCCAATTGCCTTGTTTTTAAACTTGGCCAATAGCTGAGAAAAGCATTGCCATTGATAGTGAAAAAGTGCATTTGTTTAACAACCTACTTAAGTTTGTCATTAAATTGAGTATGCCCTGGCTCTAAAAATCAAACAGTAAGCTTTTCTAAAGACAAGGGTTAAGTCACATTTTTTGCTCTACGTCAAAAGTTTTGCTGCTGCATCATCATCATCATCATTGTCAACCATTATCAATCCACTGCTGGACGAAGGTCTCCCCAAGTTTCCTCCACAACGGTCTATCTTGTGCCAGTCTCCTCCATGTCACTCCCGCATATTTACGAATTTCATCCACCCATCTCCCATGTGGTCTTTTTCTGGGTCTTTTCCTGTCCCTTGGAATCCAATCTAAAATTTCGGCTGTCCATCTATGGTCTGTCCTTCTGGCAGTATGTCCAGCCCATTGCCATTTCAGTGATTTAACTCTGATCATGATGTCTTCTACTCTCGTCATTTTTCGGATCCACGAGTTCCTCTTCTTATCTCTCCTGGTTATACCAAGCATGCACCTCTCCATGCTTCTTTGAGTTGTCTGCAGCCTTTGTATGTCTCTTTTAGTTAAGGTCCACGTCTCTGCACCATACGTAAGCACTGGAAGGATGCATTGATCAAACACTTTTCTTTTAAGACATAATGGCATATTGCTCTTGAAAATTATGCTGTTTCTTCCAAAAGCTCTCCAGGCAAGTTTTGTACGCCGATTAATTTCTTCATCAATGTGACCCTCACTTGATATCTGCTGTCCAAGATAAACATACGTATCTGTTATCTCCAGTTTTTCTCCATCAATCGATAAATCTTCATTTCTTGTAAAAGCATTGAACATCACTTTTGTCTTCTGAAAGTTCATTTTTAATCCCACTTCTTTACTCTTGTCAGCAAGTTCCTGGATCATACTCTGCAGCTCTGATGGGGTAGTTGCAAAAATGACTACGTCATCAGCAAAACGAAGGTGGGTTAGATAATCTCCATTAATCTTTATCCCTTTGTTTTCCCAGTTCAGTGATTGAAAGACATTTTCCAATGTGGCATTAAAGAGCTTCGGAGATATGGTGTCACCTTGTCTCACTCCCTTTCCAATTTTTATGTGTGTTGTATTTTCAAACAGCCGAATCTTTGCACTTGCATTTCCATAGATGTTATTAAAAATATTAATGTATGCATCTTCAATACCGCAGGATTTCAGAGCCGTGGTAACTGCTGATGGTTTCACCGAATCAAAGGCTTTTTCATAATCGATAAAAGCCATGCACAATGGAAGTTCATATTCCCTCGCTCTTTCAATTAGTTCTCTCAGTACGTGGATATGATCTATTGTGCTGTAGCGACTCCTGAATCCAGCTTGTTCTCTCGGTTGAGCTATGTCCAGTGTTACCTTCAAGCGGTGAGAAAGAACTTTAGTGAAGATTTTATAAACCACTGATAGGAGGCTGATAGGTCTGTAGTTTCCGAGATGCTCAATGTCACCTTTCTTATGTAGCAGGATCATTGTAGCATTATTCCAATCCTCAGGAATCTTCCCTTCATTAAGGCACCGAGTGAAAATTTGGGCGAGTACTGTTTCAATTTCTCCACTTGCTTCTTGTATGATGTCTATAGTAATTCCATCTTCTCCTGGAGCTTTCCCCGCTTCATGTTCTTGATTGCATGAGCAACTTCTGCTGGGAGGACTGGAAGAACTTTGGTACCTTTCATGATGTCTGGAGTACATGTATCATCCCTTTCATATAATTTGGAGTAGAAATCTTTCACTCTTGTCAAAATTTCGCCTCTATTTCTTGTTATAGAACCATCTTCTTTTCTCAGAGCCATAATCTGTTTTCTTCCCTTACTGAGATGTCCCTTTGCTATCTTTAGGCTTTGGTTGTTTTCAATTGCTTTCCTAACTAGCTCACAGTTGAATTTCCTTACGTCTTCAGTGATACTTTTTCGTGCTGTCTTGCATAGCTCTATATATTCCACTTTGGAAGTCACATCTTCTTTAGTTGTCCTCATCTCTCTTCTTTTTGCATCAACATTTTGGTTTTTCCTGATAATTTGTTCACATGCAACTTGTTCTTAGACCCAGCTAATTTTGTTGCTGTTTCCATAAGAGCTTTGGTTACTTTTCTGTTAAGTTCCGAAATATCCACTTCTTCTGATGTTAGGCCTTCTAAAGCAGAGAATCTGTTCTTCAGTTCCAACTTGAAAGTATTATGGTGTTTTTTAAGGTTGGTTATGTCAATACATTTTGTTTGTCTTATGAGCTTGCCACGTTCCAGTTTAGTGTTGAGGTGCATCTTACATCTCACCAATCTATGGTCACTACCTGTGTTGAACTTGTTCAGCACACTGCAGTCTTCGATGACGAATTTTTTGTTACACATAATAAAATCAATTTCACTTGTCGTCCCAATTGGATGTCTCCATGTCCATTTCCTGTGTGGCTTTTTCTTGAAAAAGGAGTTCAAGATGAAAAATCCTTCAGCCTCTGCAAACTCAACGAGAGTATTTCCACGCTGGTTTCTGTTGCCATGACCGAATTTACCTACTGAAGTTTCATTCTGTTGCCGGTGCCCTATTTTTGCATTGAAATCTCCCATAATTATCTTCAAGTGCTGCTTACCTTTATTATTTAGATGACGAATTTCCTCATAAAATTCTTCATAAAATTCTTTGCTGCTGCATATGATGGGTTATATGCTGAATGGTAACAATGAAGGGCAATCAGGTGATGTATTGATTATTTAACATGCTCAGACATGCCAATTTGTCAGTGTTAATTAATGCAAGCACCTCAGAGATCTCTCAGTTAGTCTGAGTTCTGACTGATGACCATGTAAACTGCCGATCTGATCCATTTTCAACAAGTTTATCCCTCTGGTAACAGTTACTGGAAGATACTGAAATTTTTATCAAAATAAAAAATAAAATAAAAAGTGAGGTAGCTGTTTTACAGAATTTTAAATGAACTAATCTCTCTTACATTTTGAAATATCGACTCTGTTTCAGATACCGTAGTTTCAGCAGGAAAAATCTTCTGGATTGTAAGAACAGAATATTAATATTCTGTCCTGATGTACGATGAAACAATGTAAAAACAAAAAAATTAGAAGCATAAAAGTACTCAGTACTGAACTGGCAAATGTCTGCAATGGAACCTATCTTTGGAATATCAAACTGAATAAACAGTTCCATCAAACCATAATTTTTACAAATGGTTTATGGGATGATACACTGCATCTAATAGTGAATGCCTGCAGTGATGCTATAAAGCAATTCATGTTTCCCAGCAAGGTATTTGAACTGTTACATTGAACAGTGAAGGCAATTTTTTTTTTGATTTTGTAATCTCTACATATCTTTTAAGTTCTGTAACAATAGAAAATCATTTTATGTGTCTGTTATTTTCTGTAATGAAAGGTTGGTTGGGTACATTAAGAGTTCTGCATGATGTTTCATTAAGAAATCTCCTGTTGAACATAGAATCTAGAATATTGTAAACTGAAAATTCAAGGTAATTTCTTTGTAAATCATTAAAAACTACAGAAATGGTGTTCCTTTGACAGGCTTTGAACTACATCCAACTTGAATTGCGGTAGTCCATAAGATCTGAGGGAACACACTTTGTCAGTTTTTAAAGTATTGATCTGATTCCTGAGGTCATTACACCACACAGTGTGCTATATTTGTTTATTGGGGAAGAGCGGGGGTACAGGAAGGGATTGAAACTAATTGAAGTTGGTGTGGCAGAGCTACACAATGCATTTGCTGACATTCATTTTGAAAATGGATGGAATACAGTATTCCATCCATTTTTTTTCACTCTGGAGAAGGCATTGTTGAATAAGTGAACTGTCAGGAACTTTGGACGTTTTGTGGGGACCACATTCTTTCGCCTCGTGGGCATCTGCTTTATCGCATGTGTTGAGGCTGTGATCATAGGGGAATAAATCAGTGGAATGAGCATATTCTAAAATGACTGAAACTAATCTGATATTTATATGCATGGGAGGGGGTGGTGTGCAGTACATACCCACTTATTTGCTTTGTGACTGTAAAAAGTCGGTTATTTTGAATTATTTGAGGATTGAACACATTTCTGTTTTTTTTTTTCATTGTTGTTGTAGCTATAATATTGACTGACAATTTCCAAACCATGGATAAGTTTAATTAGTTCTTCAAACACACTTCGGTGTTGATCTTCATTGCGTGGTTATAAGATTTATTGTACTTGTATATATCTTTCAAACTATACAGTTGCAATATTTTGTACTGTTTCTCACATTGTATGAATATCAAAGTGCTTACTGGAAACTTAATCATCTTTGTCTGACATTGAATTATCACAGTTGAATGCCACTGAATATTTAAGAAATTTATGGTAAAATATTATATAGATAAAAGCTGTAACTCACATTTTCATTTTCCTGGAATACTTCGGGGTATTGCACATTTGCTTCCAACAAGTAAAATATGCAATATCCCGAAGTATTCCAGGAAAATGAAAATGTGAGTTTCAGCTTTTATCTACATAATATTTTACCTTATTTTTTTAAAAATATTCAGTGGCATTTAACTATGATGATTCAATGTCAGACAAAAGATGATTAAGTTTCCTGCAAGCACTTTGATATTCATACAACATGAGAAACAGTACAAAATATCTCAACGGTATAGTTGAAAGATATATACAATAAACCATGGATAAGTTTTTATGTGTAGAACATTAATCAATGTCAAGGTCCTAGTCTTTAATTTTTTGTGGTACATCCAAGTACAGATGTTAGTTACAAGTTCCAGTGCATCTGCTTACTTCAGTTGCAAAATAATATTGGTTAGCTTCAGGTGCTTGAAAGTTCTTGGTCCTGGGTGGTGTAATGGTAGCCTGCTCGGACAGAAATTGGGAGATGTGGGTTTGATTCCTGCTCCAGGCGATGCAATTTTAAAGTTATCTGAAGAGGTGGCTACATGGAAAACAGTGAAAATACAGCACATTTTTGAAAATAATGACATTTGTATTGACTTCCATGTATTTGCAAAGAATTATTTCTTAAAAGAGATTAGTTTCCCACTGAATATCTAAGATTTTGCACTGATTGAAATAGAACTTGTTTCCAGTCATTGCAGTTAAACATTCAAAATTTATCAATACAAGTCACTTATTATTTTCTTTTATTAAGCATGTATGGTCAAGAGTTCACCACATAAACTCATACCACTTTTGAAAGTTCATAAAAGTGCTCAGCTCTAGCTTTGCTTGGTTATTCTTTGTGGAGGAATGTGATACAACATAAATCTGTGTGAAACTTAGAAACAAAGCTTTGAAACTCGTGACATATGTATGTATCATATATATATATGCATGCATGTATGTATCATATATCTAATATATATATATATATATATATATATATATATAGATGAGTGGATGAAATTCGAAAGTATGCGGGAGTAACATGGAGGAGACTGGCACAAGACAGACAGTTGAGGAAGAAACCTGGGAGACCTTCGTCCACCAGTGGATTGATAATGGTTGATAATGATGATATATGGGATGTAAGGTCAGGTGATGCGCAACATCACAGCCTCTCCTTGACAATATGTCAACCCCGCCTTCTCGTGGTGCATCCTATTCCCTTTAAAGGGGCTCCGACGACCGCTAATAGCGGTATAACTATACCATTGGGATTAGAGGAAATGCTATCCCACACTCGCCAACCCGCTTGGCCAGCGTTGTGAGTTATGGCCAAACCCCTCCAAAAATGACTCCACAACTTAAATCTTGGCCCTCAGTCTCCGGCAGCTGGAATGTACCTGGCCAAGGCAGCGGCCAGTGCGACATGAAGGCAGAGGGTGCTAAGAATCACCGGAGGACCGGACTAGGCTGCAATCTGATGCTGACCTTGGCTACGTATAATGGACGCTCCCTATCTTCTGATTCAAGGCTTCTTGATTTGGAAGAGGAACTACAAAGGAAGGATCAAATGGGACATTGTCGGGCTAAGTGAGGTAAGGAGAAAAGGAGAAGATCTCATTGAACTGAAAAGTGGACATCTCTTCCACTATCTGGGACAGATACTGGCAGAACTAGTGGTGTTGGATTTATAATAAACAAGAAACTGAAGGATAAAGTTGTAGAAGTTGAAAGTTCCTCTGACAGTGCTGCAAGACTAGTTATCCAACTCTCGAGAAGATACAAGGCTCAGATTATTCAAACTTATGCACCCACCACAAGTCATCCTGAAGAAGAAACTGAAGAATTTTATGAGGAAATTCGTCATCTAAATAATAAAGGTAGGCAGCACTTGAAGATAATTATGGGAGATTTCAATGCAAAAATAGGGCAACTGCAACAGAATGAAACTTCAGTAGGTAAGTTCCGTCACTGCAACAGAAACCAGCATGGAAATACTCTCATAGAGTTTGCAGAGGCAGAAGGGTTGTTCATCTTGAACTCCTTTTTCATGAAAAAGCCACACAGGAAATGGACATGAAGACATCCAAATGGGACGACAAGTGAAATTGATTTTATTATGTGTAACAAAAAATTCGTCATAGATTAAGAAGACTGCAGTGTGCTAAACAAGTTCAACACAGGTAGTGACCATAGATTGGTAAGATGTAAGATGCACCTCAACACTAAACTCGAACGTGGCAAGCTTATAAGACAAACAAAATGTATTCACATAACCAACCTTAAAAAACACCATAATACCTTCAAGTTGGAACTGAAGAACAGATTCTCTGCTTTAGAAGGCCTAACATCGGAAGAAGTGGATATTTCTGAAGTTAACAGAAAAGTAACCAAAGCTCTTATGGAAACAGCAACAAAATTAGCTGGGTCTAAGAACAAGTTGCATTTAAACAAATTATCAGGAAAAACCAAAATGTTGATGCAAAAAAGAAGAGAGATGAGGACAACTAAAGAAGGTGCGACTTCCAAAGTGGAATATATAGAGCTATGCAAGACAGTACAAAAAAGTATCACTGAAGACGTAAGGAAATTCAACTGTGAACTAGTGAGGAAAGCAATTGAAAACAACCAAAGCCTAAAGATAGCAAAGGGACATTTCAGTAAGGGAAGAAAACAGATTATGGCACTGAGAAAAGAAGATGGTTCTATAACAAGAAATAGAGGCGAAATTTTGACAAGAGTGAAGGATTTGTACTCCAAATTATATGAAAGGGATGATACATGTACTCCAGACATCATGAAAGGTACCAGTACCAGAGTTCTTCCAATCCTCCCAGCAGAAGTTACACATGCAATCAAGAACATGAAGCGGGAGAAAGCTCCAGGAGAAGATGGAATTACTGTAGACATCATGCAAGAAGCAAGTGGAGAAATAGAAACAGTACTCGCCCAAATTTTCACTTGATGCCTTAATGAAGGGAAGATTTCTGATGATTGGAACAACGCTACAATGATCCTGCTACATAAAAAAGGTGACATTGAGGATCTCAGGAACTACAGACCTATCAGCCTCCTATCAGTGGTTTATAAAATCTTCACTAAAGTTCTTTCACACCGTTTGAAGGTAACACTGGACATGTCTCAACCGAGAGAACAAGCTGGATTCAGAAGTGGCTACAGCACAATAGATCAAATCCACGAACTGAGAGAACTAATTGAAAGAGCGAGGGAATATGAACTTCCATTGTGCATGGCTTTTATCGATTATGAAAAAGCCTTTGATTCGGTGAAACCATCAGCAGTTGCAATGGCTCTGAAATTGTGCGGTATTGAAGATGCATACATTAATATTATTAATAATATCTATGAAAATGCAAGTGCAAAGATTCGGCTGTTTGAAAATACAACACACATAAAAATTGGAAAGGGAGTGAGACAAGGTGACACCATATCTCTGAAGCTCTTTAATGCCACATTGGAAAATGTCTTTCAGTCGCTGAGCTGGGAAAACAAAGGGATAAAGATTAATGGAGATTATCTAACCCACCTTCGTTTTGCTGATGACGTAGTCATTTTTGCAACTACCCCATCAGAGCTGCAGAGTATGATCCAGGAACTTGCTTACAAGAGTAAAGAAGTGGGATTAAAAATGAACTTTCAGAAGACAAAAGTGATGTTCAATGCTTTTACAAGAAATGAAGATTTATCGATTGATGGAGAAAAGCTGGAGATAACAGGCGCGTACGTTTATCTTGGACAGCAGATATCAAGTGAGGGTCACATTGGTGAAGAAATTAATCGGCGTACAAAACTTGCCTAGAGAGCTTTTGGAAGAAACAGCATAATTTTCAAGAGCAATATGCCATTATGTCTTAAAAGAAAAGTGTTTGATCAATGCATCCTTCCAGTGCTTACGTATGGTGCAGAGACGTGGACCTTAACTAAAAGAGACATACAAAGGCTGCAGACAACTCAAAGTAGCATGGAGAGGTGCATACTTGGTGTAACCAGGAGAGATAAGAAGAGGAACTCGTGGATCCGAAAAATGACAAGAGTGGAAGACATCATGATCAGAGTTAAATCCCTGAAATGGCAATGGGCTGGACATACTGCCAGAAGGACAGACCATCGATGGACAGCAGAAATTTTAGATTGGATTCCAAGGGACAGGAAAAGACCCAGAAAAAGACCACATGGGAGATGGGTGGATGAAATTCGAAAGTATGCGGGAGTGACATTGCGGAGACTGGCACAAGACAGACCGTTGTGGAGGAAACTTGAGGAGACCTTCGTCCAGCAGTGTATTGATAATGGTTGATGATGATGATATATATATATATATAATAGTGCACTTGTGGTAAAAAAAATATGACACGTGATATGTCAAAAAATAAATAGTGGTAGAACAAAAATACAATATGCATCAGCACACTAAAATCCAAGTTGTCGAAGAAACTATTAGTTAAATTAACCCGGTTCAGATCCTTGAACTCTGCCAAGTGCAGTGATTTATGGGCTTGACAAAAAAAAAAAAAAAAAATATTGCACAAAAATTTAATTTAAAACTTAAATTCACTGAACACACAAACACTTAATAAAGGTGACTCAGAATTTTAAGTTATAAAAACTGACTTCAGTTGCATTTATTTTTGCCAAGGCCTCTCGCCTTTCTAAAATTTGGTGAATTTTACAATGCAATTTTGCTTGTTCTTTTAGACCGGGTGCACACGTGGCCTTGGAAACCTTGAAAAGCCTTGAATTTCAAAATTTTGTTTCAAGGCTTTGAGTATTCGGGAATCCTTGACTTCTTACAATAAATGTTAGGGAAATCCTTGAAAATCGGAACCCAAAATTTTTAATTGGGTTATCTGGTAAAAAAAAAAAAAGCTAAAATTAAAATTTATTTTGTTTCTTTTATCTGAGAAACAGAATCCACATTGAATTTTTTTTTTTTTTGTTAAACACAAATTATTTTTTAGGCCAGCTGCATTCTTTTACTTTGTTGGGAGAATACTTCCCGTCCCGTCATACGAGGTCAAATTGCAACCGTCGATTGGAGAAGGCCATGGCTTGGGGCAGGGAACTTGTTTTCTGGTTCAACCATGATTCCTTGCTGTTTTTAGTTATGCATGCACGGCTAGGTTTGCATCTGCAGTGTCTGCGCTGTGTTGCTCCTCCACCTTTACTGCGTAAGTATGTTTGTTTGTGCATTTTACCGGCTGGTGGGAGCTTGCTTGGAGTGAGAGGAAGTAAGGAGGAAATGTTACTGAGCTTCGGAACTTGTGCTCTTTTTTATTACGGGGATTAGCGTCACTTGGAGCTGTCCTTCTTCCGGCTACTCATCTGCACATGGCTTTGTAGCAGCACGTGCGATAACGATTGTTCACGCAGAGCAATATGCGGAAAAGTTTTAAGTTTTACAGAAATCTTCTGATTTTTTTTTTTTTACGAGATTACTATGGAGATAAGTCTTCATTTCAGGAACTTTGGCGGAAAAACCCATTGTATTCGAAGTAGATAGCGAAAGGAAGCAGTAATAACTATGTTGCAAAGTGTGTTTGGTGTTGCAAACATGTGGATATTTCAAGTATGGGCGAATCCACGTTAAAGAGCCACATGAAGAGCAAAAAACATTTCACTTTCTCAAAGTACTTCGAGGAACATGGCTATAAATGAAATGTCAGTTAGGATCAATGCTGCATCTGTGAAATCGCCAATTTTAAAAATTCCGCAGAATAACGCTGTTATTAATGCGGAAACTTTATCGCCGTTGAAAGTTATTAATCGCATTTTTTGTACCAGTCATGTGCGGGTATAGATGCCCTATTTTGGTTGATGTTTCTTGACAGCATCATTGCGACCAATTTTTCTTGTGGGAGGAAAAAAACGACTGCTTACATCTGCTGCTTCAGTTTAGCCCCACATTTTATGTCACTTCTGGTACAAGAAGTGAAATTTGAAAACCAAAACTTTGTGGTTTTATTTGATGAAAGCTTGAACACATTCACTCAGTCAAAGCAATTGGATGTACATGTAAGTGTGTGGGAAGGCAGCAAGGTACTGACGAAGTACTTTTTGTCCGCAGAGTTTAACATTATTAAAAGCAACCAAATGTAGCAACAAGATATTGCCTGCATAATTACCACATTCCAAAATTTCAAATTACCTAATTACAATTAATGGAAAAGGAAAATGAAAGCAGTTCTTACCATAAGCTATTTGAAGCAAAAATCTATCCTTCTCTCTTTCTGAATAGCAAATTTGCCAATAACTCTCTGATTGAAGTCGGGAATATCCATAAGATCCTTTTTAATAGAAAGCATGGCCAAGGCTGACAACCTTTCCTGGGTCATTGAGTTCCTCAAAGATATTTTCATTATTTTTAAAGTCAAAAAACACTGTTCTGTTTTTACTGATGTCATAGGAATGGTTAGGATAAGCTTCAGTTGAGTAGCTTGTAACATTCACTATACATGTAACATTTTCACTATTTTCCTAAATTGTTCCCCATGATGAACTCAAATAAACTAAGAGCCCCTGAGAGTGATTTGAACTCTTCTGCACAGTAGGTAGACAAAAGTTCAAGGTGGAGTTTCATATTATCCATAAATGGATACATAGCACACACTGTTTTCAATGTCTCCTCTGGGAATTTATTGGCATAATAAGGGAACATTTGTGGTAAAAATAAAGCTGCAACTAGATGCCCTGTGAAAGTGAACCTTTCCTTAGCCTGAGAAATAATGACACCAGACTTCTTTTGCTTTCCTTATCCACTCAGAGTGGTCAATTTTTAATTTTTTAAATGAAGCAGATGTACCCTGTGTCATTGCACTGTTAACATCAATTTGTTTCCTAATTGCCACTACATTTGCCTCAAAAGAAGTATTAGCTTTCTTTGCTGTAGATGGATCAACGTCCCTTTTTTGAAGTTGACTGAACAAAGTTTCTACAAGAGGCACGATTTTAGTAAAAAACGAAAGCCAAAATCTGAAGCTGTAACTTGTGAGGACCTTTAAATGACCATTAGCCTGGCAAATAGTACTTTCACTTTTAATGTCCTTAGATTTGAGAATGGTTTTCAAGAATTCGATAATACCTCTTTTTATCAAAAACCATATTTACACTGTGTGAGAGAATTCCATCTTGCAGTGCAAGCTCAGGTAAACGTTTTTCTGAACTTGATCAAACACATTGTTCGTTGTGGCCTATTTGACAAACAAATGAAGAAGGTAGTGGAGAACATTTTTAATGTGCGTCTCTGAGCCTCGTGTTTTTTAATAACTGATGCTCTGTCATATGTTTGTGCAATTAATTTTTCGGGATTTTGACAAAAAAAAAAAAAAGCTAACATACTTTGCAAACTAGAGAAAAAGATGTATGCATTTCTGTTTATCAAAGCAGTTTCATCATTACTAAATTTATTTGATGATCGTAACAATGTATGTGTTCAGCAGCTAGATAAGATTCTTTCACAACTGCTTGCACGCCATGGGAAGAACGAGCCATAACTGATGCTCTGTCATATGTTTGTGCGATTAATTTTTCGGGAATTTCATTATTTTTATGTTTCTCCAGCTTTTCTAGTAAACAAGAAGCCAAGTGTTGTGCGTCATGTTGTGAAGAAGAAATAAAATCCCAAAGTCTTTCATCTGGTTTTCATCTTGCCACGTACCGATAAACAGTGGCCATTTGAAATACACCGGCGGAAAGTGAAAAAAGAACACCAAGAAGGAGACTTCTGATACCAACGAAATTTATACAGCATAATAACTGAATACAGAGGATAACGTGATCAAAACATTATGGCAAAATACAGCTGTATTTGCTGGTAAACTGAAAAATAACATTTCCATCAGGACTGTTTGTGTTCCGGGTCAAACCCGAATTTCCGGGGTTGGGCTATTTTTCATGCCCGGAATTCCGGATGTTTAGCTTTGAAGACATTTTTAAGACTTAAATTTTTGAGTTCTAATAAGCAAAAAAAAAAAAAAAAAAAAAAAAAACGATTCATGGTATAAGAACTTAATTATAAAAAATTGCTTTTCACCAATGAATTAATGTGATAATAATGTCTTCCTCGCCGATGCAGCTGACTCGAGCTTGACACACGAAGCCGGCAGTTCATGCTGTGGTTGTCCGTTGTTCTGTGGGAAGGGCATGCGCACAAATTCTCAGTCATTTCGTCGGCGCTTCTGCTCCTCGATGCAAAAAACAGGTTTTCGCTCTGATGAGTGATGTGGGATTGGAACTTGGAGATGGCTGGGGAGGGAGCGAGTTAAAGCAAATAAAGTACGTCACTCAGTGTCTGCAGCTACGCGCGGGAGCAGCCTGCCTCATTGTATTAGTAAGTCAGTGACGGAGAGGTGTCTTTGTTTCCCTGACGAAACGTTTGTGGTTTTTGTTAAGGCAAAAGTGATGGGGTTTTTTGTGTGTGTGTGATGTATGAATGTTTTTAGGAATTTGAAAGTTTACGTGGTGTAAGTTAAGTTCGTCATCAACGATGAAATTTTTAACCAAAACTGATGATCTCAAGACATTAGAGGCTTCAGTCAAAAATAAATTCCGGTGGGATTGGCTGGAAAAAAGACACCCAAAAGGAGAAAGCTGGGATATGGTGTTGGAAAATTGATACAGCTGGGTCATGTTTCTGCATATATAAATGGAGTATGTGCTACAGGTCTGCTTCCAAAATCTGTTGAAGCAATTATAACAGCTACTTGTAATAGTAAAATTCCTTCTCTTCAGTACACAAACAAGACACTGCAAATGAAGGATGTTGGAAACGTAAGTGTCAGCCTGATAGCGTCTCCGCTAAAAAAACAAATGAAGATTGCACACATTTTTTAAGAAATAGTGTTATTTTATTAGCAAATATAACTTTAGATTAACACCACACCAGACTGATGTGTTTTTTTATTAATAAATGGAACTTAGATCAACATCCAATTTGCTAAATATACTGTTATTTTATTAGTAAACAGAAATTTAGGTAAATGCCACCTGACTGAAACTCAATGACTAAAATTTCTGTTAAAAAAAGATCAATATCCTATGAAAAAGAGATCCTTTCTAGTAATATAAAAACTTGACTGCAGATTTTTTTTTATTTATTTGCCCAATGGGTAATTTTGCATTTGGAAAAAAGGCAAAACTTTTTTAAAAGTTATATGTGTGTAATTGGTTTATTTTATACAAATGCAAAATTTTTATTAACATTCTTAGTGTGGTATATGTTAAAGACAATATCATGTAGTTGTCGAAATCAAATTTACTTAAATTTCACTGAAGGAATTTAATTTATTTAGCAACAAATGAATACTGCAAGCTCAACCCCAAAATAATTTAATGTTGTGAGCAAAAGGTATAGGTAGGTAGGTAGTAAGTAATTCCCAAAATGAAACCATTTTATCTTTCGAAGTATCGTTAACAGCTTTGCTGATAAGTATAATAATTAGAGGTACTAGTAGTAACGGAAATACTGTTGTTGTCGGGGGTGGGGGAGACGCTGATGATTTCAGGGTTTCGTGCCTTGCCTTGCAAACGCCTCTGGAGCATAACGGAATACAAAGGATAACGTGATCAAAACATTATGGCAAAATACAGCTGTATTTGCTGGTAAACTGAAAAATAACATTTCCATGTAACATGGTTGAACCGCCATGAAATGCGTCACACTGTGCAATTCTGGCATGGAGTCTGTCGTACAGATGTTGGGTGTAAGTTTGGGGTATTGAGTTCCAAGCATCCTCAACCTGGACGCGTAAATCGGGGATAGTCGTGGCTGGGTGTGGAGACCGGATAAGTCGTCCCATAAAATCCCACACATGCTCAATGGGGGACAAATCCGGTGAACGTGCAGGCCATGGAAGTTGTTTCGCACCCTGAAGTGCATGTTGCGTTGAACGTGCCGTGTGTGGGCATGCATTATCTTGCTGGAAAACACCACGATGGACCGACCTTACAAATGGCACAGCAACGGGCTGAATGATGATGTAGGAGGTGCTGTTTAACGTACCCGGTGCAAACACTAGTTGTGTATGGGAGTGATAGCTGATCGCTCCCCACACCTGGAGACCAGGTGTAGGCCCTGTGTGTCGCTGGGGGATGCAAGAAGGGTGGAGACGCTCCCCTGTGCGTCTGCGAACACGCATACGGCCATCGGAGGCTCCCAAGCAGAATCTGCTTTCATCGCTGAACATGACAGATCGCCATTGCGTTCTCCAGTGCAGACGTTGGCGACACCACTGCAGCCGTTCCTGACGGTGGGCTGGAGTCAGGTGCACATGCCAGAGGCACATGTGCACGTAGTCCTGCATCCAGTAGATGGTTGCGGATTGTTCGCACAGTCACCTCAGGTGCAACGGCAGCTCGGATCTGCGTCGTAGTTTATGTTCTGCTTGACAACGCCGCTCTTCTTATGCGTCGATCGGTCCGCTCATCAGTCCGTCTGTGACTCCCGGTTCCACGTCTTCTCGTGTGGGAATGTTCCTCAGACCATCTACTACACCGATGCTTCCCGTCCAATTCGCTCCCAACACGACGATACGACCACCCGGCCTCGCGGAGTCCGTCTAGACGACCTCGCTCAAAGTTCGATAACTGCTGAAATAGTACACGTCTTCCATGTCCAGGCATTGCAGCTTCTTCAGGGTCTTCGCACGTGTCCGTACGCTGGCGACTGATTACATTCACTTCGCCGTACTCCTTAAATACCACCGACGATAATTTGCATATTATGCCGTGCTGTGGCGTAAGCGCTCACCGGTTGGTCCCGAAATTAACATCACACCTACGTAAACTCGACCCATTAACATATGTAAATTTCATGATCGTCCGCCAATTCCTTTTTGGTGTTCTTTTTTCACTTTCTGCCAGTGTATATTTGAAATGTCACTTGTTTCATCCGCAATAATAGCTAAAAACTGTGCTTCTTTCATTTCTTTTGTGATTTTGTCATGACATACTTCTAACATCATTTGAAAAATTTCATTTTGAATTGTTTTTGATGTTCCTTTAAAGACAGTTGCTTTTCCTAAATGATTTTTTAATGCAGCATCTAATTCAGAACCAAAATTAATCAAACCTTTAAATGTTCCAGGGTGAGATGATGTTTCAGTTTCATCATGAACGCTAACTCGGAAACCCTGCAGAACCTAACACAATTTATTAAAATATTTAAAACATATCTGTTATGCCTAACCTTTTCATTATACTCTAAAAAAAAATTCTATATGCTGTGTCTAACTGTTCAACTATATTTATAGCACCAAAAAGTGACAATTATAAAACATTTCTAACTTGCATCTCTGAAGCCTCGTGTTTTTTAATGTTTTAATGAGTGGTCAAATGATTAATACTGTAATGCCCGATTTTGTCCACGAATGATCGCCTCCAAACAATAAACATGGGAAACAAAATAGAGCATTTTTAAATCAAGACTGCACCCACACAACCCCTCATTATTTACATAGAATTCTCTTTTAAAAAATCTTTTAAATTGTTGCTTACCAGTTATGTTCTGGACAATATTGAAGTTATGTACTGGCTGTCCAAGTATACTTATATTTTGCTTTTCTTCATAGGAAAGTCTAGAAAATGGATTTGATGAAAGATTTTCAACGCTATTCATTTTAAATTTACAAAAAAATACATTAATTTATAAATAACAAAGTTAATTACTTATTTTTCATTGTCATGATAAGAGAAGAACAGATTAGAAAATTAACAAACATTACACAGTACACACATAACCTCCCAAATGCAAGCGTCCAATGTCTGACTATATTAAGTTTGCGCTTGGGGACAAGACAAGAATGCAGAACTAGAGTTCAGATCACCTGTGATCATGAGAGCAATGGGTACTGCGCATGGTGTAGTGGGAGAAAGGCGAAACAAGGTCATTAGTAGTGGGGGTTGCAGAGTGTTTGCAACAACCACGCATCTTACTGGTTGGGAATGCCAAGACTAAGTCTAGCATCTCTCCTCATACCTAGGACATTGCCGCATAGTTGTTGCAGCTTGCCAGCAACAACCGCACAAGCTACAGCTAGCTCATACGCAACCCTCAACATCGCATGGCTTATTTGAACTTTTGGGTTGACTGAACTACTTATTTTTGACCAATTTTTTATAAAATAAAAAGCAATGTTTTGTTAACAAAATTATATTTTTCTTTACAATGAAACTGGTTGTTGCGCAACACTGCAACTTTACCACCAGGCGCCACTGCTGTGTATGCAATTAAACTTATTCCTGGAAACACTGATAAGAAAATTCCTAATATTTAGAAATAAAAATTTCAGTAACCATGTGTTAAGGCATGTACAGGTTTCAGTGTTTTCCTAATATGAAGAAAAGGTTTCAGTAAAGTTTCTAGTGTCGCCCCGGTGGCTCAGTGGTCTAAGCGATGGCCTCTGATCATTCGTCCGAACGGGGTCCGGGTTCGAATCCCGGTGAGGCATGGATGTTGTGTTTGTCTTACAGCACTGGTTCTTTCCCTTCCCTGGAACCAGTTACCCTAAATTAGGGACGGGCGACTGCTTATAGCCCATTGAGTTGCTCACGGTGGTCGTTAAACCTCCAATCAAAAAAAAAAAAAAAAAGTTTCTGGTACTGAAAGTATAAATGTGCATAACTGATAAAATACATTTTCAGTAAATTTCCTTATGAAATTCTGTTTGGATTTCAATACAGATTATCTTTATTCATAAAAAAAAATTGATAATATGGTGACACGTTATGCTCATTTTTGGAAATCTGCTGATGTAACAAATCTTGAAATAGATGGTAAATATTTACCAATGAATATGGTTTTATATAACTGTTGTACAGGATTTCTACAGAAGTATACTGGGGTTTTTTTTAAAGGCAAATATATATTTAGAAGATTAAGATTCATAATGAGAAGGGATGGCAGTAAAGCACATAACAAAATAAAAATTGAGAGGACTAATTTTCATATCGTTCATTGGTTACATTATGGAAAAGTGAATGGTGGAACTATATATACAAATGTGTGCAAGTTCGTTAATTTCTCTTTCTTGCGTTGTTGTTAGCATTGCATACAATGGAGGAATTATAACGATGTTCACAGATAAATGTTAAAACAGTTGAAGTTAAAATTGAAAAAAATGGCTCACCCATTTAATTGTAAGCACCTCGTCCACTTTAAATGCGTGCTCAGGTTCCATCCATGTAGTCACTCTGATTCAAATACATAGCAAAGTAGCGTAATCAAAAAGACCAAAGCAAATGAAAATGTAAATAACAAACATCAAGAGATGAAATGGATAAAATGCAGATGTACTAAAATTAGGCTAAAAATTGAAGGTTCGTGACAAGAATTGTCAAATATTAAAACATTAAATGAACATCGCTGTCCTCCACAATCTCCAAATGCATTTCAGCATGTGTACTCATGCCATCCTTAGTATTAATTGAACAGTTAATAGCTGATGTTTGGCTATCGCCATCTCCGTACAACTGCACCAACTTCCTGCCATGTAGCTGCTCATCATCTGCTCTGTGGTATGTTAGTGAGCCATCTGGGGTCGGTTGCTTGACCTTATTCATGTTGTATATTATGTGTTTTCAGTTTTTTTCTTCTCTTTTTTAGTTTCATTTCCTCCTGTAAAAGAAATTTCTATGCATTTGTAAAGGTCTACAGGCAGATTAGTATTACAATGTATGTGTTTGTTTTTTTTTCTATCATAATGGCCTCGGCTGTTAATATTTGTTGATGTTTTGGGTGTGAACAGATTAATTCGATATTTTCCCAATCGGGTATCGCTGTATTTTCAAGACAATATTGAATCATTGATTTCTTATTTGTTTTTGATTCCAGTCCTTTAAGTGTTTCTTTCAAACGGATATTTAAGCTACGTTTAGTACTTCCAATATATATTTTAGGATTCACAGCTGGATTCATAATATATATGAAACTACTAAATGTAGCTTAAATATCCTTTTGAAAGAACATTTAAAGGACCGGAAACAAAAACAAATAAGTGCATCAATGATTCAATATTGTCTTGAAAATACAGTGATACCCGATTGGGAAAATTTTGAATTATTTTTTTCACACCCAAAACATCGACAAATATTAACAGCCGAGGCCATTATGATAGAAAAACCAAAAACATAAATTGTAATACCAATCTCCCTGTAGATCTTACAAATCCATGGAAATTTCTTCTACAGGAGGAAATAAAATGAAAAAAGAGAAGAAAAAAATAAACACACATAGTATACAACATATAAAGTAAGGTCAAGCAGCTACATGGCAGAAAGTTGGTGCAGTTGAATGGAGATGGTAATGACCAAACATCAGCTAAAAACTAACCAATTACCACTGAGGATGACATGAGTACACATGCTAAAATGTGTTTGGAGATTGTGGAGGACAGCAATGTTCATTTAATGTTTTAATATTTGACAATTCTTGTCACAAACCTTGAGATTTTACTGTTTACAAGTTCCTTTTGTGAACCTTCAATTTTTAGCCTAATTTTACTACATATTCTGCATCTTATTCATTTCATCTCTTGACATTTGTCATTTTCATTTGCTTTGGTCTTTATTACTTTGCTACGCATTTGAATCGGAGTGACTAACTACATGGATGGAACCTGAGTATGAATTAGTGGTAGGCAATACACGTAACTAACAAACTAATTAAGAAGGTAGTGTAGAACACGCTAAGTGACATATAAAAGTTTAATGCAAATATATTTCAGCCATTACTATGGCCTTCATCAGTGCCACTACGATTGGTTTACGTTGCCAGATTGGAAAGGTAAGTTTTGTAATGGTAACTCCGGGTGACGTAATGCAATGAGGGATTTCCAGATGTAAGGAATGGAAATGGTGAGCTCAGAGTTGCAATTTTTGGAAAATAAAATTTCCAAACTTTCTCTAAACCTCAGAGCATATCAATTTTGGAAGGGGACCAACATTTTTAGTATCTGGCCAAAGTGGAATAGCAGAAGTGTCAGCCATGGTAAGAGATAAGGCAGATGAAGGTTTCCCAAATTTCACATCAGATTTGTGTTCCTGAAGACTTGAGAGAATTTTCCGGAATGAACTTCCTATGTACACAGTTAATCCAACGTTAGTCTTGATTGGAATGGCAAATCTATATCCTTTTCTTTGAAGATACTGATGAGTTTGTAGGCAGAAGGTTCGTGGTAAGGGATTGAGCCAGCAAACGTTAGTTCCTTTTTTTGGTGAAACAGGTTGAAGAGCAACAACTGTTTTTTTTTTCTTAGCATTTTGAATTAATTTAGAAACCAGGAGAGGGAGAAAACCATGTTGAGTAGCGATCAAACGGATGTTGCCAATTCATGTGTTAGATTAACTTCAGTGTTATAAACCAAATGTGCTCGATGAATGAGAGATTTTGAGGGCTGACAGTTTATATTGGTGGAAGGTATGAGAATTGAAAGGAATAATGCTATTGGTAAAAACTGGTTTTTGGTAGACAGAAGTGGAAAAAGAATATTACATTTTGAGATGCTGACATCCAAGAAATTTATCTTGCCATCAATTTCTTCATTAATAGTGAATCTAATGGACAGGAATTTTTCAGTCATTAAATTTGTGAATTGCAATAGATCTTTTTTTAGGATGAGGCCAGATGACAAAAATATCGTCAACATAATGGAGCCATAAGGTAGGTTGTTGGTCATGTTGCATCACTATTGATTGCTCAATATTTTGCAGGTATACTTCAGCTAAAAGTGGGGAAAGAGGTGACTTATCGGCACACCTTGGTTTTGTTGATAGCATTGATTATTAAAAACGAAGAAACTGTGTTGACGAAGAGAATACAGGCAATCATACAAATCCTTGGTTAAAGTGCTGTCCATGGGGAATTGTTCTTTGAATTTATGAATGAGGAAGCATGTGTGCTTCAAATTGAGGCACAGAAGGAAAAAAGGGATTAAACGTCCAGGGTAAACATACTTGCATGACCATCAACGGAGTTTGGAAGTCTAGAGATGAATTCAGCAGTGGATGATATATTGAAGGGGTGGTTATTAGTGATAATCTTGAATTTTTTGGCAAGACATGTTTCCTGGTTACAAGCAAGAGAGTGAGTATTTTCCACAAGAGGTCTAATTGAAGCATTAGCTTTGTGTAATTTAATTTGGGCAAATAATCTAGGAGAATTGTAGAAAGAAGGAGCAGAAAAATCTCCCAAGAAAACCTTTAACGACTAACTTATTGAGGCGATCCACAGATGATTTCAAGGTTTCCCCAGGATTTTTAGGAAGAAGTTTGCAATTGGTGGTAAGGAGGAAATCATAGACTTTTTGATTAAGGGTATCCTTTTCGATAATGACTGGAAGGCCGACTTTATCAGCCATACATACAGCTAAATTATTAGCTTTTAGGAACTGTTTAATTTTCAAGAGCTTTGAGGCAAACTTAGTATTAGTGACAGAACTTGAGTGTGCTTGCTTAATAAAGATGGCAGCAGCCTGAGTATGTATTTTATGCTGAGCATCAGAAGTGGTGTTATGAATAGCAGATTCAAGCAAGGGAATGGTTTCCATGAGATTCTCAGTGGAAGGAGGAGCAAATTTTGATCCTTGGTTAAGACAGTCGTTGAAGACTGAAGGCAGAACAAACGTAGACAAGTTGATGAATTTAGCGGCATCCGAGGTGGGAGAGTCCATGGTTGACTCCTGTTGAGAGCGGTTGACAAAATCTGACTGTGAGCGTAAGAAACGTAATTTCTTAGCATGTTTTTTGTCTTCACAGAATTTGACAGAAGAGATGGATTGATGAATCATAATCATGAACTTGTCCACTAGTAATGGGTTGGTCAAAAATGAGAGTTTGGTAGTGGTTGAAACACAGTAATTCCAAATTAGCAATCTGGGCCTCTAGTATCACGAGTTGCAGCAGAGAGATGATTCTGCTTAGTGGTATAAATAATCTTCTGACATCGACCTTTAGAGCTGGTTTTTGAAGTTTAAAAGCAGAAGGGATAACTTGAAAGAACTTACATTCGATGGGAAAGTTCAGTTGGCATAACAGGAACATCACCTTAATCCAAAGTTTACGAAACTGTTTCCATTCCTTAGGCCAATCGTAGTTTGATTGCCCGGTAGGTGCGTTATCCATGATCATAAATGAGTGGTAGGCAAATGCACGTAACTAACAAACTAATTAAGAAGGTAGTGTAGAACACGCTAAGTTACGTATAAAAGTTTAATGCAAATATATTTCAGCCATTACTATGGCCTTCATCAGGGAGACTACGATTGGTTTATGTTGCCAGATTGGAAAGGTAAGTTTTGTAATGGTAACCTCAAGGACGTAATGCAATGAAGGATTCAGATGTAAGGAACGAAATGGGGAGCTCAGAGTTGCAATTTTTGGAAAATAAAATTTCCAAACTTCTTCTCTAAACCTCGGAGCATATCAATTTTGGAAGGGAGCCAACTTTTAGTATCGGACCAAAGTGGAATAGCAGAAGTGTCAGCCATGGTAAGAAGAGATAAGGCAGATGGTTTCCCAAATTTCACATCAGATTTGTGTTCCTGAAGTCTTGAGAGAATTTTCGGGAATGAACTTCCTATATACGCAGCTAATCCAACGTTAGTCTTGATCAGAATTTTATACACTCCATGCAAAGAAAGCGAAGGTCTTGGGTCTCTGTCATTACGGAGTATAACGGAAATTGAAGGGGAAGAACGAATGGCAAGTCTATATCCTTTTTCTTTTGAAGATACTGATGAGTTTGTAGGCAGAAGGTTCGTGGTAAGGGATTGAGCCAGCAAACGTTAGTTCCTTTTTTGGTGAAACAGGTTGAAGAGCAACAACTGTTTTTTTTTCTTAGCATTTTGAATTAATTTAGAAACCAGGAAAGGGGAAAACCATGTTGAGTAGCGATCAAGCGGATGTTGCTAATTCATTTGTTAGATTAACTTCAGTGTTACCAAACAAATGCGCTCGATGAATGAGACTTGAGGGCTGACAGTTTATATTGGTGGAAGGTATGAGAATTGAAAGGAATAATGCTATTGGTAGAAAGTGGTTTTCAGTAGACAGAAGTGGAAAGAAGATTAGGAACACAAATCTGATGTGAAATTTGGAAAACCTTCATCTGCCTTATCTCTTCTTACCATGGCTGACACTTCTGCTATTCCACTTTGGTCCGATACTAAAAAGTTGGCTCCCTTTCAAAATCGATATGCTCTGAGGTTTAGAGAAAGTTTGGAAATTTTATTTTACCAAAAATTGCAACTCTGAGCTCCCCATTTTCGTTCCTTGCATCTGGAAATCCCTCTTTGCATTACATCACCCGGAGTTACCATGACTAAACTTACCTTTCCAATCTGGCAACGTAAACCAATCGTAGTCGCACTGATGAAGGCCATAGTAATGGCTGAAATATATTTGCATTAAACTTTTATACGTAACTTAGCGTGTTCTACACTACCTTCTTAATTAACCTGAGTACGCAGTTAAAGTGGATGAAGTGCTTACAATTCAACGGGTGAGCCATTTTTTCAATTTTAACTTCTACTGTTTTAACATTGTTTCGTGAACATTGTTATAATAAATCTCCATTGTATGCCGTGCTGACAACAACACGAGAAACAGAAATTAATGAACTTGTGCATGTTCGTATATACAGTATATTTACTAAAAAAATGCGTATACTGCTTTAATATTTCATATTGGCAAAATATCGAAATATATTCATATTATAGAATGGTGGTACATTTTGGTAGTTGACCTCTACCTTCCTCAGCCGTGGAATGAAACATGTGGTATTAGCATGAGTTGCTGCCAGATTTCAAAATAGCTTTCCAAATGATAAGAATTTGAAAAGGTACTTTTGTGTTGCAAGTGTTAGAGGAAAGGTAAATTTCGATGCTTTCACAGTGCCTAAGGGTTTTCCAATAACTGAACGGAGCAATACATGTTGCATTTTGTCAATCAGGAATCGCAGACTTATCACTTAAAGTTAAAATTGAAAGGGAGGTAGAAGGGTTGCCTTTCTTAATATCGGCAATCTGTTCCACCAATTGCTTATTATGCAGTATGTACTACCAATTGTTACAGTGTACCCCCCCCCCCCCAACCTAAAACCTGAAGAAAACTAAAATTTTTCCTTGTCGCGTATTGTATGAGGCAGCTGGGAATCACAGTTCAGCAGGCTCACAAGTTCTTTTACAGTTTACAGTTTTTTAATTTATTTCTCACTTACGTTGTTATTTTCTTTCGGCTGTTCACTAAATTGTTTAACAAAATTGTGGGATAATTAGGAAGTTGCTCCAATGCTCTTGAAGGCAAGAAATGTAATATTTTGCCATTTTGAATTGCGAGACCTCACACAGCCCTCGGGAGAAACATAAAAATTCCTACATCAAGGGTTTTTTCGAGAGAGCAATGTTCGAAGTGGTTTTGCACTTTTCTTTTTTCTTTTTTTCCTTCTTTCCGCTTGTAGCTTGAACTCTGTGGTCCGTATGTTGTATGTTTACATCACTGGGTGGCCAAGAGACCCTGAGCAGACACATAACTCTGTCAGCAAGAATGATACTCCAACGTCTGCGAGGGACAATGGGCAATTAAGGGTAGATAATCGCTGAAAAAGGGTAAGGGAGAATTTGAGCATCGTTTTTGAGAGGCAGTTGCTGATGTACGCTGAAAGAAAAAGCACATTGGATTTCACTCTGCCTAGAAAACTAATTTCGGGGCTGGCGGTCACAACTCGATGGTAAATGGAAACGGAAATCCTGCGAGTGTGCATTTTTGAAACTGCATACTCAGGCAGGGTAGATGCTATGCTAACTGAAAGGAATTGACTGAATTGTGAATGAACGGTCAAAAAGGACAGAAGGGAGCGACGGGTGGAATCCCACTCTCCAGGCAGCTGACGGTCAGAATCATTTCTTCACGACGACAGAAATCATTCCCAGGGATGCAGAAATCAGTCTCGGAACCCGCAACTGCAGATATAAGAGGGGCTATTTTGTTTAACGGCAACCTTCAAATCCTCGCAAGAGTGGATCGGTATACACTGTCATCAGCGTGACTGCTTATAGCACATTGAGTTGCTCACGGTGGTCGTTAAACCTCCAATAACAAAAACAAAAAAACCCACTCATCAGCTCAGCAAAGTGTGGTGTGTTATCACCATTTACATAGTGTGCTCCAAATTACGTTGTGTGCTTCATTTACATTGAGCCTCAAAGTGAAGTGTTAATTCATTGGTGCTGCCACATGGAGCAAGTGTGTGTGTGTGTGTGTGTGTTTTTGTCGTGTTTTGTTATGTGATGCATTCTGGATGTACACAGCGAGGTCAAGAAACTGTAAGTAGATGAATATTTCTATTTTTTTCTTCACACATCTGCGAACTTGTGCCATCTCGACACCCAAAGCTGCATGGACATAGATGCAACAATACTGAGCCTCCGTTGTGACTGAACCTCAGAGAAAGTACTTACACATACGCACAGCGATTTATTACAGTGCCCATTTCCTGATCTTTTACAAGAATAAGGGAGAGGGTATAGCCACAAATCCCGCTTTGAGGGACAGATTTATTTAACTTTGGTTCAGGGCCAATGCGGGCGGGCAGGATTCTGCATGTGCATGCTTATTAGATATAGTTAATGAACTTTGGCAGTATTTCACACCGATTATCGTGTGTAAAGAAAATTAATGTGCTTGTGTATTTTTGTCGCGTGTGTTTTTAATGTGATCTTTTGCATATGTATTTTTTTGTCATTCTCGAAGCGATTGTGTATGATATCACCTGCTGTTCTATTTAGTGTGTTAATGAGTAGTATTTCTTGATCAGATAGTATGGTGGGGACTCTGTCGGCTTGCGTCGTCCGACAGTAAAGTGTTGATACTGTGTGCTGCCCACATAAGAGGGGCAATTGTCTATGCACCCAGAGAGCGCTGTAACTGTTTGAATCACAAAGTAATTAAATGTTGTGTTGTGTATTTGAGAATCATGTGTTATTTGCGAAAGTGAGTGTTGTACTGGTTGGTTGGGGATTGAATGTACCGAAGTAAGATCCGGACCACTACACTCGGTCACTAATTGGTGATTGCGGGTGAACCACATCACAACTCTCGGATCCCCAAGTTTCGCTTTTTAATTTTTTAATTGGTGTTATTTTTGTTCACACGGTGGATTCGCCCAAGCCTCATGCTTCGGGTCATTCTTCCAATTTTCATTTTTTATGTTCTGGCGTGAATCTTTGAGTGCAGCGGTGCACATGAGATTCATACCTGGTGCCGCGGCCAACAAAATTGTATGACAGGTTCCATGCACCATTCCCGCCTGACTCGGCAGGACCTCTGCTAGTGCCGTGTAACACACTGTACATACTGCATCAATAAGCAATTGGCGTTAACACCTGTGGAAGTGTTGACAGGAATAGAGTAAACACCTTGTAAATCTAGTAATATTGTAAATCTGTTTGTCTATGTTGATGATCAAGCAAACTGCATGGCTTTCCATGCTTCTTACAAGGAACACCCCAGGGTTGAACAAACAAAGCCGCACCAAACTTCCGTTATAAGTCATTTACGTACCTATGAATTCAATGGTGATATTTGTTTTTCTGTAAAACTTTGCAGTTGACCAGTAGAGGTCTCTGAAGAAAGGTGCCACGTTGAAGCATAAAGAGTGGATCTGCACAAAATAATTATCACATACATAGGACTGTTGATGTCCTTAACTTCATAATGAAGGGTCAGGGTGTGCAAGTGTCAAAAGATTAATGCATGTGAGGGCTGTCTATAAAAAGATCAAAGCAATAACCATTGCTGCAAAATGCACAATTAATAAACGCAACATCGGTACACCCACAGAATGCACAGACATGAACGTTAGTTTTGAAAGCCACGTCGATGACACTTTTTAAATTCTGCACAGGTTTGCTACAATGGTAGCCAGCTTTCTGCCGTGCGTAACGAAGCATCGGTCTATAGATCTCCGCAGACAGTTGATTGTAGATCACAGAATGCATCTTCAGAAGGAATATTCTGTCATGTAATTTTGGCTGCGTCATGTTGGATCGTAGTTTTATGTAGTCTCTAATCCTCTTTGTGTAAATTTTATATTTTCTGAAAAAATAAACATCAAGGGGTTGAACATATTTCGTAGTTTTTGGTGGAATAATTTTTAAATGAACTTGTTTACCCCGGAGACCTCCTGAAGTATTCCTTCATTCTTGTGTACAGACCAGGAATCTCAAAGTAAGAGTGACGTGTCAGAAGTATATTAAAAACTGACTCAAAAAAGGTCTGCAGATGTCCTTACGTCATCTTTCCGCTCACACTGGCTTCCACGAAAACGTTTGATGGACACCT
Source organism: Macrothele yani (assembly GCA_039090855.1). NCBI lineage: Eukaryota > Metazoa > Arthropoda > Arachnida > Araneae > Macrothelidae > Macrothele > Macrothele yani. The sequence goes on along the minus strand of CM077022.1, from coordinate 533,696 downwards.
TTGTTCGATTTCTCTTGCCACGCGATGTCCAAATGTTCCAGTTCGTTCTTGGAAGCTTTTATAAAGTTTGTTTGCTAAACGGCCAGCCATGGACATTGCAACGTCTATCTTGTAGCTGTGTGTTGCGCTATAAAGTGATTGCATCGTCGCTTTGGTGTCTTTCTCTCCCTTTTTGGACAATGTTCTTTTGCATGAAATCTCGTAGTTAAACTGTCTTTGATCACAGTTCCAGATACACCCCATTTGAATATTTTCCATTTCAATATGTTCATTAACTTCTGTAGTGAATGCGTCTGCTCGTTTGATTGATTCTTTGTTGTCCTGGGTATCGTTCTTTGCTTGGAGCATAGTTATGTGGCGAGACATTATTCCAAAGTCTCTTTTCAAATTATCAATGAAATGTACGGAAGCTTTGGCGTTCAAAAGCCCAATATTTCTGGCTGTTGTAAATGCCAGTAATGAACACTATATCCCAGTTCTCTTGCCTCGCCAAACTTGGCTATTGTATGTTGTTTAACGGCATTTACTTGTGTGTGATTTCCTTTAAAAATGGTTACATCTTCCCTTTTCTTCGCTACATAGTCCAACACGACTTTAACATTACTTTTCATCTTTAGTTTGGGTTATCTCTTCATTAGCTTCTCATGTGTTATACCCTCGGACATAATAATCATAAAAAATATTGTCTAATGTTTTATCATCGAACATTGTAACTGCACTTGACACTTGGACCTTTTTTACAGATGAAAGTCCATATTCACTGTGGCTGCTTCCATCTTCTCTCTTCAGACTTGAAGCGCAACCACTGCTCTCAATCATAGCTTATCATTTCCTTCGTCACCATTAACTTAACTGCGATCTAATGTTACGGCACTATCACTGTCTAACAGGTTTTCATATTTGTTCATAATCACGGATGCAAGAAAGCATGCGAACGACTCATCTTCCAGACCACTACCATCTTCATAGCGCACTCAACATCGTACTTTCAGCTCAACCAAGCTCAATACATTAAGTGGATTGCTTACTAATCGTCAAGCCATTTTGTCGACTTGCTATGTACACAGACAAACAAGGCATGTGACCTGCACACTCTCAACTGGCATAGCAGCTGGCAAGTGACAGATGACTCAATGGAGCCCTCAGTGAGCAACTGCAGAGATTTACAGAAAAACTAATATCACCATTGAATTCGGAGGTACGTAAATGACTTATAACGGAAGTTTGGTGCGATTTTGTTTGTTCGACCCTGTGGGTGTTCGTTGTTGCGATTTTACATAGACTGATTAGGAATTTGTGTCAGAATAGGACTATTTGTTTGCTTCCTGAACCTTCCACCACCCATTGCTTTGTTGGCACTATGCCCTTTAGCTTGTCCTACACACAAAGTTTGCTCAATGTTCAAATCTTTTGGTGACAGGATTGCAGCTAAACCACCTCCACATCTTCTCAATCTCATTCTTCAGGACAGAGATCCCAATAAACCCCTAGATTTATAAGGTGTTAACTCTATTCCTGTCAACATTACATTGATAATACGAGTACATACCGCGGCATCAATCAGCTATTGGTGGAACATATCGCTAGCATTAAGAAAGGCAACCCTTCCACCTCCCTTTCAGTTTCAACTATAAGCAATACACTGATGAGCCATAATGACCACCTACCTAATAAACTGTATGATCCCCTTTAGCCCGCAAAACAGTGCCCACTCGACGAGGCATTGATTTGATGAGGTGATGATAGGTATCCTGGGGTATCTGGTACCATAATATCAAAAGCAGATCCTCCAGTTCCTGTAAATTTGGGGGTGATTTAGCGTGAACCCACTTTTCCAAGTCGAACCACAAATGTTAGATTGGGTTTGTGTCAGGTGAATTTAAAAGCCAGGGCATTAACAGAAAGTCTCCAGCATGTTCCTCCAACCATTCCTGGACTATTCTGGCAGTGTGGCATGTCACATTATCCTGTTGGTAATGGCCATCAGCAGCAGGAAACACAGTTGCCATGAATGGATGAACTTGGTCTGCAACGATGTTTCAGATACTTGACAGCTGTCAGGGATTGTGCTATTGGAATAATGGGGCCAAAAGTGTCCCAAGATAACATTGCCCACAGCATAACGCTGCCGCTGCCGGCCTGTTTCTGCCCAACACTGCATCCAAGTGCCATAGCCTCTGTTGGTAATCAGCATATCTGCTCTCGGCTGCCTATACGAGATGCACCAGGAATCCTGATTCGTCAGATCAGGCCACTTTCTTCCAATCATCCACGGTCTAATCTCGGTGATCTTGGGCCCATTTCATGTGTTGTTAACGATGACCTACTGTGAGCACGAGGATCCGGTTGGGTCTTTGGCTACGCAGGCCCATGTGCAGGAGACTGCGATGAACTATGTGCTGTGACACATTGACCTGATCATCACTGTTGTACTTGCGGGTGATTTGTTGCTCTGTGGCCCTGCGGTCACTGTGAACAATGCAAGTCTCCGCTCCCCTCTGGCATCGATGAACTTTGGACGACGGTTCATTGTTTGGCCATCTGTGCACCACTTTTGATACGTACTTACTACAGCGGCACGTGAACAACCCACAAGCTGTGCCGTTTCCTAGATCATAGTTCCGAAGTGCTGCACCATCGCAATTTGTCTTTTATCAAACTCCGATAAATTTGCAGCTTTTCCCATTCTGACTACGAACATATTACTAACCGAAAGCTGGTCCTCAGGTGGTACCCCGCACGGGGATAACTGGTTTACCAGTTATTTGGGGAGCGGCGCCCCCACGGCCCGAGCTCACCTTGTGACGGATCATTTTGTCATTTCGTCTTGAACGATTACATCACCGAAGTGACAGCTGTTCATCCAGCTGATGGGGGATGGCGTCCCCACGACCCGAGCCAACATGTACTATATGTGATGATTTTCACATTTTTTATGTTTTTTCACTTTACATGAACCCGCCTCAGTTGTAGGTTGCTGAGGTTGTGATTATGCGCCAGCTCAGGATTTTAGTTTCTCGTTTTCTTTCCTGTCTTCTCCATTTCATGTTTCTTTCTTTGTTTTTCCGAGCTGGTTAGCTAGACCTGCCTGCATGTTTGCCGTGTGCGGTGACCCGTAAGGTGGAAAAGGGGATGCTGGAGGCTGAGGTTTCTGGAGGCCTGGGTGTTGTTGTCGCCAGTTGCCAACACTCCTCTTTGCCCCCTGCTTCACCCTAAATGGGCGGCTGGGAACTAACCCACTCCTAGTCAATGAGGTCTGTGGCCGAGTGGAGCCCATACCTCTAACGGCTTGTCGTCTTGTACGACAGGGTGAGTCTGGGGATAGGGTGGGCATGCCAAAGGGGTGTTCCCCAGGCATGGGAAAGTCTGGGTGCTCGCCAAGCGCATGTCTGCCCTATCAACTTGCTATATCCGCTTGCTATCCCTAGAGCCGTGTCCTGCGTCCACTTGGGCTTGCGGACCTCCGGTTCTCCCTTGTTGGGCTCGATTGTGGGTGGGGAAGTTGGCGGATGAATCCTTTAAATTTTTCATGGCTCTCAATGAAATTTCCCATGAACCCAAAACTAAAAGAGGTATGGAGGAAGGTTCAGGTCCTTTCGCCAAAAAATTTGTCGCAGATGTTTCCAATGCTATTCTTTTGTGCACTCATTGGACCCTTCAAAGCCTTTGAGTGCCAAAAGTCCATTTTGGATCCACAAAGCACTGCAATCAATTGCAAGCTCTCCTAAGAGCGTCAAGAAGCTCCAGTCTGGAGATCTTCTTGTTGAGATGTCTACTGTGGCCTACAGTTCCACACTTATCAACACCAGCATGCTGCTCGAGACGCCTGTCAAAATAACACCACACGGTTACCTAAATTCATCTCAAGGTGTTGTCTCCTCTCGGGATCTTATTGATTGCTCTGAGGATGAACTTCTCGAAGAACTGAGGAGCCAACATGTTACGGGTGTGCGACGCATTTCTTTTAGGAGGAATGGGCAGTTTGTCCTATCCTGGAACATTATCTTGACTTTCAACTGCCCTTCCCTGCCTACATCCATCAAGGCAGGGTATCTCCACCTCGAGGTACGCCCGTACATTCCCAACCCGTTGAGATGTTTTAGGTGCCAGTCGTACGGCCACTCTCAGCAGTCATGTAGGAGTTCTCCTAGGTGTGGACGCTGTGGTGCCACAGAGCATCTCCTCTCAGGATGTGTGGCAGAGGCCGAGTTTTGTGTGAACTGCAAAGGTTCACACCCAGCATCAGCCAAAGATTGTCCCAAGTGGAAGGAGGAGAAGGAAATCCAAAGGCTCAAAACGGTGGAAAATATTTCCTATCCTGAGGCCAGAAGAAGAGTGGTTCCCGTTACATCTGATCGGCGATCATACGCTTCAGTGGTGGTTGCCAAATCTACGGTTGCCATTCAGACCGACGTTCAGATCTCCCCTAAATGTCCATTCAATATGGAGGAAATCATCGCAGCCGGACTGGAGGCACTCCAGTCGCGAGCTAGGAGTCTGAAAGTGGCACCCGCCACTTCACCGAAGCAGACTCACTCCAACACCAGCAAGGGAACTCAGGCCACTTCTTCTGGCAAAAACGCCAACACTAACACCAACACCAAGGTCAAGGATAAGAAGAGCATTTCTTCTCCTTCAAAGTCTCAGCCAAACAATCAACGGCGAGCAAATCCCGCCAAGACACTTGGGACAAAGCATTCACCAATCTTGGCCCCTGGTCACACACCACCAAATCTGGGGGAACGCTCACCAGAGGAAATGGAGGCTGACCAAGTTTAACCATTTCCTTTTTCATTTCATTTTTACCCATGGGTTCAATAATTCAGTGGAACTGCCGAGGTTTTCGCACCAGTTTTGATGACGTGAAACATCTGCTTTATTTGTACTCTCCGGTGTGCCTTTGTCTTCAGGAGACAAAGCTTAAACCATCGGACCTGCTTTCAGTACGAGGCTACAGTGCATTTCGGACAGATAACTCGTCTGGAAATATACCCTGTGGGGATGTCGCTATTCTCGTCCCTCACAGGGTTCCGGTATCTTCCGTCGCGGTTTCCACAACTGTGCAGGCCGTGGCGGTTCGTATTTCTATGCCTGTGCCTCTTACTGTTTGCAGTGTTTATCTACCACCGGATGAGGATGTTAACGTCTCTGTTCTGGAGAGCTTGATTGATCAGCTGCCCTCACCCTTCCTTCTTTTGGGTGACTTTAATGCTCATCATCCTTTGTGGGGTAGTGCCAGCGCTAGAGGTCGTCGCATAGAGTTTCTTCTGTGCTCTGCCTCTGTGTGCCTTTTAAACACCGGTGCTGACACTTACTTCCATGAGCCGACAAGATCTTTCAGTGCGATCGATTTGACCTTGGGTTCACCATCGATCATTGCTGACTGGTCGTGGACGGTGTGTAAGGATCTCCACGGGAGCGACCACTTCCCAATCGTCCTCTAGCACCATGCAAACGTGCCATATTCTGCCTCCCGCCCACCTCGATGGAAGATGGATTGTGCCAGATGGGAGGTCTTCACATCGTCCGCGGTGATATCTTCTGAAATGGTGACCCAAGAGTCAATCGACGCAGCTGTACTTAAAGTCACAACTTGTATTCTTCAGGCAGCTGATCTTTCAATTCGTAAAACATCTACGAAGCTCCCCAGAATTCCGAAACCTTGGTGGAACCCTAAATGCGCAGCGGCTAGGAGAGCTCAACACAAGGCCTGGTCTACTTTTCGGCGTTATCCAACCGAGGCTAATCTCGTTGCTTTTAAACGTGCTAAATCCTATGCTCGGTTGGTGCGTCGACGTAGCAAGAGGGAGTCTTGGATCCAGTATGTATCATCTCTTACCTCACGTGCCAATTCGAAAACTGTGTGGGAAAGGATTCGTAAGATCCGGGGTACCTACAGTTCACACCAGATTGCCATTCTCGAGAGTAACGGCTGCACATATGCTGACATTGGGGAGATTGCAGATTGTTTGGGGGAGGCGTTTGCCTCCGTTTCGAGTGATCTGGCGTATCCGGCCTCCTTTCATAGGATTCAATCCTCCGCGGAACGCCAGAGAATCTCTTTTGCGCCGTATACCGACACCGGTTATAACTCCCCCTTCAGCATGTGTGAACTTCGGGTGGCTCTGCATCGGTCCGGGGCTACTTCTGTCGGTCCCGATGACATCCACTACGACATGCTCCGTCATCTCTCCCAGTCGTCTCTCGAGAACCTTTTAATCTTATACAACCGCATCTGGTTAGAACACAGTTTCCCGGAGTCTTGGCGAAAGGCTTTTGTTCTACCTTTTCCGAAGCCTGATAAGGATCCTAAGTCTCCCTCTAGTTATCGCCCAATTGCTCTCACTAGCTGTCTGTGTAAAGTTCTCGAACGCATGGTTAACTCACGATTAATTCATTTTTTAGAACATCATCAATTACTTTCACCATCACAAAGCGGTTTTCGGCGTCATCGTTCACCTCACGATCATCTCCTGCACCTTGAGACATCTGTGCGCGAGGCGTTCGTGCGTAGGCAGCACCTGGTTTCTGTATTCTTTGACATCGAGAAAGCCTATGATTGTGCGTGGCGGCACGGGATTATCCGTGACCTCCACGCATGCGGATTGCGAGGGAATCTTCCGACCTTTATTGTAAATTTTCTTTGCAATCGGGTGTTCCAGGTGCGCCTGGGTACGACGCTATCTGCAACATTCCATCAAGAACAAGGTGTTCCTCAAGGTTGCATTTTATCTGTCACATTGTTCATCCTTCGCATTAATTGTCTCCTCACAAATCTTCCTCCTGCGGTTTCGGCTACTGTGTATGTCGATGACTTGCACATCTTCTGCTCGTCATCGAGCATGCGTTTCATTGAAAGGCAGTTTCAGTCTAGTATTAATCAGATTTTTAAAGCGGCGAATAGCAATGGTTTCGTTCTTTCTCCCGACAAGACAGCGTGTGTTCATTTCTGCCGGAGGCGTGGCCTCCATCCTGACCCCGAGCTGTATTTGGACCGTGCAGCCATTCCAGTTTTGGCGGAGACCAAGTTCCTTGGACTGACCGTCGACCGTGCGCTTACGTTCCGTGCGCACGTTCGGCGGCTCAAGATTTCCTGTCTGCGTGCTCTTTCTATTCTGAAAATCCTTTCGAGAGTTTCGTGGGGCGCAGACAGGATCTCTTTGTTTCGCATTTACCACTCCTTAATTCGGTCGAAACTGGATTACGGCTGTATCGTGTATGGCTCGGCTCGTCCTTCCGTTCTCCGGCCTTTGGACGCTGTTCATCATCAGGCGCTGCGTCTTTGTATGGGAGCATTTCGAACATCTCTGATTCCCAGCCTTTACGCTGATGCGAACGAACCATCGCTTGAATTACGCCGTCTGCAGCTGTCTGTCCACTTTTACTTAAAACTTCGGTCTCTTCCAGACCATCCTTTGTACGGTGCAGTTTTCCATCCTCAGCATGCTCGTTTATTTGCGAACCGGCCCTCGTGCGTTCCAACCTTCGGTCTTCATATGGCGGCCGTAGCTCGTGATGCAGGGCTCGACTTGTCGCTTGTTGCAGCGACCAGGGGCTTTGGGGATCCTCCATGGCACCCACTTGGTGTCATGGTTGATGCCACCTTTACGTCTTTCGACAAATCCTAAACCCCTGCGTCAGTGTACCAGCAGCTCTTCGCTGAGCACCGTGCCCTCAAAACTGAATACACTCCCATTTTCACTGATGGCTCCAAGATGCATGGAGTCGTTGGATCCGCAGCTGTCTGTGTTGATGACGTGTCAGTAGCGCGGATCCCAGCTGAGGCCACAGTGTTTTCGGCGGAGATGCATGCTGTGTATCTTGCGCTTCTTCATGTTCAGTCGAGTTCTCATCATAGGGCTATGGTCTATACGGATTCCTTAAGTGCCCTGCAGTCTTTGTCATCGCTGGACTATTGTAATCATCCTTTTCTTTTGAACGTACGAGGGCTTCTTCGTTCCTTGCTCGAGGCCGGTGTCCAGATTCAATTCGTCTGGATTCCTGGGCATGTTGGAATCTCGGGTAACGAGTGTGCTGATGCGGCCGCTAGATCTGCTTCCTCTTTGGTCGTCACACCCTTGGCACTCTTTCATCGCGATTTTCGATTTCTTGTTCGTGATCATATCAAACGAACGTGGCAGGGTCTGTGGGACCAACAGGTGGAAAATAAACTGCATCGTATAAAACCTATTCTCGAAATCTGGAACTCCTCATCTCGTCGGAACCGCAGGGAGGAAGTGGTGCTTGCGCGTCTCCGCATTGGGCATTGTCGTTTCACTCACCGCTTTTTGCTGTGTGGCGACACGGCGCCGATGTGTGAGGCGTGCAACTGCCGACTCACCGTCACTCATCTTTTGTGTACCTGTGTTCGTTTTCGTGATGTACGTTTTCATTTCTTTCATTCTCATTTGTTGAACGAGGACGCCGCTACACTGCAGCGGCTCCTCAATGACCACTGCAATACTGTTGTTGTTTTTTCATTTTTTAAACAAATTGACTATTTTAAACGTATCTAGATTTTAGCCCTATCATCATACTCATTTTTCAGTTTTACTGAATCAGCTAGATTTAAATCTTTGTATCATGTTTTTAGTACTGTTTGTTTCATTATCTTTTTTAGCCCTTTCATCGTTCTCATTCTTCAGTTTTATTTGATCAGCCATATTTTAAGCTTCATCGCACGTTTTTAATGCTGTTTGTTTGTCTGTCTGTCTTGTAGTTTTTACCGTATTCGTTTCCATCTTTCACTTTTACCGCTTCATCCTGTTTTTGGCCTTGTGTACGTGTTTTATTGATTTTGTTCTCTTTTGATGTCTTTTGTTTGGCGCTCTTTGGCCAACCATGGCCCTTGCGCCAATAAAATCAATGAACCAACCAACCAACCTCAGGTGGTATATACAGAGTTCAAAGGAAAGTCCTTATTCAGGGCAATAACTGTGGAAAAAAAGTGAGTGGTACACAAGTTAGGTCTATGTACACTGGCAGAAAGTGAAAAAGAACACCAATAAGGAGAAGTCTGATACCAACGGAATTTATACAGCATAATAATGGAATACAGAGGATAATGTGATCAAAACATTATGGCAAAATACAGCTGTATTTGCTGGTAAACTAAAAAATAACATTTCCATGTAACACAGTTAGTACGAGGTTGAACTGCCATGAACTGCGTCACACTGTGCAATTCTGGCATGGAGTCTGTTGTACAGATGTTGGGTGTAAGTTTGGGGTATTCAGTTCCAAGCATTCTCAACCTGGACGCGTAAATCGGGGATGGTCGTGGCTGGCTGTGGAGACCGGATAAGTCTGTCCCATAAAATCCCACACATGCTCAATGGGGGACAAATCCGGTGAACGTGCAGGCCATGGAAGTTGTCTCACCCTGAAGTGCATGTTGCGTTGCACGTACTGTGTGTGGGCGTGCATTATCTTGCTGGAAAACACCACGATGGACCGACCTTACAAATGGCACAACAACTGGCTGAATGATAGTGTTGATGTAGGAGGTGCTGTTGAACGTACCCGGTACAAACACTAGTTGTGTACGAGAGTGATAGCTGATCGCTCCCCACACCAGGAGACCAGGTGTAGGCCCTGTGTGTCGCTGGCGGATGCAAGAAGGGTGGAGACGCCCTCTGTGCGTCTGCGAACACGCATACGGCCATCGGAGGCTCCAAGCAGAATCTGCTTTCATCGCTGAACACGACAGATCGCCATTGCGTTCTCCAGTGCAGACGTTGGCGACACTATGCAGCCGTTCCTGATGGTGGGCTGGAGTCGGAGGCACACGTGCACATAGTCCTGCATCCAGTAGACGGTTGCAGATTGTTCGCACAGTCACCTCAGGTGCAACGGCAGCTCGGATTTGCATTGCAGTGGATGTTCTGCTTGACAATGCCGCACTTCTTATGCGTCGATCGGTCCGCTCATCAGTCCGTCTGTGACTCCCGGTTCCACGTCTTCCTGTGTGGGAAAGTTCCTCGGACCATCTACACCACCATCGTACCACCACCGATACTTCCCGTCCAATTCACTCCGCAATACGATGATACGACCACCCGGCCTAGCGGAGTCCGACTAGATGACCTCGCTCAAAGTCCGATAACTGCTGAAATCGTACGTCTTCCATGTCCAGGCATTGCAGCTTCTTCAGGGTCTTGGCACGTGTCCGTACGCCGACGACTGATTTCATTCACTTCATCATACTCCTTAAATACCACCGACTATAATTTGCATATTATGCCGTGTTGTGGTGCAAACGCCCACCAGTAGGTCCTGAAATTAACATCACACCTGCGTAAATTCGACCCCATTAACATATGAAAATTTCATGATCGTCCGCCAATTCCTTCTGTTGTTCTTTTTTCACTTTCCGCCAGTGTATAAGAAAGGGACAATGGCTGAGCGAATGAAAGCGATTGGAGCGCCCCTAGCGACAAAGGTAAGAAGTTAGGAAACCTAACTCGCGAACAAGCGAGATAGAAACAAAATTCCAATTACAAAGTTGTAGCACATTGTTTAATTAGTAGGAAACATTATATGGCATGTATGAATTATGTACATGGCTGGGTCAAAATGCTGTTAATTCGAAAGCGGGTGAAACAGACACAAAAATAATGGCACGAGACAGAAGCTTATGCAAGCTTATTTATATTACTGAAAAATGTTTACAGGAGATATGTCTACTTTACAGGCACAACGCACATCTGTGCGAAGTTAATGTATAGCCGGTTCGAAGTGGCCACCATCGGCTACAATGCACATTCCAAGGCGTGTAAGAATAGCTTCTCGTACACTATCTATCATGACAGGTGTCTCTGTGTTACAGGCGCACACAATGCGGTGTCGTAAATCTTCAACTAGTAGGTTCTGTAGCATACACCTGTTCCTTCAAGTAACCCCACAAGAAGTCCAAAGGTGTTAAGTCCGGTGACCGCCATAACCAATTATCTGGTGTCTGAATGTTTCAGCCAGAAACATCTGTACGTTGGCTGTCATGTGAGGTGGTGCACCATCATGTTGGTACCACATGCGCAGCAGATCTCTGAGGAGTAGATCATCTAGAAAGTCGGGTATCGGGCCCTGTAAGAGCTGAAGGTACCGCTGACCTGTTAATGTCCCATCATAGAAAATGGGTCCAACTAGTGTTTCGCCAAATGCCACACCAAACGTTAGTTGCCCAATGTCGTTGATGTCTAGCAGCTCGTCCCATAGATGGGTTGCTCAGAGCCCAGAATGGGTGTTATGCCGATTGACTATTCTGTCCCATGTAAAACCGGACTCATCTGTCCACAAGATATCTGCCAAGAAGTTTGGATTGACCTCCAACGTGTTATGTACAAAGTTGCAGAAATTGAAACGCCTTCCCAGGTCTCCATCCATCAAACCTTGCATTAGCTGAACGTGGTACAGGTGAGCTTTATGCTCGTTCAGGATTTTGCCAAACACGTTGTGCTGTTAATCCGCATGCTTCGGCAACTGCTGTGGTACTAATGTTTGGATTGGCAAGGACATATCCCAGGACAGCCTCAGAATGCACTGTAACACCCGAACCCGTACGTAGGTCTGCCCGATCGCGGACGTGCCGGTATGCTTCCAGTCTCTTGGAGGCGGCAAACACAGTTGTTTAATAGTCGCTACAGTTGGATGTTGACCAGTCGGAAAACGCTCGGCATACCACCTTGCAGCTTTGTGGCCATTGCGATGACATTTGCCATAAAGCACGACCATTTCACTGTACTCAGCGTTCAAAGTAGGCTGCCATCAGTGTTTGCAACGTTTATGTTGACTGACATTCAAATCCCCAGCCTCGGTATTTTATCTCGCCGACTGGCTTCTACGTCTATTAACATTTACATACACATTTGAATCATTCTCCATCATTGGCAGGTATTTTGCATTGCCTAACCATCGAGTGACCGCATGCACTTTATCAGCATTTTGACTCTTCCATGTACATAATTCGTGTGCACCATATATCGTTTCCTACTAATTAGATGATGAGCTACAACTTTGTAATTAGAATTTTGTTTCTATCTCGCGTTTATTGCGAGTTAGGTTTCTTAACTTCTAACTTCTGCTGCTAGGGGTGCTCCAATCGCTTTCATTCGATCGGCCATCGTCTTTTTCCTATACATAGACCTAACTTGTGTACCACTCTGACTCTTTTTTCCGCAGTTATTGCTTTGAATAAGGACTTTCCTTTGAACCCTGTATACTGCTCTGTGAATTTCATCTGCACCATCATTCGGTCTCCAGGGGCACTAATTTCTCTAGGCTGGGAGTGGTCATAATGTAATGGCTCATCGCTGTATGTCTGCGATTCCTGATTGGCAAAACGTAACACATATTGCTCTCTTCAGTAATCAGAAATCCCTTAAGTACAGCGAAAGCATTGAAATTTACCTTTCCACTAACATATGCAACACAAACACACCTTTTCAAATCCCTATCATTTGGAAATCTGTTTTGAAATCTGGCAACACCTGATGCCAATACCAGATGTTTCATTCCATGGCTGAAGAAGGTAGAAGTCAACTACTGAAACATTCAATTTACTTTTCCATAATGTAACCAGTGCACAATATGAAAATTTTAGTGCTTCTCTGAAACATTAAGATTCTGCAGTAGAAAATGTAAATTGACAGTTTGGAGTGTAAAGCTTTGGGGGGGGGGGGGTAGTAAGTGAAGTATGCAGCTCCATTTGTAACTCAACTAATGTCATGTGTACTTCAACTTATACAGAGGAACTGTGGGTACAGAATCTCCTATTTTGTCTTTTAACTTAAACTGTTTATCTGACGAGGAAATTTTCCTTTCCATCAATTTTTGTAACATAATTATAGTGTCTTTTAAAGTCTGTTTGTTAGTTTTGGTGATAGTCAAACATTCTGCAGCCTTTGTAGGCCTTATACCACTGTCTTTGCAGTGGCAGTTTGACCTCATTGCATTTCATAAAAACGACTTAAACATACACATTATTTTCTTATGCATTCTGTAAACTTAATTTTCCAAGTATTGTTAAATTTATCATGTTGATGTATTTTTCATCAGGCGGTGGGTTTACCAAAACTTCCATTGCATACAGTTGAGCTTCCTGAACTATTTCCCTCGGGACCCTGCTGTTATGAATATTTGTGTGTGTGTGTTTTTGCTTGCAGTGGCATAGGAATGGGGGGGGGGGTGCAGTGTACCCCTCCAAATTTTTGAGAGGAGAACATTCATATCTGCTGTACCCCCGAGATCTGAGCAAACTCAAACTAATCATTCGTAGAGTGTGACTGAACTTTAAAATATATGCTGCATATCCCTCCCCGGATTCCGATTTCATCTTAAAGAAATAAATATATAGGTCATCTTTTTTTCTTTTTTCCTAAATCCGAAGCTTGTATTCGGAGGCCTTTCAGCCACCGAAAACTGGCTAACCATCTGAGTATCTCCAGCAAATTAGTCTGGCACGGAAACAACTACCGGCTTCAGCAGAAGAAAGGTGCAAACAATATGACACCTACAGCTAGTCAACTACTGATATGGTGGTTGGTAGAAATGGTGAGTCGGACCAGACAGCCATTTATTTCATTGGTACCCTTCTTCAGCTCAACTTAGAAGAGTCGTAGCTCCTTTGTATTTCAGTGTCAAAGTCCCTGGGGAACTTGCACATCTTTTTCTACTAATTGTTGATTGGTTATGATCCCTTGACATTAGTATTTGCCTTCATCCATCTTTCATTTATGACTTAGGTTTTTGCTCTATACATTTATGTTGTTCGTATTTAGCTTAACTAACCTAACCTCTTGGAAGACCTCTGACTAGTCTGAGCTACCTGTTGAGTTTTGAGTTCTATTTGAAGTTGGCATAAAGCTTTTTGTTCTTACCTAATGGCAAAAAGAACTATTGTGGATTTTTTTAAGCTTTTAATAACCCAAAGAAAGCATGTTTCAATGATGAGAATATGGCTGACAGTAATGTTGGTTTTTCTGAGGACAAGATATCTGTCCAGGAACAGGAAGAACAAAACTAAGGGAAATACAAGTATTTGCTTATGCCTAAGGCTAACAGCAAGTCTACTTGCTCTCATGTGATGGTTATGTTGCGGGGAGGGGGATCAGTTGCTTAATGCAGAATTCTGTTATGAAAGGAGTTTTAACTTCTGAACTACATTAACTTCATCTCTCAGTGATGCTCATAACCCACATTCTTCCTTTCAGAACCTTTGCACTTTTACACAAGGAAACTACATATTTTAGCATTCTTATTATAATTAACCATACTATTTTTTTCTATTTTTCTGGCACATTATATAAAGTCGATCTATTGTTATTAGATCTATACTAGCTCTCTCTTTTTTTCTTTTTTCATATCACATGTTGTATTGGCTAAACGTTTATCCTTTGAAGATGGTTTGTGCTAATAATTTGCTTTTCCTGATGTACGTTTTTCACAGGGCAAGGATATGGGTGGGCCCGGTCCAAAGCAAAATCGGAGGGGGAAAGGGTTGTCGAATAAAAAGTGAAATAAATTTGATTATGTTTAGCATCATCATCATCATCATTGTCAACCATTAACAATCCACTGCTGGACGAAGGTCTCCCCAAGTTTCCTCCACAACGGTCTGTCTTGTGCCAGTCTCCTCCATGTCACCCCTGCATACTGTCAAATTTCATCCACCCATCTCCCATGTGGTCTTCTTCTGGGTCTTTCTGTTCCTTGGAATCCAATCTAGAATTTCGGTTGTCCATCGATAATCTTTCCTTCTGGCAGTATGTCCAGCCCATTGCCATTTCAGGGATTTAACTCTGATCATGATGTCTTCCACTCTTGTCATTTTTTGGATCCACGAGTTCCTCTTCTTATCTCTCCTGGTTACACCAAGCATGCACCTCTCCATGCTGCTTTGAGTTGTCTGCAGCCTTTGTATGTCTCTTTTAGTTAAGGTCCATGTCTCTGCACCATACGTAAGCACTGGAAGGATGCATTGATCAAACACTTTTCTTTTAAGACATAATGGCATATTGCTCTTGAAAATTATGCTGTTTCTTCCAAAAGCTCTCCAGGCAAGTTTTGTATGCCAATTAATTTCTTCATCAGTGTGACCCTCACTTGATATCTGCTGTCCAAGATAAACGTATGTGCCTGTTATCTCCAGCTTTTCTCCATCAATCGATAAATCTTCATTTTTTGTAAAAGCATTGAACATCACTTTTGTCTTCTGAAAGTTCATTTTTAATCCCACTTCTTTACTCTTGTCAGCAAGTTCCTGGATCATACTCTGCAGCTCTGATGGGGTAGTTGCAAAAACGACTCATCAGCAAAATGAAGGTGGGTTAGATAATCTCCATTTATCTTTATCCCCTTGTTTTCCCAGCTCAGTGACTGAAAGACACTCTCCAATGTGGCATTAAAGAGCTTCGGACATATGGTGTCACCTTGTCTCACTCCCTTTCCGATTTTTATGTGTGTTGTATTTTCAAACAGCCGAATCTTTGCACTTGCATTTTCATAGATGTTATTAATAATATTAATGTATGAATCTTCAGTACCGCAGGATTTCAGAGCCACTGTAACTGCTGATGGTTTCACCGAATCAAAGGCTTTTTCATAATCAATAAAAGCCATGCACAATGGAAGTTCATATTCCCTCGCTCTTTCAATTAGTTCTCTCAGTACGTGGATATGATCTATTGTGCTGTAGCCACTCCTGAATCCAGCTTGTTCTCCCGGTTGAGCCATGTCCAGTGTTACCTTCAAGCGGTGTGAAATAACTTTAGTGAAGATTTTATAAACCATTGATAGGAGACTGATAGGTCTGTAGTTCCCGAGATCCTGAATGTCACCTTTTTTATGTAGCAGGATCATTGTAGCGGTGTTCCAATCATCAGAAATCTTCCCTTCATTAAGGCATCAAGTGAAAATTTGGGCGAGTACTGTTTCGATTTCTCCACTTGCTTCTTGTATGATGTCTACAGTAATTCCATCTTTTCCTGGAGCTTTCCCCGCTTCATGTTCTTGATTGCATGCACAACTTCTGCTGGAAGGACTGGAGGAACTCTGGTACTGGTACCTTTCATGATGTCTGGAGTGCATGTATCATCCCTTTCATATAATTTGGAGTAGAAATCTTTCACTTTTGTCAAAATTTTGCCTCTATTTCTTGTTACAGAACCATCTTTTTTTCCCAGTACCATAATCTGTTTTCTTCCCTTACTGAGATGTCCCTTTGCTATCGTTAGGCTTTGGTTGTTTTCAATTGCTTTCCTCACTAGTTCAGTTGAATTTTCTTACTTCTTCAGTGATACTTTTTCTTACTGTCTTGCATAGCTCTATATATTCCACTTTGGAAGTCGCATCTTCTTTAGTTGTCCTCATCTCTCTTCTTTTTTGCATCAACATTTTGGTTCTTCCTGATAATTTGTTCACATGCAACTTGTTCTTAGACCCAGCTAATTTTGTTGCTGTTTCCATAAGAGCTTTGGTTACTTTTCTGTTAACTTCCGAAATATCCACTTCTTCCGATGTTGGGCCTTCTAAAGCAGAGAATCTGTTCTTCAGTTCCAACTTGAAGGTATTATGGTGTTTTTTAAGGTTGGTTATGTCAATACATTTTGTTTGTCTTATGAGCTTGCCATGTTCAAGTTTAGTGTTGAGGTGCATATTACATCTCACCAATCTATGGTCACTACCTGTGTTGAACTTGTTTAGCACACTGCAGTCTTCTATGATGAATTTTTTGTTACACATAATAAAATCAATTTCACTTGTTGTCCCATTTGGATGTCTCCATGTCCATTTCCTGTGTGGCTTTTTCTTGAAGAAGGAGTTCAAGATGAAAAACCCTTCTGCCTCTGCAAACTCAACGAGAGTATTTCCACGCTGGTTTCTGTTGCCGTGACCGAATTTACCTACTGAAGTTTCATTCTGTTGCAGTTGCCCTATTTTTGCATTGAAATCTCCCATAGTTATCTTCAAGTGCTGCTTACCTTTATTATTTAGATGACGAATTTCCTCATAAAATTCTTCAATTTCTTCTTCCAATTTTATACATCGATTAATTTCTTCATCAATACGACTGTCGCTTGATATCTGCTGTCTAAGGTGTAAATGTAGGTATTGGTTATCTCCAGTTTTCCCCATCAATCGATAAATTCTCATTTCTTGTAAAATAATTGTACATCAGTTTGTCTTCTGAAAGTTCATTTTTTAATCCCACTTCTTTAGTCTTGTCAGCAAGTTCCTGGATTATATTCTGTAGTTTTGAAGGGGTGGTTGCAAAAATGACTATCATCAGCAAAATGGAGGTGAGTTAAGTAATCTCCATTAATCTTTATCCCTTTGTTTTCCCAGTTCAATGATTGGAAAAACATTTTGCAATGTGACATTAAAAAGTTTGGGAGATATAATACATAGTTTAGGAGATATAATACATAGTTTAGGAGAACAATGCACATACACCCCAGTCGTTCGAAAAGTAGCCTGACTGATTTTACAAGGAGCAAAAGTGTAATTCTGTACACATACTTACACTTGCATACTTCTCGAAGTGTTTTCCCTCTATCATCCCACCTTTCTATCCACTTATGGAAGGTGTGTTCAAGCCGCTCTCCTCGACATGTGGTTCAGGATATCCATCACATCATTGTTCAGTTCAGTATGTGACGCAAAGCGACGCCCACAAAGTTGTTTCTTCACTTCAGGGAATAGGTGGAAGTCACATGGTGCCGGGTCCGGTGAATACGATGGCACATAATTATTTCAGTGCCTAAATCTTGGATAACTTGCTGGGTAAGCAAAGGACGATGTGCAGGGGCATTATCTGATGCAAAGTCCAACCAGTTTGTGCATATTCTGGGCATTTGGGGGGGGGGGGATTTTTTTCATTAGAAGACCTTTGAACTTCAGAATAATAGATACCTGTAACAGTTTTCCCTTGTGGAACAACATGGTCATACACAATTCCCTTTTTATTGAAGAAAACCAGGTGCATGACCTTCCCTGTACCTGCTTGAACCATTGTTGTTTTCTTGGATCAGGGACTCTGTGGGTGTTTCCATTGGGTGCTCTTTTGTCATGTTCCTGGATTGAAATGGTGAAGAAGTTTCACCATGTGACGACTCGATCCAAAAAGGGTGGCTCATGTCGTAGCAGGCCTTTTCATTGGAGACAAGTGATAACAGGATTTGCCTTGTGTTCATCTGTGAGGAATACACTTTGCAGCATTTTTTCGGTACCCCAACCTATTTCTCACAATGTCATCAACTGACATCTGCGTCACATTAGCAACCTTCTCAACGGTTATTCGGTGGTCTTTGTGCAGGAGTGTCTCAACGGTATTGACATTAACCTCCATAGTCGAGGTCAAAGGCCTACTGAATCATGCACATCCTCCAAACACACTTCACCATTCACAAATTTGTTGTTCCACTCAAAAACTCTTGCACAGGACAAAGCATCTTACTTATAGGCTGTTTTAATCATTTCGTATTTCTGTGGCAGTTTTATTCAAACGTTCACAAAGTTTTGTTGCAGCTCTTTGCTAAAGTTAATTCATACTGGGTAAAAGAAACATGTCTGAACTCTACAGTGTCTACTACAAGAATAAACTAGCAAAGCACCGTAACGACACATTGACACCTGACTGACCTTGCAGGTGTTTCGACACAGGCAGCTGCATTTTCTTCGTGGGTTTGTTTTTGTCCTGTGATAATTGTCTCGTTACTGTTTGAATGATCTACGTATATAACGAGTGCATTATGGATTTCATGTGCCGCTCGTAGAACTGCAATCCCTCGATATCTCCACCATCATTTAGCTTTGCACCAGACCAGTGTTTTTTATATCAATTGTCAACCTATGTACGTTCAAAGTTTTAAATATAAATTTCATAATACTTCAACAGTACTATCTTAGCAGTTAGAGCAATTTTGATCTTACTGCAGTTTTACTTTATTGATGTAGACAAAAATTATAAATTTAATTCATTTTTGTAAAGACTTATGTTAATGAAATATGTAATTCATGAGACAACTTTAATGGTTGTCTTATGTTATAAACATGCTTTAGATTAAATATACATAATATCTAAGGTATTATTTACCTGATATTGGCAAAGTATTTTGCACATTGTTAGGTTATATTATTATCAATTCACATTCATTCATTCGCACAATCAAAGGTTTTAAATTTACTATTAATTAAAAGATTGTATTAGAAAAAGTTATACTCATCGGGTTGGGAGGCTTCTCTCGAGAGGCTTTTTGTCACGTTGTTACGGCGAGCGCTTTGTCGGCACATCCGGAGTGCCATCGTCGGGCCTTCTACACCTACATAAGGGTTTTCTCGCATGTATTTGTTAGGTGATTGCTTCTCATGTGTCGCCATATATTGGATGAGTTGGTAGGTATATCAGTCATAAGTGCAATTTTTTCCTTTTTGTGTAGATATTTTTGAGCTATTGTTATTTATTTGTAGAAACAGGCGTATTATTTTTAGTCCTTTATTAAATGGTGCGACTTTTTGTAATGTTTTTGTCTTTTTTATGGATTTTTTCTCTTTTTATAAGTGACTTCCATTTTGTATCCATTGTTTTAGGGTCTTGTAAGCTGCATATTTTATCTTTTTTTTTTTTTGTTTGTAGAATAACTTTTTTACGGGTCTTATAGAGGTTATTTTTCATGAAAGTTGGTTGTCAAATTTTCGAACTAAAGCCTAGTTCGTCATCAGGACTACGTATAGCACTTTCAGAAATCCTAAATTCTTTTTCATTTGTGTGGGTGGTTTGTAATTTAATATTTTTAAAATCAGGATATTGTTTATGATTAACGCAGTGTTGAATGAGTGCAGTTCTTTCTTCTTTTTTGTTCCAGTTTTTTATATGTTGATGTAATCTTTATATTGATCTATTTTTTGTGCTACCAATGTAAGAGATATGTGGTCTCTGGAACTCTGTGAAGCAATAGGAATTTCATACATGCCTGCTGATTGTAGTATATTATTATATTTTTTCTTTATAATTAAGTCACCAATATTCTGAACAGAATGACCAAAAATAATGTTGTTTCTTCACTAATCTTAAAAAATTTCCACTTAGTCCTCTAATAAAAGGAAAAGAACCTGAAAATTTGTATTTCTTTTTTGGAATGTTTTGACTATTATGTAGACTTATGTTAATATTTCCTGAAGAATTCTCTTTTTCCAAACTCTGCAGGCAGAAATTAATCATAATCACAATGCTTGTCCCTGCTCAATATTTTAGTGAAGAAAAAAAAAAGTGCATACAAATTAACAAGGGAGAACACAAAAAATCTGCTATGCCATACATTTTTCTGAAAACAAATTAATAATGTGAAATTTTTATCAGCTGTAGTAATAATACGTAACAATTAATAATGGTAATGTGATAATAACTTTCATTCGTATAAATGAAATTCTGATAAGTATACGCATACCTCCCCAGAAAAAAAATTTGGAGGGGGAAAAAAAATTGGCTACTTTAGCCAGATCCATGGCTTAATCCTTAAGGTGTGAGGTTCATGGGCTTGTACCCTTTAAATCAAAAGCGCTCCTACGTCACTGTGTGTGTGAGTGTGTGTGTGTGAGAGAGAGAGAGAGAGAGAGAGAGAAAGGGTAAACATCTGTGCAATAGAGGTGAGTTTGGGCTCAATTTTGGGGGCCCAAGACCGCCTGGGCCGGAAGTCTTATAGCCCGAGGATTGTCTGCCATTTTTGTCATAGCCCGAGCCCGAAGTAGACTTTTTTTACTTTATTTTGGCAACTTTTGTGAACTATTGAAAATTTGAAATTGCTGTGAAAACTACCCAGAGCAGAAGGATGTGAACAGTTTTGGTAGATTTAATCTAAACTATTTCATCAGGTCTTTTTTTTTTTTGCCGTATGTTATAAATTAATTCTAAGCTTTCGCGCGCCAACCGGAATCATAGCAAAAGTTCTATTTAGATGAATTTAACATCTAGTTTCATTTTTGTGCCTTCCATATTTTTGTGTACTCATTTTGTTATATGGCATCAACAAAAAGTATATATATCATCAGTTTATATGGCATCAACAAAAAGTATGTCCCAGTGACAATAATGTATATATGCACTTTTTTTACAATACGTGGAACGTAATATTTTTTGGTCGGTGAAACATGAACTCATTTTTTATTTTCTATAGGCATTTTTGCTTTCTGTAAGGTACGGTTCATGTTTCTGTACATAAAAATATTTAGTACAAAAATACGTAAATATAGTGATTTTTTATCTTGCCTTCAATATTTTTTTTTTTTTTTTTTTTTTTGGTGTTTCTGTGACGTGCATAATTCTTCAGAAAGAGTACTGCATCCATGGCATCAGGACTCAGGCGGCATCTTCTTTCCTCTAAAACTCTCCCAGCAACGCTGAAGGCCCCCGTTCGCTGGATGCACTGCTAGCAGGGATGCTAAAAATATGCCTAGCTACTTTAGCCAGATTTGTAAAAGGTGAATTTTTCCACCAAAGCAACAAGTTCTTGTTTTCTATTTCCACATCACAGTTTTCAACAGAAAGGTCAATACGCTGTTGCACTTCATCGATGGCTAACACTGGGCTCTCGGTATCATCAGTCCATTCTTCAAAAATTTCAGCAGTTTTCTTTTCTGTAGCAAGTGTGTTTGTATTGGAATTGCTAATTGTGTCCACCTGATTTTCACCTTCATACTGAGACATTATATCACGTACATTTGAGAAAAATAGTGATTTCTCTTCACCACTTAACATTTTCAGAGATTTGAATTTTGGGTGCAAAAAGGTAGCTATCTGGTGAAGTTCGTCAATTTTTATCTTCTTTTCTAGCCATTCTTCGGTTTTCTTTTTCATAAAATTTGCAACGTCTTAATCTGTGACTTTATATGCGCAGTGTTTTTTGAAATAATGGCGCCACAGCAGAACGAGGCGTAGGGTAGGATATAAATCTCTTTCTAACCGCAGACTAGCTTCTTTAAATTTTTCTGAAAATTCTATCAAAAAATCCAAAAGTTCCACATTTATATCAATAATTTGGTGGCCACCGTTTTTCCTGTGAAGCACATCTGTAATTGCTGCAAACTGGCTAATTACAGATTTCAACATAGTGCACATAGTATTCCACATAGTTCTACTTCCTGGTAGATAGTTATTTCATGCTCATTAACAGTTCAACTTTTTCGAGATATGTCACCAATATTTTACATTTTTCCACTAACACTTTAATTGGGGAAATTCTTCTGCAGTTTCATTGTAACTGTGCTTTAATGCAGCATTTAACAAGTGATTCACACATGTTAACCTCCTGTAACACTTTATTGCAGACATAATGTTGGATCCTTTATCAGTGACAAAGGTACACTTTGATGTCAAGAGAGCTGTTTCAAAGCAGATTCTTTCCAAAGTCGCTATTAATTCGCTTTTTATGTTTACACCAGTTTTCGGGACACTAGGGAAACTCTTTGTTGACAAAACAAGTGATTTTAATTGGAAATCATCTTCGATGTAATGGCAAGTAATTGCAATGTGTGACATTTGTCTGTAAGGCTCAGTTCACATATGTTGTCAACGCTCCACCGACATTTCGAAGATTTTCGTTGACTTCAGGTAAAATTGCTTTTCCGCCGTTTTCTGCCGTCTGCCTAACTTGCTTTGATATTGTGGTACGGTGAGGCAGAACATCACTAGCTTTGGCATTTCCTAGCGAAGCACCTACGCTGATTAAACTTGGGGCTAACGCAATGAATCCCTCACCATCAACTGTAACAAAAGGCCTACTATCTTCTGAACACAATCTAACACACTCTTGTAAGACTTTTTCTTTTTCATAACTAGTTTTTGAAGCAGGATGAAAAAAACTATTCAAAGGCTTCGAAGACTATGGAGTGCAAATTTTTGAGTGACGAGATAGCAGACTTGTCCCAGTTGAACTTTTAAGATTTTAAAATGCATTTGCATCTGTCACATTGAATGTAGTCCAGTTTTTCCCCTGAATCTCTCAACAATTTCACTGAAAATATTCCACATGGGAGACTTGCCAACTTTATTTTTAATAGATTTATATTCACCAGAATTGAGCTTCAGCATAACTTTTGAATCAGGATTATCCATTGTGCTACTGTCTTAGGAAATGCCTAAGATGTAACTGGCTTGAAATGTTGATCACAGAAAGCATCAGAAAACTTCAAAGGCCCGGCGGTCTTTCCGTCTACTGTATAGTTTTACGAAGCAATTACGGAGATAATTTTATCTTATGCGTAAACTGTCGTGTGTAATCGCGACCAATCTTGGCTCTAATTTACGCCTTCAGAAAATTTCTTCATCGGCATCCTAAACACCTAACGACAGCACCAGGAAACGAATGCTAGATATCATAAAACTAGAGAATGGGAAAGTACTATACATTGTTATCTTAATTTCCTTTTTATTGTTTTCCAGACGTCCACCCTCCTTTCCTTTATCCAATTGGAAAATCAGAGTGCATTTCAACCGTTCCCTCCCCTTACTCTTTCTTATGTTTGCCGCCTGTCAGTTTCCTTTCTTACACCTCGTATTCCAAGTCAGGACCCCCAGCCTACCCACCCACCTCTAATGCATTTTCTCTTGCTGGTCTGTTGCCATTCCCTGGTGGCTGTCAGCCAGCTTCACATGGATGGAACAACTGCATTGCCTAAAGGGACTAATTAAATTTCATTCACCCTCCTACAGATAGCCAAACAACAGACATAACTAAAAGAACAACTTTCTGGTGGTGAGTGAGAACTGTTGCTGAAAAAAAAAGTTTGAAAATAAAACCAATAACTATTTGATAAAACTGATCGGTAAAAAAAAAAAAAATCTATGTATGGCAGCCCGAGCCCGACCAGAAGTTTTTTAAAATGAAGCCTGGTTAGGGCTCATGCCCAGCCTGTCTCAGCTCTACTGTGCAGGTCTGGGCTTCAGAAGCTGAAAGAGATCAATGCATTTTCCCCCTTGCACACCTAGACATAGTGTGCATGCATTGAACATGTGTTTAAGCAGCAGTGCAAATGGATAATTGCATTTTTTCTTGGAAAACTTCTTTTTTGATCAGCTTTTGTACCAGTGTTTCTTTGTGTTATGTAGGTGCGATTCCTGACAATGACATCTCCTGGGTTGTAAGAAGGAAACTGCTCTGCTCTCACTGCAAAGCCATGAATTCTTTTGTGTATATTTCTTTATATTTAATGTTGTGGCCACCAAGCACTGAGAGATAAGCTGTCCAATTTTTTTCTTCATAACTAATGGGATACTATTTTTGTGTACTTTTTTTCTGCATTCTTCTAGGTACTTGTGTTATCGTATGGTTTACACAGAACAAATTTGAAGTGGTAGTTAATCAGATTTGTGACTATCGGAGATTTTGCAAGACTGAAATTTAATAAGCAGGTGTCCTCACTCTTTTCAGACCCTTTTATTTGATTGGTGATTTATTCAGCCACGTGTACTGAAAAAATCTGCATATGTATCCAAAATTTTCAGTACATATTTGAGTATATACTGAAAATGTGTATGTATCTAAATTCATTTTGGTACATATTTATATTAACACGAAGGGACCTCTCTGGCCAGGAGCACGTGCCTCACAGAGCAAACAGCGTGCGAAATACTTCGACAATATCAGGTAAAATACCTTAGATATTATATATATATTAATCAAAAGCATGTTTATAACATAAGACAACCCATAAGGTTGCCTCATGAATTGCAATTTTCGTAAATATTTTTTATTTGTGAGGAAAAGTTTAGATGCTGCAGTAATTTTAGTACGTATTTGTAATGTACTGAAAAACATGTATACTTATCAAAATTTATTTCGGTTCATATTTGTATGGTGATACAGGAGTAAGTTTTTTTTTCAGTGCATATTTACTTATGTACTTAAAAAAAGGCTTTTGTGGATACTCTGTATTGTAAATGGAGTTTATTTAATCTGAAAAATATAAAGTTTTCAAATATAATTTTATTTTGTTACCCAGAATTAAGATTTACATTGCAAAATCACATTTTTTTCCTTGCATGGTATTTTTGATGACTAAAGGGCATCCATTCTGTTTCAGGAAAGGCAGATTGCTTTGTGCCACAATTTACCACTAGGATCTTATTTATTAAAGCCAGTACAAAGGATTCTGAGGTACAGACTCCTTTTGGAGGTAAGCCATTACAATTTTGTATCAGAGTCTGTGATACAAATTTAAGCAAACATTCAAATATAATATCTAAACATAAGATTATTTGTATACTGTTTTTTGAACAAATTAAGCAACAGAGAACAATCAAACCTTTTTCTGGAAAATGTATGTGTGGCATTGTTTTAATCTGCTTATTTCAAATGTGCAACTGACACTTTCAGAGTCTGTAAAGCTGGTACATTCAAATATGCACTGCAGGTTGAAGCCTGGAACTTTTATCACAGCCACTTTGGTAAACAGAAAGTATACAATTCTGAAAAGCCTAATACTACTGAAGTTAAGGTATTAGTTTTCATATTTCCACTGTAAGGATAGTTATATGACAAGCCTAATTAACTAGTTTGGGCTTTTGTAATGTTTAGAGTAAGTTTTACTGAATCATTGTGCACAGTTTTCCTATTTCTGCACTGATAAATTTCTTTGGAAAAATTTGTTTAAAGTGGTTAGTGATAATGTCATATAAAAATTAGGATTCAGAAATATTTCTGATTAAAAAAACTAGTTAATCATTCATGGAATGAATCATTGTGGAAAGATGGTAATTTTTGCCACTAATATTAAAGTGTTTTTTTTAATTAAATGAAATTAAAGGGTTTATTGTGTTTTGTTTAAATCTTAAAAATATTCATCAGGGATTTTACAATTAGTTACATGGTGCAGTTGTATTAATATCTTGAAAATTGTGTAGTATTTTCATGAGGGCATTCAGTTTTTCACATGTTTCAGTATTAAAAGCT
This sequence comes from Macrothele yani, assembly GCA_039090855.1. Taxonomy (NCBI): domain Eukaryota; kingdom Metazoa; phylum Arthropoda; class Arachnida; order Araneae; family Macrothelidae; genus Macrothele; species Macrothele yani. Next base: position 507,756 of record CM077022.1, on the reverse strand, counting down.
TGATGATTCAGAGCTTTGCAATAATATTTTTATAATTGCAGTCCTGTACAGAAATTTGGAATACATTCTGCTGACCATTGCTTCGTCCTGAGGGTTGTCCATCCAATACTCCCTCTTCCATCTCTTCCCTTCCACTGATGCAAGGTCAGAAACAGACCTATAATCAAAACTTGTTGGGGCGCTTCCATCGGAATATCTCTTCCCTTCCCATCACAGGCTGTGTTCTAAAAAGTGTTGAAACTTGAAAAAATTACCTGTATGCATTTTTCTCTACGTCCAAACAGCCATCTTCTACAGGATTTCTTCTTAAAGTGATGGATATGACGACGGGTATTTACGCATTCGTCATCTGTACACCTACGGCGCATTGAACTTCAACGAATTTTTGTCATTGCTAGCGAATTCGGGTACCTGAAAGACCTGGTACACACCATTCTCCGCAGGCATCGAAGACTTGCATTTACTGCATTAGAAAAAACCCTCACCAGGTACGTAGGATCCATGAGCTATTTTTCCGGCTGCACCAGCGTTCTAAAACATGCATGTGCCAAGTTTAATATAAACTTTGGTTTACAAACACGCAATTTGTACACTCTAATTAAACGTGATGGGGATCCCGTTGAAACCAAACACAGGTACGGTGACTACCTTATTCCCCTGAGAGCTTTAAACCCCAATGAAATAGATCAAGTATACATAGGCTCCACCCTACGTAATTTAAAAACCAGTTTGCTTGAACACTCACGCGATGTCAGAACAGGCTCACATTCGACAGCCCTAGCCCGATTGGCAGCTAGCGGCACACATAGACCATTATGGGATGAATGCAAAATCCTCATTACACACAGCACCAAAAGCATTGACCCTCTTTGCAGAAAGCTTATATATTCACCATTATAGAGGTATTTGCTGTAATGACAACGTACCTTCTTTCCTCCCACGAACATGGACTGCTCTATTTGAACACTGCGGAAATAATAATTACAGCTGAATTATTAATACTTGTGTAGCATCACTTTTACTCTCTTAGTTTGCAGTACTGTTACCTGTCTCTCTCTATGTCTCTCTCTCTGTGTTCACAACAACTTTCGTGAGCATGCGCTCTACCCATTATTTGGGTCATCAAAAATCCCTATATATTGCGTGTCGACGTACCTTGATGTCATTGGTGAGTGACCTGATGAAGATCACTAGTGTTTTAATCTATCATATGTTTTAACTTGTAAATACCGTTTTTAATTTGATTAAATGTAGAAGGGATCTTCATCATTTCTTCAAAGGTGGTTAATGGGCAAGTTGCATATCGTGTTATGTATGACGAATGTCTACTTCCATATGAATATCACTTGTAACACAAAGTTAATCTACAGTCTGTTAGATGGATGTGAAATCCTTTTTTATGGCGAGTATTGGTTACAAAGGTTTATGTGACACCAATAGAAATGTAACACGAGATGAGCTGCATCACGCGAACCACAGTAATTTATGCTCACCACAAATGTGATTTCACATCACTTTAAGATGATATTCTGCAGATGATAGCTGGAAGGACCCAGCAGAACTGCATATGGGTCATTTTTTTCAAGTTAAACATCTTTTTAGAATAGATATGAAGGAAGAAATTTTCTGTGGACGGATGAATATGAATATTCTCCTGACATATCATTATATATATATTCTGATGGAAGCGAGTTCTGGTTTTATAGGTCTTTCTGACCTTGCATCGGTGAAAGGGAAGAGACAGAAGGAGTTATTGGACAGACAACCTTGAGGGTGAAGCAGTGGTAAGAATAGTGAATTCTTGTATCCTAAATTCTTGTTCAAGACTGTAGTTTTTATAAAATATTATTGGAAAAGCTGTAATCTGACTTATCAAGCTTTTAATAATGAAACAAAACAAAAAGAACAGAATGTCTTCATGAAAATAATTTATTTTCAAGATATTTACATTAAAGACTTTTTTTTTTGCTCTATAATTCAATTACAAATGTTAAGTGCTATTTAAGGAAATTGTATGTGATCAAAGTGATAATTCAGGTCTTACTCTTTTTAAGAAGTGAGTAAGCTGGTATGGTTTGGTGTATTGTACTTTTTTAGCTTTTGTTCTGATTTGTTGCTAGTGTCCCTGTTGGGGAAAATGCAAGTGTTGGGAAACTGCTGGGCGGCAGCTGGTAGTAATGGGTTACTGCTGCCTGAAATCTGCTGTTCACAGTATGGTAGTGATGTGTTAGTGGTAGGGCCATCAGTTGGCGGACTCTAGCATATTGTTGATGGTCCTAACGCATCACTGTCAATTACGTGCTTCCAGACTAGTGCCACGAGTGGTTCGAAGCCACTTAACAATGAGGTGCATGCAACATGTGCACAGAGTCTCGGGCTACCTGTTAGTCGATGTCGACACCGTCGTGTAATTTTAGTGGATGTTAGGGGGGGGAGCCATAGAGAAATGAATTACTTTCCTTATGAAATGTCACATTGACAAAGATTAACATCGGAGGAAAATTACATAGTAAATAATGAACTGTAAGAAATAATCGGTTACGCTGTTGTATTTACTCATTTCACAGCAAAATTCTTTCACTAACTTACGAAGAATCGAGAATACAAACAGCCATGAAACACACCCACTCCATTCCCATGAACAACAAGAAATAATTTTTGGAAACTTGGCAAATGTGTCAAATAATCCTTCATTAACATACTCTAAACCGCTTCAAACAAAAGTTCTCCAACAACATTAAAAAAAATCGTTATGTTGGGGAGAAAATAAAAGTTCATTGCAAAATGATAGTCTTTGGGAAAAAAATTAAGCAATGCTATGTGAATATAATGCACTCATCCATGCAGTAAATACTGGAGAATTTTCTGTTAAAAATAACCAGAAATAAAAGAAAATATCTTTCCTATTTAGAGTAAATGCAGCTTCAGACTGTGGGGGAAGAAAACGATACAATGTTAAAAATGTAACAGGGTGTGACATGAACATGTAAATATATTAAACAATTGCCTTTCAAGACCACAAGGACAGCACAAAACTTAGAAAATGTCAAGTTGTTACACCCCTTTGAGAATAAGTGATGTTCCCTCAATGTAAATTTAAAAAAAAATGCTGAAAAAATAAATTTATGAATTATATAAAATGGACATTTATGAAAATTTGTAATATTGTAAAATTAAAAAGAGAACTTTGTTTCACATCGCGCAGGAAAGAGGCTCACCTTCAAGCAAACTTCGCCGACCGATAACACGGTCCTGTGGATAAGGCATCTGCTTTGCAACCAAACTGTCATGGGTTCGATTATACCCTGATCCTTCAAGCATTTTTTCAGATTAGTTGAGAAAATTTCCCCAACGCGGTGACTTCATGCAATGAAATTTCATGTCTGGGAAAAATAGCGCCAACCAAGGCGTGATGTCATCCAACACAGCTGAGTCACTCAACCACGTGGACCCCCCCCAAAATTAAATTGTGCTGATCGAGAAACATTGAGGAGTTGTGATGTCATCCACCAAAACAGTGGTGTCTTCCAACAAGCGGAGCACCGAACCATGTCTTGCACCAAAAGAAGAAAATTGCGCTGGCTGGAAAATATCTAGGGGTTGGGACATCATCCACCAGAACAGTGAGGTCATCCAAACGTAGTTGACTCATCCAACCACATAGACAAAAAATAAAATGACCGAGAAACGTTAATAGTTCAAGAAAAAATAAACAGTTTTATTTACCCTTGATTGCCAAAAGTGTTATTGTGTTTTATGAAAAGCCTACCACTTATGTTTACAATCAAAATATGGCAGTCTTAGTAAAAATTAAGTGGTGGGAGAATGAAGTATGACATCATCAATATGGCTGCCATGTATATTGACATTGAGGCATTACAACGGCTGTAACTTCTTACTGGTTAATTGTAGAGAGTCAATTTTTTTTAATGGAAGATAAGTTAATGATAAAGCTTTCTATGTCAAAGTTTTACATAACGTGTAAGTTTTTGTCATTTTTCAATGTCGAACTTCAAAAATGGGTATTTTTACCATTACATGCATACCACTGGATGCCACTAAAAAGTGAGCACACCACCACAACAACAAATGGGTATAATGAATTTATTTATTGAGTCACTTGAGCTTCGACTATTTTAAATGATTATAATAAAGGTTTTTTGTAAAATTTTATACAAGAAGTTTCAGATGATTCGCATTGAGTTCGAAAGCACATTTCTGGTTGTTTCCTCTGTCATCGCTGTCACTACTATATACAGTCTCTTCTTCTTCATTTTCTGTGTCTTCTGCATTTTCCATTTCAAGGTATTCAGGGCACATAGGTCCTTCAAACCACTGAATCCTGTAATTTCCATTACATAAACACGTGTCATGTTTTTAGGGGTCAGTACCTTGGTGTGGGTTTTACTGATTAGCTTTCTTCCATATCAGTGCAACAGCATTGCTTCTTTTAACTTTTCACAAATAGCAGCTGTTGATGGGGAAAGAAGAGTAGGGATAAATGTTTTGTATCTTCTGTAAAGGCCATTGACATATTGCTCAGCGCCAGTGAACAAGTCATTGTCTCTCTCAAATTGGCTAAAAACTTCTCGTGTGCTGTATTATTAGACATTATCCTGAAAGGTTTAACCTTTCCTTGTCTTGCAAAAGCTGCTGTAAAGTCTGATCCAGTAAATGCGTGGAAGCCAGGTAGAGCTATAGCAAAACCATCACCAAGTTCTTCTGCAATATTTGTAACGTCTGTAAACTGTCTTGTGTTATTTGAGGCCAGTCCACTATCCATCCACACATTACAGTTCTGGAAGTGCCTTTGATGGTACACCAGCAAAACAAGAATGTCATTGGCTTGAACAACGATGCTCTTTTCTGAGCTGTGTTGTGCTAAGTACTGGATATGTCAAACTATCCATGTGTCTGCTTCTTGATGATGACACTTCAGTTCAGGAATTTGTATGGAGATCATAACATTGTTTTATGCGCTATATTGATAGCATGTATCTTCAGTACCAACATACACAGGGCTGCCAGTGGCGACTAATAGGTGACTATTGCTACTATTTTTGATGACAGGTGAATATGGCTACTATTTCTTACAAAAAGCAGCCAAAACCAACTATTTTCAGAAAAACCCTGAACTATTTTAATTGTAAGGCTACTATTTAAAAAAAAATGTAATTTGTGTTGCAGATATCAATGTGCTTGTATAACATCAGTTTTAATATCGATACACGTGAATATCAACTTTGATATCGATATGTCTTGTTCAGTTCATTGCTTTCCTCTATTGCAAGTATCATGGAAGAAAGTCAATGGCAAGTATAGACTAGACCCACGTGTGATTAGAGGAACGACTTACACAAATCAAGATATTCTGCCGAAAAAGTGTCTCGTTTTTTGTTTGGAATACGGCAGAGATTGATTGTCTATTTGAATGAGATTCTTGATATATACCTCATATCAGATAACTACGATTATGTCTACAAAACGAAACAAGTGATCATCATAACACTGAATGACCACAACTATGGCCTTTGAAAGAAAAAAATACACATTTTTTTCAACACAGTGTATGAAGCCCACTTGGAAAATCTTATATATTTTTTACCAACCACAAGCAGAAGAAAGCTCTCCATACTGGCTTGAATACAGATGAGAACATATGACCTCCAGAACAATGTAAAAGAAGGAAGTGTTTTCTAATTCCAAAGTTTGTATCAGGTTAGTTTATGTAAGTAGTTTTTGATATATAATTGAATAGAGTATTTTTTTGGGTGTAATTTCCATAACCTTATAGTTCTGAGTGTCTTGAATAGCATTATATTGAAACTGAGGTGCCCTTTTTGTAATGTGTCAGTGTATGTATATACACTATATTGACAAAAGTCACCGGACACCCCTTCAAAAGCAAATTAACAGATCCGCTTCGTTGTTAAGATGCGCGGTACAGCTGCTAGCAGTATAAAAATAAGCAGGCAGCTGACCGCGATCATATCCCACTGTGAGGTTGAGTGAAAATGGCGCGGCAGGAGAGAACTGACTGAGAAAGGAAAGATTGTTGTTCCGGGTCTAACCCGGATTTCCGGGTTTGGGCGATCTTTCATGCCCGGAATTCCGGATGTTTAGCTTTGAACACATTTTTAAGACTGTTAAAATTTGAGTTCTAATAAGCAACAAAGCAAACAAAAAAAAAAAAAAATTAAAACGATTTATGGCAAAAGTATTTACCAAAAAAAAATTGCTTTTCACCAATGAATTAATGTGTTAATAATATTGTCTTCCTTGCCGATGCAGCTGACTCGAGCTTGACACACGAAGCCGGCAGTTTGTGCTGTGGTTGTCCGTTGTTCTGTGGGAAGTGCATGCGTGCAAATTCTCAGTCATTTTGTCGGCGCTTCTGCTCCTCGATGCAAAAAAACGGGTTTTTCGCTCTGATCAGTGATGTGGGATTGGAACTTGGAGATGGCGAGGCAGGGAGCTAGTTAAAGCAAATAAAGTACACCACTCGTGTCTGCACCTACGTGCAGGAGCAGCCTGCCTCATTGTATTAGTAAGTCAGTGAGGGTGAGGTGTCTTTGTTTCCCTGACGAAACGTTTGTGGTTTTTTTAGGCAAAAGTGATGGGGTTTTTTGTGTGTGTGTGTGATGTATGAATGTTTTTAGGAATTTGAAAGTTTACATGGTGTAAGTTAAGTTCGTTATCATCGATGAAATTTTTAACCAAAACTGACTATCTCAAGACATTAGAGGCTTCAGTCAAAAATAAATTCCGGTGGGATTGGCTAGAAAAAAAAAAAAAAGACACCCAAAAGGAGAAAGCTGGGATGCGTCGGAAAATTGATACAGCTGGGTCATGTTTCTGCATATATAAATGGAGTATGTGCTACAATTCTGCCTCCAAAACCTGTTGAAGCAATTATAACGGGCCGCTCCGGTGGCGCAGTTGTCTAAGGCGCTGGTCTCTGATCATTCGTCCGTAAGGGGTCCGGGTTCGAATCCCGGTGAGGCATGGATGTTGTTTGTCTTAAGGCACTGGCTCTCTCCCTTCCCTGGAACCAGTGACCCTAAATTAGGGACGGGCGACTGCTTATAGCCCATTGAGTTGCTCACGGTGGTCGTTAAACCTCCAATCAAAAAAAAAAAAAAATATTATAACGGCTACTTGTAATAGTAAAGGTTCTTCTCCTCTTCAGTACACAAACAAGACACTGCAAATGAAAGATGCTAGAAACGTAGGCGTCAGCCTGATAGCGTCTCCGTTAAAAAACAAATGAAGATAACACTTTTTTAAGAAATAGTGTTATTTTATTAGTAAATATAACTTTAAATTAACACCATACCAGACTGATGTGTTTTTTATTAATAAATGGAACTTAGATCAACATCCAATTTGCTAAATATACTGTTATTTTATTAGTAAATAGAACTTTAGGTCAGTACCACCTGACTGAAACTCAACGACTAAAATTTCTGTTAAAAAAAGATCAGTATCCTATGAAAAAGAGGAGTTTCCCTTCTAGTAACGTAAAAACTTGACTGCAGATTTTCTTTTATTTATTTGCCAAATGGGTAATTTTGCAATTGGAAAGAAAGGCAAAACTTTTTTAAAAGGTATGTTATGTGTGTAATTGGTTTATTTTATACAAATGCAAAATTTTTATTAAGGTTAGTGTGGTATATGTTAAAGACAATATCATGTAGTTGTCGAAATCAAAGTTACTTAAATTTCACTGAAGGAATTTATTTTTTAGTAACAAATTAATACTGCAAGCTCAACCCCAAAATAATTTACTGTTGTGAGCAAAAGGTATAGGTAGGTAATAAGCAATTCCCAAAGTGAAACCATTTTATCTTTCAAAGTATTGGTAACAGCTTTGCTGATAAGTATAATAATTAGAGATACTAGTAGTAACTGAAATACTTTTGTTGTGCGGGGGTGTGTGAGGGGGTTACCCTCACATGTTCATTTATGTCTAGAGTTTATTCATTGGCACTGTTGTGAGACGCCGATGATTTCAGGGTTTCGTGCCTTGCCTTGCAAACACCTCTGTATATTAGTGGGCTGTCCATAAGAGAAACCAAGAGGTGTTTAAACTTACCCAAGTCAACTGTTTTGGAAGTACTGAATAAGAGACAGACACATAGCATGCCTGAAGCAGCAAAATGTACCAGCAGACCAAAGAAAATCGGTGATAGAGGGCATCAAAGCCTGAGGAGAGTCATTACAGCTAATCGATGGAGTACGCTACTCAAGACCTCAGTGTACAGGTGAGTAAAAATGCTGGAACCTCGGTATGTACACATACCAATCACAGAGAACTTCATTCCATGGGTTACTGTGGTCGTGTGGCTGCTCATAAGCTTTTCATCTCCACTCAGAATGCTACTTGTCGTTTAGCATGGTAACCTTTATAGTTAGTTCTGAGTGTCTTGTAAAGAACATTTATTGTGGACCGTAGATCAATGGAAACGGGTCCTACGGACTGATGAATCCAGATACACAATCCATCAGTCTGATGGCCATGTGTGGGTATGGCGGCAGCCGTGGGAACACTCTTTATCACAGTGTACTGTTCCTACGGTAAAGTTTGGAGCTTGCAGTGTACTTGTGTGGGGCTGTTTTTCGTGGTATGGTCCCAGCTTATTGGTTATCGTAGATAAACCCGTTAACCAGCACGTCTACCTCAATATTCTGGACAATTATGCCCTACCAACTCTGTGGAAATACTATGGAACCGAGCCTTGTTGGTACCAGCAGGATAATGCACCAAGTCATAAAGCAAGGACTGTTACGGCGTGGTTTGACGATAATTCCGTATTGTGTGTGGACTGGCCAGCACAGAGCCCTGATCTTAATCCCATAGAGCACCTATGGGATGAATTAGTGCACCACATCAGAATTTTGGAACCAATGCCTACTACTAAGCATTAGTTAGCGGCAGCATTATGTACTGAATGAAAGCGCATACCTATCGCTGTGTTCCAAAACCTTGTCAAAAGCATGTCTCGGAAGTGTTAGTGCATGCAGTAAGGCCAAAAGTGGACCAATACCGTACTAATGTATGTCAATAAAGGCTATGTTGCATTTCTCTTCTAGGTGTCAGGTGACGTGTACGATTTCAGCAGTTATTGGACTTTGAGCGAGGTCGTCTAGTCGGACTCCACGAGGCCGGGTGGTCGTATCGTCGTATTGCGGAGCGAATTGGATGGCAGGTCTCGGTGGTGGTACGATGGTGGTGTAGATGGTCCGACGAACATTCCCACACGAGAAGACGTGGAACCGGGAGTCGCAGACGGACTGATAAGCGGACTGATCGACGCATAAGAAGAGCGGCGTTGTCAAGCAGTACATCCACTGCGACGCAAATCCGAGCTGCCGTTGCACCTGAGGTGACTGTGCGAACAATCCGCAACCGTCTATTGGATGCAGGACTACATGCATGTGTGCCTCTGGCATGTGTACTTCTGCCTCCAGCCCACCGTCAGGAACTGCTGCAGTGGTGTCGCCAACGTCTGCTCTGGCGAATGCAATGGCGATCTGTCGTGTTCAGCGATGAAAGCAGATTCTGCTTGGGAGACCTCTATGGCCGTATGCGTGTTCGCAGACGCACAGGGGAGTGTCTCCACCCTTCTTGCATCCGCCAGCGACACACAGGGCCTACGCCTGGTCTACTGGTGTGGGGAGCAATCAGTTATCACTCCTGTACACAACTAGTGTTTGTACCGGGTACGTTAAACAGCACCTCCTACATCATCATTCAGCCCATTGTTGTGCCAATTGTAAGGTCGGTCCATCATGGTGTTTTCCAGCAAGATAACGCACACCCACACACGGCACGTGCAAGACAACATGAAATTCAGGTTGTGAGACAATTTCCATGGCCTGCACGTTCACCGGATTTGTCCCCCATTGAGCACGTGTGGGATTTTATGGGACAACGACTTATCCTGTCTCCACGGCCAGCCACGACCATCCCCGATTTACGCGTGCAGGTTGAAGATGCTTGGAACTGAATACCCCAAACTTACATCCAACATCTGTACGACAGACTCCATGCCAGAATTGCACAGTGTGACGCAGTTCATGGTGGTTCAACCTCGTACTAACCATGTTGCATGGAAATGTTATTTTTCAGTTTACCAGCAAATACAGCTATATTTTGCCATAATGTTTTGATCACGTTATCCTCTGTATTCCGTTATTATGCTGTATAAATTTCGTTGGTATCAGACGTCTCCTCCTTGGTGTTCTTTTTTCACTTTCCGCCAGTGTATTTGCAGCTGTAGGATTGCTGTTTTACGTGCGGACACACCAGGTCATTAAAGCAACTGTAATATAAAGCCTTCCAGGTGTTTTTATTTCCTTGTGGTTTCAATGCAAATGCTAAACTTTCCAGGGTGTGCACCCTTAAAAAAGCACCACTCGTCATACTTAGTTACGTTTGGCATAGCGTGGAGTCATAAACACAATTCACTTTTCTCCTACGATTTGCTGTTTTTTCTTTCTGTTGATATCCATTCAGGATAGGGGAACAGTGGTGACAGTATTAATTGTCCTATTTTCTGCCAGATCTTTTGCAGATTGTGTAAATGTAGTTAAGGAAGGTAAGCCTCATCCTGTATTTAAAAATAATAATAATAAAAAAAATACCGATAATTCGTTCATCACTTTAGTATTTGCACAGGAAATTCAGATTTTTCTTACAATGGACTGTGTGTAAAGATCTTTACCATAAGTAATTAGATAACTGCTAAATAAAAAAAAAATGCTTTCGTATGTTCAAAATTAACATATGAATTTTGCAGCTCGGGATACATAATAAAATTTTTGCATGTTTTTTCCCCCATTACAGCGCACACCCAACCTAAATAGGCGTGCGATGCCACTGGCTTTACCCCATTTCATGTTCTTAATTGCATGTGTAACTTTTGCGGGGGGACTGGAGGGACTTTGGTACTGGTACCTTTCTTAATGACTGGAATAGATGTATCATCTTTTTCATATAGTTTTGTGTAGAAATCTTTCACTCTTATCAAAATTTCCCCTCTATTTCTTAGAGAACCATCTTCTCTCAGTGCCATAATCTGTTTTCTTCTCTTACTAAAATGTCCCTTTGCTGTCTTCAGGCTTTGGTTATTTTCAACTGATTTCACTAGTTTACTGTTGACTTTCCTTATGTCTTCAGCAATACTTTTCCGAACTGTCTTGCATAGCTCTGTATATTCCACTTTGGAAGTTAAATTTTCTTATTTGTCCTTATCTCCCTTCACTTTTGCATCAGTGTTTTTGTTTTCCCAGATATTTTCTTCATATGCAACTTGTTTTTAGTACCACTTATTTTTGTTGTTGTTTCCATAAGAACCTTGGTTAGTTTTCTGTTAACTTCAGAGATGTCTACTTCTTCTGATGTTAGATCTTGTAGAGTGGAGAATCTGTTCCTCAGTTCCAATTTGAAGGTATAATGATGGTTTTTATTTCTTAGAGAACCATCTTCTTTTCTCAGTGCCATAATCTGTTTTCTTCTCATACTAAAATGTCCCTTTGCTGTCTTCAGGCTTTGGTCGCTCGAAGTGAGCGATGGGTTTGCCTCCTCGGGGCGCTCCATGGTAACAATGGCACACACAACAGCAACTAGGGCCTCTGTGAATTTTGGAGAGGTGCCAGCTAGTTCTGTGTGACATTGGCGAAAAGACCCCAACTCACTGGGTTTTGTTCCAGAATCCGTAGGTTGAATGACCACCTGGAACCCTCAGCTGTGGGCTAATCCCCCACACTGATGTACTTACTTGATTAAAAAGACAAAAAGAAATATTAAGAATGACTCAGGTGTGGGATATGGTGGACCTACCACACTTGAGAAGGACGGTCCACCACGGAATCGACCTGGACTTTCTAAACGGCGTATGAGAAAGAGATCTCTGCTTAGTGAATGTAAGATTGGTGTATGGAATACTAGAGGTATAAATGGCAAGATGAGTGAGGTGATTGAGGAGATGAATAAGTATAGACTGGATGTGCTGTGTGTAAGTGAAACCAAAAAGAAGGAAATTGGGGTAGAAGAAGTGAATGGCACGGTGACTGTGTGGTCTGGAGTATTGGATAATATGAGAGCACAGGCTGGTGTAGGTGTGATTTTAAGTGAAAAGATGAACAACTTGATTCACTATAGTTGCGTAAGTGAGAGAATTCTCTGGATTCGTTTGAAAGTGAAACTTCAGAGAATTGTAATTGTTGTAGTGTATGCTCCTTGTGACTCGGAACCTTTTGATAAGAATGAAGATTTCTGGAATGAGCTAAAAGCTGTTTTGAGCCAGTTTGGTGCTAAAGAAAAAGTTATAATAGCAGGGGATTTCAATGCTAGAGTAGGTGTGCAGAATGCAATTTCTGACAATGTTCTGGGTAAGTTTAATGATCCTTGTGTGAATGATAATGGTGAAAGATTAATTGAACTCTGCATTGAGAATGGTTTGTGTGTATCTAATACATTTTTCAACCACAAGTATATCCACACATATACTTGGGAAAATCGTACTCTTGATCAAAAGAGTGTGATAGATTTTGTCTACGATCAGCGTTTGAAACACTTAGTTGTTGACACCCGTGTGATGAGAGGTGTGGATGTTGGTTCTGATCATTACTTGGTAGTGTCACGAGTGAAACTTAATGTTGGTTGGAGGAAAAGGAATAGGAAGAGACCCAGGATAGAAAGAATAAAGGTTGATAGGCTCCTTGAAGATCATCAGTGGTATTCTGACTTACTCAGAGAATGACTGAAGAATCTGAAGTCTGGTGAGAGGGATGTAGAAGAACTGTGTTGTCAATGCTGCTAAAGAGGTCTGTGGCACCACAATAGTGGGTAACAATAGAGGTGATGCTTGGTGGAATAGTGAGATTGAAGATGCAGTAAAGAGAAAGAAGGGAGCCTATTTGGGGATGTTGCAAGGTAGAGTCTCTGGATGAATATCGCTGTAAGAAGTGTGAAGCTTCTAAGCTGGTTCGCCACAGTAAGGCAAAAGATAGGAAGGAGAAAGTGGAAAGGCATGAACTGGCTTTTTGGAACGATAGGAAGTCCTTCTGGAAGTACAAGATACTCAGGAAAAATAGGGGAAACAAAAGTTGTAAGTTGTGTGAAGAATGAGATTGGGGAAATGATATGGGAGCCCAATGAGTTAAGTGACAGATGGGGTGAATACTTCTGTGAGTTATTAGATCAGGAAAGCAAAGATGATTCTGAGACAGACGCAGATGATGTCACAATGAGGGGACAGGAGGGATCTCAAGTAAGAGAAGAAGTGTGTAAAACTCTAAAATCTCTTCAGAATAGTAAGGCTCCAGGAGTTGATGGCATAACTGCAGAGATGTTGAAATATATGGTGGTGACTATAATTGACTGGTTAACTGAATTTTTCCAGTTGTGCTGGGAGTTAAGAATGGTCCCTCGGGATTGGAAGGATGCTATCATTGTTCCCCTGTATAAGGGAAAAGGTGATCAGGCTGAATGCAAGAACTATCATGGTATTAGCCTACTGAGTGTGCCAGGGAAAGTGTTTGGTAAGGTTGTTATTGAAAAAGTACAGGGTCTTACATCATTGAAAGTGTGGGATGTTCAGAGTGGTTTTATGCCTGGTAAAGGCTGCACTAACTAGATTTTTGCATTACGCATGATGATTGAAACGTATCTGGCTGTTGGGAAGAAAGTTTTACTGCCTTCATAGATTTAGAGAAAGCTTACGACCGAGTGAATAGGACACTTTTGTGGAAGGTATTGAATGAATATGGTGTTACTGGGAATCTACTTAATAGTGTAAAAGCCATGTATGCTGGTAGTAGAGCTTGTGTACGAGTGAATGGTGTTTTATCAAAATGGTTTTCCATTGGTGCAGGAGTTAGACAAGATTGTGTAATGTCACCATGGCTGTTTAATATATTTATGGATGGATGGATGCATGCATGCATGATGCCAAAATAGATAATAGTGGTTTATGTCTTGGTGTCCATGTGTGCAGATTGCTGTATGCTGATGACACTGTCCTGTTGGCAGAGACAGGAGCAAAAGTGAGTTGCAGAGTAGTGGATGCACGAAGTTTGCATGAAATTCAAACTGAGTATAAATAAGGGGAAAACCAAAGTTATGGTGTTTGAGAGAGGAACGGGTAGCACTGAATGTAATGTAAGTATAAATGGCACTGTGATTGACCAGGTGAGTGAGTTTGTGTATTTAGGAAGCATGTTTGACAGAGAGAACAAGTTGGATGGTGAAATCAGTAGGTGAGTGAATTCTTCTTTGAAAGTCATAACTGCTCTGGGAGGTTTTCACAGGAATGATGGGTTCTCTAGAGAGTCCCGCATGGCTGTGTATGAAACTGTAATTGTTCCTACTCTGATGTATAGCAGTGAAACCTGGGTACTGCAGAAGAAACATAGGAGTTGTTTGTGTGCTGGAGAAATGCGTTACTTACGTGGGGTTTGTGGCAAGACATGATATGATTGTGTGAGAAAAGATGTATTGCAGTTGTGTGATGTGAAGCAAAATGTTGTTAGCAAGGTGGAGACCAATATGCTTTGGTGGTTTGGCCATGTTGAAAGCATGAGTGATGAATTGCTTACTAAGAAAATCTTTTCAGCCCAAGTGGCAGGAAGGAAAGGCAGAGGAAGGCCAAGGAAGACATGGGTGGATCAGATTCAGGAGTGTCTGCATGAGAAAAAGATTATGAGTATGAAGTTATAAAAGATCTTGTGTACGGCATGTTATGGGTATTAGTGAAGCACAAGTTATATGTCAAGATCGCTGTAAATGAAGAAGTTTGATACGACAACAATAAGTAAAAATATCTGGAAGTTTGTATTTCTTTTTGGAGTTAACCTCTGAATCTCAGAAAACAGCTTAGTTGTATGTATGTATGTATGTATGTATGTATGTATGTATGTATGTATGTATGTATGTATGTATGTATGTATGTATGTATGTATGTATGTATGTATGTATGTATGTATGTATGTATGTATGTATGTATGTATGTATGTATGTATGTATGTATGTATGTATGTATGTATGTATGTATGTATGTATGTATGTATGTATGTATGTATGTATGTATGTATGTATGTATGTATGTATGTATGTATGTATGTATGTATGTATGTATGTATGTATGTATGTATGTATGTATGTATGTATGTATGTATGTATGTATGTATGTATGTATGTATGTATGTATGTATGTATGTATGTATGTATGTATGTATGTATGTATGTATGTATGTATGTATGTATGTATGTATGTATGTATGTATGTATGTATGTATGTATGTATGTATGTATGTATGTATGTATGTATGTATGTATGTATGTATGTATGTATGTATGTATGTATGTATGTATGTATGTATGTATGTATGTATGTATGTATGTATGTATGTATGTATGTATGTATGTATGTATGTATGTATGTATGTATGTATGTATGTATGTATGTATGTATGTATGTATGTATGTATGTATGTATGTATGTATGTATGTATGTATGTATGTATGTATGTATGTATGTATGTATGTATGTATGTATGTATGTATGTATGTATGTATGTATGTATGTATGTATGTATGTATGTATGTATGTATGTATGTATGTATGTATGTATGTATGTATGTATGTATGTATGTATGTATGTATGTATGTATGTATGTATGTATGTATGTATGTATGTATGTATGTATGTATGTATGTATGTATGTATGTATGTATGTATGTATGTATGTATGTATGTATGTATGTATGTATGTATGTATGTATGTATGTATGTATGTATGTATGTATGTATGTATGTATGTATGTATGTATGTATGTATGTATGTATGTATGTATGTATGTATGTATGTATGTATGTATGTATGTATGTATGTATGTATGTATGTATGTATGTATGTATGTATGTATGTATGTATGTATGTATGTATGTATGTATGTATGTATGTATGTATGTATGTATGTATGTATGTATGTATGTATGTATGTATGTATGTATGTATGTATGTATGTATGTATGTATGTATGTATGTATGTATGTATGTATGTATGTATGTATGTATGTATGTATGTATGTATGTATGTATGTATGTATGTATGTATGTATGTATGTATGTATGTATGTATGTATGTATGTATGTATGTATGTATGTATGTATGTATGTATGTATGTATGTATGTATGTATGTATGTATGTATGTATGTATGTATGTATGTATGTATGTATGTATGTATGTATGTATGTATGTATGTATGTATGTATGTATGTATGTATGTATGTATGTATGTATGTATGTATGTATGTATGTATGTATGTATGTATGTATGTATGTATGTATGTATGTATGTATGTATGTATGTATGTATGTATGTATGTATGTATGTATGTATGTATGTATGTATGTATGTATGTATGTATGTATGTATGTATGTATGTATGTATGTATGTATGTATGTATGTATGTATGTATGTATGTATGTATGTATGTATGTATGTATGTATGTATGTATGTATGTATGTATGTATGTATGTATGTATGTATGTATGTATGTATGTATGTATGTATGTATGTATGTATGTATGTATGTATGTATGTATGTATGTATGTATGTATGTATGTATGTATGTATGTATGTATGTATGTATGTATGTATGTATGTAAGTAATCAATTTCACTTGTCATTGTATTGGGATGCTTTCATGCCCATTTCCTGTATGGTGTTTTTCTTGAGAAAGGAGTTCATGATGAAAAACCTTTCTGCCTCTGCAAACTCGATAAGAATATATCCACGCTGGTTTGTGTTCCCATGTCTGAATTTGCCCTGATGATGCCCAGCCAAACGCTCTGCAAAACTATAGCTGATGTATAATAAACATTTAATTGTGGTAAGTGTTGCTGTTTTTATTCTATCTTCTAGAACATTGTCCTTCTGTTCCTTGTTTATTATAAGTCCAACACCACTAGTTCTGTCGGTATCTGTCCCAGGATAGAAGATAAGAGATGTCTGCTTTTCAGTTCAATGAGATATCCATTTCTTCTTACCTCACTTAGCCAGACGATGTCCCACTTGATCCTTAGGTGTTTGTCCTCCAATTCAAAGAGCTTTGAATCGGAAGATAGAGATCGTCCATTAAACGTAGCCAAGGTCAGCATCGCATGGCAGCCTAGTCTGGTCTTCTGGTGATTGTTACCACGCTCTGCCTTCATGATGCACTGGCCGCTGCCTTGGCCTGGTACATTCCAGCTGCTAGAGACTACACGCCAAAATTTACATTCTGAAGTCATCTTTTAGGTGGATTTTGCAATAACTCACCACGCTGGCCAAGCGGGTTGCTGAGTGTGGGATAGCATTTCCTCTAAACCCAGTGGTGTAGTTATACCACTGTTTGTCAGTCATCAGAGCCCCTTTAGTGGGAAGAGGATGCACCATGAAAAGGCTGGGTTGGGGCTATATGTTTGTGCAATACCTCACGTTACATCCTTATATACAGGGGTGAAAGAAACGACTGCATAAACACCCCAGGGGATGATTCCTTGGGTCAATTCTAGCATAAAATGTCCTTTGACATTTTTGGATTTTGGGCTTAGTTTTCCAGATATAAGCCCCCAAAGGTGCATGACGTCACGTCCGTAATTGCCTGTTTATGAGGCTTCAAGCACAACCTGAGTGTCATGCAAGGAAGTGCGTAGCAGATGCCTGATGCTGCAGCCGCAGTACAACAACGGTCATCCAGCCTGTTTCCGGAGTCGTGTTACGTCCGCAATTGTAGAGACGAATGGAATTGGTCACCCAACGCCATTTAAAAATCGACGGATGTGTTTGCTCACAGTGGCACGTCCTAACCCATACAAGTCTGTCAAACATCTCCAGGTGACTTTCCCGCAAATCCAGTCTTTGACAGCTAATTCATTGAACGGTACATTCCACGAAAGACAACTTGGTCGAATGACAAGTTCTGCGACAAGCACTTTTTTCGCCTGACAAATGCGTCAAACAACAGTACATGGAATAACTCATTCATCAACACCAATAAAGAAAGGAATGACTCATTCATCAACACCAATAAAGAAAGGAATGACTCATTCATCAAAACCAATAAATTAAAATTGGATGAAATATTCTGTTCAATATTATGTGTAATTTGCACATACATGAATGAGTATGCGAAAGTATTGGAATAGCGACAAAATCAACATCGAGATTACGACGGTCAGACACATTTGGAGGTAACCCAATGGACATGGGTAATTGGTATCCAGCAAATTCATACCTGTGAACCGGGTACTGGCACCTTCGTACCCGGGGAGATTGGTACCGGTCAAACACAACGCAGATATAAGTCCATCATTATGGGCTATAGGTCGCAGGCCTTTGCTGCGATTGCGTGTTACTATGCACCTTACAGTATTATTGTCTAAATAGGTATGTGCACATACAACCATGGAACAGGTCACATGCAATATGCTAAAAAGGCTGGTATAGGAGACTATAATGAGGCAGATCCGAGGAACACATCAGTACATGAAATGCATTTTACCACACATATTAAAGTTAATAGCAAGACATGCATAACGGCCGCCACTAAGCAGTGCGGTGAGATGCCACAGTACAATAGGTTCTGTTCATACAACATAAACGTGTGTAGACAGTACGTCAACGGCAGACGGAAAAATTGAATGTCACGAAATAATTACACATACCTGCTCAGGACACATTCTATTCGCAGAGCAGACTGTCGTGGTTCTCCTACAGTAGGTGTTCGAAATGTACACCTTGCATTTAGCAGAGAGCGCAGGTGCGTTGAATCACACACTCCTGTGCACATCTGACAGTCTCCTTGTTAACAGAGGCAATCGCTGCATGTATGTGCGCCACCAAGGCTTCCAAACTGTTGGGTGGCATCCATTGTGCCAGTTCCTTGATGTGGCCCCCCATAGAAAAGAAGCCAATGGGATTGAGGTCGGGAACGTGGAGGCCACATTGCAGGCCCACCACGTCCAATCCATTGTCCAGGCGCTGTCGTACCTCCGCTCTGAAATCTGCAGGTGCTCCATCGTGCGGAAACCAGAGCTCTTGACGCACATGTAAGTGGATATCTTCCAGGAGATCCGGTAACACTGATTGTAGAAAAACCTCGTACTGAAATGCGTTGAGCATTGAGCACATCCGGCAGTAGGTACGGACCAACCAGGATGTTACCAACCAGGCCAGCCCCATTGATACTGATGACCTCGTCGTTAATGCCCATCGATACTGATGTCCTCTTCATCTGGTGCTGTGCAGATTTACCGATGACCATATAGGCTATTGTGGTGGTTGAATACCCCCTCACGTGAGAAACGAGTTTCATCACTCCTGAGGACATGTTCCAAGAATCCCGGATCTGCTTCGTAGCACTGCAGCAACCATGTACAAAATTGTACGCTGCAAGGGTAATCTGCAGGTTGCAGACTTTGGACTTGTGCATAATGGTACTGGTGGTGGCCCTCATCATGGAGAATATTGAGCATGGTGGTGTGTGCGACACCTGCTCGTCATGCAATCCCTTGCGTGCTAATCGTGGGGTCCGCATGGATCATGGCCATGACTGCGTCTTCTATAGCAACCATTCCTCTTGACCGTACATGTCCACTGTTTTATTTATTTATTTATTTATTAGAACTCTTTTGCTGTCCACAATATCACAACACCAAAAAGAACGAACAATATGTCACATAATCTAAGGTTAATAATAACAAGAATATATAATACACCAATGAAACCAATATAAGTAAGACAATTTTCCAGTTTTTAACAATATAATTACCATGTTACGAAGATGATAAATACTTTACAATATAAAATACAGAAACAAATTCACACTCAAATGTTGTCAATATGACTAAAACACCTTCAATATCAATTTAAAATGTACAGCAAGAAGCCAGGGACAAAGGCTAAATTTTTAACTTGACAAGCCCCGATCTCCTCTAAAATTAAAAAAAAAAAATGTTTTTTTTTTTTTTTTAAGTCCATTCGAGACAACGAATGATATTAAAGTATGCACTAAATAACATCCAGAAAGCCCAAGACAATAAAAATATTTCCCTCCCCTCCCCATATACAATTTTCAATAAAAAAAACTCCAACAGTCGCCTGAAAACAGGGTATCGGATCTAATGGTCAATGGAAGTCTATTCCATTCTCGCAGGCCCAATACACCAATGCTGTTAAACATCATGCCTGTACACGCCCAAGGGACAGCGAACTCTGACCACCTGCAAGTATCATGAATGAGTGGCTCTCGACAACACTATCAGATTTAAACATCTTCCTGTGTTAATACGTTCGTAAATTATTAACATTAGTCTATATCTGTGCAACTGCTCTACAGTCAATTTACGATAATAACGAAATAAAAATTCTGAATGAGCCGAAGAGTTCAACAATCGAACATACCTTCTCTGCAAAACAGACAGACAAGTTAAGGCAATATTATCAAAAGTAGAACAATTGGGCGTGAGGAGACAAATTTGACCACTTTAGGGTGAACACCATCTGGACCATCCCCCCCCAAGGCTTTAAAAATCCATTTAAAACTCGAGCAAGATCATCTGCAACAGAAGTGAAATAGAATGAAGAAGGGCTGTGATCCACAAGATAATCACAAAAGCCACCATCAGTTGAGTTTAAACCCGAGACAAGTTTTCCAGGCAACTCCACAAAGTAATTATTGAACAAATCAGCAACCCTCTGTGGGTCTGACACCATGTCACCATTATGATCAATCTGTATAGTTTTAGCAACAGATCCGGATTTGGCCAAGAGATCATTTATAGAGCGCCAAGTCCTCCTGCTGTCTGTAGAAGAAGAAAAACTGTTCAAATAATAATCTCTTTTAGCATGTCGAATTTTAATGTTATACCAATTTCGATATCTCCTAAAAATCCTCAAATCTGCCGGATCCCTGGATCTTAAAAATACTCTAAAAAGTCTATTCTTCCTATGCAGACACCTAAGAAGGCCATTTGAAAACCATGGCTTTCTACAACGAGCAGAACGCTTTGCAGTAATAAGTGGAAAATGAAGACCATAAAACCGCAAAAAAATTGACCAAAATACTTCATATGACATGATAGGATCAATATGGTCCAATACAGGTTGCCAATTTACTTCCAACAATGCCAAGTTAAACAGCCGAAGATTCTCGAGACTAAAATTCCGTATTATAAATGAACGAGTAGACGGCAAATTTCTGTTCGTATAAGAACCCGACAAGCAAAAAATTGGCAGATGATCACTAATATGATAAGCCAGTAAGCCAGTACTCCTGAATAGATAGGTGTTGTTGGTTATACATAAATCCAGCAGCGTGGCAGAAGTAGCAGTAATTCTGGTTGGGAGTTCTATAATATTTACGAATTGTGAAGCAACAATATCCATTAGTTTTTTTTAGTAGCGCTATCATATACGCCACAATCAACATTTAAGTCCCCTAGACAATACAGAATCCTATCGCATTCATTGACGTAATCCAGGAAGCCATAAAAAAATTGTTGAAATTTCTCTAAGTAACTATGTGGCAGTCGGTAAACAACACAAATCACATACCAACATGATTGTAGAACAATCATCTCATAATTTCAGTCAATGACAGTAACATTATCGACAATTTCCACAGAGAGAACCTGTATCACAAACACAGCCACACCACTATCACTAGAACGTGAAGCAGTAAAAATACGATAACCAGGAACACGACACAAGTGAACGCTGTTCTCCTCAAACCATGTCTCCGTAACACAAACAAAATCCAATAATGAATTGAATGCATCTAATAAATCCAACAAAAGATCCATTTTTCCCAATAAACTGCGAGCGTTGAAGTGCACCAATTTTAAATCATTTATATGAATAGCCATTAGTGCTCGCAATGCACACATTGAAACCAGATTTTTATAACAATTCATAATAATTCAAGAAAAAATAAACACAAATATATACAAATAAAATAATCTTAATTAAAATAATGCAAATCTAAGTCTGACCTATTCCTGATAATCATCACTCGAGCTCCCTCAGCCATCCCACAGTATATGCGACCATTTTTAAACCAACAATATTTGATATTATTCATTTTAAAAAGTTTCTTGCCTGCCAAAACAATCCCTATTGGAAGATGTTAAGTTTTCATTAATATATATACGATTATCACACAGGGATCCAGGTATAATATCCAGCTCTTTAATCAGTCCTTCCCCTCTTCAAATAGGCATCCCGAACTGTTCTTCCTCGAAATTGCACTATAATTGGAGAAGTCCCTTTCGGTCCCCTGGCAGGTAATCTATGTACAGTTTCAACATCTGCAATATCAAAGTTATCAATATTTAACTTTCCTGCCAGACAGCACACTAGGTCTCTAGGTGCTACGTTGCCAGTTTCCCTCATCTGCTGGTTCAGCCAACAAATCACATTAGTGTCAGGATGGCTTCTTGCAGAGTACCGTTCGAAGTATGTGCGCGCGGCGGTAAGTGATTTACCTCTACATTCTCCCAGAATCGTGTACATATCACAGTACTCGCCTAGCGTGTATGCTGTTCAGTTTGGTTAATGTTGCAAATGTTCCACGGAGTAACGATTGCTTGTGATGCGACGTGCAAATAACCAAAATTGTACTCACGTTCACAGCTTCCACATGACGCACTCTGCAACAATGCAAGTCTCTTGCCAACTTTGCTAGTACGGTGAGCTTCAGTGCCCTGCAGTCCTCACTTTGCCTTATTGGCATGTTATATCAGTTAACAAACACTCATTTATTTGAATGACATCAAGCCCGGTACAGGTAGTTGCATTCCTGACAAACGCATGCTAATGTTCGGGGAACTGTAATATTCCATTTCAACAGAAAGAAACTGTTGCATGACATACGACCTCCGAAAGCACTGAGATATGTAAATCAATCGTGATGACTGCCAAGGTACTAAGCTTGCAGAATCGGGCATCCACCATGAGCTTTCCTGTGTGACACTCTGCTTGTAGCCTCAAAAACAGGAGATTCCAAACGTGATGTCACGCACCTGGGGGGGGGTATATCTGGAAAACTAAGCCCTAAATCCAAAAATGTCATAGGGCATTTTATGCTTGAAATGACCCAAGGAATCTCCCCTGGGGTGTTTATGCGGTTGTTTCTTTCCACCCTGTATATGCACGGTTGTATCAGAATAATATGACAACCCCTGGAATCACAGTGTGCACACAGCCAGGACAGATAAGCCATAGTGTGTTACTTGAACACAATTGGCAGAAGTAGTTATTTGATGGACGTTCAAAAAGGAATGATCATTGGCTTCCATGCCAAGAGTGGAAGCATCTCGGAAACAGCAGACTTCGTGGTTGTTCCCGATATGCTGTAGTAAGGATGTACCAAGAATAGACCACTGGCACACAGTACCTCCCGACATAACTGTGGAGCCCCAAAGGCCATCGACCCCAGAGGAAAACTTTGCCTAAAAATGAACGCTGCGGCACCCAGATACGCGACTCTGATAACATTTGAGCAAACTCTGTTACGCATCGGTCTCCAGAGTAGACGCTGCATTAAGGCACCCATGTTAACCCATGTCCGTCGGCAATGACACCTGCAGTTCACATGGGACTACCGTCGTGGACAGTGGAAGAGTGGGAAAAGGTTGCCTTCTCTGACGAATCAAGGTTTCTACTTCACAGAAGTGATGAACGGTGGTGGATACAGCATCAGACGCATGAGAACCAGCACCCGGACATGCTTGTTGGTAGAGTACAGGCCGGCAGTGTGCATGTCTGCGGGATGTTTTCCTGGTATGACCTAGGACCGCTGGTACCACTGGATGGGTCCCCGAACGCCAATGGCTAACTGTCCATTCTCGCTGACCACGTTCACCCCTTCATGTTGGACATTTATCCTGGTGGCGATAGTGTCTACCAGCAGGACAATGTGCTGTACCACATCGCTAAGGGGGTGAATGACTGGTTCCAGGAACACGACAGCAATGTCTTGGTTCTCCTTTGTCCACTGAAATCGCCCAACTTCGATTCCATAGAGCTCTTGAAGGATTATTTAGATCGACTTGCCGACCCACAACCGAAGGATTATTTAGATCGACTTGCCGACCCACAACCACATCATTTCCGAGACCTCCATGCTCTGCTGCAGTCCGAATGGGCACGTGTTCCTCGAGCAACTTTCCAGGGCCTCATTGCGCCCATGTCATATCATCTCGCTGCTGTAATCTGTACCAAGTGTGGATGTCAATATATATACATATACATACAGGGTGCATAGGAAAGTCCCTTTAGTCTGAAATAACTTGCGAACGGAGAGAGGTACAATTATGCAAGTGAGATAACTGTATAGTAAAGTGACTACGCCCGATCAAATGCAGCCGATAGCAGCGCCCCCTAGTGGCGAAATGCGGAAGTTAGCCATTGCGAAACGAAAAGCGATAGAGCAAAATTTCCAATTACAAAGTTGTAGAGCATCAATTAATTAGTATAAAACATTTGTTTCGCACGGATAAGATAAATTGTCGCCTAAATACCCTAAAATGTCCGAAATCGATGCGAGACATTTTGTGTGAACGTTTGAAGGGAACAGGCATAGGTATGAGCAAATGCACACAATTTATTGCATAAATGCATACATATGTCAATACAGTTTAATGAAGTCAGACTAAACAAAAACAGAAAAGGCAAACTGGCACACAGTGATAAAAAGTTAATGTCGAGTATGTTCGAAGAGTTCGCCATTGCCCACGATACACATTTGTATTCGTGAAAGTAACGGTGGAACACTGCCTCGTCCGACCAAAGAATGTTGGATAAAAAGTCCGAGTCACCTTCACCATTAATCAACACCCAGTTGCACCAATCAAATAGACTCTCATTGTCCCGTTGTAACAGTTCTTGCTGCGGAGTGACACGATAGGGATGTGCATCTTGAGCATGCAGTATTTGCCATACACGGCCCAGTGTAAAGCCACTCGCCCTGCTGTTATCTCTTGTACTGCTTTGTGGATGGGCTAGTGCATATGCCAAAATATCCTCTGCCATTATACGCATACCTGCACCCACTGGTTTGCCAAAACGAGAACGACTTTTAGTGCTTCCTGTCTCCCTGAGCCATCTCACTACACTTGCGATGGTAACCACATTTGGATGTGGTCCAGATGAAAACAAACGGCATATTCCCACGCAGCTAGCGACGTGTTTCGTTGGCATTCACCGTAAATAAGCACCATCGTGCAATATTGGGAGTGAGTGAAGCTCACCATTCTCACACAGCGTACATAGACCTAAACTTCTCATCAGGGTACATACATCCTGCTACTGGTTTTTATATCGTAGGTACGGTACAATGTCAAAATCTGCATTTGCATATGTCTACATTTGCGAAATGTGAATATGCAGATTCGAATCGCCGTGCATCGATTTCAGACATTTTAGGGTATTCAGGCTACAATTTATCTTATCCGTGTGAAACAAATGTCGTTTTGTACTAATTAATTGATGCTCTACAACTTTGTAATTGGAAATTTTGCTCTATCTGTTTTCGTTGGCTAACTTCCGCATTTTGCCACTAAGGGCGCTGCTATCGGTTGCATTCGATCGGGCGTAATCACTTTACTATACCGTTATCTCACTTGCATAACTGTACCTCTCTCCATTTGCAACTTATTTCAGGCTAAAGGGACTTTCCTATGCACCCTGTATATATAACCGAAACAACACGATGCATCTTTGATCAGTACCAAAAAACAGGAGGAGAAAAATTGCAATATACTGAACCAAGGAATTTATATGCATATGACATAGCAAAAACCCATGTTCAATTAGGTCCTTGTAGTGATGAGTTAATGTTGTGCTTTGCCGATTCTTGATAAAGCCAAAGCTCAGCATTCCAAAATTTTCTGCATTTTTTCCCCTTGTTTTCCTTGCTTCAATACATTGCAATCCCCTCCCCCCACTCCCCTGCTTTTTGGTACTGATTAAAGATGTCGTGTTGTTTTTCTGAGAATTCTCCTCTGCTGCTTTTGCTTGTTTAGATTTTCAAGTCTTCAAATTTATTAAATTAATTTTGTTCATTTGTGTTGGATGTTTGCTGTTATTTGTTTTACAGCTATATAAACTGTCTATATACACAGTCGAGTCACATTATTGCGACCATCTCCTACTTTTGATGTCAGCCAATGAAAGAAGGCACGCGTCATGAGCTGGCCTTAAGGGTATATAAGGTGTGTTGTAGACATTCTGAAAACATATCGCTCATTGCTGTCATGCATAAAAGGAGCAATTTATCAGATTTGCAAAAAGAAATGATTATCTGCTTTCGTTCCTAGGGTGGCAATATTTCTGAAGCAGCAGTTTGTGAACTGTTCGTGTGCTGCTGTGGTTAAAGTGTATCGTGATTGGAGAAATGGCACCATTGCGATTAAGCGATGTGCAAACTGTGGAGCACCACGTGCCATTTATGTGAGAGGTGACAGTCTGCTGCAAAGGTGCCAGAGTGCCAATCGACACGCTACAGTGGAGCAACTCACCGGTCGAATGAACCATAGGCTATTAACACAGGCTGGTGGAGGCAGCATTATGGTCTGGGGAATGGGTCATTCCATGTCAAATCAACAAGGCTCACAACCCGACATTTTTTTATTTTCATGAAACTTGGTATAATTATAGTATTCATCAATATGAACAAATGATTTTTTCAGAATTTTTAATGCATCTGTTTTTGAGTTATTGATTTTTGAAATTAAAAAAAAACCCTGAAATTTCATCATCTGAGCAAACTTTTAACTGCCAATTACTCGGGTTCTAGTAGAGCTAGGTCATGAATTATGGCTCATTTTAAAGATCTTGAATTGAGATTTCATTTGATATGCAACATGACACTATTAAAAAAATTAATGTCAATTTTAAAATTTTAAAATTGAAATATTAAAAAAACATGTTTTTTAAAAGATCTGAAAAAAAATGTTTAACAAAAATTATTTTTCTACATATCCTGAAAGTTTCATAATGGGATGGCTATGGGATCACTATAAAAAAATTAATAACGTAGAACAATGCGACTGAAATGTGCCAGATGTACTTACCGGTTCCACCCATGACTGGAAGGGTATTCTTTATGTGGTTTGTGTAAAATGTCATACTTGTTCTTTTAAACATTGTGAATGTTAAAGAATGAAAATAAACATCTAAGTAATTTGAAACTGTGTCCCAAAGTAATTCATTTCATAATTCAGTATAAGGTTCTGTGTGCATATTTACACTTACAAAATTATTTTATCTTCTATATGTATCCGTTTTTTTTTCTTTTAAATTTTTCCGCACTTGTATGCCAGTGCTTGATTTGCCTTCTTTGTCTCAGTTAAAATTAAAAAAAGTTGACCGGACAACAGCTCTTCCAGTAGCTGTTGTCTGGTCAACTTTTAACAAAACATTAGATTTATGAACCAACAGTATATCCGGTGATTGAGGATACTTGTATGATGGAGATGGACCATGCGGCTCCAGGAAGCTCACTTTTACCTCTTCTGTGTCCTCATTCACACCAAGGGGTACTGTGAAGCAATGGACATCCCAACCACCAGTGCTATGAGTACTTACTAATCACAAAACCTACCATATTTTCAAACTAATGTTCTCCTCCCCTTCATCTGTTGCACATATCTCTTCTTTAAAATGCTCAGAAAGTGAGTAAGTTTTGACTAGTAATTTGTGTTTTCCTGCAGGAATGAGACAATGGAGTTTCTGAGTACCACTTATTGTCTTAGCAGAAGCTATTCTACTTTTAAGGATAATTTCCTCTTGTTTGTAATTTTCTGTTGTTGCAAACCGAAAGTTAATGGAGGCAATATTAGCAGTGGCCCATTCAAAGAGTTGGTGTGGGTCATAATTTTATTATTATAAACAAGTTGTAAACTTGCCTTTGCAGCTAATCGCTGCACAGTACCCCCTATCCCATCACATGCATTTTTGCCATGGGCCGTTGCAAAAAAATTCCATTCTGCTTTTATATTAAAGTCAGTCTCGTGGTAGCACAAGCTGAGGAAGTTTGACTTGTTTTTGTATTGTGAAGCTGCTCCATCCAAAAAATAAAATATCTTTTCAGGTTTTTGAGAAAAATGTGACTGCATGAAATTAATTAGGTAACGCTGAAACAGATGGACAGCTATACTGTCATGAATTAGGCAGTCGGATATAATCACAAAACTTACATGTCCTAGGTTCCGAGTTTTCTCATCTCGATAGTATATAACTATAGGATGCAGGGTTGCTTGGGCATTGTTCCAGTGAAAACCCTGAGCTACATCTTGCAATACAAAAGAATAATTTTCAGCAAAGTCACAAATTACTATGTATTGATTTTCTGTCATTGTGTCTTTAAGATGTCGTAAGTAACTTGACTGTTGAGTTGCTATAAAAGAATGGTGAAGCAGGGCTGGAAGTTTTCCAAACAACAGGTCCAAACTCTCCTGTGTGGATTTTGATAATGTTTCAAGTACTGTCCTCTTCTCTAATTGCATCCATTGCTTGAATGTCACATTTTCTATACTATTTAGATCAAAACAATCTTCAAATCGTTGCTTGAGCTGTTCTAATCCTGGACAGTTGTTGCACTGACTGAAGTAACATGCAGGTGTAAGGTATCCACAAATTATGTTAGCAAGGACATCTTTATAGGAGTTTATTGGCTGAACAGTGTCTCCTGTTAATTCAGGTAACTTGCATTGTGTCATCATCAGTGTAACATTCTGATGCATTGTACAAACACAAACAGAATGTGTGCCACTTGCTCCTGCAAGAATGCAGTGCTTAGGGCGAAGTTCACAGAACTTGGAGAACCCCACCTTTTTCTCTTGAAATCTCTCTTTAAAAAGAGTATGCAATTCATGCAAATTACTCAGAAGCAATTTTTTTTTACCTGTTGACACTTATTATCTATTTTAATGGAAACAATCTTTTTTTCCTAGCATTTGGCAGCTTACATCGTCACTCTCATAAAATTCTTGTATACAATTTGCTGTGTCTTTGTCTAAAGTCTTTCCTGGCTTTGGATCAGGAGAAGACACCTTTTTCTTTTACTAGCTTTTCAGCCTTTCTGGCCATAAAATTTGAAACTCTAAATTCTGTTTCAATTCATTTGTGACCAAGATTTAGGCAGTGTGCTCAATATCTGCATTCTTATGCTTTTATTTTCTGTGGAATGAAATTTTTCTTTCAACTGTCTTATAATTTCTGGTTCAGGAGATGAAATATCCTTTGGTTCCAACGCAGGACTTAACTTTAATAATTTTGCTCGAAATGCTTCTTGGGTTTTTTTTATATTTCTCTTCAGGGTATTTTTTTCTTGCAGGCGTTTTTCTTGATTGGTGTTTCATCCAGACATTGTAAACTTCTGTTAAATGCTTCTATAGCATGCTCTTTTTAGGAGTTGATACTTCAATGTTTTCAGATGGAACAGCATGGCCTTTGGCTTCTTGTTCGTTATAGCTGTCAGAAGGTGAAGAGGAATGTTCAGCAGCTTCAGAGTGAAATTTCTGGATTGCTTTACGACAACTGTCGCAGATTTTGTCTCCAGATTTGAGCAACTTGTTCTGTAGCAATAGATTCTTGGAAACTGGTTGCAGATTTTTTTTTGTTATATTTATGGTTTGGTTTCCCAAGGGGTTGCAACAGTAAACCACACTTGAAACTTTTGATGCGGATGGTCTGCTGGCATCCATCTTTTACTTTGCTTTTACTTTAAAACCTCGGAAAGAAACACAATTTGTTACCCTTATGGTGGATATATATTAACTTTTTAACTAAATTATAATTAATCCATTAACATTTGCAGTGTTTGTAAGACCAGGGATAACATTTTAGACAGACAAAATAAACAATTCCTCAGTCACTGGTGCATTTAGTAACGTCCTTTTATGTTGTTTATTTTTTTATAGTGATCCCATAGCGATCCCATTATGAAACTTTTAGGATATGTAGAAAAATAATGTTTGTTAAACATATCTTTTTTTCAGATTTAAAAAAACATGTTTTTTAATATTTCAATTTTAAAATTTTAAAATTGACATTAATTTTTTCAAGTGTCATGTGGCATATCAAATGAAAGCCCAATTCAAGATCTTTAAAATGAGCCATAATTCATGACCCTAGCTCTACTAGAACCCGAGTAATTGGCAATTAAAGTTTGCTCAGATGATGAAATTCCAGGGTTTTTATAAAATTTCAAAAATCAATAACAAAAATACATGCATTAAAAATTCTGAAACAATTCATATATGTTTATATTGATGAATTCTACAAATATACCAAGTTTCATAAAAATCAAAAATGGTCAGGTTGAAAATGCTATTTTTGCTGGTTGATTTCACATGGAATGACCCGAATGTTTTCGTGGCATTCCCTGGGTCCACTCATACCTGTGGAAGGCACTATGGACCAAATTCATTATGAATCCATCCTTGCAGACTACGTACTCACCCATACATGCTGATTGGCTTCCCTGGGGGCGGATGGGATATTCCAGCACGACAATGCAATATGTCGCACAGCTAGAAATGTCAGAGTAGTTGGAAGACCATGATGAAGGCTTCAAAGTACTTCCTTGGCCCCCTAATTTTCCAGACTTAAACCCAATTTAGCATCTGTGGGGCCACCTCAATTGTGTTGTTCGCTCTATGGATTCTCCACCACGCACCCTCCAGCATCTGTCAGATGCACTGCAGTCAGCATGGCTCCACATACCTGTAAACACCTTTCAGCACCTTATTGAATCACTCCCAGCCCGTTTAGCTGCTGTTGTTTGCGCTGCACACGGCGGTTACTCTGGATATTAGCTGGTGGTCACAATAATGTGACTCGACCATGTATATTAGACTGCCACTCAATTTTTTTTTTCGAATATTCAATGTCTCGCCCTCTAATTTTGTTCATTTTAATAAAAAAATAAGGCACAGAAAGTTTTCAAATAATTAGTCAATATTTAATGGTGGCTCAATGCAGCCGAACATTTTAAGGCACTCTGATATACACGTAATGAAAAGTTGCAGCAAAGATTGCGGATTACAACAAGTGAAGTAATTTTTATCGCATTCCCTGGACAATTATTAGTTTATTTGGGTTGGGGTACTGCTGTCGATGCTTAATGCTTTTCAACTACTTGCAGAAGGTTCTGCTTCTGTTCTTCTTGGTTAGTTAATACAGTGTTAAAAGACTATTAGCAAAATGCCTCTTTCTGCTGCATCGTTAACAACTTCGAGATTCTTGACCCTCCATTTGGCTTTTAATGAAGTCTTCATCTTCCTCCCAGGTGCTAGGATCAGCTTGAAGAAAGTTATCAGAAACAGGCAAAGCCATGAACAGTTCCTCGGTGGTGGTTGTCACAAAGTCTGATTGTTTACTTTCTTTTATCTGTTTTTCACTAATCTTTATTCTTTGAGGAACAGGATCCTCCCCTTGTTTGTCAAAAGATGCAACCATGGCCGCTTTCATCTCTACGGGCACTATTTCATCGAAAAATGCAAGACCAACTAGAATTTCACTCAAATACCACAAATGGCCAGAGAAGCTTTTGATTGCAGCATTTGCAACAGCTTCATTTGTGGTCTTGTATGCTACAAGATTCTGTAGGAGTTCAAGGTCCATCCTTGAAGCAAGTGCAGCAGCTGGTGCGGTAAACCACAATTTCATATACAGCTGTACGGAAAACAATTTGAACTCGCTAAGGCCTAATAGTTCTCGAGCAGTTATCTGAAACTGAGATCGAAACAAGTATATCTTTAAACTGTAAATTAATTTTGCCACCCACCTAGCTTGTGATAAGCACCAGGAGAATGTATGGAAGAATCCTCTAGTGCAAGTGTATCTCCAAGAAACAGAAATGAGAGTTGCAACAGTTCTTTATAATTATTCGTAGGGTGGCATTCACACAGCTGTCCACGAATGAAAGTAACTAAGCCTGTTTTAATTGGTTCTATTCGACAAGCAATAACTTCGTCTTGTAGACCATCTTTATTAAGCTGTCTCCAAGAATTTGAAAACCTCCGGAAGAGCTGGATGTTTGGGCCACTGGAAAGCCCCATCAGTTTATCATAAACACAATGATGAGTTAAAGTATGGTATCGGCAAGCCAAGTTCACAAGAGTTCTGTTTAGTTTCTGCTCCAGCAAGGTGCATGCTCCACCTTTTAAACCTGTATTGATTGCTGTGGTGTCGAATAATATAAACTGAATTCTTTCAAATTCCAATCCTTAATCAATTGGAATACTGCAGTTGCTTGTGCTGTTCCAGCATCCAGAAGTTTCATAATGCCATCCTCAGACACAAGTACTGCTAGGCGATCAATAGTCTCCTTGTTGGTCAGAGCAGGGAGCATTTTCCCATCCCAGTGTATAGTTAGTAGTATATTGGGGGCAAATGAGGTATGTATTTCTGCTGCTATGGCCTCTCTCTACTTTCTCTGTGCCTGTCAGATGGACTCTTCATTGAGAGTAATTTCTTCAAGGTTTACGCCCAATGATTGAGCAGTGGAGGCTAGGACATACATAGCTTTCCTGTTACATATTTTGTCTCAGTCTAATGCAGATGTTAACTCAGGATTGACAATGTTGGAAGGACAGGGCTTGTTAGTTTTTTTACAGGTGGAATAACTTGCTGTAGGTATAACTTGTTTCATCATTTGAGTCACTATTACTTTCAGTGCTGCTGCTCAAATCTAGATTCATTGATGAGGACTCTGACTCACATTCTAGTCTGTCAGCTTCCTTCCTTTTTCTAGTTTCAGTTAAATTCATTCTATCCCTGCACCTTTTTTCCAGCTTAGCAAGGCTTTTATCAACAGAACCTGTATGTACTCAGTTTTTCTTGCTGAGCCAATAAAAATTTCCTGTTCTCAGGCAATACTATTAGGAACATGGTGCCACAAATCATCAAACGTGTTAACAAAAGCGGCTTCCTTTTTCTGCTGTGTCTGTCCTCCTAAAAGCATTCTTTTTCAGGCTTTTCCACTGGGAATGCAAAAGCTTAACTTCATTTATCATGTGATACACTTGTGTGGTTGGGATCCATGCTTTTCCCCAGGAAGTTATAACTTTCTGTGCAGTTTTTGTACCATGACTTGAATGTTTCACTTCTCATTAAGGTGTAAATGAAAAAAGTGGCTTAAAACTTGACTGTTTGAGGGTAACTTGTTTCCGGTTATAGACTCACTAGCCCCACCTACCAACCAAATGCCTCGAAGTTCCTTTGATTTATCAGTACGTGTAGCAGCTGCCATTTTTACCAGATACCGTATTTAATTTATTCCAAGAAATAATAAATCATTAAAGCTCACTTGGCTTTCAAAGAGCTTACTGAAGAACACAATGTTAAATTGATGATGCGACCAGCGATGTTAACTTAACAAGCGCTTCCTCTCGACTGAATGCGAAAGGGAAGTCTTAAAAAGGATGAAAGAATAGTTCTGTGTCTGGACAAGCAGCGCTATCGGTTGCACTGCATGAAAATTACAGTTCAACAGCTTGCGTTCCGAGCGTGTAAGGTCTCTTAAAAATTGGACAGTGCTTTTGAGCCACCAGTAAATTTCAAGGTACAGCAAATAAACTTTGGGAAAATTATTTTTACATAGAAATAAACAAAATAAAGAGGAGACCAATGAAAATGGGGGGGGGATCTTCATACATTTGGGTGGCAGTCTAATATACACTATATTGACAAAAGTCACTGGACACCTAGAGGAGAAACACAACATAGCATTTATTGACATACATTAGTGCAGTGTCAGTCCACCTTTGGCCTTTTAATGCATGCACTGACCTTTCAAGACATACTTTCGACAAGGTTTTAGAACGCAGCAATAGGTATGTGCTTCCATTCAGTACATAATGCTGCCGCTAACTGTTGCTTACTAGTTGGCCTTGGTTCTGAACTTCTTATGTGGCACTAATTTATCCCATAGGTGCTCTGAGATTAAGATCAGGGCTCTGTGCTGGCCACTCCACACATGATACGGAATTATAGTCAAACCACACCATAACAGTCCTTGCTTTTATGGCTCGGTGCATAGTATTGCCACAGAGTTGGTAGGGCATAATTGTCCAGAATATTGAGGTAGACTTGCTGGTTAACAGGTTTGTCCACGATAACCAATGGGCCGGTGTCATACCACGAAAAACACCCCCAGGCGATTACACTACCAGCTCCAAACTTGACCGTAGGAACAGTACACTGTGGTAAATAGCGTTCCCCGGCTGCCGCCATACCCACACACGGCCATCAGATTGATGGATTGTGTATCTGGATTCATCAGTCCATAGGACCTGTTTCCATTGATCTACGGTCCACGATAAATGTTATTTACACCATGCTAAACGACGAGTAGCATTCACAGTAGAGATGAAAGGCTAATGAGCAGCCACACGACCATGGGTAACCCATGGAATGAAGTTCTCTGTGTTTGGTATGTGTACATACCGAGGTTCTTGCATTTTTACTCACCTGTACACTGAGGTCTTGTGCAGTACTCCGTCGATTAGCTGTAACGACTCTCCTGAGGCTTTGACGTCCTCTATCACTGATTTTCTTTGGTCTGCTGTTACGTTTTGCTGCTTCAGGCACGCCCTGTGTCTTCCACTTATTCAATACATCCAAAACAGTTGACTTGGGTATGTTTAAACGCCTCCCGGTTTCTCTTATGGACAACCCACTAATGTAACACCCAACAATCTGTCCTTTCTCAAAGTCAGTTCTCTCCCGCCTCTACATTTGCACTCAACCTCACAGTGCGATATGATCGCGGTCAGCCGCAGGCTTGTTTTTATACAGTTTGCAGATGCACTGTGCATCTTAACAACGCAGAGGATCCATTCATTTGCTTTTGAAGGGGTGTCTGGTGACTTTTGTCAATATAGTGTATATTAATCAGTAGGTAGGCTGCCTCCTACTGATTGAATGACATTGCATTTTAAAATAAGTAATTTTAAAAGCAATTTGAAATTTGATTTTAAAGTTATGTAATATATTTCAAACAAAAATTAGTGATGCAGTATTTTTGATACAGTATTTTTGATACAGTATTTTTGAAAATACTGTATCACTATATATATATATATATATATATATATATATATATATATTTTAATATGGGTATTTTCAAAAATTAGTGTTTTTTGAAAATACCCATGTTTGGGTGGGTATTTAAGAAATGGGTAAATACTTATTTATATTTACCCTACTCACCAGGTATTTATCCGATCCACATCACTGGTCAGTTTCAGCAGTATGACTAATTTTCGAAAAAAAGCTCTAATTTTTTTCTGTTTTGCGATCACTACATACTACCACAAAGTCTTTGTATTTGAATTTTACGCTTTTCTGCTCCACTTTTATGTTTATACTTGACTTTTCCTTTGTCAGCCATCTTAGAATGATAATCAATAAATAAACCTGCTTAAAACACACACTGCTCCAATGAATGTACTCACCTTACAGCTTTCTCGAACATTAGATTAGTTTACAACACAACCACCTTCCCTTTTCCTGAGAACGCAAGTCAGAACAAGAACACCATAACACGGGGCAACGTCTCACCAGGAGCCTCGGCTTCAACTTGCGGTGTAGCTTGAGATGGGAATTCTAATGGGCTGGGGCCTGGCGGTGTTATTGTTTTATGCAGCTTTCACACTCTGTCATTTTATCTGTTACTGGCATATTTGTCATTTAATTTTACTTGGATTTTTTTTTTTTATGAATTCCTCTCTGATGTTGTATTAGGGATTAAATGGTCTAAGCTATGGTAGGAATGTTTTTTCAGTGGGCTTTTGGGGGGGGGCAGATTGGACTGCAGTCTTTGGGGATATGGAGGGTGTGGAAAGCAAGGAGAAAGAGGGGTAGTTGAGGTTGAGAGGAGTTACATTTTGCACACGAGATGCAAGGGAGATGGACAAAAATAGGCCAATTATTTTGGCCAATTTGAGTCACTATGTGATTTATCAATTTTTGAGAATTGTGTGTTTTAACACACACATACATACACACATACAGTAGTCTGCCCCTTATCCACAGGGGATATGTTCCAAGACCCCCAGTGGATGCCTGAAACCACAGATAGTACCGAATTCTATATGCACTATGTTTTTTTCCATACATATGTATCTATGATAAAATTTATTTTATAAATTAGGTATGCAATAAGAGATTAACAACAATAGCTAATAGTAAAATAGAACAATTATACTGTGCTAAAAGTTATGTGAACATGAAACTAGCACAAATTCCTTTTTCTTCCTTCCCAATTTTGCTGATAGAAGATTCATTTTTACCATAGATCTTAGCAACCTGAGCATACAATTTTTTTCTTTTCTTATTAAGTCAAGAACTTTCACCTTTTTACTTAAAAGAAGCTCCTTACATCTTCCCTTTGGCATATTCAAATTGCCAGCATCACTACTCTTGCACTTTGGGGCCATTACTTAATAAAATAAAGGCTTACTTTAACACAAGTACTGCAATACCATGCCAATCAATCTGATAACCGAAATAGCTTTTAAGTGACTAACAGGCTGAAATATGCAGCTGTTTAGAATTATTACCTTATTATGTAACAGCAAGATCAATAAATGAATTGAATTGAATTGAATTTAGTATATAGTGTGGATATGCTAGACAAAGGGACAATTCACATTCCGGGTGGGACGGTGCGAGATTTCATCATGCTGTTCAGAACGGCATGCAATTTAAAACTTATTGATTTTTATTTCTGGAATTTTCGA
Organism: Macrothele yani; assembly: GCA_039090855.1. NCBI lineage: Eukaryota > Metazoa > Arthropoda > Arachnida > Araneae > Macrothelidae > Macrothele > Macrothele yani. The sequence continues at coordinate 470,942 of CM077022.1, read as the reverse complement.
TTTAATATTTTTGGGACCGGTTGACTGTGGGAAACTGAAACCGTGGAAAGCAAGACCATGGATAAGGGAGTACTACTGTGTATATATATATAAACTTACCAAATACATATTCTAGGTGCATTTGGGGGGGGGGGGGGGTCTAGGGTCCGTGGATGTCAAGTCTTGGGGTGCAGTCGTACTCTAGCACCCTAGGCCAGTCCACCCCTGTAGGAGATCCTTCTTACTTAGTCTTCTAGTCAAGGTTCATCAAATTATTAAGAAAAAAAAATATCCGTAGCATTTGACAGCAGATTGGAACTAGGTAACAGTTCCAAGAGCAATTTAGATTGTCTGAATCATAAGTACATTGTTGTTCCTGCATTAGGTGAAGTATGTATAACTTTGAATATTACTTCAATTCCTCAGTGTTCATTATGGGTGGGTGATACTTATGTTGAACAAAGAGAGTAAAATTTGAGTTATATACTGTATAAGAAAACATGGTGCAATAAATAAAAATGTAGGGATACTGTATCGAAAAAGTTACCTTGCACCTATCTAATGATATTTGATACACAGATTAGTGCAGTTCACAATTATATTTATCTCTGTATGTGCCTTCTACATGGCTTTACATTCTACCAGTGATTAATAGCAAAACTAGGAGTGAACTTCTGACAGTTGTCAGAATTCACCCTAGTTATTGAAAGGTCTACTATGTGTGGGGGAGGGGGTAGTTGAATCATTCAGTGTTGTCATTCATCAATATCTTCTGCTGGTTAGCTTTCTGTTGTAACAAGGAAATGTCCTTACAGAGATTACTTTTAGTCACTATTAGAAATTTGCTTTATATACAGTCGTATCAGAATAATATAACCACCTACCTAATAATGGGAATAATCACCCTTGGCCCGGATGACAGCGGTGAGACAGCGTGGCATGGGGCGTGGACGCAATGAGGCCCTGGAAGGTTGCCCGAAGCACACGTGCCCATTCGGACTACAGAAGAGCACGGAGATCCCAGAGATGATGTGGTTTGTGGGTCGGCACGTCGAACCTGTCTATCCAAATAGTCCTACAAGTGCTCTATGGGATTCATGTTGGGCGATTTCGCCATCCAAGGGAGAACAGACATCGCTGTCGTGCTGCTGGAACCAGTCACACGCTCCCTTAGTGATGTGGCAGAACACATTGTTCTGTTAGTAGACACCATCACCTCCAGGGAAAATGTCCAACATGAAAGGATGCACCTGGTCAGTGGGAATGGACAATTAGCCATTGGCGTTCAGGGACCCATCCAGTGGTATCAGCGGTCCCAGGTCATACCAGGAAAACATCCCCCAGACATGCACACTGCCACCGCCGGCCTGTACTTGACCGACAAGCATGTCCGGGTGTTGGTTCTCGTGCATCTAATGCTGTACCCACCACCATTCATCACTTCTGTGAAGTAGAAACCTTGATTCGTCAGAGAAGGCAACCTTTTCCCACTCTTCCACTGTCCATGATGGTAGTTCCATGCGAACCGCAGGTGTAGTTGCCGATGGACCTGGGTTAACATGGGTGCCTTAATGCAGCGTCAACTCTGGAGACTGATGTGTAACAGAGTTCGCTGTTGCATAACAGGGTTTGCTGTACTGTTATCGAGGACACATACCTGGGTGCTGCAGCGTTCATTTGCATGGTCAATTGCTTCACTGTTGCCCGTTGATTGCCCTTTACCAGCTGACTGAGGCAATGTTCTCCTCTGGGGTCAATGGCTTTTGGGGTTCCACAGTTATAACGTCGGGAGGTACTCAGTGTGCCAGCTGTCCATTCTTGGTACACCCTTTCTACAGCACCTTGCAAACAACCCACAAAGCCAGCCGTTTCTGAAATGTTTCCACTCTTGGTGCGGTAGCCGATGATCATTCCTTTTTGAACGTCTGTCAAATCACTACCTCTGCCCATTATGCTCATGTAATGCACTATGACTCATCTGTCCTGGCCAGCCACTTATATCTTCTTGTGGTAGATCTTGTCATGTGTACTCTATAATGCACCTGGGCGGGGGTGCACTGTGATACTGGGGTGGTCATATTCATAGGTGCCGACTTCATGGGTTCGAGACACTTTTTGAACCCCCAATGATTTAGTTGTGGGTTCCTTAAACCCCTAATATTTTTGCGCATATTTCGTGGGAAAAATACACGTATATGTATAAATTTTGTTTTTCGTTATCAATTCTTCAAGTGTTTTATTATTCATTCCCTGTTTACTATATATAGAAAGTGTTCATAGAAATTTATCCCTCAGACTGTTTATTGTGCCTAAAAAAGAATTGGGGTTTGTTCGCGCTCATCAAATTTGACACAAGACAAGTACTGTTGTTTAAGAGCATTTAAAACTTAATCTTTTATGAAAGAAAATTCTTCGGTTTGTCTGGGTTTTCACAAAATACAAAAGTCTAGCTTTTCATTCAGAGACTAGAACCTATCCGAGGTCATAGTGATAAAGACGGAAATATGTTGTACAGTCAGTTGACCCACCCTATCTTCGGATAGTCAGGGACCAAGGAGGATAGAAGAGAGAGAAGATGGCATCAGCAGCTGCTGGTAAAACCAAATCTGATCATCTGGTTTCTTGCACCTTCCGGGTGGGGGAGGGTTCAGTGACGTGACGTCACTTCCTGAAAACCTGTGCTGCAGCACAGATTGATAGTGGAAGTCTCTTACTCTCTGCAGCATTCTCTGAAGGTCAACAAGGCCCTTTCCCACAGTTTTAGCAAGGTCATGATTGGCTAATGCGCAAATGCACTTCTGCTCTACGAAGCATAATTTTGTTTATTTTTTTATAAAATACTAAACAGCATTTCTGTATTTTTTTACTAATTTTTAGTTATGTGCATGTATATTTCAGTCTCATTTTTTCCTGACTGCACATGCTGCACAAGTGCCTCTAAAACCTCTTCAAAGTAGACTATTTCTCCGTAGAAAGTACAGAAGCAGCCCAAGTTGGGCATACTGGACATTCACAGCTGATACGAAGTGGAGCCCACGGAATATGCAGGGCGTTCAGCTGATACCATGTCCTCTCCATTCTAACCTCCTATTTTAACTCAGAAATCATTTGAAAAAAAAATTGTTGGCATTTTTAAAATTAAAAAAAACAACTTAAGATTGTTAGATATTTCTAAATAAATAAATCTATAATTCTTTTAAGTAACGCAGTAAGCCACTTACCAGCTGCAGGAAGATCTATCCTTAGTAATCAGAGAGAAAAAAGGGGATTCCACACATATAAATGCTTCAATGACAACACACTAATATTTATTGTACATCTCCACAAAAAGGTAATAACTCACTATTCCAACACACACACCCTCTACATATCACCGACATTGTTGTTGTTCAGTCAAACATCAACCACTTAGATTACTAACCGATGTGAGCAGCAGAAGGGGATTTTTTTAGGCAACACTCGCTAGAGTAAACAAATAAAAACGTTTCAAGCAGCGCCACCTGCAATTTTGTTAAATGTTCGCTGAGGCGTCTGGTTCGAAGAACTCTGACAGTCATTTTTCTTATAATAATTTCTAACAGTCTCCCACTTGGCTGGAGGAGTTCATTTTATCATGCCTAGTGTCAGTCTAAGTTTTTCAAACTGGGGTCCAGCCAATGGCTTAGTGAAAATGTCCGCAACCATTTGAGAAGTATTACAGTAGTTTAACTGAAGAACAGTTCTACTCAATTCTTTCACAAACTGATACCACACCATAATGTGTTTAGATCTGGAATTGATCTTTTGATTTTCTATAAGATGTATAGTTGATTTGTTATCCTGAAATATTGTAGTGGTTCCAGTCTGTTCACAATCAAAATCCTTGAGTAACTCTTCGCAACGACAATAGTTCTTTGCTTGCTTCTGCAGTGGCGATGAACTCTGCTTCGGTTGTCGATAAAGCTGTTGTTGACTGCTTACGGCTGGTCCAACATATGGCACTCTTTCCAAGCATGAAAACAAATCCAGATGTTGATTTCCAGTCAGTCCAGTCTCCTGCCCAGTCAGCGTCTGCATAACCTTTTAAAATTAGTGGGTCTTGTGAAGATAGTCTTAATTTAAGGTTTACTGTTGATTTCAAATAATAAATTAACTTCCTAATGGCTAACCAATCTTGTTTACTTGGTTTTTCTACTTTTCTGCTTAAGATGTCTATGGCAGTTGAAATGTCTGGTCTTGTTACTGTAGATAAATACATGACAGCTCCCACTATTTCTCTATAAAGTCCATTATCTTTTAGAAGTTCTTCTTCTTGAATGTTCTTTCTGTAGTCTGTACTGATTGGTGTTTTACTTTCCTTATTTTGATCTGTAGCATAACTTTGTATAATTTCCTTTATTTTATTACTTTGACTCAGAAGAAAACTTCCATCTTCTCTTTCTATTTGAATTCCAAGATAATATGTTATGTGGCCTAAATGTTTGACTTCAAATTGATTTTTCAACAAATTTGCAGTTTTCTTTATATTTTCTGTGTTATTCGATGCAATTAATATATCATCTACATAAATAGCTAAATAAGTTGTTTGTTTTCCATCCTTTAGTGATAGTAAGCAAGGATCTGTTGTACTTTGTTTGAAGCCCTTGTTGAACAAATATTCTGTTATTGTTTTATTCCAATTTCTGGCACTTTGTTTGAGACCATATATGCTCTTATGCAATTTACAAACTTTTTCTTCTTTTTCTGATTCTCTGAAACCTTCTGGTTGTTCCATAAATACATCTTCTTCAAATTTTCCATACAGGAAAGCAGATTTTATATCAAGATGATGAACATTCCATTTTCTATTTGCTGCAACTGTTAAGAGTTCTTAAAGTGGTATGTTTTACTACGGGTGAAAAAGTTTCTTCAAAGTCTAATCCCTGTTGTTGTGTATACCCCTTTGCAACAAGCCTTGCTTTATAGCTTTCGACTTTTCCACTTGCATTGTATTTTGTTTTGAAAATCCATTTGTTTTTAATGGCTTTCTTTCCTTCTGGAAGATCTGCCAAAGTCCATGTTTCATTTTCCTTCAATGCATCTAGTTCTTTTATGGAATTCACCCAGTTTTCTTTTTCTACTTCGTTCATGTCCTGGATTTCTTTTAAATTTTGAGGATCCTTTTTATACTGAACTTTTGCAACATATGCTAATCTTTCTGGTGGTTTTCCTTTGTTTATTCTTGAAGACTTTCTTTGAACATTTTCAGGTTCTTTTCTGTCATTATTTTCTTCCACAGTTTCTGACGACATTACTTCATTTTGAACGAAAATGTCTCGTTCATCTTTTTTCCTTTCAGCAGGTTTACTTTTTATTATAGCTTGCTGACGTTCATCAAATTTTACTGATCTGGTAATGATTATTTTGTTTGTTTCTTTATTTAATACTCTGTATCCATTAGATCTTTGATCATATCCTAATAAGATTCCCTCTTGTGTTCTATTGCCAAATTTTCTTCTTTGTTGCTTTGGTACATATACATAAGCTTTTGACCCAAATACTTTAATATGACCAAGATATGGTTTAAATCCGTTCCATAATTCAAAAGGAGTTTTTCCTGTTGCTTGTGTTGGAACTCTATTTTGTATGTAAGCTGCTGTTATTACAGCTTCTGCCCAGCATTTACCTTCCATATTAGCATCTAACATCATAGTTTTTGTCATTTCTGTCAAAAATCTGTTTTTTCTTTCAGCAATTCCATTCATCTGAGGACAGTATGGAACAGTTGTTTTATGTTAGATTCCTTGTTCCACTAAATAATTTTCAAAATCTCTTCCACAGTACTCTCCATTATCTGTTTTTATTGATTTTGGCATTTTTCCAAATTTGGTTTTCACTGAAGCTACATATTGCTTAAATTTTACTAATGCTTCATCTTTACTTTTAAGCAAATAGATGTAACAGTATCTGCTATAGTCATCTATAAATGTGATAAAATACTTGTAACCACTAGGACTGGCCTGTACCATGGAACCACAAATATCTGTGTGTACTAATTCTAATACAGCTTTGGCCTTAAAACTACTTTGTTTGGAGAATGGCTTCTGTGTAAGTTTGCCTTTTATGCAAAACTCACAATTTTCTTCCTTTTTACAATTGGAAAGAGTTATTCATCTTGCTAACTCCTTTTTGTCTATTCGTTTTATCATTTCAATATCCCTATGACCTAGCCTTCTGTGCCATAAATTCAAACAATTCTTATTTTCACATGTAGTGGCCAAATTTGCCTTTTCATCTAATATTTGTAGTTTGTACAAATTATCTGAGGCATCTATTAATCCCATAGCTACAATAGTATCCTCATACTTAATTGTGCATTTTTTATTCTTGAATAAAACTTCAAATCCTTTTTCTGTGGCTTTTCTAACAGATAACAAATTAGTGTCTAAATCTGGAACATATAACACATCCTTTACTTCCACTTTTCGAACTTTTCCTTTTTCGATTTTGCAGTTTAAGGTTATATTTCCCTTGCCTTCTGACTTTATCTGAGAACTGTCGGCAGTAGTGATCACCTCTGATTCACCTTTTGAAAGTTCTTTAAACAGTGTTGCATCATTTGTCATGTGGCACGTTGCACCGGAATCAATTGACCAACCTATGGATATTTTGTTGGGTTTTGACTTTGTTTCTAATGAGAAATTTTCATTTTCTCTTTTTATGTCATTTTGTTCACAATCTAATTTTGTTTTTCTTGTCTTCACGGCAATATTACTGCGAGACTCTGTATGTGGGTTTATTTTGTGAAACTTACCAGTGTTACCTTTATTTTGATTCCTTTTGTAATGCCAACAGTCATCTTTGACATGATTCTTTCTTTTACAAAAAGTGCAAAATCTTTCTTGTTTAGAGCTGTAATTTTTCTTTTTGTAACTTGTTTTCAAAACAGTTGTGTGATCGGTGTGTGCCTGCGAGTTTTCTTTCCTTCTATTAGATTCATCTATCACTTTACATTTGATAAACTCAAGTGTTAAATCTTCTTCCTGTCTTGCTTCTAATGCAGTAACTAAATTTTCATAGGTACTTGGTAAACTATTTAGCAAGATAGCCCCCAAACGTGTGTCTTTGAATTCCTCTCCCTGTGCTTTAAGCTTGTGAACTATTTCCAGCATTCTATTTACATGCTCTTGCATAGTTGATCCATTTTCTTGAAAACGTAAACTATACAGTTTTCTAAGCAAATACAATTTACTACTCAAACTTTCTCTTTCGTAAACCATTTTCAAAGCATTCCACATTTCGGAACTTGTTCTCTTATCGCGTACGTGAATAATTTGATCATCAGACACGCAAAGTGTTATTGTAGCTTTAGCCAGTTCGTCATTTCTCAACCATGCATCACTCTTTTCTTCTGGAATTGGCTCTGAAACAACCTTCCATAAATTATCTTTAATAAGAATCATTTCCATTCTTACTTTCCAAATTTGATAAATTAAAATCATCTAACTTTGTTATGCTGTACATGCCGCTTCCTAAGAATGACGCCATTTTGTTCCGCTTTCGATTTTCGAATGAGGAACTACGCAGTAACATACGCTTTCAATCCACTCGACTCAAATGCTTGATGAATTTGACGAACTTTGCTTTTAATCTTCCTGACAGCAGTGATATTTCAGTCTCATAATCAAGATTGTTAGATATTTCTAAATAAATAAATCTAAAATTATTTTAAGTAATGCAGTAAGCCACTTACCAGCTGCAGGAAGATCTATCCTTAGTAATCAGAGAGAGAAAAAAGGGGATTCCACACATATAAACGCTTCAATGACAACACACTAATATTTATTGTACATCTCCACAAAAGGTAATAACACCCTATTCCAACATACACACCCTCTACATATCACTGACATTGTTGTTGTTCAGTCAAAGATCAACCACTTAGATTACTAACCGATGTGAGCAGCAGAAGGGGATTTTTTTAGGCAACGCTCGCTAGAGTAAACAAATAAAAACGTTTCGAGCAGCGCCACCTGCAATTCTGTTAAATGTTCGCTGAGGCGTCTGGTTCGAAGAACTCTGACAGTCATATTTCTTATAATAATTTCTAACAAAAATAAATCTTACATGTTTTTGTTGCTTTCATAAAGACAATTGAGTTGGAAATTCACAGTATCTGTGTATTGTGTATATAATAATGTTGCGCCTACAAAAGCAAAATAAATGAAATAAATAATTATCTAGAAAAAAATATTTCTGTAATTAACTATAATTTGCTTCATTTTAGCACTTCAGGCATCTTATTGTGCCAGGTAATCTGACTGAAATTTAAATTAGACTTAAATACTTTGAAACATGCATGGGTAATTAATTCGATTAAAAATTTCCGGAACCCCTAATAATTTTTCAAGCCGGCGCCTATGGCCATATTATTCTGATACGACAGTGTATAGCATTGTGTACTTTTGGAATAAAATTGCAACAAATGTTCCAAATTTTTTCTGATGTTCAGATTTGGAAAAAAACCTTTGCACATGATATCAATTCCAGCTACATTACAGAAATAATAAGTAATGGAGAACTCAAGGGGCCTTTTTTTTGGCCATCTGCGTGGACTGTAACTTTTGAAATCAACTTTTTCTCATCATGCTGAAACTCAGTGGGAGTGGCTGATTTTTGCACCCCTGGCTAGTGGTGTTCTATGGGAAATTTTGTTTCCTCACAGTTACTGTAATTGTCTTAGATGTCAATTTCAGTTAGTTTTCAGATTGTGCAGGTGAATAAATTATGTAAGACGCTACAGCTTCCTTTAAAAGATCAAAAAACAATCCTTTGAGGTATTACTGACTTCAATGATAAACTAGAGAGCTGTCAGCTGAGGTTTTTTTTCTTTATGTATATGTACGATATCAGGACATAAAGCTGTTACAAAAATGTTTGTTACATAGTTTTCCTGCGATTCCCTTCTAACAGATATTTTCAGTTTGTTTCATTTTATTTTATTTAACTGAATAAAATTGTGAAGTTGTGTGCTTATCAACATCTGAGAAACTTTTAAACTATATTCAGAACTGCTAAACATATTTGCAATTATTTGTTGTTTGCAGAGCATTGTGAAGACATCAAGTCAAGATTGTGAAGGGTATGCTGATATTAAGAATGCACTTTCAGTTATGACTGGAATTGCTTATCATATAAATGATATGAAAAAGAGACATGAAAATGCTGTGAGAGTACAAGAAATTCAAAGCCTTCTTTATGGATGGGATGTAAGTTATTGTTATACATTACTTCATAATATTTAGAGGCTTTGCTAAATTAAATTTTTGTTTTTGTTTTTTTTTGTCCTAAATGTGTCAAGTTATCATTGAGGTGTACCACAAGTTCTGGAGATCTGCCTGAGCAAAAAGTTAAAATGTACCCCATTTATTACCACATGCCTTTTGAGCTATTCGAAAAATCTAATTACCCTGATATTAACTTCTTTTTTATGTTTGTCTGTTATGATGCATAGACCTAACGTGTTCATGCATAAATTGGTTGTTTCCAGTTTTAGAAATCATACAAGAAAAGGGTCCACAGCTAGTAGTTTTTTGGGGTTTTCTTTACAATCCACTGCTCATTCACCCTCAAGAGTTATGAAGTTCACACTACAGGAGAGGAATGCCTTTCCACCAACGCTCAGGGTACGGGTGGGGAACTTGTGGCCTTCTAAGCCATTAAGTGCAGCCTTTTGAGTGGATCCAAATTTTTCCAAACAATTCTTTTTATCATGTTTTTGTTTGTATTTTATTATTTTTATTTTAGTCTGAAAATGACCATACTTAAAATCCAAAGAATAAAAGAAGATTCAATGAAAATAGTGCTCCCCGACTGATTGCTACAGTTAAAACATTACTTCTTCAAAAGGAAATTTCGGATGAACATTTTACCCAGTTAGCAAAGGTCATTGATGAGCAGGAGGATTCATATGAATCCTTTGAAAAATATGTAGCTCTTATAGACTTTTTAATTGGAGAATACAATGAAAAGTTTACTGACTTTTAAGAATCGTGAGATCACAAATAAAGGTAACTTGATCACACTAGTTACGTTACATGAAAAAACTTTTACAAGAAAGTTCGTAAGTTGGGAGCTTTCAACCCTACCTTAGGTCTTCATCACGCCAATAGAGGACTAATTTGTTGCCAGATTCTACATTTGAATTTTTTATATTTTTGTTGCCAAAACTTAGAATTGATCTCCAAATCATCGGAATGTAGAGAGGAGACTCAGAATTGCAAGTCATTGAGTTGAAAATAATTTCCAGGCTTTCACTGTAACGGAGGGAAAAACGATTGTCAAAAGAAGCAATTCGTTTTGCTTGTCCAGCGGGGAACTGCAGATGTGTTTTCCATTGTCAAAATAGACAAGGCTGTATTAGGATTGGCTTTCAAAACATCTTTTTTATGTTCTAAGCCCAAAATTTTCACCAGCTCTTTCTATCAATCTTCCACAAACTGTTTCTCTTATAGAATCAGCCATTCATAGAACTGAGACTGTTCACCAACCTATCCTCCGTGACAACGCTGCTGTTATCCTATCCAAGCAAAATTCTGTGCCAAGCAAGTACTCTTCTTCTTGTCTGCAAGAATTCAGGTCATTTATTCAAAAAAATAACCTTGCCGTATGCAAAGCAGATAAAGTTGGTTGCCCAGTCATCATTGGTAAAGAAATACTAAACCAAAAAGTGCATTCATTTCTTACTTCTGCTAACTGCATCCCTCTGCAGTCAGACACCACCAACTCACTCAAAAACTCAGTTGACAGATTATCTAAGAAAGAAACTCTTCAATTCTTCCTTGGAGATATCTCACCTCCTCCTTACTTTAGAACTCCCAGGTTTTCCCTGCAAGTTAAATGCATAAAGCTGGTAACCCCATCAGACCTTTAGTTGAATATCATTTTTCTCCAGCAGTAAACCTTTAAAAGAAATTGGTCCTCAAATGCAAATCCCTGGCAGCCAACCATCCTCATAGTGTTGTCTCCACTTTAGACTTCACCCACAAACTTCCCAATTCCTTTTCTCCAAGTGTTAATCTTGATGTGGAATCTTTGTTCCCCTCTGAACTATATTTTGAGTCCTACATGCTCCTCATGAAGAAATTGATTCTTCATTTTGAACCACCCGGTACTCTTATCAAAAATCTTTATGATTATTTCCACACTATTCATCAAAAAGTTTTGTTTTCAACAAAATTATGTACAAGCAACAATCTGGTCTCTCCATGGGCTCACCTCTTTCCCCTTTTCTTGCCGAAATCTGCATGCAACATATTAAAGTTTCCATCATTCCTCACCACCGTTTTCAATCTTTCCTGTGGTTAAGATATGTAAATGACATTTTCATTAGCTGGCCACATACAGAGTCTGAACTACAGACACTGATCAACTCCATTGCAGAAAAATTTCCTTCCATTAATCTCACTATATCTAAGGAAGTAAACAACAAAATTGATTTCCTGGATGTATCCATCTGCAGAAACGCTGATCTCTCCATCACTCGTTCCGTCTATCGTAAACCTTCTGCAGCCACTAACATCATTCCCTACAAATCTTTCACTCTGCATTTCTACAAGCTTGCAGCATTGAAGTCTTACATCCACAGGGCTCATATCATTTGCAACAACCAACTTTCTCTTCAAGAAGAATTCTCCAAAATTTCTACAATAGCCCTCTCTCATGGTTTCCCTGCTCTTACAGTCAACTCCCTCTTAAAGAAATATGAAAACAATTCAAAAATTGAATGCCTCCTTCCTCAAAAAAAGAAAACCTGAAATTCTCTGGTTCTGTTCCTTACCATCCTTCCTATGCTTATAAGTTACAGATTTTTTTAGAAGTTTTGGTTACCATCTTGCCATTAAATTCACCCCAAACATCTTGAAACTTATACAAAGGGATAGGGACAAAGTTGAAAATCTGGTACTGCATTCCTATCTCTTCTTCAACAGGTGATAACTTATACATTGGAAGCACATACAGGAGCATTAACCACTGAGTTTTAGAACATAAAAAAGATGTTTTGAAAGCCAATCCTAATACAGCCTTGTCTATTTTGACAATGGAAGACACCTGCAGTTCCCCGCTGGAACGAAGCAAAACGAATGGCTTGTTTTAACAATCATTTTGCCCTCCGTTACCGTGAAAGTCTGGGAATTATTTGCAACTCAATGACTTGCAATTCCAAATCTCCTCTCTACATTCCAATGATCTGGAGATCAATTCTAAGTTTTGGCAACAAAAATAGAAAAAAATTCAAATGTAGAATCTGGCAACAATCTTAGTCCACCATTGGCGTGATGAAGACCTAAGATCAGGTCGAAAGCTCCCAACTTACGAACTTTCTTGTAAAAGTTTTTTTCATGTAACGTAACTAGCGTGATCAAATTACCTTTATTTGTTATTATTGTTACGTGTTTTGCCCATCATCGTCAAATCATGAGATCACACTCAAATTAGCATTTCAACCTCACCTAGTCGATGTCTCTATGGTTCCTACAAAGAACTACAGATGAAATGGATTGAGCTCTCGGAAGATCACATTTTAAAGTCCTTATTTGATGCTAAGAAAGATGCAATTGAAATATGGAAAAAAGCAATAGAATATCCATGCCTTTGGCAACATGCACAAAGAATGCTTTCTTGCTTTTCAACCACTTGCTGCTGCGAATCTACATTCTCCTACCTAATCCAAATCAAGACTCCCTTAAGGTCACATATGACAGAATACCCATCTAGAGGATTGGCTGAAACTGCAGACCTTCAGGTTTCAACCAAATATTCAAATGCTTTCCAACAAAAAGCAGTCACAACAAAGCCATTAGAAGGCTAGTTAACTTTAGAATTAAACATTTTTTTCATCTTTTGAAGTTAGTACATAGTAGCTAGATTTTTACAAAACAATGTACATTTTGAAGTATTGATTAAAGTTTCTTGAATGCGGCCTTATTAAATTACAACTAACTTAATGCGGCCTTCCAACATGAAAAGGTTCCCCACTTATGACATAAAGTTTCTTGTTTTTTTCCTTGTGGATTCATTTTAAGCATTACTTAAATTAAAAGTCTTGCAAAAGTTAAGTGTTTCTAAAAATTGTTTTCCAAAACAGATCACGGTGTACTTGAAAATGTCCTCAAGATATTGTACTTATTTTTCATCCCTCTTTTAGCAGGGTATATATTTGCTTACAGTGCATGGCAGCAGAGCCTAATTGGCCTTTGAGTGTCAAAGAACAAATTCTTCTAATCTTTATCTGCCCAAACTCTGCATTTGTTTAAAAAAAATAAAAAAAAAGTTGTACTGAGTTTCTGTTTTTATTTTGTAATGAGTGAGTGTGAAGCTTAATCAGGTATGTGATTCTTCCACTAATTAGCGGAATTTTGTGAATTTACTTTTTAGAAAAAACGGAAATCTACTAAACTTGTCATTTATTTGCAATCTCAGGCTTTTGACAAAAGTTTGTGATTGTTGACATGTTGGAAAAAAAAATCTGGGTGAAGAGAGAAATATTCGTTAGGTAGATGGCGATATTTCAGTTGTAAGGCGTACTCTTTCTGCTGCTGCATGGCTGATGGTGCTGTTGTGGGTGACGTCACTGCAAACGTCTCTGTGTGCTCAAAACCGGTTTTCTTCGGGGAACACTCTGCTGTTTCAGTTCACCTCCATCCTTTCTACTGCTATTTGTTTTATTTATTTGCTGGGGGGCAAAATCCGTTAAAAGACTGGGCGGAGCCTTGAGCCATTACGCAGCTGCCAAGAGATCAGCGAGAAAGAAAAGTTCTGTTCACATGTGATTAAACATTTACATTACGAACCTTCTCTCTCACTGGCGTGAAAAAGTGTCATACATGTCCAGAGATGCCAACCATTACAGATTTCTCCCCGGAATCATGGGTGACTAACGAAAAATTACAGAAATTCAGATTTTCGCTGATATTAAGAATGTTTTACTGGTTTTTAGAATAATTCCGTAATCCTCCGGAATTAGGGATGACTTACGAAAAATTATGGAAATTCAGATTTTCGCTGTTATTAAGAATGTTTTACTGGTTTTGTAATTAATCAATGTAAAAGCCTCTGAACAAAGTTCATGACGCAGCTCTTTCTCACCCCCCCCCAAGGAGGAGGAATTTGTTTTACTTGTTTAAAAGCTGAGTGGAAACAAAGCACGCTCAGCGCAGGGCTGGAATCATGTCGGCCCGCTGCGTTTCTTTCCCTGTGTCGGGACTACATCGGCCCCGAAGTCTCTGAACAAATTTCGTGATGCAGCTCTTTGTTTACTTCTCATGGGGAGCTGGAATTTGTTTTACTTTTTGAAAGTTAAGTGGAAAGAATGCACAGTGCTGGGTCGGGATTTCGTCTGCCAACAGCCTCTGAACAAAATTCGTAATGCGGCTCTTTGTTTCTTTCTTCTCTCCCCCGCCCCCCAAGAGGACGAATGTGTTTTGCTTGTTTGAAAGCTAAGTGGAAGAAAGAATGCACGGCACCTAGCCAGGATCATGGCCCGATTTACACATAATTGGGCCCTAGGCACAGCACAAGATGTGCCCCCCACCCCCATACACATTCTTGAAAGAGTAAGTACATTTGTCGTTACTAAATATTATCAATTAAGTTTAAAGTTGATTTAATAAATGGGATTTTGTGCAGGGAAAAACAGGAAATTATATATACTTTTATTAAATCTTAATGTTAACAAGGAAATTGCACTTAAAAATATAGACGGGGAAGTAAAACACTTGTAGTTCAGTATTGCTATTTTTGCATTTAATTTTACTTGCTTAAACACGTAGCAACTGCACTGGTGTGCAAAAATTAAGGACAAAGAGGAGAAATGAGCATAACAGCGGAATGAGCAGGCAGAACGGACCGAAAGACCACTAAGGAGATAGACTAGGGTCCGGTACGGTAGAGCATGCGCATGTATGCAGCATGACGTAGGGGAGGGGGAAGTGTCTGAAGGGTATAAAGCACACGGGCGGTGTACGCTCAGCAATTCGCAGGGATCGCATTCCTCCTAAAATTCCTAAAATTCCTAATATTTTGTGACCCTCCTTAAATTCCTAAAATTAGACCTAAAATTTGCTATTCATCCTAAAATTTTCGTAAGCTTATTTTTATTAAAAACACAACCGTTATTAACGCCAATAAATTTACCATTACGGTAAGGTAAAAAGACCTGTTATTGTAGAAACACAGCCTATATGCTGTGCTGCTGAAGGGAGGGAAAATGACGCCATCGAGATGCACTTGCTTCGGGGCGGGCGTTCCATTTTTTTGCCTTCGAACAGTTTTCGAGAGTAACAAGAGATCTAAGGGAAAAGGGGAGGGGTCATTTTCACCCCTGGTTTGCGCTTTGCAGACGAACTCCGTGGCACGCAGAAGATCGTACTTTATTTTTGTACATGCCTTGTGGAACCTCCTCTTTCTGCTGATGTTTTGTTATTGTAAACCACAGGTGGGTGGAAGCAAAGAGGAAACATGTGGTCTCCTTCCGTAACCTCCGGTAATGACGATGGGATGGTAGCTGAGTATTATCTTGGCAGGCAGTAGAGCACGTGATCATTGACCTTCGATCATGCGTCGGCGACAGCGACCTTCGATGCGCAATATATCTCGGCTCCGACTCGCTTTGACTGAACTTGCGTGAGATGCGTATGATAGTTTCTGGTTTTACGTCTTTTATGGTGTTCTCTGTGCTGTGTGCAGGTTCAGTTCTCTAGTGGTGACCTGCTTTTTTTTTTTTTTTTTTTTCATATCTTCTGACATCCTCGCAGCCAAATTTCGGGAAGTTGTCTGGTTTTGCAATATTGGAACATGTTTTTATACTTCCCTTTCATTTTCTGGTTAGTAATACAAGTGTTTAAGATGCCTAAATCCAAAACGAAATTTCAAGATGCGTGGCTCGCCAAAGAATTGGACGGAGTGAAGTTGAAAGAATGGTGTTCTGCAACTGAAACAATATTTTCTGCTAAGTGTATATTGTGTTCAGAAATTTTCAACATTTCTAATAGTGGCTTTTCACAAGTAAAAGCACATCATAAAGGAAAAAAACGTTTGCAGAAATTTCAAAGTACATTTCAAAATAAGTCCATCCTGAAAGCCTTTGGAGGACGGGATCTTCAGCCCAAAACAAATATTAGTGAAGTACTGAGTCATGATTTACAGTTGGCTAAAACCGAAGCATTATGGGCCATGAAAGTTGCTAAGGACAATATGTCTTTTGTTTCATGCACTGAAACAGTTGAACTTTTCAAAGAAATGTTTCCTGATTCTGCTATTGCAGCCAAAATGCAACTTAAAGAAAAAAAGTTGCTTATGTGATATCACATGGATTGTCAAAATATTTTGAACAGGATTTGAAAAAAGACATTGCATCTAGTAGCCCAGGAAAGGTTACTATAGCATTTGATGAAACTACAAATACACAAGTGAAACGGCAGTTGGATGTGTATCTCAGGTACTGGTCTTCAGAAATAAATTCAGTTTCTTGCCGATACCTAACAAGCGTTTTTCTGGGTCATGCAACAGCAGATATTTTGCTAAAAGAAATTCTTGATGTGTTATCATCCTTCAATATTTCGTTGAACAGAATTATTTGTGTATCCATGGACAGCCCAAATGTAAATAAGTGCTTTTTACGCAAATTCAATGAAGTTGTAAAACAAGAAACAGGCCAGAAATCTTTGGAACTAGGTTTTTGCAACCTGCATGTTGTTAGTAATGCATTTAAAATTTTTTTGACAAGCTTAAATATAGATTTTGACGAATTTGCTACTGATATGCATTACTTTTTAAAGAGTAGTGCTGCAAGACGAGAGGATTATAAATCTGTCGAGGATATAACATTGGTCACTGCCAAATTTCTTTTGCGTCATGTCAGCAACAGATGGTTAACCGTTGGTTCTGTAGCCCAGAGGCTCTTGGATCAATGGCTAAATATTACAGAATATTTTTTAAACTTCTTGCCATCTCAAAAAATATTTGAAAAACAACTGCGCAATTCGGCAAGGTATAAAAGAATTCACTGTTTCCTGAAAAATGAGCTTACTCCTTGCTATTTAGCATTAATTTCATTTTCACACCAAAATTTTGAAAAGTTTTCATTATGTTATCAGAGTGAAGAACCAAAAATACACCAGTTATATTCTGATTTAAATACTTTAATGAGGAATGTTATGGCTCAGTTTATCCAAGATGATATTATAGCAGGGAAATTTGGAGAAGACCTAAAGAATGTAGATTTTGAAAACAAAAATTCATGGAAAAAACTAGGGGAGTTAGAAGTTGGTATGAAGACAAAAAATCTCCTCAGGAATGTTCAGGAGACCAGGCAGAAATTATTTCTCTGAGATGTAAGATCATCACTAATTGCAACCACAAAATATTTAAAGTCAAATTTGCCATTCTGCAATCAAAAGCTAAGAGACATAGAAGTTTTAAAGGTAAAAGAACCAAAGAAAGAGTCAACTCAACTTTCAGTCACTGAAGGACTTTCGGAAATAACCAGAATTTCAAGTGTTTTGCATCTTTCTGAGGAACAAATTGATAGAGTAAGAGAAGAGTGGAAACTTTTAAATTGCGATAAGCCAACTCTAGATGAACTAGTGAAATTTTCAGAGGAAGGGCATATTCCAGTGCGGATTGATCATTACTGGCGTAATATATTTAGTATTAAAGACTCTAGCGGAAAAGAAAAATACTCAAATCTTGCTAAACTCATAAAGTCAATTTTAGTTTTACCTCATGGTAATGCTGATGCAGAAAGGGGATTTTCGGTTAACACTGCTCTGTTAAGGAAGGACAAGGCTAACTTAAAAGACTCAACTATAACATCATTAAGAATAGTTAAAGGGGCCATTAAACACTATGGATGTGTAAGTAAAGTTCCCATAACAAAAAATTTGTTAAATAGTGTTTGTGATTCACATAAATTTTATAAAGAGTATGTTGATAAGCTGAAGGAAGAAGAATCAAAAAAGGTAAAAGAAAGGAAGCAGAAAGAGAGGGAAAATAAGGAAAAGCAGCTAGAGAAAAAAAGAAAAGCTGAGTTTGATGACAAAATAAAAGAAAATGATGCAGAAATAAATAGACTTAAAAACGATAAAGAAGCCTCCCTAGCAATAATTCAAGAGGGAACAGAAAGAATGAGAAAAGCTGTAGAAAAACAAAATACTGTTGAAATAGCAGTTGCCTCTAACTTGATCATACAAGGTTCAGCTGAAATAAAGAAAACTGAAAGTAAATTAGTTGTGGTAGAAGCAGAAAAAGATAGGCTAATCAGGAAAAGGTTGAAACAATAATATGAAAAAAGTAATTCAGTGAACAATTGTACATAGTTCTTGGTTTTCAATTACCTTTTTAGGATATTATAATTTAATGTGAAACCTGAAAACTTTACTGTGAAAATCGTGAATTGCTTCTGGTTCAACAGCATATTAATGTTCAAAGTGAAACTTGAATGTGGTAAATATACTTGAATATGATAATAACACGTGAAAAGATAAGAACTGAACATTAGAAGTAAATCATACTTAAACTTTAGACATTAGACGTTATGCAAAAAATTTGGGTGTTAACTTCGACCATATATACTAATGGACTGCACATTGGCAATAGCTGCATCAAAGTCGCCATGGCTCAAACATTGGGCACGTCATCATCAGACTCCAAATTTCGTGTAAAAATGCTGTTATGATTACTAATTTACGCTGCAGAACTTCAGTGTTTTCGGTGTATTATGTGAATGCGCCTCATATATAATGAAAACTCTTCAGGTAAGTTTACTTATGAGCTATATACATGCATGATCGGGTTGTTTACATTTTGTGATTTATAATGTGATAAACATTTGCGAAGAATTTGGAACATGCATTCCATTTTTTTCTTAAGTTACTATATTTTTATATCAATAGCTGCAAGTTTCTGGTTAAGTAATTGAACTTTATTGACTTAGGTATTTAATTCGTTTCTTACCCATGAAAAATCATAGAACTTTCTTTACTATATCGCTCAGAGCAACCATAAGCACAGCAGGTGTAACCCATCTTTTTGACTGTTGTCATGTGATTTTATGTTGGAGCCAGAAATTTTGATGTCATGCGCAGTCTATCAGTATATATGGTTGAAGGGTGTGAAGCAAACTCTTTACAATGTATACAAAGTTGTTTTACTAGATGTATACAAATATACATCTAGTTTTTATTGAAATACACTCCTAAAATTTTCCTAAAATTTTTCTAAAAATTCCTAAAATTCCTACCTAAAATTTTCCAGAAGTATGCTATGATCCCTGAATTCGGTGAAAGCTATTGCACGGTGGACATCGGTTTGAACAACGTCGAGTTGCTGCCACCGTGTGATATGGCCAACAGGCAATCCAGTAGACGACATCTGGATGACTTTACCCGAGGTCATGTAATTGGGAAGGTGGTCGAAGTGTGACTAGTATGGCCAAGGAGTTCGGGATCGCTCACAGCATCGTTTCACGAGCTTGGAGAGCATTTCAAACGACAGGAACAGCTGTCCGAGAGTTTAGCAGTGATCGTCCACGAGCAACCATGGTGGCGGACGACCGGTATGTTGTCCTACAGGCGAGAAGAGACAGACGGCAGACAGCGGGAAAAATCGCAAGGCACATACAACTGAACGTGCCATTAACGCCTGCTCATCGGAGACAGCGGTTTCTGTGGTGCCAGGAACACAAGAACTGGATATATCAGCAATGGGGTAGAGTTCTCTTTACGGATGAGAGCCAATTTTGTCTGATGAGCGATCCTGGATGTATACACATCTGGAGAGAGCAGGGAACACGCAATCACACCTCCAACATCATCGAAAGGGACCGGTTTATAGGTGGCGGAGTTCTCGTTTGGGGAGGTATCATGCTTGGTAGCCTTACTGACCTCCACATCTTCCAAGGAGGTTCAGTCACTGGTGTCCGCTATTGTACCGAGGTTCTCCTGCCTCACGTGCGTCTGTTTAGAGGTGCTGTGGGTCCTGAGTTTCTCTTCATGGATGACAACGCTACACCTCATCATACAGTGGCTGTCGCAGAGCTGTTGGAGAGTGAAGATATTCAACGCATGGATTGGCTCGCAAGGACCCCGGACCTAAATCCAATCGAACACGTGTGCGACCTTCTCGGGAGACGCTTGGCAGCACATCACCAGCCGCCAGCAACGATTCCGCAGCTGCGATTGGCGCTACAAGAGGAATGGGCTGCGATGCCTCAACAGCTCCTTGACAACCTCGTCCTCAGCATGGACAGATGTTTTAAATCCTGCAACACAGTCAGGGGTGATCATATCCCCTACTAAAGACTGGATTTTTCTTGGCAGCCGCCTCTCACATGGACGTTTCTGTCTTCTGTCCAGTTGTGCTCGAAGCTACCTTTTCAATAAAGTGCCTTTCTATCCTTTGGATTCCTTGTTTGGACTGTTTTGCTCACTTGTCCCATATTCTTACATCTTGGGGATCTTATGGTATGATTTGAGTTGATGTGGAGCACTTCTGCATGACGTTACATTCGGAAAAACGTCAAATTTTTGCACGCCAGTGTAGCAAATAACATTGACAAGCAGAGTTGTGGTTATAGAATGGCTGCTCCTTGTGGGCTATTCATGTTCCACCATTTCGTTACTGAGCTGTGTGTATGTATACATACACTGGCGTAAAGTGAAAAAAGAACACCAAGGAGGAGACTTCTGATACCAACGAAATTTATACAGTATAATAACGGAATACAGAGGATAATGTGATCAAAACAGTATGGCAAAATACAGCTGTATTTGCTGATAAACTGAAAAATAACATTTCCATGTAACATGGTTAGTACGAGGTTGAACTGCCATGAACTGAGTCACACTGTGCAATTCTGGCATGAAGTCTGTCGTACAGATGTTGGATGTAAGTTTGGGGTATTGAGTTCCAAGCATCCTCAACCTGGACGCGTAAATCGGGGATGGTCGTGGCTGGTCGTGGAGACAGAATAAGTCGTTGTCCCATAAAATCCCACACGTGCTCAATGGGGGACAAATCCGGTGAACGTGCAGGCCATGGAAGTTGTCTCACACCCTGAAGTGCATGTTGCGTTGCACGTGTTGTGTGTGGGAGTGCGTTATCTTGCTGGAAAACACCACGATGAACCGATCTTACAAATGGCACAACAACGGGCTGAATGATGTTGTTGATGTAGGAGGTGCTGTTTAACGTACCCGGTACAAACACTAGTTGTGTATGGGAGTGATAGCTGATCGCTCCCCACACCGGGAGACCAGGTGTAGGCCCTGTGTGTTGCTGGGGAATGCAAGAAGGGTGGAGACTCTCCCCTGTGCGTCTGCGAACACGCATATGGCCATCGGAGGCTCCCAAGCAGAATCTGCTTTCATCGCTGAACACGACAGATCGCCATTGCGTTCTCCAGTGCAGACGTTGGTGACACAACTGCAGCTGTTCCTGACGGTGGGCTGGAGTCAGAGGTACACATGCCAGAGGCACACGTGCATGTAGTCTTGTAGACGGTTGCGGATTGTTCGCACAGTCACCTCAGGTGCAACGGCAGCTCGGATTTGCGTTGCAGTGGATGTTTTCCTTGACAACGCTGCTCTTCTTATGCGTCGATTGGTCCGCTCATCAGTCAGTCTGTGACTCCCGGTTCCACGTCTTCTCGGGTGGGAATGTTCCTCAGACCATCTACGCCACCATTGTACCACCACCGATACTTCCCGTCCAATTTGCTCCGCAATACGACGATACGACCACCCTGCCTCGCAGAGTCAGACTAGACGACCTCGCTCAAAGTCCGATAACTGCTGAAATCGTACACATCTACCATGCCAAGGCATTGCAGCTTCTTCAGGGTCTTCTCACGTGTCCGTACGCCGACGACTGATTACATTCACTTCGCCGTACTCCTTAAATACCACCGACGACTGATTACATTCACTTCGCCGTACTCCTTAAATACCACCGACGATAATTTGCATATTATGCCGTGCTGTGGCGTTAGCGCTCGCCGGTTGGTCCCGAAATTAACATCTCACCTACGTAAACTCGACGTCATTAACATATGTAAATTTCATGATCGTCCGCCAATTCCTTCTTGGTGTTCTTTTTTCACTTTCCGCCAGTGTATAATAAAATTAGCAATAATAATTTTTGCGTTTGTCAGGTTCGGTTTATATGTCAGGGTTACCAAGGTAATTTACTCATTACGTATTTTACGTAAATTACGCGTAATATACAGGTAATTTACTTGGCGTAGAAAACCAGTTTTTTTATGCAGACATAAGAAACTAATTTTCTTTCATGTGTGTGTATAAATAATATTATATAAAAACCACTTTAATTATATTACATTTTAAACTTAAAATTTCTAGTATATTTCACTACGAAATCGTTATTCTCTTAAGATAGTTTATACAGCTCAGCCACCTATTAACAGATTTCTTTTTAGAAATTATAATTTCTTTTCTTTCTTGTACATAAAAAATGGAGAAAATAATCTACTTCTTGCACTAGCATCGATAAAAATCACAATGTATATTAAATAGAATTCAAGATTTTATTAACAGCTTCAAAGTCGAGTGTATTTTAATATTTATGTAATTCTATAAAATAAACAATTTTATGTTCAGTTTGTTCACCAAAGATAATATTTTGACATGAATGTCAATGGCATGTCTATAATGCAAAATATTGTACATTTTCATTTAATAATATTTGTGTTTGACATGTTTGTTATCCAGGTGTACACTTCAAAATCATAATTTTATCCTTTTAAAACTTTAAACGTTTTCCATATTGATTGTGCTATACTTATACCCTTATAAAGGAAAAAACTGTAGATTTGACAAATCTTTAAATGTTTATAATTGTCACTCTCTGTTCTCCTACACCCTTAATCACACTAATAATCCTCACTGTTATGATCTTGTAACTTAAGAGTATAATATATTTGAACCAATTTCTTCGAACATTTGAAGCTGAGCCAGTTTTTTGTAGTATTGTGGACAAAAAAAAAAAAAAAAACAATTGGAGAAAGTCTTTCAAGTTGGGCTGAAGATGCTGGGATGTTGATTAACTTCAAAGCAACTGCTGACAATTCCTTATGGTGCCGACTGGCGAAGTAACCAGAATGTCCATAATGATTTAACACCCTTTTTCATAAGCGCTCCAAACTTTCCAGATTTAACTCTATACTGAAAGCAAGTTAATTAACAGCACAAAGATTACATAGCAAGTTAATTAACAGCACAAAGATTACATAGCAAGTTAATTAACAGCACAAAGCCATGTTTTTTTATTTTGTTACCTATTTTATGCGTTTTTTACGTTTTCTACATAATTTACGTGTTACATAGAAAACCTTTTTTACACGTAATTGCACAACCCTGGTGTGTGTGTGGCCACAGTTTTTGGTGTTTTCAGTTAATTGGATGCTTAGACAATCGCATGCCTGCTTAATTTACACATTACTGACACTTTTCCACGGGATGGAGAAACGTTCATTAAATTACATTTCATAACACAATGAGAAAAGAGCTTGTGTTCAAGATTTCTTTTCCTGATGTACTTGTGAATAAATAGACTATGGTCAACGATATAAAATTGCATTGATAACATCTTTAGAAAAACTGATTTAAAAGATTGATTTCTATCAAGTCATTCAAAACTTACTTTCTCTAAAGTGTGTGTACTAATTACAGATGCTTACCTCTGGGGAATCATACTATAAACATAAAATATATTATGCTAAAAAAATGTCTATTCTGTTTAGAACTATATTGTTAAGTGTGTTTTTCACACCCCAGCAGATTAGGCAGTGTATATGCAAAAAATGTTTGAGGATTGGATGTAAAATAATGACAACATGCCTGTATGTCCTAAAATATTTATTCACAGAGCAAAATAAGTTTACATCTCTTCAATATAATCTCCCATATTGATAACCTGTCGCACATCTTGAAGGCGCTGGATACCGTCAGCAGAGCTGTTTTTGTTAATGTCAGCACATGAGTGCCCTACCACTCACAGGATTTCTGCTCATGTGTGAAAATGCTTTCCTTGTAGTGTTTGTCTCAGTTTTGTGAAGAGATTAAAGTCATGTGGGTTAATGTCAGGGGAATAGGGTGGATGTCCAAGCAACTCCCACCGCCACCATGCTGACAAATTCCTTATGTTAGCAGCAATGTGACATCTTGCATTGTCATGCAAGACAATGGGCACACTTGTTTGGAAATATGGCTGCTTTCACCACAAAGCAGGATGAAAGTGATGTTCCAGAAAATGTTGATAGTACTGAGTGTCAAGTCTTGTGCTGCAGAACTGCATGATGGTGTATCACACCCTGGACATCATGCTCCACTATCAGCATCGCTTTGAGATTCCCGGGTTCATGGCAAACATTTTTTGACCTGGGAGATGATGGATGCCGCCGTTCATTGGACTCCAGGGATGGAAAATTGGCCGCTCCGGTGGCGCAGTGGTCTAAGCAATGGCCTCTGATCATTCGTCCGTAAGGGGTCCGGGTTCGAATCCCGGTGAGGCATGGATGTTGTGTTTGTCTTACGGCACTGGCTCTCTCCCTTCCCTGGAACCAGTGACCCTAAATTAGGGACGGGCGACTGCTTATAGCCCATTGAGTTGCTCACGGTGGTCGTTAAACCTCGAATAAAAAAAAAAAAAAAAATGGGAAATTGTCAGTAAAATCAGTAAAAGTCAGTATTTTTCAGATTGGTCAGTTTTAGTCTGTATTTTTCAATTTTGGTCTGTAAAGTCAGTTTTATACCATGGCTTTTTTTAAAAAAGATTTAAGTGACATGAAAAAAGTTTGTGGTCGGTAAAGTAATGTTTTATGTGGCCAGATGGATTGAAAAATTAGAAAATGCCGTTGATGAGACGGCTCTGAGTTATAACTTTGTTAGCAACCTTGTGCACTAGAGTGATTTTTGATCTCTATATTGGGAATGTTATCTAAGTGCAAAAAGTAAATTCCGGTTAACTTTCCTCGCCAGATGTATTATTTTGGTTTGGGGAAGAGTTGTGTGTGTGCATATACGCAAACAATGCTCCTACCCATCTTATATTTCCTATATTTTGAGCCTTTGTACTGTATTTCCTATAATTTTTCTTATTACTTCTTCATACATTAGTATGAGGAAGTATTGTAATCGTGCAAAAATTCGAATTCAAGATTTCAACAGAAATACATGTTTTGGGGTCCCCCAAATAGGATTTCACTATTTTCGAAGTGGTTTCTGTGTGTCTGTCTGTAGTTTGTGTCCACCATAACTACATAATTATCTGGTTAATTGTGAAGTTTTTTTAACTAATCAGTGCTGATTTTTTTTTAATTTCTCTGAAAATAATAATACGGAGGTGAAATTTGGACATTGTAGTGTCTTGGCAGTTCACCACTGTGTAGGGCGGGGTGGGACCCTATACTGGCACGAAAATCTTAACCTGGGAATACTCAGTAAATTTTACTGTAGGAATTTAATAGACACCCTGCTTAAAATTTCTCTGGATCTCTCTCTCTCTCTCTCTCTCTCTCTCTCTCTCTCATGACATGACATGACAAGACACGACACACATATATATATATATAGAGAGAGAGGGGGGAATAGTTGTGTGTGCACATGTTTTTTCTTCACTTCATACTGTAATGAATAGTAATCCTAATTTTTTTTTTATTTGTTGTTTCAGGTTATGCAGCTGTCTTTATAAAATCATACGTTTTTTGATTAACTAGATTACTTAAACAAAAGTATGGGAAAATGTACTGTAAAATCAGAATGGTTCCAAAAAAAAAAGAACAGCTATGGTTTCATGGTTTCTGAATGGGAACAGAAAAAAAGTGACAGTGAAGTTTTTTGTATGTTGTGCACACAAACATTTTCAGTTTCTTGGGGCTTTAGTGCTATAGAGCAGCATGCTTCTACTTGGAAGCACAAAGAACAATGTAAAGTGAAACTGAGTTCTTCACAAGTACATTTGTCTTCAGTCCGTCCTGGATGTAGCAGTGTGGTGTAATTTCATCTCCTGGAGCTACACCATCAATTCAACTTTATTCTGCTAGACAAGCTGCTTCAAGGGCAGAGTTAATCTGGTGTTTGAAAATGATTGGAGGGAACTTTGCTGTTCAGCCAGCCCGTGCAGATGTCAAAGAAACCTTTGAGGCAATGTTTCCTGGAAGTGTTCCTTCTGAGTTCACCCTTTCAAGGAAAAAGGCAAGATATTTAGTATGTGATGCTTTAGCTCCATATTTTAAAAAGCAGTTGGTGGATGATATTGGAGGAGCACATTTCTCTCTTTGTTTTGATGAAACTGTGAATGTAGCTTCAAAAAAACAGGGTGCGCACGCGTGCTTGAAAACCTGGAAAGTCCTGGAAAATCATGATTACGTTTTCAAGGCCTGGAATATCCTGGAAAAACGGTGTTTTTTTAATGCTGTCTTGAAAAGCCTTGAAATTTGAAATTAGTACTTAAAAAAATGCCCTTTTAGGAAATCGTGTTACTGTTACCCCTTCATTTTTTAAAGTTCCTTTTCTCTGTTCTCAAAAAAACCACAGGCAGCGGTTTCCGACGTGCACCAAAGCCTAATTTGGCTGGGGGAAAAAAAAGGAAAAAAAAAAGGCACTACTTCCAGTGCAATAAAATTGGATGATTACTAGTAGGTCGAAGGGGAGCTTGATGTCCGTCCGACAATTGAGAACAGAAGGGGAAAGAAGAGGCATTTAGCATTTGCAGGGGGTCGCGTATGTACCAAGTCAGCTGGCATCCACCAGTGAGGAGTATGCCTGAACAACACATTCATCTTCTTGTTTATGTGCATGCCACCCTCCCTCCCCTCAAGAGACTTCCACTACTTATGATAAAAAATAAGAAAACTATCTTTGCGAATTTTTCACGAAAGTAGCTGAAATTTTTACATTCACTGTAATTGGATTACAGAAGCTCACTTCCAAAATTCCAATTGAATCGGTTTAAAACTTTAAAAGTTAGCATTGGTAATTTTTATTATGTGTGCCTCTTTGGACAGAGTGAGCCTCCAGCAAAAGGGTGTTACCATAGCAACGGTTGATTGACAGCTGGGAGCGCCGATCTGAAGCCTTGGGTTGGGAAGAAAGCAAACACCTGTTTATCACTTCCACAGCTCAAAAGGACTAGGAGAATATTTTCAGAAATCCATTTTTCCGAATTTTGAAAATAACACAGTAAAATTTTTACAGTAGTTAAGATACATCACAATAAAGTTCTAGTGCAAATTTCGCCAAATTCCGTTAGGAACTTTAGCAGATGCAAAAAAAAAAAAAAATCCGTTGCATAATCGGATTGAAGAAAAAGAAACAGTAATTATAAATTACGGGAAAAGCAAGTGAATTATTTTTTTTAGATGCCATGGTTTATTTAAACAGAGTGATCCTTAAATTTTTTTTCTGTGATGATATGGACTCTATTTGAATTACAAACATACGTTTTTATTCAGACGTCTGAGTTACTGTTTTAATAAAAAAATCGTCTATAATTAAAAAGTTTTCAATGGATTTAAGCAATATTCAGCAGATAAACAAACGTATTTCAGTAAATTGCAACATCATGACGTAAATTTGGTAATTTAATTTTGTCGAAAATTGGGGAACATTTTTTTTTTTACAATTTCTATTATAGTTAAAGTGAAGGAGGAAATGTGCAACTTGACAGTTCAGTGAGCTGCAGGTGGTGATTTATGGCGATGTGCCAAATGAAAAGAAGCCATTCCATCAGGTCATTCCAAAGGTTGTGTGTGTGGACGCGTCCTCCTGCTGTTTGATCTTAATCGGAATGTTTTTGTGCAGGGG
The DNA here is from genome assembly GCA_039090855.1 of Macrothele yani. Classification (NCBI taxonomy): domain Eukaryota; kingdom Metazoa; phylum Arthropoda; class Arachnida; order Araneae; family Macrothelidae; genus Macrothele; species Macrothele yani. The sequence continues at coordinate 443,124 of CM077022.1, read as the reverse complement.
GGGGGGGGTTGAGAGAAATATCCGTTTCAGCTTTACAGCTTTCACGGCTCTTTTTTTTTTTTTTTCTTGGTAATAAATAAAAATCATAGTTGCTGCATTCACCATTGATCCGTGTTTGCATTTCTTGAATATAAACAGCAGACAATCTGAAACAGTGTTGGGCGGGTCTTGATGTTCTTCATTTTGCATATGCTGAGTTCAGTTCTGTGGGAATAAGGAATGACTTATACTGTGAATATATACAAAACTACATATTTTTGAGCTGAAAAAATAGGTCTACTTGTACACAGTAGCTAACGTGTGAACTCAGATGAAGACAATCAGACATACGGACGTCTGATTCCATAAAAAAAAATCAACATAGTTTTTTTATTTACACTACAGGTAAAAAAAGCAAAAACATGTTTTTAAACGTTATAAAGGAAAACGGATTTTTGAAACGCAGGACTTGATGATCTTAATTTCTGAAAGTTTCTTTTTTTCCACATCCTTTTTTTTCAATTGCAATACTGTCATCATCATCATCATCATTGTCAACCATTATCAATCCACTGCTGGACGAAGGTCTCCCCAAGTTTCCTCCACAACGGTCTGTCTTGTGCCAGTCTCCTCCATGTCACCCCTGCATACTTTCGAATTTCATCCACCCATCTCCCATGTGGTCTTCTTCTGGGTCTTTTCCTGTCCCTGGGAATCCAGGATACTATGAGTTATATCACTTAGTGATATGGCAGATTTTCGGTTGCTGATATCCGCGATCGTAAGCGGTAGTTGCATTGCGATTGTTGATGATGACAAGATAAATACTGGAGTGATGTAAAATGTTGCATAAACTAAAAAAAAAAAAAAAAGCCCCCCCCCCCCCCCCGAACTTTTATTTGGTCATCATAGCTGATCAACCATTTCATTCCATGAACATCAGCACAGTTCAGTCATTTGAACATTGGGGGTATCTGAAGGAATTCAGCCGTGCTTAAGCGCCCTAGCGCAACGAAAACATGCTAATTTTGGACAGTTCTATTCCCTTCCTCTCTACCATCCCTAATAATTGAGAGTGCATACTGTATTTTCAAATATTCTATTTATGAGCTAGTTTTCGCGCTGTTCGTTATGCTTTTATTTTCGAAATTCCTAACACTTTTGAACTATGGTTGCAGAAACGTTTATGCTTTGGGGTTTGTCTGTAGGATAATTCGCATGAAAGCGGTTGAATTTCGGCGAAATTTTAGTATGCTGTTGGGTACAACCTGGAAACCTACCCTTTTGAAAAAGGTCAAAATTAAATTTAAAGGCCAAGACATAAGAGCAGTATTTGTTCTCCAAGCTTAGGAATGTTAACTCACATAAAATCTGTTTGATTGCGACAAAGTTTTGGTATGTTATCAGGGAGGAGAAACCTACCCTTGTAGAAAATGATCCAACTTGAATTCAAAGGTCAGGGCATAAGAACAGAATTTATTCTTTATGGTCTTGTGCTTGATAAACTTGATCAATTTGCATAAAGCACATTCATCCATTTGCATCTTTCATCATTTTTATTACTTAAAACTGAAATTACTTTACAGTATCATGTTCAAATAATTTTTTTAAAGCATAATAATCATCCTGGAATTTTTTTGTATATGGCCTGGAAAGTCCTTGAATTTTTTGTATATGTCCTGGAAAAGGCCTGGAAAGTCCTTGAATTTTTTTCCCCCAAAAGTGTACGAACCCTGAAAAAGAGCTGCAAACTGTAGTTAAATACTGGTCTGATTCCAAACAAATGATTATGACACGACATCTACAGACTTGCGGGCGGTCGTAGTGAGCAATGGGTTTGCCTCCTCGGGGCGCTCCGTGGTAACAATGGCACACACAACAGCAACTAGGGTCTCTGAATTTTGGAGAGGTGCAAGCTAGTTCTGTGTGGTATTGGCGAAAAGACCCCAACTCACTGGGTTTTGTTCCAGAATCCTTAGGTTGAATGACCAACTGGAACCCTCAGCTGTGGGCTAATCCCCCACACTGATGTACTTACCTGATTAAAAAGACAAAAAGAAATATTAAGAATAACTCAAGTGTGGGATATAGTGGACCTACCACACTTAAGAAGGACAGTCCACCACGGAATCGACCTGGACTTTCTAAACGGCATACGAGAAAGAGATCTCTGCTTAGTGAATGTAAGATTGGTATATGGAATACTAGAGGTATAAATGGCAAGATGAGTGAAGTGATTGAGGAGATGAATAAGTATAGACTGGACGTGCTGTGTGTAAGTGAAACCAAAAAGAAGGAAATTGGGGTAGAAGAAGTGAATGGCACAGTGACTGTGTGGTCTGGAGTATTGGATAATATGAGAGCACAGGCTGGTGTAGGTGTGATTTTAAGTGAAAAGATGAACAACTTGATTCACTATAGTTGCGTAAGTGAGAGAATTCTCTGGATTCGTTTGAAAGTGAAACTTCAGAGAATTGTAATTGTTGTAGTGTATGCTCCTTGTGACTCGGAACCTTTTGATAAGAATGAAGATTTCTGGAATGAGCTAAAAGCTGTTTTGAGCCAGTTTGGTGCTAAAGAAAAAGTTATAATAGCAGGGGATTTCAATGCTAGAGTAGGTGTGCAGAATGCAATTTCTGACAATGTTCTGGGTAAGTTTAATGATCCTTGTGTGAATGATAATGGTGAAAGATTAATTGAACTCTGCATTGAGAATGGTTTGTGTGTATCTAATACATTTTTCAACCACAAGTATATCCACACATATACTTGGGAAAATCATACTCTTGGTCAAAAGAGTGTGATAGATTTTGTTGTCTAGGATCAGCGTTTGAAACACTTAGTTGTTGACACCCGTGTGATGAGAGGTGCGGATGTTGGTTCTGATCATTACTTGGTAGTGTCACGAGTGAAACTTAATGTTGGTTGGAAGAAATAGAATGGGAAGAGACCCAGGATAAAAAGAATAAAGGTTGATAGGCTCCTTGAAGATCATCAGCGGTATTCTGACCTACTCGGAGAATGACTGAAGGATCTGAAGTCTGGTGAGAGGGATGTAGAAAAGAAGTGGGAATGTTTTAAGAACTGTGTTGTCACTGCTGCTAAAGAGGTCTGTGGCACCACAATAGTGGGTAACAATAGAGGTGATGCTTGGTGGAATAGTGAGATTGAAGAGGCAGTAAAGAGAAAAGAGGAAGCCTATTTGAGGATGTTGCAAAGTAGTCTCTGTGGATGAATATCGCTGTAAGAAGCGTGAAGCTGCTAAGCTGGTTCGCCACAGTAAGGCAAAAGATAGGAAACAAAGTGGAAAGGCATGAACTGGCTTTTTGGAAAGATAGGAAGTCTTTCTGGAAGTACATGAGACTCAGGAAAAATAGGGGAAACAAAAGTTGTAAGTTGTGTGAAAAATAAGATTGGGGAAATGATATGGGAGCCCATTGAGTTAAGTGAAAGATGGGGTGAATACTTCTGTGAGTTATTAGATCAGGAAAGCACAGATGATTCTGAGACAGATGCAGATGATGTCACAATGAGGGATGAAAGCACAGGAACGATCTCAAGAGAACAAGTGTGTAAAGCTCTAAAATCTCTTCAGAATGGTAAGGCTCCGGGAGTTGATGGCATAACTGCAGAGATGTTGAAGTATGGTGGTGACTCTATAATTGATTGGTTAACTGAAATTTGCCAGTGTGCTGGGAGTTAGGTATGGTCCCTCGGGATTGGAAGGATGCTATCATTGTTCCCTTGTATAAGGGAAAAGGTGATCAGACTGAATGCAAGAACTATCGTACTATTAGCCTACTGAGTGTGCCAGGGAAAGTGTTTGGTAAGGTTGTTATTGAAAAAGTACGGGGTCTTGGATCATTGAAAGTGTGGGATGTTCAGAGTGGTTTTATGCCTGGTATAGGCTGCACTAACCAGATTTTTGCATTACGCACGATGATTGAAACGTATCTGGCTGTTGGGAAGAAAGTTTTTACTGCCTTCATAGATTTAAAGAAAGCTTACGACCGAGTGAATAGAACACTTTTGTGGAAGGTATTGAATGAATATGGTGTTACTGGGAATCTACTTAATAGTGTAAAAGCCATGTATGCTGGTAGTAGAGCTTGTGTACGAGTGAATGGTGTTTTATCAAAATGGTTTTCCATTGGTGCAGGAGTTAGACAAGGTTGTGTAATGTCACCATGGCTGTTTAATATATTTATGGATGCATGCGTGATACCAAAATAGATAATAGTGGTTTATGTCTTGGTGATATCCGTGTGTGCAGATTGCTGTATGCTGATGACACTGTCCTGTTGGCAGAGAGCAAAAGTGAGTTGCAGAGTATGTTGGCTCAGATGCACGAAGTTTGCATGAAATTCAAACTGAGTATAAATAAGGGGGAAACCAAAGTTATGGTGTTTAAGAGAGGAACGGGTAGCACTGAATGTAATGTAAGTATAAATGGTACTGTGATTGACCAGGTGAGTGAGTTTGTGTATTTAGGAAGCATGTTTGACAGAGAGAACAAGTTGAATGGTGAAATCAGTAGGTGAGTGAATTCTTCTTTGAAAGTCATAGCTGCTCTGGGAGGTTTTCACAGGAATGATGGGTTCTCTAGAGAGTCCCGCATGACTGTGTATGAAACTGTAATTGTTCCTACTCTGATGTATGGCAGTGAAACCTGGGTACTGCAGAAGAAACATAGGAGTCGTTTGTGTGCTGGAGAAATGCGTTACTTATGTGGGGTTTGTGGCAAGACACGATATGATTGTGTGAGAAATGAAGATGTATTGCAGTTGTGTGATGTGAAGCAAAATGTTAGCAAGGTGGAGACCAATATGCTTCGGTGATTTGGCCATGTTGAAAGAATGAGTGATGAAATGCTTACTAAGAAAATCTTTTCAGCCCAAGTGGCAGGAAGGAAAGGCAGAGGAAGGCCAAGGAAGACATGGGTGGATCAGATTCAGGAGTGTCTGCATGAGAAAAAGATTGAGTATGAAGTATAAAAGATCTTGTGTACGGCGTGTAATGGAAATTAGTGAAGCACGAGTTGTATGTCAAGATCGCTGTAAGTGGGGAAGTTTGATACGACAACAATAAGTAAAAATATCTGGAAGTTTGTATTTCTTTTTGGAGCTAACCTCTGAATCTCAGAGAACAGCTTAGTGATATGATGAATATATCTACAGACTTTCTTCATTGGTAAAGCCACTGCTAGTGATATTTACTCCAAGTTAAATGAAGCCTTGGATAATGCCCAGCTTTCTTGTTCAAAGCTATTGATGCTAGGTTGTGATGGACCCAATGTTAACAAAACTGTGAATCGTCTTATGAAAGATTCTCTGATCCTGTTAGGAAGAAAACAGTTGATTGATGTTGGCACATATAACATACACACCATCCATAATGCATTCCAAAGAGGATTAAAAGACTTTGGTGAAAATGCTTCGGACATGATCTTGTTTCTCTATAATTTTTTTTTTGATGGCCAAACATCTCGTTGGGAAGATTTTGAAAAAATACTATCAGATATTAAACTTCCGGGTCATAGGTTTATGAAACATGTTTCCTCTAGATGGTTGACATTAGAACCAGCTGGAGAGACTACTAGAACAATGGTCAGCTGTTGGAAAATAGTTTCTTCAGTTCATACCCCAGCACAAAAGCAAGTTGATGAGTTCTTTGAAATACCAGAATATTGTTAAACTATTAAAAGACAAAACTACCAAAGCAGAAATTATGTTTGCTTGTGCAAGTGCTCATACATGTTAAAGATTCACTGGTTTCCTTCAGAAGAGGGATCCTTTAATGCATCTAATTTATAATGAGCTCACAAACCTCGTCAGAACACTCGTGAATCGATTTTGTGTTAGTGCTGCTCCATTAAGTCTGGAAGCATTGTGTGATAAGTATTACTTGCCATTGAAAAACATAGTGTTCGACACTAGAGAAAGTGAATATCTCAAGAAGCTAAGTGCACAAGAAAGATGCTATATTTCCATGAAAGCTAGAAAGCACTATGTGTCTGCTTGTACACATATTTTGGAAAAGTCTTCTTTGGATAAACCTGTGTTGTGGTATCTTCGATGTTTGCATCCTGCAAAGAGGGTGAAAGAAGGATAATACAAAAACATAGGGAAATTAGTTGCAGTTCTTCCAATTGAGTACAGTGAACATGTACTAGTTGATGGGGAAACTATTGACGTTAGAAGAAGAAAAATCAGGTAGTGACAAGAACCCAGTGGACGTTTACTGGAGTCAGTTTTTTGAGAAGACATATGTCTCTGGAGAAAAGAAATACCCTACTGTTACAAAAATTGTGAAGGCTGAACTTGCACTTTCGCATGGCTATGCGGATGTAGAAAGGGTATTCTCATTGTCGAGGAACATCTTGAATGAAGACACCGCAAATATGTGTGAAAGAACATTGGATGCTTATTTGACTGTAAGAGATGCTGTGGTGAATGTGTTTGAGGGGAAGGCTCACTTTGTAATTATTACTCAAGAACTTCTTCAATTGGCACGCACAGCTCATGTCAGATACAAGCAGTACTGTGAAGATGAGAAGAGAGTGGCTGAGGAAAAATTGAGGAAACAAGAACAACAGGAAAAAGAAAAATTGTTGCAAGCAAGTATGAAGAGTAAGTTTGAAAAAGAAAAAGTAAATATTGAACACGGTGAACAGGCACTGAAGAAAATGAAAGAGGAAGAAAAGGAGAAAAGATTGACTGTTGACAGATTACTGGATGATGCAAACAAGTGCTTAAAAGAAGCAATAAATAAAAAGGACTTGGTGGGAATTAGTGTGGCCTAAGCAATGTTGGAGAGTGCTACGAAAGTTAGGGAACAAGAAGTGAAGAAAATTAAAGACATAGAAAAGGTACAGAAAGCAGTTGATAAGCAAAAAAGCAGTGTTATAACAACATTTTTTTCAAAGAAGCAAAAACAAAGTGAGACTTAATGACCTAATTTTGTAAAGAAAGCTAGATGATTTTCCACATTACATTTAAAAATTCAAAGTTGTAAACATTTTGTTTGTATTATTCTGAAAATGGTACTGTACAGCCTTTTCTAGTTTTAGGTATATTTGTGCTGAATAGGAGCACATCAGTATTATTATAATAAAGTGCAATGATTTTCCTGATTATTTTTTATTATTATTTTTATATGTAATGTTGTAATAGTTTTATATGTTGATTACAATTAAAACAATAAATAGGTGTGAGTTGGCTGGCTATGGGGATGGTGGAGGCCAAATTAAAAAAAAAAAAAATGCTTTTGACCCTTCTTTCCTAATGAGAAATTTGAGTCAGTATTTAGTCTGTTTTTTTTAATGTCCAAATTAGTAAAGTAAGTTTTTGTATTAAAAATGGTCAGTAAGTCAGTAATTTTAGTCTTAGGTTTGGTTTCCATTGCTGGGACTGTCATTTCAGTTCTGGTTTGTATGTCCTCTCCCACGTTTCATCCAGAGCAATGATTCTCTTCAGGAATGTGCTATCTTATCTGGTGTAACATTCCAAATGTTCACTGGCAAGGGCATACTGGTGCCATTTCTGAAGTTCTGTAAGGGGATGAAGCACTTATCATGCTGCAATTTTGCAGTAACCAAGCACGTCCTTTAACATGTGCAAAACTGTTATGTGGCATGTTCCTACCTCTGTGGCTGACTGTCTTGCTGTCCATCGTCAATTCGTCACCATCAATGATTTCATCAACTCCACGTGATGGTCTTGGATGCCAGGTCAACCTGAACTTACCACATCCTCCACTCTATCGCGACTTTGGCAGAATGCTGTCACCCGTCGTGCCACTATTCGGTATGGTAGGACTTGGTTACCACATGCTTCCCAAAGACCTTGATAACCTTCTGTAGCATTCCTTCCATGCACCACCTCGATTTTGACCCATCCACCACCTAGATTTTTATCCATGCACATAGTTCTGACTTACAAAACATTTCTTTAGGGTGGTCCTGTTTGATAACAGTACTTGAAAGTTATGTACACTTTCCTCCCTAACCCTTGCACTGGTAAAACCGTGTGCATGGAACAGCAATGCCCTCACGTATGCATCAGCAACATGGGAATAGTGTTGCCACTATTTTTTATCCAGCCCTTGTAGATAAAATTCTGTGAAGCTTTGTATAAACATCAGTAAGCTCCACAGTAAAATTTAACTAAAATGGCAGGTACATGAAGTGAGTATCATGTAAATTACTTTGAAAACTGCAACATTGTTAAATGTCATATTGTAAGACTGAACATAGGACCAATTTATGAGACATCAAACTTCTCCAACACAGTAGTATAGAATGCAGTGTGAAACAGGCATTGACTTAAAATTGCCATAGTGTAACTTTGGTTTGTGTTTGAGGGGTGTTGCATGTGTTGTCAAACTTTTACAAGAACAACTGCAACCAGGAGTTCCAAGAGTGTTCACGAGTGAGTGCCAATGTGCAAACAAGTTGCAGAGCATTGTACATGCTGAATTCTTATGGGTAAGCTGTTTCTTGAAAATCTTCAATCACAAGAATTCTTGCTCAGTGATAACTGTAATGGTGCTTAAACCACAAAAGGTAAACTATGAAAATCGGTACTTTGGAGCAGTGAATTGTGCTACAATCTGTTTCTATTGCATAGGGAAATCTGGGCTAGAGACAGCTCAGCAAATGCTATGATCAAGACTGAATCATTCCATCTGTAGAGCAGGGTGTTAAAAATGTGCAGAATATTTTTTGGAGTGGGGAATTGGTCTGCTTGTTGGTATCAATAGTATTGTTACGACTTTTGGGTACGGAAATGAATTTGATTAGCAGGTTTTGCAATAGGCGGGAACAGCATTAATTATTGGGTGAAAATTAACAGCTAGTGGTTTTCCGCATTGCAAAAGAGGAGAGATAAGGGTCCCTTTTCTTGGAAGGGAGAAATCTTAGCCTGGTGTGGGGAACGCGATGCGTTGCCCCCTTTAGTGCGTGTCGGTCAGTTTGGGTGGCAATGTACGTGTGAGATGGTAGGATGTTTGGGAAGAGTGTCAACAGAGCGGAAAACTTATGGCGTTTGCTAATCCGAACCTTGGCAGGACAAAGGAGTGTTAGTTTTGTGTTTTCCGTACTTTCGGGAAGTGGACCCACCACATATTCCAAATGCAGAGGCATGTATTTCTTACCACTTCACCGCGCCGAATGCTTTCAGGCTGACAAGAGAGTTTAAACAGACCCCTAAGAAGGAGAGCAAGGAATCGGTTAACGATGTAAACAAGCGAAAAAGGGTATTCTGGTTCCGAGCTGTGAAGGGAACTAGTCTCTGGATTGATCCAGCTCGGAGTTAACGCCGGAAGAAAAGCTTCTGTCCGAAGATGCCGGCCAGCTAACCAAAGAGCGGCCGAGCGGTTGATGTTACCGCGAGGAAATAGGAGGGAGGAAGATACCTCTTTTCCTGGTGCTAGATTGCACGCAAGAAAAAGCCAGCATCCCGGAGGTCACACAATGTGATGGAATTACAGCCCCGAGTGGTCAGAGGTGCACTACCGGTGATGTATGCGAATCACCTTTGGAGAGACTAACGGATCCTTCTATCACGTCAGCGGCTTCGTTCCACCACGACATTGGTATGCATAAATGCGTCCCTGATTTCATGCAGGTGAATGCCGTGCACGAGAGAAAACGGGAGATGGGGTTTGACTCCCCTCTCCATTGGTTATAGTGTGCGCTCTGAAATGGGCATGTCATCACACAGGTGCGCTTTGAAAACACATGAAATGTTAGTGAGTGCATTAAACGTGGATACCCGAGGAAACAGCATATCTATAAGTACGGAACTTATGTATGCATGCCAGTTGTGAAATAATTGGCTCCGGTCAGCCAATAGACTCTCGTCGGCTGAGAACTGTTTTTAAAGCCGGACTGTATAGGCCAACAAATAATCATTGACTTTAATGATAAATTCAGCCTCAGAGCTATCCTGAAAGGGGCAGTCTATTTGACTCCTTCCCAATCCTCTGTATATAGACGCCTTCCCCATTATCTTCATATTTTATTGTTAATTGATTAAATGTCTGTTGTCTCATGCCAGTCCTGAACTTGCATGAATAACTAATGAGTGTCAGAATTTCTTAGTTTTGATTGGCTAAATTGCAGGATAAATTCTTTTCACCTGTACATAAGATTTTGGCGATAAAAAGAGCTCACAAATATTTATTCTAAATTATAATGTCTACCTCCGGGCCGTCAGCTATTGCCTGACATCCTGACATCTAAATTCTTAAAGCTTATTTTTATTCGATAATCTGGCATCCCGAGGTGTAGCAGCAGTATTATGAACTGGTGCAGTTCATCATCTTAGATAATGACTTACTTTTGGAACTCTGTGTTTGACAAAAACATGGTCCTATGTTACACTGCAAAATTTGCTGTGGGATGTTTAGAGGGATAGCATGCCTTTAATAGGTTACCCAGCTCAAAGCTAGATCTAAATCTGAGTGAACATGTGTGGGACTAATTGAAATTGCACGTGAGGACTTGTTTTTGAAGGTTAAAATCATTGGCTGAATTAATAAGACAGTTCATTAAGGATTGAGGCTTTCTCCATGAATGTGGATGCATGAACATGGATTAAACAACATAATGCAGATCAATGTTGGGCTTACAGCTTATTAAATGAAATAATTTGATATGTTTTGTGTGCCCTATGCTATGTACTTCTAGTGCACTAAAAGCTTATATTAGCTTATAGCTTGAACTACACTGTCAGAAAGTGAAAAAAGAACACCATTGAAAATTGCAGCTGCGTCTATGAGATTTATGTTGTAGCAACAACTTGTTAAGAAAGGAAAGTGATCACACATATGAAGTGATTCAGTGTTTATTTTACCTTTTAATGCATATTACACTGTACAGAAGGCACATAAGCCTTTCACCTCCTCCAACAGCAATACAAGCTTCTAATCTGGTATGCAATCGGTCATACAAATGCTAGATATCACGCTGGGGGATAGCATTCCATGCGCTTTCAACTTGGACGCATAATTTAGCAATGGTTGCTGCCTGCTGGGGTTTGCAGAAGTCTTTGTCCGATCCAGTCCCAGGCATGCTCGATTGGAGACAAGTCCAGAGAGCGTGCTGGCCATGGGAGTTGATGCACAGCCTGAAGAGTATGTTGAGTTGCCCGGGCGGAGTGTGGGCGAGGGTTATCCTGCTAGAATATCTCATCGAGAATTGCAATAAAAAATGGCAGGACGACCAGCTGCACAATGTTGCTGATGTGCGTACTGCTATTCAGTGTACCTTGTACAAATGCCAGACTCATAACAAGAGTGATAGGTAATCGCTCTCTACCCCACGATTCCCTGCGTGGGGCCTGTGTGTCATTGGTGGATGCACGTTGGAAGCAGCCGCTGACCTTGTCACCTTCGGGCGCATACACGACAGTCAAATGCTCCCAAGCAGAATCGGCTTTCATCACTGAAGACCACTGAGCCGCCCCGGTGGCGCAGTGGTCTAAGCGATGGCCTCTGATCATTCGTCCGAACGGGGTCCGGGTTCGAATCCCGGTGAGGCATGGATGTTGTGCTTGTCTTACGGCACTGGTTCACTCCCTTCCCTGGAACCAGTGACCCTAAATTAGGGACGGGCGACTGCTTATAGCCCATTGAGTTGCTCACGGTGGTCGTTAAACCTCCAATCAAAAAAAAAAAAAGAAGACCACTGACAGTCATTCTTCCCTCCAATGAACTCATTCTTGACACCACCACAAACTTGCTCGACGGCGACCAGGGGTCAGTGGTAACCGTGCTGGCGGCACACCTGCCCATAGTCCTGCTTCCAACAAACAATTCCGTATCATTCTGGTAGACACTCTTGGTATGACAGAGGATCAAATTTGTGACATCGTAGCCATCCGTTCTGCCAACGCTGCCCTCCTGATACCCCGATCCCCTTGTGCATCCATAATTCTGTGTTGCCCGGAACTACATCTGCGAATGTGTTTTTTTTTTTTTTTTTTTTGGATTGGAGGTTTAACGACCACCGTGAGCAACTCAATGGGCTATAAGCAGTCGCCCGTCCCTAATTTAGGGTCACTGGTTCCAGGGAAGGGAGAGAGCCAGTGCCGTAAGACAAACACAACATCCATGCCTCACCGGGATTCGAACCCGGACCCCTTTTGGACGAATGATCAGAGGCCATCGCTCAGACCACTGCGTCACCGGGGCGGCCATCCGCGAATGTGCAAATGCTCTCTGATCACAGACTCCACCATCTTACCACAGCAGATACCTTGTCCCACTCGGTCTGCAATTTGACGAAAGGACCAACCTCCTTCTCGCAGACCCACTATATCACCCTGCTCGAACTCCGATAACTGAACAAATGTTACGCACCGCTGTTGTCCAGGCAATTTAGCTTCTTCAACGAGCACTGAACAACACAACACCAGACGAATAACTTCGTTTTGCATGCCCTAGTCCTTAAATACGTGCTGCGTACATTTACATGTTGTCGTTAGCAGTGAAATCATTATTTCATCTAATGACATTCCAACTTTGATCAGTTTATGCTGCCCTTAACAATTAACATATTATAATATGACGTTCCTACTGGCATTCCTTCTGGGTGTTTTTCTTTTTCACTTTCAGTCAGTATATATTATCAATGTGGATGCATAATGAAGTTACCAGGAATGATCTGTGTTACCCATATATGTTCCTGGATGTGATTCCTTTACTAATTCATGTATTCACAAATAACATTATAGGAACTTTTTTTTGGAGGATTCTGCTGAACTTTAACTTTCACTTTTATAAAGTAATTTGTCCTAAATTTAGTGGAGCTTTAAGTTTTTATATTTTCAGAAGCATAGTGAGAATAATTGGCAGTGAGACACGTTGCACACAAAATATTAGAATAATTCTTGATGACTGCATATCACTCTTCAGTTACGTAAAAATTACAAGTGTTGGGACAACGTTTTGGTAGCGACTTCTACCTGCATAAGTTGTTGCCAGATTTCATATACCTATCATTTAAAAAGCTCTTTTGAAATCTGGCAACAACTGATGCTATAATACCACTTGTTTCATTCCATGGCTGATGAAGGTAGAAGTCGCTGCCGAAATGTTGTCCCAACACTTGTAACTTTTACGTAACTGAAGCGTGATATGCCGTCGTCAAGAATTATTCTAATATTTTCAGAAGCTTAAGTAATTAACTAAAACGCACTTTAATAGTAGGTAACTGTTATACGTAAACTCAGATATCAACTTTGGTTGTAGTCAAATTCAATTTATAACCCATAAAGTCAGGAATCTCTCTTTCACATGTATAGAAATCCAGGATCGAATTATTTTCTCGTGAAGAGCTAATGTTGAAAGGCAAAATTAGCAGTCATCATTCATTACAAGAAGTTTCTAGTTTCCCTTCGAAAATACAAATAAAGATTAAACCTCATATATATTGTGTCCACGATTACACTAGTAAAAAATTTTTTACTTTTTTTCTGCCACATGGGTTATTTTGGGTGTTTTTTACTAAATTGACCCTGCTGATTAAAAAAATGTCAGTGAAAAGTGTGCAACATGCACCACTTTTGCACAACAGGGACAGTTCATGAATGAGCAACATCCTCTACTTTTCGAAATAAGTCACTCGTGAAATAAAGTACAAAGATTTTGAATTGCGCAATTTTGGCACAAAATGCTGCATTATCAGAAAAAAATCAACAGATCTCAACAAATGTCATGATGTGAAAGAAATTATCCCAATTCGCATTTCATTACAAGAAGTTTTTCTTGTGAGATTTATGTTCATGTAATTTAAGAAAAAATGAAACATTTGTGGATTAAATTGGAAAGCCGGGCAAATAAAATGACCAACAAACCATATATCAGTGACAAATTAGCATATGAAAGGATAAGAATTTTGTACAAACTGGATCTACAATTACCTTTACTTTCTCTCCTGATGCTGTATTTCATCCTCTCTTACCAGCAATAGTTGCCTATCAAGTTCGGATCTCATCTTCCTTGGCATTGTTGTTCCATTCTGTTAATGTCTTGATGAAATTTTTATCTTCTTTGTCACTTACAGCTCCTAAAATTTCTGGGAAAAAGTTCAGCTGGTAACCCAGGAAGTGTATTATGAGTGACATCTGCCTCTGGTTATTGTGCAGGACTCCTTTCACTAACTCTTGATAGTTGTCAGCTTTTTTATTGCCAAGAAAACCTTTAACTACTGACACAAAGGTCTTCCATGCAGCGAGTTCCATAGCATTTAAACTTTTTTTGAAATTCTCATCTTTGAAAAGTTTTTTAATTTGGGGTCCAACGAATATTCCCTCTTTCACTTTTGCATCACTTGCACTTGAGGTCTTGACACATGTGAAACCTTCTCCACTCTTGTCCAAAGCCTTCACAAAGATTTTCCTCAACCTCTAGATTATATGTAAAGGGGAAGGCAACAAAGCCTTCACAAATATTTTCATCAACCTCTAGATTATATGTAAAGGGGAAAGGCAATATTTTGTTTCGATCTAACAAAGAGGCGAACTTAACATTATGTTGCCCCAGGATGTAATTCTTTCTGTGAGGCCAGTCTTTCCGAACTTAACATTATGTTGCTTCGGGATGTAATTCTTTCTGTGAGGCCAGTCAGCAACCGAAAAATACAGTATAGTATTTGTAGGTTGCTGTACTGTCCCATAGACAAAGAAAGCAACAGTATTTCGTGAATCCACCCTGAAGTCTGAGTAGCAAAGTGATTTTTAAATCTTTGCTCACTTGCCAGCAGTACTTATATTAGGTTGTACTTACCTTTCATGTCCACTGAATGTGCCACTGGTATTGATGGTTTAGTGTTGTCATTATATAGTAAAACTGCCTTCAAACTTGTTTTTGAGGAGTTTTATATGAAAAGCCTCCATTCCTGAGGGACGTGCTCGAAACCAAGTGCAACCATTAATCCGTCAATATTTGTACACATGATGGAATTTTGCATTGCAAGGTATCCTGAAAATTGTTCATGCTTCTTTCTGTACAATGAAATTCTAGTGCTCTTGGCCAGTAAGTTCCACTGTTGCAGCCTAGATCCTAAATGTTCGGCTTGATATTTGCTAAGATTAAGGTCTCCAACTAAGTTGTTTAGTTCCCTTTGCTAAATTAAATGTGGTGTTGTGTTATGTCCGGGACTGTAGGATGTATCAACGGACGTTGATGATTCAGTCTCTCCTTCTGTTTCTTGTTTTGGAAGGGCGAATTCTTCCAATTGCAAAGGTGGCTCAGGAGTGGGTGGTTCAAATCCATGTGGGATAGGATGGTGAAACAGTATGGTATTCTACTTTGCAATTTGTTTTCTTTGGAGTTCCCTTTATTTTAGTGAGGCAAAAATAAGTCATCTGTATGGATAGTTAGCTTACACCAAACCATCGGAACTGCAATCATGGTTTGTCTCCATTCATCCACTTAATCAAATTTGAGTAACATGTTATGCAGGATATGTTGGGAGCCCATTTTTTGGCTTGGTCACCAATGTGACACCCAAAATAATAGTTAATAAAGCTGCTTAACCTTGATTGTTAAAGACTAATGCTGTGCATTCACTTTGAACTATCTGATAGATTTTCACATTTGCAGTGGGTTGTATCCATTATGAGAAAACTAAATAAACATACACGCTGTACAATGGTCACTGCAATCTGTCACAAGCACAAAATCTGTTCAGCTGAACCAGATAGAACAATTTTCACCATGAAACAAAACCCTCTCAGCCATCTGTTTGCCTGGTGCCTGCAAACAATAAGTCAATGGAGGGTAAGTCCTGAACATAAACAAAAGCACATGCAGCACAGGGAAGAATGACACATAATTCCTTCAAGTCCTACCATAAAAAAATTATGAAGTGGAAATGAGCGTGGTGAAAAGTTGTCGATACATTGAGAAGCCCATCCAGAGTAGGTTCATGGGTCGATAACCCAGTTATGTAAATTTTCCGCTTTTGTAACATTATTTTCCATTGTTTTACGCAATGGTGCATGGTGGCTCATAAAAATTTACTATAGACAAATATTTCTATCCATGTTGCAAAAACCTTGTTAACTAGTGCTATCTACACAAAGAAATGAGGAAATACTATAAGTAGTACACTGCTCTGCCGATATGTTCTTAATTATTTTGTGAAATATTTGTATGATGTTTTGTGAAAACTTGTACAAGACAAGAACAGTGATTTTTATTATTGCATTTGTTATTTGTATATGATATAAGAGAGGAGAGATCTCATTGTTTCAAACCAAAAGAACTTATAGTAGTATGTATAAAATTTCACGCATTTAAGTGTCATTAGTGCAGAGAATCACTACCTGTTTTACCGTGTGTAATTTTATAAAATATTTTCTTCAAGTATTTTGCTCTTGTCACTCTGATCCTCAAACTTTTCAGGGTCAGGACCTAACTACGTATGGAGAACTTGTTGCAGAAGGGGCTTTTAGGATGTACCGCACAAAAACACTGAGACATCTGTTTCTGTTTGATAAGATGTTGCTTATTGCCAAAAAGAAGGAAGAAGGAATACTTTGTTACAAAACTCACATAATGGTAATTGCTTTTTTTTAGTTTTTGTTGTGCCCAAATTACTTCAATCTACATCAAATATATTTTTTTCTTCACATATATTTTCTTGTACTATGACTGGAGTTCAACATTTTCATCTGTTTGTATGTACACTGCTCAACATTGAAATTTGTCCATCCAGAAGCAATAAGCATGAAAATTAGGTGTGGTTGGTGGGATATGGAAATCGTTCAAGTTTGCAACAAAAATAGCATGAGTTGTGTGAAAGATAAAAAAGGGTAAACATGACCCACCAGAGCCTTGCTGTAGGTTATACGGAACAAAGCAGTGGAGTGCTGATGGCTGCTACAGCATATAATAGGGCCAGAGACCTCTTAGGTCATGTTGCCAACTCTATCACTAGTTGACCGCATTTGCAATATGCAGGAGCATAGGCCTTTATGATGCTGGTTGATTGATTTGCCAAATTGTGGCCTATGTGCCATGGGGATGCCCAGAACAGTTGGACATTGTTGGCAGCAGTGGTTGGAAGATGTCATAGCAAGACTGGTACAATCATTCAGATGTCAGCAGGCATCTATTGGTGTAATGATCACCAGTCAATTGTGAAGCCACTGGCTACTGCAGAGAGCATTCAATGGGCTGTAGCAATGACTGAACATCCTGGTCATGACTTAAACTGAAAATTGGGGAGGCAAGTCTGCACTCTTGGTAGCCATTGCATTGACTGTCATTGACCGTAGGTCATTCCTGAGCTTGGCTTGAGTGGTGTCATAGTAGATCTACTAGGGGTGGTCAAAAAGTTTTTATTACCTAAAGCAAGTGAGATTAGCATAGAAATTTTCACTGCGCAGAAGACACATGACCTTGAGTTATTGGCACATGCGAATGATCCCGCATTGTTATGATGTGGAACATCACTAGGGCTCTGAAAACAAAATGGTGCAGCCTGTGGAGCAAGTGGAAATGGTGCGTGGTAATTCATTTCCAACATTTGAAAGTGCACAATGCCAAACAGATTTGTGCTGAGCTTGTAAATGTGTACTGGGACAATGCTCCATCGTATGACACAGTGGTAAAAAGGTGTAGACGCTTTCGGTGTGGACAAACAAGTCTGGCAGACGATCTACGAAGCAGAAAACCATCTCTCAGTGAAGAACCAGGCATTGCAAAAGAAGTGGCGGCCCTCGTGCTTGAAGACCAGCACATTACTGTCGCAGCGATCATGCAGAAGGTTGATATTTGTCGTGGCTCAGCAGTCAACATCATTCACAATGAACTTCACATGGTGAATGTCCTCGCCTGCTGGGTTCCTCAATGGCTGACTCCATTGCAAAAAGAGTGTCAAAAGGATGCTGCAATGGATGTGTTGAAGCTGTGTGCAGCCAACCTGGATGACTTCCTTCAAAGCTGATCACTATGGATGAATGCTGGGTGTACCATTATGACCCTGAAATGAAGGAACAAAGCAAACAGTGGAAGCACGCTGGGTCACTGACGACAAAAAGGGCGAAGATGCAAGTCTCCTCAGGGAAGGTCATGCTCAATGTTTTCTGGGACTGCCGTGGTGTGATCCTCAAAGATTATGCCAGTAAGGGCCAAAAAATAATAGTGGAGAAGTATTGTTGTGTCCTCCTGCAGAAGTTACGGAACACCACCAAAGCGAAACACCACAGAAAGCTAAAGAAGGGGCTGCACCTCCTTCATGACAACGCATCAGCTCATTCTGCTCAAGAGATGGTGTCACTTGCAGTTAGTTTGGGTTATGAAATTTTGCCCCAGCCCCCTTACTCCCCTGACCTGGCACCATCTGACTTCCTATTTCCTCGGCTAAAGTGCCCGATGCGTGGCAGGCATTTTTCGTAGACAATGACTAGGTGATTTTTGAGGTGGAGCACTTCTTGAACAGCCAGACAGAGAGGTCTCTGCCAGGTCATCCATCGCTGGGAGAAGTGTGTTGTTCTAGATGGTGAATATGTGGAGAAGGATTAACTCCACCACCCAAGCTAATGTATGTAGCTCTCTATTTTCTTAGTGATTATAAAATTTTTTTGACCGCCTCTTGTACATGGCAACATAAAGGATCCAGCTGTTGTCTGCGAGTAGCACACTGCTCACCAACCAGACATCCTCATGTCTGGTGCCTTTAGTTTTAATAGCAAGTCACCTCTGATGAAGATACTTGTTACTTGTACCAATGGGGGGGGGGGTACATTGACCCAGCACCGCGACCTAAGGTCTATTGTGCATCCCCAGCCCTAATCTCGAAAGGGACCAGATGCACGAGCAAAAGCAAGAATACTCTTGACTGGTACTTAAGAGAAATCACTTGGTCTCAAGTTGTGAGTACCAAAGTGTTCAAGCCTGAGTGCTGCAAAAAAGTCAGTCACAAAGAAAATGTAAGGAAGTCTCCTCTTCGAGATGGCATCCTCTACAAATTGGATCCTCTTTCACCCCAATCAAAAGACAACAGTATCCTGTAAGTAGACCAACAATCAGTCCAATATCCTTTTTTGGCAGTTTAAGGAGTTCCTTAGCCCTATGAGGCAAGGGTTCTTGATTAAGTTCCTTTGCCTGCCTCTGATCCCAGAGGTCAAGCTGCTTAGTCCTCAGCAGCCTTTTAGTTAGTCCTCTGGCCACACCAGAGGCGAGCCCTAATGCAGGCTCTGGACCATAAAAAGCCTGCTCTGCCCCCACTTTAGCAAGAAGGTCAACTTTCGCATTACCTACGAAACCCCTATGTCCTGGCACCCAGAACAGTTGCACTTTGTTCCGGTTTGCCAGTTCAGTTAGGGTCTGGAGGCAGTTCCAAACAATTTTGGATGAAATGCGGCACTGACAAAGTGCCAGTAAAGCCGCCTGGCTGTCTGAACAAATCTGGATACGCACATTGTGATACCCTTTGATCAGACATTCTGAGGCACATGCCAGAATAGCATACACCTTGGCTTGGAACATGGTAGCATGCCTTCCAAGGCTTTGGCATGAGCCATAACCTCTGGATAGGCAATACTCCCCTGCTCCAACCTTTGCATTTGTCCTGGAGCCGTCAGTAAACCAAACAGTTTCACTGCTGCACCCAGGGACAAAGGACGTTTCCCATTCACTGCGACTGGGAAAATTCACACTGAATGCTTTATCGAAATGATATTTTATCAGCATGTTGTCGGTTCCCATTTGAAAGATGGGCTCCTTACAAAAATACTCCTGAATAGGCTTGATATGGCTGCCAACCCACAACGAGGGTCTCCACATGCCATTGCAGCATAATCTATATGCCCCTGTAATAGCCTCACCCTCAATATGAAGGTGAAGTGGCAGAATATCAAGAAGCAACTCCAATGCAGCTGTTGGAGTAGGTTCTCATTGCTTGTGATATACCTATGCAGGCCAGCCTTTGTAACTTGTTAAGTTCAGCCTGCACCGTGCAGATGTTAACTCTGCGCCACCACACCGTTGAGCCATAAGTGACCATAGGTCTGGCGACCATAGTATATATCCAGTGTAAGATCCTCGGGTTGAGACCCCAGGATTTGCTGATAGCACCTCTACATGACCAGAACACTTTCTTGGCTCTGGCAATACAGTAATCTAGGTGCTGTTTCCAGGTTAAGCCTCCGTCCAAAATGACTCCCAGGTACTTAACCTGTGTGATGAGAGGAATTGTTTTTCCGAAGAGAGTAATACCGCCAAGGTCTCAAAGATTCCTCTTTCTAGTGAAATGCACAAGGGTGGTTTTGTCAGGGTTTACTGATAGACCAACCTTCCTGCACCAATCCTCAACAAGTCCCAGTGTTCTTTGCATTACACTAGAGACTGTTTTAGGGAATTTTCACTTGACAATTACGGCCATGTCATCTGCATAGCCAAAACAGTCGCAACCAGACCCCTCTAGGATCCTCAGCAGTTCATCCACCACCAGGCACCACAACAGGGGAGAGCAAACTCCTCCCTGAGGACAGCCCCGGCAGGTGGAGACAGACAGAATCTCCCAGAGTAGCGAGGCCATGACCGTTCTGCTTGTAAGCATGGCCTTAATCCAATGAAAACAGGTTCTATCAACATTGTCTTTCCACAGCTCCCACAATGGTCTTCGTAGAGACCCTGTCAAAGGCACAGTCAATATAAAAGAAAGTGGCTAATGCCACCTCCTTAAATTCTAGTGCCTTCTCCAGGCAACAAACAATGCCATGGAGAGCTGCTTCTGTTGATTTGCCTTGTTGATAGGCAAACTGAAATTTTTGAGAGGTGTTTAGGGAGTAAAAACCACCTCCCTAATATGCCTATCCACCATTCTCTTAAGAGCCTTGAGAAAGAAAGATGTTAGACTAATAGGTCTTAAAGGCCTTTGCCTCTTGGTAATTTGACTTACCTGGTCTGGGAATAAATATTACCTTAGCCTGTCTCCAAGCACTTGGTATATAACCAAGAGCAAGGCAAGCCCAGTAAATTTTGCACAAGAGTGGAGTAATTATCTCCAGTCCTTGCTGCATTAAGATGGGAACAATTCCATCACAGCCAGGTGATTTAAATGGTTCAAAAGAATTAATGGGCCACTTAATCCTAGAATAATTGACTACCTCCCTGGAAACCCTCCAGTCTTCCTTTTTGCACGTCGATGCTCAAGGTTAGCTGTGCGTACACCGGTGGGATCAATTATGCTTGAATCTGGAAAGTGTACACCTAGCATTTCTGTTAGTGTTTCTTTACCAGTTTTTGTGAAACTCCCATCAACTAGTTTGATGGTGTTCAGGCAATTTGCATTGTCTTTAGCCATGATTTTCATAAATCTGGCAGTACTGGGAGTATCTGAAATACTTCCACAGAAATCTCTCCAAGAGGCTCTTTTTGTCTCTCTAATTGCTTTGTTGTACTGTGTGAGGGTAGTCTTATATACCATCCACTCACCAGTACATTTGGCTTCATTAAAAAGCCTTCTAGTTTTGCCTCTAAAACTGCTAAGCTGTTTATTCCACCAAGGAACTTGCCTTGGTAAGCTAGCAGTCGTGGCCTGACAGTTTTGGTGGTAAGATTCGAGAATAGATCGTTGCAACTGGTTAATGGCTAACTCGAGATCTAACGCCGAGCACATGTTAAATTCCATGCCTCCAATATGTGCCACCAGATCTTCCCTGAAGCCAACCCAATTGGTTCTTCTGGGATTTCTGACTTGCACCAGCTGTTGTCTTACATCGGTAACTGAAAAGCAATTATATTTATGATCAGACAATGAAGGTTCACTAGATACATGCCATTTAATAATGCGATCAAACATTTTAGCACTACAGAGGGTGAGGTCAATGACTTCACTTCTATTAGAAACAATAAAAGTTGGTTCATTGCCTCGATTATAAAGTTTAGTACTTACCAAATATTCCAAAAGGTTGTCCCCTCATCTGTTGCAGTCGCTGCTCCCCCACATGACATGGTGAGCATTGGCATCACAACAGATGATGAGGCGTCTTCCACTTGACTCACAGAAGTGGACAATGTCCCTTACCTCCTGAGAAGGAGGTGGTTCAGGTTCATCAAATGGTAAGTATGCAGAGACGGCAAACAGCTCTTCCCTGCCACCGTCAGATGACATCAAAAGTTTAATCACGGTTGTGTCACCTGTGGTAAACTCAGGAAGTGGCATATCATGATGTCTTTTGCTCACCAGTATACAGGTCCTTGGTCTCCTACTTGATGTATTGTGGAAGACTGTAAAGCCTGCTCCTTGTAAGCCCAGGATCTTCCCATTATGTATCCATGGCTCTTGAATGAAAGCCAGATCAACATCCTCCGCAGCCAGTCTGCAGCACAAAGCAGCAGATGCAGACCGACTATGGTGAAGATTGATCTGGATACATTTCATGCAGTTCTCCATTGTGAGATAGGCATGGAGACTAAGTGGTAGAAGGATCAGCTGGGTCAGAATCCACCCGGTGGGTTCTGGAAGCCAGCCCCACACCTCCATGGACACCACCCAGGCCGATCACATCCACCTCCTCAGTCTCCCCCCACTCGCAGCTGGACCCGAGTCCTTCTCTGCTTCCAGACCATGGCCAGGAGAAGACGATGCAGTTGTTTCCGATTCCACAACTGCAGAATGAGTCTCTACCATTTCTGTGTCCTCCTTTGAAGTGCTAGGGCCCTGAGGATCATGTAGTACTTTAAATTGACCCTCATCGACCCCAGTGTAGGCAGTGAACTTGGCTTCAGCAATGGCTTTAGCCGATTCCCTGTCTACCTGGAAAATCCACCTGACGGCCTTAGGATCTTGTACCTGATCAAAACACCCTCCAGTGGTTTGTATGCAAACTGCTGTTGTAGGCACACAACCTCCTGCAGAGGACGTTTGGATCCTTGGTCCAAATATCCTTTGTCCTAAAGGCAACCTTGATCGGTTTTCGAAGATCACTAGCCCTCATCACCTTGAGCCCAGTGCCCCTCAAAACCTTATCATTTTTTTCAAAGGCTGATGTTAGCCATTGCCCTGTTCCCTCATTCTCACAAAAGTAAACAAGAGCTCCAGAGTTCAGGGAAAAGTTCTTGATGCGTGGTAGAGGCTCTCCTACTTGAGAACCATCCACATGCCTCAAAAGCTCCTCCTGAATATTCCCAACCTCACTGTCATCAAGCCACTCGTTTGGGAAATTTCCCTTCATGATGGCCATCCTGACAGTGGAGATAGCCTCACCATAAGTGCTGGGACGAGACTCATCCCTACTCTTTTTGGTTGGCTTCCTCATATCTGGAGAAGGGGTAGAGAGAACAGATCTCTGCCTCTTGCCTTTCTTGTCCACCACAGGTGGAGAAGTGTCTACAGATCTGGGTCCCACTGAACTAGACTCCTTGTCAGTTTGACCCTTCATCTGCCTTGCTAGTTTCCTTCTGATGTTGCACTTAGCAGTCATGCTAAGTTGCAACCCTTCCTTGCTGTTACCAGCCTCATTAGCAACCACAGACTCTTTTGGCAATCCTGTATTTACCTGCTGCCTCCAGATGTCTTGTTTGCTTTTTTGAAACAACTTCCCCCGCCTTAGCCTGAGAGGTGTTCCCAAAGCAACTGGGCCTCACCTCAGGATCAACAGATCCCGGCCTTGGCTGAGAAGATGCTGCTTTTATATATAGGTTGGATACTGACTGAGTCAGACCCTAACCCAGGGTTTGTTGTTTTTATCAAAGAATCCATTTCTGGTCCCACGAAACTGGAGGAAAGTAATAAGGTCACCACCCTGTAATCCTCCTATCCTGGGTGGAAGGCTAATTACGACAGGGTTTCGCCTGGTGCCCTGAAGGGATCGTTAACGATACTGATATTTTACTACCACAGTACCATTCAGCCCTCAGCACGATACCTCACACCTTGGTTTAGGTAGACCAGAGCCTCAGTTAACCAGCATGTTTCGGACGCTCCAAAGAGAGGAGCTACTGTGAATCACAGCACCCAATCCACCTGTTTCCACCACCCCACTACGAGGACATTGAGGTTGGTTTTCTGGGGGGCCTGATGAAGATAACAAGTGTGGTGACAGCCCAGGGGTATGTGGATAATGTTTTAAGCCCGTATTGTTGCCATTTCTGAGTGGTATCCCTGAGGCAGTTTTTCAACAAGGTAAAACCCTACCACATACCACCAACATGTTAGTGTGCGCCTAAAAGGTCATTTGACGATGAGTGTAAATCTCTCCGTGGCCACCTGAAATGCTGCAGAATTATGTGACTTGGTAAATCTTACGTGGTCACAGATAGAGATGAGCACGGGCCCAGGCTATGAGAAAAAGCCGAAAACCATCCAGGCATGGGGGGGGGGGGGAGGCTCTTATATCAAATCTTTGACTAAAACGGGCCTGGGCAGGCTCTTATATCAAATCTTTGACTAAAACGAGCCTGAGCTCAAGTTAATTTTCTCTTTCATTATGTCACATATCTGACATTGAGGAAACAAGGATATCCAGAATTATATATACTGTACCTAGCACAAACAACTGAAGACCTTACGACAATAGTAGGCTAAGCCACATTTTGGTAAAAACAGAGAAAATGAACTCTAAATTAAAGAGAACTGGTAACTGGACTAACATACTGTACCTGGATATGTTAGTTCATTTTCTCCATATTTACAAAATTTGGGTTAGCCCACTATTGCCGTAAGGTCTTCAATTGTAAATTGCATTATGAATCATTCAGTACTGTACTTATTTTTATGTAATTTATTTATTTAGAGCAGTTAAAGTAAAGTCAAACCACTGGATCACTAAGTTCCTTGCTGTATTACATGCAATTTTACAACTTGCCAAAAACAGTCAAATTTAATAATTTGCTAATAAAGGTTGTACACTGGTGTGCAAAAATTAAGGACGAAGAGGAGAAATTAGCATAACAGCAAAACGAGCAGGCAGAACGGACTGAAAAACCACTCGGGAGATAGACTAGGGTCCAGTACGATAGGGCATGCACATTTATGCAGCATGACGGGAGGAGGGGGGTTGGAAGGGTATAAAGCACGCGGGCGGTGTACGCTCAGCAATTCGGTGAAAGCTATTGCACGGTGTACATCGGTTTGAAGGATGTCAAGTTGCTGCCACTGTGTTATATGGCCAACAGGCAATCCGGTAGACGACATCTGGATGACTTTACCCGAGGTCGCGTCATTGGGAAGTTGGAAGAAGGTCGAAGTGTGACTAGTGTGGCCGAGGAGTTAGAGATCGCTCACAGCATCGTTTCACGAGCTTGGAGCACATTTCAAATGACAGGAACAGCTGTCCGAGAGTTTAGCAGTGGTCGTCCACGAGCAACCACGGCGGCGGACGACCAGTATATTGTCTTACAGGCTAGAAGAGACAGATGGCAGACAGCGGGAGAAATCGCAAGGCACATGCAACAGACAACTGGACGTCCGTTATAGTGTTTTACCGTGGCCAGGAGGCTGCACAAAGGTGGTCTATTTGCACGACGACCAGTACGGTGTGTGCCATTAACACCTGCTCATTGGAGACGGTGGTTTCTGTGGTGCCAGGAACACAAGAACTGGACACATCAGCAATGGGGTAGAGTTCTCTTTACGGATGAGAGCCGATTTAGTCTGATGAGCAATTCTGGACGTATACACATCTGGAGAGAGCAGGGAACACGCAATCACACCTCCAACATCATCGAAAGGGATCAGTTTGGTGGTGGCGGAGTTCTCGTTTGGGGTGGTATCGTGCTTGGTAGCCGTACTGACCTCCACATCTTCCAAGGAGGTTCAGTCACTGGTGTCCGCTATGGTACCGAGGTTCTCCTGCCTCACGTGCATCTGTTCAGAGGTGCTGTGAGTCCTGAGTTCCTCTTCATGGACGGCAACGCTACACCTCATCGTACAGTGGCTGTCACAGAGCTGTTGGAGAGTGAAGATATTCAATGCATGGATTGGCCCGCAAGTTTCCCGGAAGTAAATCAAATCAAACGCGTGTGGGGCCTTCTCAGGAGATGCTTGGCAGCACGCCGCCAGCAACGATTCCGCAGCTGCGTTTGGCGCTACAAGAAGAATGGGCCGTGATACCTCAATAGCTCCTTGACAACCTCGTTCTCAGCATGAACAGACGTTGTAAATCCTGCAACGCAGTCAGGGGGATCATATCCCCTACTAAATACTGGATTTTTCTTGGCAGCCGCCTGCCACATGGACGTTTCTGTTTTCTGTCCAGTTGTGCTCGAAGCCACCTTTTCAATGAAGTGCCTTTGTATCCTTTGCATTCCTTGTTTGAACGGTTTTGCTCACTTGTCCCATATTCTTACATCTTGGGGATTTTAAGTTATGATTTGAGTCGATGTGGAGCACTTCTGCACGACGTTACATTCGAAAAACCGCCTCTTCCTTAATTTTTTCACGCCAGTGTATATATAAATAATAGTATGTGTGACAGTTTGACCAAATTATAAGCGAAGTAAATGTCAAAACCAACTCTGTCCCAGTAGAGCTAATACACTGCCGGACAATTGCTAAGGACGGATGACAATAGCAACCATAAAATGGAAGGCAGGAAAATGCGGAAATTAGCATAAGTGCGGGATACAGTAAGACGGGTTGTGCGTATGCAAATTTTGAATTGCCGAACTTGTTCATGACGCCATAGCGCTGATAAGAGATATAAAGGATTTGACGCGTATTGACCGTTGTTGTTCAAACGCAAAGTTGAAAGGGAAAGAATCAATTGACGAACTTGCAATTTTCAGTATGTCTTCCTGACATCACCTAGATGATTTTACGCGTGGCCGTATTATTGGCAAGATTGAAGAAGGGCGAAAAATAACAGATGTTGCCAGGGAGTTCGACGTCAGCCACAGTGTTGTTTCAAGGCTTTGGAAATCATTTCAAACAAATGGAGAGTGTAGCAAACGTCACGGGGGTGGTAGTGTTCGCAGTACGACACCTGCAGAAGATCGGTACATAGTGCTATCAACAAAAAGACACCGGCGCAGCACAGCTAGTGAGGTAGCAAATCAGTTTATGGCTGCTACTGGCAAACGGATCTCCCGAAAAACTGTCGCCAGACGTTTGCATGAAGGAGGACTATACGCCCGCCATCCTGTTGTGTGCATCCCATTGTCCAGACGTCACTGTACCGCCCGTTTGCAATGGTGCCATCAACATCGCAATTGGACTGATAACGACTGGTCTGCTGTCCTCTTCTCAGATGAGAATAGATTCAGTCTATCGTCTGATTGTCGACGAGAACTGATCTGGCGTGATAGTGGTACTGCATATTGTCCAGCAAACATACAGGAAAGCGACCGATATCCGACATGTAGTGTCATGGTATGGGCTGGCATCATGATCAATGGCCGCACGTCCCTCTATGTGCTTCCAACTGGGACTATGACTGGCCAACGATACATTAATGATGTTCTGCTACCTCATGTTCGCATGTTCCGTGGTGCTGTCTGTGATAGATTCATTTTCATGGACGACAACGCAACATGTCATCGAACAGTCGCTGTCCAGGAGTGTCTTGAGAGCGAGGATATTCAATGCCTCGTATGGCCAGCACGTTCTCCAGATCTGAATCCCATTGAAAATATGTGGGATGCTTTGGGGAGGAGTCGTGCTGGTTGCCAATGCCCTCCAATAAACAAGGACACACTCATCCGTGCACTGACGGAGGAATGGGATAAATTACCCCAACAGCTGCTTGCTAATGTTGTGCAAAGCATGACACAATGTGTGGAATCTTGCATCGCCCTCCATG
Organism: Macrothele yani; assembly: GCA_039090855.1. Classification (NCBI taxonomy): domain Eukaryota; kingdom Metazoa; phylum Arthropoda; class Arachnida; order Araneae; family Macrothelidae; genus Macrothele; species Macrothele yani. Next base: position 415,384 of record CM077022.1, on the reverse strand, counting down.
GTGGCCATATCCCGTATTGACATCTTACGCCGGAACGCCTGTGGACGGTAATTGCATTTTTTTCACGTTTACGTATTTTGCACAAAATGGCCTGTTTGTCCCTTGAACACGTTCGCCTTCTGGATTTCAGAGCACAATAAATTGTCTTTCTTGTAATGTCCTGGCATTCTGACATTATTTTATTTCACTTGGCATCCAACCACATTTAATTTTTTATGCGCTATATAGCCGTTTATGATCCGTCCTTCGCAATTGTCCAGCAGTGTAATACACATTTCCATATATTTTATAAAAAGCACTACAACCTATATATTAGGGTGGGCTGATTTTTTTTTTTCGAAATCTATCTTGGCATAGCGCGAAAAAGTTGCTTAATGAATTAGTTAGCCCCCCCCCTCCCCCCCAAAAAATTGTCAATTTTGCTCAATATCTTGCCGCGCTGCTCTGGCATTGAAAAAGTAAAATAAAACAACAAAAAACAAAAAAAAACTGAAAAATTCACTTTGAACATTTTTAGGGAAATTTCCCTTTTCGGAATTTTTTTTTCTAAATAGATCTTGGCATAGTGCTGAAAAGTGGCTTAATGGGTCAGTTAGAACCAAAAAAGAAAGAAAAGAAAATTAGCCAATTTTGCTCAATATCTAACCACACCCCTCTTGCCTTCAAAATATCATCATCATTGTTTAACCATTATCAATCCACTGCTGGACGAATGTCTCTCCAAGCCTCTTCCACAATGGTCTGTCTTGTGCCTGTCTCCTTCATGTTACTCCCGCATACTTTCGAATTTCATTCGCCCATCTCCCATGTGGTCTTCTTCTGGGTCTTTTCCTGTCCCTTGGAATCCAATATAAAATTTTGACTGTCTATCGAAGGTCTGTCCTTCTAGCAGTATGCCCAGCCCAGTGCCACTTTATACTATGATCATAATGTCTTCCGCTCTTGTCATTTTTCTGATCCAAGAGTTCTTCTTATCTCTCCTGGTTACACCTAGCAGGCACCTCTCCATGTCTTTTTGAGTTGTCTGCAGCCTTTGTACGTCTCTTTTAGTTAAGGTCCACATCTCTGCACCATACGTAAGCACTGGAAGGATGCATTGATCAAACACTTTCCTTTTAAGACATAATGGCATATTGCTCTTGAAAATTATGCTGTTTCTTCCAAAAGCTCTCCAGGCAAGTTTTATACACCGATAAATTTCTTCATTAATGTGACCCTCACTTGATATCTGCTGTCGAAGATAAACTATGTATCTGTTAACTCCAGCTTTTCTCCATCAATCAATAAATCTTCATTTATTGTAAAAGCATTGTACATCACTTTTGTCTTCTGAAATTTTATTTTTAATCCCACTTCTTTACTCTTGTCAGCAAGTTTCTGGATCATGCTCTGCAGCTCTGATGGGGTAGTTGCAAAAATGACTACGTCTTTAGCAAAACGAAGGTGAGTTAGATAATCTCCATTAATCTTTATCCCTTTGTTTTCCCATTTCAGTGATTGAAAGACATTTTTCAATGTGGCATTAAAGAGCTTGGGAGATATGGTGTCACCTTATCTCACTCCCTTTCGAATTTTTATGTGTGCTGTATTCTCAAACAGCCGAATCTTTGCACTTTCATTTTCATAGAAGTTATTAATAAAATTAATGTATGCATCTTCAATACCGCAGGATTTCAAAGCTACTGTAACTGCTGATGGTTTCACTGAATCAAAGGCCTTTTCATAATCAATAAAAGCCATGCACAATGGAAGTTCATATTCCCTCGCTCTTTCAATTAGTTCTCTCAGTATGCGGATATGATCTATTGTGCTGTAGCCACTCTTGAATCCAGCTTGTTCTCTCGATTGAGCCATGTCCAGTGTTACCTTCAAACGATGTGAAAGAACTTTAGTGAAGATTTTATAAACCACTGATAAGAGGCTGATAGGTCTGTAGTTCCTGAGATCCTCAATGTAATCTTTTTTATGTAGCACGCTCATTGTTGCGTTGTTCCAATCCTCAGGAATCTTTTCTTCATTAAGGCATAGAGTGAAATTTTGGGCGAGTACTGTTTTGATTTCTTCACTTGCTTCTTGTATGATGTCTACAGTAATTCCATCTTCTCCTGGAGCTTTTCCCCGCTTCATGTTCTTGATTGCATGTGCAACTTCTGCTGGGAGGACTGGAGGAACTCTAGTACTGGTACCTTTCATGATGTCTGGAGTACATGTATCATCCCTTTCATATAATTTGGAGTAGAAATCTTTCACTCTTGTCAAAATTTTGCCTCTATTTCTTGTTACAGAACCATCTTCTTTTCTCAGTGCCATAATCTGTTTTACTCCCTTACTGAGATGTCTCTTTGCTATCTTTAGGCTTTGGTTGTTTTTAATTGCTTTCCTCACTGGTTCAAGTTGAATTTCCTTACGTCTTCAGTGATACTTTTTCGTACTGTCTTGCATAGCTCTCTATATATTCCACTTTGGAAGTCGCATCTTCTTTAGATGTCCTCATATCTTTTCTTTTTTTTGCATCAACGTTTTTTGGTTTTTCCTTATTTATTGTTCACATACAACTTGTTCTTAGACCCAGCTAATTTTGTTGCTGTTTCCATAAGAGATTTGGTTACTTTTCTGTTAACTTCAGAGATGTCCACTTCTTCTGATGTTAGACCTTCTAGAATAAAGAATCTATCATAGGAAGTCGATTTATCGTGCTGAAGGATATTAAAAACACAGTTTTGCCGTCTTTACACGATTTAAAATATTACGGTTAAAATGATATATACATGAGCACTTTCAAGTCCACTGTGGACCCGTCATCAGATGCTGTGTGGACCCGTCATCACAGCATCTGATGACGGGTCCACAGTGGACTTGAAAGTGCTCATGTATATATCATTTTAACCGTAATATTTTAAATCGTGTAAAGACGGCAAAACTGTGTTTTTAATAATAAAGAATCTGTTCCTTAGTTCTAATTTGAAGGTATTATGATGCTTTTTAAAGTTGGTCACGTCAATACACTTTGTTTTATGAGCTTGCCACGCTGGAGTTTACCATTGAGGTGCATCTTACATCTTAACATTCTATGGTCACTAACTGTGTTGAACTTGTTCAAAACACTGCAGTCTTCCATGACAAATTTCTTGTCACACATAATAAAATCAATTTCAAAATAAAAAATATATACGTGATTAATACTGCAAAATAACAAAATATATACGTGATTAATACCGCAAAATAACTGTTGCAATTCCCTTCCCTCCCTCAATGCCAGGCGGCAGTGTGCACCTATACCTTTCAGTATCTTTGAAGGTCACTAGTATGTTTAGAAACACGTGCCTGCACCGGTGTGTTAGATGTCTACGTTGTTTTGCGATGAGAAATGGTAATGGAGAAACAAGGAGCTAAGCAGAGGATGACTTAGGCAAGTACAAGCTGTCCGTTATTTGGTACAGAAAAAGATATATTTCCCCACGATGCAGTTCTACTCCCAACTTACGAAGGCATGATTAGATGTTTTCCCAGAGCACCTGTTTGCAGATAAAGGGAGTAAGGAGCCTTCTTCTCGAAGCATGGCAAATGTAGTTGCCAGGAAAATTATTGGCATCTGGGTACATGCCTCCATTCCTGTTGTATCTTTAAAACACATGATTGCCATGACTTCTTCTATTAGGTTGGTGCAAAAATAATGGCCGAAAGATGTTACAGAGCATTTTCCATGCAATTTGTATAAGACATGTTAGTGTTATTGCTGGTGATATATCATTTTGAAGCCTATTTATCGCTGAATCGATCTGGCTGTTTTGTTTGTTGTTTACATGTTTTTTACCATGATTTCAGGCAAAGAACAATGGCTCTGTCAAAATAAGAATATTGTGTCATTTTGCTGCACAAGTTCAAACTTGGACACAAAGCCGTGAAGGCAACTCGAAATGTCACGAAAGCGTGGGGCATGGAAACAGTTTCGGAACGTACAGTCCGCAGATGTTTCGAAAAATTCCGTGCCAGCGAAACCAATCTCAAAGATCCCAGAGGTCGTGGCCGCCCTACCGACATTGATAACGACCAACTGCAGGAAATTATTGAAGCTGACTTGCTGAAAACCACAAGAGAGGTCGCCCAAAATCTCTGAGTGTATCACACCACCATCGTTCGCCATTTGAAAGACATTGGGATGGTGAAAAAGCTCGATAAGTGGGTGCCTCGTGAACTCAGCGAACAGTAGAAAAATCGTCATCATGAGGTGTCGTCTTTGCTCATTCTGTGCAACAAGAACGATCCATTTCTCGATCGAATTGTAACGTATGATCAGAAATGGATCCTTTACGACAATCGGCGATGTTAGCGCAATGGTTGGATCAAGGGAAACCACCTCGCCACTTTCCCAAGCCACATTTGCACCCACAGATGATCATGGTGACTGTGTGGTGGTCCGCAGCAGCTGGATTGCTCCATATCAGTTTCCTCAAACCGGGCAAAACGATCACCTCCATGAAGTACTGTCAGTACATTGATGAGATGCACCAGTCAACAGTAAAGATCCCATCCTTCTCAACAATAATGCCAGGCCTCATCAGAAATTGAACGCATTGGGGTACTAAGTTCTGCCTCAGCCAGCATATTCCCTGGACTTATCACCAACAGACTTCCACTTCTTCAATCACCTAGACACCTTTCTCTGGCAGAAACGCTTCCCTAACCAGGACGCTGCTGAAACCGCCTCCCGAAGCCAGGTATTTTATGCCAGCAGGGATAAATCAACTCGTTTCTGGTTGGCAGAAATGTATTTATTCGAATGGGTCTTATTTTGATTCAAATACTTTCATTCTAAGCCGACTTATGTTCTTTCAAAGTTTGCGTTAGAAAGCAGCCATTATTTTTGCGCCAACCTAATACAACCATAAATACAAGAATGTAGTGAAACCTGTAAAAAGTAGATGTACACCATTCCTGAATTCTAAAATAAAGAAATTTAAAACGGACGCTAGAAATTTATTTGACATTTGTGCTTGCAAGTGCCACGATCCAGCATTGTGTACCTGCGAAAAAAAAATTCAAAGTTCCGGACAAGAAATGGCAATTTTTGAATGACCAAAGGGGACTGTAAGACAGATGGCCATCGGAAATGTTGATATCGCAACAACACAGTAATTGCAAAGAAGGGAGGAAAGATTACATCGAAAAACCAATAGAGCTATTGTTCCGGATAAAAAGTCGCGTCCGAGTGAACTTCAGAAGGACAAGGTTATTCCGGTTAAGGAAAATCTGGGGTGTCAGAAAAATTTGGAAGTGACAACCAAAGACACTGAACTTGAATCAGTAATGGACACAGATAGACTTCCAGTGGACCTATCCTTTAGAGAAAAGTTATAAGAAAGAAGTCGGACCATCATCAAGTCAAATGAGGATTAGCATGTCTCGTACTGCATTGGCTGCAGATTTAAACGGGCGCCTCAAGTAGAGCCGTGGCCAAAATTACTACAGCAGTTCTTGCTGATTTCAATCTAATTTTACCAGAAAACCCAACGTATATAGTTAACAAGATCAGAAAGGAAGTAGAAAAGAAAACAAATCCGAGAAAATGTTGCGGGCAGTAAAAGAGACCCCCATTAAAAGCTTGTATTCTGATGGGCGCAAAGATCCAACTCTTAAGCTGATGACAGGTCGTCGAAGGATAAAATCTGAAGCACACATAGCACTGATAGAGGAGCTCGAAGGCAAGTACATAGAACATATCTTGCTAAATTCTGATGGAAATGCGAAAGAAATAGTCAAAAGCATAATCATCCTTACAGAAACGCATAATGCCAATCTCCAGAGCCTAATGATCATTGGATGCGATGGAATAAATGTTAATATGGGATGGAAGGGTGGAGTAATATATTTGCTTACAGCAGCCAAATTAGGACATTGACTCAACATTGAGATAGGACACAGATGCACACGATTCCAATGACGTAATGACATAACACAGCCGACACACCTTAAATGTAACCTGCAGCAAACCAGTTGCTGATAGGAGACTTGCAGATACAGTACAGTTTTCACACGCTGAGATCAAAGCAGCCTGAAGACGGGATCTAGCTGGTTCGAAATGCATCACCAATAGTTTTTGCCTCCGATTCTGTTTTTCTTCATGAAGTATTGGTGAGACTTCAGCAAGCAATCTTTAAGATTTTGTTTTTTCATTGATTTACGTTTTTTCGTTTGCTTTCCTTCTTTTTGAACAGGAAAAAAAAGAAAATGTTTTCTGATTGTCACAATCCTAATTTTGCTTTTGAACAGGAATTTCCTCCGACTACAGTTCGTCGTGAGACTGTGTTGACTTCAACAACTCTTTAAGCTTTTAAGTGTTTTTAAGTATTTTATACTTTGCTTAGTGCTGTTTTTTTGTTTGTTTGAGGCTTAAGAGATTTTTCCCGATTTTGACGACAAACCTGGTGTTCTGCAAACTAGAATATTCTCCTCACAATTTAAACTACTTGTGTAAAATCTGTGATCCCAACATTTTCAATCGTTTAGGGTGCTTCTTTCTAGTAGGCGATAACCTGACTATTACTGCAAGCTGACGTATTCATTGCATGGCTCTAGCCATTTTATAAACTACATGGACGGTTCATGAATCTGGAGGTTTGTACTATAGAGCGACATCTTCAGACCTGGTGATAGCTCTTATTCTGGTACAGGCTGGGAAATTTTTCCTGTGCTTCATAAGTTAGTAGTAACTACAAGGACTCTTAGTGGAACAGACTTTTTGATAATTCAATAGAACTTCTACAAATAATATGGAACTTTTGCGTGTGCTACATTTTTCAACTATTCACTTGCAATGTTTTTGTCAATTGGGGAGACCATTAATTAGCAAGAATGACGAAATGGGAATAAATATCATCTACGAGGTAATTACTTTTTTTTTTTTTTTTTTTTGTGCTATGGCTTGAAAATTTTAAGAGTACCATCAAGAATAATGTGTAGAAAGTTTGAACACTACGAAAATTAGTGAATTGCAAAATGATTAAGTCAAGGAGTAAAACAATGTGCTACGTTTTCCTTATTCACATAGCAAAAATGTGCACCAATGTTAAAACCCATAATAGGCCCAGGCCAGTCATAAAATAATGATATAATGGGTCTGGGCCTTAAAAAAGGAGCCCATGCTCATCTCTAGTCACAGATACCTTAGACACCATTAGAAGGCTGTATCACTCCATGCCTTACTGTGAGGGATTGCATTGCATAACATAGTAATTGCCCAAGGTATTGCCTGCTATCGTGTGAACCTGTCTTGTAGCTGTTCAACCTCATTTTCTGCCTTGGAAATTAAATCGTGAATCACTTCATATTCGGCGTGTATGATTATTTTTGGCTCACTCTTTCTGGGCCGGGCAATTTCAGTATCGAGTACTGCAATTTGTTGTGTTACCATTTTTGAAAGTGTTATGCAACCTTGTATTGCATTAGTTGTAATTGCACACTAGGGTGTGAGACATTTATTTACGTGGCAAGTATTCAACTTACAAGGTGACAATTATGTTTACTGTTTCACCCGTCGTTGAACATATCGAAGCAACCATGGCCAAATAATGTATTTCTAGTTTTTAATCCTCAAATTTCATCCTGCAACACATCTTATTACTCATAGTGACTAATACAGGGTGATAATTTCAAGAACCAGAGCACAAATAAAGGGGATTCCTTGTAAATTCCAGAGCTCATCTAACAACCAGTGTTTCTTTCAGGTATACATCCGATAAGCTGAAGGCCCCCAACAAGGATACATTTTATGTTACCGAGCCAAATGTTAATAAATTCAGGCTATAATGAAAAAAGAAAGTTTCATTTCTTACTTTCTTTGGATACTACAGATATTTCTCAGATTATAATTTCTTCAAAACTTGTTCAAGTATTATAATTTATTTTGCCTAAAAAGTGTATTAACACGCATGCCGTTCTTCAAAATATAAGTAGACTAGTCCTACCTCATAGTCAGGGAATCGCGATTCAGGGTTAGAAGTGTGTTGAATGCATATTAATATATGATCATATAAAGCTATTCAGTGCAACAGATGTGAAAAAACAAAACGAAAACAACAGTGTAACTAAATGAAAGGGATTAAATGAACTGTGCATTATGAACTTCATTTATTACTTCTTATGCTATATTTTTTATGTAAATGCTAAACTATTTATAAACTACTCAACAGTTTTAATTTCACATGTGCATTTTAATTGTAATTATTAGATAACATTTCGAGGGGCATACTGATAGCCCTCTGGAGCTCCTGGCCCTCTTAGCTGTGAGCTCCTCTTAATTGGGACTCGCGGCTAAGAGATCCTCTAACCTCACGAAAAGATTTTACCTAATTTTTTGATGAAACTTCATGTGAATCTGCTTAAAGAAATAGCTGGGAAGTTTATATGGCAGCTTTGAGTGAAGTACTAAAAAGAAAAGCCATCTCAAAAAGTCGGAAAACATGAATTTTCGTTAAAAAAAATTGGGGGGTATTTCGAAATTTTATTTCGAAAGTCAGGGAATTTGGGGGTTTCTAAAATAAAATATTTTTTCCTTTGCGTTTGATTTTTCTCCGTATTTAACATTTCGTATAGTTCACTCCCAAGGACCGAACTGTAGGTTAAAGGGGAAAGGGGGTGAAACTAACGTATTTGGCAGAGTTCTCCGTCATTGAGCACTAGAAAAGGAATTCATTGCAGTCACGTGGGGAGGACGTTACGGGAAGGAAACCCCTACGGATGCTACTAGGAATTGAAAAGGGTGCGTGGTGTTGGGGGAGAGAGAGAGAGAGGTTACGATGGAGTGACCAAAGCACTTCCTTCCCCATCCATGCCTTTGTTTCGCTGCCAGACTGGGGATAAAAAATGGTGAAAACTAACTTTTTCTATTCTTCATGAAACTGTCTGAAATTTTTACATACACCATAATTGGCTAACACAAGCTGACCTCTAAAATTTTGAGTGAATCAGTAAAGAACTGTTGAAATTGTCCTTTAAAATTTTTAATGGGATAAATCTTTAATATAGCACTCCTACTGAGGGTTTCTGGTGAGTTTTGCCGTGCCTCAGTACGTGTTAGGCGGGCAGAGCTTGCTGAGAAAGGGTCACTAAACGGTCTTTGAGCAGTCGCAATGAACTGCGCCTGTGTGCCAACAGGAGCCAACTGAGTTATTGCCTTCTTGAACGTTCAGAGACTCTTTTTGGAGTAAGTGTTTGTCTCACTTGAATATATTGCGGAATGCTTTTTATTTTTATTTTTTTACTGCTATTTAGAAAGAAGTGTTCGTATTCTATTTTTTCCCCTATTTTCTCTACAAGAAAAGATTTCGCTTTAATGTTTGACTTTTAAGTTTGTATGCTAAATATTTCAACGACTACATCTATTCCTTTTCAATTTTTTTTATTTTTATATTTATTATAACCGCATAATAAACTTATGAATACACTCTACGCATGAAACGTGCTGCAGGATGACGAGCTTAAAATTTTTTTTTTTTTTTTTTTTAAGTTTTTATCCGATCTGCGTGAAATTTAAGGGCCTGTTCCTGTTAGTGATTTGTGGAGTTGACTAAAGGTTCAGTCAGTTTTGCAAAAACACATTTTCAATATTTTTTATCGCCGTCTTGGAACACCATGTCGGATGCTTCATTATCAAACCAAAGCCTCTGGCTAATGCGAAAAAAGAGGAAGGATTCCTGCTGGTGCGCATGCTTTTACCACCATCAGAGAATTTCTGCCAACCCCCCACGTCACCCCCAAACAGCTGGACACATTATCTCGCCACCTGGTGCCCGCCCGTCTTTGCTCCCGTGCTTGCATAGAGTTTTCGACGGCGTTTGTGTCAGATTAAAGTAATTGGCGAATTGAGAGGTCTGCAAGGTTTCTGACATGTTGCATTTATGACTTCCAAGAAAACTATATTTAATGTGGATTGGCTTGACGAAAAACTTAACCCAGAGTGGTCAGAATGCCTGTTACCTGTTCAGGATGACCGATACAAAGCAAGATGTAAAGTTTGTTTAAGGAGTTTCAACTTGAGCAATATGGGCCGCCAAACGATTTTGGGCTGTGAACGAAGTGCTAAACACATCAAAGCTTTAAGTCAGGTTTCTGCTTCTCGTGTGGTGACAATTTTTTTTTACAATGGATACTGCACCACTTCAAAGGGATAGTTCAGAAAAACAAAGTGGAACTTTAGGCAGGATGGCTGCTGCTCCTGATTTGATACTGTCCCATGCCATATTCTGCAGATAGTGTAGCAAAGCAGAGTGAAACTTCATCCACTGTATCTCCTACTAATATTTCAATGTTGAACATCACTAGTTTTATGACGAAAGAGTGCATTTTAAGAGCAGAAGTAATTTGGGCCATGAGGCTTGTAATGTCAAATTCTTCATACAACTCTTTTAAAGACGGATAAAGAACATTTCAAGGAACTGTGGGTGGTTGTTAAGTTGGTTCTTACTTTATTGCAATGAAATGCGCCCGTTGAATCTGTTATGAGTATCGCTGTCATGTCAAAACACTACATTACAAGAGTTAAGGATAGTTCAATATCCTGTTATGGAATTGCTTGTTCATGAGTTTCTGCTCAGCTAACTAAAACAATATTTTAATATATTGCATGCAAATCTGGGGAAGTATCTAATTAGCCAGGGTTTTTTTTTCTCGTTATATGTTGTTAAGCATATTTTCAAAACCCGTTGCAAACACCTGGAATTTTACTCGAAACCACCTGAAAAAGTCAGGGAATTTGATTTCGCTAATTGAGTGGAAACACTGGATGTGTAGTTCTTTAAGAAAAAATTTTTCACGTCTGCACCGAGAAAAAAATAAATAAATAAATATTAAGAATTTCAAGGATGGATCTCTCTCTGTGCTAGATTTTTTGTTTTTCTTGGTGTTGTCTAAGTTAAGTGTACAAATGTGGTGTACTTGTATGTTTTGTTTGTTCTGGGAGCAACATTTTTTCTTTTCCTGGGTGTTGTCGAAATTGAGAAAAAGGAAAATTATTCCTTCAGTATGTTGTTTTTCCTTGTTGTCTAGATTGATGAAGTGCAGTGTTTATTCAATTGTTTCATTCAAAAAAGTATTACTTACCATACGTTTGTTTTAGCGGTGTTTGTTCTAATTGACGTGGAAATCAAATTGGTATAATTCTAGGTAACTTCGTTTCAGTGTGGTATTCATATACACATCCCCCACCCCCTTCCTTCCATACCTCCTTCAAATGAGCTCCGCATGTAATTGCATAAGATATATTATTTATTAAATTATATGTACGTAAGCTAAAGTCTGAATTGTGTAATATGTGTATTGAGTTGTTTGAGCAGTGAATTACTCTTTAAATATAAAAGCAAATAATTAAGTTTTTTTGTTTTTTGTTACCTGTATTCCATTCTATTTCAGCTTAAAAATGCTGAGTTTGTAAAAGAGTAATTTTTTTTTTAATCTCTGTATGTACACTGGTGTTCAAATTTAAAAGAATTTGCACGTTTTGTCGATTTTCACAAAGTACGGAACCAAAGGTACAAATTATGCCGCTGAATAAGAATGCAAATTTGAAGTGTCGAATACATAAGCGTACGCATGCGTGTGGGCGGAGCTGTGACAGCGGATGGCATGAAAAGCAGGCATGGCTTTTTTCCGCGATTAGTTCGCTCGTACTCCTCGGCAACATTTGTTGTGTTTCTTGCAGGACTTAGTTCAATTTCATAAGCAACCAGGTAAAATTAGTTGCCACGAACGTATTGATGATGGAATGAGGTGGAAAATCGTCGGTAGATTGGAGGCAGGGCAATCGCAAGTGCAGGTTAGGTTGCTGCAGAGCTCAATGTAACACCCAGTGTCTTCTGCAATTTGTGGAAACAGTTTAAGGACACCGGATCCATATCGAGAAAGCCTGGGCAAGGTCGTCCAAGAGCCACGACTGCCAATGAAGATTGTTATTTGGCACTTTCAGCGAGGCACCACAGGACTGCTACAGCTATCTCATGAGCTGCATGCCGCCACTGGAACCAGAGTTTTAAGGGTTACTGTTTCCCTAAGGCTTCATGAGAGAGGGCCTTTTGCCAGAAGACCCGCTGTTTGCGTCCCGCTCACTTCAGCACAGAAGACCCGCTGGTGCAGACATCAGCCTTGGACCAGACTTCAGTGGGGTAACGTTCTCTTTGCAGACTAGTCGCTATTCAGTCTGGACACTGATTCTCGACGTACCTTCATCTGGAGAGAACCTGGGACCCGATACTTTTCCTCCAATACCCGAGAAAGGGACCGCAATGGCAGCAGAGGTGATATTGTCTGGGCAGGCATAATGTTGGACGGCCGCACACCTCTCCATGTGTTTGACAGAGGCTCCCTGACTGCTGAGAGGTATAGGGATGAAATCTTACAGCCCTATGTTCGACGTTTCAGGGGCGCAGTTGGCCCTAGGTTCCTTTTTATGGACGACAATGCTTGTCCACATAGGGCTCACCTGGTCGCCAATTATCTTGAAAGTGAGGATATTCGCCAGATGGATTGGCCAGCCAGATCACCAGGCTTAAACCCTATCGAACATGTCTGGGACGCTTTTGGGAGGGCAATTGCAGCTTGCCATACCCCTCCGAGAACCATCCAGGAGCTGAAAACTGTGTTGCTGCAGGAGTGGGACAGACTGCCACAGGGGCTCGTCAACTGCCTCGTTTCCAGTATGACATTGTGCTGTGAGAGGGGTCCATACCCCATATTAGTCATTTTATGTTTGATCGTGCAACGTGGATTTTGGACATTCCTGCGCTGATGAACCTTACTGACGATCATGAGTGCGTACCATGACTGTTGTATGGTATAATTTTTTCTCTTATATAACTGTGTATCCATACCGAATTTCATTAACACCTGTCCTTTAGTTTTTCAGAAATTCAACAAAATGTGCAAATTCACTTAATTTTGAACATCAGTGTATTTTTTTCAATTTATTTCCGATATTGGAGGTTATTTTTTAACGTGCATTAATGCATTTGCATTTTTGAACTTCCCTTTTTGTTGGTAAAGTTCGATTAACACTGTATCCAAGCACTCCTGTTCCAGAAGCTATTGAAATTATCATTAAGAAGTTGCAAAATCTTAAAATTTTAAATAACACACAAATTCATGAATTCAAAAAAGTTTTATTCTATTTATATGAAAATAATATTTTTACATACAAGAACAAAATATTCAAGCAAAATTCAGGAGGCCCAATGGGCTCACCATTATCAACTTTATATGCTAAGGTTGTGATGAACGAGATTGAAGAAAATGTCCTGCATCGTATGGAAGAAAAACCAGAAGTGTACTGTCGATACGTGGACGATATTTTCATTCTATCAAAACTGAACGAAGAAGAATTAAGAAAATTAACAAAATGTTACAGCTCTTTATACCCAACTATAGAACTCACAGTTGAAATAGAAAAAAATAATGCAATAGCCTTTTTGGATGTACAAGTTATCAAATCCACAGATAAGTTACTATACAGGGTTTATCGGAAAAGTTCATTTGTTCCTGTTCTAATCCCATACAATTCGGCACATCCTTATCCTCAAAAATGCAATAGTCTAAAAACCTTAATTAAAAGAGCATATACGCACTCTGAAAATAGTCAGTTCATCAATGAAGAAATCAAATTCATAAACGAAATTGCAGGTAGCTTTGGTTATCCTAACCATTTAATAAAAAAATGGAACACAGAAGTAATAAAAAAAATAAAAAATAATGCTGTAGTAAATAAAAAAAGTCAAATATTTAAATGGTTTTCCTTACATAAAAGTACTACCAATGAAATTAATAATATTTGTAAAAAGCATAACATTCAAATTGGAGGAAAAGTAAATACCATCAAAAATATGGTAATAAAAAATAATGAAAAAATAAAAATGTTAGAAAAAGCAGGTATTTACTCAATTCCTATTACTGAAAATCCTCCAATGGCTTATATAGGAAGTACCAAAAATAAGCTTAAACACAGATTAAAACAACACGTAAAAAATTGGCAGAAAAGAAGAAAAAACCTCTTATTCAATACTGTCTGGCTAACCAAAAATATCCTAAATTCGAAAATATAAAAATCATTAAAAGCTGTAAATCCGAAAAACACCTCAGGATAGCAGAGTCGGTAATGATTGAAAAAAATAGGGCAAAAGTTTGCAACCATAATGACCCTAATATTTTGAGAAACAGCTGGAGAAATTTAATTAAAATTGAGCAAAAAAATGAAAAAGTTCGAAAAAGGAGATCTGTGACCAACAAGAGATGGCGCCACAACGCCCAAGAAGAAGCGATAGCCGATAACAGAAGCATCCCGCGAGAACCACCGAGATGCCCAGCTGACACGGTCCGTGCTAGTCGGAGCAAAACGTCCCCTAGATGACGGTAATGGATTATTACCGAAAGTACTCGGGTTATGAAAAATTATTGAAGTAAATGAGGAGGCAGCAAAGGAAAAAAAACTCATTTAGTGACGAGGCCAGATAAATACCAACGGGGGGGGGGGGGGAGGGAATGAAGTGGACCCGCGACTAAATGAAAAAACCCCATGCCGCATCCACATAACGGAAATAAGAATTGAAAGCCAAGCCCCACGTGCAGTAAGTGTTAATCAAACTTTACCAACAAAAAGGGAAGTTCAAAAATGCAAATCAGTGTATTTTGAAAGAAACATAAAACAAGAAAGATGACACTGAATTTTCGGGTGTAATAAGCACGTCTTTTGAATCCGTTCTGACGCAAATTAAATTTCTTAAAGCTGTGAAAAGTCAATGGAACCGGTATGGAAAACAATAGTACCTGACGGAAGAAAAGTTTTTCCGTCTGGTTTTTAATCCCTTTGATATTGCTGTAAACGGAATCGTGAGCTTACGCCCTTTAGTTGCAGACTTGTGCATTAAGGAAAACATGAATTTATATGAGAAACATTTCGCACCAGAAACGCTCTCCTACACAGAAAATTATTTTTCAAATCGAACTCTTAGAAACGGATATCGACAAAAATAAGATGACTTTACGTCCCCTGGTGGGAAAACCATGTATTATTTGAGGAAGAAAGTATTCTCAAAAAGTTTTTCAATGTGAGCGGTATGGGTCCAAGAAAAAAAAATTTAGTAGAGTTTTCCGGAGCCCAGATTTTGCTACAAATACATCAGAAGCAGAAATTAACATTTATGCCCCGTGGTGGCCAAAACATTCTTTACCAAACATTAGAAATTATGTGAAAAATATTTTCCATCAGGTTTTGTATGTGATACAGAAAGAATTTTTCAAATCGGAGTTTTAGGAGCAGAAATAACGCAGAAAACGCAATTTACCTTTGTGCCCCGTAACGGAAAGTCTATGAAAAAGTCTATTTACTTGAAAATTTTGAAATTATATGAAAAACATGTCACGCTGAAAACACTATCCAACAAAGAAGGAATTTTTCAAATCTGACTCCTAGAAGTAGAGATATTGACAAAAATAACATATACATCTACACCCCTGGTAGAGAAACTATGGAATATTTTAAGAAGAAAATATTCCAAAAAGGTTTATCGATGTGAGTGGCATCATTCCACGAAAGATTTTTTTCAATTGATATTTTCGAAACTCAGATTTTATGGCAAATACATCAGAAGCAAAAATTAACACTTACACCCCTGGTGGCCAAAGTATTCTTTACCAAAAATTTGAAATTATATGCAAAAGATTTTCCATCAGGAGGTGTATCCGCTGAAGAAAGAATTTTTCAAATCGGAGTTTTAGAAAAAACAGTTATCAGGAAAAATGTCATTTACTTTTACGCCCTCTAGCGGAAAACCTATGCGTAATTTGAAAAAGTAACTATATCTAAAATACTCTTCGTCATAAATGGAATCGAAAGATAAAAGAATTTTTCAATCGGATGTTTGGAAGCAAATATGTGGAATAAAATGTATTTTTGAATTCAACATCTGCATTTACGCCCTCTAGTGGCAAAATTGTACATCGTAAAAAAAAAAAACCTAAATAAAGGATCATCATTCGCATATTTCAAGCTTCCCAATGCAAAAAGAATTTTTCAAATCGAACTAGTAGTTGCAGAGATATTGTGGATACAGACTGACGGACAAACCAGTAACATAAACACTATCTTTTTTACAAAAGACATGCTAAAAATTGTAAGACGACCCAGACTCATTGCAAAAGTCGAAAGGAAAAGAAAATTCATTGTTACAATAACCGCCATTTTTGTTTGAAAGCTTGGTCTCTTTGGGTCACCAAAAATGTTGCTTTTTTAAGGAAATCGGGTTCATGCAAATCTATGTTTAGAGACACTTTACTTCGCAGAGGTCAACTTAATGTATTTTAGTGACCTAGTTTCAACTTTTGGACGGGAATTAGCGAGAGTTATGTTCTTCTCTCTATTCGTCAGACACTTGCTATGCAGGGTTTTATCCAATCAAGTGAGGTTCATTACAGGGGACAAGGTGCAAACCCCCGTATAAAACCCTTTTCCACACCCCCACTCTCATTTATGCATCTTGTAAAACTGAAAGGTCCTGGAACCTAACGCGGGCTTTCTCGCATGAAATTTTTGATCAGGCCAGCCTTGCTGGCATGGAGTGGGGCATCTGACGGTGTTTCCATCAGCTGAACTGGTTAGCCCTTTGAAATCTTAAAAAAAAAAAAAAAAAAAAAAAAACTTTCAGTTAAAATTGGCCACAGAGAAAAAGAATAGGTTTATAGAGGATGCATCATAGTCACCTGTGACAAACCCAGCGTGCCATGCCTTAGAGCACTTCAGTTATTCAGATAAGCACTTAAGGAGAAAAATGCATCTCCCTATATAACTGCAAAAATCTTTTTTCTGCCCTCATGGCAACCATTGGTAAGAGGACACCATTCCCGAAACCAGGGAAGTATCTCCAACTGAGGACCATGTATGCCACCATCCAGCCAGGAGCCATGCGACAAGAAAGATTCCATTGGAACTGCCAGTGCTTGTAGTTTCTTCTCTTAGGGCCAGGAAATATTTTTTCTTCAGAGCATTCTGTGTTTGCCCTGTGACCTCATCTGTAGAGACATTGAGTGACTGTAAGAAAAACTTTCACCCCTCAGCCCAGTGAAGGAAGAAAAAAGTGTCATAGTTATGAGTCTCTTGCCATGAAGCCTAAGTAAACTGTTTTGAACCTTTTTTGTGTGTGTATGCATGTGCACCCTAATAAGTCTTCAAGAAGTGAAGAAATTTTGAACTTGGAAGTTTGGTATCACTTGACTCTAAAGACTGAAGCTTCTCTAATGCATTTCTCTTCTGTTTTTCGACGGATCTCCATAAAAGTGGTATCAATACAATCTTCAGTTCAGAGGAAAGAAGGCTCATACAAAAAAAATAAGATAAACAACGGATTTACCTTTTTTAAGCACCCTAAAGTAACCTCACTCGCTTCAGCAGCGAACGCGAGCCTCCTCATTAAGCCTAACCAACTGCTATCATTAAGTTACTTTCACGGCAAAGCTTGCTTAAGCAGACGCTTCTACAGAAAAAAGAGACACTTCCTGTGATGTTGGGACTCCGAGGCTGGCGATTCAGTTGAAAAATCCTCACAGTATCCGCCGTCTGGGTCCAGAGTATTGTTTCCCACGACGATGACCCTGCATTATCGGCGAACTTTTAATGTGGTGTAGATATTTTTTTTTTTATTACTTTTGCCTGTTCAACATTGTGAGAAAGATTTCGAGGGTGAGTCACTGTCTGGGAGAAATATGTAAGCTAAAATGGCAAAGAAATAATTAGTCTTTAAAAGCCATGCATTTTTTCAAGAAATTAAATACGAAGTCAGATTTAATATATAAAAGTTGAATGTTTGTCCGCTTTACAGATCTACAGTTTACAATTTAGAACCACCAAATTTGGTATACCATCTCATGTTATTCTAACTTGGATCGTAAGCGGTTTTTTGGATGGGGTCGGAGCCGGGGGGTAAGGGGGCCCCCATACAACTTTTTCGTAAAAATTGCTACAGTTTTCAATGTAGAACCACCAAATTTGGTAAACCGTCTCGTGGTACTCTGACTCAGCCCGTAGACGGTTTTGGAGGGAAGGGGGCATACAAAATTTTCGTAACAAGTTCTACAGTTTTCAATTTAGAACTACCAAATTTGGTATTGTATTGATGGTGCTCTGACTTGGCCGTAGATGGTTTTTGGATAGTGTTGGGGCCCGGAGTCAAGAAAAATTTCGTAAAAAGATGGTGTTGGGGCCCCATACGAAAAATTTCGTGAAAAGTTCTACAGTTTTCAATTTAGAACCACCAACTTTGGTATACTATCTTGTGGTACTCTGATTTAGCTCGTAGACGGTTTTTGGATGGTGTCAGGGCTCGCGGTGAAGGTTCCCCATGCAAAATTTTCGTAAAAATTTCTATAGTTTTCAATTTAGAACCACCAAATTTTTTTGTACTCTCTCCTGGTACTATAACTATAATCCTCCCTTCCCCAACAGGTTTCGTTGCACGTGCCCTCAGATAATCAATATAGTTGTAGTTTGCAAACTCTGAAAATCTGCTCCCGATCGAACCAGAAATTCTTTATATTTAATATTTTTGGTATTAACCCCCTTCCTCCCCCCGAGAAGTTTTCTGCGTTTACACAAGCCCACAGAAAAT
Organism: Macrothele yani; assembly: GCA_039090855.1. Classification (NCBI taxonomy): domain Eukaryota; kingdom Metazoa; phylum Arthropoda; class Arachnida; order Araneae; family Macrothelidae; genus Macrothele; species Macrothele yani. Next base: position 396,746 of record CM077022.1, on the reverse strand, counting down.
TTGTAGGCTGTAGCTTGTAAACGCTGAAAATCGCCGGATCGGACTAGAAATCCTTTGTTTTATAGTTTCGGTATTACGTCCCCTCCCTCCCCGATAGGTTTCCTGCATTTGCACATGCCCGCCAAGAATTTGTTGAGCTATGGTTTATAAACCCTGAAATTCGTTCGTTGAGTTGCAGATTATGAATATTTTCTAAAAAAAATTGCATTAAATATGTCAATTAGAAAAATGGCGCCCCGGTGGCGCAGTGGTCTAAGCGATGGCTTCTGTTCTGATCATTCGTCCGTGCTGGGTACAGGTTCGAATCCCGTGAGGCATAGATTTTGTGTTTGTCTTACGGCACTGGCTCTATCCCTTTCCTGCAACCAGTGGCCCTAAATTAGGGACAGGCGACTGCTTATAATTCACAGAGTAGCTCACGGTGGTCGTTAAACATCCATTAAAAAAATTAAGAAAATGCGAAATTATGGAAACTTTGAGACTCTGATAACCAACATCTGGAGATGTGGCAGTTCAGAACGCAATTTTCATGTGGACCCTTAAAATATGTATGGCCAGTTCTTCACGATTTCACAAGAGAGAAATGATCCTGTAGAGGATTTTAGGGAGTGTCTGACCCCCAGGTCTTAAAATCCCTTAGAAAATAGGATTTGGACTAGAGTGCCCAATAGGAAAATGACAGGGAAGCGAGATTGAAAAGGGAGTAAGACGCTCTTATTTATTACCGGGGGCCGACTGCTTAACGTGCTCATCCGACACACGGCGAATATTTAGTGGTTCGCACCTGCCTGGGATCAAACCAGAGGTCTTCTCCGTGGGTGTCACGAACGTTTACCACTAGGCCATCCGCGGCCCGAAATGATCCTGTATACCACGTCAGTGTTATTTATCTCCCAACAATCCTATCACAGCACCCTCTGTGCAACCGGTAACTTCCTACTATCATTTCTGTTAGGGGTGACTAATTTTTTGTCCGGTGTGCATAATTCGATGGAGTTTAAAATTGAAAATGCATTTCATAAAGGACATTGAGAATTTTTTCATATCTCACTTAGCACAGGAATAAATTCATAAGTAGGAGTACCCCTGGAGAAAATATTTTTTTTGTAAAGTACGCGTGTACTTTACAAAAAAAATATTCCTAAAATCATATACCTTACAAAAAATATATTCCTAAAATCATATGGATATGGATTAATGTGTGTTTATGTATTACATATGTGTGTTTTGCTTGCTTCTAAGGCGATAAGGTTGTGAGTAAAAGTGCACTGATGGAAAGCAACAAATAAATAACATTTACAAAAAACAGAGGGATGAGTTATCGAGGCTTGAAATGAAACAGGGAAAGGAAAGACCGAAGTTTTCGTATGACCAATGGAAGAATTTTGCTTTTGAAAAGTAACATACATTCGCGGAGACTTTGTTTTTAAATAATCTATAAATAATAAAGTTTTTTACTGTGAGTCCTATTTTGAGAGAATGGCTGAATGTAAAGATATGGTTGAGGTATCAAAATAAAGGTCTTACCATGTAGATGTGCCAATCAAAGAGAAAAATGAGATTGGGGCAACGGTTCAGGCGTTGTGGGGCAGCAAAGTTCCCATGTAAAGTCTATAGGAGAAGCGTGCGGTTGAAGACGGAAACATGGATGGACTCGGATAGTTCAAAGTCCGAAATTTTCTCTTTTCTGAAGCGAATCGTTATGCAAAGCAACGTTAGCAGGCATTCGTATCAAAGTTCTTCTCATCGGAACAGCGACCACTCTTGAAGACCTGATTGTGTTATGCCGTTGGACTGTGTGATGTACATATACAATTTACTATTAATTCGATCTAGTTTATTCACGTAGGTAAGACGTTTCCCATTATGTGAAAAAGTAAATAAACATTCCGTTGACCTTTGTTAGTGGAAATATTACGGGCGACTGCTTATAGCTCATTCAGTTGCTCACGGTGGTCGTTAAACCTTTAGTCAAAATAAAAAAATAAAAATTGTCACGAACCTGGACTATTGTCTTTACTGAAGTGGTTGAATAAATTTGTCAATCAAATAAAGTTTACATTTATTGTTTCATATGAGTTTATTCTTTTCAAAACAACAACAAAACTAACTGTAGATTCTGACGGGTTTTGTCTAGTACCTTGTTAAACTAAAAAAAAAAAAAAAAAAAAAAAAAAAATCCCGCTTTATTTTCAGGGATCACTAGAGATAGAATTTCACAGATTATCATATTTTGCAGAATTGGCTCGCATCTCATAATATCTAGGTTCTATTGACGATAACACTCCAAGATTTTTTTTTAACCTGACAAATTCCAGTAAAAAAGATGTTGAACGATGCTAATGGAATAGGGGACGTGAATTGAAGGTTGACCCTGTAGGCTGGGGGGGGGGGGGGGTTATAGATGTTTGCGACAAAGCCCGGCAGAGGTGTTCCCACACAGTTTTATTGTCGTAAATGGCCTCGGGCACTTATGGTCGACTTGCCCAGTGAGCAGAATCCCCTGCTGAAGGTGGTTCAATCAGTCACATCGTTCTTCATATCTTGGCTTCAAAAGATGGCATGCCGAGGATGTCGAATAACATTTTTCAGTCCTGGTCAAATGGAAGGCGTGGCTTTAACGGATTTTCTAGTTAGCCACAATATTTTCAGTGAAAACATAAATTGTCCCAGATGTGGACGACTCCCAACTTTAAATAGGAAAAGTATGCTATAGCGATGCAGAGGACCATTTTTTGGCACTTGCACCGAGGAAGCAGAAAAGAGTTAGTCCAATGTAATTACAAAGGATCTGCAAGGATGAAAACGTTTTTCGCGTTCCGCAGGTGTTAAGTATTGAGAAAATATTTAAATTCATCTGCCTTTGGTTGACTCCGAATTTCCAAGGCAGAAGGGGCTTAAATATTTATTTTAAATTCATCTGCCTTTGGTTGACTCTGGAGTTTCCAAGGCCACTGTGGTAGATTGGTCCAATTATTGCTGTGAGGTGTGCCTGCATTGGGAGAACAGGAATAAATCAGCAAAACTAGGTGGACCTGGCAAGACCGCCGAAATCGACGAATGCCTCCTAGGTAGAAGGAAAAATCAGAGGTCAAATCCTTAAAGGGACATGATTATTTGGAGCAAAAGAAAGGGGGACTGGGCTATTTCGTATTCAGCCTGTTGGACGCTGCGTCACAGGAAAACCGCCACATGCTTTTCATTAAGGGGCTGGGCACAAATTTCTATTCTTCCGAAGAACACTTTGAATGTGTGGCAGTTTTCCAAGTTTCCGAATTATGTGTGGCAGTTTCCCAAGGTGCCTAAAATGGGAAGGAGCTCTTTTGTTTGTCTGAACTTTCATGTTGGTTCATACTTTAAAGCAACTGGCCACAGAAGTCCGAGGGGGAGGGGTATAAAAATTGCAGTTTCCTGGCCTATATTGAGAATTGAATTGTGAACTCCAAACAAATTTCGAGAAAACGTTCTATGTAAGCCAAGTGAAAATTGCTGTGTTCAGGAAAGGACAATAAGGTGGGATTCTTTAATAATGCTGCACTTTATTTAATCACTAAATATTTACATAACATGTCAAATTTGTAATATTTTTCTTCTACTTAATTAATTCATAGGCCCTACACCTCAGCCTTTTTAACAGTTTTTAATCCGCTGACTTCATATTCATAACTCTTACGTATCAAATCAAGTCAACAGCATTGCGCTTTTACTTAGGCATTAAATATTAAAGTCATAGGCCTTCCTAACAGTTTTTATTCTACCAGTGTCATATTCACAACGTTTACACATCAAATCAAGTTAATAATATTGCGCTTTTAGTTAGGCACGGAATATTTATTCACTGGCCCTAGGCCCTTTTACCAGATTTTATTCTTCCAATTACCAGATTTTATTCTTAAAGTGCAATGCTACTGACTTGACAACATTTACACAGAAAATCAAGTTAACAATATTGGGCGTTTACTTAGGCACAAAATATTAATTCATAGGCCCTAGGCCTTTTTAATAGTTTTGACTATAAATGCCATATTCCCCACGTTTACACAGCAAATCAAGTTAATAATATTACGCTTTTACTTGGGCACGAAATATTAATTCATAGGCCCAGACCTAGGGCCTATGAATGAATATTTTGTGCCCAAGTAAAAGAGCAAATATTATTACATTTTTTGTGTTAAAACGTTGTGAATATGGCATTGATAGTAAAAACTATTAACAAGGCCTAGGGCCAATGAATTAATATTTCGTGCCTAAGTAAAAGCGCAATATTACATTTATTTGTTGTGTAAACGTTGTGAATATGACAATGATAAAGTAAAAACTATTAAAAAGGGCTAGGGCCTATAAATTAATATTTTGTGCCTAAGAAAATGCCCACTATTATTAATTTGATTTTCTGTGTAAATGTTGTGAATATGACACTGGTAGAATAAAAATTGGAAAGGCCTATGACTTTAATACTTAATGCCTAAGTAAAAGAGCAATGCTACTGACTTGATTTGATACGTAGCATTATGAATATGAAGTCGGCGGATTTAAAAACTGTTAAAAAGGCCGAGGTGTAGGGCCAATGAATTAAGTAAAAGAAAAATATTACAAATTTGACATGTTATGTAAATATTTAGTGCCTAAGTAATGTGCAGCGTTATTAAAAAATCCAACCTTATTGTCCTTTCCTGAACACAGCAATTTTCGCTTGGCTTACATAGAACGTTTTCTCGAAATTTGTATGGAGTTCCCAACTCGATTCTCAATATAGGCCAGGAAACGGCAATCTTTATCCCCCCCCCTCGAACTTTTGTGGCCCTAAGTATGAACAGACATGAAAATTCAGACAAACAAAAGAGCTCCTTCCCATCGTTAAACACCTTGGGAAACTGCCACACCAGAAAACTGCCACACATTCAAAGTTTTCCTCGGAGGAATAGCAATTTGTACCCTTCCCCTTAATGAAAAGCGTGTGGCAGTTTTCCTGTGTGCCAATCTTCCGGTGTGGCAGTTTTCCTGTGTGGCGGTTTACAGTGAACCCAACTATTATCTATCCACTGCTTGATGAAGGTCTCCCCAAATTTCTTCCACAACGGTCTATATTGCCACTTTCGAATTTCGTCCGTCCATCTCCCATGTGGACATCTGGACGTTTTCCTATGCCTTGGAATCCAATGTAGAATTTCTGTTGTTCACCGGGGCTCCGTTCTATCAACATGTCCATCCTATTGCCATTTTAGTGATAGGTAGGTTTACATACGTTTTTTTTTTTAACTGTTTTTTGTAAGAATCAAAACTAAATTGCCATGCACCGAAAATCTTTACTGTCCAATTCATTACTTCCTTCAATATCGTTTTGTTTTCCCTGCTATGCTAGACTAAATTGCATGTTATGCTCCTGAAATTTAATGTGCAAGTAAAATGTGCATTAACAGTAAGCATGAGAAACTTTTTTTCAAGGTAAGATATTAATGAACAGCATGAGAAACACTCCACCTTTGCTGGATCTGTACTTGAACTTGGGCCCATCTAATGGCTGCAGCATCTTGCCTGTCCTGGCCAGTAACAACTAGCATTTCCTTGCACTATCTTACTAACCTTACAAATTGTGATCTGCGGTTTTTAAAAGAAAATTAATAATTTCAATAGTTTCGTAAAATATTTCCTCTGTGGTCGCTGCAAGATAATTAACAGTGAATGTACGGCTGGAATATATGTTTGCACGATAAAATTGGCAAGAATGCACGTCTGCACGGGAAAAGAAAAATTAGCAATGCATGTCTGCACGAAAAAAAAAATAGTAGCAATGCACGTTTTAATGTCTTTCCATATCATTACAAAAAAAAAAATGCACGAACTCTTGTTCTACATTTTTGCGATTCATTCAACTTTGCAAATCGTTAGGTACTAAAGAAAAAGGATCGAAAGAAGTGCATATTTTATTCTGATTTTCCCGATTTTTATTACGTTCAACAACTTGTTTATTTCTTGGTAATTTATTTTCCTATATCGCTGCTTAATAGATTTTATTACTAAAAAAAAATTCATTTATTATTACTATGTGACAGCAGAAAAAAATTAATTCTTAAAATCCTTTGTCTATTCCTTAGTATTCATTGGCAAACATTGCATCAATGCAAAGCCAATCTGGCCCCGCATTGTTGTGGGGTATGAAAGGCACTGCTAACAGCAAGTGGAAAAGGAAACAACTAATGTGTATTTCTCTTTGTTCCCTATTATGATCATCTGGATCAGAAAGCAATGGTTTTTGGGAGGCTTAGCCCACCCCCTTAGAACCACATTTTGTGAAACCACACCAAGTTGCCATAGGACCATCTAATATAGGTGGTTTACCATGGTAATGCACCTTGAAACAGAAAAAAAAGGGGAAAACAAGCATAGAGTTCTGCTCTGCACAGAACGCACGCACATGCTAACACAATAAAAATTTGAAACACTGATTTGTTGGGGAAGCGATGCTGTCATATCACAAGAGAAACTATCGGTTTTACACTGCATGCACGAAATTCTGTGACAGAACATTTTTCTATGTTGGACGAAAAAAAAAAAAAAAATGAAGAAAGAAAAAAAGCTAATTTATGTGTAAAAGTATGCCGTGGAAAATGATAGTAGACCAAAAAGTGGAAAAGAAATACTTTTTAGCATGTTTCAAATATTTCTAACAAAACCAAAAATTTAAAGAACTTCAAGTGAAGATTGTTCATTACATACTTTTCAGGAGGTGGCAAGCGGAAAGTCTAAATACAAATATTACCAAAAACTATGTGCACAGATTCACTGTGACTACTCTGTGGTCTAACCGCTTTTACTATATACGCCACATAAATTTCTTGAAAACCACAAGACCGAACAACTACATAAAACAGCTGGTACACAAAATTTGGCTGCATATTGGGACAATAGGGAAATTTATTTGCTATTTGTTTAGGGGTTGTGCCTTAGGCTAGCAGGCCCTGTTTAGGCTCACTTGTGCCTTGTGTACTACGAAAATCCAGCGATCACTCAATCAATCCTCAAAAAATAAAAAAAAATCTCTTCAAGATTAAATTCCAGGAGTACTTCGGGAGACTTTTGTCCAGCAGTGAATGGCTGCTGCAAATGAGCAAATTTCCCCCCATTTCTTCGTCTTTGATACTTTTCCATACTACAGTATGTACTTGTACATACTGGGTGTAGGATTATACTTTTCCATACGAGGGTATAGGAGAAGTGGCCACCAGGAGAACTAGCCACAACAGTGTTGAGGGGCCGTACAAAAATTTTGTTCATGATTGCTCCCTGGCCACATCTCCCTAGGTCATGGGGTGCAGGCATGGCCTGGCGCAGCCAGGCCTCTATTTTTCAAACCCTGGCAGCGACAGGCTACTTTTTGCCGAACTGAATCAGACTTTTTAAAATTATTTATTCAATCGTCGCCCCCAATGTTGGTTCGGAACAACATACTGAAATTTGGACCAATCCATGTATTTTCCCCCAAGCAATCGTGCAGGAGATCAAGAAATAAATCCCGGACTTCTGTTCTGACCTTTGATCTCATTTCGACTATTTTCAATAGTTTTCGTGCCCAGGTTGCTCGAAACAACACACTAGAATTTCATCGAAATCGTACGATACTTACACGAATTATCGTGCAAACGGACAAAGCAGGAGCATATAATATACGCTTCTTCAACTAACGGTTGGGAAACGTAAAAAAAACTGCATTGAGACATGTGCAATAGTTTAAAAATTATACACTTAAAATTGGAAAACTGCGAAAAATGTTGCCGTTTATATTTCGACTGAAATTTAATGACTTAGTTATAATTCCGCTATTATAGTTGGAAACTACAGCTGTTGCTGTCCAGACTCTATGGAGTACTGTAAAAAATAACCCATGATTTTTATTTAGGTGTATTGCATGACTTTTGAGAGACCACTTTGCTAATTTTAGTCAGAGAATTTGGGAAGGTGGTGCTTGCCCCCTCAAAGGGACACCCTTTATCAAAGTAACCTCCTGTGTTTCTAACAATAGACAGTATTGCAAAGTCTTTGAAATTGCGGTTGACTCACTGCTCCAACTACCCACCCTCTCTGTACTTTGGCAGTGTTTGACATTGCCAGACCAGATTTAGGAGACTGCCAGAGCACGTTTTTGTTTTGTACTTTTAGGGGACTGCACCAATGTACTATATATATATATATAATCAAAAACCACTATCAATCCACTGCTGGATGGTCTTCTCAAGTTTCTTCCAAAACAGTATCTTGCGCCAGTCTCCTCCGTGTCACTCCCACATGCTTTCGAATTTCGTCCACTCGTATCCCACGTGTTCTTCTTCTGGGTCTTTTCCTGTCCCTTGGTATCCAATCTAAAATTTCGGTTGTCCATCGGTGGTCCGTTCTTCTGGCAACATGTACAGCCCATTGCCATTTTCAGGGATTTTACTCTGACCATGATGTCTTCAACTCTTGTCATTTTTCTTATCCATGAGTTCCTCTTCTTATCTTTCCTGGTTACACCAAGCATGCATCTCCCCATGCTTCTTGGGCAGTGGAACCCGGTATAATTGTGCTCATGCTGTTTCACCCCATTATATTCATCTATACATATAAAATGGAATGTCTGTATGTTCTCTGTACAATTCTACACCGCTTGACAGATGTGGACCAAATTTTGCATAGTTGCTCTCTAGGAACCTGCTGAACAAATAGGCTATATACAGAATGTCTGTCTCTGTATGTATGTCGCTCTTAACTCCTAAACCTTTTGATCGATGTGGACCAAATTTAACATAGTTACTCTCTATGACCCTGCGGAAAAACTAGGCTACCATGAAACCGACAATCAACCAGTCAAATTACAATCTAAGCGATCTGGACCAAATTTTACATAGTTATTCTCTAGTACCCTGCGGGAAAAAGAGGTTGCCGTGAAACATGAGCAATCAATTAATATATCAAGGAAATGAGAAAGGAGCGGTCAACCAATAGAGTAAATGAGAAGGAATCAATCAAGGAAATGAGAAGAGATCAACCAAATACATGGGAACGGTTCAATCAATTAATCAATGTGGTAAATGATTAAGAATCATATAATTTGCTCACACAGCGTGCCAGACATCTCTGCATGGAGTGGTACAGGTTCCTAATTATGTCCTGCGATAAGCCATCCCATGCAGCTTGAATCTGCTCGCACAGTTCCTGCAGATTTTGCGGTAGGGATGGAGTGTAAATAGCGCGTCGAATAGCATCCCACACATTTTCAATTGGCGATAGGTCTGATGATACGGCTGGCCATGGCAGAGTGTCTCTTTTGTCATCCAGCCCTAATTCTTGCAGTAGTCATTTTTTGTACTTAAAAATGTAACTGGCTATCTTACCTTTTAGGCCCAGGTGTTATTTTCAGTGGTCATTGGTCCATGTGGATTTTAATATTACCACGTGTTTACAAATGTGGATTTTAAACATTGGACACCATTTCATAACCCATATCCCGAAATGAAATTTCGGGCAAAATAAAATAAAATAAAATACAATAAAAATAAATACATAAAATGAAACTATTATTTTGTGTTCTTTGTAGACATTCTACTTATCCAAACCACATGCTGAGTCACACTATTTAAATAATGAAAGTATGCGCCCCACCCAACATTCTTGTGAGTACGAAGATCAAACAGTATGTCAAATCGACTTTATTAACATGCCAATGATGATAATCAAAAGGCCAATCTAAAACCTTTTTCCCTGGCTTTTTTCCCCCGCGTTTTTCAAGTTTGGGGCTTTTTACCGATTTCCTGGAAATGGTGACCCCATGAAATCTCCATGTCCGATATTTTGTGTCAAATGTAATGTGTGCATGGTCCCTGACTGAAAAAGGTCAAGGACTTTTCCTGTGTGGGAGTTTTCTGTCCATCTACCGTAGTAGCTATATTTGCACTGTTTTGTAAAACGTATTCAAAAAGTTGGCACTTAACTTTGATTACAAACAAGTTCGGGTTTTTGATTTACCCCACTTTCCATCACAAATGCTGCCCTTCTGATTTTTTTTGTGTTCAAACAAAAATGGATATCAAGCGAAAATACTCGTGTTCATCGGATTGAAACGTTGCACAAGCGTACGTTACCCGTGAATATTACGTTTCTCCATTGCGGATACAAGAGCTCTCGTTTCACCGGCCTCCAAAAATTGAAAATTGTGTTTTTGTAATAGTCTTTAAATCACCTTAAATAATCTTCTTTTTTTTTTTTTTTTTCAATGATCTTTTTACTTGTAATATCTGAAATCACTGAAAGGAAGCTATGAACCTTTTAGTTAAGATAATTTCCATGTAACAAGGACTTTCCTCAAAATTTAATTCGATTTTTAAAAATCGCAATTTTATATCCCCAGTTTTACACCAATTATGTTGAATGCTTTTTTTTTTTAGCTTGGGACGAGGATTGTGGTGTAATCCGAACTCCGTCCCCCTCTCCCAGACTGTCAATTTATTGTCTCTGTGTTGAGAGAAACTTATTACGTTGTATAACAAACGCGGCAGCTGGTGTGTGCATATGATATTTACTGGGAACGCAAGTGGACAGGAAAACCGCCTTTGAGATGGAAATCGCTGATAGTACTATATACAATGATGCCGAAGCTGTTTTCTTTGATGGCGACACTAAACTCCATTAGTGCGGATACATTGTGAAAGACCTTGAGAATGAGGTCTGTTGTGAAGAAGCATTTCAACTTTGAGCAAAAATCTTTCTATTTTTTTTTTTTACTTCAGGTAGCAACTAACAATATTAACTATAAAGTATTAAAATTTTGTAATCCACATTTTCCTCTAAGGAGTGATCAAGGGAACTGATTGATTTACTAAACGCCGCCCCGGTGGCGCAGTGGTCTAAGCGATGGCCTCTGATCATTCGTCCAAAAGGGGTCTGGGTTCGAATCCCGGTGAGGCATGGATGTTGTGTTTGTCTTACGGCAGTGGCTCTCTACCTTCCCTGGAACCAGTGACCCTAAATTAGGGACGGCTACTGCTTATAGCCCATTGAGTTGCTCATGGTGGTCGTTAAACCTCCAATAATAATAAAAAAAAGATGCATTGATCAAACACTTTTCTTTTAAGACAGCATATTGCTCTTGAAAATTATGCTGTTTCTTCCAAAAACTCTCCAGGCAAGTTGTTTCGTAAGTTTTTTTTCTCTCCAAACGTTAATGTGCACATTTTCGGCACATGACATTCGACATTTTACACAAAAATCATTCAGTTCGTTTGACCTTCGTTAGAACAAAATTAACCACCTGCCATTTTTGTTAGATCTACCATAAATGCGCGATATTCCGCATAAATTTTATGGAGGCTAGCGCCGGGTTAGCCCATCCCCCAACCATTTAAAAAAAAAAAAAAGAAACTATGCCATTCATTAGACTTTCATTAGATCAAGTATGATCACTAAACAGCTTCGTTAGATCGACCTTAGTTCTTGAGATATGAAGTATTTTCACACTAATTCAACCCCTATTCTGAATGCTAATGAGGACGTTTTCTGACCTCTGAATTCGAAATTTCACACTAAAATCGTTCAGTTCGTTTGATCTTCGTTAGATCAGATTTGATCAACTGCTATGTTTGCTAGATCCGGGATAGAACAAACATTATTTTTTAGAATTCTTAAGGAGTTTAAACCGGCGTCAGTAGATTTGTTTTAATTTTGTTTTGGTTGTTCAAAATAGCAGCGGGAAAGCATCTGAACACTGCAGGTTCAGTTGGAAATATTTTATTACCTCAACAACGGCAAAATCTTTCGTCAGAATAGGCATATCATATGGAGAATTATAATGTACTAGCCCATTGAGATAAGAATACAACGGGTTCTAGTTATCGGTTATTGCTATTCAAGCATTTATTAACGACGGTGGAAAATATCTTAGTACACGATATTTTTTGTAAATATCTTTTCGAAATCTGGAAGTAGTTTTCCTTGTTCTTGCCCATGGACTACTTTAACTGTGACATCAAACCGTCGAACTCTTGACAATGCAACATAAAGTTGTCCGTGGCTAAACACTGGTTTAGGAAGGTAGAAACCTACTTTCTCCAGAGTTTGACCTTGAGCCTTATTAATGGTCATAGCAAAGGCTAGTTTTAAAGGGAATTGTCGTCTTAATGTGAATGGGAGGTCTATATCAGTAGGAACAAGGTCATTTCGCGGAATAAAAGCAGTTTTACCACATGCTGAGCCTGTGAGTACTTCTGCAATGATCAAATTGAGTTTTAGTTCTTTGATTCCATTGCATAAACCAATGTCTTGTTCCATTGCATAAACCAATGTCTTGTTCCATTGCATAAACCTCATTGTGTATTGAGGTTTCTCAGGAGCATGATAATAGCTCCAATCTTCAACTTGAGTCTGTGAAGTGGCATTCCTGATGGAGTTTGCTCATTTAAAAACTCTATAGGATAATACTGTTCAGTATTTTCTTTGTCGTCGGCATCAATTGAATCGGAGCTTAAGTATGTGCTTGCTGTACCCTATAAGAAATCATGAACATTCTCATTTAATTTGTCAACATCAGAGTTTTGGGGACACAGAATGACTTTCTTTGCAAATGTTTTAAAATCAGAAATTTTCAAGCTCTCATGTGTGCAAATTCTTCCCAAAGATAATATTTATATTTTTCAAACAATTCTTGTTCATTGGGTGGTGAAACATAAATAAGAATGTATGCAAATAAATCTCATAGTTGTCGAGGCATGCTGCAAACTGATGCTTCATCTTAAGGTTTTCTCCCATATTTCATCACTCTTAATTAAACCTTTCTGCAATGCAGCTTCTTTGAAGGCATCATATGGAATTCCATTGACTGTTCTTAAATCTGTAAAGCTAAATTTTGCTCCAGACACACAAAGCAGCAGTAGTCTCAAACAATATCTTTCTGGATCAGAGCCAAGGTTGACTGAATACATTCTTCCAATCACATTATATCCACCACGTTTTCGTTGAACCCATTTTTTTCTTTTTGATTGAACAAATAATGTCTTGGCATGTCACTATATGAAATGAATTGCACATCTTCGTTGCTCTCATTTAGTTTGAACCATGCTGTCAGTATTCTATCTCTCTGAGCATTATGAACAACCGCATTTCAATCATTGTTTAAACGCTCCGGATTAAAGGTAATGTTCTGTTCTTCAGGAAGGTGAACAGGTAATCTTAACTATTGTATGAGATTGCTGATACATATCATAACCAAGTATGCGCCACATTGCCTCAGGTCAGTCAGGTGCACTAACGTATCGGGAATCAACATGACTTTTTACTTTGTCGTATTTTCACATTTTCACAGTCATTACCTTTGTACACGTACTTGAAAAGGTAATTCCTTGTTTGACAAGTCACAGTATCACTATAACTATTCAAAAATTTACGTGCCTACAATTACTTTAATAAGAGCAACGAGAGTGAACTTACCCTTACCAGTAGGTCCATTCTCTTAGAAAGGATACATTTCTTTGCACGTTAACTTCCATTTTAATATCCACGATTGGTTTTGGCCGTTGGTGCGGTGGTTTTTTATGTTTTCTTCAACATGTTCTTTTATTTGACAGAGTGAGCAATTTATTAACCTATACTGCAGAACTGATACATTGGTCCAAGAAACCTCTTTTATACTTTAAAAACCTTATATTTACATTGACTGAATAACCCTAACTGGTAATCTAATTGGCTTAAAAAAAAAAAAAAAACCCTAATTATATGAACATTCAGAAACCATAAACAAACTTCCTATTTATAAACACCAAAACAAAACATTTAAAAGCCTAAAATTCAATTATTCACAACAAACTTATCTCATTGCCCTCTATTTACAAACTCATCTCGCACTCTCATTCATGCACTACACCTCTGCTGTTCCCAACGTAGATTGCCCCGAGCAGCTTTCCACCCATCCAGGGTCATCATCTGGAGGCCAGTTGGTATCAGCCCTGCTATCACAGTGCGAGTGAGTGAGAGAAGCGATTTCTTGCGTCGGCCTCATGTCCCACGTCATATTGAACACATGGCCACCATGGCTCCATCTGTTAAGAACTGTAGTTAATATTTTATTTTCTTCTGGAGTATTTTTTCCTTTTTTGTTCTATTTTTATTAGTTCTTTCCATTTTTCATTAAGTATATTTGGGTCGTCATGATTACATACTCGATCCCTATTTTTTTCGATCAGTACTGATTCTGCAATACGCAAATGTCTTTCATTGTTACATGATTTAATTATTTTGATGTCTTCAAATTTTGGGTATCTTTGATTATCTAAGCAGTATTGTATCAGTGCTGTTTTTGCTTCTTTTTTTTTTTGCTAATTCTTTGTGTTGTTGTAGGCGATGTTTTAATTGGTTTTTTTGGTACTCCCTATGTACGATATTGGTGTTATGCCTGTTATTGGAATTTCATACACACCAGCTTTTTCCAAGATGCTGCTTTTTCCCGTATTATTAATTATCATATCTTTGACCGTTAGTACTTTGTTTCCCATCTGAATTCCATATTTGTGGCATAACTTATTTATATCTGTTGATATTCTTGGAAGGTAAGGTAAAGCACCAACATATTGTAATTCCTTTTTTCTTTTTGAGGTTGTGGTATCTTGAATCTTAACTTGTACTTCATATATCCATTTATTTATTTTTCTATATTATATACTTGGAAAGGTATTTCACGCTTTTCACAGTAGCGCACACCTCAACATTAATGTGGCCATTTTACTTTAACAAAAGATATGAATTATAAGGGACAATCCATCTGTTATCAATAATTTTACCACGTACAGTTGTGGTTGCACCATTCTTTCTGCGGCGATATAAAGGACACCGGCCTTTGTTAGCTACTGTTTCATTTTGAAAAGACTTTGGAAATTGCTTAGTACATTTGCCATCTTCCATACAGGATGAATTGTGATTATTTCACCACATGGGCCATTAGCCATGTGTTTCGCAACAGTTGCATGTAAAACTGGTAAATGCTCTTTATGGTAGTTCTGCTGATATAATTTGGTCAGTTTTCTCAGGCAGTGTTGGTTTGTCCTTCTTTCAAAATCAAGAGCATATCAGCCTGGGAAACCCTCTTTTTTGGAATTCGATTACATGAACTTTGTCCACCGGAACTCCAAAAATATGCCTTTTGGTTATATCATCCATTAATTCTTTCAACTTTAATTGGAAGACTCTTCCAACTAAATCTGGACAGTTTTCGACAGATTGACCATTTAAGTTTTCAGTAATTTCTTCCCATTTCAGGTTGCAAGTCATAGTAAGGAAAAGATCAAGCTTGACATACTTTCTGACTATCGCCATTGCATCCTGATAAATTTGCACCACATTTCGTGGACTACCTTGAAATGAAGATGGCAAAATAAGAGGATTTGAAATGAAGATGGCAGGAAGAAACTAATCATCTCCAGCATTCTGAATTTAGTCCATCAGACCTTTATACTTTTCGACACTTAACTGAGACTGATTTTGTCGTATGTAATTCAGTGTATTAGCTTCCAATTTTACATACGCATCAACATTGTATAGCTCCGTAAGCTTTCCTTCGCTTAATAATTGATTAAATTCGTCACTGATCGAAAGACGATGTTGATAGTATTGTATTTGTGTAACCCTTGACTGTGGCTTTGTACCTTTGTTAACAACACTTAGTAAAGACATTGGTCTACGTTGTAATGGAATGTCAGTTGACCTTGTGACGTAATGCATCTCTAACGTAATGTGAGAATGATTTGGATCAGATGACGTCACACTAGCAGCTGTTGTGACAAAACAAAAGTGATAACGCGTGAACTGTGTCACGCGTTCGACGTCACTTGCACGAAAACACGAAAAGCTAATCGTGACGTCAGTCACAAACATTTGTTTCTCGGTTGTTGCTATGACATCTTAAAAAAATTATCCAGGTTGTTGGCAACTTATCCTTTTATATATAAGGATAATTGCAGAATATTTCATCAGAATATAGGCGTATCGTATGAAGAATTTACGTGAAAAATTGGAGCAGCATAATGGAAAGTACTGTGATCCCAAGAAAACCAAAGGCGGAGCCGAAAAACTTATCGAGAAAGAAACAGAATTTTTTGTCGTATAAGTTAAACCATTAAGTATCATTTATAATAACGTTACTATGTTGCTTTATTTTCCAGTCCCTTGGAATTCAGTCTAGTAATTAAGTTGTCTAATGGGGATCAGCTCTTTACATATACACTATACAGGGTTCAAAGGAAAGTCCTTATTCAGGGCAATAACTGCAGAAGAAAGGGTCCGAGTGGTACACTAGTTAGGTCTATGTATAGGAAAGGGACGATGTCTGATCAAATGAAAGTGATTGGAGCACCCCTAGTGGCAAAGGTAAGACGTTAGGAAACGCAACTCGCGAATAATGCGAGTTAGAAACAAAATTCCAATTGCAAAGTTGCAGCGCATCGTCTAATTAGTAAGAAACGACATATGGTGCGCACGGATTGTGTACATGGACGGGTCAAATGCTGATAAAGTGCACACGGTCGCTGGATGGTTAGGCAATGCAAAATACTGGCCCACGATGGAGAATGATTCAAATGCGTGTGTAAATATTTATAGTGACATAAAAGCGGGTCGGTGAGATAAAACACTGAGGCTGGGGATTTGAACGTCAGTCAACATACACGTTGCTAACACTAATGACGGGCTACTCGAACGCTGAGTACTGTGAAAGTCTTGCTTTCTGGCGAATGTCATCGCAATGCCCACGAAGCTGCAAGGCGGTATGTTGACAGTTTTCCGCCTGGTCAACATCCAACAGCAGTGACTATTAACAACTGTGTTCGCCGCTTCCGAGAGACTGGAAGCATACAGGCACGTCCGCGATTGAGCAGACCTACGGGTTCGGGTGTTATAGTGCATCCTGAGGCTGTCCTGGGATATGTCCTTGCCAATCCCAACATTAGTACCACAGCAGTCGCCGTAGCATGCAGGTTAACAGCACAACGTGTTTGGCAGATCCTGAACGAGCATGGAGCTCGCCCGTACCACGTTTAGCTAGTGCGAGGTTTGGTGGATGGAGACCAGAGAAGGCGTTTCGATTTCTGCAACTTTGTACATAACACGTTGGAGGTTAATCCAAACTTCTTGGCCAATATCTTGTGCACAGACAAGTCCCGTTTTACATGGGATGGAATAGTCAATCGGCATAACACCCATTACTGGGCTCTGAGCAACCCATATATGGGACCAGCTGCTCCACATCAACGACTTTGGGCAACTAACGTTTGGTGTGGTATTTGGCGAAACACACTAGTTGGACTCATTTTCTATGATAGGACATTAACAGGTCAGCGGTACCTTCATCTCTTACGGGGCCCGATATCTGACTTTCTGGATGATCTTCCCCTCAGAGATCTGCTGCGCATGTGGTACCAACATGGTGTCCTTATCTCACGTTGGGATCACCACGTGGCATTTCCATTTCCGCCGCCTTCGTTTGAAATCAGATTCTCCAAAGATGCTAGACAAACATTGGGTGCATACTTTCGTTACAAAAGAAGAATACAGTCTACCAGACAGACTGGTGACTTTTGCCATCAAACTTTGTCCAGCTCCACGAGAAAGCATCTAAATGGACGGTTTTATGTAGCTGCTAATGATTCTCCGGAATTCAGTGTTTCCATTGCGATTGTCCGCCTCGTGCTTCGTTGGCGCCATTAGAAAAACACTAGACATTTACAGTTTTTAACAATGGCTTTGAAAAGAAAGTTATTTCCTCCGTGGAAAAGAGAAGTCCTTCCCTAAGGTGAAATTCAGTCTCTCATAGGTGAACACGTGGCATATTTTCTTCATGAATATGCATAAATTAAAATAATTACATACATTATCGAACATACTTTTAATAATAATTTTTGCCCTCACATCCATATTTGTAAACATTTTAAAAACCCTAATAAAAGGCACTCAACAGACCATTTCTCACCTATTTACAAGCCACCTAGGCCAAGAGTCTTTTTAGAAGATATTAAGTTACAACCTTCCGTATTTGTAAACATTTAGGCCAAGAGTCTTTTTAGAAGATATTAAGTTTTTAATTCCGTATTTGTAAACATTTTAGGAAACCTGATGAAAAGCACTCAACGGATTATTCCTCAGCTCTTTACAAGCCACCTAGGCCGCTGGTATTTTTAGAAGATTTTAAGTTACAAACCAGGTATTTCATATTTGTAAGCATTTTATAAAACCTAATAAAAAGCACTCAACGAATTATTCCTCGCCTATTTACAAGCCACCTAGGCTGCGGGCCTTTTAGAAGTAGGAAGAAATATAGGAGCACCATAATTTTTTTACGCGGGGTAATTTCATGGCTCTAAAAGTGAATATGCTCAGTTGTCCGTGTGGCCAGATGTCTGGTGCCCAGTTGTCTTGTTACCAATTGTTCGGTGCCCAGTTGTCCTAAACTCAATACTGCGCTTTTTCTGAGGCTCGAAATATTAATTCACAGGCCCTAGGCCTAGGTTTTTTCAGCAGTTTTGATTACTTCGAGTTCATGTTCATAACGTTTACGAACCACATCAAGTTGATAATATTGCACATTTACTTTGGCACCAATTATTCATCAATAGGCTCTAGGCCTAGGTACAGACCCTATGGATTAATATTCAATGCCCAAGTGAAAGTAAAGCTATCAAACACAACACTTATGTAAATGTTATGAATATCAGGGTGGCATGTTTAAAACTCTTTAAAAGACTCTCGCCCTAGGTGCCTTGCCAAGAGATGAGAAATAATCTGTTAAGTACCTTTCACTAGGTGTAATAAAATGTTTACGTATAAAAAATATTTAGGTTGTAATTTAAGAATTTTTAAAAAAGTCTCACGGCCTAGGTGCCTTGTAAAGAGCTGATGATTTTGTCCATTGAGCGCCTTTTATTAGGCTTTATAAAATGCTTACGTCATGAAAAAAATATTTGCTTGAACGCATTGGCCTCTAACCATAATCCGTTTATACACATACCAGATATCTAGGTTGTAACTTAAAATTTTCTAAAAAGGCCCGGGCCGAAGTGGCGGTAAACTGTAAAAATACCCCTTAAAACTGTAAAGTGGTAAAAAATACCCCCAGAACAAACATTTCACTGTAAACTGCCACACAGGACAACTGATGTGTGGCAGTGTTCCGGTGTGGCAAATTACTGGCAACCCTGCCACACATCTTTCAGCAATTTGGAAAATTGCCACATGTTTTTCATTAAGGGGCCGGGCACAAATTGTTGTTCCTCCGAAGAACACTTTGATAGTTTTCTAGTGGGGCAGTTTTCCAAGTTTCCCAATTATGTGCGGCAGTTTTCCAAGGTGCCTAACGACAAGGAGCTTTCTTGGTTTTAATACTAAATTTGGTGGTCCTAAATTGAAAACAGTAAAACTTTTTTCAGAATTTTTTGTATGAGGCCCCTCGACCTTGGGTCTCACACCATCCAAAAACCGACTACGGCTAAGTCAGCGTACCATGACATAGTATACCAAATTTGGCGATTCTAAATTGAAAACTGTAAAACTTTTTACGAAAATTTTTATATGGGGGCCCCCTTGACTCCGGGCTCCAACACCATCCAAAAGCCATCTACGGCTAAGTCAGAGAGTACCATCAGATACAATACCAAATTTGGTAGTTCTAAATTGAAAACTGTAGAACTTGTTACGAAAATTTTGTATGTACCCCACCCCATCCAAACACCATGTATGGGCTGAGTCAGAGTACCATGAGATGGTATACCAAATTTGGTGGTTCTAAATTGAAAACTGCAGAACATTTTACTAAAATTTCGTATGCCCCCCCCCCCCGACCCCATTCAAAAAGCCACTTACGATCTATGTTTGAGTACCATGAGATGGTATACCAAATTTGGTGGTTCTAAATTGAAAACTGTAGAAATTTTTACGAAAATGTTGTATGGGATCCCCCTGACCCCCGGGCTCCGACCCCATCCAAAAAACCGCTTGCGATCTAAGTTAGAATATCATTAAATGGTATACCAAATTTGGTGGTTCTAAATTGAAAACTGTAGAGTATTCTACGAAAATTTTGTATCGGGGTTCTGCCCCCCCCCCGGCTCTGACCCCTTCCAAAAATTGTCTACGGGCTGAGTCAGAGTACCACGAGACGGTTTACCAAATTTGGTGGTTCTAAATTAAAAACTAGAAATTTTTATGAAAATGTTGTATGCCCCTTCCCCCATTCCAGATAAGAATATCAAATTTTATGAAGCTGATAAAACAGGCCAAATTGTGATTTTGAATACAGAAGAATATAACCTAAAAATGAAATTGGCAATAGTGGAATTGAAATGTACTGAGGTGAAAAGGGACCCAACTGATAATCAAGTAAGATATTTGGCTAACATCAGGAACCACAGCACCTTACCTAATGAGATAAAAAATGCAAAACCACCAATGGGTACAAAGGTCCCACGAATGTTTGCAAAAATTAAAACACACAAGGGGATGGTAACCCCATGAGACTTAGTGTCCAAAAAGAACTCTCCATTGATTAATCTTGAAAAGAATATTTACAGTTTCTTGGCACCAATATTTATGAAAACACAATACAATGTAAAGAATACATATGAATTTATTGAAATAGTGAAAAATGTAAACCAAGATCTAAAAAAAATAACAGAATGGCTAGTATGGATGTCAAGGCACTGTTTCCAAGTACCCCTGTACCAGAAGCTATTGAGATTATTAATAAAAAATTACAACAGGATCAATCTCTTAATAACACAACTACAAGAGTTAAAAGGAATTTTATTATACATCTATGAAAAATAATATCTTCAAATATGATGAGAAAATATACAAACAAAATTTTGGTGGCCCAATGGGTTCTCTGTCAAACCTGTTTGCTGAAGTAATTATGAACAGCATAGAAGAAAAAAATATCAGTACATTGGATGAACCACCATTGGTTTACTGCAGATACGTAGATGATATCTTCATCATGACTAAAGTGAAAATTGATGAGCTGGAATCTTTAACTCAAAAACTTAGTAATGTCTATCCCACAATTAAATTGACAGTAGAACATGAAGAAAATATCTTGCCTTACTTGGATGTAAAGATCATCAAGCAAAATAACCAACTGCAGTACAAGGTACATAGAAAACAAACATGTCCCAGTTCTGATACCATATAACTCAACACACCCTTACGCACAGAAATGTAATAGCATAAAATCATTGATTAAAAGAGCTTTCACACATTCCTCTAAAGAAGAATTTCATAATGAAGAAATAAATTATATTAAAGAAATCACATACAGCTATGGATACCCTCCACAGAAGATAAATAAATGGATTTATGAAGTACAAGTAAAGATGCAGGATACATATTCACCTAAAAGAAAAAAACAATTACAATATGTCGGAGCAACACCTTACCTACCAGGAATCTCTACGGAAATCAATAAATTATGCCATAAATATGGAATACAGATGGGAAATAAAGTAATGACTATTGGAGATATGATAATTAATAACACTGGAAAATGTATCTTGGAAAAAGCTGATGTGTATGAAATACCTATAAGTGGAATCCCATCAATATCGTATATTGGAAGTACTAAAAATCAGCTAAAACATCGCTTAAAACAACATATTAATAATTGGCAAAAAAAAGAAGCAAAGACAGCACTGATACAATACTGTCTAGATAACCAGACATACCCGAATTTTGAAGATATTAAAATAATAAAATCATGTCGCAATGAGAGACATCTACGTGTTGCAGAATCTGTATTAATTGAAAAAATAGAGACCGAATTTGTAATAACGATCCAAATGTCCTGAATGGAAAGAACTAATAAAAATTGACCAAAAAAAAAAAACCAAAAACATAGAGGGGGCGGGGGGGGGGAGAAGAGTTTCCTAAAGTGAATAACAGATGGAGCCACGGTGGAAGCTTTTCGTGGATGACGATGGGCGGGGCGAGGAAGCCGGGCGTATCGCTTAATCTTGCTGCAGTGGCAGAAGAGAAAACATCTAGAACACCTCCTGAAGATAACCCAGTAGAGGGTAGAAAGTACTTGAGGCAGTCTGCATTGGAATGGCTTAGGGTGTGGTTGGTTGTTCATGGGTTGTTGAGAAGAGTCGTCGTATGTAAATAGTTGTATATACGTTTAACATTTTCGTTCAGTATTTTGTATGTTTGTAAATAGGCAGCTTATGTTCGTTGATAATATAGAAAGATTTTTGTGTTCAAGAATTGGGTTTTTAGCAGCGAAGGTTAGGTTTTAACACTAGCGTCTCGCGACAGAGATATCCACATGTATCGAGTTATCTCATTGGCAGCAATAAAACCAGCACCCAGCAATTGGCGACCGGCACTGAAACGGCACTTGTTGTTTACAGACGCTAGTGTTCGTATACGTCGTCGAAGTCGTGACACAGGTTGCTTACATCTTAGTTAACATTAGTTTCTTCATTGGCGGCTATAGGAACAAATCGAACAATTTAACCTGTTTGCAGTATGCATCCAAATATAAAAATGGCTATTCTTCCACAAACGGGTGCATTTCTCACAGCTAAGACAGCGGAACGCTAGAACAGCTTCGCGAGCAATCTACTGTTTTCGATCTGGCAATGCATCTGTTGTTGTTTACATTCGAATGCAAACATTATGGGTAGTTATTTTTGCATTGTGTTTTTATTTTTTTATTCATCATGATGACTAACGTTGGTTTCATCAAAAAAAAAAAAATATTTCGTGTACTAAATGAAAACTATAACTGAGATGTTGAAAAAGAACTAAAAAAAAAGAACGATCTTACCGCTATATACGTTGGAAGACTGATGAAAAATTATGTCTTCGTATTTACAGTAAGTATTTTATTTCGTACTGAGAAATATATAGCAAAGACAATTAAAGAAGAAAAGCAGCGATATTTATTGCCATTCGTGATTCCTCATTATTTCAAGGGTGGGTGGCGAACCATATGTTTCACACCATAATATGCATGTTTTTCTATCTCGTACGACATCGTTAACGAGACTATACAAATTCCATTAAGGCATTATAAAATACAACAGACCAATTCAACGACAACTTCATGTAATTTTAATACTATCGTAGGGTAATATGGACGGACAACTTAATAGTTAATATTTACTGAGCGTTGCCAGATCGAAAACAGTAGATTGCTCGCGGAGCTGTTCTAGCGTTCCGCTGTAAACAACAAGTGCCGTTTCAGTGCCGGTCGCCAATTGGTGGGTGCCGATTTTATTGCTGCCAATGAGATAACTCGATACATGTGGATATCGCTGTCGCGAGACGCTACTTAGGTTTTACATGCTGGTGGGAGGAGGATACAATTTTGCAACCTGGACAACAAGGCACTTCATGGACTTGAGTGTTCGTAAAACATTTGAAAGAACCTGAAGACCAAAAATAGAACACCGCACCGGAGGCTTGAACCACGCATGACGGCAGAAAGAATGAAATGTGCAGTGAAATGTGAAAATAGGTAAGCAACCTTGTAATTCTTGTGGTATTTGAGGTAAAAAAATTTTGAGTCCTTAGCAGTTGTTATTTTAACTTAGTAAGTTCTAGCGTGTAACGCCGGTGTGATTTGTCCGTATAGAATTATGCAACAGTTTTGATATATATTTCTTGATTATTTTCTAGTGTTGCTAAATTGACTTCATATCATTTTCGAGAGGTAAAACCGGTTTGAAAGAGATGTTCATATTTACTGTTTTGTGCATTTTTTTTTGTTATTTTCTTTAATAATCAAAGATTAATCAATGTTTAGTTTGTGTTGGGTTTTGCACACGAGTTCTGGTCTGTTCATGGTATACTGAAATAGTGTCATATTAATGACATTTTCAGATAGAATTTAATGAGTATTAATAATGATATTTTGACATGAGTTTAATGAGTACTAATAACAAAAATCCAGATTTTTTTTTTTGCTGGCATCTAAAATTTATATATATATATATATATATATATATATATATATATATATATATATATATATATATAATGGCATCTAGTGATTTTTGCTAATATTGTTTTTGCCATTTGTGTATGTGAACAATTTTATAAATTAGTAGTATATTTTTTGCAAACCACTGTGAAGTAGTTAGAAAATAGTTGTTAGTGGTGTTTGCCTTTTAATCTAGTTAGGCTGACAGTTTTAAATTTCTCAAAAAAAAAAAAAAAAATATTGAGTATGGTTACTAACTATTGTATGCTGTCCTTAAGGACTTGTGTTTCGATTAAGCAAGGCTAAGGCCCAAATTTTTTTTTTACCAAATTTAAGCTATCATTTCCAATAAAGGTGAACCCACTGGCTTCTTCAAAAAGCTGTTTTTGAGTGGCAGTAAGTCATTTAATTAAGGGTTGTTTTGGTGTTTCTCTGGAACTTGTATCCACCTCTGCCTGGCCTGAGGGTGGGAACGTTCCTGGCTAATCTACATTTTGAGGTTACTCGCCTTTATCCCAAATATCATTTACAAGGTTTTCATCTCTTACACACATTTCCAACACATAGTTTTCAATAGTCACATCGTGATTCAAGGCCCCCAATAAAACACATACGTCATTTTCAACTCACACAAAACTTAGTTTTTTTGGGGGGGGGGTTCCCCCATAACTAAATGCAAGATTATGTCTAAATAGCACGTTAATAATTAAGCAGCTAAGTGACATTTTTTGGCATTTGCAATGCTGTATGAATACATGTTCCTGGTTAAGTTGTGGCAAAAGTGCATTGTCCTGTGATCATGGAGTTTGTCTAGTTTAGTTTATCTTTATAAAATGTTTATGATGTGTGCAGAGTGTTTATGAAAGTGTATGCAGCATTTTACAGTAATTACATTGATAGTTAATACCATAACTTAATTTCACCATATTTTCTATAAAACAAATATGTATTTAAACTATTTTGTTTGGGACTTTTCAGTGCTCCAATCTGATGCTAATTGAAAGTATCCAGGGTGAACCTGTATGTTTCCATGTTATCCCTTTTGATAATCCACGTGAGCAGCATACATTTCAGGTAATGTAATTATGTGTTTTATAAAAATGTTTATATATGATCTTGACATATTAATAATTGGTTTTGTATAAGTATGCATTAAACCTAAATGCATACTTATACAAAGGCAATTTTAAGGACCCTGTAATTGTACTGTAATCAACATAGACTCACTGTACAGAACTTAGTGCCTGAAAGAGCCTTCTTTTCTTTCTGTAACAAAAATTTTGGTACATAACTTTTTTTTTTATTAATTTGCTGTGGGATTTGTGTGTTAATGTTAAAAGGAACATGCATGCACATCCTTTATTTCTGTGCTTGTGGCTTCATTTCAGCTACACTGGTGTTCAAAATTAAGAGAATTTGCTCATTTTGTCGATTTTCACAAAAAATACGGAACCAAAGGTACAAATTATGCATCCGAATAAGAATGCAAATTTGCAGTGTCGAATACGTAAGCTTACACGTGCGTGTGGGTGGAGCTGTGACAGCAAAGGGCATGAAAAGCACACACGGCTTTTTCCGCGATTAGTTCACTCATACACCTCGGCGACATTCGTTGTTTCTTGCGGGACTTGGTTCAATTTATAAGCAGTCAGGTAAAATGAGTTGCCACAAACAAATTGATGATGAAATGAGGTGGAGAATCGTTAGTAGATTGGACGCTGAGCAAATCGCAAGTGCAAGTTGCTACAGAGCTCAATGTAACGCCCAGTGTTGTCTGCAATTTGTGGAAACAGTTTAAGGACTCTGGATCTATATCGAAAAGGCCTGGGCAAGGTAGTCCAAGAGCCACGACGGCCAATGAAGATCTTTATTTGGCACTTTCAGCGAGGCGCCACAGGACACCTGCAGCTGCACAGCTATCTCGTGAACTGCATGGCATCACTGGAACCTGAGTTTCAAGGGTTACTGTTTCCCCGAAGGTTTCATGAGAGAGGGCTTTTTGCCAGAAGACCCGCTGTTTGCATCCTGCTCACTTCAGCACACAAGAGAGCGCGTTTAGCATGGTGCAGACAACATCAGCCTTGTACCAGACTTCAGTGTGGCAACGTTCTCTTCACAGACAAGTCGCGATTCAGCCTGGACGCTGATTCTCGACGTACCTTCATCTGGAGAGAACCCGGGACCCAATACCTTTCCTCCAACATCCGAGAAAGGGACCGCTATGGCAGCGGAGGTGTCATGGTCTGGGCAGGCATCATGTTGGACGGCCGCACACCTCTCCATGTGTTTGACAGAGGCTCCCTGACTGCTGAGAGGTATAGGGATGAGATCTTACAGCCCTATGTTTGACTTTTCAGGGGTGCATTTGGCCCTCTGTTCCTTTTTATGGATAACAACGCTCGTCCACATAGGGCTCACCTGGTCGACGATTATGTTGAAAGTGAGAATATTCGCCGGATAGGTTGTTAAGCCAGATCGCCAGACCTAATCCCTATCGACCTTATCTGGGACGCTCTTGCGAGGGCAATTTCAGTTCACCATCCCGCTCCGCGAACCATCCAGGAGCTGAAAACTGCGTTGCTGCAGGAGTGGGACTGACTGCCACAGGGACTTATCAACTGCCTCGTTTCCAGTATGACGTCGCGCTGTGAGAGCTGTATGACTGTGAGAGGGGACCATATCCCATATTAGTCATTTTATGTTCGATCTTGCAACGTGGATTTTGGACATTCCTGTGCTGATGAGCCTTACTGATGATCATGAGCGGGTGCCATGACTGTTGTATGGTATAATTTTTTCTCTTATGTAACTGTGTATCCATACCAAATTTTATTAAAAATGTGTCCATTAGTTTTTCAGAAATTCGACAAAATGTGCAAATTCTCTTAATTTTGAACATCAGTGTATTTAAATAGTCTGTGTTATATATTACTGAAATTCTCATAATTTGCTATGTCATTATTTTAGCTGTTCTAAGGATACCAACTATTCTCTATCAGAACTTCTAATTCAACAGAAAATTTCAGCGGCTGGAAATTTAATATATGTACAATTCAGCCTGTTTGGGTGGTGATTAGGATACATGGCTTATGTGCATTTTATCCAAATCCAATATTTTGGCAAAAGGAAGAGCTGAGTGGTTAAAAAGTTTTGTAAGACATGAGTAAAAGAGTTGACACTGCAGCTTACAACTGTAGTATCAACTGTCAATATCCCTGCTTCTAAGCATAAAGGTAACTTGTGTTTCCCCCAATATCTCTGCTTCTAAAACTCTTATTAGAAAAATTCTTTCTGTATTGGATACTGCTCCCGATGAGAAATATTTTCATGTAATTTCAAAATTTTGATAAAGTATGGTTTGGCCACAAGGGGGCGTAAGCGTTTATTTCTGCTTCTGATGTATTTGCAGCTAAATCCAAGCTTCTGAAAAAGTTGACTGAAAAAAACTATTTCGTAGACCGATACTGCTCACCTCAGAAAACGTTTTGAAAATACCTCCTGCTTAAAATAGGGCATAGGTTTCCCGCCAGGTGCGTATATCTTATTTTTGTCACTATCCGTGCTTCTAAGCGTCTGATTTGAAAAATTCTTTCTTTTTTGGGGAGTGTTTCTGCTGCAAAATGTTTCTCTTATAATTTCACATTTTTCTAATGCATAAGTCTGCCACTAGAGGGCGTAAGCTCACATTTCCATTTACAGCAATATCTGTGGGACTGAAAACTTGAAACAAGATTCTTTTTCGGTCAGATACTACTAACTATGAAAACTCTGTATTTTCTTCCCAAAATAATGCCCAATTTTGCCGCTAGGGGACGCCAGTGTTTAATCTGTTTTTCTTAATATCTTTGCTTCTAAATGTACGATTTAAGAAATTCTTTCAGCACCGGATGTCATTTACCTTGTGGAACACTTACGGTTAGTATTTGAGGAGTTTTATAGTTCACAGTTCTGCCACTAGGTGGTGTTTGTGTACTTCTGCTTGCAGCTGTATCTCTGCTTCTACAAATCCTATTGAGAAATTTCTTATTTTTACTGTATGCCATTCTCCACAATAAAGATGTGGGGGGAATTATCCTCTTTAAACAATGCACAGAATTCCCGCTAGGGTGCATAAAAGTCAATACCTTTTTGTCCCTGTCTCTTCTTCTGAGAGACACGTTTGAAAAGATCTTTTTCGTTAGCATAGATTTTTCCAGGGATATGTTTTTTTACTTTCCCATTAGGCGTAGAGTTACATCAGGTTTCTTTCTTTATTTTTCTCTTTTAACTGTTCAATTTGAAAATCTGTCTCCGATACCTTCCTTCTGCTGTGAGAAACATTTTATGCACAGTTTGTTAATTTTCATTACATACTTTTTAGCTGCTGGTGGAAGTAAGTAGCTGTTTTTTATTTCTAGATGTTTTACCGATTGAAGAAATCTGGTTGATATTTTTCTAACCGGTTGCATTGGTTTTGAATAACTTTGATAACTTTAATTTGCATCAGAAAAGATTCAAGACGTGCTCATTACAACCCAAAATTCAGTGTCATCTTGTTTTCTTTTTTGTTCACGTTTTAGCAAAACACTATAAAGAGATTTATGGGCATTTAAAATTACATCTGTATAATTTTCCAAATGTCAGTCAATGCACTTTCACTTTTTCAGAGAATTATCATTTTTTTCAACATTTAAAAAAAAAAAAAAGCCTAATTGCAGATTTGCGCACTTTCCGATGGAATTGTGCCATAAAAATTGGTATAAATGCCCTGTACGTTAAGTTGACAGACGCAAAAATATTACACTTTCAAAATTTTCAGTCAGGCCTAGGCTAGGCACAACAAAAGAAAATGCCTGATTGCAGATTTGGATACTTTCCGACAGAATTTCACCATGAAAATAGTTTTAAATGCACTGCATGTTGAGTAGACAGACACAAAAATATGACACTTGCACAATTTTTAATAGGCTTAGGCTAGGCACAAAAAAAAAAAAAAAAAAAAAAAAAAAAAAAAAAAAAAAATAAAAATAAAGGCCTAACCATAGGTTTAAGTATTTCCTGATGGAACTTCACCTGAAAAATCTGTACAAATGTACTAAGCGTAAAGTAGATGGACAGAATAACATTATACTAAAAAAATAATAATCAGGCCACGTATTCATCATATATTCAAAATAATAAAACTAAAGGCTGCATCAAATGTAAAGAAGCATTAAGGAAACAGAAAAGTCAGCAAGCAGAGAAAGAAAAGAAAATCAGACTTTCTGTAGGAAGAATTAAAAAAACTGAAAGAAAGTTATTGGAACAGGCTGAAAAAGCTAATGCAATAGAAACAGAAATTAAAGCAGCATACACAAACAAAAGTTCTGCAGAGTTAAAGCTATGTCATACATTGCATTTGGATTGTTAAAGCTCTTCATTAGAGCCCTGGAGGCTAAATGTTATCCAATGAGGAAGTGTTTGATTTAGATAACTTTTTTAGTTTTATGTATGCATACCGAGCCTGACATGTCTATTTAATTCATGTTTGCTATAACGTATGTACAACATTTTTACCCATTCCTGACATAACTTATTAACATCATGCAGAAAATTTCCATCTGTTGGAAGCTGCATACTTTGAAGTCTAGAAATCTTTGTTTATGGTACACTTGTTTCTGGCTTCTCTGATCGGAGAAGGAGAAATTTTCATTGGTATTGCTTTTTTATTGATTTACTAAGGACTTTTTTGTAAAAATGTCTTCCAATAAAAGAAAAAGTGGTGCTGAAAGTGAAATATTGGTAATATGTCACATAAATCCATAAAATTACAAGAAAAAGTAGACATAATAAATATGAGGCTGGTGAGTTAATAACTAAACTTTCAAACTCTATGAAATGATCCTAGCCACCCCACATATTCAACAGACCATACTCTTATGTATTTTTTTCTTTTGCTACGTAACAAACACACCTTAAGTTCAACCTATGGAACAAGGAGCTATTGCCACTTTTGAATCATATTATTTATTGCATTGTGATATAAAAACAGCTTATTTTAGTAACAGTAAAGACAAGGCAACTGTTAAACAGTTTAGTCGTGATTATAATACACCCACGGATAATGAAATTTGTGCACCAAGAAGGAAGCGCCGGATTGAACTGAAATTTTATGGACGTAATGATACAGATGAATGATACACATGATGTCAAAAACAGAGCTGCAGGACAATTGCAGAGGGATCTGTGGCATGCAGTCCAGTAATCTTCAATAGCGCATCGCACCGCCTCATGCGGCGATACATGCGGCAACACAGTCCGGCATGGAGGCGAACAGACCTGATGTTGTCCTATGGCAGACTGGCCTTGCATGTGTTGGACAGTGTGCTGCAAATCCCAGATAGTACGGCACGGTGGTAGCCGGCGTTTCAACTGGTCCCACTCGTGCTCGATAGAGGACATGACGTAGGCAATCCTGGGCAACTCAAGCCGTGTGTGGGCTGGCATTGTCCTGCTGGTATAGGCCAGGAATGGGAGCACATGGGGCCATAGGATCTCGTCCACATATCGCTGGCCCGTCAATGATCCATGTACCACTACTAGAGCTGATCAGCTATTGTAGGCAATGGCTTTCCAGACCATAATGCTTGTAGTGGGGGAGGTGTGGGGCTTGATAGCGAGGTTGTGCCATGACCCGGGGACCATCACACGATGATCATCTGTCCCCAAAACGAAGTGGCACTCATCGCTAAACACCATACGTTGCAAGTCTGTGGCATTCCACGTCGCTCTGGCCTGGCACCACTGCACACAGCCGTCAATGTTCCGGTGTTAATAGCAGCACACGTAAGGAGTAATGAGATCGCAGATATGCTCCGCAAGGCGTCGAGAAATGGTTCGTGGGCACACGGAAGCCACTACATCTGCCTGTATAGTGGACCGGGTCCCTGTGGGATTCGTTCGTGCCTGCTGCACGATCCGTCGATCCTCTGTACCAATGGTCCTCCTGGTCTGTCCGGAGCCACTCCGCCATGTGGCAGTGCCGTCACGTGTCCATTGCTCCCAACACAGTTTGATGGTATGGTCAGAACGATCCATCTGGTGGGCTATAAGGTGCGCCTACCACCCTGCGGTTTTCAGTCCGATGATCCGGCCTCTCTCAAAGTCCACAAGGTGCGTAAATTGACATCTCTGGCTTCTACCCGGCATTCTTCTCACTCTGTACTCTTGATTTGCATCTTCTAGTGCTTTTTGCTTTCATGAGGCATCGACTACATGCAGGTTCCTGCTTGCAGCGCCACCACAGGGTGTGTGGTCATGTGCACTCACACCAAACTTGGATCATTTGCATACCAGCACGAACTCTAGCTATTTGCAAAGTTTCGCGGTTGTAGCACATTTTCTTGTAGGTGTGCAAATTTAATTGTGCACGAGTGTGTGTTTTATGCAGTATCACAGGAACTTCGATAGTGCGTGGAAAATGATGACACAGTAATGCATGGTTGGACTTTGACATAAACTTTTTGTCCACGATTTGTAATTGATTTGGAAGGATTTGAACCAACTGTTAGATTAATAATATTGTTCAAGAAATTCTCCAGCTACCTGATTTGAAAACTGATGATGATTTGGAAACTGATGATGTGAAAGAATTGTTAGCCTCACACAGTAAGAAGACTCAGTTGAATAAATTACTAAAGAAGGCCTACACTAACAAACATTCTCAATAAAACTTTCAAAATCATAGAACAGCTTGTAAATAAAATTGATAAGTGTGGCCCTCATATTGAGTGCAGTTTTTCAGTTGTGTATATGTTTGGATGCTTTGTGCAAGAGTGTGAAGCTTGTTTTGAATAGTATTTATTTGCTGAGTAAATAGTGTTATCAAAAATTGAAATAAATTGCTATTAATTTTAATTTTTGATAACAGTCTAAACCTTTATAACGTACTTCCTATACTTGCTTAACATACTTTTGTTTAAGTGCAGGTTTCCCAGTTAACAAGTAATTTTTTATAGTACAATATTTTGAGTTTTTCACTAATTGCAAGCTTATTGGTAAAAAAATTGCTGTTTATTTTAACTTTTTAGAAATAATTTTATATACTCAATTCACCCTTTTAATTTCTTAATTGCATAATCAGATTTTATATTTAATTAATTAAAATGGCCAAACTCCTGCACTATTGACAGAAAGAATAGTCAAGAAATGTCCCGTAAAAGTCAAGAAAAGGTAAGTCTCCTGAAAATGGTAGACACCCTGTGATAGCATGATAGTTCTTGCATTCAGTCCGATCACCGTTCAACTCCTTATACAAAGGAACAATGATAGCATCCCTCCATTCCTCACTCCCAGCACAACTGGCAAATCTCAGTTAACCAGTCAATTACAGAGTCACCACCATATTTTAACATCTCGGCAGTTATGCTGTGTACTCCCAGAGCCTTACCATTTTGAAGAGATTTTAGAGCTTTACACTCTTCTTCTCTTGAGATCCCTATTGTCCTTCCAGCTCTCACTGTAATATCATCTGCTCCAGTCTCAGAATCACCTTTGCTTTCATGATCCAATAACTCACAGAAGTATTCACCTCATCTTTCACTTAACTCATTGGACTACTATATCATGTATACAGTCCTATTCTTCACACAACTTAGAATTTTATTTCCCCCTATCTTTCCTGTCTTATGTACTTCCAGAAAGCTTTTTCTATCTTATATTGTTGTTCAAGTTTCGCCAATTTGCGATGAACATATTTTCACGTGGCCACGATAATGTAACTTACTTGACATTAAATGTCAGTCATTACTGTTTCACACGTTATGTAAGTTCTGCAATCAGGAGATTATTAAATGATGTTAAATACATATGGGGCATAGTATCAGCAATTAAAATCAAGAAATAACTAACTATATATGTACTTACAGTATCCGCAGTGGCTGTCGGGGCTTTATATGTATGCTTGTAATGAGTCTACTCGCAAGACGTTGCCGTAAGTATCCGAATCACTCAACAAATGTGAGCTTTTTGCAGTTGTGAATTTCAAAAATAAAATTCATGATACTGTAAAATCTGCACCAGATAAAATTGAACAAGATGCATTTTTACAATGAAGGCAAATAAATCTTTGATAAAAACGAAACATGAGAATGAATTAAAAACTTGCCGAATTTTTTTAAAAACGAACTAAAATCTTGAAGAGGAAATCATCTTGACTGCGAAGCACAAAGAAATACATCTCCTGCTTGCAAAGCATCGTGACAACAATGAAACATGAAAATGAATTACAACTTTGCCGAAATTTTAAAAAATGAACTACAATCAAGAAGAAAAAAATAATCTTGACTGTGAAGCACAAAGAAATAAATCTCCCGATTGCGAAGCACCAAACTAGTTTCTGCTAATATTCATAGCCATCATCAGTGGTAGGTGCACGGACATTGTAAAGACCGCACTCGCATTCTCCTGTATGCTGCTCAACCTGAATGCACGTTCAGCCCCATCGTGTAGATATTTGCAAATCGTGGGTTGGGTTTTACTGTGCACATATAGTGTCGCCATCTGTAGTTAAACAAAATAATCAAGTAGCATTTACGGAGTAGAAATATGCACTTGTATTTTTAAGAAACATTTGATGTAAGCCGCTTTATGTTATTGTTTTTCTTCTTGAAATGTTTTTCTCCTGTTCAATAAGGTACCTCCATGCAAACTGAAGCTCTACTGGACTATTAACGTTACAGTTGTATCTTTTGGTTTTTTCAATGACCGCAGCCTTGTAGGTCAAAATCTGGGCATGTGATCTATGTGATGTTATAGTTTTTGTGTTTGTCCAATCTGGAGTTACACAGTTTCTGATGAAAAAATCTCATTAATACAACATTGTATCAGAAACTATAACTCCAGATTGGACTAACACGAAAATTATAACATTGCATAGATCACATGCCCAGATTCTGACCTCCGAGGCTGTGGTCATTGAGAAAACCAAAAGATACAACTGTAACGTTAATAGTCCAGTAGATCTTCAGTTTGCATGGAGGTACCTTATTGAACAGGAGAAAAACATTTCAAGAAGAAAAACAATAACATAAAATGGCTTACATCAAATTTTTCTTAAAAATACAAGTGCATATTTCTACTCCGTAAATGCTACTTGATTAATTTGTTTAACTACAGATGGCGACACCATATACATGCGCAGTAAAATCCAACCCATGATGAGCAAATATCTACACGATGGGGCTGAACATGCATTCTGGTTGAGCAGCATACCGGAGCGTGCGAGTGCAGTAATTACAACGTTCGTGCACCTACCACTGATGATGGCTATGAATATTAGCAGAAACTAGTTTGGTGCTTCACAATCGGGAGATTTATTTCTTTGTGCTTCACAGTCAAGATGATTTTTATTCTTCTTGATTTTAGTTCATTTTTTAAAATTTCGGCAAAGTTGTAATTCGTTTTCATGTTTCGTTGTTGTCATGATGCTTTGCAATCAGGAGATGTATTTCTTTGTGCTTCACGGTAAAGATGATTTCCTCTTCAAGATTTTAGTTCGTTTTTTTAAAAAATTCGACAATTTTTTAATTCATTTTCATGTTTTGTTATCAAAGATTTATTTATTTGCCTTCACTATAAAAATGCATCTTGTTCAATTTTATCTGGTGATGATTTTACAGTATCATGAATTTTATTTTTGAAATTCACAACTGCAAAAAGCTCACATTGATTGAGTCGGATACTTACGGCAACGTCTTATGAGTAGATTCATTACAAGCGTACATATATAGTTAGTTCTTGATTTTAATTGCTGATACTATGCCCCATATGTATCTAACATCATTTAATAATCTCCTGATTGCAGAACTTACGTAACGTGTGAAACAGTAATGACTGACATTTAATGTCAAGTAAGTTACAGCTTTTCTAACTTTTCAAAAAGCCAGTTCTTGCCTTTCCACCTTTTCCTTCCTATCTTTTGTTTTACTCTAATGAACCAGCTTAGCTGTCTCGCTTCTTACAACAATATTCATCCACAGAAACTCTACCTTGCAGCATTTCCAAATATGCTTCCTTCTTTCTCTGTACTGCTTCTTTAATCTCCCTGTTCCACCAAGCATCACCTCGTGATGTTACCCACCATTGCAATACCACAGACCTCTTCAGCAGCAGTTACAATACAATTCTTAAAATATGTCCACTTTTTTTCTACACCCCTCACATGATTTAAACTCATTCAGTCATTCTCTGAGTAAGTTAAAGTAATGCTGATGTTATTCAGGGAGCCTTTCAACATTTATTCTTTCCATCCTGGGCATCTTCCTATTCCTTTTCCTCCAACCAACATTCAGTTTCACTCTTGACACTACCAAGTAACTCGGAGCCAACATCCGCACCTCTCATCACACGAGTATCAACAACTAAGTGTTTAAGATGTTGATTGTGAATGACAAAATCTATTACTCTTTTGTCCTAAAGTATGATTTTCCTAAGTGTATGTGTGGATATACTTGTGGTTAAAAATGTATTAGATACACACAAACCATTCTAAAATGCAGAGTTCAATTAATCTTTCACCACTGTCATTCACACAAGGGTCATTAAACTTACCCAGAACATTATACAAAATCTCATTCTGAATACCTACTCTAGCATTAAAATCCCCTGCTATTATAATTTTTTCTTTAGCACCAAACTGGCTCAAAACAGTTTTTAGATCATTCCAGAAATCTTATTCCTATCAGAAGGTTCCAAGTCACAAGGAGCATACACTAAAACAATTACTATTCTCTGATGCTTCACTTTCAAACGAATCCAAATAATTCTGTCACTTATGCAGCTATAGTGAATCAAGTTGTTCTTCATCTTTTCACTTAAAATCACACCTGTCCTCTCACATTATCCAAACACTCCAGACCACACACTCCAGGTTTTATTATTTTCTTCTATCCCAATTTCCTTTGTTTTAGCTTCACTTACACACAGCACATCCAATCTATACTCATTAATTTCTTCAATCACCTCATTCATCTTTCTATTTATTCCTCTAGTATTACATACGCCAATTTTACACTCGCACAGCTGAGATTTCTTTCTCGTACACCTTTTAGAAATTCCAGGTTAATTCCATGGTGGACCATCCTTCTCAAGTGTGGTAGGTCCACCATATCCCACACTTGAGTCCTTTATATATTTTCTTTGAGTCTTTTTAATCAGAGAAGTACACCAGTATGTGTGTGTGTGTGGGGGGGGATTAGCCCACAACTGACGGTTCCACCTAAGGATTCTGGAACAAAACTCAGTGAGTTGGGGTCTTTTTGCCTATGCCATACAGAACTAGCTGGTGCCACAAAATTATTTATACTGAGGCCTAAATTTGTGTCAGCTCTCAAGATTCATATGAGGCCCTTGTTGCTGTTGTGTGTGCCATTGTTGCCCTGAGGAGGCAAACCCATCTCTCACTAAGATCGTCCTCTAAATGCAGAAGAGTAAAGAAACACTTAATAAAATGATTCAAAATTGAAGCTCATATCTAGGCCTAATGTATAGGCCAGACATCACTACTTTTCGGTTTTACGTGCGTTATTTCAACATATGTTGGAATACTCCAGAAACTATTGCTTAACTCTGAGGTCCACTTCTGGAAAAAATCAATTTCACACACGTTATTGGGTCTCCATCGCTGTCCCTGTCCTTCACTCTTGTGCCTAGATGTTTTGACTTTTATTCGTTTCCACCTTCTTTGCTTACTCGAGTGTTATGAATATTTAAAGTCTCATGATGAATAGATGAAACTTCCATAAAATACAACCACAGAAAGTTAAAAACTAGGTACAAACTAAAGTTCAAAATTAGATACAAACTTAAAAACTAGGCGAGAAAGTTGAAGTTCCCAATGAACCAAGCCTCCTCTAGCAGCATCAAGTTTTGACACAAAAACAATAAACACGAAGCACATCAAAGACGTGGTAAAAATGGAAGAGCTTAAAATCTGGACAAAGGACACCAACTAAAAACCATTAAAAAGGCTTGAAAATTTTCGACCAACACTTTGGACATCATCTGGAGCTTGATGTCCCCACTGATGTTCGTGGTTCACCTATCGCCATTGGAGTGCGGTACTCCGAGACTGCTTTTCGTCGGAGATACGTCAAAACCATGCTGGTGCCATCTATGTGTTCAACCATTATCTAATTGTTGATGATCGCAGATACGTTTCTTATCTTCGGATTTCCTTTTTCCTGTATTATTACCTCTTCTTTTATGCTGATTTTTCAAGTGTTCAGTTTCTTGCATAATTAAATCTTTCCCGTGATTTGATAACATATTTGGATCATTATGATTACATACTCTCTTCTTATTTTTATAAATTAAAATTGATTATTCCATTCTCAGATGCCTCTCTGATCTATTATTCCTTTTTAACATCTTAATCTCTTCAAATTTTGGGTAAGTTTGGTTATCCATACAAAATTGAACTAAGGCTGTTTTGGCTTCTTTTTTTTTTTTTTTTTTGCTTGCCAATTCGAAATATGTTGTTTAAGCCTTATTTTTTAATTTGTTCTTTGTGCTTCCTATGTTGGAGATTGGTGGTATGTGATCAATAGGTATTTCATAAGTTCCTGATGCCTTTAAAATCTTGTTTCCTGTCTTGTTATTAATTGTCAGACTCTTCAAAAAGTTTACTGAGCTCCCTAATTGCATATTTTGCACATTGTTGATTTCTTTAGTGGTACTTTCTACGTATGGGGAAAGCTACTATATATTTTAATATTTTAGTTCTTTTCCTTTGAACTCTAGATTTGTTATTCTCATGACCATTGTTTTCCCTAGCCATATAGCTGTTAACCTCGTAAATCCATGTATTTACCAGCTTATCAGGGTAACTGTAATCATACGCTATTTTTCTTATATATGATAGTTCTTGATTCTTTAATTTGTTATTTGATGTATGAGTATATGCTCTTCTAATCAAGTTCACTATACTATTTTTTTTATGTATGATAGCATGGGGTGATGTAAATGGAATAAGTACTGGAATATATGTCTTTCCTGAAAATAGTGTGGTCAAAGTTTCTTTTTTTCTTCATCAGCAATGACGTCTAAAAATTACATTTGATTTTCTTCAAATTCTATTGCCAATTCTATGGTGTTGCAGTAAAACGTTTTGCCAAGCCTTGTAATTCTTTTTTATTAAGTTTTGATATCATAAAAATGTCATCTACATATCTGGTATACACAGGGGTTTCTCAGGTAATGTCTTAATTTACTGTATCTTCGATATAGGCCATCACCACTTCTGCATATAGAGCCAGCAAAGGTGATCCCATCAGTCCTCCTTGCAGTTGTTTATAGATACAACCTTCAAATTGAAAGATATTATTATCCTTAATAAAGCACATTTTCTTCAATTCTGTTATTTGAGTCATATTTAAACTACTTGTTTTATTTAATTGTTGCATAATCAAATCAATTGCCAAATCCACTGTGGTATTAGGGTACAATGCCATAATGTCCATTGATGCCATATTAAATTTAGATAATTCCTAATTTATCCCTTTCATCTTTTTCAATAAACTCATAGCTGTTCTTTAATGCATATTCATATCTCATAAATATTGGTGACAGGTAGTTGTATATATTTTTTTCTAGATTGATGAGCGGTGAATTTTTTTTTTTTCTTTTCACAAAATAAGTCTTAATGGCGTGTTTTCCTTATGGGTTTTTATTTTGGAAAAAATCCTTGGCAAACCTGCTCCCATTGGTGGTTATGCATTTTTATTTCTGCTGGTAATGTACTGTGATTTCTGATAGACGCTAAGAATGTGATCTGCTTTTCAGTTGGGTCTGTATTGACCTGCTCACAATTCAACTCTGAGATAGTCACATGAATTTTTTTCATTATATTCGGCCATGTTCATCAGTACAATTTGCCCGGTCTTGTCCGCTTCACAAAATTTTATTTCAGGGTCTTGACTTAGTCTAATAAGTTGTCTTTCATATTGCAGTTTTTTTAGATGGTAATATTTTTTATGTTTAGTGTTATATTCTTTAAGCATAATCCTATATAATTTGAACCTAATATAATTTTCATGCTCATGAGGTACCCGATCACGATATCCTCAAGTATTGGCAGATTCTCAGTGTTTTTTTTTTTGTGGAAACGCAGACTTTTTCCTACGTTGTAATATAGCCCTCTCGTTATAAGTTAGATTTCTAGTAGATTGATTTAAATATACCGGATAGTCAGTTCTTTCTTCTAGTACAACTTTGATTTCATCAAATAATGCATTTAACTTTTCAGCATTCCTATTCTCTGCTGTTTTTTTTTCTGGCCTTCTACGATTTCATTAATTTCGGTGAGCACAGTGTCTATGATATGACTCTTACATGTACTTCCAAAATTTTTATACCTTGTATTCTGAATTCTGGACCACAAATTATAACAATGAATGTGGTTTTGATATAGTTGTTTTCTGTTTAGAATTATTTCTGCTATTAGCCTTTTACCTTGACATGTTTTTAATAGCGCTTTATCTTTTCCATGTAATGGCCTATTTGCAATACGTAAATACTTTGGTGTTATTTTAAAGTCTCTACATGTAGTCTAAAATTCGATTTGTACTTTGTCCGTAACCAGCCTTTTTTTTTTTTTCTTTATTTTTTTTTAACTTCCTGATGATATTTTGTTCCTTTGGTGCCAACAGACTCCTGCATCTCATAATCTAAAAAATATATATGCTCCGCACATGGTGATTCAGTTGCATGTGTCACGATACTAATTCAAAATTGAAGCTCATATCTAGAGGAGGCTTGTTTTGTTGGGAACTTCAATTTTTTCCATGACCTACAGTGCCTCGCTGGTAGTATCTAGTTTTTAACCCTCTGTGGTTGTATTTTATGGAAGTTTTATCTATTCATCATGAGATTTTAAATATTTGTAATTCTGGAGTGTGCAAAGAAGGTGGAAACGAATAGGGACCAAGATACTAGGCACAGAGTGAAGGACAGGGACAGTGGCGGGGAACCAATAACGTGTGTGAAATGTGATTTTTTTCCAGAAGCGGACCTCAGAGGTAAGCAATACTTTCTGGAGTATTCCAATATTTGTTGAAATAATGCACGTAAAACCATAGTGATGCTTGGCGTATACATTAGGCCTAGATATGAGCTTCAATTTTGAATTACTATCGTGACACATGCAACTGAATCGCCACGTGCGGAGCGTATATATTTTTTAGATTATGAGATACAGGCAGGGCCCACGTTGGCGTTCATATGGAAAGTGGCTGACCGGTAGGTAGACTGCCCTTATTTTGCTTTACTTTTTTTATAAATATATATATATATATATATATATATATATATATATGTTTATATGATAAACTGAAATATACTTTGAATAAAGCTCATATTGAGAAATGGCTTCCTAGTTTAATTGAATTAATAATCTAAAGCAACTTATGGGAATTTACTAGGAAATTTTTTCATTTATAGCAAATTTTCGGAGAAAACTCTTCTTCTTCAGGCTCTCTAGTTGTTGTCACTTTTTGCTTGTCACTATCATGGTTACGGTTTACCTTGACGGTTACGGTTAACCTTGACGGTTTAGGTTATTTTTCACCAAATCCTGCCAGATGTTAGGCAGGGAAAATCCTTTGCAGTCATTGATGATGGAATTTTGTTTTTTCTCAATCTCTATTCCTTCTTTCAGTTTTCTTTTTTGGAAATTGCTTTGGAAACTGATTACTTTAAGGGAATTCCAATCCATGCTGTGCCCAGTTTCTCTAACATGCCTATCTAATCCAGTCTTGTTGGAGCAATTTTTTATAGCTGCTTTATGCTCAGCTATACGAGTTTCTAGTCTGCGACCTGTTTCACCTATGTAAGATAGTCCACAACTACAATTTACTTCATAAACTACTCCTTGCATTTTTAAAATATCTTCTTCTCTTTGAACTATTTTAGGGAAAAAATTTTTAACTTTGTTCTCTAAACTTGGAGCTAGCCTAATATTGTATTT
This sequence comes from Macrothele yani, assembly GCA_039090855.1. Taxonomy (NCBI): domain Eukaryota; kingdom Metazoa; phylum Arthropoda; class Arachnida; order Araneae; family Macrothelidae; genus Macrothele; species Macrothele yani. The sequence goes on along the minus strand of CM077022.1, from coordinate 355,785 downwards.
TTTACTAAGGAGAAGAGTTTTCTCCGAAAATTTGCTATAAATGAAAAAATTTCCTAGTAAATTCCCATAAGTTGCTTTAGATTATTAATGAAATATACTGTTTCATAAAATACATATTATTTGCCCCTTTTTCTTTGTGAATTAAACTTGCAATATTTTATAGCAGTTCTCATTCTCTGCCGTTTTTCTAAGCCAGTATATTTAGCCTTTCTATTTTTGAAGTCTCTATCCTTGTGTCTCTTCCTGGATCTTAGACAACATACTTGATTACAGAACAGTTTGTTTACATTCAGTTCATATTAAAGCTAGCATTTGACTAAATCATAATTGCTGGGATAAAAACAAAGCATGTTTATCACTATTTCAGTGCCTATCCTGTACTATGTTCTCCTTTTTGATCATTTACAAGATAATCTTTACAAGGTTGCTTACCTCTTTTCACATTTCACCACACGTTACATTCTTTTTGCCTGTCGTGCTTGGTTTAGGCTTCCGGTGCGGTGTTCCATTTTTGGTTTTCAGGTTTTTTTCAAATGCTTTACCAACACTCAAGTCCATGAAGTGCATTGTTGTCCAGGTTGCAAAATTGTATCCTCCACCCTTCCCACAATCTTGTAAAACCTAACTTTTGTTGCTAAAAACCAATTGTTGAACACAAAATCTTTTGATATTATAGACAACTACGAAAACGCCTGTTTACAAACATACAAATTCCGAACGAAAAAATTTAAAAACCTATATACAAATATTTACACACAATTCATTCCTTGGACTCAACACCTCACGAATGACCAACCATACCCTAAACCATACCCAAGCAGATTGCCTCGAGTACTTTCAACCCCTACTGGGTTATCTTCAGGAAGTGTTTTCTCTTCTGCCACTGCAGCAAGGGTGAGCGATACGCCCAGCTTCTTCGCCCCGCCCCATCGTCATCCACGAAACGCTTCCACCGTGGCTCCATCTGTCATTGACTTTAGTGAACTCTTCAGTTTCTCTTTCCCTTTCTGTGTTTTTGGTTTTTTGGTCAATTTTTATTAATTCCTTCCATTTCTCATTAAGTATATTAGGATCAATACTATTACATACTCGGTATCTATTTTTTTCAATTAATACAGATTCTGCAATATCAGTGCTGTTTTTGCTTTTGCCAATTTTTAACATGCTGTTGTAATCGATGTTTTAGCTAATTTTTAGTACTTCCAATATATGACATTAGTGGGATTCCATTTATCGGTATTTCATACACACCAGCTTTTTCCAAGATACTGCATTTTTCAGTGTTATTAATGACTATTGGAGATATGATAATTAATAACACTGAAAAATGCAGTATCTTGGAAAAAGCTGGTGTGTATGAAATACTGATAAATGGAATCCCACCGATGTCATATATTGGAAGTACTAAAAATCAGCTAAAACATCGATTACAACAGGGGGTAAGGCCCTCTCTAAATGCGCCCCTGTGCTAGATATATAGTAATTGCTCCTATATATATATATATATATATATATATATATATAAATGTAGTACTTAAAATTATATATATATATATATATATAGCAAAAGGAAAATTTGCCCCCCCCATGGCTTCCACCACCCCCCTCCCGGCCAAAAAGTCCTGAAAGAAACACTGCTGATGAACATAGCCGAATATAATGAAATAATGCACACGGCTATCTCAGAGTTCAATTGTGAGCAGGTCAATACAGACCCAACTGAAAAGCAGATCACATTCTTAGCGTCTTATCAGAAATCACAGTACATTACCAGCAGAAATAAAAAATGCATAACTACCAATGGGAGCAGGTTTGCCAAGGATTTTTTCCAAAATAAAAACCCATAAGGAAAACACGCCATTAAGACTTATTTTGTGAAAAAAAAAAAAATTCACTGCTCATCAATCTAGAAAAAAATATGTACAACTACCTGTCACCAATATTTATGAGATATGAATATGCATTAAAGAACAGCTATGAGTTTATTGAAAAGATCAAAGGGATAAATCAAGAATTATCTGAATTTAATATGGCGTCAATGGACATTAAGGCATTGTACCCTAATACCCCAGTGGATTTGGCAATTGATTTGATTATGCAACAATTAAATAAAACAAGTAGTTTAAATATGACTCTAACAGAATTGAAGAAAATGTGCTTTATTAAGGATAATATCTTTCAATTTGAAGGTTGTATCTATAAACAACTGCAAGGAGGACCAATGGGATCACCTTTGTCAGCTCTATATACAGAAGTGGTGATGGCCTATATCGAAGATACAGTAATTAAGATATTACCTGAGAAACCCCTGTTGTATACAAGATATGTAGATGACATTTTTATAATATCAAAACTTAATAAAGAATTACAAGGCTTGGCAAAACATTTCACTGAAATATGCAACACCATAGAAGTGACAATAAAATTTGAAAAAAATTAAATGTTGTCATTTTTAGACGTCATGAAGAAAAAAGAAATTTTGACCACACTGTTTTCAGGAAAGACTCGTATATTCCACAACTTATTCCATTTACATCACACCATCCTATCATACTTAAAAAAAAAAAATAAAAAAAATAGTATAGTGAACTTGATTAGAAGAGCATATACTCGTACATCAAATAACAAATTAAAGAATCGAGAACTATCGTATATAACAAAAATGGCATATGATTACAGTTGCCCTGATAAGCTGGTAAATAAATGGATTTACGAGGTTAACAGCTATATGGCTAGGAAAAACAATGGTCATGAGAATAACAAATCTAGAGTTCAAAGGAAAAGAACTAAAATATTAAAATATATAGGAGCTTTCCCCATACGTAGAAAGTATCACTAAAGAAATCAACAAACAATGTGCAAAATATGCAATTAGGGTGCTCAGTAAACTTTTTGAAGAGTCTGACAATTAATAACAAGACAGGAAACAAGATTTTAAAGGCATCAGGAACTTATGAAATACCTATTGATCACATACCACCAATCTCCTACATAGGAAGTACAAAGAACAATAAAAAAAAAAAAAAGGCTTAAACAACATATTTCGAACTGGCAAAAAAAAAGAAGCCAAAATAGCTTTAGTTCAATTTTGTATGGATAACCAAACTTACCCAAAATTTGAAGAGATTAAGATGTTAAAAAAGGAATAATAGATCAGAGAGGCATCTGAGAATGGAATAATCAATTTTAATTTATAAAAATAAGAAGAGAGTATGTAATCATAATGATCCCAATACATTATCCAATCACTGGAAAGATTTAATTAGGCAGAAAACTGAACAACACTTGAAACATCGGCATAAAAGAAGAGGTAATAATACAGGAAAAAGAAAATACGAAGATAAGGACCGTATCTGCGATCATCAACAATTAGATAATGGTTGAACGCGTAGATGGCGCCAGCATGGTTTTGACGTGTCTCTGACAAAAAGCAGTCTCTGAGTATCGCACTCCAATTGTGATAGGTGAACCACGAACATCAGTGGGTACATCGCCAAGCTCCCGATGATGCCCAAAGAGTTGGGCGAAAAATTTCAAGCATTTTTAACAGTTTTTAGTTAGTGTGCTTTGTGTTGATTGTTTTTGTGTTTTATACCAAAACTTGATGCTGCTAGAGGAGGCTTGGTTCGTTGGAAACTTCCAATTTTTTTTTCCATGACCTACAGTGCCTCGCTGGTAGTATCTACTTTTTAACATTCTGTAGTTGTATTTTATGGAAGTTTTATCTATTCATCGGGAGATTTTAAATATTCGTAACCCGGACCTCAGAGGTAAGAAATACTTTCTGGAGTATTCCAACTTAATAAAATGAATATTTTTATTTTATTTTGAAAGCTTAACATATTTTCAGGTAAAAAGAAAAAGCACTTAAAGGTAACTGTAGTGGTGTTTGTTTATTTATTCACTTGTCTTCAGTTTCAGCTATTTATTTGCTTTGCCACCACTGAAGCTAATTCTTAGCTGGACTGAAGCTTTTCTGTGGATCTAGTTGCAAAGCTGACTTGTGCTTTGCAAAATATTAATTTAAATTGCACATTTTTATTTGTTGTAAACTGTTAGTAAAAGTACCAGAATAATTATTTTAGGAATTATGGAATTAATGAGCTTAATAGGTACATCATGAACACCCATTAACTGGCTAGAGCTTAATAGGTATTAATGAGCTTAATAGGTATTAAGAACACCCATTAACTGGCTAGCAAAGAAATACAACCAAGTGGATTATCTGACCAAAAAGGCACTGTCTGTGCAAATGCCTGTGAAAGCATTTGTGAAAATATATTGTTGTAAGCCTCATAAGTTACTCATAAATGTAAAGATATTTATTATGTGGGGATAAGTGCTTAAAACAAATTTACTTTTTGGTTGTATTTTGCAGGTTATTTTATGTAGTATCAGGTTAAGCTATTTTTATATGCCACCAGTTAAAATTAAATAAGTCTACAGAAAGTTAAATTATCTGAGAAAATCACTTTTTTAATCATTTTGTTTAAAGTTCTTTGAGAAAAAAATTTGTAACATTAACTCAGAATTACATTAATTTAAGCATTGAGTTCATGGTAATGAACTGCATTCACTTTACTGTTCACTATGTAGCATCTCTTTAGAAAACTTGAAAATTGGATCGCCCTTGAGTGGGAATCGAACTCGCATCTCCTCATTTCCATTCAAGCAGGCTACTCTTGCACCACCCGGAACAGCGAAGTTTCAAGTAACTGAAGCTAAACAATTATAGCTTAGGAATGTGAACTAACTTCAGATTTTCACTAGTTGAAGTGAGGGTTTTTTGATGCTATGAGGAAGTGTAGGATTGCTATGACTAGCACAAATCTAAAGTTGGTTTGGTTTCCTAAGCTGTTGCTTAGCTTCAGTTACCTGGAACTTCATTGTCCTGGGTGGTGTAATGGTAGAATACTTGGAACAGAAATCAGGAGATGCAGATTCGATTCCCTCTATAGGACGATATAAAGTTTTCTGTAGAGATGATACTGAAGTGAAAGCAGTTCAGCACTACAGTTTGATTGCTTAAATGAATGTACTTGTGAATTTTGCATGTATTATAGTGAAAAATGTTTCTTAATTTCTGTTGTAACTCAGAATGATTTTTTTCATTAATTTGTGGTTTTTGCTTTGCAGGCTCGCAACACAGAGCAAAAACGTGAATGGTGTCTCCAGTTGAAACGGGTTATTTTAGAAAACTATAATGCTGTAATTCCATCTCATGCTAGACAGTTGGTAATGGAGCTTGGACAGAGTAGACAAGGAGGTAAAACAAAAAACTTGAGATTATAAATTTTATGCAATCTGCAATATCTTTGAAGTGTCACTATCAGTTGTATTAATCAGCAGTCTGAATCTGCACATTGCAGTGAAGCTAGTTAAGGTAAGCATCAGGCTGGAAAATGCCAAGCTGGTGTTCAATAGGTGCGAAGCACCCGGGCGCCAGGTTCCAGGGGTGGCAGCAGGCGCTAACTGGCCCAGTAAACCCCATGCTAATTCTGAAAAAAAAAAATATGTATATATTTTTTTCTGTACTACATCGTGCGTATGAAAGGAAATTGTTATACGAAAAGACAATTTGTTTATCTCGTAATGTCTTTAAAAAAAAAAATGACCTACGTGCCAAATGATCTGTAAGCCAAACGCAGGTTTTCACGCAACCCCTTCCCCCAACTTTCTAAGTTAAGATCCGTCCCTTTTGACTTGTTTCCTGTATCACACTTCAGTTTTGCTTGATGTCTTCCGCCGGTGCGTATTCCCGTCTGTTCTGGAGACTGTTCTGAGAGCGTTGCCAGAGGCTAAAGAAATCAACAGTTATGACAATGGAAGCATACTTACTACTACTAATAATAGATCAATTCTAAATAAATCTGGTGTTTATGTCATTCCAACAGTTACGGATGATAACCAAAAAGACAAAGTATATATCGGAAGTATGCGCAGAAGATTTTTGACTAGATTAAATGAACATATTGCGAACTGGACAAGAAAAGATGAAAAAACTTCATTAATACAACATTGTATCAAAAATTGTGTAACTCCTGATTGGACTAACACAAAAATTCTAACATCACATAGATCACATGCCCAGATTCTAACCTCCGAGGCTGTAGTCATTGAGAAAACCAAAAGATACAACTGTAACGTTAATAGTCCAGTAGAGCTTCAGTTTGCATGGAGATACCTTATTGAACAGGAGAGAAAACTCTTCAAGAGGAAAAACATTAACAAAAAACATGTGACATCAAATGTTACTTAAAAATACAGTTGAATATTTCTACGTAAGTGCTACTAGTATATTTTTGTTTGACTACAGATGGCGACACCATTGATATGTGCAGAGAAACCCAAATCATGATGCGCAAATATCTACACGACAGGGCTGAACATACATTGGGATTAGGCTGCATACCTGAGCGAGTGAGTGCGGTAATCCTAATGTCCGTGCACCTACCACTGATGATGGCTATAAAAGTTAGCAGAAACTAGTTTGGTGCTTCGCATTCGGGAGATTTGTATGTTTGTATTTTCTTTTTCAAGATTGTTTATTTTTGAGATTTTGGCAAAAGTATAATTCATCTTCAGTTTTCATTATATATCAGGGTGCTTCGCGGTCAAGATTGTCTCCTCTTCAGGATTGTAGTTCGTTTTTAAAAAAATTCAACAAGGTTTTAATTCAGTTTCTTATTTCATCGATGTTAATGGATTTTTTTGCATTGTAAAAAATTCATCTTGTTTAATTTTATCTGGTGCAGATTTTACAATATCATGAATTTTAACTTCACAATTGAAGGAATTCACATTCTTAGATGACGCACATATGAAGCCCCGACAGCCACTATGAATATAGTAAGTACAGATACTTATTATTATTATACTTGACTTCAATTGCCATTACTATGTTAACGTCCTTTTGCAATCTCCCGATAGCTGAACTTGCATAACGTGTGAAACAGTATTTACGGACATTTAATGTCAACTGAGTTAAAAAAAAAAAAAAAAAGAGAACTCGAAATTTGTGATTGTATAAATTAAATTATTGAGGTTCACCCCATGGGCATCATATAGGGGCAAGAGGGGGCATTTACTCTCCCCTGGAAATCGGACGATGCCCTTTCTGTCTTTGGAAAGTATTGGAGATTTTTGCAATAACACTGATTGCTATTTTCTTCTCTAGAACTTACCGATGCATGTGTAAAAATAAGATAAACATTAGGAATTTCTAATGTAAGATGTGAAAATTTACAGTAGGAAGTAATGAAATTTGTTGTTGTTGTTGAACACACATCATCATCATCATCATCATCATTCATTATCAATCCACTGCTGGACGAAGGTCTCCCCAAGTTTCCTCCACAACGGTCTGTCTTGTGCCAGTCTCCTCCATGTCACCCCTGCATACTTTCGAATTTCATCCACCCATCTCCCATGTGGTCTTCTTCTGGGTCTTTTCCTGTCTTTTGGAATCCAATCTAAAATTTCGGCTGTCCATCGGTGATCTGTCCTTCTGGCAGTATGTCCAGCCCATTGCCATTTCAGGGATTTAACTCTGATCATGATGTCTTCCACTCTTGTCATTTTTCGGATCCACGAGTTCCTCTTCTTATCTCTCCTGGTTACACCAAGCATGCACCTCTCCATGCTTATTTGAGTTGTCAGCAGCCTTTGTATGTCTCTTTTAGTTAAGGTCCACATCTCTGCACCATACGTAAGCACTGGAAGGATGCATTGATCAAACACTTTTCTTTTAAGACATAATGGCATATTGCTCTTGAAAATTATGCTGTTTCTTCCAAAAGCTCTCCAGGCAAGTTTTGTACGCCGATTAATTTCTTCATCAATGTGACCCTCACTTGATATCTGCTGTCCAAGATAAACGTATGTGTCCGTTATCTCCAGCTTTTCTCCATCAATCGATAAATCTTCATTTCTTGTAAAAGCATTGAACATCACTTTTGTCTTCTGAAAGTTCATTTTTAATCCCACTTCTTTACTCTTGTCAGCAAGTTCCTGGATCATACTCTGCAGCTCTGATGGGGTAGTTGCAAAAATGACTACGTCATCAGCAAAACGAAGGTGGGTTAGATAATCTCCATTAATCTTTATCCCCTTGTTTTCCCAGCTCAGCGACTGAAAAACACCCTCCAATGTGGCATTAAAGAGCTTCGGAGATATGGTGTCACCTTGTCTCACTCCCTTTCCAATTTTTACGTGTGTTGTATTTTCAAACAGCCTAATCTTTGCACTTGCATTTTCATAGATGTTATTAATAATATTAATGTATGCATCTTCAATACCGCAGGTTTTCAGAGCCATTGTAACTGCTGATGGTTTCACCGAATCAAAGGCTTTTTCATAATCGATAAAAGCCATGCACAATGGAAGTTCATATTCCCTCGCTCTTTCAATTAGTTCTCTCAGCACGTGGATATGATCTATTGTGCTGTAGCCACTCCTGAATCCAGCTTGTTCTCTCGGTTGAGCCATGTCCAGTGTTACCTTCAAGTGGTGTGAAAGAACTTTAGTGAAGATTTTATAAACTACTGATAGGAGGCTGATAGGTCTGTAGTTTCAGAGATCCTCAATGTCACCTTTCTTATGTAGCAGGATCATTGTAGCGGTGTTCCAATCCTCAGGAATCTTTCCTTCATTAAGGCATCGAGTGAAAATTTGGGCGAGTACTGTTTCGATTTCTCCACTTGCTTCTTGTATAATGTCTACAGTAATTCCATCTTCTCCTGGAGCTTTTCCCCGCTTCATGTTCTTGATTGCATGTGCAACTTCTGCTGGAAGGACTGGAGGAACTCTAGTACTGGTACCTTTCATGATGTCTGGAGTGCATATAATATCCCTTTCATATAATTTGGAGTAGAAATCTTTCACTCTTGTCAAAATTTCGCCTCTATTTCTTGTTACAGAACCATCTTCTTTTCTCAGTGCCATAATCTGTTTTCTTCCCTTACTGAGATGTCCCTTTGCTATCTTTAGGCTTTGGTTGTTTTCAATTGCTTTCCTCACTAGTTCACAGTTGAATTTCCTTACGTCTTCAGTGATACTTTTTCTTACTGTCTTGCATAGCTCTATATATTCCACTTTGGAAGTCACATCTTCTTTAGTTGTCCTCATCTCTCTTCTTTTTTGCATCAACATTTTGGTTTTTCCTGATAATTTGTTCACATGCAACTTGTTCTTAGACCCAGCTAATTTTGTTGCTGTTTCCATAAGAGCTTTGGTTACTTTTCTGTTAACTTCAGAGATGTCCACTTCTTCCGATGTTAGGCCTTCTAAAGCAGAGAACCTGTTCTTCAGTTCTAACTTGAAGGTATTATGGTGTTTTTTAAGGTTGGTTATGTCAATAGATTTTGTTTGTCTTATGAGCTTGCCACGTTCAAGTTTAGTGTTGAGGTGCATCTTACATCTCACCAATCTATGGTCACTACCTGTGTTGAACTTGTTTAGCACACTGCAGTCTTCTATGACGAATTTTTTGTTACACATAATAAAATCAATTTCACTTGTCGTCCCATTTGGATGTCTCCATGTCCATTTCCTGTGTGGCTTTTTCTTGAAGAAGGAGTTCAAGATGAAAAACCCTTCTGCCTCTGCAAACTCAACGAGAGTATTTCCACGCTGGTTTCTGTTGCCATGACCGAATTTACCTACTGAAGTTTCATTCTGTTGCCGTTGCCCTGTTTTTGCATTGAAATCTCCCATAATTATTTTCAAGTGCTGCTTACCTTTATTATTTAGATGACAAATTTCCTCATAAAATTCTTCAATTTCTTCTTCAGGATGAGTTGTGGTGGGTGCATAAGTTTGAATAATCTGAGCCTTGTATCTTTTCGAGAGTTGGATAACAAGTCGTGCAGCTCTGTCAGAGGAACTTTCAACTTCTACAACTTTATCCTTCAGTTTCTTGTTTATTATAAATCCAACACCACTAGTTCTGCCAGTATCTGTCCCACGATAGTAGAAGAGATGTCCACTTTTCAGTTCGATGAGATCTTCTCCTTTTCTCCTTACCTCACTTAGCCGCACGATGTCCCACTTGATCCTTTGTAGTTCCTCTTCCAATTCAAGAAGCCTTGATTCAGAAGATAGGGAGCGTCCATTGTAAGTAGCCAAGGTCAGCATCAGATGGCAGCCTAGTCCGGTCCTCCGGGGATTCTTAGCACCCTCTGCCTTCATGTCGCACTGGCCGCTGCCTTGGCCAGGTACATTCCAGCTGCCGGAGACTGAGGGCCAAGATTTAAGTTGTGGAATCATTTTGGAGGGGTTTGGCCATAACTCACCACGCTGGCCAAGCGGGTTGGTGAGTGTGGGATAGAATTTCCTCTAATCCCGATGGTATAGTTATACCGCTATTGGCGGTCGTCAGAGCCCCTTTAGTGGGAACAGGATGCACCAGGAGAAGGCGGGGTTGACATTTGTCAAGGAGAGGCTGTGATGTTACGCATCACCTGACCTTACATCCCGTTGAACACACATACAGTATGGGAAAGTATGAAAGTAGGGCCTGATTTATGGGAGGGCATTTGGGGCATGTGCCCAGGCACCCCCCCCCCTAAAAGTTATATATTACTTGCTTTGCATGAAGCTTCACATGGGATGCCCACCCCCGAGGAAGCCTCTTGCCCAGAGCACCAAACAGTCTAAGTCGGTCCCTGTACGAAAGGCGAAGAAATGAAAAATATGGATCCCGGGAGATTGGTACCCGGCAAACTTGTACCCATGCAGTTTCATCCCCTCCTGTTCAGTTTTAATGCCTGAATTTCAGGATTTAGCATCATCTTCACCCCTTCTAACTATTCAGATACATTTTTTCCCTTCAAATTCGTAAATTATTTCACAAATTGAAGCAATCGTGGAATTTTCCTAAAATTGAATTTTAGAAAACTCTTACCCGGGAGATTGGTACCCTTCTGTTGCTGAGACGTTACGGGGGCATATACAAATTGCAATAATGGAAGATCTTTCCTCTTTGGTGATTGTCGTTGTTGAATAGTTGTTCTCTTGGTGGAAAACTCGTATACTTTCTTCCACCATTAGGCAAACATAACGCGGAAAACTCCTACACCATCTCATATGAGGGAATGTACACAGATTGCATTTCGTATGAGATTTGTCAAAGTGTAGGAAATTTTATAGTGGCATAAAATGATAATAGGAGATTCCTACTGACTGTGCCATAAAACGGTATGTAAGGTCCAGTTCACTGTAAACCGCCACATACGGAAAATGCTACATGTTTTTTGTTGAGGGGCTGGACACAATTTGCTCTTCCTCCGAGGAGCACTTCAAATGTGTGGCAGTTTTCCAAGTTTCCAAATTATGTGTGGCAGTTTTCCAAGGTAACTAACGACGGGATGAGCTCATTTGTTTGTCTTTATTTTGAGGCTGGTACATAAGACTTTAGGACAGTAGGCCACAAAAGTTTAAGGAGGAAGGGGGCCATAAAGATTGCGGTTTCTTGGCCAATACCGAGAACATAAGTTATTAATATTTTTTTTACTTAATTCACAGGCCTTACACCTTTTTAATCAATCGCCTTCATATTCATAACATTTACATGTCAAACCAAGTTGATAATAGTATGCTTTTACTTGGGCACTAAATATTAATTCCTATGCCTTGGACTCGGCCTTTTAAACAGGCCAAGGCCTAGGAATTAATATTTAATATATACCACCTGTGTCACATTAATGCTTACATATCAACTCGTGTTAATAATGTTTTTACTTAGGCACTAAATATAAATTCATAGGCCCTGGGCCTAGGCCTTTTAAACAGTTTTTATTCTACCGATGTCACATTCCAAGTCAAGTTAATAGTATTGCGTTTTTACTTAGGTACCAAATATTAATTCATAGGCCCTAGGCGTAGGCCTTTCAAATAGTTTTTATTCTGCCTATGTCACATTCACAATGTTTACGCATCAACTCATGTTAATAACATTGCACTTTTACTTGGGCACTAAATATTAACTCATAGGTCCTAGACCTTTTAAACAGTTTTTATTCTACCGATGTCATATTCATAACATTTACATATCAAGTTAATAATATTGGCATACCTGGGAAGTATAAAAAGAGGAACTCTTGGTATCAAAAAACTGACAAAAGTGGAGCCCATCAGGATCAAAGTAAAATCTCTGAAATTGCATGGGCTGGACATATTGCTTGGAGAATGGGCCATGAGTGGATTACTGGAGAAGTATTAGACTGGGTACCATGGGGCGTTGAAAACAGATAACGTGAGAGATGCGTCGATGAAATTTGAAAACATGATGAAGGGCCAAGGCAAATAGTTTTAGAAGAAATTTGGGGAGTCCTTCGTTCAGCAGAAGATTGATAGATTTAAAATCTCGGATGTATATTAACTTAGATTTTATCGATATAATTGTTTTATCTGTAGCACATCCTATGGAAAATGAAAGAAGTTCAAGTGATGACGAAAGAGGAAATATGCTTCTGATGGTCGTTTGGTAGCCATTTATCAAACCTGGAGTTCAGAAGTTAGAGGTTCATTTTATAACACTAAACAAGCAGAACTTATTTCAGTAACAATAAACCATACTAAGGCCAGTGTCGATCAGCCCTTAGTGTCGAAGCAGATGACACCAAGACAGGGAGAGGGTGGGTGTTGCAGGGATTGACACTGGAGTTCCTAAAGGTGTTATGTATTGTGTGGGATGCAGAGCAGCAGCATCTAGTTCCAACAAAAATACAATATAATTAGGATGTAGAAACAACAGGAGTTTCTTACTGTTGGGAGTCTTTGTGACTTCTCCACAACCCAGATTGCCATTTTCATTATAGTTTAACAATTGAACGCTTCAGTATTTTTATTAGGATCATCATCATCATTGTCAACCATTATCAATCCACTGCTAGACGAAGGTCTCCCCAAGTTTCCTCCACAACGGTCTGTCTTCTGCCAGTCTCCTCCATGTCACCCCTGCATACTTTCGAATTTCATCCACCCATCTCCCATGTGGTCTTCTTCTGGGTCTTTTCCTGTCCCTTGGAATCCAATCTAAAATTTCGGCTGTCCATCAATGATCTGTCCTTCTGGCATTATGTCCAGCCCATTGCCATTTCAGGGATTTGACTCTGATCATGATGTCTTCCACTCTTGTCATTTTTCGGATCCACGAGTTCCTCTTCTTATCTCTCCTGGTTACACCAAGTATGCACCTCTCCATGCTACTTTGAGTTGTCTGCAGCCTTTGTATGTCTCTTTTAGTTAAGGTCCACGTCTCTGCACCATACGTAAGCACTGGAAGGATGCATTGATCAAACACTTTTCTTTTAAGACATAATGGCATATTGCTCTTGAAAATTATGCTGTTTCTTCCAAAAGCTCTCCAGGCAAGTTTTGTACGCCTATTAATTTCTTCATCAATGTGACCCTCACTTGATATCTGCTGTCCAAGATAAACGTACGTGTCTGTTATCTCCAGCTTTTCTCCATCAATCGATAAATCTTCATTTCTTGTAAAAGCATTGAACATCACTTTTGTCTTCTGAAAGTTCATTTTTAATCCCACTTCTTTACTCTTGTCAGCAAGTTCCTGGATCATACTCTGCAGCTCTGATGGGCTTGTTGCAAAAATGACTACGTCATCAGCAAAACGAAGGTGGGTTAGATAATCTCCATTAATCTTTATCCCCTTGTTTTCCCAGCTCAGTGACTGAAAAACACCCTCCAATGTGGCATTAAAGAGCTTCGGAGATATGGTGTCACCTTGTCTCACTCCCTTTCTAATTTTTATGTGTGTTGTATTTTCAAACAGCCTAATCTTTGCACTTGCATTTTCATAGATGTTATTAATAATATTAATGTATGCATCTTCAATACCGCAGGTTTTCAGAGCCATTGTAACTGCTGATGGTTTCACCGAATCAAAGGCTTTTTCATAATCGATAAAAGCCATGCACAATGGAAGTTCATATTCCCTCGCTCTTTCAATTAGTTCTCTCAGCACATGGATATGATCTATTGTGCTGTAGCCACTCCTGAATCCAGCTTGTTCTCTCGGTTGAGCCATGTCCAGTGTTACCTTCAAGCGGTGTGAAAGAACTTTAGTGAAGATTTTATAAACTACTGATAGGAGGCTGATAGGTCTGTAGTTTCCGAGATCCTCAATGTCACCTTTCTTATGTAGCAGGATCATTGTAGCGGTGTTCCAATCCTCAGGAATCTTTCCTTCATTAAGGCATCGAGTGAAAATTTGGGCGAGTACTGTTTCGATTTCTCCACTTGCTTCTTGTATGATGTCTACAGTAATTCCATCTTCTCCTGGAGCTTTTCCCCGCTTCATGTTCTTGATTGCATGTGCAACTTCTGCTGGAAGGACTGGAGGAACTCTGGTACTGGTATCTTTCATGATGTCTGGAGTGCATGTATCATCCCTTTCATATAATGTGGAGTAGAAATCTTGCACTCTTGTCAAAATTTCGCCTCTATTTCTTGTTACAGAACCATCTTCTTTTCTCAGTGCCATAATCTGTTTTCTTCCCTTACTGAGATGTCCCTTTGCTATCTTTAGGCTTTGGTTGTTTTCAATTGCTTTCCTCACTAGTTCACAGTTGAATTTCCTTACGTCTTCAGTGATACTTTTTCGTACTGTCTTGCATAGCTCTATATATTCCACTTTGGAAGTCACATCTTCTTTAGTTGTCCTCATTTCTCTTCTTTTTTGCATCAACATTTTCGTTTTTCCTGATAATTTATTTACATGCAACTTGTTCTTAGACCCAGCTAATTTTGTTGCTGTTTCCATAAGAGCTTTGGTTACTTTTCTGTTAACTTCAGAGATGTCCACTTCTTCCGATGTTAGGCCTTCTAAAGCAGAGAACCTGTTTTTCAGTTCCAACTTGAAGGTATTATGTTGTTTTTTAAGGTTGGTTATGTCAATAGATTTTGTTTGTCTTATGAGCTTGCCACGTTCAAGTTTAGTGTTGAGGTGCATCTTACATCTCACCAATCTATGGTCACTACCTGTGTTGAACTTGTTTAGCACACTGCAGTCTTCTATGACGAATTTTTTGTTACACATAATAAAATCAATTTCACTTGTCGTCCCATTTGGATGTCTCCATGTCCATTTCCTGTGTGGCTTTTTCTTGAAGGAGTTCAAGATGAAAAACCCTTCTGCCTCTGCAAAATCAACGAGAGTATTTCCACGCTGGTTTCTGTTGCCGTTGCCCTATTTTTGCATTGAAATCTCCCATAATTATTTTCAAGTGCTGCTTACCTTTATTATTTAGATGACAAATTTCCTCATAAAATTCTTCAATTTCTTCTTCAGGATGACTTGTGGTGGGTGCACAAGTTTGAATAATCTGAGCCTGGTATCTTCTCGAGAGTTGGATAACGAGTCTTGCAGCTCTGTCAGAGGAACTTTCAACTTCTACCACTTTATCCTTCAGTTTCTTGTTTATTATAAATCCAACACCACTAGTTCTGCCAGTATCTGTCCCACGATAGTAGAAGAGATGTCCACTTTTCAGTTCGATGAGATCTTCTCCTTTTCTCCTTACCTCACTTAGCCCCACGATGTCCGACTTGATCCTTTGTAGTTCCTCTTCCAATTCAAGAAGCCTTGAATCAGAAGATAGGGAGCGTCCATTGTACGTTGCCAAGGTCAGCATCAGATGGCAGCCTAGTCCGGTCCTCCGGGATTCTTAGCACCCTCTGCCTTCATGTCGCACTGGCCGCTGCCTTGGCCAGGTACATTCCAGCTGCCGGAGACTGAGGGCCAAGATTTAAGTTGTGGAGTCATTTTGGAGGGGTTTGGCCATAACTCACCACGCTGGCCAAGCGGGTTGGTGAGTGTGGGATAGAATTTCCTCTAATCCCGATGGTATAGTTATACCGCTATGGGCGGTCGTCAGAGCCCCTTTAGTGGGAACAGGATGCACCAGGAGAAGGCGGGGTTGACATTTGTCAAGGAGAGGCTGTGATGTTACGCATCACCTGACCTTACATCCCTTTATTAGGATATGATGCAGTAAATAGGATATTGTGGACTGAGTTGTCAGCTTTTACCCCCCCCCCCCCCCAAAGCGCAAACGGCACTGTTACCCTGCATACAGAAGTCAGGAATGGGGAGGAACAGCATTCATCAGAAGGCTTTCATGCATTTCTCTTATCTCTACCTAGATCAAGGATGTTCTGGGGAGTGTAAACAAGATGTGGGACATGCACAGTTAAAGGCTGTAAAATACAAAAGGAGAAGGGGTGGTCAAACAGGCCGAATGCCACTGATACTCGAGGCACACAGTTGCAGTAATGAACAAACAGACGACAGAGATTTTTCAACAATGTGAACCCAATCAATCGCACCTTCATTTCTGACCACCAGGGCTGTCCAAACTGGCAAAACATATTGATAGAAAATTCTGTAAATGGATGAATGACCAAGTATGTGAGAAAAAGAAAAAAGTACTAGAAATTGATGCAAATTTTCAATTCTAATTATAAGCAGTGATTTTTGTGCCCCGGGCATCCGCCCCGCTCTAGTTAAGCTTCTGCTGTCAAGTCAAAACTAAAAAAAAAAAAAAAAAAAAAAAATGATTTTTTAATGCTTTTTTTTTTTTCCCCTGTGAATTTAGTTTTACTAGATGAAATTCATGCGCAAAAAAAAAAACAACACGTGCCACCAACCTTGGACAGGGCGAATTTTTTAATTTCTTTTCTTTTGGACGAATTTGTCATTCAAACATCTATAGAATGCTTCAGTGATAGAATAATGACAATTATGTCATAACTATCCTTAGTTTACGTGCATACATATCACAAGAATAGATAGCTTACCTTTTTTTTTTAAGGCCAGCTCCTTTGACAAACATTTCATTGCACGTTAAGGTTTTTGGAGTTTTTTTGTTGGTTCCAGCCCATGGTGTGGTGTCTTATTCCACCTTCAATTCATTCAATGCCGATGAGTGAATTATCCACTGAAGTGTTTTGCAGCAATGACACTTGACTTCAAAAGCTATTAATATTTCTTTAAAACCACAAAAATATAGCATCTCGAAAATATAGCATCCTCTGTAGCAGCTATTCACTGCTGGACAAAGATCTCTGAAAATATTTCCCAGAAATATGTCTTAAGGATATTTTTCCATTCTTAGTGACCAGCTAATATGAGCTCGGCACGTTGAGAATTGCTAGAAAAGCCTAGGGCCCATTATCTAGGCTTTCGTGGTGCAGGGTTTAGGGGCCGAAAGGATCAAAAGGATGACCAAAATATATATTTTTTATTTTTCTAAGATGCTGTCTAATTTCATTCATCCATCTTCTTTTTTTTATGTAGTTTTTTTTTTTTGCCTTCTTCTAGTTTCCAATTAAATTTGTGTTGATACTAGTATGGTAGGAACAGCTTGGTAACAAGAAAGCACAGTTCTGCTTAAAAAGAAGGTTGTGTTGTTATATTTCCCCCAACATGAGTAATTGTTGTGCTCAATATCTTTTTCATCCCTTATTATAATTAAGAAATGAAAACATTTTTGTGATTTTCTGGCTAAAAGACAAGGCAAACAACTGGTCACAAATGCATTAGAGGGCTGCATGAAAAGTGTTTTTGATTTCTTTGCGTTTACTTCCATGTAGATTGACCACAAAAACCTTAGCAAGAGTAGAAAGACTGAATTATAAATATGTGGTTTGCTATGCCAGTAAGCGAAGTGGCCAAGATAAGACAATTTTTATATGGCCTCCTAAAGTGTGTGTGTGGCTTCTTGAATTGCACTGCAGTTTTGAAAAGGTGCAGCTACAGCAAAAATGCATTTTTCATTTGAAAGTAGTTAAATATACATTAATTTTTATGCACTTGAATTTCTCTCACCTTGTAAATTTGCTTTTAAATTCTTTCAATGCAATTTTTTTCTGTTTGTTAAAGAGATGCTTTTCCTAATAATTTACTTTATGATAAGTCTCGAAAAGACTTAATTTGCCACAGATGAATTTTCTTCACTAAAGTTGAAGGAGCGGGCATTCTTAATGAGAGATGGGTTTGACTCCTCGGGCCGCTTCGTGGTAACAATGGCACACACAACAGCAACTAGGGCCTCAGTGAATCTTTGAGAGGTGCCAGCTAGTTCTGTGTGACATTGGCGAAAAGACACCAACTCACTGGGTTTTGTTCCAGAATCCTTAGGTTGAATGTCCAACTGGAACCGTCAGCTTTGGGCTAATCCCCCACACTGATGTACCAACCTGATTAAAAATACAAAAAGAAATATTAAAAATGACTCATTTGTGGGATATGGAGGACCTACCACACTTGAGAAGGACGGTCCACCACAGAATCGACCTGGACTTTCTAAACGGTGTGTAAGAAAGAGATCTCGGCTGAGTGAGTGTAAGATTGGTGTATGGAATACTAGAGGTATAAATGGCAAGATGAATCAGGTGATTGAAGAGATGAATAAGTATAGATTGGATGTGCTGTGTGTAAGTGAAACCAAAAAGAAGGGAATTGGTATAGAAGTGAATGGAACAGTGAGTATGTGGTCTGGAGTATTGGATAGTCTGAGATGACAGGCTGGTGTAATTGTGATTTTAAGTAAATAGATGAAGAACAACTTGATTCACTTATAGGTGCATAAGTGGGAGAATTCTTTGGATTTGTTTGAAAGTGAAACTTCAGAGAATAGTAATTGTTGTAGTGTATGGAGTTTCTGCGGACGAATATCACTATAAGAAGCTTGAAGCTGCTAAACTGGTTCACCAGAGTAAGGCAAAAAATAGGAAGGAGAAGGTTGAAAGGCATGAATTGGCTGTTTGGAAAGATGGGAAGTTTTTCTGGAAGTACATGAGACTCAGGAAAAATAGGGGAAACAAAATGTTAAGTTGTGTGAATAATAGGGTTGGGGAAATGATATAGGATCCCAATGAGTTAAGTGAAAGTAGGGGTGAATATTTCTGTGAGTTATTAGATCAGGAAAGCAAAGATGATTGAGACAGATGCAGATGATGGCACAGTGAAGGATGAAAGCACAGGAGGAATCTCAAGAGAAGTGTGTGAAGCTCTAAAATCTCTTCAGAATGGTAAGGCTCGGGAGTTGATGGCATAACTGCCGAGATGATGAAATATGGTGGTGACTCTGTAATTGATTGGTTAACTAAAATTTGCCAGTTGTGATGGGAGTTAGGAATGGTCCCTCGGGATTGGATGGAGGCTATCATTGCTCCCTTGTATAAGAGCAAAGGTGATCAAACTGACTGCAAGAACTATTGTGGCATTAGCCTATTAAGTGTGCCAGGGAAAGTGTTTGGTAAAGTCGTTATTAAAAAAGTACAGGGTCTTACATCAGAGAAAGTGTGAAATGTTCAGAGTGGTTTTATGCCTGGTAAAGGCTGCACTAACCAAATTTTTGCATTACGCATGCCTATTGAAAAGTATCTGGCTGTTGGTAAGAAAGTTTTTGCTGCCTTCATAGATTTAGAGAAAGCTTACGACCGAGTAACTAGGACACTTTTGTGGAAGGTATTGAATGAATATGGTGTTACTGGGAATCTACTTAATAGTGTAAAAGCAATGTATGCCGGCAGTAGAGCCTGTGTACGAATGAATGGTGTTTTATCAAAATGGTTTTCTATTGGTGCAGTAGTCAGGCAAGGTTGTGTGATGTGTCCATTGCTGTTTAATATATTTATGGATTTGTGATGCCAAAATAGATAATACTGGTTTATGTCTTCGGGGCCGCCCCGGTGGCACAGTGGTCTAAGCGATGGCCTCTGATCATTCGTCCGAACGGGGTCCGGGTTCGAATCCCGGTGAGGCATGGATGTTGTGTTTGTCTTATGGCACTGGCTCTTTCCCTTCACTGGAACCAGGGACCCTAAATTAGGGACGGGCGACTGCTTATAGCCCATTAAGTTGCTCACAGTGGTCGTTAAACCTCAATAAAAAAAAAAAAATGTCTTCGGTCTTCATGATATCCGTGTGTGCAGATTGCTGTATGCTGATGACACTGTCCTGTTGGCAGAGAGCAAAAGTGAGTTGCAGAGTACATTGTTCCAGATGTACCAAGTTTGCGTGAAATTCAAACTGAGTATAAATAAGGGGAAAACCACCAAAGTTATGGTTTTTGTGAGAGGAACTGTTAGCACTGAATGTAATGCAAGTGTAAATGGCACTGTGATTGACCAGGTGAGCGAGTTTGTGTATTTAGGAAGCATGTTCAACAGAAAGAACAAATTGGATGGTGAAATTAGTAGGCGAGTGAATTCTTCATTGGAAGTCTCTGGGAGGTTTTTACAGAAATGATGGGTTCTCAAGAGTCTTGCATGGCTGTGTATGAGAGTGTAATTGTTCCTTCTCTGATGTATGGCAGTGAAATGTGGGTACTGCAGAAGAAACATAAGAGTCGTTTGTGTGCTGGAAAATGCGTTACTTACGGGGGTTTGTGGCAAGACATGGTCTGATTGTGTGAGGAATGAAGATGTGTTGCAG
Source organism: Macrothele yani (assembly GCA_039090855.1). Taxonomy (NCBI): domain Eukaryota; kingdom Metazoa; phylum Arthropoda; class Arachnida; order Araneae; family Macrothelidae; genus Macrothele; species Macrothele yani. The sequence goes on along the minus strand of CM077022.1, from coordinate 335,321 downwards.
TTGTGCGATGTGAAGCAAAATGTTGTTAGCAAGGTGGAGACTAATATGCTCCAGTGGTTTGGCCATGTTGAAAGAATGAGTGATGAGATGTTTACTAAGAAAATCTTTTTAGCCCAAGTGGCAAGAAGGAAAGGCAGAGGAAGGCCAAGGAAGTCATAGGAGGATCAGATTCAGGAGTGTGTGCATGAGAAACAAATTAGGAGTATGAAGTATAGAAGATCTTGTGTACGGTGTGTAATGAATGTCAGCGAAGCCCGAGTTGTATGTCAAGATCGCTGTAAATGGAGAAGTTTGATATGGCTACAGTAAGTAAAAACTATCTGATAGTTTGTATTTCCTTTTGGAGCTAACCTCTGATTCTCAGAGAACAGCTCAGTGATAAATATGTATGTACTAAAGTCGAAGGAACTTTAACAGTTCTGAATTCAGCGGTTGCATGAAAATTCACAACAGAACAAAATTTTCAACACACTCTTAGAGAATGTTCTATGTCTATTGATTGCTTCGTCAGCATAAATAAGGTATTATTTTTCAGCATTACAGTTTACTAGGGATACTTAATAAATACTGTATTTCAGAAAAATAGTATTCACTATTTATTGCTTTGAACACTAAATCTACAGTAATTCGTAGACTCGTGTTGAAAAGACATTTAAACATGAAATGACGATGGTGATATATGGTTAACTTTAGGATTTGGCTACCTTGATAATTATCCTCCAATAGTGGGCCATAAAAACCGCTTTCAGGGTATTATGGATCGGCAGTCCGCCACTGGGTGGCAGAGCCTTAATCACATTTTACGGTTAATAAATTAATAAGTGATGTGGGAGAAGTTAAGAAAATGTTTTACTGTGAGAAATCGTAATGCTACGTGGCACGTTTATTTTTTTAATAAAAATACTTCATTTTATAATTCAGTAGATCAGAAAATAGTTTTTTAAGGGTTTGTTTAGTAACAGATACATTAAGATAAGGACTAACATTTTTTTCTAATTTTTTTTAAACCTTGAAGATTTCAGCATTCATGATATTAAACAGACATTTAACGTGGACCAGGAACATCAAACAAAGATCTTCGCTCTCCACGTTTATAAGTGAGTCACGGAAAAATTCTCATTGGCCGCCACCGGGAGTCGAACCCAGGGTCTTCCAGTTACGCGCCGGATATGCTTCCGCTACACCACAGCGGCCTTGAATTCCTCCGGACTCACGCACGCTAACTGCCAAGCCAATTTGGCAGGTTGCTTCTTTGAGCCCCGCACAATGCTTGGAATTCACCAAAGATGGTAAGCAGCAACTGAAGAAATAATTAGAAGGCAAATGAATAATTAATACAGACATTTAACGTGGACCAGGAACATCAAACAAAGATCTTTGCTCTCTCCACGTTTATAAGTGAGTCACGGAAAAATTCTCATTGGCCGCCACCGGGAGTCAAACCCAGGGTCTTCCAGTTATGCGCCAGGTATGCTTCCGCTACACCACAGCAGCCTCGAATTCCTCCTGACTCGCACACGCTAACTGCCAAGCCAATTTGGCAGGTTGCTTCTTGAAGCCCCGCACAATGCTGGGGATTCACCAAAGATGGTAAGCAGGAACTGAAGAAATAATTAGAAGGCGAATGAATAATTAATACAAACGTTTATCTTTGGTGAATCCCCAGCATTGTGCGGGGCTCCAAGAAGCAACCTGCCAAATTGGCTTGGCTGTTAGTGTGTGCGAGTCCGGAGGAATTTGAGGCCGGTGTGGTGTAGCGGAAGCATATCCGGCGCATAACTGGAAGATCCTGGGTTCGACTCCCGGTGGCGGCCAATGAGAATTTTTCTGTGACTCACTTAAAAACGTGGAGAGAGAGATCTTTGTTTGATGTTTCTGGTCCACGTTAAATGTCTGTATTAATTATTCATTCACCTTCTAATTATTTCTTCAGTTGCTGCTTACCATCTTTGGTGAATCCCCAGCATTGTGCCTGGCTCCAAGAAGCAACCTGCCAAATTGGCTTGGCTGTTAGCGTGTGAGAGTCCGGAGGAATTTGAGGCCGCTGTGGTGTAGCGGAAGCATATCCGCGCATAACTGGAAGACCCTGGGTTCGACTCCCGGTGGCAGCCGCAGCCAATGAGAATTTTTCCATGACTCACTTATAAATGTGGAGCGAGCGAAGATCTTTGTTTGATATTCATGATATGCATGAGCAGCGCTATAACAATGAGGCCAATATGAAGGAAAAACACGGTGGACTTCAAAAAACATAATTTTTCGTCCTAAAACCCTTATGTATTTTATGTACTTTAAGCGGCTCATACTTTAAATCTGGTCGTAAATAATGAAAATTTCTGTAGAAATTTTTCAGCATTGCTCAAGAAATATATGCTTTCTTTTCTGAATTGCCTTATCGTTGGAAAATTTTAAAGAAAGAGCTTCCAGTGTTGACTGTAAAATCGTGCTGTAAAGCAAGGTGGAAAAATAAGATCAATGCAATAAGAGTAAAGAAGATTGAGGTACAATTTGGATGTAATTCACGATACATTACATTCAGAGCCCATTTAGGGGGGTGCAGCCCTGGGCTCCGCATTTTCAAGGGGCCCCAGAATTATGCAGAATGTTCAAAGAATTGACAGAGTTCTACAGTTTTGTTTTTTTGTAGATAGCACAACAAAAACTGTAAAAAACACTGCTTTGTGAAAAAATTTTTTCGATTAATTTCCATTTTTTTTAGAAGGAGTCCGCTAAAAGTAGTCACCCCCAGACCATCCTCAAGTCTTTCGAAAGCATTACAGATGGGTTTTTTTTTGTACACATCTGTAATTGGGGGAAGTTTTCATCCCTTAAGAATTCGTTTGAATCATGATATTTGGATCTATTGTTTTGCCCACTACTTCGATATAATTTCCACAAACAGAACCCTGGGGGAGGATTTAAAGCAACTCAACTGGTATCCATTTTTCAACCATGCATTTTTACATTTTCTTGCTACCACTGATTCATCCATGAATAATGGGATACACACTTCAATACGGAGGGGATATTTTTATGGCTTCCTCATCATATTTTGGGAATGTTTTCTCCTGAATATTTTTATTTATCCACCCATAGCGAAATCCTAGACATACCACTGATACTGGGGCCCCCAAATACTGTCCAGCCCCTGGGCCCCCGGTCTCCTTAAATGTGCTCTGATTACATTAGTGCTTTAATGAATCTTTTAGAGACAGTGATACTCGAAATTTAACCAATCTTTCATAGAAAAAAGAAGTAAGAAAAAAAAAACCCATGCAAGTTCATTTGTTCCAGAAAGATTTGGTACTCATTTTTCAGAAATTAATGTTGGTAGCAAATCAATGCCAAATCTGTTGTAGTTATACCAACCATAATATAAATGTTAAAGCAAGTAAATGGCTATTTAAAAGAATGTAGAACATGTGGGTGTTCTAAAGGCATGTTAGCTGAAGATAAAACAATTGCCGAGGAAATAGATTGGGAAACAGAATTTCCAATTGTTGAATTGGTTAGACTATGCGAGACAAAAAAAAAAAAAAAAAAAAAAAAAAAAAAATTGTGCTAAACTATGAATGAGATCTCGATCTGCTAAAAAGAAATTAAAAAAAAAAAAAAAAAAAAAAAATTTCTACTTTTTGATACAACGATAAGAACGGTTCGAATACCTGAACACGCTTAACAAGACTTTTCAATTTTCAAATGATCTTTATTCTTTATTGACACTAAGCAGAGATATAAGAATAAAACGTTGTATGGACTTACAAATAAAATTATCAGGTATTTCAAAAAAATAATTATATTATTGCTTCAGATTTGTGTGACTAAATTGAAATTATTTGGACATCACGTGAACCCATAAAATGCTCTAGAGTACATATTTTCAAATGACTCATTAATATGTTTTCCAAACAATTCAGTAGCTTCAAGAGTACTTTTTATGATGCCTGTAGCACAATAAGGTGGGGGGGGGGGGAGAATAGTGTCCCATGTTAATTTAAACAAAAAATTCTGTGGATTTGTACACTGCCTAAAAATAAACATCTTCCTTTTTTTACTTGTTAAGCTTGAAATCCAGAAAGGTCTTAAAAATTACAGTGCGCCTTTTCCATTCCATAAAATTGATAGAGGTAATAGGTGCACAAAACCCTCTTTTCAAATTTTTACTGTCTGTAACAGTGGCTTACAGGGAAAGATCATTTTCCAAACTTAAAATCAGTAAAAATTACTTTTAGTTAAGTATGAATCAGGAATGACTTTCAAATATAGGTATCGTTAGTATTAAAAACAAAATTGCTAGAAGCGAATCGACTTTGTTAAAAAGTTTGTGACACACACACAAAAAAAAAAAGCTACAAAGGTTAATTTTACTGAAACTACATATGTTTTTGTGCTTTCTTGAAGTTTTAGTTTGTAGGGGAAAATATTTTTATTTAATACGAAAACCAGTTATTTTGAATTCTGTTTTTGAAAACCTTACAAACAAAAACAACTGAGCATTATCTGTCATGTCACAGCTCTCATCTATTGCAAGAGCGAATTGTGTGAAATTAGTAGTTAAATACTTTATTTCTTCGATGCGCCTCATAACTGTATTTCAAGAAAGGGAAATACTGTGTGCCATTTTTAATGCTTGTAACACCAGTGTGTTTGGCAAATATAGAGAGACTTTCTTTAATAACCTACCATTTGAGAAAGGTTTTTTTCTTTTGAGTGAGTAAATACGATATTTCATGACGCTCGAAGCATGTTATTCATCTCTTCACATTTTGTTACAAATAAGCTTTGCTGGCAATGAAGTCGCTTCTTTTCCTTTGAAATATATTCAGTTCTTAAAGCAGAGCCAGGAGGGTATGATGTGTTAAATGTGTCATGAGTTTGTTTGAAATGCTTCTCAATGTTGTATTTTTAGGTACTGCAACTGTTGCTGAACAGATCAGACAAATCGGTTTCGACGCCTTCCCCATAATAAACAGAAATTGTTCTTCCCATTCTTCATTGAATGTCCGGAACACCACGTCATTGTCACATTTTGTTTTTGATGGATCATGTTTACTAAAAGCCATTTTACTTCATACTTCAAGACAATATACTCCGAATAAAACTTAATATCAACGTGCTACTTAAGATCTGAAGCAGCACAATGTGACTGAGATGAGTCGGACTGAAAATAGCCAGCTAGCATGGGAAGGAAAGTGTTGTGTATAGTCGGGTGACACCTCTCCTCCATTGTCCTCCCTCCTCTAACACACTGACTCACGCTCTCCTCTAACAAGGCAAGCATGAGTCAGGGTTTACACAAAAATGTGTCAATATGTGTTTTTGAAATCGCGACCAATTTCACATCGGCATTATTTATAAAATCCTAATAAATACTGTCAAGAATAAAATAAAAAAAATAAAATAAAATGAATTCAGAATAAAATAAAATAAATAATAAAATAATTATTATTGTCAGTAAGAGTTAAATTAGAAAAACAAAGTTAGTGCTTGTGCTACTGGAGGGGGGGGTGGCATTCAAAATGTCCTGGCGGGCCATTGTTTGTCCCGTGGGCCTAGGGTTGGCTACCCATGCTATAAAGGCATGATCAAAAAGTTTCCGTTCAGAGTTTGTAAGTTCATATATAGATTACAGATGCTAAAAGTGCTTGCTGGGCATTAAGACAATTGTCCCATTGACAAAAAAGGTTGAAGATGCTGTTGTGGTAGATGTGTATTTTCTGTTGCCTACAAAAATCCAATACAGCCTGCTTTGCATCGTCGTCCGTGTGTAACCTATGTTCTTTCAGCAGATCGAAGAAGTGGAAATCGTAAGGGGAGATATCTGAACTGTAAGGAGGGTGCTCCAGGATCTACCATTTAAGGGTTTGCAATTTGTTCTTTACAGTGCTGGCAACATGAGGGTGTGTGTTGTTGTGCAACAAGATCACCCCCTTTGCTGAGGTTGCTGGGACGTTTATTCTTAATGGTAAAACGCAAATGCCCAAGTGTCTCGCAATACCAGGCTGCATTGATACTTACTCCTGGCTCCTTGAACTCTACCAGCAATGCGCCTTGGTGGTCAAAGAACACTGACGCCATCATTTTTCCAGCAGATGCTTGCCCCTTTGAATTTCTTTAGAAGGAGATAGTGTGGATGCCGCCACATTGCATGCTCGCAGACTGGAATTCTGTTTGGAAGTGGAAGCACAAGGTTTCATTGCCAGCCACAATGCACTCCAAGAATGCTTTGCCCTCCACGTTGAAATGCAGCAAGTGTTGATCACTTTTGAGAGTTTGCAGATCCATTGACAGCACACTTTATGGTACCATAGACCCTGAATGATGCTTTGAACACTTCTGTAGTTCAGGTTGAGGCCACTGGCCATTTGACAAATGGTTACTTGCCGATCATTGAGAACAGCTGCTTTCACATTCTCGATGTTATTGGGCATGTTTGATTTGAATGGACGCACAGACCGCTGCAAATCATGCGTCGTACCACGACCTTCATGGAATTTTTGACACCTTTCAACAACAAAGGTCTTTGACAAGCCTGCATCACCATACACTGCCATCATTCTGCTGGTCTCTTTTCTTCAGCATACAGAAACAGAATAACTCATTTATTTGCTTTGGATGTGCTCTGTAACAATGATGCCATCAATATGTGTAAGATATGTTCAACAAACACGGCACTATGCCACAATTTGTCTGTTAACCTCACAGATTACTAACCGCCTTTATATAGCCTGCCTTTCGTCAACGGTTACGTAATACGCTGTCTTGCAGCAACCTCAAGTGGAAAATTTATCTTTTATACAACTGTAACATATTATGTAGAATGCTGTGTGTAACTTCTGTTTTACATGTATGTTAATTGCTTGCTTAGTTGTTTTTTGTGCAGGCTGTGGATATATGCGTATTGACAAATAAGATCGTTAAGTCAAATATTGTTTATTTATTTTTTATTTTTCATGACTTTCACCATTACAATGTTATCCCATGTAGTTACATTTGCTTATAATTGCTTCAGTACTTTAAAAAAAAAAAAAACAATGTTGTACCCTACATGGTTGAACACGAAAATTCACCTGTGGATGTTAGTAATACATTAAAATTTCTTTCATTGAAAGAGTTTTTTTTTTTGTTGTTGTTGACCTTTTGAGTGTCAATGATGCGTCTAGCACATGTAAACGTTTCCCCAACTGAGTGTCATGAGCGTGCTACAAGCATCCAAGACACATTCTTGAAATTTGTTTTCTTCTTCAGGAGTTTCTAGACACTCTACATGCTTTTGGGTTGAGTTCGTATGTATATTTCAATAGATGGCCTTCGTTTACAAAAGTTTTGATTGATGGCAATAGTTTATGGAGGAAAAGAGCAATGGCAGTAAGTGACATGCGCATGATCAGTGAAGCATAGCATTGACATCTGGCCTTCAGTATCCAACTCTGGGGAGTATACATACCTACTTTTAAAACCTGACACTAGGGAGAATGTGTGCCTACTTTAAAACCCGACACTAGGGAGTGCACTTGCATGCTTTAAAACCTAACAGTGAGGAGTACACATACCTACTTTAAAACCCAACACTTGAAGGGTTAATAGATCTAACAGTAGAATAAAATACATTATAAAAAAAATACTTTGCTCCCCCTCGCTAGATGTTCCATCTTTCCCCTTTGAGTCAAACGGCAAGGGATTTGTATGCATTTTACTGTGCATCTCATGGCATTCAGTCCTTTAGGTTCTCTCATTGTAAACAGTTCCACACTTCTTTTTATTGAATATGGTGTGATTCTTGGCTCCATGTTCATTCTCCAAAATTTTCATCTCCCAATTTCCTCCTTCCCTCTCATTTTTTTTTTTATTTGCTTCCACGCTTCTGAGAAGACACAAGTCTGTTTGAATATTGTTTGACATTAATATTTAACTTTTTTGTGTGCTGTACTGTACAACTGTTAGTGCTTTTCCAGTTACATTGATTTTATTTTTTTATTTTAGCTTTAACCGATTTCTGTGTAAAAAATATGTTTGCTTTTGACTCCAGTTTTTTACACTTTCCAACTGTAGATGGAAGAAGCGTATATGCTCCAGCTTTGTTCGTCTGTCTGTCCGCACGATAACTCACTTAAAAATGGTTCGATTTTGATGAAATTTTAATGTGTGGTAGGCATACTTGCCAACTTTTACGGATTTCTGCTTAATTTTACTGATTAAGCAGAAATCCGTAAAAAGTCTTTTTTTACGGATTTTTTTAATATTTTGATTGCTCAAGTTCTCCAAAATGCATAATTACGCGTCTAGTCATCGCCCCCTTGTAGCTTACAGGCCCACGAACCAAATACCAGAAGCTGGGTGACGTAGGAGAGAGTAGTCTGATAATCCGTGGTGGGTAGTCGAACGGTAGGGCTTGCTCGCTCGCTGTATAGTGTATAAGCTTCGCTGTCAACGTGCGTGGCTGTTGTTGGTTTTCAACTAAGTTTTCTTCTCTTTGTGCTCTTAAATATTTTTAGGACAAACAGCTTCAGGAGAAAATTCATTATGCCGTTTAGATGCAGTGTACCCCACTGTCGCGGCAATTATGACGATCGACCACGTGTTATATTATGCACCACATGTTATTATTTTTCCCTGAAAATTGTCGGAGTATTCAAATTCCCTGCTAATGGGGACCTCCTAATCAAATGGATTATTACTTCAATCAAGCGGGAAAATTTTAAAGTGACCAAGAACTCCCGGGTAAGTGGAAATCTTTTGTAGACCTAAGGCATGCATCCTGTCGCTGAACATAAACATCATTTGGAGCAAAACTACATATGGTTTTAATTTCTGGTCGTAGAGCATAATATAATTATGTGATATTGCTCTTATTTTGGCACTTCGTAACAATAATAGAACTTCTGGTAATTAACAATGAAATGAAACACGACATGAGATGGCTGTCTTTTTTCTTGTGTAGTAGAAAATTCTATTACAAACTTTTTTATTTTAAAATTTAATTGCTCAGCGTGGACAACTAGATTTTTTTTTTATTTACCTGCCCAGGCATTTGCATGCCCTGGGCATCTAGGGCATGATATTTTCAAGCCCTGGATGTTGTCATTTTTAAGAGAGAGAAAAAAGTACCTGGATGGGCATGAATCCACATATTGTGGAAACTATGTTCTAAACAAACAAGACTTCTAAGATACAAGTAGACATACGTACTCGTTTTTTTTTTTGGGGGGGGGGGGGGAGAAAACATCTGCTTAAAATGAGAGATCAGCTTTTTTATTCATTCATCTAAACTTATCACTTATCTGTTTCCAGACTTCCTGCACCTGTTCTTCACAAGCTACAACTATAATAACTGGAACTAATATATCTCATATTATCCGATAACTACTGGAACTTGTGCTTCCAAATGTGGGGGTGGGTGTCAATCTTTGTATAGAGATAACCTTCATGAAATTTATTTTGAACCGAAAATCATAAAATAAGGAAAAAACAATCTTTTCAATAGCTTTAGTAATGACAAAACATTTGCGCAGAATTTTATGCCATTGCTTTTTATAGTTTCTGAGAAAATGGTACATCAAGTTAGTCGATTTATAATGAGACATGTACATCTTTTAAAAAACATCCTATAGTACCAAAACAGTCGTTCAGATTTGTCCAGTGCAAACTGTATGTGAATTTGTCAGGTTCTCAAAAAATACAATTCTTATCTGGAAAAATACTTTATTAAAATCGTATTGGAGCAAATTCCCAATTTCCTTAGAATGCAACTTGTGTTTGAAATTCTTCGAGGAACAGCTAACAGAGAAATAATTAAATTGTGTTTGTGATACACAAAGAACTATGCCAAATAGATGTATTTGTACATTGCTAGTTTTCCTGAATACTTCTTGAAAATCAAATTTTAGGAAATTTATGCCAATGAGTACTCATATTTTTCCAGATAAAAAGTAATGTTTATATTCTGGATCCGAATAGTTTTGTTTAAAGCTACTAATAAACTTAATACAGATGTTTTAAACTTTCACAAGGAAACATTTTTTAAATAGTGCTGTGGAAGACAAAAATTATAAATTTTACATTTGCGTACCAAAATGAAGTTGTCCAAACATGTAACTAGATGGTACTGAAATTAGGAAAACTTGTTACGTCATTAAAATGTCGTTATTGTACATTTAATAATGTAGCAATTGCGTAATTTTCTTAGAATCTTAATTTATTTGATGCAATCAGTGGATCAAGCAGCAATCCACTGTATGCATGTTAAAGTGTTTAATTGAGCCTTTGGTAATAATTTAAAAGCACACAGGAAAAAATTCAGGTTTTTTTTTTCTTAACCTTTTTTTTATATATATGTATATGTTAGTGACCATGGATCGCAAATAAATTTCTAGTTACTGTCTGATATGAAAATACATTTTCGCTAAACAAATTATTTCATTACTCAATATTTCGTAGTCGTAAGCTCGTAATGAATGAAAAATCTGATTCCTTAAATTCGTCAATTGATATCTTTTGAAACGACGGTGGTACTTCATAATGGACCCTCAAACTAATCTTTCAAGTACAAGAATGATTTGTTCACAAGTACAAGAATGATTTGGTGAACTATGACAACACTATAACTTTAAGTGAAACTATGCGACAGTTTATAATTTCGATTACAGGAATGGGTTTAGCACTTCCAGTGAAATGACAGCTATGCTTTCATTAAATTGACAAATCTGTCTTGCTTACACTTTTATGTAGAAATTATTGCTATGCTAGATTTACGCTGTAATTTCTTTTTCTTTTCTTTTTGTTTTTCTGTACTTTGAAAGATTATAAAACAAACGTGAAACTCTGCAGTTATTTAAAAATAAAAGCTTAACATAGCTTATGTAAATGCAGTGAAACTAAATAACGCGTGACTTGTTTCGTTGGCGTACGTTAAGGACGTGTTCACTTTGCACATCACTGTACTGCTTCCAACATCTCCCTCTCCCTGACTACGGACTACCCTAGTGACATCACAATCCAGTGCACTGGCCTGTAAAGTAAAATCCTGTAAGCTATAAGGGGGTAATGGTCTAGTACGCATCGAAATTTTACCAACGTGTAAAAAATATGCATCGAGGAATTTTTCTCGATGCGTAAAAGTACGCGTCTGGAGTTTTTCTCGGCGCATAAAAATATGCATCAAGAATTTTTCTCGTTGTGTAAAAGTACGCATCGAAGAATTTTACCAATTCGTAAAAATATGCATCAGGACAGTATTTCGTCTGACGGAAGTAAGTGAAATAAGGATTTTTTCCGCAATCGTAATTTCTTTTTCCTGTGATGTTGCCTCTGTCCAGTATTGTTGTTATATATCATTTTATTCCATAAATATTTGTATTTCAGTTTGAAAATGGAGGAACAATTTCCGTAAATGGAAATTTGACGGCAAAAAAATTTTGCTGTAATCTTTTTTAGGCATGAGAGTGCGACAGCTTCGAGGTATTTCTCTTGTTCCGTCATAATTTGGGTTATCCTTGAGATTGATGCATAGCTGAACGGAAATTTTGGGGCAATTAGTAGTGGTAGAGGATGTTTCCACCTGAAACGTTCGAAAGAGGAAGTTTCGTCTTTCAAAACTTTCGAAAGCGGAAGTTAGACGCAGTGAAGTTCTCCCATAATCATAATTTTATTTTTCAAGTGATGTTTCCTCTGCCTAGTATTGTTGTTAAGTATCTTTTTATTTCATAAATATTTGCATTTCAATTTGAAAATGGAGGGAAAATGTGCGAAAACGGAAATCGGACGTAGCAAAGATTTTCCCCGTAACTGTAATTTTTCCCACCAACGAGGATCAGAACATGTGTCCTGTATTCTTAAATATACCCCCCCCCCCCCCCCCAAAGAATAAAGTTTTGCATTTCAGTTTGATAAACGAGGGGGGGGGGTCCGGAAACATAAGTGACAAAACTGAATTTTTTTTAAAATTGATGCATGGTGTTCAAAAGTATTTATATTTTCAAGGTTACACTATTCATCTTTTATCTAAAGTAGTGAAAGCTGTCATGCATTCATGATGGATAAAATTGTCATCCAAGGGCATTAAAAAAAAAAACTACAATAAAGAAATGGGAAGGGAAACGAGGATATCGGCAAATGAAAATTTTAGTTTAGTATTGAAACACCACAGGTTGTTTGCGAGGCTAACATTGAACAAAACTAAGATTTTACTTTATGGTTTTTTAAATTATTATTTTAAACACAGATAATACTAGTTTAGTTATTGTGGCATATGCAGAGATTTTTATTGCATATGTATTAATATAATTATGTTTTGTTTTGTGGTAAATGGCGTTCGCGCAAAAGTTTTACTGATGCACATTTTCCAAAGTTGGCAAGTATGGGTAGGGGACAACCTGTGGACAAACCCTATTGAAAATAGGCGAAATGGGGTCAAATTTGGGTCATGACATAGGAGCTGGATCCATTCCATCACTCTTATGCCTCATATTTTACATAAAAATGCTTTGACTGCAACAAAACTTTATCATGTTGTTCCGGAAGTATACTGAACCAGTTCTGTTGAATATCATCGAAATGGGGTCAAAGGTCAGGGCACAGGAGTGAGATTTATTCCACAGCCATTATCTTCATAACTTGACTAAAAATGCTTCTATTGCGACAAAACTTTAGTATGTTGTTCCATAGGTATACTGAACCAATTCTGTTTAATATCATTGCAATAGGGACAAAGGTCAGGGTACAGGAGCAAGATTTATTCCACAGTTATTATCCTCATAACTTTGGTAATAACTTGAGTAAAAATGCTTCTATTGAGACAAATCTTTAGTATGTTGTTCTGGAGGTATACTGAATGAATCAATAGTCAGGGTAGGGAGGAGGGTTTGTCTGCGCACAATTTCTGGCATGTTGGAAAGCGTATCATAATCAATGTATTGCATGAGTTTACTAACTTGTTCATATTCTCATTCAATTTTACATCAGCGTTACTTTCTGTGCTATCAATATATTTAATTGTTGGATTTTCTTGGCTTTTGAACAGATTTTCTTACACATGTTTTTTTTAAAGGCTGTACTTCATCTTGATTCTTAATTATTAATTTATATCAGTAATTCCAATACTGCATGATTTTGCATATGCATTTTACAGTCTCCTGGATTCTTTTTATGTATGGTAATGATTTACAGTATGTAATATGCATCTCTTTTAAGGTTGAAACTCTTATTTCCTTCAGATTAAGTGATATCATATTTTCAATTTCTTTTTGCATGTACCACTGTTTTCTGCCAGTTCTTTGATCCACATTAGTTCTTTTTTCAAATACAAAGAATGCAAGTCAAGAATGCAAGTCACACATAACAAACAAATGTAGTTATAAGTGCAAACATGCTTTAGTTTCTTAAAGAAAATTAGAGAAACAGTAGCATTTTCAACTCCACTGGAGCCTTGATCACCTGTAAACAAATGGAGCAAGACTGATTGCCATATCAGTTGTTTCAAAGTGATAGAAGTGACTTCCAAAATGATACGGACTGTTGGTATTGCAGTTTGAAGAGGTATACATTTCAATGCTCTCACGATAATGTGAAGCCCTTATGTTGATGACAGGAGCGATTTTTGCAGTATTAGTCCAGTGGGCATTGCTGAATTGTCTGAGAGAATTAGTAAAGCCGAGGAGGGAATTAGGTCTACTTTGGGTGACATCCTTTTTGTGCTCAGCTAAGTGTTTCATAATGCTGTGAAAAGTGATGCTGGTGTAAACTGTAGTACCAGCACAAGTATAAATGGGAATTTTGTACTCACAAGGAACATTAAGGTCTTCAATTTTTTATCTCTGTCCTGAAGAATAAGTTTCATGATGGTAGGATTGGATTTGATACCAATCAAATAACCGTAGAATTTCAAAATTTGATGCAACTGGTCGGTAAACTTGTCAAGAAAAGGAACACACCCAGCAAACTGAAATTGTCTGTTATCCTCTGGAGAGTAATAGCATTCTTGACTTCAAACCGTTTAATGAGTTTGTTTACCAAAACCACTGGGGAATTGGTAGTGAGCTGCAATGGTTTTTAATGTTCTTGTATTTAAGGGCAAGAGATGCTGGGCTAATGCAAATGATATTGGCATGAGCAATAAAAAGAAGTGAATGCAAAAAACTTGTAGGCATCATAAGTGTGTGAAGTGAAGGGAATTTTATTGGTAGCTGCAGTAGGTTTATGAAAAACAGAACATTCAATCCTGTTCAGATTTCTGCAAGGCAGACATCCAGGAAACTAATGGTACTACAAATTTTGAAGATGACAATCCGATTTTTGGCGTAAATGTGACAAGGATGGTAAGTCAGATAATATCTGAAAACTTGAAAATTTTCATCGTCCTGGAGCGGGACTCGAACCCGCGTCTCCCAGAAAACGCCTAGGTATGCTAACCACTACACCACCCAGAACGACCAAGTTTCAAGTTTCCGATCAAATTGAATTTAACCACCACAGGATTCGCTAGTCGAAGCAACTGGCATTCAAGTTTAGCGAATCTTGAGGTTAATAATCGTATCCCGTGATTGCCCAGAGAAGCAGATAAATAATGAAAGAAATACGGGAGTACGCCATATAATACAAATTTTGAAGATGACAATCCGATTTTTGGCGTAAATGTGACAAGGATGGTAAGTCAGATAATATCTGAAAACTTGAAAATTTTCATCGTCCTGGAGCGGGACTCGAACCCGCGTCTCCCAGAAAACGCCTAGGTATGCTAACCACTACACGACCAAGTTTCAAGTTTCCGATCAATTTGAATTTAACCATCACTTGGTCGTTCTGGGTGGTGTAGTGGTTAGCATACCTAGGCGTTTTCTGGGAGACGCGGGTTCGAGTCCCGCTCCAGGACGATGAAAATTTTCAAGTTTTCAGATATTATCTGACTTACCATCCTTGTCACATTTACACCAAAAATCGGATTGTCATCTTCAAAATTTGTATTATATGGCGTACTCCCGTATTTCTTTCATGATTTATCTGCTTCTCCGGGCAATCACGGGATAGGATTATTAACCTCCAGATTCGCTAAACATGAATGCCGGTTGCTTCGACTAGCGAATCCTGTGATGGTTAAATTCAAATTGATCGGAAACTTGAAACTTGGTCGTTCTGGGTGGTGTAGTGGTTAGCATACCTAGGCGTTTTCTGGGAGACGCGGGTTCGAGTCCCGCTCCAGGACGATGAAAATTTTCAAGTTTTCAGATATTATCTGACTTACCATCCTTGTCACATTTACGCCAAAAATCGGATTGTCATCTTCAAAATTTTTATTATATGGCGTAATCCCGTATTTCTTTCATGAACTAATGGTACTGTTGACTTCTTCATGGATAGTAAGCTTGATGGAAGGGAAAAGTTCAGTAACTCTTGAGGTGAGCTCAAGGAAATCATGCGAAGAATGAGACCAGACAACACATATATCATCAACATAACAAAACCAAACAGTAGGTTGAAGATGGTACTTAACAATGATGGAATTTTCAATATGTTGCAAGAATGGGTGAAAGTGGAAGTCCCATTGGGACTCCTTGTTGCTGAAGATAGAATGTATTGTTGTAGATGAAGTGACAGTTATCCTTTATAGTACTCAAACAGTCATGAAGGTCTCTGGTAAGAGTACCAGGGATATCCTTTTAAGGTCCTCGAGTTTGTTAACCAGAAGTATGAGATTCAAACAATGGAACAGAAGGAAACAGATATGACATGTAGAGTGAACATGTGTTCATTAGGTGCTAATGAATCTGGAAGCCAGTTCTTTGATCCATATTTTAGTTCTTTCTTCAATCAGTCTTTATTAACTGGATGCATAAAAATGTTTCATTACTGTTATTATTCTGGGTATTCTATCCTCTGAATTGTAATCACATATGTAAATTAGTCTAAAATTGATTCAAAGAAGTGTTATTTTTTTTTCAATGCTTAGTGCTGTTAAAGTCTAAAGAGTAGGATTAAATTCTAACTGAATTGAAAACTCACTTGTGGTGTTTTTGACTGTTAATTTAAATTCCATTTTTTATAGTGTTTGAATTTTCACATAAGTTTGTCTTTTTAAGAATGACAAGAGAAAATATTTTCATGGTTGTAACATTATTTTCAGATTCATCATATAGGGCCCCACAATATATATGGGTTGTTCAATAAGTAGTGAGACTTAGTATTTGTTCAATAAGAATATTAACTCTGAGACTTTCTGCCTGAAAGAGTCAAAACATGACATACCTAAAAATAATCACTGCCAGCATTTGGACAGTGGTCCAATTGTTGCACAAATCCTTGTATTCTTGCAACATAAAAGGCAGGTTGCTGCTATAACCAGTTATCTACAGCTATATGCACCTGATCATCTGAAGTGAAACATTTGCCTTTGAGAATTTTGTTCATAGGTCCGAAGATGTGAAAATCGGAGGACGATAGGTCAGAATTATATGCCAGATGTTGAAGGACTTCCCAGCAAAAGTGCTACAGTGTTCTTTACATGGTAACTACCATATGCGGCCGGGCATTATCATGCAGAAGCACACTACCCTGAGTAAGGTTGCCAGGTCTCTTGTTTTTGGTGGCTTGTCAAAGCTTCATTAAAGTTTGACAATATTGTTCGGCATTGATGGTTGATCATCCTGGTAGCCACTCAAAAAGATCAAAGAACACTGTTTTCACCTTGCCTGCGGAAATGTCTGAGTGTGATTTCCTTGGCAGTGACGATGATGCATGTTTCCGCTGCATGCTCTGGTGTTTCAACTCTAGCTCGAAATGATGACACCAGCTTTCATCCCCAGCAATAATGCATTGCAGGAAATCTTCACCTTCTTCATGGTAGTGGAACAGATGCTGTAATCATAGTCCCATTCATTGACTCATCTGTTCATTGGACAGGTGTTTCGGTACCCATGTGATGCAGACCATATGATATTCAAAGTGCGAATGCATGATCATCTTGACAGTTCCAATGCTCACACCCACACTGTTCGCTAGTTCTCAGATCGTGATTCTTCGGTTGGTCTTGACTGCAGCATCTGCACATGCAATTGTCATCACTGAAACAGCTTGACATGGTGCTCTTGATCTTGGCTAGTCTGCAGTGCTTGTTGTCCACCACGAAAGAGCTGGCACCACTGCATTACAATACTGTGTGGAAGACAAGCAGGCCCATACACTACCTTCATTTGTCTGTGAATTTTGCTTGGTGGTGCTTTCAAAAACTGAATTGCAGCACGTTGAGCAACTTTGGGTATATCCATCTCCTACGATAGAACAATAAAATTAGTCCAGCACATTACACAGTTTCTGTAAAAAACAAGCTGCAATGCAGTTACATAGCCTTTAAATCACCTTAAACTAGTGCCACCTCTTGACAAAAATAGGAAGCAGAAATGTACTCCAGCCAAAGAGTCTCACTACTTATTGAACAACCCGTATATTTTCACTAAGGGCCTTTAAATCCTCCACTGTCCTCCGATATTGAACAGCTGAGTACTGTTCTAGGTGGGTGTCATTACATGGTATCCAACTGTTAAGTTGAATCTAAATATTCAAGTTTCTTTTTTCTTTTCTTTTTTTCTAATGAGGCTCGTATTTTTAAGCTGGGTGCTCTAGCTACCGCTGAATTTAATCGTCCATTCCAGGATGATTAGTCCATATGAAGCTACAGTATTGTAGTCCCACGAGATAGTGAATATCAGCTAATGGGTGATTTGCATAATTCCATTTAAAACTTCAAGCTAAATTCATATGAAGGCTAATCTTTTTCCATGAAATTTAATTTAGCAACATGTTAAATTTTTGAAACCACCTTGGGTTACAAAAACTGAAAACCAGGAAAAATTGAAGACTAAGGATGATTTGTAATACTTAAAAATAATTCTGCGAATTTGATTTTTTGTATATTTAAAGCCTTAATCCAAATAAGCTTTTGTTTTAAACATTTCAGTAATGGGTGGTAACATCAATGCTCTGTTCTTATTTACACAAAATATATGGAAGTTACAGTTTATCCCAGTTCAACTGTCTATGTACTATATAATTCTTAACAGATTTGCATTTTAAAAAAATGCTCTTTAAAATGGTACATTAAAACAGCAAGAAATCAAACAAATTTGAACCATTCTCAAGGTTTGAGTGGAATGAATAAAAAAAAAATGCTGTGAATAGTGTGAGGATTCCATTTGTGCGCATAGTAGAATATGACTATATAGTATGCAGAAATCAGGTTCATCCGTAAGAAAGAGCAAAAATGTTGAGAAATGGTACAGAAGTTGCATTTGTTACTTTTATGTAGTCTCCTGATGTTTTGTAAGCTTTGTGAATAGTGAGTACATGAAAGTCAAAAGATCTGTTGATAGTGATTCAGTGTGAGCAGGGTAGGCCAGCCAGAATGTGGTACATTTTTAAAATGCTTATTCATTAATTATAAAGTTTTTTTTTTTCCAGACTTTTTTTCTACAGTCTTAAATCAAAGTGGAAAGTATGAACTTTGAAAGATTAAAAGTGCTATTCAGAAAACTATTATTCAATCTTCCAGTGTTCAATTTATCTTAAAGCAAAAACTCGAGGGTGTATAGTGTAATTTTAGGTATATACTGCATATTTTTTGTAGGTTCTTTTATTGATATGAGCAGAAACCCAAAATGTATCCTATATTTGGGTTATGTTGATACCTGTCATGTCTCCTGAATGTTTGGAACTTTGTTGCATAAAATGAAACTGATAACTTCAGATTACTTTGATCCTGTAGTGTGATACTTACATAACTTCACTTGTTTCAATATAATTTGTGAAATACGAATTACAGAGGGTGAGTCGAAAGTTTTGCAATATTTGGATAACTTTGTTTTCATACGTACCTTTATGACAAAAGCTGACTAGCATTCAAAGTATAGGCCATCATGTTGCACTGTCTTTAGCCATCTGTCTGCCAGTTCTTCTATTCCACGGCGATACCAGTTCTTGTCCTTTGAGGTGAAGAACTCCTTCACCCCAGCTGCCACCTCCTCCTGGTGGAAGTGGGCCATTGACCGGAACAGGTAATCTGATAGGGGCAAGGTTCAGACTATATGCTGGGTGTGGCATCAGTACACGATGCCTTCAAGTTCCTGGAGTTTTGCCTGGATCGTTTGCGTGGTATGAGGCCGAGCTTTGTCCTGCTGTAGGAGAGTGCCCTTTGTGTTCCCCAGTGCTGGGTACTTCTCCAAAACTGCATACATCCACTCCAGCTGTTTAGAGTAAAGGTTGGCGTTGATAGTCCAACCATCTGGAAAAAATTCGTAATGGATTATCCCCTCAAAATTCCACCAGATGCAGAGTTATCACCTTGTGCTCGAAGTGCCCACATTTGGCAACAGGTTCAAGAAGTTGGCCCGGGCTGAACCACTGCTGTTGTGTGTTTAGGATTACGGAAATAGACCCATTTTAATCGCATGTAACAATTCCCTGGATGAAACGTACATTGCGCTAGTTTTCTAGGAGTTTCGTGAGGGGCAATGCGGCACCTCGGCACCTCTTGTGTAGGCCTTGCCGAGGTCCTGAAGGCAATGAACCATGGAGGTCTGTGATATTCCCAGCTCTCTTGATAATCTCAGAATGCAGGTTGTCAGATTTGCCTCTATGGCCTGGTGCATGCCTTCTGAATCCACGATTTGCAGCCTACCTGACCTTGGCTGATTGTCAAGGTTTCTGTTACCTGAGCAAAATTTCTTGAACCACCTGGTTGCGGTGCTGTGGTCCACAGAACCTTCCCCTTTCGCATGACAAATGTTTCTTGTTGCTTGAGCAGTGTTATGGTAGAGTTCAAACTCGTAAATCAAAAGCTCCCTAATTATCCGGTTTTTGGCTGTTCGTCTTTTAGTTGTCCCAACTACAGACAGCACGACGACATGCAATGCTGTTCACAGCAGCGACTACTACTTTATATCCCTTTCGACTGACTGCAGGCACGATTTGAACTAGTTTAAACATGTGACATACCCGCTGCAGCACATGCATTTATGCAAATATTACAAAACTTTCATCTCACCCTCTGTAAAAATACCTAGTAAAATATGTTAGTGCATCTTCTGCTGGCAATAAATTACATTTGGAATGTGTTTATACAAAGTCATAATGGAATAAGTGGTCAATTTCAGAATACTCAGTTACCACTGTCTGCATTTTGTTCTGTTCTGTGTGTAAATTATTATTTTTTAATAGTATTTTCTTATGCTGTGTAGACTCGGTCACATTAGAAAAAAGTAGTTCGAAACGCCAGCTGTCAGCACCTGAGTATCTTGAGAAGCGAAAGCAAGAAAGAAGAAAATCTGAAAGCAACATAAAGCCTTTCAAGTTGAAGAAAGGTATTGTTGCCTTTGTTCTGAAAATGTTTGAATTTTTTTTTTTTATTTTTATGCAACACTTGAAGTAATTTTATTCTGTTGTCATCATGAAATGTCATTCCACTCACATACATATAGTTCAAGAGGAGAGGGCTTCTGCAGTGTTTCATCTTGGTAAATATAAGTGTAGCAGTATACACCCTAATAGTAATAATTTCCTGTACATCACTGAACCAGTTACTTCTAAAGCAGTGAGGGCACCATTCTTCTGAAGTGTTTGCATTTTGGAGCATTTCAATTACATGACTTTTTAAGTACATTATAACAAAATTTGTGATACTCATATTACTATTACATCTAATTAAAAATAGTTTGTTTGGAGTTTATAGTTAAGTTTCCCAGAGTGCATTAATTTAATTTTATCCCAAGAGCATTTGTGGCTTGCATGCCCCATAAGGTAAACAAGTTTTTTATATCTGCTTTGACACAGCTTTATTTTGCTGATCTTAACTATTTCTTCTGTACACTTGTCAATATTAAAATTAGATCTGCTGCTCAGTTTATATGATCAGGTTCTACCTATATCAGATATTGTAAATGGTCTGGTAGTAGTTGTTTCATGCCCAAGAGGATAACACTGAAAATAAAGGTATATGCGAAAGTATACAAAATGTATGTAAACCTACGTATACAAATGTATGAATACCATGCCTGAGATCGAGACTTGAAAAATACCATGCCTGAGATGCCCAGGGCATGTAACTAATTGGCCTGGGCAGGTAAAAAAGCAATCTAGTTGCCCGGAACAAGACAACTATATTTAAAAATGAAAAAAATTGGAATAGAATTTCCTACTACAAGAAAAAATACAGTCGTCACATGTCGTGTTTCATTTCACTGCTAACCACCAGAAGTTGTATTATTGTTGTGGAGTGCTAAGAACAGAAGAATATCACTTCTTTATTAATTATATTATGCTGTAGGTCCAGATATTAGAACCATATGTAATTTTGCTCTAAATGTTGTTTATAGTCAGCAATGGGATGCATGCCTCTGATAGAACTAGGATCTGGTGTTGAGTGACAAAGAGCGAAAACTTCAACGAAAAGAACATGACAGAATCACTGAATTTCTCAAATGCCAATTTAATCATCATACCATTTCATACAAATTTCAGCATCATCTTAAAGCTTGAGATGCATGCTTTTGTGCATTGAACATTTTGAATACTGGTCCTTAAAAAGAAAATGCAAAACAATGTAAAAAATTCATATTTTTTAACTTTAAAAAATGACTCTGATTTGTTTTCTTAAAAGATAAATTTCCCTGGTTATCTAGCTTTTACTACCTGGGCAGGTAAATAATTTTTGCACGTGCCCAGTTGGGCATGTAACTTTTCAGATATTTTTCTAGCCCTGATCATAAATTTCAGCTGTGTAATATTTAAATCTTCTAAATCAAGATGCCACTCAAAAATTTAACTTCCAATATTATGTATAACTATTCTTTAACATTTTTCCTTCCATGGCACATGCCAGTCCATTTACTCTTAATTATGCAGGTTTAGATATAAATGTTCTCATAAAAATTGTTTGGGGAAGGGAGGTTTAATGATCCCATTCCTAACTTGTAAGTGCATCCACTGTTCCAGGAAAAATATTGGAGGGGGGCAGCATTGGAAAAACACACAACATCTATGCATGTTTACCCAGAATTATGAAAAGTAAGAAGCCCATTCCCGAGACTATTTGACCACTGAACAACCAACCTCAGTTATTTTTACCAAATCATTGTCTAAAATATAGGTGTTCCTCAACTCTCTGACAAGCTTGTGTTCTGACAACCCAGACATTAGCTGAAGTTATTGCAAGTCAAAAATATCTTGCACTGTATCTTTTGACTGGACATTGCTATTGTTCATGACCGAATATATTTAATTGGTGGTGGCAAATGATTTTTCACCTTATCAAGCTAGCCAAACAAAAACAAGAAACATGTAAATAATATGGTGCTGTACAGTAGATATACTTCTGTTGCTGTCTTAGTCACAAATGAATTAATAGGATTTTAGTAGAAGTTCAGTCTATACATACATATATTTGAACAATAAAGTACATGGGAGATAGGCAATGTATATTAGGACAGAGTCCTCTATAATACTGTTGCACACGTTGTGGTACATGAGCTCCGAAAGGACAAGTTGACTTCAATGATAATGGAATATTTATATTTGAACTTAAGAATATTTCTACATGTACAGTATATATACAATTAAATGTTGAAACTTTACATAGGCTATATCCAGTGAGACATAAAAATCAGCAATGAAGTATATGGAGCAACACATATTGTGCTCACCTTACTCCGGCTTCAGTCCCTCTGGCTTGAAATCAATCATGCTTCTTGTCTGGTGTCCACTGTTGTACCACATCATTAAAGGTATTCCACATTCAAAGTTCAACACAAACACTAACATCAGCACAATTCTACAAGAAGGGGGTGATGAGTTAAAATAATTTTGAGACCATTGTCAAGACTAGATTACGTTGACGCAGCCAGAATTTTAGCAGTTGAAACATTTCGCTGTTCTATGCCAAGCTATTATGAAGTATCAAGATTAAAAGATTAAAAAAAAAAAAAGTAAAGTCCCTCCTCGCTCGTCCGCACATGTTTCATGCTACACTGTGCCCATCTTCAGCGGTCGGTTGTAAGACACATCCATATGCTTTTATTGTACTGATTACCTCCCTGTCACCAGTCTACTCATCACTCATTGGTCCTGTATTAATAGGAGGTAGGCAAATGGGAAGAGCATGGTCAACATCTCCAGTGAGAGAGGTAACTGTTCTGGGTTGTTTGAGGAAAAGTGTTGTTTTTCTCACTTAAAATATCCCCAAAACTTTTGAAAACTGCTATTTTTGAATCACTAAATAATTCAAAAATGCACCTAAAAACAGTTTAGATGTATGTAATGTCCTAAACAAGGTTTAATAACAATTTGTTGAGGAAAGGTTGTTTTTCTGACTTAAAATATCCCAATAACTTTTGAAAACTGCTGTTTTTGAATCTCTAAATAATTCAAGAAAGCACCAAAAAAACAGTTTAGATGTATGAAATGTGCTGAATTAGGTTTAATAAAAATTTGTAAGCTTAAGATTATATTAAAATCATAAACTTACCCTATTTGTAGGATGTTCATTATTTTATGCAAGTTTTTTTTTTTGACATGAAAATATACAGCACTCACCAATTAAGTACACAAAATATACATAAACCTACATAATAAATTTCAGCTGTGTAATATTTAAATTCTTCGAAATCAAGATGCCACTCAAAAATGTAGCTTCCAATATGTATAAATATTCTTTAACATTCTTCCTTCCATGACACATTCCAGTCCATTTACTTTTAATTATGCAAGTTTAGATATAGAGGTTCTCATAAAAATGTGTTTGCTTGGGTAGGGGAGGTTTAATGATTCCATTCCTGGCTTTACTAGTACAGTAGAGCATCAAAAATCCTAACTAATTGGGACCACTGGTGTTCGGATTTTCGATGTGTTCAGATTATCAAACACGTAAAAAATTACAAATACACTAATATTTCAACATTATATTATCTAAATACGTGTACCAAAAATAAGCAACTGTATAAAAAAAAATACATAAGACAAAGGTTTTTTTTCGAAACAAGTTTGCCATTTTTACTACTGCTGTGAAATTTTTGCACGTCAGGTTTCTGGGTTTCCTGTAGGTTCCAGCTGGGTATGGTCTTCTCTTTTTACCATTGTGTACTTCACATGCGCAAATGAGCATATTAAGGAACACAAAGCAGTTTGTAACAGCCTGTAGTTCACCATGACTTTAAAAAATGTTTTACACTACTTTGAATTCTTATACTAACACAAAAAAAATCGAACTTAGGTAATAGGTAACGCAGGAATGGTATTCACATACATGCGCTTCACAAAACAATAACATACAACCAAATTCACACATACATCAAAACCAACTACAAAAAAACACCAAACTAATAATAACTCAACTTTGAAAACCTATGTACACTATATACAACAAGCTGGCTGTTATTGCTATTTATGCCATATCTACCTTCACCTCAACCCAACGCTCACAACACGTGTTGGCTAACCCTTTTATCATAACCCTGCCTTCACTACGAAAATTGCCTCTAGTACTTTCAGCCACCCAGTGGCCATCTTCAGGAAGCATCAGCAATGTTAATCAGTCTGCCGCCACAGAACAAGTTAGTGAAAGAGTCTGCAACTGGTCCGATCTCAATGTCATCACATCTCAACAACATCATCACTTTCACTCACTCATTCTGTGGCAGCAGATGGATTAACATTGCTGATGCTTTCTGAAGATGGCCACTGGGTGGCTGAAAGTACTTGAGGCAATTTTTGTAGCGAAAGCAGGGTTATGGTAAAAGGGTTAGCCAACACGTGTTGTGATCATTGGGTTGAGGCGAAGGTAGATACGAGATAAGATGACATAAATAGCAATAATAGCCAGCTTGTTGTATATAGTGTGCATAGGTTTTTAGAGTTGTTATAATTAGTTTGGTATTTTGTAGTTGGTTTTTATGTATGTGTGAATTTGGTTGTATGTTATTGTTTTGTGAAGTGAATGTATGTGAATACCATTCCTGTATTACCTAAGTTTGTTTTTTTGTGTTAGTATATGAATTCAAAGGACTGTAAAGCATTTTTTAAAGTCATGGTGAACTATGGGCTGTTACAAACTGCTTCGTGTTCCTTAATATGCTCATTTGCGCATGTGAAGTACACAATGGTAAAAATAGACCATACCCAGCTGGAACCTACAGGAAACCCCAGAAACCTGACATGCAAGAAAATGTTCAACAGAAGCTAACCTTAAAGGGTAAGCTGTTATTTATTACTATCAGTATTTATGCACGTGAATTTGGCGATAGTTAGGGCAGTAAACAGCCCAAGATACTATTATAGAATGTGCTGTGAAATTATTAAACATAAAGTACAAAATTCCAAAACTTACCAATCATAACACATTTGAGGAGCATATTTACACTGGATTAAAAAATAAGTGCTGAAAGAAAATTCCTGCAATTTTTTTTTTTAGAAAAAAATAATCACTAATTTTTTGTTGCACCATTTTCAAATTTCACTTTTTTGCCACTAAATCCCTCATTCTTTTCAATTAGAGAAGTTGAGTTGAACAGCACTCAGTTTGTTGTTCAAACCAAGCCATGGCAGTCTCCAATGCAGTGAATGCTTCAGCATGAGTGTAGGACCTGTGCTTTATGCCGAGTGCAGGGGGAATAACTTTCCTCCCAGCTCACAGTGAACAAATGGGGCTGAGGATGAAACAATGGGTGGTACTGCTGTGATAATGGGTCATAAAATCTTTGCCACACAAGGAACAAGTGAATGGGGAAGTTTTTGCCTTTTGTATCTGAGTATCAGAAGTCACAGAATATTCAAGCAAAGCAAACTGAATTTGCTTGTACCACTTACTGGTCATCCATGTATCACTTCTCAGAAAACTTGAAAATTTCACCGTCCAGGAGCAGGAATCGAACCCAGCATCTCCCGATTACCAGTCAAGTATGCTAACCATTACACCACCCAGGACAGTGAAGTTCCAAGCAAGAAGACTCTCAGATTCCTATGTCTCAGTTGCTTGGAACTTCACTGTCTTGGGTGGTGTAATGGTTAGCATACTCTACCAGTAATCGGAAGATGCTGGGTTCGATTCCCGCTCCAGGATGGTGAAATTTTCAAGTTTTCTGAGAAGTGTTATGTTTTGGTGAAAAAAAAATTGAATTTATTTTGTAGTATATTGAATTGATGCTTATTTATTAAAAGCGTTATATTTATGCTGGTATTAAAATTCATATGGAAATTATAGAAAATTTAAATTTGGGAAATGGGTGGATGCATTTCGAAACCAAAAATGAAATTTTGAATAAGGCCATGAAACAAAATAGAAAAATAAAATAAAATGCACCACTGAATTTGGTATCTCCCAAAAGTTACTATTATATTGTTTGCGTTGTTTGCATTTGATGAGTAGATACACCTGAAAGTGTAAGACAAGGTAACTATTGTTTGCATGTGTACCAAATTTGTAAACAATAAAATTTAATGGTATACAATGTACACGTGTAAATAACCTTTTGGAAGTGGCGATGATCAAATTAGCTAGTTAGGACAAAAACATTGATTTTACGGTTATAACCTCAGATTACATTCCCACCTCAGTCATTGCTGAGGGGGATGCACTTGAACCATGTGATGAAAATTTAAACTGAAAATACCTAAAACTTCACTGCACTAAGGTTGTTTAGGTTTTTGAAAGGCCACTTGGCCTATATTTATTTTAAAAACTTAACAAGTTAAATTTTTAGGTCACAGATTTTATGCCTGGCCACAGGGCCCAATAAAAATAAACGGGTGACAGGTTAGTTTCTTTCCAAGAAAAACTAGCACCAGGGACACTACTGATAAAAATAATAAACACAAGAATTTCATTGTACTTCAACAGCACCAACACTTGATTTAACATGGTGTACAACTTAAGTATTTGAAGTGAAAATATCTCACTCTCTCTCAAAAAAATATTATATGCATATGTGTACACTATATTGTTCTAATTAAATCGCTCGAACCAACCTTCTCAGACCAGACTTCCGAATCCACTTTTAATTTTAAACTACTATAACAACTGCCAAAATTCTACGTATAATGAAAGTTAATTTAATAAAAGATTCTACCCTTCCAGGAAAATTTGTCTTAAAATCAGCATAACCCTGTCTTAAATCAACATTTGTCTTACAATCAACATTTCTAGCATTACCGGATACTCAACCCATTCTATACACCATACCAAAACCTAATGCACTAGATACCTTATTCAAATTACACAAAGTTATCATTAAATTGCTACACTGACAAGAGAATCTTACTTACACCATCATCATGAAAATCCAACATTTCAAAATTCCATACTATAATTTTTCCAGTCAACTGGCACCCATGTAATAATCAACTCGGGCATAAAGCCAAACAATCATCTCAACCAATGAGTCCCACATCTCAAGAAAAACACTATTTTTCGGGGAGAACAACAAAGTTTGAGTCTGAAGGCGGGAATGGGTCGTGAATCCATTCCCAGCTTATACAGTGTAGTGGAGCAAAGTGCGACCTAACCCTTTTCTGTTCCTTCACTCTGATTTGGGGACAACCTATATCACTCCCCTCATAGGTACCACCTCCTATGGACCGAACAAGCTTACTTGGGCAGAAAACAAATCCCCCAATTTGTTTCGTGCACCCTTTCAGACCCCGCAGCATTGTCTACATAGGGTAAAGTATCCCACAAGAGTTCTCTTGTCCCCAAAATATCTCTTCGTCCATTTTCCAGAAAATTCAACACATCACCCTTTTTCCCAGAAAATTACTTCTTATCCTATTTTCCCCAGGAATACACTTCATATCCTTATTTTCCCAGGAACACACTCATATCCTTATTTTCCCAGGAACACACTTCATATCCTTATTTTCCCAGGAACACACTCATTTCCCAGAAAATCACTTATCTTTATTTCCCAGGAACACACTCATTTCCCAGAAAATCACTTATCTTTATTTCCCAGGAACACACTCATTTCCCAGAAAATCACTTATCTTTATTTCCCAGGAACACACTGTACATATTCATTTCCCAGAAAGCTCAATAACACCATACTTGACACACTATACCAAACCTTACTTTATTTCCTGAAAAATCTATACATCACCATACTTCCTAGATCACTCTTTTCCTGAAAAAAAAATCATCACTTCTTGAAGAAACACAACAGCTATTCGGGTTATTTTTTTAGTCACACTATACATATGCTCATATCTGCCTGTATGCCCAATTCTTATATTCTTTTCCCCATAAAAACCTGTTTTTCTAATCTACGGGCTGAAACTAGAAATTAGCCCTCACTAATACAAAAATTAAATTTTAAAGAGTAATTTAGCACCTAAATTTACCAAAACACTAAACCAAAATAATTACCAGCCTACAAGAAAAATTCCCAACTACATGGCACCTACACTAAGTTCATAAATACAAATTCTACTTCACAAATACAAAAATCACCGAGCACAAAAAGAGTTAAATTTCACCTAAGAGAAATACTGGTCTGGAGAGGTGTTCGTTCCGAAATAACTTAATATTCTTATTATATCATCTATCCCTACATGACCCAGAAAATTATCCACTTCCACTACTTTGTTTCGTTTTGTTTTTCAATTACCTATCCACAGAAGATGACATGAAATTTATTTAAACAGCCTAAGATATTAAAACCAACTCGTTTTATAATTTTAAAGAAACCACAACATAATACAAAAAGGAAAATGCCGAGAGAAATTTACCTTTAGGACTGGAGCAACAACACTTCCTGACAAGCACACTAACCGTCGATAATAATAAAAAAAAAGGTTTCACAGCCTAATAATAGATAAAATAAATAAATAAAAAAAAAACTCTCCCTGAGAGAACACCACTGTCCCGGTTGATTTTCACTTCACCTCCAAGGTTGTTTTTTTTTTCTTTTCCTTTTTCTGCCAGTGTGTTTGGCCAACGAAACAGGAAACGGGCATTTTGGAACCCTGTTGGTGGACTCCTTGTTGTACTCAGCAGTGGGCCCAGCTCGACAATTCAGCATTCGAAGCATTCACAAGGCCGTCCATGATAGCCATGGCTTTCTCCCCGAGGCCTGGGCGCAGCCCAGCGTTAAAATATGGAGGCAGCAACAACAATAGGTGGACTTTTGGTCCTCAGGCATGTTGGGCTTGGAAGTAAGAAATCGGGTCTGATCCTTCTCCGCCATCTGCATCCAACACGGCAGTCGACCGCTACTTGATAATTTGGGTGTATCAGCGGTCATTTCATCTCCGGCAACGAGATCCTTGAAAATAATCATTTTTTTTTTTTTCACACAGGGCCTACAGACCCCAGTGCATCTCATTCTGACTGCCTGACTGCCCCCTCCCCACCAAAAGGCGAGGAGAAAAAAACTCCGCCGTCCTCTCTTTCTCTGACGGCCAGCAAGAAGTCCAGAACAAAAGTGTTTCTCAACGGATAAAACTCTGGGGTGCTTGAAACCGCTGACCCCTCTCATTGGTCGAAACTTCAGCCTAGCAACTCACAGCTTCCCCACGGAATCTTCACTCCCACGCCTCGAGTGACCTCTGACCTTCACACGTGTCGACCAAGCTCTCTTTTTGACCCTGAGGTCTAAAAATAGATTTTGTTGCTGAATTCCCTACCCCAAAAGACGACAAGATGTTACTTTTGGGCGACTTCTTCTCGACGTTTGGAAACAGGAACGCAAAAAAAAAAAAAATGGCGAATTCTTGCTTTGCAGAAAATCACTAATTTTAATTTTCTTTTTCTCTTGTTCCGTGATGTTAAACTAAAATTAATTTTGATTCTCTGAGCTGCACACCTACTCGCCTTTTCCTATCGCGATAAAAGAACCGATAAAATAATTATTTTCAAAACCCCAAAGTCAGTTAAATCAAATATTATTCTTTTTTTTTTTTCTTTCACCAACATGAAATTTTGTTTTCCTGGTTGTGATTAAGACAAGCGAATTTTGCGCATGAATTCCCCTGCCTTTCAACCAGGAATTTTCTTCTAACGTATGTCATGGAAGAAAATTTTTGCATTAATTAATCTCTGATAAACCAACAGAAAGGTCAGGTGATGCGTAACATAACAGCCTCTCCTTGACAAATGTCAACCCCGCCTTCTCGTGGTGCATCCTGTTCCCACTAAAGGGGCTCTGACGACCGCCAATAGCGGTATAACTATACCATCGGGATTAGAGGAAATTCTATCCCACACTTACCAACCCGCTTGGCCAGCGTGGTAAGTTATGGCCAAACCCCTCCAAAATGACTCCACAACTTAAATCTTGGCCCTCAGTCTCCGGCAGCTGGAATGTACCTGGCCAAGGCAGCGGCCAGTGCGACATGAAGGCAGAGGGTGCTAAGAATCCCCGGAGGACCGGACTAGGCTGCCATCTGATGCTGACCTTGGCAACGTACAATGGACGCTCGCTATCTTCTGATCCAAGGCTTCTTGAATTGGAAGAGGAACTACAAAGGATCAAGTGGGACATCGTGGGGCTAAGTGAGGTAAGGAGAAAAGGAGAAGATCTCATCGAACTGAAAAGTGGACATCTCTTCTACTATCGTGGGACAGATACTGGCAGAACTAGTGGTGTTGGATTTATAATAAACAAGAAACTGAAGGATAAAGTGGTACAAGTTGAAAGTTCCTCTGACAGAGCTGCACGACTCGTTATCCAACTTTCGAGAAGATACCAGGTTCAGATTATTCAAACTTATGCACCCACCACAAGTCATCCTGAAGAAGAAATTGAAGAATTTTATGAGGAAATTTGTCATCTAAATAATAAAGGTAAGCAGCACTTGAAAATAATTATGGGAGATTTCAATGCAAAAATAGGGCAACGGCAACAGAATGAAACTTCAGTAGGTAAATTCGGTCACGGCAACAGAAACCAGCGTGGAAATACTCTCGTTGAGTTTGCAGAGGCAGAAGGGTTTTATATCTTGAACTCCTTCTTCAAGAAAAAGCCACACAGGAAATGGACATGGAGACATCCAAATGGAACGACAAGTGAAATTGATTTTATTATGTGTAACAAAAAATTCGTCATAGAAGACTGCAGTGTGCTAAACAAGTTCAACACAGGTAGTGACCATAGATTGGTGAGATGTAAGATGCACCTCAACACTAAACTTGAACGTGGCAAGCTCATAAGACAAACAAAATCTATTGACATAACCAACCTTAAAAAACACCATAATACCTTCAAGTTGGAACTGAAGAACAGGTTCTCTGCTTTAGAAGGCCTAACATCGGAAGAAGTGGACATCTCTGAAGTTAACAGAAAAGTAACCAAAGCTCTTATGGAAACAGCAACAAAATTAGCTGGGTCTAAAAACAAGTTGCATGTAAATAAATTATCAGGAAAAACGAAAATGTTGATGCAAAAAAGAAGAGAGATGAGGACAACTAAAGAAGATGTGACTTCCAAAGTGGAATATATAGAGCTATGCAAGACAGTACGAAAAGTATCACTGAAGACGTAAGAAAATTCAACTGTGAACTAGTGAGGAAAGCAATTGAAAAACAACCAAAGCCTAAAGATAGCAAAGGGACATCTCAGTAAGGGAAGAAAACAGATTATGGCACTGAGAAAAGAAGATGGTTCTGTAACAAGAAATAGAGGCGAAATTTTGACAAGAGTGAAAGATTTCTACTCCAAATTATATGAAAGGGATGATACATGCACTCCAGACATCATGAAAGATACCAGTACCAGAGTTCCTCCAGTCCTTCCAGCAGAAGTTGCACATGCAATCAAGAACATGAAGCGGGGAAAAGCTCCAGGAGAAGATGGAATTACTGTAGACATCATACAAGAAGCAAGTGGAGAAATCGAAACAGTACTACTTCAAATTTTCACTCGATGCCTTAATGAAGGAAAGATTCCTGAGGATTGGAACAACGCTACAATGATCCTGCTACATAAGAAAGGTGACATTGAGGATCTCGGAAACTACAGACCTATCAGTCTCCTATCAGTAGTTTATAAAATCTTCACTAAAGTTCTTTCACACCGCTTGAAGGTAACACTGGACATGGCTCAACCGAGAGAACAAGCTGGATTCAGGAGTGGCTACAGCACAATAGATCATATCCATGTGCTGAGAGAACTAATTGAAAGAGCGAGGGAATATGAACTTCCATTGTGCATGGCTTTTATCGATTATGAAAAAGCCTTGATTCGGTGAAACCATCAGCAGTTACAATGGCTCTGAAAACCTGCGGTGTTGAAGATTCATTCATTAATATTATTAATAACATCTATGAAAATGCAAGTGCAAAGATTAGGCTGTTTGAAAATACAACACACATAAAAATTGAAAGGGAGTGAGACAAGGTGACACCATATCTCCGAAGCTCTTTAATGCCACATTGGAGGGTGTTTTTCAGTCACTGAGCTGGGAAAACAAGGGGATAAAGATTAATGGAGATTATCTAACCCACCTTCGTTTTGCTGATGACATAGTCATTTTTGCAACTAACCCATCAGAGCTACAGAGTATGATCCAGGAACTTGCTGACAAGAGTAAAGAAGTGGGATTAAAAATTAACTTTCAGAAGACAAAAGTGATGTACAATGCTTTTACAAGAAATGAAGATTTATCGATTGATGGAGAAAAGCTGGAGATAACAGACACGTACGTTTATCTTGGACAGCAGATATCAAGTGAGGGTCACATTGGTGAAGAAATTAATCGGCGTACAAAACTTGCCTGGAGAGCTTTTGGAAGAAACAGCATAATTTTCAAGAGCAATATGCCATTATGTCTTAAAAGAAAAGTGTTTGATCAATGCATCCTTCCAGTGCTTACGTATGGTGCAGAGAAGTGGACCTTAGCTAAAAGAGACATACAAAGGCTGCAGACAACTCAAAGAAGCATGGAGAGGTGCATGCTTGGTGTAACCAGGAGAGATAAGAAGAGGAACACGTGGATCCGAAAAATGACAAGATTGGAAGACATCATGATCAGAGTTAAATCCCTGAAATGGCAATGGGCTGGACATACTGCCAGAAGAACAGACCGTCGATGGACAGCCGAAATTTTAGATTGGATTCCAAGGGACAGGAAAAGACCCAGAAGAAGACCACATGGAAGATGGGTGGATGAAATTCGAAAGTATGCGGGAGTGACATGGAGGAGACTGGCACAAGACAGACCATTGTGGAGGAAACTTGGGGAGACCTTCGTCCAGCAGTGGATTGATAATGGTTGACAATGATGATGATGATGAAACCAACAGAAAGATTGATCAGGTCTCTCTGAAATTCACCAGAGGTTAAAATTTTCGCCATGACAGTTACATGGATGACCAGTAAGTGGTACAAGCAAATTCAGTTTGCTCTGCTTGAATATTCTGTGAATTTTCCATGTATTATGAAGAACATTTCTTCCTTCATTGATTTATCAGAAGTCACCTCCATCTTTGACACGTCACCCCCAAAATGCTTGCACTCCCAAAATCATCAAGTGCCAAGCTAAAATCAAACTTTCCACTGCCACAAAAAAAAAAAAAAAAGAAAAAAAGAAGAGGACGGGAGCTTGTTTGGATTTTTGACGTTTGAATTTTCAACACTCTACTGTACATCCACTGATTCCAGGAAAAGAAGTGCCAGCATGGGAAAGACAAACACAGCATCCATGTCTTTTCACCCAGCAGTATGAAAAATAAGAAGCCCAGTCTCTAGCAAACTTTTAACATTTTAAAAATCATAAAATTTATGCACTTAACCACTATAATTAAAAACACCTAAAAACTATTAAAAAGTACCGAAGTCATCTCACAAAACATTAACATGAAAAATAAGAAGCCCAGTCTCTAGCAAACTTTTAACATTTTAAAAATCATAAAATTTATGCACTTAACCACTATAATTAAAAACACCTAAAAACTATTAAAAAGTACCAAAGTCATCTCACAAAACATTAACATCTTGAGTGACACTACGGAACTAGTTTTTGGTAGCCCATATGGCACCATTATCAGTGATGTTTTTGCATGTTCACACACATCTTTTGAATTACAAATGGTGAGTCCCCTTATCTCAATGAAATGGTGATACGATGCACAGAAGACATATGCATTGTCATTCATCATAAGGCACCATCTATTAGGAAGATTTTTATCCAGGAACCAATTTAATCTTAATTTTTTATAGTTATTTTTTTATTATTAGTTTAAATATATTTATTTTATTTATTGGTATATATATATATATTTTATTCTTTTTGAACAAATCTTGTTCTTTAATTATTTTTTCCAAGTATCAGGAAGGGTTGTTGGGTCTTGAATGATTGTTTCAAAAATTCAGATTTCATTCAAAATTATACAAAAATTTCAGCTGCCATTGGAAAAACTTTTTGAATAAAGCTCATGTTGAGAAATGGCTTCCTAGTTTAATTGAATTAATAATCTAAAGTAACTTATGGGATTTTACTAGGCAATTTTTTCTTTAATAGCAAATTTTCAGAGAAAACTCTTCTCCTTCTTCAGGCTGTCTTGTTGTTGTCACTTTTTCCTTTTCACTATCACGGTTACGGTTTACCTTGACGGTTACGGTTAACCTTGACGGTTTAGGTTACTTTTCAACAATTCCTGCCAGATGTTAGGCAGGGAAAGCAGATAAAAAAGAAGCCCAAAAAGAAGAGCTTAAAGTCATACTTGCAGAGAATAACTATCCTAAAGAAGAAATTGAGAAGCTTCTGAATTTTAATGGTACGAAGAACCCACAAAAGCAACAAGTAAAATTCACTAGAAAAATTTCTTATCACAAAGGTTTATTTGAGGCTTTAAAGAGAATTAGTAAAAAATACAATATTAGGCTAGCTCCAAGTTTAGAGAACAAAGTTAAAAAATTTTTCCCTAAAATAGTTCAAAGAGAAGAAGATATTTTAAAAATGCAAGGAGTAGTTTATGAAGTAAATTGTAGTTGTGGACTATCTTACATAGGTGAAACAGGTCGCAGACTAGAAACTCGTATAGCTGAGCATAAAGCAGCTATAAAAAATTGCTCCAACAAGACTGGATTAGATAGGCATGTTAGAGAAACTGGGCACAGCATAGATTGGAATTCCCTTAAAGTAATCAGTTTCCAAAGCAATTTCCAAAAAGAAAACTGAAAGAAGGAATAGAGATTGAGAAAAATCAAAATTCCATCATCAATGACTGCAAAGGGTTTTCCCTGCCTAACATCTGGCAGGAATTGTTGAAAATTAACCTAAACCGTCAAGGTAAACCGTAACCGTGATAGTGACAAGGAAAAAGTGACAACAACAAGACAGCCTGAAGAAGGAGAGTTTTCTCCGAAAATTTGCTATTAAAGAAAAAATTTCCTAGTAAAATCCCATAAGTTACTTTAGATTATTAAAACTTTTTGATTAATCAGTTAATTACTGAATTCATGACAATTGTTGATAATGTTATAACCAAACAAGATATACAACTTTTAAAAAATTGTAGTTTAATCAACAAAATTAATGAACCTGAACCACAACTAAATGGTTTTATATTGTATCAAAATTTATCTTAATGCCAATTATCTTGCATTAAACAAGCTGCTCTACAAAAAGGAAAGAAATTTGCATATCCTTAGACCTTTACCATCAACTGAAAAATATCTTCTTAAAATTGACTGTTATTAGTTCAAACTAATAGCCACTGCTGCCCCCTTCCCAGAAAAAAAAAATCATTTTCAACTGTATAATTTCCTGTTAAGAGTACAATAAACATATTAAATATGAAATACAACAATCTCAGAAAAGATCCCATTCTGAAAATATGTGAAGACAAATCAAATCGGTTGATTATTATAAATTATGAATCCAAGGTTGAAACAGCATTTAAAGAATTAAATTGTGAAATAGTTCAAAAAGATCTAACTGATTCACAAATTGTTTAGCAGTTATTAGGAACCATACAGGGCTGTTTGTGTTCCGGGTCTAACCCAGATTTCTGGGTTTGGGCGATCTTTCATACCGGATTTCTGGGTTTGGGTGATCTTTCATACCCGGAATGAAAAAAGATCCTATGAAAAAGAGGAGTTGTTTTTCTGTTGAAAAAGATCCTATGAAAAAGAGGAGTTGTTTTTCTAGTAACATAAAAACTTGTCTGCATATTTTCTTGTTTTATTTATTTGCCAAATGGGTAATTTTACAATTGGAAAAAAAGCCAAAGTTTTTTAAAAGTTATATTATGTGTGTAATTGGTTTATTTTATACAAATGCAAAATTTTTATTAACATTCTTAGTGTGGTATATGTTAAAGACAATATCATGTAGTTGTCGAAATTAAAGTTACTTAAATTTCACTGAAGGAATTCATTTTTTTTTTTTTTTTGCAACAAATTAATACTGCAAGCTCAACCTCAAAATAATGTACTGTTGTGAACAAAAGGTATAGGTAGGTAGTAAGTACTTCCCAAAGTGAAACCATTTTATCTTTCGAAGTATCTGTAACAGCTTTGCTCACAAGTGTAATAATTAGAGGTACTAATAGTAACTGAAATACTTTTGTTGTGCTGGGGAGGGGGGGGTATTACCCACACATGTTCATTTATGTCTCTAGTTTATGCATTTGCAGCACTGGGAGATGCCGATGATTTCAGGGTTTTTGTACCTTGCCTTGCAAACACCTCTGACCATAGTTTATTACCTTCAGAAATGAAGAATGCAAAACAACCAATTGGAGCATTTATACCAGTGGCAAATTCTCCATGTTGGATGTGAAGATCATCCTACACTTTATTTATAGGTAATTACAC
This sequence comes from Macrothele yani, assembly GCA_039090855.1. Classification (NCBI taxonomy): domain Eukaryota; kingdom Metazoa; phylum Arthropoda; class Arachnida; order Araneae; family Macrothelidae; genus Macrothele; species Macrothele yani. Next base: position 298,542 of record CM077022.1, on the reverse strand, counting down.
TCATGATGAAATATTTGAAAAGCCTAATTTTAAAAACATGGAGGAGAAAACGAAAATGGGGCATAACTGTAATCGTGAGTGATCCTGGGGACATTTACGCGAGCACAAATTCAGTGCTTGATAATTATGTGTGGAAGAGAAGAGGGAAAGTGAGGATTTCCACCAACTGTTCTCACATACCAGCTCTGTCCATTGAGTGCATAGGTGACTGGTCCGAGGGTATAGGGGTGGGGGGGGGGCGCACTGAACTGCATGCTAAGGACATCTCAAGTCATCCTATGAGCTGCTGCATGTCACCTATTCTCATTCCCATATTTGAGGGCCTGTTTCTTGAAATACACAGCAACAAGCTGTTGTAACATGATGCCTACGACTAATCGTGTGTTTTAATTTCAGTATATTCACTGTTGTGCTCTGTTACCTGAGCCAAAAGAATGGCGAGTAGTCCAGCCTCAAGTTGCTCAAAACAAGTTGATATAAATAATTCTTGTGACTGTTATTGAGCAGCTTTTCCAAAAAGAAACACTGGAGGTAAACTAGTGAAACTGAGTTTTTTAGCCTGTAAATATACTCAAGTAACTGTATCTGTGTGGGTGCAAGAAATGAAACAAATTATACTGTTGGGCATGTTTACTGTTTTGTGTATAAAAGAATGTTTGGAACAGTGCAAGAATTGTTGACTTGAACAATTTAAAGAATGTTTTAAGTAAATATCAACAAACTAATGAACACTTCGCCGGAACAATTATTTTCTATGAATTTGAAAAATCTGAAGCAAAAATATAGTTCTGTCTATGCAAAGCCTGTAATGCAAATATAGAAAAACACAATGCCATGGTGAAAAGAAATTGATACGTAATGAAGTGTTAATAAACGCAACATGCTTTTTAGCACTTGAAGAATTGCCTTTCAGTGGTCATAACGAAGCTGAAAACTCTGCCAATAAAGGCAATTCTAGGGAACTGGTACAGTTAATTGCCAAAAGAGACCCCCATTTAGAAAGCCACTAGTAAAACTTCACATTTTTTTCAGGCCAAGGTTCAATGATACCAAATGATTTAACTGGATGTTGTGCTCAGTATTTGATGCAAAACATCAAAAGGGATATTTTGGTAACAGTTCATTGCAGTTATTGTTGACAAAACCGCAGACTTTTTTTTTTTTTCTCTCTAAATACTGCACAGTACAAAATGGTCTAGCAGTAAATACCCATAAAGAGAACATTCTTCAAAGGAGCTGAAAAATAGCCACAACTTTTATGATGCAGTCAACGATATCCCCACCTCCAAAAAAAGGCCATCAGTAGGTACACTTTTTCTTTTTATGTTTTTTTTTCATTTATTTTACTCTTTATTGTTATTGTTTGGCTTCTGTGCGCTTAGCTTTAGGATATGCAGTTTTAATTTTTTAAGGCTTTCATATATCCTTTTCCTAGTTTTACTCCCCTGCTCCATCCCTTTACATCCTACATGCTATAAAAACAAGGAGTCGCCCCTAATTTATACCAGGAACTTTCACCAAAATAAGAACTCACAAAAAAAAATCTACCAATAAGAATTATTGTTCTAAGTCTATCTCCATTCATAAATTTAGAAAAGAATTTACTTTTTTTCACCCATTTTTATGAATCTTCAGTATTCCGTTAAAGATAAAGTAACATTAATTGAAAAATTGGACAATAAATCAGAATTTAATTTAACTAACTTTCATATGCAAGCTTTGAGGAGAAATTTCTTTATCCTTAACCTTCATTCTTGAAGCAATTAAAATTAAAAAATCGGCAGACATTCAATATTTAAACACTCAACAGTTACAGTTACCAACCCAATACATATTAACACTCAAGAAGTCTTAATATGTATTGGGTTGGTGCGAATGAAATGTCCGGGGTGGAGACAGGCCCCCACCATATTGGAATGGAACCACCCACAGGTGTTGCTTGTATTATGTCAGAGTTGCTATAAATAGCTAGCATGTGTGTGAAGAACAAGGTTCAGGCGTGGTTTGTTTGGACATAACGTGGCTTGCAAAGGAAACGTGCAGACACCGGATTTGAGAGTCATCTTCCTGTATGAATTTAAACTGGGCCATTCTGCAGGAATTGCTGATCGAAACATTAACAAAGCATTTGGGGAGAATACAGCCAACAAACGAACCATTCAGTGATGGCTTGTAAAGTTTCGAAGTGGAGATACGGATTTTCAAAACGAAGCATGTGGTCACTGACCTGTTGCTGTTTATGACTATGATCTGTTACGTGTGGTTGAAGCAGACCCCCGAAAAACGTGTTGTGAGATAGCAGCAGAGGTAGGTGTCTACCACACGACAGTTGTTCGGCATCTGGCTGCACTGGGTGAGGTCAGAAAACTGGACATGTGGCTGCCGCACGAGTTGACAACTGCCAACAAGACTAAGCGTTTGGAAGTCTGCACATTGCTGCTTTCCAGGAGTAAACAGGACCCTCTACTGCATCAAATCGTCACCTGCGATGAGAAGTGGGTCCTTTATGATAATCTGAAACTACCTGCACAATGGTCTTGCAAGGCACAGCCTGCTGGACTGCATCCTAAACCACCCTTACACACCAAGATGATGATGCTCCTTGTCTGGTGGTCCACAGCCAGAATAATTAATCAGTTTCTTGGCAAGAGGGAAAACCATCACTGCAGAATGTTATTGTGCTGAATTACACCAGATGCACCGGAAATTGCTGCAGAAACAACCGACTTTGGTCAACAGACGTTGTGTTGTTCTGCTCCAGGACAACGCTCGCCCTCGTGTCACACAAGGAACGGTGCTGACACTAAGTGCCTTGGTCTGTGAAGCACTGCCTCACCCTGCCTATTCCTCTGACTTGTCTCCGACAGACTATCGTCTGTTTTGTCACCTGGATCACTTCCTGTCCGGAAAACAGTTCACAACAGACTAGGTTCAACATGCAGTTAATTGACTTCTTTGCTCAGCCACAAGATTTTTTTCATTCCAGGATCATGGCCTTGCCAGACAAATGCAAAGGGGGATTATTTTGCCTAGGTAAGTTGTCCTACTTTTTCGTTCTCGCAGTCCACGTGTGCTAGTCCTTTGCTGGACATTTCATTCGCACCAACCCAATATTTATAAAAAAAAAAAAAAAGTTTACTTACCAAGGATTACTTATCCCATGGGATCTCCATTATCTACTATATTTGCAGAAGTAATGAATAAAATTGAGCAAAGCACAATTGGCAATCTTCCTAATAAACCTTGAATATGTTGCAGATATGTTGACATTTTTATTCTTGCTGACTACAAACCCAGCCAACTTGCCAATTTGAAAACCTTCAAATACAAATGTCTGAACAATTAAAAAAAACAATCCTAACAATTGAAAATGAAGAAAAAAATTACCTTTTCTTGATGTCTTACTGACTAAAAATTTTAAGTTTGAATTTCGTTTGTATAGGAAACCATCTTTTGTTCCTGTAATAATACTATATGATTCTTCTCACTTACACTGTCATAAAATAAATAGTTTGCATGCATACATACATAAATATATATCACTAAGCTGTTCTCTGAGATTCAGAGGTTAGCTCCAAAAAGAAATACAAACTACCAGATAGTTTTTACTTACTGTTGCTGTATCAAACTTCTCCATTTACAGCGATCTTGACATACAACTCGGGCTTCACTGACATACATTGCACACCGTACACGTGAGAGATGGGTTTGCCTCCTCGGGGCGCTCCGTAGTAACAATGGCACACACAACAGCAACTAGGGGCCTCTGTGAATGTTGGAGAGGTGCCAGCTAGTTCTGTGTGACATTGGCAAAAAAGATCCCAACTCACTGGGTTTTGTTTCAGAATCCTTAGGTTGAATGTCCAACTAGAACAGTCAGCTGTGGGCTAATCCCCCACACTGATGTACTTACCTGATTAAAAGGACAAAAAGAAATATGAAAAATAAATAGTTTGCGCACATGGTTAAACCTGCTTTTACGTTTTTCTCCAAAAAGAAATATTGTGAGGAAGACATAAATTGTATTAAATCAATAGCAAAGAATTTCGGATATAATAAAAAGTGCCAAATAAATTAATATATGAAATTAAAAATAAACATAAAATCCTACTTTGATCAATAAAAATATTAAAGGTGAAAAAAAATATTTGGGATCTTCCCCATACATAAAAAAAAAATAAAAAAAAAAAAAAATTACAAGTGAACTTCGTAAACTGGGGAAAAAAAAAAAAAAAAAAAGTACAATTGTCATTTTGAGCATTCAGTTTCAACTATAAATGAATTACTAATAAATACTAAATATCAACCCATATTATTAGAAAAGCAGCAAAGCGCAGGTACTTATAAATGAAATATTAATACCACCAAAATTATCTTTCCTTCCCATTTCATGCATAGGCAGCATCAAAAACCAGGTTAAAACAAAGATTGAATCAACATGTAAAAAAATGGTACCACAAAGACAAAAAAACTGCCCTAATTCAATATTGTATAAAAAATAAAATTGATTTTGACCTATAAATCTGAAAAAAAATTACAATATTCAGAATCCATATCTACAAAAAACATAAAAATAATAAACAAATTAATATTATGGATTTTGTAGAGGTAATTTGTATGTATTTGATGGTCAAATTTTCAATCTGGAGCCTAGTTCATCATCAGGACTACATTACATCACAGGAGTAGTAGTTGCCATTTGATCAAGAGTGCCCAACCACAATTATTGTTAAGCTTGGCTCTTCTCACCCTTTCCATCCCTTCTTTAATGAAGAGAAAACTTGAATGCGATTGAATCTACTTAGTGTGATTGGCAAGCAAAGATTTTCAAGGAGTGTCAACTTGCTTGTATATGTTTGTCTAGATTTGTCTTGTTTGCAGCATTTCTAATAGCTACTGTATGGTCTTCCATACAGACTTTTACACTTCTCCCTGTCTATAGCATAAACTGTACCTGCTTAGTCTGCTGGTACAGTTTATGCTATAGACTACTTCATTCTTGTAATTGTGCTATATATTAAACTATGTAGGTGAAACAGGGAAAAGTGTAAAAGTCTGTTTGGAAGAACACAAGGCAGCTGTTAGAAACATTACAAACAAAACAGGGTTATGCAAGCAAGTGGACACTCCATAAATTGAGACTCAGTAAAAATAATCACCCGTCGATCACACTTAGTAAAGTGGAAACTTGAAGAAAGAACAGAAGTAGCGAGAAGAAGTAGTACCACACTTAACAATAATTGTGGTTGGGCACTCCTGATCGAATGGTAAGAACTACTCCAATGGCATAGTCCTGACGATGAATTAGGCTCTAGTTCAAAAATTTGACCTCCAAATATATACAAATTACCTCTACAAAACCAGACTCTAGCTATTACGGATTCTCCGTAGTCACTATGAAAATCATTGGGTCCACTATGGATTACGGAAAGCGTCTGATATACCATGGAAATCGAAAATCTCAGTGAAATTACCTTTTTAACAAAATGTGTAAAGTTTATTTTCATGTGTTCTAGATTCTAACATTCATTAAACCTTTTGGAGAGTGTTTCTTGAATGTTTTCAATATTGTTGCATTTTTTCCATGATTTTTCATTATGTCTAAAGTGTCTCTGGCCATGTGCAGAGTTATCACGGCCCATGAAATCCTGTAAAAGTCTTGAAATTTTAGTTTCCTCTCTAGGCGTGGAAAGACTTCAATTTTTTGCATTTTTGTATAAAGTTCTGGAATAAAACTGGAATTATTTCCTTCAATGATAAAAATTTTTTTTGTTCATTGCAGGAAAAACAATTGCAGGAAAAAAAAACTTTTTTTCATTCTTTTTGTGGTTTGAAGACTACCATGAACAACTTTGTTCACTATAAAGTTCTGATTGGAACATAAATTGTGTGTGTGTGTGTGTGTGTGTGTGTGTGTGTGTGTGATTATTTGTGATAAACTGAAAAAAATGTGTCAGAGCCATTTAGTGTTTCTCACAAAATGTCTTCAATTTATGGAAATTTTTTTAATCAAAATTTCGTTTTCTTATGAATTTACACTGTCAATTTGCTGCTCTGGCAATTTGTTTTTTTAGCGAGTGTGTAATACAATTTTATTCATTACTACTGAAAACTATGGAGTTTTGTAGTTTTCACTACTGAATAAAGCTTAAAAAGTACAAATTTTTTTAGTGTTTACTACTGAAATTTTTCAATCAGGGTTGGAGTCTCTGCAAAATGCATAATATCAATTTGTTCACTGTAGATAATAATTAGAGGTGCCATGATGTCATTAACTACTAGAATAAAAAGGTTTGCTATAATATTCAAGAACCAACAACCTTTTCTGATACTTAAAAAACAATGATTAAAAAAGAACAAGATTTGTTCAAAAGAATAACAAAAAAATATTCCATTACAAAAGAATGCTAATAAGTAAAATGATAAATATATTTAAACTAATAATGAAATAAAAATACTAATATAGAAAATTAAAAAAAAAATCAGTAAATTTAAGATTAAATTGGTTCCTGGATCAAAATCTTTCCAATAGGTGGCACTTTATGATGAATCTCTTGTTTTTGGCTGAATGTCAATGCACATGCATTCTACACATTGATGTCTCCATTTCATTGAGGCGAGGGGAAGCACTTGAATTTAAAAGGTGTGTGTGAACACACGAAAACATCACTGCTAACAGTGCTACATGTGCTGCTGAAAAGTAGTTCCAAAGTGTCAAGGATATTAATGTTTGTGACGTGACCTCAGTACTTTTTAATAGCTTTTTAGGTGTTTTTAATTATAATAGTTAAGTGCATAAATTTTAAGATTTTTTAAATGTTAAAAGTTTGCAACTGCATAATGGGTGAGTACTGTATAATTCATGCTAGCCATGTGATTAAAATAACATAAATATCTGGTGATGAGAGTTGGGTGCATCACCAACCCAGAAGTGGAAAACCAGTCACTCAAATATCACCTAACTTCTCCCAGAAACTGACTTTTTAAGATTTAACCTTCGATTGGAAAATGCACAGTTTGTGAGATTACAAATGCATCATTTTTCAGAAGTACATGGTCAAGGCTACAAAAATGAACTGAGACTTTAATGTAAATACCCTAAAGAATATGAAACAAAGAATCAATTGTGTTCTCCAAGGGAAAAGGACCATGATTCTTCAACATGATAGTTCTGGATCCAGCACCAATACTGCCACTTCAGCAGTGATAGAGAGCATCTGATTTGAAGTTGATCCATAATTTTTCCACAGCCCAGACTTCTTGTTTACAGTACTCAAGAAACTTTTTAAAGGAATTTGTTTCACATGTGATGAAATTAAAGCTGCTGTGAGAGAAAAATGTTTTGAGAACAGCTTGAAGAGTTCTACAGAGAAATATGCATCATTGTCAGGATATAAATACTGTATGTATTGCTGTTTTTCAGGTAGCAATCAGAAAATTTGAAAAATACATCGCCTTGGAACAGGAATCAATCTGAAATATTGGTGATATATTGACCTTTATCCGCACATGGATGGAAAATGGTCATCGATGTTAAAGTGAAGTGGAAATGCTTTGAGTAGCGCACATCCAGAGAGTTGATCGGTTTCTTAAGATACATCTGCTTCAGTTGCTTGTAACCTCATTGTCGTGGGTAGTGTAACGGGAGCAAGCTCAAACTTAAATTGGGAGATGTATGTTTGGTTTTTGTTCCAGAGCAATGTAATTTTCGAATTTTCTGAAGAATTGCTACATGAAAAACTAAAATGTGTGACATTTATATGCCAACAAAGATATGTTTGTGCCTTTCATGTATTTGTGGGGAATTAATTCCTTTGGGGATTTGCTTCCCATTTGTTTCCATGGTCTACAGTGGCAGCTTTGAAAAACTTGCCAAGTGCTGGTGATGGTGTATCAAAAGATAGGGGAGACTAAGTGAAAAATAAGGTATAAAAACAATTCTGAGCAATATTTTGTGTCACCTTGATACCTTGTCTGAGCTTAAACATGCAGGCATTACTTTCCAGACACCCTGAGTAATTTTGAATGCTCATGCTAAGCAATAAAAAAATATTTGAATGTTGTTTCCATTCCATCTGTAAAAAGTGAAATAGATTATGCAGTTTACTTACTTATATCCTATTTTGCACTTTGCAACCTGCCTTTTCTACGAGTTATGACAAATTTTCTCATAGTTGCTATGTGATAAACTAATATAAACAAAGGGACTAGACACAGTATGGATGCTACTGACACATTTGAGAGTTGTGGATTGACTTGTATGCATGCACATTTTGACTAATTGAGGGACTATCCAAATGTATCATTGTCATATGAGTGCTCATAAGGCAAGGAGCATATGCATATTTTTATGTATTGATTCACTATAGATGCATAACTGAGAGAATTCTTTGGATTTCTTTTAAAGAGAAATTTCAGAGAACAATAATAATTGTTGTAGTGTATGCTCCTTGTGGCTTGGAACTTTCTGATATGAAGGAAGATTTCTGGAATGAGCTAAAAGCTGTTTTGAGCCAGTTTAGTGCTAAAGAGAAAGTTATAATAGCAGGGGATTTCAATGCTAGAGTAGGTGTGCAGAATGCGATTTCTGATAACGTTCTGGGTAAGTTTAATGATCCTGGTGTGAATGATAATGGCAAAAGATTAATTGAACTCTGCATTGAGAATGGTTTGTGTGTATGTAATACATTTCCAACCACAAGTATATCCACACATATACTTTGGAAAATCGTACTTTTGGTCAAAAGAGTGTTATAGATTTTGTTGTTTGCGATCAGTGTCGGAAACACCTAGTTGTTGACACTCATGTGATGAGAGGTGCGGATGTTGGCTTTTAGTTACTTGGTAGTGTCACGAGTGAAACTGAATCTTGGTTGGAGGAAAAGGAATAGCAAGAGGCCTAGGATGGAAAGAATAAAAGTTGAAAGGCTCCCTGAAGATCATCAGCATTACTCTAACTTACTCAGAGAACGACTGAAGAAGCTGAGGTTTTGCGAGAGGGATGTAGAAAAAAAGTGGAAATGTATTAAGAACTGTGTTGTCACTGCTGCTGAAGTGGTCTGTGGCACCACAATAGTGGGTAACAATAGAGGTGATGCATGGTGGAATAGTGAGATTGAAGAGGCAGTCTTGAGAAAGAAGAAAGCCTATTAGGGGATGTTGCAAGGCAGAGTTTCTGTGGATGAATATCCCTGTAAGAAGCGTGAAGCAGCTAAGCTGGTTCACCAGAGTAAGGCAAAAGTTAGGAAGGAGAAAGTAGAAAGGCATGAATTGGCTTTTTGGAAAGATAGGAAGACTTTCTGGAAGTACATGAGACTCAGGAAAAATAGGGGAAACAAAGTTGTAAGTTGTGTGAAGAATAGGGTTAGGGAAATGATATGGGAGCCCAATGATTTAAGTGAAAGATGGGGTAAATACTTCTGTGAGTTATTAGATCAAGAAAACAAACGTGATTCTGAGGCAGAAGCAGATAATGCAACAATGAAGGATGGAAACACAGGAGGCATCTCAAGACAAGAGGTTTGTAAAGCTCTAAAATCTCTTCAGAATGGTAAAGCTCCAGGAGTAGGTGGCATAACTGCTGAGATGTTGAAATATAGTGGTGACTCTGTAATTGATTGGTTAACTGAATTTTGCCAGCTGTGCTGGGAGTTAGGAATGGTCCCTCGCTATTGGAAGGATGCTCTATCATTGTTCCCTTCTACAAGGTAAAAGGTGATCAGACTGAATGGAACAACTATCATGGTATTAGCCTACTAAGTGTGCCAGGGAAAGTGTTTGGTTAGGTCATTATTAAAAAAGTACAAGGTCTTACATCAGAGAAAGTGTGGGATGTTCAAATTGATTTTATGCCTGGTAAAGGCTGCACTAACCAAATTTTTGTGTTACGCATGATTGAAAAGTATGTGGCTGTTGGTAAGAAAGTTTTTTGCTGCCTAGAGAAAGCTTACGACCAAGTAAATAGGATACTTATGTGGAAGGTATTGAATAAATATGATACTGAGAATCTATTTAACAGTGTAAAAGCCATTTATGCTGGCAGTAGAGCTTGTGTACGAATGAATGGTGTTTTATCAAATTATCAAAATGTTTTTCTGTTGGTGCAGGAGTCGGGCAAGGTTGTGTAATGTCACCATTGCTGTTTAATATATTTATGGATGCATGCATGTGTGATGCCAAGATTGACAATACTGGTCTATGCCTTAGTAATATCTGTGTGTGCAGACTGCTGTATGCTGACGACACTGCCCTGTTGGTAGAGAGCAAAAGTGAGTTGCAGAGTATGTTGTCCTGGATGTACGAAGTTCGCATGAAATTCAAACCGAGTATAAATAAAAGTTAGTATAAAACCAAAGTTATGGTTTTTGAGCGAAGAGCTGTTAGCACTGAATGTAATATATGTCTAAATGGCGCAGTGATTGGCCAAGTAAATGAGTTTGTGTATTTATGAAGCATGTTTGTCAGAGAGAACAAATTAGATGGTGAAATTAGTAGGCAAGTGAATTCTTCATTGAAAGTCATAGCTGCTTTGCGAGGTTTTCACAGGAATGTTGGGTTCTCGAGAGAGTCCCACATGGCTGTGTATGAAAGTGTAATTGTTCCTACTCTGATATATGGCAGTGAAACCTGGGTACTACAGAAGAGACAAAGGAGTCGTTTGTGTGCTGAAAAAGTGTGTTACTTACGGGATGTTGTGGCAAGACACGTTCTAATCTTATGCGGAATGAAGATGTGTTGCAGTTGTGTAATGTGAAGCAAAATGTTGTTAGGTAGGTGGAGACTAATATTCTTAGGTGGTTTGGCCATGGTGAAAGAATGAATAATGAGATGCTTACTAAGAAAATTATTTTAGCTCAAGTGGCAGAAAAGAACGGCAGAGGAAGGCGAAGGAAGTCGTGGGAGGATCAGATTCACGAGTGTCTGCATGAGAAAAAGATTGAGCGTAAAATATAGAAGGTTGTGTGCATGTCGTGTGATGGAAGTTAGTGAAGCCTGAGTTGTGTGTCAAGATCACTGTAAATGGGGAGAAGTTTGATACAGCAACAGTAAGTAAATAATCAGTTAAAACTTTATGTGGTAGTTTGTATTTCTTTGTGGAGCCAACCTCTGAATCTCAGAGAGCAACTTAGTGATATGTATATATACGTAATGAAATCTATGTACAGAGATATATTTATATATGTATTTCAGTTCTTTGCATTAGCATTTATTAATTAAAATTTTCTACTAAGTTTGCACTTTTAAGTTCTTTTTCCTTTCTTCCATCACTGGACATACAATATCATGTGTTAATTTCTGAGTAAAATACAGTCTGACCTCGTTAACACAAAATACTGTTTTACTCGAAATATGTGTTTGGTCCCATAAAAGAACTAGAGCAATAAACATTTATCACTAATTCTTTTACGCTAAAAATCGCTTAATACGAAAGGATTTTTGGACCTGAAAAAGATAGTGCTGTAACATATAAGACTCGCTTTACATGAAAGTTTTCCTCTTCATAGACTTTCCCTAGCAGAAAAGTGACGCGTTTGGGAGTGTCCACCTTTCTGAATGGAACGGAATGTCTGTTTTGTTTCTCCTTCTGAGAAAGGGTGGGGGAGTGAAGAAGGACAACAGGTAGCGTGGCAGCAGCCGGGAACAGAACTGGTTTTGTGCGAGGGGTTGGAGTTTTCCTGGAACACATGCTAGGGAAATCATCTTGAGTAGTTTTTTGTTTTTTTTCCTGTAGACATATCAGTTTGCATTTTATTTATCAAAAATAAAAACAAAAAAGAAAGATGATACCAAGCTTTCAGTTGCAATAAGCACATCTTTTGAATCTTTTCCAATGCAAATAAAATTAATCAAAGTTATTTAAATTCAATGGAACTGGTTAGAAGAAAAATCAATTGGATTTCTGCAATCTATAGAACATCCAGAAATAGAAACAGCTGCTTACTTCCAGCAGCAGCTAAAAAGTAACAAATGGGGCACAAAAAGTTTCTCATAGCAGAAGGAACATATCGGAGTCAAAGAGATTTTCAAATTGAACAGTTAAAAGAAGAAATATAAAAGGAAACTTGATTTAACTGTATACAGGGTTCGCATGGGTAAAAAAAAAAATTGCTTAAAAGTGCTAAATATTTTTTGTTATGTTTTAAGGGCCCTAAAAGTACTAAATATTTCACCAAGTCCTTAAAAAATCCTTAATTTTACTTTAAGAACTCGGAACGTCTGATTCGCGATTTTCATGACCAAGTAAACTTCCTCCAACTTATAAATGCAGTGCTTCTTCATTTTTTTTTTTTTTTTTTTTTTTTGTGCTTATGTCGTTTCACGTTGCAGGAGCGCATCGTGTGGGATGATGGGAAATTTCTCACGATCTGGGGTGTTGATATTACAACGTAAAAAATCGAGCTTCTGTGGTGCTGTTGACATTGTTTCTTTGTGGAGGCTCCGGTGATGATTGGGTGGTGTTGGTTTCATTTGATCATCGGCCGTTTCATTAGTTACGGATTATCATAACTACTTTTAATTTTCTTTGTATGTGTTTGTGCATTTTGGTATTATGGGCGTGTTTAATAAGTTATGGCCAGAAAAGGAGCGCTACAGGGTATGGTTGACAACGGATACAGATAGGCATAAATCAAAGTGTCTACTATACCCTGAAGTATTTGACATAAGTAGTTGTTTGGGTGAAACTGGAGTTAAAGTTCACATGAGAAGTAAGTGTTCGGCATTTCTTTTTATTAATACTGAAAAATAAATCCGTGCAATATAATCAAACTATGTGAAGTTCAAAATAAAAGTTTCGATTGATCCAAAGTAAATAAAGACAATTTTCTAAGATGCTGAGGTGTGAATTGAAATCGTGTGCCAACTTTTATGGTTTTTCTGTAAAATGTATGGAAACTGTATGGTTTTGTGGATTGTTCATATTTTTTTTTATGAATTTTCAGGTAAAATTGCATTAATGCTAAAAAAAGTTGAACCTCCCAGGTTTCACGATTTATCCATAAAATTTACCAAAATGTGACTTGTTTTACGGGCAAAATGTTAATTTTACAGATTTGGTGATTCTTAGATTTTTTTCTGATGATTTTGCACCCAGCCTTAAAACTTTTTATTTAACTTAATCCATTTAAAATGAAGAGCTGATGCAAGTTGTGAATGAACTTTTCAATTACACGTGTTTGTGAAAACATTTGTCCGCAGTTTTTTTTTTTTTTTGCTCTTCTGGTAAACAACTGCAGCTGGGCTTGTTTATCTCTCCCTGTGTTGAACCCTTCCCACTTATCAGATAATGCATTGTTCATCCTCCAAGTAGCAATTTCTCAGGCGGGCGGGGTCGTGCATTGGAGCTTTATTACTCTCAGTTCGAAATGCTATCTCAGAACGTAGTTATCGTAGAAAAAAATTCAAGCAGATTTTATATCTGGAATTTTTAAGCCCAGATCGATACCAAACATGACTAAATTAAACAAAAGTTACCAGTTTTATTAAATTAAAAATGCATTTGGGCATGGTTTTCTAACTTCTCTTCTCTGGCAATAAATCTGACCTAGCGAAAGAATGCGATAAAATTCATGGGCGAAGAATTTTAATAAATTGTGACGTACATCTGTTAAAGTAACAATAATATAATATGAAAAAAATTAGACTAATATAACCATTAAAAATTTTTTTGAGAATTGGTGTGTCTGCTCTACAGGTGGCCATGCAGTGTGGGGCGACGATGACGCAATGATTGACGGCAGATCTTAGCTCTGACGCGAATGCAGCATACCGGCAAAATTCGTTACTTCGATTTTCCATAAAACATTTTAAAAAATGACTATTATATGCTTTGTTTTCTTAAAAATGTATGTCGCATTTTTTTAAATTTTTGCTGTTATCTTGCAAATACATAAATTTTAAAATTTTCTATAAAACGTTTTTTGAAAATGACTGCGTTAGTGCACATTTTTCTTTATTTCATATCATTTTTGATTTCTTAAAGATGTACATCGCAGTTTTTCTCAATTAGTTGGCCATGAATTTAGCACCATTAAGTACAATGGAGCAAACATCCTCATCCAAGCCTGGTGTTGTGGCAAGAGCTTACGACTTTTTTGTTGGCAAAAAACTTATTCTGCTTCCTGGTCGTTAAAATGTAGTGACAAATTGGGCGCATTATGCAAAGGAATTAAAAATTATTTTTTCACTTGTTTTTAACATTACAAGTACCATAATTTTAGAGTTAAGAGGCATGTATCGTATGGCTTTATTTCTAGTTCCAGGGCTCCCACTTGTCCTACTTTTTTGTAAAATGCCCTACTTTTTCGTAAAATGGCCTACTTTTGTCCTACTTTAAAGTTTTTGTCCTATTTTTTCATACTTTTAACAAAAGTCTTTCTCCCTCTCATGCAGCCCATAAATATTTTAATGTCGCACTTCAAGAATGATAGTTTCATATAATGAAATACTATTTTTAATTCATAATAACACTAATTTTAACACTAATTATCTGTTGTTTTTGCAGGGAAAAATCAATTAAAATTTTATCCTGAGATCCTGAGAAATGCCTCGTGAAACACATTTTAGTGAAGAGTGGCTGCTTCAATTAGATAGAAATAACCATGTTATGAACTTGTGGTGTGGTAAGGGGAGAAATGAAACTGAAGCCTTTTGCTCATTGTGTAATGTGTACTTCTCATGTGCAAATAGGGGGAAAGACCATCTTTTAAAACACTGACACAAAAGAACATTCTACCAAAGCAAATGTAGTACATTCTACCAGCCAGAGTAAACTTTTTGTAAATAAAGGGGCAGTTGTCGGGACATCATCAAAGAACACAGATAGTGTTGCACTTAATGATTCAGATTGCTACAAAGCTGAAATTCTATGGGCTTTTAAAGTCGTCTATTCTAATTTTTCTTTTGCTTCGTGCAAGGGTTTAAAGGCCCTTTTTGTAACAATGTTTGGGGAAGTTGCTAAAAACTTCTGTCTGGACAGAACAAAAGTGTCATATTTAATAACTTACGGCCTCTGACCATTCATTCATTGTACAGGAATTTATGTTAATCATTCGCAGTTCTGGTGTGTACTTTACTTTATGTGTAGATGAAACAACAGCAGCCCAAGTGAAAAAGCAGCTGGATATGTACGTCCGGTTTTGGAGTCTTGATGTTACCCAGCCAGTCCAATGTCGTTACTTGTCTTCGGTGTTTTTACATCATGCAGATGTAGAAACAATGTTTACAGAGATCTGTAAACAACTTGAAATGGAAGGGCTTCATTTGTCTAAAATGATCATGCTAGCAATGAACGGTTCAAATGTAAACAAATCCCTTTGGAAAAAGATGGACAATGCAGTAAAATTGTCTGGTTCCCCTGGACTTATCGACATTGGGTCTTGAACTTACACATCATGTGCAATGCGTTTGGCAGTGGTCTCGAAGAAATACCTTTTAATATGATTGAAGATTATGCTCACAATGTATGTATAAGTGGTTCAAGCAATCTGCTGCTAGGAGACAAGATTTTAAAGTGTCGCAAGAATTGTTAGCTGTATCAGATAATTAGCTGTAGATGGCTTACTCTTGCTCCAGTAATGAAGAGACTCATCGAACAACATGAAGCTTTGCAACATTACTTTTTAAAGTTCATCATGCCAAAACATAGCAATTTTGTGTGTGTAAATAACATTCGATATAACAGCATTGTTATGTGCTGAAGAACAAATTGCTCCTTCCCTTGATGCAGTTTTTGGTTCATATTAGTGAGTTGGTTTCTAAGTTCCTTTGCACTTTTCAGAATGAACAGCCACTTGTTCATATTTTGTATGATGAGTTATGTCAACTTCTAAAGATAAGGAAATTTGTGAAACCACATGTTGTGAAGGAGTTCTCTGGTAATTTCTCTGCAATAAATTTCACGAGTGAAAACGTTGCCTTTGCACAAAATGGAAGTTGGAACTGAAGCAAAGCATACTTTGACATCGTTTGCAATGTCGGACAGGGATAAACTTGAGTATAACTCAGCAGTCTTATGTTTTTATAAGAAAACAGTAACTGAGCTATAGTATGTGAAACAATCATTTGATGGTTCTGAATATTTCTGTTTCACACGTTATGTTCTGTGAAAGTTCGACCGGCTGATACGTAACATCCGACGGTGAAAATTATTTGTGTCAATTGACCATTATAGTTAAAAAATACATATTAAGCGTATTAATGCTTACCACTTGAGAACTACCCCCTTTCCTTCGTTGTCAGTAGAAGCCACGGTTCTTCCGATTCATCGTCCTTATCAAAAGAAGGTTAGGCTTATTGTGGTTAGGTCTGTTGCACAAGAATTACCAGTACATGCTTAGTTCAGTCTTCTTTCGTAAAAGCATTGAGATGAACATTAGGGTGATAGATATTTGAAGGTGGTGAAAGATATATGGAATTTGTACACTGTTGAATGGGCGCAAACAAAATGGAATAACTTGAACACAAAGGATAGTGAACAGGCTTCAAATTTAATATTAAAAAAAACATGATTTAAAACTCGGGCTTCACGCGACAATAACACATAAACATATAAAACAGAGTCACGTACGGTAAAAGGTTCGTTTAGCAGTAGCTTTAGGTCATCCTACGACCTTGATCACCCACGATCGACTGGATGGGCTGGTTGCCAGAACTACAATTTGAAGTTGGAGTGTTGGAAATGTTGCCAGAGTTTAGAAGTGAGATCCATATAAATGGGATTTGGTGAGGGGTCTCTGAATTGCAGTTTTTGGTGAACAAAATTTCAATGCTCTTTTGGAAATGCAGAGATGCCTTGTTGATGAATGGGGCAACTTTTTTGGTTTCTTTCCAAATGAGAACTGCAGAGGTGTCTTCAAGGGTTAGTTCAGATAAAGATGTCTTTGGAAGACCATTGGAAACATCTGTTTTGTGTTCACCAAGTCTTGTTTTGATGCTTCAGTATGTGCTTCCAATATACACTGAGAGACCAGAGGAAGTTGAAATGGGAATAGCATAAACTCCAGGGGTGTCCAAAGGTGAGACAGCATCCCTGTCTTTAAGCAGGCACATTATATCTGCAAGTCGAATTATCCAGTGCATGAAAGAATGTAATCTAGCACAAAATGCATCAATCCATCCGTGCTAAGCAATCAAAAATTTACCAACATAGATTAAGAACTAGACGAACACCAGATGGCGGGACCTCCAATATACGTGACGCAAATGATAACTGACCAAGTAAGGTTGGCTCTAGTGGAACGATGGGACAGACCTTGGAGTTCATTGCAGAGTCAACAACCTTGAGAATGGCCACGATATATGTGTGCCGAAACGCGTCGGGAATGTCGACGGTGCGATAGGACGGCGATGTGGTACCAATCTTTTATTCTTTTGCATGAATTTTGTGACAACTTTGTTCTATTTTTTTCATCATCTTTCAATACAGGTTTTTAACTTCTGTAAGTGTTTTTTAACTTTTGTAAGCGTTCTTTTAATGTTAAATTCGAAGCCCGTTCGCTATCCTTTGTGTTCAAGTCATTCCATTTCGTTAGCGCCCATTCAACAGTGTACAAATTCCATATATATTTCACCACCTTCAAATATCTATCACCCTAATGTTCATCTCAATGTTTTTACGAAAGACGACGGAACTAAGCATGTACCGGTATTCTTGTGTAACAGACCTAACCACGATAAGCCTAACCTTGTTTTGATAAGGACGATGAACCGAAAAAACCGTGGCTTCTACTGACAACAAAAGAAAGCGGGGTACAGGGTGACCACGCATTCTTGAAAACCGGGAAAGTCCTTGAATTTTAAAATCCCACAGCCGAAAAATTTTGATTAGAATTTCCGATCTTTTTCCTTTTGTTATTTTTCACTTTTTTCTGCAATCCCCCATTTACATCGGAAGTCAAAAAGAGTAAACTTCAAAGCAGCTGCGTCATTGGGAGAAAGGTTACACTGCGGTCTGACTGGGAGTTAAGTAGGTCAAGATTGGATCCCCCCCCCCCATCTACTGCCAGAGGAGTTGAGGGTTTGCTACCCCAGAGCACTTGTTCTGTGACAGGGAAAACTATCGTATCATTTTTCATTTTCCTTGCGCAAGGCTGGGATTTTCCCTTCTTGTTTCTTCTTTATCTGCTTCAAAGCGGGTTCATTCGATGCTGTTGATAGGTGCATTTCACCAGCCCAAAACACGGATTTTTTTAATTTTTTAGACACCATACCTGTACATAATTCTAAAATAGATATTAAGTGTTTTATTGTTATAATTTTGTGTTTGAGAAATTGGGAATTTTGAACATACAGAAAGAATTAATGTGATGCATGTAGATGTTTTATGAAGGTAATGAGTCATAATACAACACACATAATTCTTGATATATATATATATATACACACACACACTATTAAGAAGAGACAGAAGCAAAAACAATTTTTTTAACTCGTACCAAAAACAACATAGAAAAACTCATACTGACAGTTATGAGTAAAAAGAGGATAAAATAATAGCAAACTGAATGTAGAAAGTGTCGAGAATGCCGAGCCTTAGCTTTATCAAGGACCAGCAAAACTCTGCATTTTCTCACTTCCACAAAGACCTAGTTGGAAATGGGTTTCTGCAAAGCCACAGATGCAAGTAATATGCCCACCAAAAAAAATTTTTTTTTAAATATATCACAACCTCCTCAGAGTTGCATGTGAAAACACAAGATAATATTATTTTTGCATGCATCTATAGCTTTCCTGGCCCAACCCATGCTCGTCATCTGCTACTAAAAAACAGAAAAAACGATTACAAAAAAACACAAGTTGAGAGAGTGACTGATTGAATCAAAAGGATTATTCAGCAATAACATATTGCCAAGTTACCTAGCAGCCTAAGAGAGAATTTAAACAAGAATAGCAATACTAAAGTACTACAGATTCTTGTGCTTTGCAGTGAAAGACCACTTATTCAAAATGCCATTTAAAAATTTTATTATTTTTATTATAAGAACAGATTCCTGAAAGAAAACTTGAATATTGAACCCCCTACTCCTCAACAACTGACATCACAAGAACAAAAATTAAAAAATGATAATAAACTAAAAAATTGCTTTGTGAAGATTATATGATGTTAACAATTAGTTGCAATATGTACAAAGTATTCCAGGAGTGCTTTTTAAGTGCATAATAATGTAGGTATTACGTTCTTACCGACATAGAAAACACATCGTTGACTACAAGAACAATAAAACGGCCAGTTACTTTGCCTAAGTGCTCGAAAAAACTCGCTAAGTTTCCAAGTAAAGTGAAAGAGAAAAAAACATCGTTGTTCTTGTAGTCAATGATGTGTTCTCAATGTCGGTAATAACTACATTATTAGGCACTTAAAACACTCTTGGAATACTTTGTATATATTGCAACTAATTGTTAACATCATATAATCTTCACAAAGCATTTTTTTAGACTGTTATCTTCTTTTTTTAATCTTTGTTCTTGTGTTGTTAGTTGTTGAGGAGTAGGGGGTTCGATATTCCAGTTTTCTTTCAGGAATCTATTCCTTTTAAAAAAAATATTTTTTATTATATGGCACTTTAAATAAACGATTCTTACTGCAAAGTATAAGAATCTATAGTACTTTTGTATTGCTATTCTTGTTTAAATTCTCTCTTAAGTGGCATGGTAACTTAGCAATATGTTATTGCTGAAATATTCTTTAGATTTATTTGTCACTCTCACAACTTGTATTTTTTTTGTAATAGTTTTTCTGTATTTTAGTAGTAGACGACAAGCATGGGTTGGGCCAGGAAAGCTATAGATGCATGCAAAAATAATATTATCATGTGTACATCATGCAACTCTGAGGAGGTTATGATATTTAAAAAAAAAAAATTTTTTGGTGGGCTTATTACTTGCATCTATGGCTTTGCAGAAACCCATTTCCAACTAGGTCTTTGTGGAAGTGAGAAAATAGAGTTTTGCTGGTCCTTGATAAAGCCAAGGCTCGGCATTCTCAACACTTTCTACATTCAGTTTGCTATTTTTTTATCATCTTTTTACTTATACCTGTGAGGATATGTTTTTTTTTCTAGGCTCTTTTTTGGTATGAGTTTTTAAAAAAAATTTGTTTTTGCTTCAGTTTCTTCTTAATAGTATCATCATCATCAACCATTATCAATCCACTGCTGGACGAAGGTCTCCCCAAGTTTCCTCCACAACGGTCTGTCTTGTGCCAGTCTCCTCCATGTCACTCCCGCATATTTTCGAATTTCATCCACCCATCTCCCATGTGGTCTTCTTCTGGGTCTTTTCCTGTCCCTTGGAATCCAATCTAAAATTTCGGCTGTCCATCGATGGTCTGTCCTTCTGGCAGTATGTCCAGCCCATTGCCATTTCAGGGATTTAACTCTGATCATGTCTTCCACTCTCGTCATTTTTCGGATCCACGAGTTCCTCTTCTTATCTCTCCTGGTTATACCAAGCATGCACCTCTCCATGCTACTTTGAGTTGTCTGCAGCCTTTGTATGTCTCTTTTAGTTAAGGTCCACGTCTCTGCACCATACGTAAGCACTGGAAGGATGCATTGATCAAACACTTTTCTTTTAAGACATAATGGCATATTGCTCTTGAAAATTATTCTGTTTCTTCCAAAAGCTCTCCAGGCAAGTTTTGTACGCCGATTAATTTCTTCATCAATGTGACCCTCACTTGATATCTGCTGTCCAAGATAAACGTACGTGTCTGTTATCTCCAGCTTTTCTCCATGAATCGATAAATCTTCATTTCTTGTAAAAGCATTGAACATCACTTTTGTCTTCTGAAAGTTCATTTTTAATCCTACTTCTTTACTCTTGTCAGCAAGTTCCTGGATCATACCCTGCAGCTCTGGTGGGGTAGTTGCAAAACTGACTACGTCATCAGCAAAACGAAGGTGGGTTAGATAATCTCCATTAATCTTTATCTCTTTGTTTTTCCAGTTCAGTGATTGAAAGACATTTTCCAATGTGGCATTAAAGAGCTTCGGAGATATGGTGTCACCTTGTCTCACTCCCTTTCCAATTTTTATGTGTGTTGTATTTTCAAACAGCCAAATCTTTGCACTTGCATTTTCATAGATGTTATTAATAATATTAATGTATGCATCTTCAATACCGCAGGATTTCAGAGCCATTGTAACTGCTGATGGTTTCAACGAATCAAAGGTTTTTTCATAATCGATAAAAGTCGTGCACAATGGAAGTTCATATTCCCTCGCTCTTTCAATTAGTTTTCTCAGTACGTGGATATGATCTATTGTGCTGTAGCCACTCCTGAATCCAGCTTGTTCTCTCGGTTGAGCCATGTCCATTGTTACCTTCAAGCAGTGTGAAAGAACTTTAGTGAAGATTTTATAAACCACTAAGAGGAGGCTAATAGGTCTGTACTACCTGAGATCCTAAATGTCGCCTTTTTTATGTAGCAGGATCATTGTAGCGTTGTTCCAATCCTCAGGAATCTTCCCTTCGTTAAGGCATCGAGTGAAAATTTGGGCGAGTACTGTTTCGATTTCTCCACTTGCTTCTTGTATGATGTCTACAGTAATTCCATCTTCTCCTGGAGCTTTCCCCCGCTTCATGTTTTTGATTGCATGTGCAACTTCTGCTTAGAGGACTGGAAGAACTCTGGTAATGGTATCTTGACGAACTTGCAATTTTCAGTATGTCTTTCCGACATCACCTAGATGATTTTACGCGTGGCCGTATTATTGGCAAGATTGAAGAAGGGCGAAAAATAACGGATGTTGCCAGGGAGTTCGACGTCAGCCACAGTGTTGTTTCAAGGCTTTGGAAATCATTTTAAATAAATGGAGAGTGTAGCAAACGTCACGGGGGAGGTCGTGTTCGCACTATGGCACCTGCAGAAGATCGGTACATAGTGCTATCAACAAAAAGACACCGGCGCAGCACAGCTAGTGAGGTAGCAAATTAGTTTATGTATGCTACTGGCAAGCGGATCTCCCGAAAAACTGTCGCCAGACGTTTGCATGAAGGAGGACTATACGCCCACCGTCCTGTTGTGTGCATCCCATTGTCCAGACGTCACCATACCGCCCGTCTGCAATGGTGCCATCAACATCGCAATTGGACTGATAACGACTGGTCTGCTGTCCTCTTCTCAGATGAGAGTAGATACAGTCTATCGTCTGATTGTCGACGACAACTGATCTGGCGTGATAGTGGTACTGCATATTGTCCAGCAAACCTACAGGAGCTGGCATTATGATCAAGGGCCGTACGCCCCTCTATGTGCTTCCAACTGGGACTATGACTGGCCAACGATACATTAATGATGTTCTGCTACCTCATGTTCGCATGTTCCGTGGTGCTGTCGGTGATAGATTCATTTTCATGGACGACAACGCAACATGTCATCGAACAGTCGCTGTCCAGGAGTGTCTTGAGAGCGAGGATATTCAACGCCTCGTATGGCCAGCACGTTCTCCAGATCTGAATCCCATTGAAAATGTATGGGATGTTTTGGGGAGGAGTCTTGCTGGTCTCCAATGCCCTCCAATAAACAAGGACACCCTCATCTGTGCACTGACAGAGGAATGGAATAAATTACCCCCACAGCTGCTTGATAATGTTGTGCAATGCATGACACGACGTGTGGAATCTTGCATCGCCCTCCATGGTGGCCATATCCCGTATTGACATCTTACGCCGGAACGCCTGCGGACGGTAATTGCATTTTTTTCACGTTTACGTATTCTGCACAAAATGGCCTGTTTGGCCCTTGAACACGTTCCAAAGCCTTCTGGATTTCAGAGCACAATAAATTGTCTTTCTTGTAATGTCCTGGCATTCTGACATTATTTTATTTCACTTGGCATCCAACCACACTTACTTTTTTATTCGCTATATAGCCATTTATGATCCGTCCTTAGCAATTGTCCAGCAGTGTAGTATATATATATATATATATATATATATATATTTATTCATTGCGGTCCTTTAATTTTTTCCCGAATGTACTTGAAAGTCCTTGAATATTTTCCCTGAAAAAGAGTGCGCACCCTGAGGGCAGTTCTCAAGTGGTAAGCATTAATATGCTTAATATGTATTTTTTAACTATAATGGTCAATTGAAACATAAATCATTTTCACCATGGAACGTTACGTATCATCGGGTCGAACTCTCACAGAACATAACGTGTGAAACAGAAATATTCAGAAACTTGAAATGATTGTTTCAGATACTATATATGTTCCACGTGTAATGGCATGATTTGGTTAATACCATAATGTGCAACTAGAATAGTAACTAAGCTTTTTACAATGCTGCCAATCAAAAATAGGATCCTGAAAAACCTGCAATGTCTTCATGGTCTGTTGCATGCTGAGGAAGACAGCTGCAAATCTTTTAGGTGGCTAATAACTCAAGTACCATATGCTCTGAATGACAGGGACAAAATTATAGATAAATAACGATCATACCAGGTAGATGGTTTATCCAGGAAAAAAATAATAAAGTTAAGTATCACAGAAGTTATTACTATTGGACACAAGTATTCAAGATCAAATCTGTAGATGGTAAATGCAGGTATCCTCTTCAGGCTAAATATATTTTCCCTTCTGGTACTAGTACATGGTAATTCAGATGTGGAAAGAGGTTTTTCTCTGAATAACGCATTGGTGACATCTGAAAGAAATGCATGCTTTGGCAGAAAATACCATCAAAGGTGTAAGAGCAGTAAAAGATTATTTGTGAGTTCAAGGAAAAATTGAAAACATACCTATCACCAAAAAGATGTTAGAGGCAGCAAGGGCTTCTAATGGAAAATACACTGGTGTGCAAAAATTAAGGACTAAGAGGAGAAATTAGCATAACATCGGAATTAGCAGGCAGAACGGACCGAAAGACCACTCAGGAGATAGACTAGGGTCCGGTACGGTAGGACATGCGCATATATGCAGCATGACGTGTGTGTGTGTGTGTGGGGGGGGAGGGATGTTGAAGGGTATAAAGCACATGGGCGGTGTGTATGCTCAGCAATTCGTTGAAAGCTATTGCACAGTGTACATCGGTTCGAACGACGTTGAGTTGCTGCCACCATGTGATATAGCCAACAGGCAATCCTGTAGACAGCATCTGGAAGACTTTACCCGAGTTCGCGTCATTGGGAAGTTGGAAGAAGGTCGAAGTGTGGCCGAGGAGTTTGGGATTGCTCACAGCATCGTTTCACGAGCTTGGAGAGCATTTCAAACGACGAGAACAGCTGTCCGAGAGTTTAGCAGTGGTCGTCCACGAGCAACCACAGCGGCGGACAACTGGTCCCACAGGTGAGAAGAGACGGACGACAGACAGCAGGAAAAATCGCTAGGCACATGCAACAGAATACTGGACGTCCGTCATCGCATTTTACCATGGCCAGGAGGCTGCACAAAGTGCACGACGACCAGTACGGTGTGTCCCATTAACGCCTGCTCACCGGAGACTGTGGTTTCTGTGGTGCCAGGAACACAAGAATTGGACACATCAGCAATGGGGTCGTTCTCTTTACGGATGAGAGCTGATTTAGTCTGACGAGCGATTCTGGACGTATGCACATCTGAAGAGAGCAGGGAACACGCAACATACCTCTAACTTCATCGAAAGGGACCGGTTTGGAGATGGTGGAGTTCTCGTTTGGGGCGGTATCATGCTTGGTAACCGTACTGACCTCCACATCTTCCAAGGAGGTTCAGTCACTGGTGTCAGCTATTGTACCGAGGTTCTCCTGCCTCACGTGCATCTGTTGAGATGTGCTGTGGGTCCTGAGTTCCTCTTCATGGATGACAACGCTACACCTCATTGTACAGTGGCTGTCGCAGAGCTGTTGGAGAGTGAAGATATTCAACGCATGGAATGGCCCGCAAGGTCCCCGGACCTAAATCCAATCGAACACATGTGGGACCTTCTCGGGAGACGCTTGACAGCCAGCCGCCAGCAACGATTCCACAGCTGCAATTGGCACTACAAGAGGAATGGGCCGCGATGCCTCAACAGCTCCTTGACAGCCTCGTCCTCAGCATGGACAGACGTTGTAAATCCTGCAGTGCAGTCATAGACGTTGTAAATCCTGCAATGCACTTTATTGAAAGCTACCTTTTCAATAAAGTGCCTTTGTATCCTTTGCATTCCTTGTTTGGACGGTTTTGCTCACTTGTCCTATATTCTTACATCTTGGGGATCTTATGGTATGATTTGAGTCGATGTGGAGCACTTCTGCACGATGTTACATTCGAAAAACCGCCTCGTCCTTAATATTTGCACGCCAGTGTATAGAGCAGCCTTGGAGAGAAATCTGTAGCTGTAAAAGAACAGTCTTTCTAACAAAGACGCATTCAAAGAAAAGACAGCTGCCAAAAACTATTGGACAAAGGGAAGAAAAAGTTGCGTAAAGCACTAAAAAGAAAAGATTTTAGTGAAGCATCTGATATGATAGACATCTACCAGAAGACTGCAACAAATGGATGATGTTCGCATCTCACACAAAAAAAAAAAACCTGAAGTAACAGGATGAATGGTTACCAGTAAAATACTGGTAGTTTTTTTGTTTTGACTAGACAGTCAACCTCTGTATAGTGCTGGATTTGATTTATTTTAATACTTTTCTTTACACTGTAGGAAAATCAAAAAAGCTCTCAGAAATGCACTTTATTGCCTGTAACAAAGAAATCATATAGTAAAATATATTGTCATTAATTATGTTTTAGATACTATTTCCTTTATAGTGTGTGTATATGTATATATACTTGTTGGTAGGTGGTGTGTGTATATATACACACACCACCTACCAACAAGTAATACCCCACACGGGGATAACTGGTTTTCCAGTTATTTGGGGAGCGGGGCCCCCACAGCCCGAGCTGACCTTGTGACGGAACATCTGGCTTTTTCGTCTTGTACGAATATGTAACCGAAGGGACAGCTGTTCATCCAGCTGCTGGGGGATGGCGTCCCTACGGCCCGAGCCGACATGTACTATATGTGATGATTTTCACATTTTTTATGTTTTTTGGTTTTTCACATGACACGCTCCCGCCTCAGTTGTAGGTTTCTGAGGTGGTGATTATGCGCCAGCTCAGGATTTTAGTTTCTCGTTTTCTATCCTGTCTTCTCCATTTCATGTTCCTTTGTTTGTTTTTCCGAGCTGGTTAGCTGGACCTACCTGCACGTTTGCCGTGTGCGGTGACTCGTAAGGTGGAAAAGGGGATGCTGGAGGCTAAGGTTTCTGGTGGCCTGGGTGGTGGTGTCGCCAGTTGCCAACACTCCTCTTTGCCCCCTGCTTCACTTTAAACGGGCGGCTAGGAACTAACCCACTCCTAGTCAATGAGGTCTGTGGCCGAGTGGTGTCCAGACCTCTAACGGCTTGTAGTCATTACGACAGGGTGAGTCTGGGGATAGAGTGGGCATGCCAAAGGGGTGTTCCCCAGGCATGGGAAAGTCAGGGTGCTCGCCGAGCGCATGTCTGCCCTATCAACGTGCTATATCCGCTTGCTATCCCTAGAGTTCTGTCCTGCATCCACTTGGGCTTGCGGACCTCCAGCTCTCCCCTGTTGGGCTCGGTAGTGGGTGGGGACGTCGGCGGATGAATCCTTTATTTTTTTCATGGAAGACAATAAAATTTCCCACGAACCCAAAACTAAAAGAGATATGGAGGAAGGTTCAGCTCCTTCCGCCAAAAAATTTGTCGCTGATGTTTCCAATGCTAGATTCTTTTTTGTGCACTCATTGGACCCTTCAAAGCCTTTGAGTGCCAAAAGTCCATTTTGGATCCGTAAAGCACTTCAATCAATCGCAAGCTCTCCTAAGAGTGTCGAGAAGCTCCAGTCTGTAGATCTTCTTGTTGAGATGTCTACTGTGGCCTACAGTTCCACACTTATCAACACCAGCATGCTGCTTGAGGCTCCGGTCAAAATAACACCACACGGTTACATAAATTCATCTCGAGGTGTTGTCTCCTCTCGGGATCTTATTGAATGTACTGAGGATGAACTTCTCGAAGAACTGAGGAGCCAACATGTTACGGGTGTGCGGCGTATTTCTTTCAGGAAGAATGGGCAGTTTGTCCCATCCTGGTACATTATCTTGACTTTCAACAGCCCTTCCCTGCCTACATCCATCAAGGCAGGGGTATCTCCACCTCGAGGTACGACCGTACATTCCTAACCCATTGAGATGTTTTAGGTGCCAGTCGTACGGCCACTCTCAGCAGTCATGTAGGAGTACTCCTAGGTGTGGACGCTGTGGTGCTACAGAGCATCTACTTTCAGAATGTGTGGCCGAGGCCGAGTTTTGTGTGAACTGCAAGGGTTCATACCCAGCATCAGCCAAAGATTGTCCCAAGTGGAAGGAGGAGAAGGAAATCCAAACGCTCAAAACGGTGGAAAACATTTCCTATCCTGAGGCCAGAAGAAGAGTAGTTCCTGTTACGTCTGATCGGCGATCATACGCTTCAGTGGTGGTTGCCAAATCTACGGTTGCCATTCAGACAGACGTTCAGATCTCCCTAAATGTCCATACAATGTAGACGAAATCATTGCAGCCGGACTGGAGGCACTCCAGTCGCGAGCTAGGGGTCTGAGAGCGGCACCCACCACTTCACCGAAGCAGACTCGCTCCAACACCAGCAAGGAAACTCAGGCCACTTCTTCTGGCAAAAACACCAAGGTCAAGGATAAGAAGAGCGTTTCTTCTCCTCCAAAGTCTCAGCCAAACAATCAACGGTGAGCGAATCCCGCTAAGACACTTGGGACAAAGCATTCACCAATCTTGGCCCCTGATCACACACCCCCGAATCTGGGGGAACACTCATCAGACGAAATGGAGGCTGACCAAGTTTAACCATTTTTTTTTTTTTTTCATTTCATTTTTACCCATGGGTTCAATAATTCAGTGGAACTGCCGAGGTTTTTGCACCAGTTTTGATGACTTGAAACATCCTGCTTTATTTGTACTCTCCGGTGTGCCTTTGTCTCCAGGAGACAAAGCTTAAACCATTGGACCTGCTTTTAGTTCGAGGCTACAGTGCATTTCGGACAGATAACTCGTCTGGAAATATAGCCTGTGGGGGTGTCGCTATTCTCGTCCCTCACAGGGTTCCGGTATCTTTTGTCGTGGTTTCCACAACTGTGCAGGCCGTGGCGGTTCGTATTTCTATGCCTGTGCCTCTTACTGTTTGCAGTGTCTATCTGCCACCGGATGAGGATGTTAGCATCTCTGTTCTGGAGAGCTTGATTGATCAACTGCCTTCACCCTTCCTTCTTTTGGGTGACTTTAATGCTCATCATCCTTTGTGGGGTAGTGTCAGCGCGAGAGGTCGTCGCATAGTCTCTTCTGTGCTCGGCCTCTGTGTGCCTTTTAAACACCGGTGCTGACACTTACTTCCATGAGCCGACAAGATCCTTCAATGCGATCGATTTGACCTTGGGTTCACCATCGATTATTGCTGACTGGTCATGGATGGTGTGTAAAGATCTCCACGGGAGTGACCACTTCCCAATCGTCCTCTGGCACCATGCAAACGTGCCATCTTCTGCCTCCCGCCCACCTCGATGGAGGATGGATCGTGCCAGATGGGAGGTCTTCACATCGTCCGCGGTGATATCTTCTGAAATGGTGACCCAAGAGTCAATCGACGCAGCTGTACTTAAAGTTACAACTTGTATTCTTCGGGCAGCTGATCTTTCAATTCCTAAAACATCTACGAAGCTCCCCAGAATTCCGAAACCTTGGTGGAACCCTGAATGCGCAGCGGCTAGAAGAGCTCAACATAAGGCCTGGTCTACTTTTCGGCGTTATCCAACTGATGCTAATCTCGTTGCTTTTAAACGAGCTAAATTCTATGCTCTGTTGGTGCATCGACATAGCAAGAGAGGGAGTCTTGGATCCAGTATGTGTCATCTCTCACTTCACGTGCCAGTTCGAAAAGTGTGTGGGACAAGATTCGTAAGATCCGGGGTAACTACAGCTCTCACCAGATCTCCATTCTCGAGAGTAACGGCTGCACATATGCTGAAGTCGGGGAGATTGCTGATTGTTTGGGGGAGGCGTTTGCCTCCGTGTTGAGTGACCTGGCGTATCCTTCCTCCTTTCGGAGGATTAAATCCTTTGCGGAATGCCAGAAAGTCTCCTTTGCACCTTTTAACGACACAAGTTATAACTCCCTCTTCGGCATAGTTGAACTACGGGTGGCTCTGCATCGGTCCGGCGCTACATCTGTCGGTCCCGATGGCATCCACTAAGACATTCTCCGTCATCTCTCGCAGTGGTCTCTCGAGAACCTTTTAATCTTATACAATCGCATCTGGTTGGAACACAGTTTCCCGGAGTCTTGGCGAAAGGCTTTTGTTCTACCTTTTCCGAAGCCTAGCAAGGATCCCAAGTCTCCCTCTAGTTATTGCCCAATTGCTCTCGCTAGCTGTCTGTGTAAAGTTCTCGAACGCATGGTTAACTCATGATTAATTCATTTTTTAGAACATCGTCAATTACTTTCACCATCACAAAGCGGTTTTCGGCGTCATCGTTCGCCTCACGATCATCTTCTGCACCTTGAGACATCTGTGCGCGAGGCGTTCCTGCGTAGGCAGCACCTGGTTTCTGTATTCTTTGACATCGAGAAAGCCTATGATCGTGCGTGGCGGCATGGGATTATCCGTGACCTCCACGCATGCGTATTGCGAAGAAGTCTTTCGACATTTATTGTAAATTTTCTTCGCAATTGGGTGTCCCAGGTGCACCTGGGTACGACGCTATCGGCAACATTCCATCAAGCACAGGGTGTTCCTCAAGGTTGCATTTTATCTGTCACATTGTTCATCCTGCGCATTGTCTCCTCACAAATCTTCCTCCTGCGGTTTCGGCTACTGTGTATGTCAATGACTTGCACATCTTCTGCTCGTCATCGAGCATGCGTTTTATTGAAAGGCAGTTGCAGTCTGCAATTAATCAGATTTTTAAAGCGGCGAATAGCAATGGTTTCGTTCTTTCTCCCGACAAGACAGCATGTGTCCATTTCTGCCGGAGGCCTGGCCTCCATCCTGACCCTGAGCTGTATTTAGACCGTGCAGCCATTCCAGTTTTTCCGGACACAAAGTTCCTTGGACTGACAGTCTACCATGCACTTACGTTCCGTGCGCACATTCGGCGGCTCAAAATTTCCTGTCTGCGTGCTCTTTCTATTCTAAAAATCCTTTCGAGAGTTTCGTGGGCGCAGACAGGACCTCTTTGTTTCACATTTACCATTCCTTAATTCGGTCGAAACTGGATTATGGCTGTATCGTGTATGGCTCGGCTCGTTCTTCCGTTCTCCGGCCTTTGGACGCTGTTCACCATCAGGCACTGCGTCTTTGTACGGGAGCATTTCGAACTACTCCGATTCCCAGCCTTTACGCTGATACGAACGAACCATCGCTTGAATTACGCCGTCTGCAGCTGTCTGTTCACTTTTACTTAAAACTCCGGTCTCTTCCAGACTATCCTTTGTATGGTGCAGTTTTCCATCCTCAGCATGCTCGTTTATTTGAGAACCGGCCCTCGTGTATTTCAACCTTCGGTCTTCGTATGGCGTCCGTAGCTCGTGATGCAGGGCTCGACTTGTCACTTGTTGCAGAGACCAGGAGCTTTGGGGATCCTCCATGGCACCCACTTGGTGTCATGGTTGATACTATGTTTACGTCTCTCGACAAATCCTCAACCCCTGCGTCAGTGTACCAGCAGCTCTTCGCTGAGCACCATGCCATCAATACTGAATACACTCCCATTTTCACTGATGGCTCCAAGGTGCATGGAGTCGTTGGATCCGCAGCTGTCTGTGTTGATGAAGTGTCAGTAGCGCGGATTCCACCTGAGGCCACGGTGTTTTCATCAGAGATGCATGTTGTGTATCTTGCACTTCTCCATGTTCAGTCGAGTTCTCATCATAGTGCTATGGTCTATACGGATTCCTTAAGTGTCCTGCAGTCTTTGTCATCGCTGGACTATTGTAATCATCCATTTCTTTTGAACGTACAAAGGCTTCTTGGTTCCTTGCTTGAGGACTGTGTCCAGATTCAATTCTGCTGGATTCCTGTGCATGTTGGAATCTCGGGTAACGAGTGTGCTGATGCGGCCGCTAGATCTGCTTCCTCTTTGGTCGTCACACCCTTGCCACTCTTTCAAGGCGATTTTCGATTTCTTGTTCGTGCTCATATCAAACGAACGTGGCAAGGTCTGTGGGACCAACAGGTGGAAAATAAACTGCATCGTATAAAACCTATTCTTGAAATCTGGAACACTTTATCTCGTCGGAACCGCAAGAAGGAAGTGGTGCTTGTGCGTCTCCGCATTGGGCATTGTCGTTTCACTCACCGCTTTTTGCTGTGTGGTGACACTGCGCCGATGTGTGAGACGTGCAATTGCCGACTCACTGTCACTCATCTTTTTGAAAATACAACACACATAAAAATTGGAAAAGGAGTGAGACAAGGTGACACCATATCTCCGAAGCTCTTTAATGCCACATTGGAAAATGTCTTTCAATCACTGAACTGGGAAAACAAAGGGATAAAGATTAATGGAGATTATCTAACCCACCTTCGTTTTGCTGATGACGTAGTCATTTTTGCAACTACCCCATCAGAGCTGCAGAGTATGATCCAGGAACTTGCTGACAAGAGTAAAGACGTGGGATTAAAAATGAACTTTCAGAAGACAAAAGTGATGTTCAATGCTTTTACAAGAAATGAAGATTTATCGATTGATGGAGAAAAACTGGAGATAACAGATACGTATGTTTATCTTGGACAGCAGATATCAAGTGAGGGTCACATTGATGAAGAAATTAATAGGCGTACAAAACTTGCGTGGAGAGCTTTTGGAAGAAACAGCATAATTTTCAAGAGCAATATGCCATTATGTCTTAAAAGAAAAGTGTTTGATCAATGCCTCCTTCCAGTGCTTACGTATGGTGCAGAGACGTGGACCTTAACTAAAAGAGACATACAAAGGCTGCAAACAACTCAAAGAAGCATGGAGAGGTGCATGCTTGGTATAACCAGGAGAGATAAGAAGAGAAACTCGTGGATCCGAAAAATGACGAGAGTGGAAGACATCATGATCAGAGTTAAATCCCTGAAATGGCAATGGGCTGGACATACTGCCAGAAGGACAGACCATAGATGGACAGCCGAAATTTTAGATTGGATTCCAAGGGACAGGAAAAGACCCAGAAAAAGACCACATGGGAGATGGGTGGATGAAATTCGTAAATATGCGGGAGTGGCATGGAGGAGACTGGCACAAGACAGACCGTTGTGGAGGAAACTTGGGGAGACCTTCGTCCAGCAGTGGATTGATAATGGTTGACAATGATGATGATGATTTGTTTTCGTGATGTTCGTTTTCATGTCTTTCATTCGCATTTGTTGACCGAGGACGCCGCTACACTGCAGCAGCTTCTCAATGACCACGGCAATACTGTTGCTGTTTTTTCATTTTTTAAACAAATTGACTATTTTAAACGTATCTAGATTTTAGCCCTATCGTCATACTCATTTCTCAGTTTTACTGAATCGGCTAGATTTTAATCATTGTATCATGTTTTTAATACTGTTTGTTTCATTATCTTTTTTAGCCCTTCCATCGTTCTCATTTTTCAGTTTTACATGATCAGTCAGATTTTAAGCTTTTTACCACGTTTTTAATACTGTTTGTTTGTCTTGTGTCTGGCGCTCTTTGGCCAAACATGGCCCTTGCGCCATAAAAATTGACCAACCAACAAGTAATTGGACACCTGTGATAGCTAAGGAAGACTAAGTTTATTCACCTTCAATAGTTGGTGGAGCTTCCACGAGCTACGATTACAGCTACGACCTTCCGGATCGTTGTAGTGCGGCTAGCAGTATTTTCTTCCGCTCGGCTTGGAGAAGACAGGTCAGTTCCTTCACGGATTTCGGACAGTGGGGGCACCCCTTAAGTTGACGCTCCAACTCGTCCCAGAGGTGCTCGATAGGATTAAACCGTGCTCTGCGCAGGCCAGTCCATTCGATTAACCCCATTGTCACCATACCAAGCCATGGTGGACCTCGCAACATGACAGGTGGCATTGTCATCCTGAAAGTAACATGGGCCCACCCCGTAAGACTGCCCCAACGTAGGAAGCGCATGGTCATCCAAAACGGTGCAGTAGGTCTCGGCGCTGAGTCTGCCAGGAATTGCGACCAAGGTCCCGTGTAATACCAGGAGAAACGCCCCTATAGCATAATTCCACCACCGCCGAACTTCACAGTTGGCACAATACATTCTGGCAGAAGGCGTTCTCCAGGTAGACGCCAAACCCAGACCCTGCCATCTGAACGATAGACGGTGAACTTTGATTAGTCGCTCCAGAGAACCTGTTTCCACTGTTCAACGGTCCACTGTCGACGTTCTTTGCACCACGTTAGCCGAGCAGTGCTATTGGACTTAGTGATCAAAGGCTTGTGGGCGGCAGCACGTCCATGATAACCGAGCAGATGGGATTCCTTACGGATGGTATTCATCGAAATAACACTCCCGGATGCCTGTTGAAACTCCTTGCAGATGTGGCCCATCGATTTGGTGTGGTTCTTCCGAATTTCGCTGGCCAGCATCCGTCTGTCTTTAACTCCCAGTATTGTGGGTCTGCCGGGTAGGGGCACATTCCGACAGTCACCTCTCATCTTCCACTTGTCAATCACATAGGCCACTGTCGATTTTGGGTACTTCATCTCGCTGGATATGTCACGTATGGATCGGCCATTTCTGTGATACCCGACGATTACACCTGTCTTGAAATCGGAGAGCTCCGAACTGCGTGGCATCTTGCATGCGACTGGTTGCGTTGTTGTTTCCTACATGACGTGTATCAGGACCGCAGATATCGTCGATTTGCAGGGATGTCCAATTACTTGCTGGTAGATAGTATATATATCGTCAACCATTATCAATCCACTGCTGGACGAAGGTCTCCCCAAGTTTCTTCCACAACGATCTGTCTTGTGCCAGTCTCCCCCATGTTACTCCCGCATACTTTCGAATTTCATCCACCCATCTCCCATGTGGTCTTTCTGGGTCTTTTCCTGTCCCTTGGAATCCAATCTAAAATTTTGGCTGTCCATCGATGGTCTGTCTTTCCGGCAGTACGTCCAGCCCATTGCCATTTCAGGGATTTAACTCTGATCATGATGTCTTCCACTCTTGTCATTTTTCAGATCCACGAGTTCCTCTTCTTATCTCTCCTGGTTACACCAAGCATGCACCTCTCCATGCTGCTTTGAGTTGTCTGCAGCCTTCGTATGTTTCTTTTAGTTAAGGTCCACGTCTCTGCACCATATGTAAGCACTGGAAGGATGCATTGATCAAACACTTCTGGAAGAAACAGCATATTTTTCAAGTGCAATATGCCACTATGTCTTAAAAGAAGCTCTCCAGGCAAGTTTTGTACGCCGATTAATTTCTTCATCAATGTGACCCTCACTTCATATCTGCTGTCCAAGATAAACGTACGTATCTGTTATCTCCAGCCTTTCTCCATGAATCGATAAATCTTCATTTCTTGTAAAAGCATTGAACATCACTTTTGTCTTCTGAAAGTTCATTTTTAATCCCACTTCTTTACTCTTGTCAACAAGTTCCTGGATCATACTTTGCAGCTCTGATGGGGTAGTTGCAAAAATGACTACGTCATCAGCAAAACGAAGGTGAGTTAGATAATCTCCATTAATCTTTATCCCTTTGTTTTTCCAGTTTAGTGATTGAAAGACATTTTCTAATGTGGCATTAAAGAGCTTGGGAGATATGGTGTCACCTTGTCTCACTCCTTTTCCAATTTTTGTGTGTGTTGTATTTTCAAACAGCCAAATCTTTGCACTTGCATTTTCATAGA
Organism: Macrothele yani; assembly: GCA_039090855.1. NCBI lineage: Eukaryota > Metazoa > Arthropoda > Arachnida > Araneae > Macrothelidae > Macrothele > Macrothele yani. The sequence continues at coordinate 263,666 of CM077022.1, read as the reverse complement.
TGTTATTAATAATATTAATGTAGGCATCTTAAATGCTGCAGGATTTCAAAGCCATTGTAACTGCTGATGGTTTCACGGAATCAAAGGCTTTTTCATAATCTATAAAAGCCATGCACAATGGAAGTTCATATTCCCTCGCTCTTTCAATTAGTTCTCTCAGTACGTGGATATGATCTATTGTGCTGTAGCCACTCCTGAATCCAGCTTGTACTCTCGGTTGAGCCATGTCCAATGTTACCTTCAAGCGGTGTGAAAGAACTTTAGTGAAGATTTTATAAACCACTGATAGGAGGCTGATAGGTCTGTAGTTCCTGAGATCCTCAATGTCACCTTTTTTATGTAGCAGGATCATTGTAGCGTTGTTCCAATCCTCTGGAATCTTCCCTTCGTTAAGGCATCTAGTGAAAATTTGGGCGAGTACTGTTTCAATTTCTCCACTTCCTTCTTTAATGATGTCTACAGTAATTCCATCTTCTCCTGGAGCTTTTCCCCACTTCATGTTCTTGATTGCATTCTGCTGGGAGAACTGGAAGAACTTTGGTACTGATACATTTCATGATGTCTGGAGTACATGTATCATCCCTTTCATATAATTTGGAGTAGAAATCTTTCACTCTTGTCAAAATTTCGCCTCTATTTTTTGTTACAGAAACATCTTCTTTTCTCAGTGCCATAATCTGTTTTCTTCCCTTACTGAGATGTCCCTTTGCTATCTTTGGGCTTTGGTTGTTTTCAATTGCTTTCCTCACTAGTTCACAGTTGAATTTCCTTACATCTTCAGTGATACGTTTTCGTACTGTCGTGCATAGCTCTATATATTCAACTTTGGAAGTCACATCTTCTTTAGTTGTCCTCATCTCTCTTCATTTCTGCATCAACATTTTGGTTTTTCCTGATAATTTGTTCACATGCAACTTGTTCTTAGACCCAGCTAATTTTGTTGCTGTTTCCATAAGAGCTTTGGTTACTTTTCTGTTAACTTCAGAAATATTCACTTCTTCTGATGTTAGGCCTTCTAAAGCAGACAATCTGTCCTTCAGTTCCAATTTGAAGGTATTATGGTGTTTTTTAAGGTTGGTTATGTCAATAGATTTTGTTTGTCTTATGAGCTTGCCACGTTTGAGTTTAGTGTTAAAGTGCATCTCACCAATCTATGGTCACTACCTGTGTTGAACTTGTTTAGCACACTGCAGTCTTCTATGACTATTTTTTTGTTACACATAATAAAATCAATTTCAATTGTCATCCCATTTGGGTGTATCCATGTCCATTTCCTGTATGGCTTTTTCTTGAAAAAGGAGTTCATGATGAAAAACCCTTCTGCCTCTGCAAACTCTACGAGAGTATTTCCACGCTGGTTGCTGTGACCGAATTTACCTATTGAAGTTTCATTCTGTTGCTGTTGCCCTATTTTTGCATTGAAATCTCCCATAATTATCTTCAAGTGCTGCTTGCATTTATTATTTAGATGACAAATTTCCTCATAAAATTCTTCAATTTCTTCTTCAGGATGACTTGTGGTGGTTGCATAAGTTTGAATAATCTGAGCCGGGTATCTTCTCGAGAGTTGGATAACGAGTCCTGCAGCTCTGTCAGAGGAACTTTCAACTTCTACAACTTTATCCTTCAGTTTCTTGTTTATCATAAATCCAACACCACTAGTTCTGCCAGTATCTGTCCCACGATAGAAGAAATGTCCACTTTTCAGTTCAATGAGATCTTTTCTCCTTACCTTACTTAGCCTGATGATGTCCCACGTGATCCTTTGTAGTTCCTCTTCCAATTCAAGAAGCCTTGAGTCAGAAGATAGGGAGCATCGATTGTAAGTAGCCAAGGTCAGCTTAAAATGGCAGCCTAGTCCGGTCCTCCGGGGTTCTTAGCACCCTCTGCCTTCATGTCACACTGGCCGCTGCTTTGGCCAGGTATATTCCAGTTGCCGGAGACTGAGGTCCAAGATTTAAGTTGTAGTCATTTTGGAGGGGTTTGGCTATAACTCACCACGCTGGCCAAGCAGGTTGAGTTTGGGATAGCATTTCCTCTGATCCCGATGGTATAGTTATACCTCTACTGGCGGTCGTCAGAGCCCCTTTAGTGGGAACAGGATGTACCATGAGAAGGCGGGGTTGACATTTGTCAAGGAGAGGCTGTGATGTAGTGCATCACCTGACCTTACATCCCAGTCATGTATATATATACTATAAAGGAAATAGTATCTAACTATTTCCTTTTTAGTATATATACTGAGTGGCCTCTTTATTATGACCACCCCCTCAGTACTTCATTGGGCCACCCAGTACTTCGTTTTGCCTTTAATACTGCGTCGATTCTTCGTGGCATGGACTCCACGAGATGTTGATAAGTGGTTTGTGGAATCTGAGACCATGTTTGATGGATAGCACTTTCCAGGAGTGTGAGATTGCAACGTTGTGGATCCAGCTGTCTGATGGCTCGTTCAACTTCATCCCACAAATTCTCGATGGGGATCATGGGGGCCACCCCTAAGCAAAGTAAACTCACCGGCATGTTCCTGAAACCAATCCTGTACAATACGAGCACTATGGCAGGGCACATTATCTTGGTGAAAGTCATTGGGACAAACCATCCACATGACAAACCATACACATGACAGGATGCACTTGGTCCGCAATGATGTTTAGATATGATGTGCCAGTCAGATGTTGATCAGCACGAATTAAAGGGCACAAAGCATGCCGGGAAAACATTCTCCAAACCATAACGTTGCCTCCACCAGCTTGAAGGGTTGTAGCAATGCATTTGGGGTCCATGCTTTCTTGCTGTTTCTGCCAAATTCTCACTCTGCCATCGGCATGGTGCAACTGAAAATGTGATTCATCGAACCACATAATTTGTTTCCAATTATCGACTGTCCAATCCTTGTGCTCCTGTGCGAACTGGAGACGTTTTCTCTTGTTAACTGCAGACAGCAAAGGTGTTCGAACAGGCCTTTGGCTTCCATATCCCATCCGATGCAGTGTACGGCGAACAGTGTGTGCAGAGATCATTTGAGGGGAATCCTTGATTAAGATGGTCTTTAATTTGCTGCACTGTTGCCCTTCTGTTTTCTGTTACCAGTCTGGACACTCTCCGTTTCTCCTGAGCAGTCACTAGTCGATGACGACCACACCTTGCATGTAGAGACCCAGTTTTTGGCTGACAGTCCAGTCTTTAAACATTTTAACAACAGCTGCTCCGAAACATTTCACGAATGCTGCGGTTTCGATGATACTCGCTCCATGGCTCCGAGCTCCTAGAATCATCCCCCGTTGAAAGTCCGTCAAATCGAATTTTTTACACATCTCTTCACCCCAAAAGGACTTCTACTACTGTTGCAAGCACTAAGCTTTCCCTTTTTATACTAGCCTCGCCCCCTAGCGGCAACAGCGTGCATCCATAGCTCATTTGCTTAAAACTGTCAGGTGGTCATAATAAAGTGACCACTCAGTATATATATATATATATATATATACACTATCTACCAACAAGTAATTGGACACCCCTGCAATTGACGATATCTGCGGTCCTGATGCACGTCACTGCCGCAGCCGTTAAATATCTTGTGGGAAACAACAACGCAACCAGTCGCATGCAAGATGCCATGCAGTTCAGAGCTCTCTGATTTCAAGAAATGTGTAATCGTCGGGTATCACATAAATGGCCGATCCATACGTGACATATCCAGTGAGTTGAAGTACCCAAAATCGACAGTGGCCTACATGATTGGCAAGTGGAAGATGAGAGGTGACTGTCGGAATGTGCCCCGGCCAGGTAGACCCACAAAACTGGGAGTTGGAGACTGACGAGTGCTGGCCAGCGAAATTCGGAAGAACCGCACCAAATCGATTGGCCACATCCGTAAGGAAGCCCATCTGCTTGGTTATCATGGATGTGCTGCCACCCACAAGCCTTTGATCACCAAGTCCAATAGCACTGCTCGGCTAACGTTGTGCAAAGAACGTCGACAGTGGACCGTTGAACAGTGGAAACAGGTTCTCTGGAGCGACGAATCAAGGTTCACCCTCTACCTTTCGGATGGCAGGGTCTGGGTTTGGCGTCTGCCTGGAGAACGCCTTCTGCCGGAATGTATTGTGCCAACTGTGAAATTCGGCGGCGGTGGAATTATGCTATGGGGCTGTTTCTCCTGGTAGACTACACGCCGAGACGTACTGCACCATTTTGGATGACCATGCGCTTCCTACGTTGTGGCAGTTTTACGGGGTGGACCCATGTTACTTTCAGGATGGCAATGCCACCTGTCATGTTGCGAGGTCCACCATGGCTTGGTATGGTGACAATGGGGTTAATCGAATGGACTGGCCTGCGCAGAGCCTGGCCCTTAACCCTATCGACCACCTCTGGGAAGAGTTGGAGCGTTGACTTAAGGGGTGCCCCCACCGTCCGAAATCAGTGAAGGAACTGACCTGTCTTCTCCAAGCCAAGTGGAAGAAAATTCCGCTAGCCGTCGTACAACGCCTGGTTGAGAGTATGCCCCGGATGGTCACAGCTGTAATCGGCGCTCGTGGAGGCTCCACCAACTATTGAAGGTGAATGAACTTCGTTTTGCTTTGCTATCACAGGTGTCCAATTACTTGTTGGTAGTTTGTGTGTGTATATATATGTATAATATATTAGTAAGTCAACTAGACCTTCCTCTGGAATGTATTATTACACTAGTACACATTGCGTGGGGGGGGGGGTCCGTGTGTTTTTATTATAGTAACTATCGCCATTACAATTGACATACTTTGTTTTAAAAAATTAAAGAAATTGTCCTACTATTTTCCCTAAAACTGTCCTACTTTTTGTACTCGAGTAGGTGGGAGCCGTGTAGTTTTGTGGGGCTTAAAATGGTGTGCGGACTCTGATTTAGCTGTATGATTCGGCTGTTTGAGAATACAGCACACATAAAAATTGGGAAGGAAGTGAGACAAGTTAACACCATATCTCCGAAGCTCTTTAATGCTACATTAGAAAATGTCTTTCAATCACTGAACTGGGAAAACAAAGGGATAAAGATTAATGGAGATTATCTAACCCACCTTCGTTTTGCTGATGACATAGTCATTTTTGCAACTACCCCATCAGAGCTGCAGAGTACGATCCAAGAACTTGCTGACAAGAGTAAAGAAGTGGGATTAAAAATGAACTTTCAGAAGACAAAAGTGATGTTCAATGCTTTTACAAGAAATGAAGATTTATCGATTGATGGAGAAAAGCTGGAGATAACAGACACGTACGTTTATCTTGGACAGCAGATATCAAGTGAGGGTCACATTGATGAAGAAATGAATTGGCGTACAAAACTTGCCTGGAGAGCTTTTGGAAGAAACAGCATAATTTTCAAGAGCAATGTGCCATTGTGTCTTAAAAGAAAAGTGTTTGATCAATGCGTCCTTCCAGTGCTTACGTATGGTGCAGAGACTTGGACCTTAACTAAAAGAGACATACAAAGGCTGCAGACAACTCAAAGTAGCATGGAGAGGTGCATGCTTGGTGTAACCAGGAGAGATAAGAAGAGGAACTCGTGGATCTGAAAAATGACAAGAGTGGAAGACATCATGATCAGAGTTAAATCCCTGAAATGGCAATGGGCTGGACATACTGCCAGAAAGACTGGCCATCGATGGACAGCCGAAATTTTAGATTGGATTCCAAGGGACAGGAAAAGACCCAGAAGACCACATGGAAGATTGTTGGATGGAATTTGAAAGTATGTGGGGGTGACATGGAGGAGACTGGCACAAGACAGACCATTGTGGAGGAAACTTGGGGAAACCTTCGTCCAGCAGTGGATTGATAATGGTTGATAATGGTTGACAATGATGATGATGATGATTTATATATATATATATATATGTGTGTGAAGCCTATAACCGTGAAGCCTATAACTGCGAGCGACGGCCGTCCAAGTGTGGGAAAGCTGATGGCTTTCAAGGCTATTGCAATGCATTTTGTGTTGGCCGAATCTGATTCTTTCATCGCAAATGTTTCCAATTTTGCATTGTAACTTGTTGCCAATGCATGAGAAAATGCTGAATTTATAAAATTCTTAATTATTTTGAGGCTCCTTGCCATTTTAAATTGAAATATACGAACATTAGTGCAAATTTTGAACAAAACATAATGTTAAAATTGTAAACTTCACTCGTGTAAGAAGTATAATTCATTCCGTTGAGATGTTAACATGGTTTCTGCAACCAAAAACCATGCAATTCCAAAATACAAACAGTTGAAATTACATACATATCATGTAAACAACAGCAAATTCCCACACCTTGCGGCTTCACGGTTAAGAGACCAGGGCATCTCCAGAAGCATTATTCTAACCTCCTTGGTTGGCATCTCTGTATATATTATATAAAATAATTTTTTCACTTAATTTTAACATTGCAAGTACCATAATTTTCAGGTTAAGAGCAGCGTCTCATATGGCATTTCTAGTTCTGCGGCGCTTAAAATGATGCGCTATGATTTAGCTGTATATATATTCCCAAAGATGATTTGCAAGGTTGCCCCCCCCCCCAGGTTTTGTCTTGCTGGGTTCAGAAAGAGTCCTGGAGGCAAAAGATGTGTAAGGTTCTTGACTGCTTTTAATAGGTGAATTTAGCCCAGGAAATCATGGTTTGATGTCGAGAATAAGTGGGGGTAAAGCTGAATTTTGGCCACTTGTTAGACCACTATAAGAAGTACATTTCCCTCTCCTCCCCCTGTGCTCCCCAGCCCCCAAATTTCACATTTGCAGACTTTAAGGAACTGACTTGTATTTCCATAGCCAATGGTCATAACGATATAATTTTTTTAGTTTTAATCCCCAAATTACGCACTAAAATATTGCTTCCCTTTAACTTTGCATTAATACCAACAATTTTATCTTAATTTAAATAAATACGTAAAAAAACGATACTTTTATTTTTATATTCAAAGTTTTAACATGTTTGCAAATTACAATGTGGGGATATGTTTAGTGTGTGAATTGTAGCCTGATTCGAAAGCTTTAAAATGTGCACCCATGACTCTTCAGAAAATATTGCTCCATGTGGATGGTACTATTACTGGGGCGTGCCATGTAGGGGCAGTACCACTTCCTTTGTCCTGGCATAATCAATATTTGCAGTTTCAATTTACAATCCATTCATAGTTACTCATCAAAAAGAGTGTCACTTTCTTCACTAAAAGCAGATGAGTTGTAGCATGATAGGCCATTGCAGTGCAATTTAATCCAGATTTTCAACATCCGTAAAAAAAAAAAAAAAAAAAAAGTAACAAAAAATGCACTCACTTTAAAACATGAGTATCAGTCATTTGTTTTAAAAATGTTGGAAGACCTTATGATCAAATGCCCTGTAAATTATTCTTTAGTTTGCAATGTTGCCTGTATTGATCCCAGACAAATGGCCAGTAATGGCGGCAAGTGTTATAATACAATCAAATGAAAAGAGGAGTGTTATATTTGACCCAAGAAAAGCAAACTCAAGTTAAAGATGGGATGAGATGTTAGTATGGTTCAAGGCTTTCTGGAAAATGTTGTAAAACAATTATCGTTGGAGTTCCTGAATTTTGAACCAAAAGAACTCTCTTGATGCTTTCTTAAGTTTGCATTTCATGAGAGACAGCAAGTATATCAAGTTATGGCACACAGTCAAGATAATTATGATCCTTTCTCATGGGCTAGCCTCAGTGGAAAGATGATTTTCCATCAATAAATTAATAGAAGTTGAAAACCTAAAAGAAGCATCATATATTTCACAGTGCCTTATTTATGCCCATATAATAAGTCTTATGGTGACATTTCTGGTGTTAAGATAACTAAGAAAATGAGAACTGCGGCATCTTCTGCTAGAATGAAGTATATGCAGCATTTAGAAGATCAGTGAGCCAAGCAGAAAGATGACAGTATCCAGAAAAAAAAGTTAATTGAAGAAAAAGTTGATTATTTAAAACAAAAAAGTGTGCGTTTGCAATTAGATATTGCTGAGACTCGGGTATCTGCTGATATTCTCACATAGAACGCAGAGTCTGCTAGAGACATTTCTTTGTTTATAAGGGCAAACAGTCTGAGGAAAACTGTTAAAGAAAAAATTCATGTTAGATGAAATTGAAGCACAAATTTCTGAGAAACATAGACCTGAAAAATGTCTAAAATTTTTCTATTTCAAAATAGTGATGAAGTTAAAGGTCTGACATTTAACTTGATAAAATAACAAAATTATTATTAGAATATAATTTCTACATCTAAGAGAATATTTTTGTATGTTATTGTTTTACATAATACTATAATTGCATACACAAGTTTTTCCGGTATGATTCCGCAGACAAAGGAAAATCAACTCACTTTAGCTGTATTGTCTAAAGTGAGTTGATTTTCCTTTGGGGGCATCAGTTTTGTGTCCAATTCTTTTGTTGACATTTTGATAAGAGCTGTTTATAAGTAAAGCATGTTCCCATTTACAGACAATATTGGAATGGCACATAAACTTCTGGAGAAGCAAGAGAATATCTGTTTTTATGAAGAAGTTAAATGACAGTAGGATTTGATTTGCAACAAGGGGGTCTGCAGCTGAGTTTTTATGCAAATGTGGGTGAATCTGAAAGTATATGTAGTATTAAAAGTAATGGAGCCTGGCTAGCATATACCTGATTTTGGCTGAGCAATGCTTTAGAGCCTGAAACCCACTGCTAGCAATTTTCGTCACTTTAGTGTCTGTTGTCCTGGAATCATTGGCCAAAATACCACCAGAACATTTCCAACAACTGTAGATTCCATGTCACAACAATGTTGTGGCATGGAACTGGTGGTTTACTGCTGTTGTGATAGCAAAAGGTGGACTTGCACATCATTATGTGGGTATGTACTAGTATAATAAATTGTCCTCTCAGTGTGTGTGTATGTATATATATACAATATATATGTATATTTATAGGTAAAATCCCAAAAGTTCTTAAAATTTTTTGAATGGTGCTTAAAAAGTCTTTAAAAAGTGCTAAATTTTAATTCTTAAAAATGAGTATGAACCCTGCTATATAACTCCTAACAGAAGAACTCTGCATAATGGAAAAGTTGAAAATAGACCGCATTTATTCCCTTTTAGCCATAAGAATTTATGGCAAAAGTTCTGCTAAGGAAAAAGAGCTTTTCAAATACGTCTCCCAGAAGCAGAGATGGTGAGAATAAAGTTTCAACCTTTGCACCCTAGCGGGAAAGCTGTGCGTTATTTAAAGAGGATAATGTTCTCAATCTTTATTGCAGCAAATGGCACGCAGTAAAAGAAAAGAAATTTATCAATAGGGTTTTTAGAAGTGGAGGTACAGCTGCAAACAGAAGTATACAAAACACCACCTAGTGACAGAACTTCGAACTACAATAAATTCCTGATGTACAAACCTAAAGTGTACCACAAGGTAAATTTTATAAAATAATGGTTTAAATTAGGCATTTAGAAACAAAGATATTGAGAAAAACAAATTAAACATTTTTGCCCCCCTAATGGCGAAATTGTGCATTATTTTGGGAGGAAAATGCGCACAAAATGTTTTTATAGTTGTATCTGACCGAAAAAGAATTTTTTCAGTCAGGTTTTTAGTCCCGCAGATGTTGATGCTGTAAAAGTAAACATGAACTTAAAGCCCTTCAGTGGTACACTTGTATGTTAAGAAAATTTTGAAATTACATAAACATTTCGCACCAGAAACACTCAAAGAAATTTTCATATTGGACTCTTAGAAGAAGAAATACCAACAAAAATAAGATGTACATCTATGCCTGTAGTGGAAAAACACTATGCACTATTTAAAGAAGGTATTTCTCAAAAGGTTTTTCTGAGGTGAAGTGGTATCTGTCCACAAAAGAATGTTTTCAGTTGAGTTTTCTGAAGCTTAGGTTTTGCTGCAAATACATCAGAAACACTTACACCACTTGGTGGCCAAATTATTCTCTACCAAAAATTATATGTAGAACATGTCACCAGAAGCTGTATCCAATGCTGAAATAATTTATTAAATTGGACTTTCAGAAGCAGAAATATAAAGTAAATAACTATTTACCTTTATGCCCCTTAGCAGAAAACCTGTTCATTACTTGAAAAAGAAACTGAACATAAAATATAAATGGCTCGAAAGGAAGAAAGTTTTTTCAATCGGATATTTAAAAGCAAATATATAGAATAAAATGTATTTTGAATTCAATAGCATCTGCATTTATTCCCCCTAGAGGCAAAGTTGTGCATGGGGGAAAAATTGTCACATTTCAAGTTTTCCAATGCAAAAAGAATTTTTCAAATTGGACTAATAGTTGCAGAGATATGGTGTCCACACACACACACACACAAAGTGATAGCATAAGCATGATCTTTTTTTTTTTTACAAAAGACATGTTAAAAATGTTAGCTTACAGAGTCTGAATTACCTTATATACTCTCGTATAAGCCCCCCTACTTCAACAGCTAAAAATTTGTAAAAAAACAAAACAAGAAAGAAAAAAAAACTTGACCTGCAGGTAAACCGCCCTTAGATTTCGAAAATTTGGAAAACATTTTATTGAAATAAATTATGCAAATTTCTGAGATTATCTTCTGTGAAAACCTTTGAAGGACGATTCACTATCAGAGTTTCCGAATAATACCTGTAACATCCACGGCATTACTTATGCAGCATTTTTTGAAAGATATAATCATTTCTGGTGAAATTGCATCACAGAATTCACCCAAGGAGTAACATAGCCAATGGCATTGGCCTTTTTCACGCTAACACCTTTCGTAAAGCACCATATCTTTGCTCTTCTGTAGTGTTGATATCCTGTGCCAGCTGTTTCAGTGTGAGGGCAGAAGACCATGTACTCCCACTCTTGCTGTGAAAACGCAAATCAGAAATGCCTGATTGGTTGCATGTGAGTTCCCAACAGCTAAGTGATTTATCTAGTGTCTGAGGCACTGCATGTCCAGCTTGAAAGATGGCGACCCACAGTTGCACTGGAGAAATAATAAGGTATTTCTTCATGTTTGAAAGCAAAAAAGCCCACGGTCGCAGTTTGAAATGATATTGGGTTTTGCACTTCTTAACGTCTCTCTCTCTCTCTCTCTCTCTCTCTCTCTCTCTCTCTCTCTCTCTCTCTCTCTCTCTCTCTCTCTCTCGCACACAAACACACACACACATGAAAGCTAAATCACTTCAATACAAATAAAAAAAGCTCCAAACGCCCTGATGCACAAAGCAGCAATCTGTGCAGAAAGGCTATACAGGCAAATAATAATTAAAACAGACCAAGAGAATGCACAAACACCCAAACGAAACACAATACATACCACCAAAGGAACAAACAATTCCCACATACTTGCAATAAGCCCTGAACACAAAAGTACTCGAACCTATTACACGGTAAACATACCAAATGGAGACCAAAATACAAACAAGAAACAAATACAGAACAGAACCACAGCCGCCTCACTTTAAAAGGTGAAACACAAAACAAAGAACCGAGACAACACTCAAATTAAATTAAAACTGGTCATCAGGTCATCAGGGAAGCACCTGTTTTTTGTTTGTGGGTTTCCTTTGTTTTAATTATTTGCCTATATATATATATTTATTTATTTATTTAGTTCAGTGAACGCACATAAAATACATAGGATGGAATGTGAAAAATCTCTGTAATCGTAATTTTCTTCTTCGGTGTAAAATCAATGTGTCCTTTTGCATAGCATGTATGCCATTGGCTCATGGAATGAGTGCCCTTTGTCCATGATATCTTGAGAGCAGAATAACCATACCTACCAGTTATTATCCATAGCTGCTCCTTCCTCCAAGTGGGGGCACAGCTGAAGATATAACTGACAGGAGGTCAGAACTATCACTAAGAGCTTCCGTCTAAAACCCTCACCTGCAACTTTTGTGGGAGAATTCATGTAACACTTCAGAAGTCCAGCCCTATTTTTACTAACTCACGTATAAGCCAACCCCATCACTTCGAAAGCAGAATTTCTGCCAAAAACTTTTGGCTTATATGTGAGTATATACAAATAGATCTTAACAGGATAAACCCAGCTCTCACTCAACTGGCATGCAACTGCATGTTCAGTAGCTGACCTGTCATTATTTTCTGCTGCATACATGTAGCACATGACTGAGAGAACTGAAAGAACACATTTTGGGAGAAGAGGTAGCTAGCTAAAGTGTGATCTTGAAGGACCCAGTAAGAATAAAGAAGGTGGAGCATCTTGTCAACAGCTCATTTTGTCTGCACTGTGAAAACGTGTTGTATGTGTTTTGTTGTAGAGTGCTTGAATCACTAGTTTGTTAGTGCTTTGAAATGTAAAACCAAAGAACAAAACTAAATATTGTGATTAGTTTTATGGGAGCTATCACTTCAGTTTGAATTCTATTTTTGTGTTTCAAATGTACTGAGCCATACCAATTGAACAACATAAAATGAGTATAATGATATTTATGTAGGAATATTATATTTGTTGCCTTTCAATGTTTTTTAATCTCATGTTTCTGAAGTTAGATCATGGGCTGTATGGCAAATCTAAGTAGGTAACATTATGATCATCACTGCTTTAAATAAATGGTTTAACAGTATCCATTAATTTTAAGGATAAAAGCTGTTTTAAATGTGAGGAAATGGGCATCTTCAGAAAGGAAGCAAAACTTTCATGTTATTGACTATTAACAGCATTTTTTAATTGAGTAATTGTTACCCATTTTCTTGTGGAAAATGTAGAGTCCTTCAATGAACTTGAGAGGTAAAGGGTTTTCATACTGTGGTGTGTTATTGCTTTTTGCATTTAAACATTCCAGTCTTCTGTTGGCAATAAGAAGTCATGATTATTTTAAATAAGTTGCCTAACATTTTTTTTTTTTCTATTCTACATGGCGTATTTTTAACTGTCCCCCAGAAGCAAAACTTGAAGCTGTTTCGTTAGTATCAATCATTGCTTTTGTTTGTCAAATATAATGTATTTTACAACACTTTTGAAATTTTTTCATTGTTACCCACGCTCAGCATATTTTAGTCTTTTTGAAATTTCCATTACTAATATTGTTAATGCATTAAACTAAACACAATAATAACATGAATTGTAAGTGAACTGTATAATTTTTATATTTTTAGGAGCCAAGAAGGTAAGAAAACTGTCTCCAAGCATCATGTCAGTGGTAAATCTTTTTTACAGTCCATTAATTTTCATACTGATAGTTGTCAAGAAGTTAGTTTGTAGAGGACTACTTCTAAGACCAATATATCAATATTGTGTACATACTCAATTCATAAAGGCGCTTGCCATTGGTATCCACACTGCTTGAAAACATTTCTTGCACGTAACGTTATGCAAACCGAGAGAGGTACACGTTCATCCATGACACTTGACATAAAATACATAAGTGACTATACTATATTTTGGAACCAAATTCATACAAATATACAACCCTGAAAAATCCATGGAACCCTTCAACTAACATTAAAAACCTTTCAGAATACTCTTGAACCAAAATTTCCCAGAACTGTAACTTCATAAAACCACTAAAAAAGTTGTAAAGTATTTCACTTGCAAATAGTTCAGGACACTGGACACCAAAAACATAGTCTCGACCAGATTATATAGTGAGAAGAATTGGCAGGAAAACACTTACACACAAAACATTAAAAGAATTCTTGAAATCGTAATCACACGCGTAAGTTACATTGAAAAATTTTGAGCGGGACGTTTCGGTAGCAACTTCTACCTTCATCAGCCATGGAATGAAACACGTGGTAAAAGCATCAGTTGTTGCCAGATTTCAAAATCGCTTTCCAAATAATAGGGATGTTAAAAGGTGCGTCGGTATTTGCAGGTGTTAGGGGTAAGGTAGATTTCAATGCTTTCGCAGTATCTGAGGGCATGCCGATTGCTGAAAAGGGTGATTCGTTTAACATTGTGCCAATCGGGAGCCGCGTACGTATCGCTGATGCAGGGATGGAAAATAGTCAGTAAAAGTCAGTATTTTTCAGATTGGTCAGTTTTAGTCTGTATTTTTCAATTTTGGTCTGTAAAGTCAGTTTTATACCATGGCTTTTTTAAAAAAGATTTACGTGATATGAAAAAAAGTTTGTGGTCGGTAAAGTAATGTTTTATGTGGCAGATGGATTGAAAAATTAGAAAATGCCATTGAGAAGGCTCTGAGTTATAACTTTGTTAACAACCTTGTGCACTAGAGAGTGATTTTTTATCTCTATTTTGGGAATGTTATCTAAGTGCAAAAAGTAAATTTCGGTTAACTTTCCTCACCAGATGTATTATTTTGGTTTGGGGAAGAGTTGTGTGTGTGCATATACGCAAACAATGCTCCTGTCCATCTTATATTTCCTATATTTTGAGCCTTTGTACTGTATTTACTATAATTTTTCTTATTATTTTCTCAAATACTAATTTTTTTCATTTGTTGTTTCAGGTAATGCAGCTGTCTTTATAAAATCATACGTTTTTTGATTAACTGGATTACTTAGACAAAAGTATGGGAAAATGTACTGTAAAATCAGAATGGTTCCAAAAAAAAGGACAGCTATGGTTTCATGGTTTCTGAATGGGAACAGAAAAAAAGTGACAGTGAAGTTTTTTGTATGTTGTGCGCACAAACATTTTCAGTTTCATGGGGCTTTAGTGCTATAGAGCAGCATGCTTCTACTCGGAAGCACAAAGAACAATGTAAAGTGAAACTGAGTTCTTCACAACTACATTTGTCTTCAGCCTGTCCTGGATGTAGCCGTGATGGTGTAATTTCATCTCCCGAAGCTACACCATCAATTCAGCTTTATTCTGCTAGACAAGCTGCTTCAAGGGCAGAGTTAATCTGGTGTTTGAAAAGGATTGGAGGGAACTTTGCTGTTCAGCCAGCTTGTGCAGATGTCAAAGAAACCTTTGAGGCAATGTTTCCTGGAAGTGTTCCTTCTGAGTTCACCCTTTCAAGGACAAAGGCAAGATATTTAGTATGTGATGCTTTAGCTCCATATTTTAACAAGAAAGTTGACACCGAATTTTCGGGTGTAATAAGCACGTCTTTTGAATCCATTTTGTTGCAAATTAAATTTATCAAAGCTATTCAAAGTCAATGGAGCCGGTATGGAAAACAATAGATCTGACGAAAGAAAGAAGATTTTCAATCGGGTTTTTAATCCCTCAGATATTGCTGTAAATGGAATCGTGAGCTTACATACTCTTAGAAACAGAGATATCGACAAAAATAAGATGACTTTACGTCCTCTGGTGAGAAAACCATGCATTATTTTAAGAAGAAAGTATTCTCAAAAGGTTTATCCGTATAAGCGGTATCGGTCGAAGAAAGAAAAAAATTAGTCTAGTTTTCAGGAGCCCAGATTTTGCAACAAATACTTCAGAAGCAGAAATTAACACATATGACCCCTGGAGGCTAAACCATTCTTTACCAAACATTAGAAATGATGTGAAAAATATTTTCCATCAGGTCTTGTATGCGATACAGGAAGAATTTTTCAAATCGGAGCTTTAGGAGCAGAAATAACGCAGAAAATGCAATTTACCTTTGTGCCCCCTAGCGGAAAGTGTATGATTTACTTGAAAATTTTGAATTTATAGGAAAAAAATTTTGCATCGAAAACACTATCCAACAAAGAAGGAATTTTTCAAATCGTACTCTTAGAAGTAGAGATATTGACAAAAATAAGATATACATCTATGCCCCCTGGCGTAGAAACCATGCATTTTTTCAAGAAGAAAATCTTCCTAAAAGGTTTGTCGACATGAGTAGTATCGGTCAACAAACGACGTTTTTTTCAATCGAGAATTTAGAAGCTCATATTTTGCTGCAAATACAACAGAAACGGAAATTAAGATTTGCGCCCCCTGGTGGCCAAACTATTTGTGTACAAAAATTAGAAATTATATGCAAACGATTTCCCATCAGGAGCTGTATCCGGTGCAGAAAGAATTTTTCAAATCGGAGATTTAGAAGCAGAGATATAGGGGGAAAGGCAATTTACCGCTACGCCCCCTAGCGGAAAGTCTATGAATTACTTGAAAATTTTGAAATTATATGAAAAACATGTCACACAGAAAACACTATCCCTCAAAGAAAGAATTTTTCAAATCGGACTCCTAGAAGTAAAGATATTGACAAAAATAAGATGTACATCTACGCCCCCTGGCGGAGAAACTGCAATATTTGAAGAAGAAAATATTCCGAAAAGGTTTATCGATGCGAGTGGCATCAGTCCACGAAAAAAAATTTTAATCCATATTTTAGAAACTACGATTTTATGGCAAATACATCAGAAGCAAAAATTAACACTTACGCCCCCTGGTGGCCAAAGTATTCTTTACCAAAAATTTGAAATTATATGCAAAATATTTTCCATCAGATGTATCCGCTGAAGAAAAAAAAATTCAAATCGGAGATTTAAAAGAACAGTTATAGAGGAAAATGTAATTTATTTTTACGCCCTCTAGCAGAAAATCTATGCGTAATTTGAAAAAGTAACTATATCTGAAATACTCTTCGACGTAAATAGAATCGAAAGATATAAATTTTTTTTTCAATCGGATGTTTAGAAGCAAATATGTGGAATAAAACATTTTTTTGAATTCGACATCTGCATTTACGCCCTCTACCGGCGAAATTGTACATCGTAAAAAAAAAAAAAAAAACGAAATAAAGGATCATCATTTGCACATTTTAAGCTTCCCAATGCAAAAAGAATTTTTCAAATCCAACTAATAGTTGCTGAGATATCGTGGGTACGGACGGACGGACAAACCGATAACAGAAGCACGATCTTTTTACAAAAGACGTGCTAAAAAGCAGTTGGATGATATTGGAAGAGCACATTTCTCTCTTTGTTTTGATGAAACTGTGAATGCAGCTTCAAAGAAAGAGCTTCATTGAGTGTGTACAAGTGAATGGTGTTTTATCAAAATGGTTTTCTATTGGTCCAAGATTCAGACAAGGTTGTTTAATGTCACCATGGCTGTTTAATATATTTATGGATGCATACATGTGCTATGCCAAATTAAATAATACTGGTTTATACCATGGTGATATCAATGTGTGCAGATTGCTGTATGCTGATGACAGAGTCCTGTTGGCAGAGAGCAAAAGTGAGTTGGAGAGTATGTTGTTCTGGATATATGAAGTTTGCATGAAATTCAACTTACATACATATCACCAAGCTGTTTTCCGAGATTCAGAGGTTAGCTCCAAAAAGAAATACAACCTCCAGATATTTTTACTTACTTTTGTCGTATCAAACTTCTCCATTTACAGTGATTTTGACATACAACTCTTGCTTCACTGATATCCATTACACGCCGTACACAAGATCTTTTCTACTTCATACCCATAATCTTTTTCTCATGCAGACACTCCTGAATCTGATCCTCCCATGACTTCCTTAGCCTTTCTCTGCCTTTCCTTCCTGCCACTTGGGCTAAAAAGATTTCCTTAGTAAGCATCTCATCACTCATTCTTTCAACATGGCCAAACCACCGAAGCATATTGGTCTCCACCTTGCTAACAACATTTTGCTTCACATCACACAACTGCAATACATCTTCATTCCTCTCACAGTCAGACTGTGTCTTGCCACAAACCCCTTGTAAGTGACACATTTCTCTAGCACACAAACAACTTCTACGTTTCTTCTGTAGTACTCAGGTTTCACTATCATACATCAGAGTAGGAACAATTTCACTTTCATACTCAGCCATGCGAGACTCTCTAGAGAACCCATCATTCCTGTGAAAATCTCCCAGAACAGCTATGACTTTCAATGAAGAATTCACTCTCCTACTAATTTCACCACCCAATTTGTTCTCTGTCAAACATGCTTCCTACATACACAAACTCACTCACCTGGTCAATCACTGTGCTATTTATACTTACATTACATTCAGTGGTACCAGTTCCTCTCTCAAAGACCATAACTTTGTTTTTTCCCTTATTTATACTCAGTTTGAATTTCATGCAAACTTGGTACATCTGGGACAATGTACTCTGCAACTCACTTTTGCTCTCTGCCAACAGGACAGTGTCATCAGCATACAGCAATCTGCACACATGGATATCACCAAGACATAAATCACTATTATTTATTTTGGCATCACGCATCCATAAATATATTAAACAGCCATAGTGACATTACACAACCCTGTCTCACTCTTGCACCAATAGAAAACCATTTTGATAAAACACCATTCAGTCATGCTCAAGCTCTACTACCAGCATACATGGCTTTTACACTATTAAGTAGATTCCCAGTAACACCATATTCATTCAATACCTTCCACAAAAATGTCCTATTGACTTAGTTGTAAGCTTTCTCTAAATCTATGAAGGCAGTAAAAACTTTCTTCCCAACAGCCAGATACTTTTCAATCATCATGCGTAATGCAAAAATCTGGTTAGTGCAGCCTTTACCAGGCATAAAACCACTCTGAACATCCCACACTTTCAATGATGTAAGACCCCGTACTTTTTCAATAACAACCTTACCAAACACTTTCCCTGGCACACTCAGTAGGCTAATACCACGATAGTTCTTGCATTCAGTCTGATCACCTTTTCCCTTATACAAGGGAACAATGATAGCATCCTTCCAATCCCGAGGGACCATTCCTAACTTCCAGCACAACTGGAAAAATTCAGTTAACCAGTCAATTATAGTCACCACCATATTTCAACATCTCTGCAGTTATGCCATCAACTCTTGGAGCCTTGCCATTCTAAAGAGTTTTTAGAGCTTTACACACTTCTTCTCTTGTGATCCATCCTGTGCTTCCATCCCTCACTGTGACATCATCTGCATCTGTCTCAGAATCATCTTTGCTTTCCTGATCTAATAACTCACCGAAGTATTCACCCCATCTTTCATTAAATCATTGGGCTCCCATATCATTTCCCCAACCCTATTCTTCATACAACTTTGTTTGCCCTATTTTTCCTGAGTCTCGTGTACTTCCAGAAAGTCTTCTTATCTTTCCAAAAGCCAATTCATGCCTTTCCACTTTCTCCTTCCTAACTTTTGCCTTACTCTGGCGAACCAGCTTAGCTGCTTCACGCTTCTTACAGGGATATTCATCCACAGAAACTCTGCCTTGCAACATCCCCAAATAGGCTTTCTTCTTTCTCTTTACTGCCTCTTCAATCTCACTATTCCACCAAGCATCATCTATATTGTTACCCACTATTGTGGTGCCACAGACCTCTTTAGCAGCAGTGAGAACACAGTTCTTAAAACATTCCCACTTCTTTTCTACATCCCTCTCACAAGACTTCAGCTCCTTCATTCTTTGAGTAAGTCAGAATAACACTGATGATCTTCAAGGAGCCTTTCAACCTTTATTCTTTCTATCCTGGGCCTCTTCCTATTCCTTTTCCTCCAACCGACATTCAGTTTCACTCTGGACACTACCAAGTAAGCACTTAGTATAAATAAGGGAAAAACCGAAGTTATGGTTTTTGAGAGAGGAACTGTTAGTACTGAATGGTACAGTGATTGACCAGGTGAATGAGTTTGTGTATTTAGGAAGCATGTTTGACAGAAAGAACAAATTGGATGGTGAAATTAGTAGGCACATGAATTCTTCATTGAAAGTCATGGCTGCTTTGGGAGGTTTTCACAGGAATGATGGGTTCTCCAGAGAGTCCTGCATGGCTGTATATGAAAGTAATTGTTCCTACTCTGATGTATATGGGAGTGTATTTGGCTGTATATGAAAGCTGGCTACTACAAGAAGAAACATAGGAGTCATTTGTGTGCTGGAGAAATGCATTGCTTACAGGGGGGGGGGGATTATGGCAAAACACGTTCTGATTGTGTGAGGAATGAAAATGTGTTGCAGTTGTGTAATGTGAAGCAAAAAATGTTGTTAGCAGGGTGGAGACTAATATGCTTCAGTGGTTTGGCTATCTTGAAAGAATGAGTGATGAGATTCTTACTAATCTTTAGTCCAAAGTGGCAGGAAGGAAAAGCAGAGGAAAGCCAAGGAATTATAAAATTCAATGGAAGAATATGTCGACACAAACAAGGTTTATCAATAAGATCAGCAATTTCTCCAGTTCTAGCAGAATACTATTTAAGTTCATTGGAGGAACTGATTTTTGAAGAAAATAAAATTGTCTTGGATCTTTATGTCTGATATATGGATGATATACTTATATTGTAAGATTCAAGCAGCTATTCAGCACAAAACATTCGAGATTTTCTTAATTCTTTGGATTCCAGCATTAGTTTTGAATTAGAAGAAAAGTAAAAATCAGTATCTAGACATTAGAATCATGAGAGATATAGAAAGTTTGGAATTTATTCATAATTTCAAGAAAGAAAAATCCAACATATTACTGAATCTTGGCTCGTACCACTCAAAAGCAGTGAAAATGAACACAGCAAGAAATTTAATAACTAAAGCTAAATTACTTTCATGAGATAAAAATCAAGTAGAAGCAATGACAAAATTGGCATTAAAGTTAATAGACAATGTTTTTCCCAAACAAATAATAATATGCAAAATGTCAGACAAAAACAATGTAAAAGGAACAACGAAAAGATTGAAAAAACTGATAAAATAATCAAGTAAATACCAATGGCCAATTATGGAAATTTAAATACCAATATTAATAAACATTTAATAAAGAATAACATAAAAGTAGCCACTACAGCAAAAAACGAAGTAGCATATTTAGCTAATAAAGAGACATACAGAAATACAATAGACAAGATGGAAAGAAAAATTGTATATCAAATTTCACTTAATTGCAACAGTAATTATATTGGACAGATGTCTCGAAAATTGGAAATCAGAATTAAGGAACATCAATGGCTATTAATAACAAAGATCAAAACAGTGTATTAGCAAATCATATGCAGTTTTGCAAATGGGGAAAATTCAAAATATTGGACTATGAATCTCATAAAAACAAGAGACTAATTAAAGAAAGTTATTACATCAAAAAAAAAAAAAAAAAACAGCCATGAATGAGCTTCAAAAGTAATCTGTGGAATTAACTTTTTTACGGGTTTAAAAAAACATTTCAGTTTGGTAACTGGCAACAGTATTAGGAACTTGGAAACAGTATGAGGAACCTGGCAACAACATTTAAATTATTCAGTAGTAAACAAAACTTTTGTTAATCCTTCTATACATTAAGAACAGGCCTTGACTAAAATCAAGAGGCCAGAAACGTCTGTAAAAATCCAAAAGAGCCCAGAGCGAAGGATGATTAAACACAATTTCTTCAGATCTAAAAAACAGTGAAAATCAACCAACAATTGGCTTTTTCATATCTAATTTTTCTGTTTCCTGCATTTAGCGTTAGATAATGTGGCCATACTACTACTGTTTTGTAACCTCCATACCTTGATATATCAAGTTCAAGCTGAGTTGAAAAAAAGAAAGGGTGGGCCGTCTAACTACTTACCGTAGTTAGACGGTAGGTTCATACATTTGTGCAATCCATATGTCATGTAAATATATCAAAAAAAGAATAGAAAGAGGTGCTAAAACTTCATATTGTTGTTTGATAAAACTTAAATCATCAATGGAAATGGGATAAAAAAACATGCCAAATAGCTTTCGTGATTCTTCTTACAGATAAACAAAAGTTGAAAAAAGGGGGTGGGGACTGGTGGTGGATAAAAGCACAAGTAAGTTTAAATATTTATATGCATATGAGGTATAAAAATCACATTCAGAAATCGCATGGTCACTGTATCAGCTAGATGCATTTCATTCCCATAAATTTGGGTCATCATCGGTAGCTCTTCACATCGGTTTTCAGGTTTTGCTCAACCGTTGTTGCTGCTCGCACTGCAGCCGGTCTTTTGGCACTCTGCCACGTTGTCATTTGCATTGCTGCCATTACTTTGAGCCTGCGTAATTTCGTTTGTGTTGGATCATTATCTGGCTCTGCTATTTCATCATCTGTGATGTCGTCTTGTCTCTGAATTTGCGCATTTCTCCTCGCGCCTTGGTTTAGTCTCTGCTTTGATCTTTCTTTGATTTTCTTCTACATTTTTGTCTGTAATATTTATTCTGATGAATGAGTTTTCTCCATGCGTATGATAGTTCGTAAGGTGTATTATTATTGCAGTTATAATTTTTAGTTTGTTCAATGGTTACTGCCTCTGCAATCAAAATCTGTCTGTGGTTTTGATGGCTACTTACGATCTTAATGTCTTCCCATTTAGATGTGGATTCATGATTGCAGCAATATTGTATGAGTGATGTTCTCCTGCGCCCTAGGTTCCTGTCTTTTAAATGTTTGGCCATTTTGGTCTTAATCCTTCGGTTTGTACTGCTGCATTCAGATCATATATCCACAGATCAATCACACATTCATAGAGTAAGAGAAAATTTGATAAAAAAATGAAATGGATTGAAACATTGGCCGCCAAAAATGAGTATAGCATACAGATGATTAAATCACTTACACAAGAAATACAACAAAATGTCAATAGCAAAGCAACATAAAAATGAGAAACAATTAAAGTATTGTGGAAAAATTCCATACCATCCACCAATATCTAACATTTTAAAGAGAATGTAGACAGCCAGGACTTGCAATTGCCGATACAGTACAAGATACTGTGAGATATTTAACTAATCAAGGGAACAAAGCCTTAATCCTTGACAGGGCAGGAGTATACGAGCTGCCTATCACAACGCAAAATAACCAACAAACAAAAGCATATATAGGCAGTACAAAATCGAGGATTAAGACCAGAATGGCCGAACATTTAAAAGACTGGAACCTAGGGCATAGAATTGCACTCGTGCAATATTGCTGTGATCATGAATCCACACCTAAATGGGAAGACAATTAAGATCATAAATAGCCATCAAAACCACAGACAGATTTTGATTGCAGAGGCAGTAACCATTGAACAAACTAAAAAAGCAATAATAATACACCTTACAAACTATCATACGCATGGAAACATCTCATTCATCAGAAAAAATATTACAGACAAAAATGTAGAAGAAAGATCAAAGCAGAGACGATTACCAAGGCGCCAGGAGAAATGCACAAATTCAGAAACAAGACATTACAGATGACGAATAACAGAGAGCCAGATAACAATCCAACACAGAGCATGCAGAGACAGCGCAAACGAAACTACACAGGCTCAAAGTAATGGCAGCAATGCAAATGACGATGTAGCAGAGTGCCAAAAGACCAGCTGCAGTGCGAGCAGCAATGACGGTTGAGCAAAACCTGAAAAACGATGTGAAGAGCTACCGATGATGACCCAAATTTTTGGGAATGAAATGCATCTAGCTGATACAGTGACCATGCGACTTCTGAATGTGATTTTTATACCTCATATGCATAGAAATATTTAAACTTATTTGTGATTTTATCCTCCAGCAGCCCCCCCCTTTTTTTTCAACTTTTGTTCATCTGTAAGAAGAATCACGACAAGCTTTTCAGCATGTTTTTTCATCCCATTTCCATTGATGATTCAAGTGTTATCAAACAAAGATATGAAGTTTTTGCACCTCTATTTATTCTTTTTTGATATATTTACATGATATATGGATTACACAAATGTATGAACCTACCGTCCAACTACGGTAAGTGCGAACACCCACCCTCTCTTTTTTTCAACTCAGCTAGAACTTGATATATGGAGGTGGTTACAAAGTAGTAATATGGCCACATTATCTAACGCTAAATGCGGGAAACAGAAAAATTAGAGATGAAAAAGCCAATTGTTGGTCGATTTTCACTATTTTTTATATCTACTTTATACCGTGTAAATAAGGTGTACAGAGATACAGGGATGCCAACCTCTTACAGCATTCATGTGTAGTCCAAGCCATAAAAATGTGTAGTTTTGAGCTTTCATGTGTAGACACAAGAAATATTACAAAAAAGTATTTTAAGATGTTGTAAATTTACTACAGACTAGACAGTTATAAAAAATAACCAGAAAAAAAATCAATATTGAGAACTGTATGTGCGGATTTGAGATTTTGATTTAAACAATTAGCGACTTAGGAAACATCGGCAATGGAGAAAATTAAAAAGGGTGTTTTACTTACCCCTATTCCTGCTGGAATAAATGACAGGATCCACACAAATAAGAAATCAAAGGTTAGGCATGAACACATGATTTAATATAATATCTCCCGGTTGTACACAAATTATTTATAATAGCAAACTAAATGATTCACCATGCTCGTTTCACAACTTCTAATTGACTGTCCCTCTCTTTACTAGAGAGGGGGGAAGTCAAAAGTAGAAGTCTGCCATCTATCAATCAGCATGGTCTGAATCAACAAGAATAATATATGAACATGTTTATTCTGCCTGTTTCAGTTGCTGAACAGTTGCATGCTTTGCATTTTGAATTTCTTCTTTTAAAAATTTCCTACCATAACATGGCTCACTGTTATTCAGCATATTGATTTTTTTGACCAATAGTAAAAATAATGCTAGCGATTTTAGTTGTGCCGCACAGTAATGCTGGGGCTGAAAGAGTTTTCAGCATTGTAAAAAACAATATGACTGAGTTTCGACCACGTTTAAGAATAGAAACATTAAATGCACTATTGGTCGAAAAAATCAATATTGATTTTTTCGACTAACTAAAATCGCTAGCATTATTTTTGGAAGAAAAGTACTTCGCTGCCCCATTTCCATCTTTCAATTCTGAAATTTTTGCCCAAGCTATATCCGCATTTGAAGATAGAAAATCACTGTCAAATTGATCTGCTTGATACCTGGAAAATTCCATTTCCAGACTGTCCAAGTCATCATTAGCTACAATTCCAGTGAAAGTATCTACAAAATACTTGACTGAAGAGAAAGAGACTAGTTTCCTTAAATTTGGATCAGCTACTTCAGCATGTTTCAAAAATTCACCACACAAGGAGAACTTTTTGATAGTATATGTACATGCAGCTTCATAAAACTTTCTTACACAACAATAAAAGTTCTTTGCTTCTGTTTCACTAATTTTATTTTCAATTAGATATGCTCTGGTTTTAGCACCAATAACTAAATCTTAGTTTGCTTTTTGATAGCTCAGTTTCAGAAATTTTAGTTTACTTAAGTCACTCGAAAAGTCTGGTATGGCAGAAGGTTTGATAAATCTTACCAATAAATCAGTAAGGAAAGAATAAAGGTTTCTTCTAACAAGATGGATCATTGGTGCTTTACTTTGTAGTTTAACATTTAATGATGTAAATACAGGTAATGTTGCTTGCAGAAATAACAGATACAACTTTGTATCTGGGGACAGAAGCATCTTTTTCACATTTCTGACTCGGTCATTGTCTTTCAAATCATCCGACTTTGAGCAAAAAAACTCTATTATAGCATCCCATTGAGATAACATTCTATTTACAGCATCTAACAATGACAGCCACCTTGTTAAGACATATTTTAAGAATTTATATGATTTAAGCCCACACATTTCTTGACAGTCCAACAGCCTTTTCTTTCTCTTTGAACTTTTGTCAATATAAAAATAAATGTCCAACAGCAGTGATTCAACTTCACAAGTAAGCTCTTTTGCTGATTTTTTAGCACATATGTGAAGCAAATGGCAGATGCAACTTTGGACATAAATGTTAGAGTTTACTTTTTTTATATGTGCAGCTACACCATTCAAATGCCCTAACATGGTGCTTGCATTGTCACAACCAAAAGAAATACAATTTTTCCATGGAATTTTTTTCTTCTCCATTTCTTTATCCAGAATACAAAAAATACCATAACCAGTATTATCACTGCATTCCAAGAGAGACAATATTGCAGAAACTATTTTTTGCTTATTTACATCAAAATATCTTACTACAACAGGATATAATTTAGTAGAATTCTGATCACTGCTGCCATCAGTTGCCATTGAAAATGGTGAATTCCTTAATGATAACATAATATCTGAAACAGTTTTTTCAGCCATACATTTTTAACACAGCTGTAGTTTTTGTACGAGCACATGAATAAGCTTTTGCGATTTCCGAGTCTGTAAACATATTTTTGAATAACGGCCCAGCATGATCCGCTGCACTCAGTGGCAAATTGTGCTCAACCAGAAATGCAGTAAAAAGCATTTCTGCATTCGTTGTCCTTAGTTCCAAGTTAGTTTTCACCATGAAAGTAGACAAAGGTTTTGTCTGAGTTATAATTTTACTCATCGATTGTTGCTTCTTTGATGCCGCCATATGACGAGTACAATCATAGAAACCACCATGTTTAACAGAAAAATTGCTGTTACACACAGTGCAAAATGCATCATTCGATGACACATCTGATGCACGCAAACATGGCCATTTTTCTGAATACGATGACTTAAATTTCTGATCTGCAATCTTTACTTTTTTTCTTGCTTGTTCAGCCATATTAAAACGTGTAATCGCTAAATGTGTTCACAAGTCGCGAAAGCACATGGAAAGCAAGCAGACGCACTTGGTCATAAAGAAAGAAAAGCACTATAAAATCCAATCCGAAGCTGTACTATTATGGGAACGACACGGCGGCGCTCCCACGTTGTCCGATTAGAAGATCATGAAACGTGTGTGCGCACGCATGCAAGATCAACTGATATGCTAAAATAAACCATGTGCTTACTTCAGTGAAAACGCTTCGAATAATACTCCTTAGTACAGAGCGTGCGCACTCGCATTCCTACGTGATGCTGCTACTCATCGCAGGAGGGTGAAACCAGTTCCAGTCTGTTAGTGTGTGTGTGAAGTAGCAAAGAGAAACTGAGACACAGGCGATTGAGTGGGACTGTGACGTAGCCACAGTTACCAGCCTCGGCGGCGAAGCAGCGGAAGCGCCACCTATCGGCAGTTGCTTCGTTGTGGCAGACGACGCAGGCCAGATACCGAAGTATAGCTGGTAAAAGGGGGTCAGCAAATAACACAAAAATTATGCTAAATAAAGTTAGCGCGGGGGAAAATGCGGTGTCATAGCAACAAAAGCGTAGTATTAGGCATATGATGCGTAGTGCGTAGTAAAGCTAAAGAAATGCGTAGAAGTTGGCATCCCTGGAGATATTGCAATGCCGCAATATAGTGCACTTAAAACATATTAAAAAAAAATTTCAACTAGAACCAGAAGGCCAAGGAAGTCATGGGAGGATCAGATTCAGGAGTGTCTACATGAGAAAAAGGTTGAGTATAAAGTATAGAAGATCTTGTGTATGGCGTGTGATGGATGTCAGTGAAGCCCGGGTTGTATGTCAAGATCGCTGAAAATGGAGAAGTTTGATACGGCAACAGTACGAAAAAATTATCTGGTAGTTTGTATTTCTTTTTGGAGCTAACCTCTGAATATCAGAGAACAGCTTAGTGATATGTATGTATGTATGTATATTATATATATATATATATTATATTATTATTTTATATTTTATATTATATTCATCATCATTGTCAGCCATTATCAATCCACTGCTGGACGAAGGTTTCCCCAAGTTTCCTCCACAATGGTCTGTCTTGTGCCAGTCTCCTCCATGTCACTCCCGCATAATTTCGAATTTCATCCACCTATCTCCCATGTGGTCTTTTTCTGGGTCTTTTCCTGTCCCTTGGAATCCAATCTAAAATTTCGGCTGTCCATCGATGGTCTGTCCTTCTGGCAGTATGTCCAGCCCATTGCCATTTCAGGGATTTAACTCTGATCATGATGTCTTCCACTCTTGTCATTTTTCGGATCCACGAGTTCCTCTTCTTATCTCTCCTGGTTACCCCAAACATGCACCTCTCCATGTCTCTTTGAGTTGTCTGCAGCCTTTGTATGTCTCTTTTAGTTAAGGTCCACGTCTGTGCACCATATGTAAGCACTGGAAGGATGCATTGATCAAACACTTTTCTTTTAAGACATAATGGCATATTGCTCTTGAAAATTATGCTGTTTCTTCCAAAAGCTCTCCAGGCAAGTTTTGTACGCCGATTAATTTCTTCATCAATGTGACCCTCACTTGATATCTGCTGTCCAAGATAAACGTACGTGTCTGTTATCTCCAGCTTTTCTCCATCAATCGATAAATCTTCATTTTTTGTAAAAGCATTGAACATCACTTTTGTCTTCTGAAAGTTCATTTTTAATCCCACTTCTTTACTCTTGTCAGCAAGTTTCTGGATCATACTTTGCAGCTCTGATGGGGTAGTTGCAAAAATGACTCCGTCATCAGCAAAACGAAGGTGGGTTAGATAATGTCCATTAATCTTTATTCCCTTGTTTTCCCAGTTAAGTGATTGAAAGACATTTTCCAATGTGGCATTAAAGAGCTTCAGAGATATGGTGTCACCTTGTCTCACTCCCTTTTCAATTTTTATGTAACTGCAGCAATGCTGTGATCATGAATTAGTTGCATTTGTTTGAAAAATCCTTCCAAAAGCTCTCCAGGCAAGTTTTCAAAACTATGGGCTACACTCTCACAGTGAAACCAAACCCTTCTGCAATAATGTGCCTGCTTAAAGACAGGGATCCTGTCTCACCCTTGGACACCCCTGGAGTTTATGGTATTCCCATTTCAACTTCCTCTGGTCTCTGTGTATATTGAAAGCACATACTGAAGCATCAAAACAAGACTTGAACACAAAAAAGATGTTTCCAATGGTCTTCCAAAGGCAGCTTTATCTGCACTAACCCTTGAAGACACCTCTGCAGTTCCCATTTGGAAAGAAACCAAAAAAAGTTGCCCCTTTCATCAACAAGGCATCTCTGCATTTTCAAAAGAGCATTGAAATTTTGTTCACCAAAACCTGCAATTCAGAGACCCCTCACCAAATCCCATTTATTTGGATCTCTCTTCTAAAATCTGGCAACAGTTCCAGCACCTCAACTTCAAATTGTAGTTCTGGCAAACCAGCCCATCCAGTCGATCGTGGGTGATCAAGGTCGTAGGATGACCGAAAGCTACCGCTAAACGAACCTTTTACCGTACATGACTCTGTGTGTTTCGCTTGTTTTATATGTGTACCAATGATACTACTTACATATGCAACGTAGCCCATTGTTCCGCTTCTTACATTTCAGGCATGTAAATTTTGCTCAATTATCATTTTATTCAGTATCAACATTTGAAACGCCCAAAAACAATGCAAGTTCTTGTTAACTTCAACAACATTCAATTTATATTAAGCCGAATGAATTGGGTTTTCACCAATTAATATCAACGGAAATTTACACACCTTAAAAATGCATTAAAACCTGATGACACCTCAACTTAAAAACCTATATGCAACGGTAAAAGTCATGCCTTTGATTGAAACTTTTACGATGTCAACTGTCCCTTCGTATTGCCAACAACCCTGAAGACTTTGAAATACGAACATAAGACATACAAAAAGTAATTGAAATACAACTTGAAAACACTGCATCCAAACTTTAAACTATCAAGAACATTACACCATACGAACCAAAATACTATGCACAAATAAATTGAACAAATCATATAAAACCTTACAGTAAAGACTTTGAAAACTCAACCAAAAACATATTTACGAAGTTAAAAAACACACTTTCATTGAATCCGCAGAAAAATTTGCATAATCCACGCCCTCCAAATTGCCACGCCCCCAAAGACTTTTACTGTATATTAAAAGCAAATGAAGAACCTTTAAAACATTTCATCTACAAATACAATATTTAAAACATTAACCTATATGAACCAAAAACTATGTGCAAACTAATTGAATGATATCAACAAAACCTTTTGCAACCTAAAACCCCGAAACTCGATTACACTTACTTACGCCTGAAAATAACTTGAAGCCCTACTAATAAGATGTTTTCCGTAAAATGCATCAAGTACAAACCATGCGAAACATGCAAAAAAATTCCTTTAAAGAACTCGACATCAACTCCTCCCAACTAGCAAAGCCGACCTTGAACGTTTTTGTCCAACCTTTGGACATCATCAGAAAGCAGTTGTTGCATACTGGTCTGCTACCAAGCGTTTATGTAGAGCATATCAATTAGGTCACAATCCTGCTACCAATCCAATAGCTGAAGTAAATCATAGCTGGTTGGGAAGAGTTGATGTCTGGTTCTTTGAAGGAATTCTCCGCACTTTTCCCGTGGTTTGTACTTGATGCATTTTACGGAAAACGTCTTAGTAGTAGGGCATCGAGATATTTTCAGGCGTAAGTGCAATTGAGTTTCGGGGGTTTGGGTTGCAAAAGTTTTTGTGGATATCATTCAATTACTTTGTATGTAGTTTTTGGTTCGTATAGGTTAATGTTTTAGATATTGTATTTATAGATGAAATATTTTAAAGGTCCTTCATTTTCTTTCAATATACAGTAAAAGTCTTCGGGGTCGCTGCAATTTGGAGGGCGTGGTTTATGCAAATTTTTCTGTGGATTCAATGAAAGTGTGTTTTCTAACTTCGTAAATATGTTTTTGGTTGAGTTTTCAAAGCCTTTACTGTAAGGTTTTATGTTTTGTTCAATTTATTTGTGCATAGTATTTTGGTTCGTATGGTGTAATGTTCTTGATAGTTTAAAGTTTGGATGCAGTGTTTTCAAGGGGTACTTCAATTACTTTTTGTATGTGTCTTATGTTCATATTTTAAAGTCTTCAGGGTCGTTGGCGATACGAAGGGACGGTTGATATCATAAAAGTTTCAATCGAAGGCATGACTTTGACCGTTGTACATAGGTTTTTAAGTTGGTTTTATCAGGTTTTAATGCATTTTTAAGGTGTGTAAATTTTCGTTGGTATTAATTGGTGTGGAGACCCAATTTATTCGGCTTAATATAAATTCAATGTTGTTGAGGTTAACAAGAACTTGCATTGTTTTTGGGTGTTTCAAATGTTGATACTGAATAAGAATAAGATGAAGCGTCGATCCTCTCGTCCGGCAATATGATAATTGAGCAAAATCTACGTGCCTGAAATGTAAGAAGTGGAACAATGGGCTACGTTGCATATGTAAGTAGCATCATTGGTTGCATTTGTTTAACTATACTGAGCACGTTTTTAGCAAAGTATTTGCATGGCTATTCGAGATTAAGCTGTACATTGCGCATTGTAAAAAAAAAAAAAGTTTTTCATTAAAAAATTTGGACTTGCTATATATTCTCCTCACTCTTGGCAAATTATTATGTGGGAAAACTTGAAGAGAATATTAACTTCTTTGATATTGCAATCTACACTGCTGGCCAACCAAAATGCAACACCAATAACGAAGCATCCGATTGGCCTGAATTTCGCAGCATGCGTCGCCCGCGAGAGGACATGCAAACGATTAGTATTGCAGGGCATATGCAAATCATGTGTGCCCGGCACGCCACCAAAAAGCACTATAAGAAGGGTGCACGGAAGTGTGTTGTGGCACGGAAGTGTGTTATAAGAAGGGTGCACAGAAGGCACGGAAGTAGTGGAAGTGTGTTGTGCTGCCGGACCTGTGCGCGGAAAGCTTCCTGATGCCTCGTCGCAGAATATGGCGGTCATTCCAGCACGTTTCGGAGTTCGACAGAAGACAAATAGTAGCTTACAGCGGTTTATCGTACTGAGACATCAGCGCCCGTGTGGGATGACATCCAGCCACAGTGAGGTGAGGATGGATCCGGTGGGTGCAGGAGGGACAGACAGACCGACGTGAGCAATTGCCGCAGCCGCGGCGCACCACTGAACGAGAGGACTGGCATGTTGTGCGGCGGGCATTGACGGCTCGCACCGCCACATCACGAACGTTAGTGCAGGAATTAGGGTGTGTTGCGCAACAACCTGTGTCAGCACGTACCGTTCAATGTTGTCTGCAGCAGCGGGGACTTGTCGCACAGCGGCCATTCTGCCTGCAACACCACGATGGTCGGATCCGTGTGTGGCGGCAAGAGACTGTATGATACCTGCATTATACATTGCCATACCGGTCCGTCGCCTGGCGTTATGGTTTGGGGCGCAATTGGATATGACACCCGCACCCCTCTGGTACGCATCACCGCACCGCTACACTCAACAGAACAGCCACCGCTACATCTCCGACGTTTTGGAGCCTGTCGTCCTCCCTTACTTGCAGGACCTGCCAGCGGCCATGTTTCAACAGGAAAATGCACGCCCGCACATAGCACGCATTGTGCAACAATCTTTCACGGCCCACCAGGTGTCACTGCTGCCGAGGCCTGCCTGTTCTCCCGATATGTCGCCCATCAAACATGTCTGGTCGCTGATCAGGAACAGAGTGGCCCGGCAAGCACCACCCGCGGCTGCGCCTGATGAACTGTGGCAACGTGTGGAAGCAGCCTGGACCGACATACCCCAAGCCCACATCCAAAGCCTCTTTCGTTAGATGCCGCGGCGTGTAGCGGCCGTTATTGCCAGCCATGGGGGCCACACTAACTATTGATGTCTGCGTGTTCCGCAAGTCACATGGGCCTGTAAGCTTAATCGTTTCATTTTTGTATCTGTTGTTATGTGTCCAGTAAATCTGGATTTGCTATCTCATGTCCTTCTTGGTGTTGCATTTTGGGTGGCCAGCAGTGTATTTTGAAGATGGAAAATTTCTTACAAAATTGTATAAAAAGCCATTGAATACAGATAGATTATTGGATTTCAATTCCTCCTATCATCCATATTCTATTAAGAAAAATGTGGCAAGTCAGTTTTTAGAAAAAATATAGTCTCTACAGCAGAAATGAAAAAAGCTCACTAAGATATCCTTACAGAAAATAACTCTCCTAAAAATGAAACTGAGAAACTTTAAACATTTCAATTAAGAACACAGAACAGCAACAAATAAAATTCACTGGAAGAATTACTCATCGCAAAGGTTTTTTTAAATCTCTTAACGCACCAGTTGTTTTTTTTTACAAAAATCAGTATTTTTTTAACCATTTTTTTTATTCTTGATTGGCATTCTGCGGATAAGAAATTAACAAATTATATAAACAAATCATAGAACACTTGTACCATCTTCCAAAAAAGTTAACTAAAGTAGGCATACTTCTCCAACCCGAGTTGACTCGGGCAACAAAAAAATTGTGGAATATAACTTTACTTAAGTTAGAGAAACTGGTCACAGCATGGATTGGAATTCCCTTAAAGTCATCAGTTTCCAAAGCAATTTTCAAAAAAGAAAGCTAAAAGAAGGAATAGTAGATTGAGAAAAATCAGAATTCCATCATCAGTGACTGCAGAGGATTATCCCTGTCTGACATCTGGCAGGATTTGATGAAAAATAACCATAAAAGCCAAGGACAATGAAGTTTTCAATACTAAAACTCGCCAGTTTGCCCAAATAACTCCACGAGAAATACATATCCACACACGTATAACCTCTAACATCTTTTTTGGGACAATTCCGGTGGTAAGCATGAAAAACATTAAACGCAAAATTTAAAATCTCATTTCTACCCTAACTATTCCTCATACTTATTAAATACTAATATTAACACATAAGTAAAATGAATGTAAAATTAGAACAGTTAAGCTAAAACCTACACTTCATTTTAAAATGACTCCATTACCAGTCTCACACTGAAACTATCTCTCTCTAATTCAGACAAAAGCATTACTACTTATCAGTTTACAACTATTCAAATAAATGAACATTTTAAAATTTACCCAACAAACTTAAAAAACCTCATTTCACACTTTGCATTCATGTCCCTCGCTTGTCAGTAAATGCTCACATTCACTTCGCTCCGAGACCTTTCACTCCTTCCTGGAGCATCTTCAGAAAGTACACACCCATAATGTCTGCCACCAACAATAAGATGACAAGGGAAGCTTCTAACTATATGCCATGCCGAGGGATACTTTTTTTTTAACCAATAGTGTATCAACACCACAACGCTTTGCCTGGGCCTTTACGTAATCCGTGCTTGTGCTGCCCTCTGCTGGAAGAAAATCAAATCCAAACAAGAACAAACCATTTTTTTTATTTTTTTTTTGATGATGCTTAATCAAAATTTTCCAGGGATCAGATACAGCAGTAGGATCATGACTATTACAAACTTGTTTATTTTTTTCTATGAACATTGATTCTGCAATTTTAAGTTCTTTCATTTTTATACTTAGCTAATAGTTTTATATCTTGAAACTTTGGAAATTCTTAATTTTTAATACAATATTGTTATTAGAGCAGTTTTTTTCTTTTTTCTGCCAATTCTTGATATGTTGGTTGAGTCTATATTTAAATTTATTTTTAGTACTACCAATGTAAGATTTTTTTTTGGAAAAGTTAACAAAATTGGAGTTTCCATATACACCAGCATTATCCAATTTTTTTTTTATGAGGTTTGCTATAAAAAAGATTTTATCAAATCTTTTTGGGTGGAAACTGTTTGTCCAAAAAGGCAATTAAATTTTTGAGTGAATTTACTGAATTCTGTTGTAAGAGATTTAACATATAGAAATTGAACTTGATATTTTTCATTTGCTAGCTTTATATTATTGATTTTTTTACTTTTGTTTTATTTCGTATATTAATTTTTTAATTATCTTTGATTTATATCCATATTTTTGTGCTATTTTAGTAATCCACTGTAATTCCTTCTCTTTATATGATTTTTTTTAAGAATGAGTTAAAAGCTTGCTTTATTAAAGTCTTTAAACTATTAAATTTATGACTTCTTGGATGGGCAGAATCTTCCAGGATCAGAATTGGAACCTTTGTAGGTTTTCTATATACATTATCAGAAATGCCAACAACTACGGAATCTCCGTAGTTCGTACAGAAAAAGCTCTTGTACTACGGAATACGGAAAACCGTGATTTTTCAACGGAAAATTAATGGAAGTTATTAATTTTTATTTTGCTTGTTCCCCTTCCCAACGGGAGACGATCCGTCATGCTTGCGATGCTGCCTGCACTTCCAGTTCTGCCTCTCGAAGCTGCTCGGATCTTTGCGCGAGCGGCTGGCACTTCATGAGACCCTCCCCAGCATGCAACATTCTGGTGACGTTGAGCGTAGCTTGCTTTGGTGGTGGACGTGGGCAGAGTTCAGCCTGAAGCTCTTTCGCAGTGCAGCTGCAAGCTGTCGAAATCGTTTGGTGCAGAATGTGAGTGTCATTGCCTGGCATCGGAGTTTTTATTTTTTTAATCGTGCGACCATTCATGTCAGTAATATTTTGAAGTTTTTTTCTTGCGTTGCAGAAAAGTATGCTTGGATTTCGTTGCAGAGTTTGCAAAAATGCGTAATTACGCGTCTAGTACGCATCAAAATTTTACCAACTCATAAAAATATGCACCAGGAATTTTTTGCAATGCGTAGAAATACATGTCGTGAAGCGCATAAAGTACGCATCAACACGTAAAAATACGCATTGAGGAACGCGTAAAATACACATCAATGCGCAAAAACATATCGAGAAACGCGTAAAACTGTGCATCAAAGAATTTTACCAACGCGTAAAAATACGCACCGGGACAGCATTTTGCCTTTCAAAAACAGAAATGAGCGAAATCAAGATTTCTTCCGTAATCGTAATTTCGTTTTCCTGCGATGTTGCCTCTGTCCAGTATTGTTGTTATACATAATTTTATTCCATAAATATTTGTATTTCACTTTGAAAACGGAGGGGAAATTTCCGAAAACGGGAATTCCACGGCGCAAAAATTCCCATGTAATCTTCGGCTTAGAGGAATTTCTGCTTTTTCGTCGTAATTTGGGTTATCCTCGAGATCGTTGCATAATTGAACAGAAATTTTGGGGCAATTGATAGTGGTGAAGGATACTTTCCGCCTGAAACTTTCGAAAACGGAAATTTCGTCTTTCAAAACTTTCGGAAACAGTGAAGATTTCTCCCGTAATCGTAATTTTATTTTTACGCGATGTTTCCTCTGCTTAGTATTGTTGTTAAATTTCATTTTATTTCGTAAATATTTGTATTTCACCTTGAATATGGAAGGGAAATGTCCAAAAACGGAAATCTGACTTAGCAAAGGTTTCTCCCGTAACTGTAATTTTTTTCCCCAACGATGTTCCGAACGTGTATCCTGTGTTCTTACATATTCCCCCAAAAAAGGTTTGCATTTCATCTTGATAAAGGGAGAAAACGAAAGTGACAAAACTGAAAAATTTGTAAGAATTGATGCATGATATTCAAAAGCATTCATATTCTCCAAGTTACACTGCCTTTTATCTAAAATAGTGAAAGCTATCGTGCATTCATGGTCCTCAAACTGAAAGTTCTTTCAGCATGGTGGATAAAATTGTCATGGCATCCAAGGGGTTTCGAAGCCTACTGTCGTAGCTGATTGTGATGTTGAGCTTAATTTTTCAAATAACAGTTTTTCAAAAAAGAAAAATCAGAAAGGACACAACTGGTAATTGGAGTAAAAACAAAAATGTATTAAAGCGAAATTATTTTAAACGAAAATGAACTTTCTAAGTTCTATACATCTGTCGGAAAATTTCACATTGAAGAATGTTCTTATATTCAAGAAAAGATACTGATCTATGATGAATTCTTAAAACATGCAGAAGTAGTAGATCCTTCACTTAGATCCATAACATCATTTACTTCTCAAACGCCTTCCATTTATAATAATTGAAAATGAACTTGATATACTGGAAGTGGAATTCCTTGTTATCAAGCTAACAAATTAGAGACCGTAGCAGTAACAGATAGAATAGATGTCACTTGGTCAGAAATCTCAAAATTAAGAGGCTGTAATGCAGCGGTTAAGTATACTATTCTCTCGAAAGCAATGTTTGTAATACTTGTAGTTCTACACTCGAATGCTGTGAGTAAGAGAGATTTTAGTTAAGTGTGAAAAAATAAAGCCCGTTTCCAACCTAATTTAAGTTTAGAAACTGTAGAAGCACTTCTTATTGCAAAAATGAATATGTTCTCCTCTGGGCAAGTGTGTTATGAAAAAAGATTTTCTGCTGAGAAACTCAAATCTGCAAAACACTGTTCAGTGAAATCACTAAAGAAAGCTGTTTAATCAATTGTTTGTTGTGTAAAAAAAATGTATCAGTCATATTGTATATTATTTTCCATGTGAAAAATTTGGAATATTTTGATACAGGTTTTCATGTATATAAATGAATAAGTAAGTAAAAAAATGCTAATTAAATTAAATGAGTTGTTTTCCTCGGTTAAAATTATTCTTTTTGGTATGACTACTGAAAAATGGCCAAAACTACTGAAAATTTGTACGAGTACTGCTGAAAATATCTGAAACAGGTTGGCATCTCTGCATTATAGTCAAAAGCCTTTTCTTTTTTAATCAGTAAAACATCCAAAAAAGGCAAACTATTATTTTCTTCAACCCCAAGTGTTAAATTGATCTCGGGAACTATAGATCAAAATTTCTTAGTTAACGTTAATAATTCTTCCTTATTCTGCTTTCATAAGATAAAAAAATCGTCCACATATCTTAAATAAATTAATGGCTTTTCAGGCAATTTCTCAATTTCAGATTCTATATAATTCATTATTACTTCAGCAAACAGAGTTGATAACAGGGATCCTATTGGGCCACCTATTTTTTGCTTATAAATACTATTTTCATAAATAAAATAATTATTTTTAAATATGCACTGCAAAATTTCTTCTAATTCATTTACTTATTTTAAATTAAACACCTTTTCTTTTTTTCAAAAAAAGCTAACATTATCTTTCTTGCTTTTAGGTACCAGTGTTTAATTACCTGCCATTGTATAACCTGATAAATCAGTATCCACTGATACTACAAATATAATATCAAGGTACTGTATACCTAATCATCATCATCATCAACCATTATCAATCCACTGCTGGACGAAGGTCTCCCCAAGTTTCCTCCACAACGGTCTCTCTTGTGCCAGTCTCCTCCATGTCACTCACGCATACTTTCAAATTTCATCCACCCATCTTCCATGTGGTCTTCTTCTGGGTCTTTTCTTGTCCCTTGGAATCCAATCTAAAATTTCGGCTGTCCATCGATTATCTGTCCTTCTGGCAGTATGTCCAGCCCATTGCCATTTCAGTGATTTAACTCTGATCATGATGTCTTCCACTCTTGTCATTTTTCGGACCCACGAGTTCCTCTTCTTATCTCTCCTGGTTACACCAAGCATGCACCTCTCCATGCTTATTTGAGTTGTCTGCAGCCTTTGTATGTCTCTTTTAGTTAAGGTCCACGTCTTTGCACCATACGTAAGCACTGGAATGATGCATTGATCAAACACTTTTCTTTTAAGACATAATGGCATATTGCTCTTGAAAATTATGCTGTTTCTTCCAAAAGCTCTCCAGGCAAGTTTTGTACGCCGATTAATTTCTTCACCAATGTGACCCTCACTTGATATCTGCTGTCCAAGATAAACGTACGTGTCTGTTATCTCCAGCTTTTCTCCATCAATCGATAAATCTTCATTTCTTGTAAAAACATTGTACATCACTTTTGTCTTCTGAAAGTTCATTTTTAATCCCACTTCCTTACTCTTGTCAGCAAGTTCCTGGATCATACTCTGCAGCTCTGATGGGGTAGTTGCAAAAACGACTATGTTATCAGCGAAACGAAGGCGGGTTAGATAATCTCCATTAATCTTTATCCCTTTGTTTTCCCAGTTCAGTCATTCAAAGACATTTTCCAATGTGGCATTAAAAAGCTTCGGAGATATGGTGTCACCTTGTCTCACTCCTTTTCCAATTTTTATGTGTGTTGTATTTTCAAACAGCCGAATCTTTGCACTTGCATTTTCATAGATGTTATTAATAATATTAATGTACGCATCTTCAATACCGTAGGATTTCAGAGCCATTGTAACTGCTGATGGTTTCACCAAATCAAAGGCTTTTTCATAATCGATAAAAGCCATGCACAATGGAAGTTCATATTCCCTCGCTCTTTCAATTAGTTCTCTCAGTACGTGGATATGATCTATTGTGCTGTAGCCACTCCTGAATCCAGCTTGTTCTCTCGGTTGAGCCATGTCCAGTGTCACCTTCAAGCGGTGTGAAAGAACTTTAGTGAAGATTTTATAAACCACTGATAAGGAGGCTGATAGGTCTGTAGTTCCTGAGATCCTCAATGTCACCTTTTTTATGTAGCAGATGCTTTTTCGTACTGTCTTGCATAGCTCTATATATTCCACTTTGGAAGTCACATCTTCTTTAGTTGTCCTCATCTCTCTTCTTTTTTGCATCAACATTTTGGGTTTTCCTGATAATTTGTTCACATGCAACTTGTTCTTAGACCCAGCTAATTTTGTTGCTGTTTCCGTAAGAGCTCTTTGGTTACTTTTCTGTTAACTTCAGAAATATCCACTTCTTCCGATGTTAGGTCTTCTAAAGCAAAGAATCTGTTCTCTAGTTCCAACTTGAAGATATTATGGTTTTAATAAT
Organism: Macrothele yani; assembly: GCA_039090855.1. Lineage (NCBI taxonomy): Eukaryota > Metazoa > Arthropoda > Arachnida > Araneae > Macrothelidae > Macrothele > Macrothele yani. The sequence goes on along the minus strand of CM077022.1, from coordinate 224,400 downwards.
CTAAAGTAACTTATGGGATTTTACTAGGAAATTTTTTCTTTAATGTTTTTTAAGGTTGGTTATGTCAATACATTTTGTTTGCCTTATGAGCTTGCTACGTTCAAGTTTGTTGAGGTGCATCTTACATCTCACCAATCTATGGTCACTACCTGTGTTGAACTTGTTTAGCACACTGCAGTCTTCTATGACGAATTTTTTGTTACACATAATAAAATCAATTTCACTTGTTGTCCCATTTGGATGTCTCCATGTCCATTTCCTGTGTGGCTTTTTTTGAAAAAGGAGTTCAAGATGAAAAACCCTTCTGCCTCTGCAAACTCTACGAGAGTATTTCCACGCTGGTTTCTGTTGCTGTGACCAAATTTACCTACTGAAGTTTCATTCTGTTGCCGTTGCCCTATTTTTGCATTGAAATCTCCCATAATTATCTTCAAATGCTGCTTACCTTTATTATTTAGATGACGAATTTCCTCATAAAATTCTTCAATTTCTTCTTCAGGATGACTTGTGGTGGGTGCATAAGTTTGAATAATCTGAGCCTGGTATCTTCTCGACAGTTGGATAACGAGTCGTGCAGCTCTGTCAGAGGAACTTTCAACTTCTACAACATTATCCTTCAGTTTTTTGTTTATTATAAATCCAACACCACTAGTTCTGCCAGTATCAGTACCACGATAGTAGAAGAGATGTCCACTTTTCAGTTCAATGAGATTTTCTCCTTACCTCACTTAGCCCGACAATGTCCCACTTGATCCTTTGTAGTTCCTCTTCCAATTCAAGAAGCCTTGAATCAGAAGATAGGGAGCGTCCATTATACGTAGCCAAGGTCAGCATCAGATGGCAGCCTAGTCCGGTCCTCCGGGGATTCTTAGCACCCTCTGCCTTCATGTCGCACTGGCCGCTGCCTTGGCCAAGTACATTCCAGCTGCCGGAGACTGAGGTCCAAGATTTAAGTTGTGGAGTCATTTTGGTGGGGTTTGGCCATAACTCACCACGCTGGCCAAGCGGGTTGGTGAGTGTGGGATAGCATTTCCTCTAATCCTGATGGTATAGTTATACTGCTATTGGCGGTCGTCAGAGCCCCTTTAGTGGGAACAGGATGTAACACGAGAAGGCGGGGTTGACATTTGTCAAGGAGAGGCTGTGATGTTACGCATCACCTGATCTTACATCCCTAATATTGGAAGGTATATCGCACGTTACATGCTCAGTGAGGCACGTGTTCCCAAACCGAGAGAGCCTAATTATGCAACAAGTCTTAGTTAAAAGATATTTACAAATAAGACATTTTAGTTAAAATATTAATTTACAATTTTTAATCAATCACTCACTCATTAGAACACTCATACATTTAAAACTATCCATTAATTAAAACATATCTCATTAGAAAATGGCTAATACTCATCGGGTTGGGAAACACGGCTCACTTAAAAACACATCTTCGACGTCATCACGGCGAGCACTTTCAATGTCCCATGGACACTATCTTCAGGCCATCAACAAACTGCACGAGGGTTCCTCGCTTGTGTAGCATGCAGAAGTTGCATGCCGAAAAACTAAGGAAGGAGTGCAGCTTTCACTACGTGTCAGGTGAATCTCCCTAAGTGCCGCCATCTATCGAATGAGTTGGTAAACATATCTACTGTGAGTACAATTCTTTTTCTTTTAATGTAGAAGCATTGAAATATTAATAACTTTTTATAGAAACTAATACAATATTAGTAACCCTTTATTAAATGGTGTGATTTTTGTAATTTTTTTTTTTTTTTCTTTTTCTATGCATTTTTTTTACTTTTTATAAATGATTTCCAAGCTGTTTCAAGAGTGGTAGGGTCCTGTAAATTACATATTTATCCTTTTTTTTTTTTCTGTTATAACACTCTGAAATTCTCTAACTTTTTTATTTGTGTGAGTAGTTAGCATTTTAATATTTTCAAAGTCAGGATATTGTTTATGATTAATACAGTATTGAATAAGTGTAGTTTTTTCTTCTTTTTTATTCCAGTTTTTTATGTGTTGATGCATTTTTTTTATTAATCTATTTATTTATTTTTTAATTTTTTGTGCTACCGATGTTCAGGATCCTGTGAAACAATAGGAATTTTATATACACCTGCTGACTGTAAATTGTTTCTGTTAGATTTTTTCCTTATAACCAAATCACCAATATTTTGAACAGAATGACCAAAAATAATGTTTCTTCATTAATCTTAAAAAATTCCCACTTATTCTTCTAATGAAAGGAAAAGAACCTGAAAATTTATATTTCTTTTTTGGTATGTTTGGTTAATATTCTTTAATTTCTTTTTGTATTCAAAAATCAACTTTTTAACAGTCTTTGTGTTATATCCATATTGTTTAGTTGTGTTAATAATCCATTGAATTTCTTCTTCTCTGTACTTTCTATTTGAAGAATGTGTGCAAGCACGTTTTACCCAGTTTCTAATAATATTTATTTTGTGAGTTTTTGGGTGTTCAGATTGACATGGGATCAGTACAGGTACAGAGGTTGGCTTTCTAAAAACTCTATATTCAAAATTTAATTCTTTTTTGATTAGTTCGATATCCAAAAATGGAATCTTTTTTTTTTTTTTTTTTTTTTTTTTTTTTTTGTTGGCCTGAAGATAGTGTCACTGGGACACTGAAAGCGCTCGTGTTTCCCGGCCCGATGGATATTTAATGAGATGATTTAATTAATGGATAGTTTTAAATGTACGAGTGTTCTAATGAGTGAGTGCTTGATTAAAAATTGTAAATTAATATTTTAACTAAAATGTTTTATTTGTAAATATCTTTTAACTAAGACTTGTTGCATAATTAGGGTCTCTCGGGTTGAGAACACGTGCCTCGCTGAGCGAGTAACGTGCGATATACCTTCCAATATTAGGTATTCAATTTATACAAATATAAATATTATATTTGTCTAAGTTGAAGCACGCTTTACCATGAAACTGTCCTTAGGGATATGTTTCATGATACGTATATTTCTTAATTATATACGTAGTTATACGTTTGGAAGGCCGAGAGGAGGGGCTGGGGGGACTATAAATTGCCGAAACCTGTTAAGACTTATGAGTTGAAGGAAATAGAGGACTTCCGAAAAAGTGGGAGGGATCCTAAAAAAAAAAAAAAAAAAAAACAGTATTCAGTTAGAATTTTTGTTAAATTGTAGAGACTTAAATTTAATACCAAAATATCTACAGCTCAACAATTATACATTGAATAATAAAGATGCTAGTATAATGAAACAATGTGAAATAAAGTGAGTAAGGGCTGAAATTGCATTAAAAAGAAAGTATATAAGTTACATAACACTTGTTTTAATTCATGGAACCAGATACAAAATAATAAATATGAAAATTTAAATAAAATATGGATAGATACTGTTATCGACCAAATTTTAAAACAGACTTTTACAATATTAGAAAATGAAACCCAAATCATTCGAAAAAGGCAGTTTGAAAAGTTGAGTAGACTAATATATAAAAATATTACTGTTAATAACTGAAATAATGAAAATTCTTTACCTACATTTCAAAATTATTCTAACATTGAACTCTCAGAAGTACAGTGGGCAGCATTACAGAAAGGTAAGAAATTTGCTGATCCACAGAATATTCCCCTAACTGAAGTGTGTATGTATTCCCAAAATTGAAACTATTATTCAGGATGTTCCATATTCACATAAACCAAATTTAAGATTTAAGTTATATAGAAATATTTAGGATGAACATAACTTGCAGTTTAAAAAAGAAATTGAAATAGGACAGATGACATATGAAAGGCAATAATTACTGGAGTTAAAAATGACCCTAATGTTGTAATTTGTGAGGCAGATAAATCAAATCAATTGATAATACCGGATAAAAAGGAATATATTGTTAAAATGATTGCTGCTGTTGAGGAATTAAAATGTGAGATAATTAAAGACCCGGTTGACCCTCAGATAAACTTTGTCTAAAATTAGAAATCACAGTTCACATCCTTCAGAGATTTTCAGAGCTTTTCCACCGGTAGGTGCTGTGGTTCCCAGTATTTTTTGGAAAAATAAAGACTCTTAAACCCAATGGACCATTCAGTTATTGTTCCTTAATCAAAGTCCCCATTAATAAATTTAGAAAAGAAATTATAAAAATGTTTGGCCCCCTTTTTTATGAATAATGAATACAGTTTAAAAAATAGTTTGGAGTTCATTGAGGAAATAAAATATGTTATCATTCCATTATCTGATTTATATATGGCAAGTTTGGATGTAAAATCATTATTCCCGAGTACCCCTGTTCCAAAAGCCATTGACATATTATCATAAAAGAATTGAAAGATAAATCTCAGTTTAATACTGTACAAGAGTTATTTAATAAATCTCAGTTTAATATTTAAAAAATTAATCTCAGTTTAATATATAGATAAATCTCAGTTTAATATTTACAAGTTATTTAATATATTATATTTCTGATAACAATTATTTTGTGTTTGATAAAAAAAAAAAATCTATAGACAAAAGGTTGGAGGCGCAATGGGATCCCTTTTATCTTCTTTATTTTCAGAAATTATTATGTGTGATTTCGAAAACAAAATTATTAAAAATCTTCCCAATCCTCCTGTTATTTATTGTAGGTATGTAGACTACATTTTTATATTGTCTAAATTAAAACAAGAAGAATTAGAAATACTTAAGACTAAATACACTGCTTATCATCCTGAGATCAAATTAACATTAAAATTTGAACAAAATAGATTCCTTTTTTGGATAACGAACTAATCAAAAAAGAATTAAATTTTGAATATAGAGTTTATATAATGATCCCATGTCAATCTAAACACCCAAAAGCTCACAAAATAAATAGTATTAGAAATTGGGTAAAGTGTGCCTTCACACAATCTTCAAATAAAAAGTACAGAGAAGAATAAATTCATTGGATTATTAACACAACTAAACAATATAGACATAATGCAAAGACTGTTAAAAAGTTGATTTTTGAATACAAAAAGAAATTTAAGAAAATTAACCAAAACATACCATAAAGAGAAATATAAAATTCCAGGTTCTTTTCCTTTCATTAGAGGAATAAGTGGGAATTTTTTTAAGATTAATGAAGAAACACAACATTATTTTTGGTCATTCTCTTCAAAATATTGGTGATTTGGTTATAAGGAAAAAATATAACAGAAATAATTTACAGTCAGCAGGTGTATATGAAATTCCTATTGTTTCACAGGATTCTGAAGGCCACGTCTCTTACATTGGTAGCACAAAAAGTAGATTAATAAAAAGATTACATCAACACATAAAAAACTGCATTTATTTAGTACTGTATTAATCATAAACAGTATCCTGACTTTAAAAATGTTAAAATGCTAACTACTCACACAAATGAAAAAGAGTTTAGAATTTCAGAAAGTGTTATAATAGAACAAAAAAGGATAAACTATGTAATTTACAGGACCCTACCACTCTTGATACAGCTTGGAAATCATTCATAAAAAGTGTAAAAATGCATAGAAAAAGAATATTATAAAAATCTCACCATTTAATAAAGGGTTACTAATATTGTATTCATTTCTATGAAAAGTTATTAATATTTCAATGTTTCGACATTAAAAAAAATAGTACTTACAGTAGATATACTTACCAACTCATTCGATAGATGGTGGCACTTAGGAAGATTCACCTAACGTAGTGAAAGCCACACCCCTTCCTTCATTTCTCGGCATGCAACTTCTGCATGCTACACACGCGAGGAACCCTCGTGCAGTTTGTTGATGGCCTGAAGATAGTGTCCATGGGACATTGAAAGTGCTCGCCGTGATAGCGTCGACGATGTGTTTTTAAGTGAGCAGTGTTTCACGACCCGATGAGTATTAGCCACTTTCTAATGAGATATGTTTTAATTAATGGATAGTTTTAAATGTATGACTGAGTGATTGATTAAAAATTGTAAATTAACATTTTAACTATTGGGTATATAAATAAGTTTTGAGGGATTTGAGGTGAACAAAACACGTTGTTGAACAGAAACAATATTTTAATAATAATCGAAGTATGCTCTCTCTGAAGCTACAACTTTACCCCATCTTTTGGGCAGTGAATGTATGCCCCGAAGAAAGAATTCCGGTTCCTTGGAAGAGATCCAGTTGTCCAGCCAATTTTTGATGTCTTCGTAAGGACTAAACCGTTCTCCAGAAAGTGCTGACTGCATCGACCGGAACAAATGGTAATCCGATGGCGCAATATCTGGCGAATATGGCGGTGGGGTAGAACTTCCCAGTCAGATCCTTCTAAGTACTTTTTCACAGGTCGAGAAACATGTGGTCTTGTGTTGTCATGCTGTAAGATGACTTTGTTTTGTCTATTCTCCCATTCCGGCCGTTTTTGCTCGAGAACTCATTTTAAACGCATTAATTGGGTTCGCTACCGATCACCAGTAATAATTTCGGACGGTTTCAGCAGTTCATAGTGGATCACATCCTTCTGGTCCCACCAGATACACAGCATTACCTTTGAACCTTGGATATTGCATTTTGGTGATAAAGGACCTGGTTCACCTGGCTTCACCCATGCTTTCTGCCATTTAGGGTTATCGTACCATATCCATTTCTCGTCGGCAGTAATAATACGATGCAAAAAAAAACTTTTCTTTTTTGCCTTTGAAGCAGCTATTCGCAAATGGTTTTTCGACGTTCAAGGTATCTTTCCCGCGAAGCATATGGAACCCAATTCCCTTCTTTTTGCACCATTCCCATGGCAGCTAAACGTTGTGAAATGCATGGTTGACTAACATTTAATGCTTCTGCTAGTTCTTTTTTTTTCTGGCACAGATCCTCGTCGAGTTAAGCTTCCAATTTGGCATCGGCAATTTTTTGGGGTGGTCCAGAACGTTCTTTATCACTGACATCGAAATCGTTCCATTTGAATCATCTAAACCAATACTCGCATGTTTTTATGGATGGGGAATGTTCACCATAAATTTCTGACATTGAGCGATAGCTGTCGACAGCACTTTTCTTGACAATAAAGTAATGCACTAACACTTCCCGCAAATGCTGTTTTGTCGAGACGAAAGTTGCCATTTTCCATCAAGTAAAACAATTGCATCTTCGCACCTCAATCGAACGTTGTATACTGACTGTGACAGCTGGCGTCTCGTACTGCGATATCGCAGTGTTGCCAACTTAAAATACATGCGAGCTTTTCAAAACTTATTTATATACCCAATAAAATGTTTTATTTGAAAATATCTTTTAACTAACTAAGACTTGTTGCATTAAATTAGGCTCTCTCAGGTTGGGAACACGTGCCTCACTGAGCGTGTAACGTGCGATATACCTTCCAATATTAGATATACAGTACCTTGATATTATATTTGTATAAGTTGAAGCATGTTTTACCATGAAACTGTCCTAAGGGATATGTTTCATGATATGTATATTTCTTAATCTATTGATTCAATAATTTAAAAGAAATCTAAGGTATCTATTATCAGATATTAACTATTCATAAAAATTGGAGCCAAAAATTTAAATAGTTTCTTTTCCAAATTTATTAAAGGTGAATTATATTTCGAAACTTCCTGGAAAACGGAGTTCATGATAAACCTTTCCATGTGTATATGTGTAGCTAATGTGGCCAGTGATTTTTAGGGATACTCCCTTCATACCATGTCCTGTGTTTTGCTAAGATGTGTTAGTTCCATTTTTAGCAATATTTGCACTCAGCAGTGTGGGTTTTCAGCTAGTGTTGTGATTTACAAGTGATCTGTAGTGCTTTCAGCTGAACTACTCCCCCCCCCCCTTACACACAGGCACGCTTATATTAAAGATGTGCTATACTTTTCACATAGCATACTGGATGGTGCAATATTCTCAGAATCAACCTAGATGAAATCTGAACTGATGTCTTCATATATAGAAAATTTTCCATCATTTAGGACCACTAGTGCCAGAAAAAAAAAGGGGGAGATTCTGGCTATGTGTGAGAAACTAATGCTGCATGTCAGGCATTCTTGAACATTGAGTTAAGGTTGGCCAAGAATTTTTTAACCCGTACTTTGAAATTTTCATCTTTGCATCAAAAAATGGCAGAACCTCTTGCAGCTTCACGAAATGTTACTATTTCAATGTGAATAAAGTAAAATAAAACAAATTCATATTTTTAAATGGGAAAAATAAACTAGCGTTTGCATAATTCATGAAGTCAGAGTTTCATTTTCAAGACATTCATTCTTGTTGAACGACCTGTTTTTCGCTCCTGTATTTAACTGTCGGATTCCGAGCACTCGGATCTTTCCATCTGAAGATGTGGCTGTAGCAGCCACGAAAGATCTCATGGTGTTTTTAACTTTTAATAAACAATTTATTTTTTCCTGCAAGTTCTAATCGTGCATCTAAGGCAGAATTCTTGTACTTCGGTTGATTTACAGCACGAATATTTTACTGCATTCGCTATAATAGTGAAAGTGTTAAATCACTGATAAACAACCACTCTGCTTCTGAGTCCCATCACCAAGCCCGTTCTTCAGTGAAAGGAACCCAAGTTTTGAATTCTGCATATGCCAGTTTGAAAGATGGTCTGTGTGATGGCAGTAGAGCTATTGACCTTGCTACAAGAAAAGCAAGGTTAAGGCTCTTGTGTGCTCTTTCATTGCAGAACATTCCCCATCATTTGCTATTGCAACTGAGTCGCACTACTGCTTCATACAAGCTGAGGTATGGAGTTGCAAAAACCATTAAAGATTAACAGTTTTCACAGTTAAGATGTGAATATTTTTCTCTGAATATTGATGAGAGTACTAATAAAGCCTCAGAGTCTGTGTTAGCAGTACCAGTACGATATTACTGCCAAGAGCAGAATAAAGTTGTTTTGAGACATTTGGTCTCAGTAAAGCTCCCTGCATACAATTCAGAAACAATCTATTCGACAGTGGTTTCCTTGATAGAAGAAAATTGCATTCCAAGGCAGCATTTACTAAGTATAATGATGACTCCTGTAACACTATGCGTGAAAGAAAAAATGGAGTGGAAGTGAAGATCAGAAGTCAAAAAGCTCCATCTTTTAAATATAGATGGGGACACCTGCCATACACCAAACAACTGTGCAAAAAGGTTTTGCTATCCTTTCCTTAAGCATGTTCAAATACTTTGTGACAGAATTTATTTTGATCTAAAAACTGCTGATAAGAAAGAAGCATTTTTTGAACTGTGTACGCTGATAATTTGAAAAAATTGAAGCCCCTTTCGAGAGAGACCTGAGCATAGATGGATTTATGTCCACGTAGTGTTGGATCGCATTGTGTATTTATGGGATGCCCTGCTTTTATTTTATTTTTCTTGGATAGCATCATCTGATTCACACTTGTACACACAAGACATTGAAGTTATTTTCGAGAAGAAAGCGCTGTCAGATGCAGAAATTTCCGCAGTTAAAAAGGTTCAATCTACTTTAAAAAGTAAATCCTTAACATCTGATGGAAAAGCTAGAAAGCAGAATATTATTCAGAAGCTTTTTGTAGAACAAAGAAAGACCATGCTTTATATTGAAGCATACAGATCTGTACTGCCTCTTTTTAACAAATATATTAAGCAATTTGAAAGTAAAGATCTACGTCTTCACGAGTTGCATGTACAACTCTTTAACCTCACAAAAAATTTCTAGTCTTTTTTATGAGACATGAGGTAATTTCAAGTTGCAAAACATATAAGGACATACTGAAACTTGATGTGCAAGACAAAAATTTGCAGTTGTCTGACAAATTCCTCTTTACTGGAGAAGCATCCAAAATCATAGGTAAATCCTCAAAAGGAGACCACACTGTGAAAAATTTCCAAGATGTTTTGAGGGAGGCATATATCATCATCATAATTGTCAATCATTTATCAATCCACTGCTGGACAAAAGTTTCCCCAAGTTTCCTCCACAACGGTCTGTCTTGTGCCAGTCTCCTCCATGTCACTCCCGCATACTTTCGAATTTCATCCACCCATCTCCCATGTGGTCTTTTTCTGTCCCTTGGAATCCAATCTAAAATTTCGGCTGTCCATCGATGGTCTGTCCTTCTGGCAGTATGTCCAGCCCATTGCCATTTCAGGGATTTAACTTTGATCATGATGTCTTCCACTCTTGTCATTTTTCAGATCCACGAGTTCCTCTTCTTATCTCTCCTGGTTACACCAAGATCCAACACTACGTGCACATAAATCCATCTATGCTCAGGTTTCGAGAAGAAAGCGCTGTCAGATGAACCCCCATGACCCCACAAAATAAAATACCCGCTAGGGACTACTACTAAAAAGGTCACTAACGCTACTCATGCACCTCTCCATGCTTATTTAAGTTGTCTGCAGCCTTTGTATGTCTCTTTTAGTTAAGGTCCACGTCTCTGCACCATACGTAAGCACTGGAAGGATGCATTGATCAAACACTTTTCTTTTAAGACATAATGGCATATTGCTCTTGAAAATTATGCTGTTTCTTCCAAAAGCTCTCCAGGTAAGTTTTGTACGCCAATTAATTTCTTCATCAATGTGACCTTCACTTGATATCTGCTGCCCGAGATAAACGTACGTGTCTGTTATCTCCAGCTTTTCTCCATCAATCGATAAATCTTCATTTCTTGTAAAAGCATTGAACATCACTTTTGTCTTCTGAAAGTTCATTTTTAATCCCACTTCTTTACTCTTGTCAGCAAGTTCCTGGATCATACTCTGCAGCTCTGATGGGGTAGTTGCAAAAATGACTGTCATCAGCAAAACGAAGGTGGGTTAGATAATCTCCATTAATCTTTATCCCTTTGTTTTCCCAGTTCAGTGATTGAAAGACATTTTCCAATGTAGCATTAAAGAGCTTCGCAGATATGTTGTCACCTTGTCTCACTCCTTTTCCAATTTTTATGTGTGTTGTATTTTCAAACAGCCGAATCTTTGCACTTGCATTTTCATAGATGTTATTAATAATATTAATGTACGCATCTTCAATACCGCAGGATTTCAGAGCCATTGTAACTGCTGATGGTTTCACCGAATCAAAGGCTTTTTCATAATCGATAAAAGCCATGCACAATGGAAGTTCATATTCCCTCGCTCTTTCAATTAGTTCTCTCAGTACGTGGATATGATCTATTGTGCTGTAGCCACTCCTGAATCCAGCTTGTTCTCTCGGTTGAGCCATGTCCAGTGTCACCTTCAAGCGGTGTGAAAGAACTTTAGTGAAGATTTTATAAACCACTGATAGGAGTCTGATAGGTCTGTAGTTCCTGAGATCCTCAATGTCACCTTTTTTATGTAGCAAGATCATTGTAGCATTGTTCCATTCCTCAGGAATCTTCCCTTCATTAAGGCATAGAGTGAAAATTTGGGCGAGTACTGTTTCGATTTCCCCACTTGCTTCTTGTATGATGTCTACAGTAATTCCATCTTCTCCTGGAGCTTTCCCCCGCTTCATGTTCTTGATTGCATGTGCAACTTCTGCTGGGAGGACTGGAAGAACTCTGGTACTGGTACCTTTCATGATGTCTGGAGTACATGTATCATCCCTTTCATATAATTTGGAGTAGAAATTTTTCACTCTTGTCAAAATTTCGCCTCTATTTCTTGTTACAGAACCATCTTCTTTTCTCAGTGCCATAATCTGTTTTCTTCCCTTACTGAGATGTCCCTTTGCTATCTTTAGGCTTTGGTTGTTTTCAATTGCTTTCCACTAGTTCACAGTTGAATTTCCTTACGTCTTCAGTGATACTTTTTCGTACTGTCTTGCATAGCTCTATATATTCCACTTTGGAAGTCACATCTTCTTTAGTTGTCCTCATCTCTCTTCTTTTTTGCATCAACATTTTGGATTTTCCTGATAATTTGTTCACATGTAACTTGTTCGTAGACCCAGCTAATTTTGTTGCTGTTTCCACAAGAGCTTTGGTTACTTTTCTGTTAACTTCAGAAATATCCACTTCTTCCGATGTTAGGCCTTCTAAAGCAGAGAATCTGTTCTTCAGTTCCAACTTAAAGGCATTATGGTGTTTTTTAAGGTTGGTTATGTCAATACATTTTGTTTGCCTTATGAGCTTGCCACGTTCGAGTTTAGTGTTGAGGCGCATCTTACATCTCACCAATCTGTGGTTACTACCTGTGCTGAACTTGTTTAGCACACTGCAGTCTTCTATGACGAATTTTTTGTTACACATAATAAAATCAATTTCACTTGTCATCCCATTTGGATGTCTCCATGTCCATTTCCTGTGTGGCTTTTTCTTGAAAAAGGAGTTCAAGATGAAAAACCCTTCTGCCTCTGCAAACTCAACGAGAGTATTTCCACGCTGGTTTCTGTTGCCGTGACCGAATTTACCTACTGAAGTTTTATTCTGTTGCCGTTGCCCTATTTTTGCATTGAAATCTCCCATAATTATCTTTAAGTGCTGCTTACTTTTATTATTCAGATGACTAATTTCCTCACAAAATTCTTTAATTTCTTCTTCACGATGACTTGTGGTGGGTGCATAAGTTTGAATAATCTGAGCCTGGTATCTTCTCGAGAGTTGGATAACGAGTCTTGCAGCTCTGTCAGAGGAACTTTCAACTTCTACAACTTTATCCTTCAGTTTCTTGTTTATTATAAATCCAACAGCACTAGTTCTGCCAGTATCTGTCCCACAATAGTGGAAGAGATGTCCACTTTTCAGTTCAATGAGATCTTCTCCTTTTCTCCTTACCTCACTTAGCCCGACGATGTCCCACTTGATCTTTTGTAGTTCCTCTTCCAATTCAAGAAGCCTTGAATCAGAAGATAGGGAGCGTCTATTATACGTAGCCAAGGTCAGCATCAGATGGCAGCCTAGTCCGGTCCTCCGGGGATTCTTAGCTCCCTCTGCCTTCATGTCGCACTGGCCGCTGCCTTGGCCAAGTACATTCCAGCTGCTGGAGACTGAGGTACAAGATTTAAGTTGTGGAGGGGTTTGGCCATAACTCAGCATGCTGGCCAAGCGGGTTGGTGAGTGTGGGATAGCATTTCCTCTAATCCCGATGGTATAGTTATACCGCTATTGGCTGTCGTCAGAGCCCCTTTAGTGGGAACAGGATGTACCACGAGAAGGCGGGGTTGACATTTGTCAAGGAGAGGCTGTGATGTTACGCATCACCTGACCTTACCTCCTTATTTGTAAACTTCACTGGACTGAACCCATCATTACGAGGTGAAACTACAACATTTGCCTCACTAATGAGGTTGGCAGATGACTTGCCAAATGTTGTATCACAAGAAGAGAAATGCTACCTGGATTTAGAGCTTTATAGTTAATTGATAGCTGCTTAGATGAAATTCGAGCTAATTGTCAAGATATTGGTATTTACTGGACAACAGTATTTAATTTACATGCAGCAGGTAATATTAAGTATCTGATTTTATCAAAGATGGTTAAAGCTGTATTATCTTGTTTTCATAAGCCATTAGTTGAAGATGTTTTCAACTTCATAGCGGATATTGTAGCTCAAAGAGAACATCTCTTAGTATTGAAGCTTTGAATTCAATGCAAACTGTCAAATACTATTTACTGTCATTAAATTCATCCAGTTGCCAAGTTTTTGGTTCAAAAACCCACATAAAGATCCATTAAGCAAGGATTTCACTGTGAACCTTATGAATAGCTGGGCTGCATATCAATAGTCACTGAATGAAATGGAAAACAAAGATGAACCGTCTACCATTGGTTTAAATGGAGTATGTGCTACGGTTCTGCCTCCAAAACCTGTTGAAGCATTTGTAACGGCTACTTGTAATAGAGCTTCATAGTTATCAAATTGATAGCTGCTTAGAATAGTAAATGTTCTTCTTCCTCTTTGGTACACAAAGAGGAAGAAGAACAATGCGTCCGACAAAAAATGTGAACTAAAATAAGAAAAAAAAAATCCATGGTGACCTCCACTGGACTTCCTCATAATAGAGACAAACAAATGCAGGATATTGTAAACGGAAGCATCAGCGTGATAACGTCTCCACTGAAAAACAAATGAAGATTGCACATTTTTTTAAGAAATAGTGTTATTTTATTAGTAAATATAATTTTAGATTAACACCACACCAGACTGATATGTTTTTTTATTAATAAATGGAACTTTAGATTAGCATCCAATTTGCTAAATACACTGTTATTTTATTAATAAATAGAACTTTATATCAACACAACCTTACTGAAACTGAACAACTAAAGTTTCCATTAAAAAAAGATCAATATCCTATGAAAAAGAGGAGTTGCCCTTCTAGTAACATAAAAACTTGACTGCAGATTATCCTGTTTTATTTATTTGCCAAATGGATAATTTTGCAATTGGAAAGAAAGGCAAAACTTTTTCAAAAGGTATGTTATGTGTGTAATTGGTTTATTTTATACAAATGCAAAATTTTTAGTATTATTAGTGTGGTATATGTTAAAGACAATATCATGTAGTTGTTGAAATCAAAGTTACTTAAATTTCACTGAAGGAATTATTTTTTTTTTTAAGCAACAAATTAATACTAGCTCAACTCCCAAAAAATTTACTGTTGTGAGCAAAAGGTATAGGTAGGTAGTAAGTACTTCCCAAAGTGAAACCATTTTATCTTTCGAAGTATCAGTAACAGCTTTGCTTATAAGTATAATTAGAGGACATAATAATAATGGAAAATAATTTTTTAATATATACATAATATTTAAGGTATTTTACCTGATGTTCATTTATGTTTAGAGTTTATTCATTTGCACCATTGGGAGACGCCGATGATTTCAGAGTTTTGTACCTTGCCTTGCAATCACCTCTTAATTGACTGGTTGACTGAAATTTGCTAGTTGTGCTGGGAGTTAGGAATGGTCCCTTGGGATTAGAAGGATGCTATCATTGTTCCCTTGTATGAGGGAAAGCTGAACAGACTGCAAGAACTATCATGGTATTAGCATACTGGGTGTGCCCGGGGAAGTGTTTTGTAAGGTCATTATTGAAAAAGTATGAGGTCTTACATCAGAGAAAGTGTGGAATGTTCAGAGTGGTTTTATGCCTGGTAAAGGCTGCACTAACCAATTGTTGGTAAAGGCTGCACTAACCAATTGTTGGCATTACGCATGATGTTTGAAAAGTATCTGGTAAGAAAGTTTTTGCTGCCTTCATAGATTTAGAGAAAACTTACAACAGAGTAAATAGGACACTTTTGTGGAAGGTATTGAATAAATACAGTATGATGTTACTGGGAATTTACTTAATACTGTAAAAGCCATGTATGCTAGCAGTTGAGCTTGTGTATGAGTTTGTGTATTTAGGAAGCATGTTTGACAGAGAGAACAAATTGAATGGTGAAATTAGTAGGCGAGTGAATTCTTCATGGAAAGTCATAGCAGCTTTGGGAGGTTTCCACAGGAATGATGTGTTTTAAAGAGAGTCCCACATGGCTGTGTATGAAAGTGTAATTGTTCCTACTCTGATGTATGGCAGTGAAACTGGGTACTACAGAAGAAATGTAGGAGTCGTTTGTTTGCTATAGAAATGTGGTACTTACAGGGGGTTGTGGTAAGACACGTTCTGATCATATGAGGAATGAGGATGTGTTGCAATTATGTAATGTGAAGCAAAATGTTGGTAGCAAGGTGGAGACTAATATTCTTTGGTGGTTTGGCCATGTTGAAAGAATGAGTGATGAGATGCTTACTAAGAATTTTTTTGGCCCAAGTTGCAGAAAAGAAAGGCAGAGAAAAAGGCCAAGGAAGTCATGGGAGGATCAGGTTCAGGAGTGTCTGAATGAGAAAAAGATTATGAGTACGAAGTATAGAAAGTCTTGTGTACTTCTTGTGATGGATGTCAGTGAAGCCAGAGTTGTTTGTCAAGATCGCTGTAAATGGAGAAGTTTAATGCAGCAACAGTAAGTAAATAATCGGTTAAAAATTTACCTGGTAGTTTGTGTTTCTTTGTGGAGCTAACCTCTGAATCCCGGAGAACAGCTTAGTGAAAAAGAAGAAAGGACAAACTGGCACAGATCAAATATCTGACAGTTCTGAGCTCTGCTACAGTGACAGAGACAAAAATCTAAGAGAAAATCTGCTGAGTTTTTTGTTTTTTTTTTAAGTTGCTTGCATTTTAGAACCTGTTCCCATGCTTTACTTTTGATGACCAACTGTATGTATAAAATGCAGTGGCGGCTCGTGGCAACTGAAACAGGTGGGGCCAGTAGTCGAAGTCAAACAATGAAATAAAAAAAAAACTGTCATTATTAGGCTAACTATTCAGACCCCACACCAAGATTCCTTTACTCTGCCTCTGTTTACCCCCTTGATTTACAATAATGCCCAAATAAGGTAGGAATGTGTCAACTATTATATTGCACACGAAAAAAATTTCCTCAGAATAGAATGCATAACTATTAACAATAAAATGTTAAAACTCCTTAAATAAAATTTTTTACCTTAAAACATATGAGCATTAATTTATATTAGTTGTGCTTTGTGTTTCTTCAGATTTCTCAATTGAGGAATATTCACAGGATAAAAAAATGTAGTGAAAAAATAACTCCAAATATATGCAGGGAGGGGTTTCATGAATTTCGTCCCATATAGAAGGAGTACCATACTACCATTTGCATTATTTGAAAGGTTTAACCTTTTTTTAAAAGAACTTGTGAAACCTAAAAACATATATGTACTCATGTGCAAATTATACTTGCATGTTTTCTCATTTATTTATTTATTTTTAACATAGAAAATCATCTTAGTTAAAACTGAAATTAGTTCTGCAAAGCGTTTGTAAACTTCATACTCTTGGAAACTCAAATTCTTGGGCTAATAAGCACAGAGTTTTTTTAAGTGAAGCTTTTCGACTCAAATTCTTGGGCTGATGAGCACTGTTTTTTTTTTTTTTTTTTTAAGTGAAGCTCAAACTAAACATTCTTGGGGTGATAAGCACTAAGTTTTTTTAAGTGAAGCTTTTCTTCCAGATTTAAAGCAAAGAACGGAGATTTTGACAAAATATCCACTCCATTCATTGTACTCGACAAGCAAAAAAGTCACGACACAAAGGAACAACACATCACCGAGAGGGACACACAGAAAAAACAACTAACTGAACTTTGCTACGACATTTAAAACCCTCCCGCCACCTTTGAGCTTGGTCGGGGTAAGCTTCTCTGTCAACCCACGGCGTTAAGGAAATGTATACACTCCCGCCCACAATCAAATTAGCGTGGGGCCAGATAGATCTGGCCCCACAGGTTTTTTTTGCACACCCGGTTAAGACAGTGTTGTATGTAGGTTTTCATACTGAACGAGACGAAGAGGAAATAGTCTCCTTCGCTTGTGTAGTGATGTTACTGGGGTCTGTTGGAGCTGGCCCCAATAACCTCACACTCTGAACGTAATCTCTTTCCTCAGAGAATAGTTTTTCGTCTTTGAAGGAAACTTTTCCCTTAAGTAATGGTTTTTGAAGGGAAAGGTTTATCACCATGTAATTAAGAGAAAGAATAAGAATCAGGACAAAAAAAAATTATTTCTAGAAATAGAAATTTTTAGGTGGGGCCCGGCGGCCTCTCTGGCCCCTAATGACGAACTGCCCCTGATAAAATGAATTAATGTTGGTAAATTACAAGAGTGAGTCTAATGCTACCTGTACTTTGTGACATTGGTACTGCATTGTGTTTTGTATGAAGCACCAGTCTGTCTGTTTTAAACCTTTTCTGTTTACGTGATCATTTTGAAATAAGTGCAGTCTGTCCTGTTAAATTGGGACACACCTTCTTCATCTTTTATCTCACATATTTTGGAGTAGTGGATCTAAAAGCATGTATAGTAAGGATTAGAATTCAGTCTTTTGTTATCTTTGGGGATTTTAAGATGTGTAATAAGTATCCGAGCAAAGACAAGCTGTGGAGAGGGAAAAAGTAGTATGTCAGTTTGAAAAGGCATTTAAAAGCTATTCAGTATTGCACTAACAGAGAGCTTAAAGAATTGAACTAAAACACTTCCTTTTAATGTAATGGCATAAAACACATACACAATTTAAGTCTAGCTTTTGCGCTCCATCTGGAGGCTTTGATATTATCAAATTTTTGAATTGTTGCTATCTCTAAGAAGGCTTTGAAAGCTTAGCTCGGATGAAGCCTGCCGGTGGAGTGCAAAAGCTTGGCTTAAATTGTGTGTGTTTTATGCCATTAAAAGGAAATGTTTTAGTTTATAAATGGTGTAATAGTATTCTTAAAAAATTGATTGTTTTTTATGAACATTGTTGATATTATTAAGAAATGAAAGGTTTTAACTTAGTTACTTTAAATTTCTTTGTCTTGCATTAATTTGTCTTTAATGACAGTAACTTTTTTAAATCTAGGCATCAAGCTGTGAGAGACACGGGCATCAATCCCTTAGTGCTAGTTATGATGGCACAGTAATTTCTAAAGAAACTGCGAAGTCACATAGTCGTTGGAGAAGAGCAAGTGTGGATGCATTACCTGGAAAATTGGAAAGAACCAACAAAGAGGTACCTTTATATTTGATAATATAAGGGGTGCTATGCTAAACTAATTAATTGTACCAAATGCTGTTATATTTGCCAGAAGTTTTTGTTAAATAAGAAAATCAAATAATCAGGAAAGGAAAAAAAGTGGGTCACACATTGAATGATATCTGATGGTAAACATAAAAAATAATTCTTCCTTTGCATAAAATACCCAATTCAAAATTCATTTTATTCCCTAATAGAATGCTAACATTTGCTAATCATGGAAATGGGAAGCGAATTCCCAGAAGAAATAATTCTTCACAAATACATGAAAGGTGTAAAGATATCATTGTCAGCATATAGATACCATAGATTTTACTGTTTACCATGTAACCACCCTTCAGAAAAATTATATCACCCTGGAATGAGAATTAAGCTTACATCTCCCAATTTACACTTGAGCATGCTACATGGGAAACAGTAAAATGTACAGCATTCTATATGCCAACAGTTATACATTTGCTAATATGCACATATTTATCAATGACATTTTTTAGGCCGTATAATTTGGTTCATTTATGAAAAACTTGAAATTAGCTATTAATTGGTCATTTTGAGGTTAATTTAAAGATAATTCATTCAAATGAATGAATTATATGGCCAGGACAATGTATAAAAACATGCATTAGCAATGTTTGCATCCCCACATTCTGTTGGGGAATAAAGTTTTAATGCTATCTTACAAATTTTTAATTGAAGCTATATCACATTTTTTAAAAAATTTATGGCTCCATAGAGCCTAAATATTGTTCAAATAAAACATTGTTTTTTGCTGTCAAACTTTAAACCTTTTTTTTAGTGAAAAATGATAAGGTCATTAGCCCTTTCTAACACCTTATGTTTCCATTAGATAATTATTGTCTTTATTTCCATTAACTTGATTAAAAAAATGGAGCAATTTCTAATTATTTACTTAGGACTTAATAATTAGAAAGTTGTATATGATGGCAGTGCCGCCGCACCAGGCCCAAGCTCAGGAAAGACAAAATACCCCACAAGTATTGTAATTCGAGACGATGAGCAATGATGATTGGAGGTGACAAAAGGTCTTGCTGTCACTGAAACAACCCAAATCATCACAATAGAAGCATTGTTACAATTAAGTGCAAAATGACGAGCGTTGTTTTTGGCGTTGACCTTGGGATCAACGTGCACTTCTGCCACCCTTCCAGAAATTTCATTTCCCTCGTCATGTGCTGCGAGCTTCAGCCAATAGAACGCTAGCTAGCTTCTGCCTCGGTATTGGTGTGGGGCATCTCAAGGCCGCTAACAGCAGACAGAAAACAGCCATCTCTTCACGAGAATGCCACACTACGACCACATGTCAGAGGGATCGGCCGAGCCCTCTTAACCATCAAACTCTCGCTGCGCATTGGATGGGCACCCCAAGCGGCCTTCCCCAAAGGTATTCGAACCCCTGCCCTCATCCCAAAAGCTCCACCATGATGCCACAGCCCGGCATCTCCACCCTGGCATTCTCCCTCCGCATTCGAGAAGCCCCTAGGATCAATACAATGCAACTTCGCTCTGATACACAGCACAAAATTCCCATGGGGTATAGGTAGTTGCGTGTAAACTCCACTGTTTATGCAAACCCCATGAGAAATTGCTGGGTGCTGCCTCCCATAGGGTCACAAAAGTACAGACAGTTCGTCAGCCATTTTGATATCTTTCACGCTTGATATAAATTCATATGAGAAATTTTGTGCCAAGCATCTGATACCGTTCTTCTAATAATGTTAATACAGGGTGTTCAACTTTAAAGTACACCGAGAAAAACAAGCCTGTACCTTTATTTGCACAACTGAAGAGTAGTTACAGCAAGTGTTGAAAATGACATCCATGCATTTATCAAAATGTTTGACCATTTTACCTCTGACATTTTGCAGCATTTGACCATTTATTCCCTGGATATCAACGGTAATGTTTCTCGTCCAACTCAACAAGGATGTGTGGGTTGCTGCCATAAACCTGGTCTTTTTAGGTATTCCCACAGAAAAAAGTCTGGACTGGTGAAATCAGGAGACCTTGTTGGAAATAGTCCAACAAAAATTAATCTCTCACTGAAAAGTTCCTGAAGCTTCTGCATAGTAAGCATCATGGTGTGGCATGTTATGCTGTCTTACTGGAACCAGTGGACTGCAGAATATATGCCCAAATTAAGTTTTTGATGACGCAAGAAATTAAGTACTGATAAGGCTAGTGTGAGCAAGCAAAATCGCATAATCTGGTTCCGACTTCTGCCCTTTCCTCTGCTGTCGCACGTGCAGTTAACCGTTTGATTAAAGTACAAAGATTCACTGAGTTGCGACCGCTTGTTGTAGCTGTGTACTTTTAAGTTGAACACCCTGTATTTGTCTAAGGCTTACATATTAGACAAATACTGAATTCTGCCTTTATAGAATATACCGCAATTTCTGGACCACCTGAAACTGAGGATATAAAATTGGAAAAACTGAAACTGAGGATATAAAATTGGAAAAACTGAAACTGAGGATATAAAATTGGAAAAGCTGAAACTGAGGATATAAAATTTTCTTTAGATAAGAATAAATGTTATTTTTCAAAAAACTTGGAGATAGAACATTGGACAATAGTGAAGAAATAAAGCACAGATCTATTAATTTTCTCAAAAACTTCTGTGTATATATCATCATCATCATCATCATCATTGTCAACCATTATCAATCCACTGCTGGACGAAGGTCTCCCCAAGTTTCCTCCACAACGGTCTGTCTTGTGCCAGTCTCCTCCATGTCACTCCCGCATACTTTCGAATTTCATCCACCCATCTTCCATGTGGTCTTCTTCTGGGTCTTTTCCTGTCCCTTGGAATCCAATCTAAAATTTCGGCTGTCCATCGATGGTCTGTTCTTCTGGCAGTATGTCCAGCCCATTGCCATTTCAGGGATTTAACTCTGATCATGATGTCTTCCACTCTTGTCATTTTTCGGATCCACGAGTTCCTCTTCTTATCTCTCCTGGTTACACCAAGCATGCACCTCTCCATGCTACTTTGAGTTGTCTGCAGCCTTTGTATGTTTCTTTTAGCTAAGGTCCACGTCTCTGCACCATACGTAAGCACTGGAAGGATGCATTGATCAAACACTTTTCTTTTAAGACATAATGGCATATTGCTCTTGAAAATTATGCTGTTTCTTCCAAAGGCTCTCCAGGCAAGTTTTGTACGCCGATTAATTTCTTCACCAATGTGACCCTCACTTGATATCTGCTGTCCAAGATAAACGTAAGTGTCTGTTATCTCCAGCTTTTCTCCATCAATCGATAAATCTTCATTTCTTGTAAAAGCATTGAACATCACTTTTGTCTTCTGAAAGTTCATTTTTAATCCCACTTCTTTACTCTTGTCAGCAAGTTCCTGCATCATACTCTGTAGCTCTGATGGGGTATATATATCATCATCATCATCATTGTCAACCATTATCAATCCACTGCTGGACGAAGGTCTCCCCAAGTTTCCTCCACAACGGTCTGTCTTGTGCCAGTCTCCTCCATGTCACCCCTGCATACTTTCGAATTTCATCCACCCATCTCCCATGTGGTCTTCTTCTGGGTCTTTTCCTGTCCCTTGGAATCCAATCTAAAATTTCGGCTGTCCATCGATGATCTGTCCTTCTGGCAGTATGTCCAGCCCATTGCCATTTCAGGGATTTAACTCTGATCATGATGTCTTCCACTCTTGTCATTTTTCGGATCCACGAGTTCCTCTTCTTATCTCTCCTGGTTACACCAAGCATGCACCTCTCCATGCATATATATATATATATATATATATATATATATGGGATGTAAGGTCAGGTGATGCGTAACATCACAGCCTCTCCTTGACAAATGTCAACCCCGCCTTCTCGTGGTGCATCCTGTTCCCACTAAAGGGGCTCTGACGACCGCCCATAGCGGTATAACTATACCATCGGGATCAGAGGAAATTCTATCCCACACTCACCAACCCGCTTGGCCAGCGTGGTGAGTTATGGCCAAACCCCTCCAAAATGATTCCACAACTTAAATCTTGGCCCTCAGTCTCCGGCAGCTGGAATGTACCTGGCCAAGGCAGCGGCCAGTGCGACATGAAGGCAGAGGGTGCTAAGAATCCCGGAGGACCGGACTAGGCTGCCATCTGATGCTGACCTTGGCTACTTACAATGGACGCTCCCTATCTTCTGATTCAAGGCTTCTTGAATTGGAAGAGGAACTACAAAGGATCAAGTGGGACATCGTGGGGCTAAGTGAGGTAAGGAGAAAAGGAGAAAATCTCATCGAACTGAAAAGTGGACATCTCTTCTACTATCGTGGGACAGATACTGGCAGAACTAGTGGTGTTGGATTTATAATAAACAAGAAACTGAAGGATAAAGTTGTAGAAGTTGAAAGTTCCTCTGACAGAGCTGCACGACTTGTTATCCAACTCTCGAAAAGATACCAGGCTCAGATTATTCAAACTTATGCACCCACCACAAGTCATCCTGAAGAAGAAATTGAAGAATTTTATGAGGAAATTTGTCATCTAAATAATAAAGGTAAGCAGCACTTGAAAATAATTATGGGAGATTTCAATGCAAAAATAGGGCAACGGCAACAGAATGAAACTTCAGTAGGTAAATTCGGTCATGGCAACAGAAACCAGCGTGGAAATACTCTCGTTGAGTTTGCAGAGGCAGAAGGGTTTTTCATCTTGAACTCCTTCTTCAAGAAAAAGCCACACAGGAAATGGACATGGAGACATCCAAATGGGACGACAAGTGAAATTGATTTTATTATGTGTAACAAAAAATTCGTCATAGAAGACTGCAGTGTGCTAAACAAGTTCAACACAGGTAGTGACCATAGATTGGTGAGATGTAAGATGCACCTCAACACTAAACTTGAACGTGGCAAGCTCATAAGACAAACAAAATCTATTGACATAACCAACCTTAAAAAACACCATAATACCTTCAAGTTAGAACTGAAGAACAGGTTCTCTGCTTTAGAAGGCCTAACATCAGAAGAAGTGGACATCTCTGAAGTTAACAGAAAAGTAACCAAAGCTCTTATGGAAACAGCAACAAAATTAGCTGGGTCTAAGAACAAGTTGCATGTGAACAAATTATCAGGAAAAACCAAAATGTTGATGCAAAAAAGAAGAGAGATGAGGACAACTAAAGAAGATGTGACTTCCAAAGTGGAATATATAGAGCTATGCAAGACCGTAAGAAAAAGTATCACTGAAGACGTAAGGAAATTCAACTGTGAACTAGTGAGGAAAGCAATTGAAAACAACCAAAGCCTAAAGATAGCAAAGGGACATCTCAGTAAGGGAAGAAAACAGATTATGGCACTGAGAAAAGAAGATGGTTCTGTAACAAGAAATAGAGGCGAAATTTTGACAAGAGTGAAAGATTTCTACTCCAAATTATATGAAAGGGATGATATATGCACTCCAGACATCATGAAAGATACCAGTACCAGAGTTCCCCCAGTCCTTCCAGCAGAAGTTGCACATGCAATCAAGAACATGAAGCGAGGAAAAGCTCCAGGAGAAGATGGAATTACTGTAGACATCATACAAGAAGCAAGTGGAGAAATCGAAACAGTACTCGCCCAAATTTTCACTCGATGCCTTAATGAAGGAAAGATTCCTGAGGATTGGAACACCGCTACAATGATCCTGCTACATAAGAAAGGTGACATTGAGGATCTCGGAAACTACAGACCTATCAGCCTCCTATCAGTAGTTTATAAAATCTTCACTAAAGTTCTTTCACACCGCTTGAAGGTAGCAATAGACATGGCTCAACCGAGAGAACAAGCTGATTCAGGAGTGGCTACAGCACAATAGATCATATCCACGTGCTGAGAGAACTAATTGAAAGAGCGAGGGAATATGAACTTCCATTGTGCATGGCTTTTATCGATTATGAAAAGCCTTTGATTCGGTGAAACCATCAGCAGTTACAATGGCTCTGAAAACCTGCGGTATTGAAGATGCATACATTAATATTATTAATAACATCTATGAAAATGCAAGTGCAAAGATTAGGCTGTTTGAAAATACAACACACGTAAAAATTGAAAGGGAGTGAGACAAGGTGACACCATATCTCCGAAGCTATTTAATGCCACATTGGAGGGTGTTTTTCAGTCGCTGAGCTGGGAAAACAAAGGGATAAAGATTAATGGAGATTGTCTAACCCACCTTCGTTTTGCTGATGACGTAGTCATTTTTGCAACTACCCCATCAGAGCTGCAGAGTATGATCCAGGAACTTGCTGACAAGAGTAAAGAAGTGGGATTAAAAATGAACTTTCAGAAGACAAAAGTGATGTTCAATGCTTTTACAAGAAATGAAAATTTATCGATTGATGGAGAAAAGCTGGAGATAACAAACACATACGTTTATCTTGGACAGCAGATATCAAGTGAGGGTCACATTGATGAAGAAATTAATCGGCGTACAAAACTTGCCTGGAGAGCTTTTGGAAGAAACAGCATAATTTTCAAGAGCAATATGCCATTATGTCTTAAAAGAAAAGTGTTTGATCAATGCATCCTTCCAGTGCTTACGTATGGTGCAGAGACGTGGACCTTAACTAAAAGAGACATACAAAGGCTGCAGACAACTCAAAGAAGCATGGAGAGGTGCATGCTTGGTGTAACCAGGAGAGATAAGAAGAGGAACTCGTGGATCCGAAAATGACAAGAGTGGAAGACATCATGATCAGAGTTAAATCCCTGAAATGGCAATGGGCTGGACATACTGCCAGAAGGACAGATCATCGATGGACAGCCGAAATTTTAGATTGGATTCCAAGGGACAGGAAAAGACCCAGAAGAAGACCACATAGGAGATGGGTGGATGAAATTCGAAAGTATGCAGGGGTGACATGGAGGAGACTGGCACAAGACAGACCGTTGTGGAGGAAACTTGGGGAGACCTTCGTCCAGCAGTGGATTGATAATGGTTGACGATGATGATGATGATGATATATATATATATATATATTTTTTTTTTTCTGTAAACGTTTTCCAACTGAAAAATTGCAAACTTCTCTAGGAAGTATAGGTTTATTTTCACGATTGGAGTCACATAAGTGTTCATTTGAAAGAGCACAAAAGTCGCTGGATCACATGATGTCATATCATGTGATCCAGAGACTTTTGTGCTTGTGTTTAGGTGGAAACATGGACAAGACTGATTAAATAAAAATGTGGGGGCTTCACATCAGCAAATGATAAACCAAGAAATTGGTCATTGAAAATAATTTTTAGAAAGTCAATAATTTTGTTTTTATCTTAGCACAATTTGACATATAGAGGGTCATCTAGGAAGCTGTTTATGGCAAATAATGAAAATTTCTTGGTATAAGTAGAACTATTTGGAAAGTTTGATGTGATCCTAAAACAGTTAAGGTGTGTTTTCAAACAACTCAGGATCAGTTAGGAATACTGATCTTTATCTCAGAAAAAACATGCAGAGTGAAACAATCTTTAGCAAACCAAGTGCTTGATGATATTACACTTACAGCTTAGTGCACACTTAATAAACACTCCAATTGGATCAAGACGTAGGGCTAAAAAGTAAATTTGGGGCAGGAAAAAAAAAACCGCACTACTCAACCAAGCAACAATCAGGGTTATTCCATGTCAAAATCAGCCAATGAAATGGCCATTTTCAACCTGACCCATTTTGATTTCTTTGAAACTTGGTGTGATTGTTAGGCCTGTAGACTTAAATCCCAAATTTTAGCTGTGTGCACTTGCTGGGTTTCAAATTACATGACCTTGAACATTAGAAAATGGTGACCTCTGGACAATATTTTAGTAAAAAGCACCCTAAAGGTGTAGGCATAGGCTGTTTCAGCACGATAACAAAGGGTTATCCAACCTCATTGAAAAAAAAACAGTCTTCAAAATACATTAAAATCTTTATTTACAATAAAAGTTTTAAAATGCGTACACTATTTTTTGCTGTCACTCTGACCACATCGTCAAGCATGGGCATGTATGGAGCAGGTAATACAGTTCTTATACTGCACACACTCTCAAGAGTTTATGCAAGCAAGTTACTCATAGTTTCCTGTTTTGATAGTGTTATAATTATCCGAGAAAACTCTAACATCGGCTCGAGATTGATGTAAAATTCAAGTTCGCCAGGGTGAAGCGACAATAGAGGGGAGTTCCTCATTACAACAATTTGCCCCATATTTAACAATAAATAAACTTTCCATCATGTGCAAAGAGGATTTGGACCCTGAAGAGCCCAATATAGAAGCATTGCTTCTATATTGAGCTCTATGGGGTCCACACCCTCTTGGAGCCCAATATACACTGAGTCACTTTATTATGACCACCTGACAGTTTTAAGCAAATGAGCTGTGGCTGCAGCGTGCAGGGAAAGAAAAAGGGAAAGCTTAGTGCTTGTGACATTAGTAGAAGTGATTTTTGGGTGACGGATGGGTAAAAAATGCGATTTGACGGACTTTCAACGTGGGATGATTGTAGGAGCTCGGAGCCATGAAGCGAGTATCACCAAAACCGCCGCATTTGTGAAATGTTCCAGAGCAGTTGTTGTTAAAGTGTTTTGAAGACTGGACTATCAGCCAAAAAAAACTGGGCCTCTACATGCAACATGTGGTCGTCATCAACTAGTGACTGCTCGGGCGGAACGGAGTGTGTCCAGACTGGTAACAGACAACAGAAGGGCAACAGTGCAGCAAATTACAGACCATCTTAATCAAGGATCCCCTCAAATGATCTCTGCATGCACTGTTGGCCGTACACTGCATCATATGGGATATGGCAGCCGAAAGCCTGTTCGAACACCTTTGCTGTCTGCAGTTAACAAGAGAAAACGTCTCCAGTTTGCACAGGGGCACGAGGATTGGACAGTCTATAATTGGAAACAAATTATGTGGTCCGATGAATCACGTTTTCAGTTGCACCATGCCGATGGCAGAGTGAGAATTTGGCAGAAACAGCACGAAAGCATGGACCCCAAATGCATTGCTACAACCCTTCAAGCTGGTGGAGGCAACGTTATGGTTTGGGGAATGTTTTCCTGGCATGCTTTGGGCTCTTTAATTCGTGTTGATAAACGTCTGACTGGCGCATCATATCTAAACATCATTGCGTACCAAGTGCATCCTGTCATGTGGATGGTTTATCCCAATGGCAATGGCTACTTTCAATAAGATAATGTGTCCTGACATAGTGCTCGTATTATACAGGGTTGGTTTCAGAAACATGCCGGTGAGTTTACTTTGCTTAGGCCCCCACAATCTCCAGATCTCAACCCCATTGAGAATTTGTGGGATGAAGTTGAACGAGCCATCAGACAGCTGGATCCACAACCCTGCAATCTCACACTCCTGGAAAGTGCTATTCATCGAGCATGGTCTCAGATCCCACAAACCACCTATCAACACCTCGTGGAGTCCATGCCACGAAGAATCGACGCAGTATTAAAGGCAAAAGGTGGCCCAACGAAGTACTGAGGGGATGGTCATAATAAAGTGTCCACTCAGTGTATAAGCTAATGCTTCTGTATTGGGCTCTATGGGGTCCAAAACCTCTTTGTACATAATGGAAAGCTTATTTATTATTAAATATGGGGTGAATTGTTGTAATGAGGAACTCCCCTCTGTTGTCCCTTCACCCTGGCGAACTTTAATTTTACTTGTTTGTGGAAAACTTTTTTTACGGGTCTTATAGAGGTTATTTTTCATGAAAGTTGGTTGTCAAATTTTCGAACTAAAGCCTAGTTCGTCATCAGGACTAAGTCACTGGAGTAGTTGCTGCCACTCAGTTGGAAGAGTCCAACCGTAATTATCGTTAATTGTGGTACTTCTTCTTCTTGCTATTTTGATCCCTTCTTCTAGTTTCCTCTTTACTAAGTTTGACTGGTGGGCGATTATTTTCACTGAGTTCCAATTTATGGAGTGTCCACTTGCTTGTATATGTCTGTCTAGCCCTGTTTTGTTACTAATGTTCCTAATAGCTGCTTGGTGTTCTTTCATTCGGACCTTAATACTTCTCCCTGTTTCTCCTATATAGCTGAGTCCGCAGTTACAGTCGATGCAATAAATTACTCCTTGCAATTGGATGTCCAATTCTTTCTGCTTTAAAGCTGGCAGGAATTTCTTTATTTTGTTATTAAGATCTGGAGCTAGCCTGATATTATATTTTGCTCCGATCCTTTTCAGTTTCTCGAAAAGTCCCTTGTGGTACGTAATTTTGCTGGTGAATTTGAAATTGGTTTTCTCCTGCTTCTTATTTGGCACTTGTCTAAATATTTTCTCAACATATGGGGAAGGGTAATTGTTTTCTGCCAATACTTCCTTTAATTCTTCTTTGTGAAGATCTTTTTGAGTATCTGAAGAGACCAGGATTTCAATTTTTTCCAAAAATTGTCTCGCCGTATTCGATTTAATATAATCAGGGTGGAATGAGCAGAAGTCTAACATCTTCCCTGTGTTGGTGGGTTTTCTAAAAAGCTGAGTGAATATTTTCCCCTCTCTTGAGGTCAAGGTTAAATCTAGGAAATTGATGCTATGGTCTTTTTCCTGTTCCAGGGTGTACTGCAAGTTATTCTCTAGTAAGTTAAATTCTGCCAGAATCTGAGAGGGTAGAGATTGGTCCACAGTATCTACTATAATTAGGACATCATCCATGTACCTTACATAGAGAACAAATAAGGAGGGTTGTATAAGGATTTTTGCCTCTAGTTTACACTTATATAATAATTTGCTAGCAGAGGTGCTAGTGGAGAACCCATTGCAAGTCCTGAAGTTTGCCTGTAATATTTCTTTCCAAACTGGAAGAAATTATTCTTGAAGGAAAATAGGAGCAGTTCATATATGCCAAGTAGTATTTCTCTATTGTGATTATGGGATACTATTTTTTCTGCAAGGTCATCCGCAACGAATTCCAGCAGGAGGTTCAGGTTAATGTTGGTATACATAGATACTATATCCAGGCTTGCCATTACTGGATGAATTAATTCTGGCAAGTTGTCCAGTTTTCCTTTAAGCTGCATGGAATTTTTTAGTAGGTAGGGAGGAGAAGGGAAAATATCTCTGAGGTGACCAAGCAAATAATAATTAATGTTGGAGAGTGGCGAATTTCTAGTGTCTATTATAGGTCTTATTGGATGGCCTTCTTTGTGAACCATAGATCTGTGGAACTCTTTCCACAATTAACGATAATTGCGGTTGGACTCTTCCAACTGAGTGGCAGCAACTACTCCAGTGACATGACGATTATGGGCAAAACACGTAACAATATTAACAAAGAAAGGTAACTTGATCACGCTAGTTACGTTAACTAAAACTTTTACAAAAAGTTCGTAAGTTGGAAGCTTTCGACCTTATCTTAGGTCTTCATCACGCCTGAATATATATTATTTTTTCATTATATTCTTTTAATATTAGTGGCGAATTTTTAGTGGCGTGATGAAGACCTAAGATAAGGTCGAAAGCTTCCAACTTACGAACTTTTTGTAAAAGTTTTAGTTAACGTAACTAGCGTGATCAAGTTACCTTTCTTTGACTCCAGTGACGTAGTCCTGATGACGAACTAGGCTTTAGTTCGAAAATTTGAAAAAGAGTTCCACAGATCTATGGTACAATAAAAGTTCACAAAGAAGGACCTATAATACACTAAAAATTCGCCACTAATATTAAAAGA
This sequence comes from Macrothele yani, assembly GCA_039090855.1. Taxonomy (NCBI): domain Eukaryota; kingdom Metazoa; phylum Arthropoda; class Arachnida; order Araneae; family Macrothelidae; genus Macrothele; species Macrothele yani. Next base: position 194,223 of record CM077022.1, on the reverse strand, counting down.
ATATAATGAAAAAATAATATATATTCAGACTAATATTAAAAGAATATAATGAAAAAAATAATAGAAATTATTATTTAAAGAAACTAAAATATGAAAAAAAATCAGCTGTTGAAATTAAAGGAAGATAGGAACATCAAATTCTGTGAGGCTGATAAGACAGGTCAAATAGTGATTCTGAATACAGTGGAATATAACCAAAAAGTAGAATTAGCAATAGAAGAATTACAGTGTTCTGAGTTGAAAAAAGACCCAACAGATAGCCAAGTAAGATACTTGGGAAGCATCAGGAACCATAGCACCCTACCTAATGAGATTAAAAATGCAAAACCACCAATAGGTACAAAAGTCCCACAATTGTTTGCTAAAATTAAAACACAAAGAAGGTAAACCCATGAGACTTATAGTGTCCAAAAAGAACTCACCATTGATTGAACTTGAGAAGAATATTTACAGGTTCTTATCACCAAAATTTATGAAAACAAAATACACTGTAAAGAACACGTATGAATTTATAGAAATCTTGAATGTAAACCAAGATATAAGAAGTTACAGAATGACTAGTATGGATGTCCAGTCATTGTTTCCAAGTACACCTGTACTTGAGGCGGTTGATATCATTATTGAAAAATTGAAACAGGACCAATCAATGAATGAATGACATACAACTACAGGAGTTAAAAACAACTTTATTGTATATATATGAAAATAATATCTTCAAATATAATGAGAAAATATACAAACAAAATTATGGTGGACCAATGGGTTCCCCCGTATCAAATCTGTTTGCTGAAGTAATCATGAATAACATAGAAGAACAAATAATTAGCAAAATTCAAGATTACCCTCTGATATACTGTAGATATGTATATGATATCTTCATCTTGACCAAAATGGATACAGATGAGCTGGAAGCATTGACACAACAACTTAGCAATATTTATCCATCAATACAATTAACAATTGAACATGAGAATTCCTTGCCTTACCTGGATATTAAGGTTATCAAACAAAATGACCATGTGCAATATAAAGTACACAGAAAACTAACATATGTTCCTGTTCTGATTCCATATTCATCAACACACGCTTTTACACAAAAATGCAATAGCATCAAAACATTAATTAAAAGAGCAATTACACACTCCTCTAAAGAAGAATTCTGGAATGAAGAGATCAGCTACATTAAAGAAATTTCATTTAATTATGGATATCCACCACAAAAAATAAATAAATGGATATATGAAGTACAAGTTAAGATCAAGATACGTCAACCTCTAAAAGAAAAAAAGAATTGCAATGTGTTGGTGCTTTACCTTACCTTCCAGGAATATCAACAGAGATAAATAAATTCCACTTAGTAGTTCTAATTCTGACTATTATATAGCTCTAATTATTCTACTATTCTCTTTTACATGCAATATTTCAAAGTAACTTGTACAAAAATCTAGCGGATAATGCTTACCTTGGCATTCCTTTCTAGCGATGGGAACATTTCACGCATGTGTTTTCCGGTCTTTGTTGATGTTATTGTCCTAAAGTCTGTTGTATGGAAAATATGCTAGAAGAATCGGGAACCTACGAAATTCCAATTGCACACATACCCCCAATATCGTACATTGGAAGTACAAAAAACAGATTAAAAAAAAGACTTAAACAACACATATCTAACTGGCAAAAAAAAGAAGCCAAAACTGCTTTAGTGCAATTCTGCATGGAAAACCGGACATTACCAAAATTCGATAAAATTAAAATGCTAAAAAAGAATAAAAAATCGGAAAGGTAAATGAGGAGGGAAGAAGCAATATTAATCTATAAAAATAAAGCAAGGGTATGTAACCAGAACGACCCTAGCACATTATCGGGCCTGTGGAAAGAACAAATAAGACAAGAAAAACAACAACAAAAGAAAAACCGGCAAAAAAGACAAGAAAACCAGGATAGGAGAAGAAAATAAAAAAAAAAAAATAAAAAAAGTGTTTTAATGAAACATAGATGGCGCCAGCCGGGCTTGATAACGAAATATATCCAGGAAAGTATATCCGACGAATGGCAACAAGGAGTATCGGACTCCATTAGCGTGAAGTTAACCGCAAACATCGGTGGTAAAGTCACCACGCTCCTGAGGATGCCCAGAGTATGGGCGGAAATTTCGAGTATAAAGAACGGTAAAAATTGATGTGTTTGAATCCTAAGGCAAAGATCCAATGAGTATACCCAGCAAAAAGTGTGAGAAGTAAAGCCAGTCATCGCATACAACGGACTTTAGGACAATAACATCAACAAAGACCGGAAAACACGTGCATGAAATGTTCCCATCGCTAGAAAGGAATGCCAAAGTAAGCATTATCCGCTAGATTTTTGTACAAGTTACTTAGAGATAAATAAGTTATGCCACAAATATGGAATTCAGATGGGAAACAAAGTACTGACAGTCAAAGATATGATGATTAATAATACAGAAAAAAGCATATCTTGGAAAAAGCTGGTGTTTATGAAATACCTATAACAGGCATCCCACCAATATTGCACATAGGGAGTACCAAAAACCAATTAAAACATCGCCTGCAACAACACATAAAAAATTGGCAAAAAAAAAAAAAAAAAAAAAAAAGCAAAAACAGCACTGATACAGTATTGCTTAGATAATCAAAGGTACCTGAAATTTGAAGACATCAAAATAATTAAATCATGTAACAATGAAAGACATTTGCGTATTACAGAATCTGTGCTGATTGAAAAAAATAGGAATTGAGTATAATCATAATGACCCAAATATACTTAACAAAAAATGGAAAGAACTAATAAAAATAGAACAAAAAAAAATACTGCAGAAGAAAAGAAAATATTAACTACAGTTCCTAACTGATGGAGCCATGTTGGCAAGGTTTTCAATATGACTTCGGAGATGGGCTGACGCAGGAAATCGCTTCTCTCACTCACTCGCACTGTGATAGCAGGGCTGATACCACCTAGCCTCCTGAAGACAACCCTGGTCTGGTAGAAAGCTGCTAGAGGCAATCTACGTTGGGAACGGCAGAGGTGTGGTGCATGAATGAGAGAGTGAGATGAGTTTGTAAATAGAAGGCAATAAGATAAGTTTGTTGTAAATAATTGTATTTTAGGTCTTAAAAATTGTTTTGTTAGATGGTTTTGGTGTTTGTAAATAAGAAGTTAGTTTATGGTTTGTGAATGTTCATGCAAGTAGGTTCAATGAATAGTTAGTTTTATAAGCCAATTAAACTACTGGTTAGGGTTATTTAACATCGTGAAAAAAGAGGTTTCTTGGATCAAGTATCATTGCAACAGTTAAGGATTAATAAATTACTCACTCAGTCAAATAAATGAACAAGTTGAAGACAACATAAAACCGCCGCACCAGAAGCCCAAACGAACTGTAGAAATTAAAATGGGAAAAAACATGCAATGAAATGTATCTTTTTCGAAGAGAACAGACCTTCTAGAAAAGGTAAGTTTCTCATTAAAGTAATTGTAGGCATGTAAACTTTTGAATGGTTATAGTAATACTGTGACTTTTCAAACAAGGAATTAAATAGAATAAAAAGGCTTTACTCACAATGTTTTTTGGCGGTCCTCTTCCTTTTATTGCTTTCAATTTTTGAAGTTAAAATATTGTGCCATTTAATGAAGACATGCAGAGATGCCAACATCTGAAGGAAGTCATCAGTAGTCCACGTGCGCAGCGCCCGTAGTTTTTCCGTAGTGAGGTCAAGTCAAGTTCCCACATTAAAATTTGCAGGCATAACCATTTTCCAGAGTACACTGCTACATTTTTAGCAACATGTTAATCTGGATTGGGGACAATACTTGGATAAATTTTGCAACATACCTAAGTCCCCTTAAAATGGGGGAAAAAAACTTGAGTAAATACACAAAAAATGCATACCATTGCAACTCCAGCTTTTAATAAATATGTTATGTCATAAGTATGTGATGCCATACACTTATGGTTATTCTTCCTGTTTTTTAGAGTGAAAATTCCGATCGCAATCTTCTTTTCCGCCGTGTGAGATTGAAAAATCAACAGCACACGGGGAACAAAACCCATGGTTTTCGGATACCCGAGACGATTTTAGACACGGAAATTCTTGCGAATAATCTCCATGAATTTTTGACAACTTTTTTGCTTTTTAGATCTAAGAATATTAGTAGAGGCAGGTGGCCATTTACCCAACGCTATTGCAAGTAAATTTGTACACGACAAACACAATGGGAGCAAAGACCGACGCGCAGAACAATTAACTTTGAAAGGTTTCATAGCGTTATTATGCAGATAAATAGAAAATTAGCATTAAATGCTAATATGAAAAAAAATAATCAGAAAGGTATTTTAAATTGCACAAATAAATCAATTCTGGAAAAAAAGGATAAAATAAAAAGGCAATGCAAATAAAATAAATTACAATAAAAATCCATGCAACGTTTCATTAACACAATAGAAGTTTTCTGCTAAGATGCGGGGAGGTAAAATGTCACAACTTAAAACGCAAGTGAGTAATGGGAAAAAAACAAACAAACTGAAATTAAAAGATTACCAACGAAGAATGATCTGGGGAAAACAATCTTTTAAAGAAGAAAGAAAGTTCTTGTGAATCTGACAAGATAAAATAAAACATCCCTTTGTTTAGCAGAACATTTTTGCAAGAGAGAAAAAAAAAAGAACTGCGCTTTGCAAATCTGTCAAAGTAACATAAACAATTACGCTCTTTGCCGACAGCGAGGAGCGTGGGAAAGTAGGGCGCAACATACCCAGCAGCTGCTAGACGTTTTCTTTGGCTGGTTGCCAAAGACACAGGGAGATATTTGTTCTTGCTCTGGGCAAATATACTGCGCGCGATGATCCACGGCAAGCCAGGTACAAAATCACGTGATCACACAGAACGATCTCCGCTGCAACATTTCCGCTTGCTTGTTGGCCAGCTAAACATGCTTGCTGTGTGACGGCTTCGTGACATTATTGCAAAAATCGCATTTGACTATATTTGACTTTTTAAATAATTAAAAAAAAAAAGTTTTCCGGAAATATCAGATTTTTGGGAAAATCCGTAGTTTTTCACACCTTCTCCGTAGGTCCATAGTGCAAACATGATATCCGTAGAAACTACGGAGGATCCATAGTACTTGGCATCTCTGGACATGGCAAATCCAAGTGAAGAATTATTGTAGTTAAATTGTGTATTACGGGGATTAATAGGATACAAGTTTTCACTTGTCAAATTTTCGGGTTGTTCCCCCAACCCTTCGTCAGGACTGACTAAGACAGAAGGTGCTGCCACTCAAGTGGTAATGTCATGCCGCTATGTTCGTTAATCATGGAACCTCTTCTTCTCTCAATGTGTAGACTTCAAGTTTCCGTTTTAGGTAGTGTTGTTGGTGTGAAAGAATTTTTAAAGATTCCCAGTCCATTAAATGTCCAGTACTTTGTACATGTTTATCAAGGCCTGTTTTGCTTGTAATGTTCCTAATTGCGGCTTTGTGTTCTGCTACTCGGGTGCGGAGTTGTCTTCCAGTTTCTCCTACATATATGTTACCACAATTGAAATTTACACTGTAGATAACTCCTCCTTGTAGTAGCTTATTATTTTCTTTTTGTTTAAACTGTGGAAAATATTTTTTTATTTTATTGTTTAAGTGAGGAGCAAGACAAATATGGAAGTTAAGGCTAATTCTCTGCAGCCTTTCAAACAACCCTTTATGGTAAGTTATTTTTCTAGTGAGTTTAATGTTTTTTTCAGACTTTTTATGGCTTGACTTATCTTTTTTTTCCTTAAAAATTTTTTTTTATCCAATTTTCCGGGTAATTGTTATCTGTCGGCGACTTCTTTAATTCTTTTTTATGGATTTCTTTGGAAGTTATTTCAGAATCTAAAGTTTCTATTTTTTCTAGGAACAGTGCGGCTACATTATATTTAATCCTAGTTGTAAATTAATTTGGCACCTCTTTTCATAGTGTATTGTGGAATAACTTTTTTACACGTCTTATAGAGGTTATTTTTCATTAAAGTTGGTTGTCAAATTTATGAACTAAAGCCTATTTCGTCATCAGGACTACGTAGTCCTTATGACGAACTAGGCTTTAGTTCGAAAATTTGACAACCAACTTTCATGAAAAATAACCTCTATAAGACCCGTAAAAAAGTTATTCCACAATTATATTTAATGTAGGATAGATGGTATGACTGGTAGTTTAGCATTTTTTGAGTATTAGTAGGTTTTTTATAGAGTGATGTAGAGATTTTTCTTGCTGCACTTCCAGGGTGAATTTAAGCAAGTCATCTAGGGTGTTGAATAGGTTAAGTATGTCTATTAGCAGATATTTTTCTTCTTGGTCTACTATTATCAGGATGTCATCCATATATCTAACATAAAGGCAGAACAATGATGGTTGTGGGATTATTATTTTTCTTCTAGCTTGCCCAAATAATAGTTAACTAGAAAAGGAGATAGCGGTGAACCCATAGCCAAGCCAAGGGTTGTTTGAAAGGCTGCAGAGAATTAGCCTTAACTTCCATATTCATCTTGCTCCTCACTTACACAATAAAATAAAAAAATATTTTCCACAGTTTAAACAAAAAAGAAAATAATAAGCTACTACAAGAAGGAGTTATCTACAGTATCTGTAAACTGCAATTGTGGTAACATATACCGTAATTTTGGGGCTAAGAGCCGCGGCTCTTACGTTACTAAAAGTGAAATTTTTCGGGTGTGCGGCCCTTATGCCGAAGTGGCTCTTATGCCGAATTTGTTTTCGATACGACTGTTTCTTCTCTCCCTTTTTTTTTCCCCATGCAGATGCTTAGTAAATTTTTTCAAACCACGTCTTTTTTTTTTTTTTCACAAACTAGACTGTGATAAAGTTTCCCTCCCTTTCTACTCGTACGTTAGACATGATAACTCCGCTGTCCTGATGTTGGTTTAGGAGGGAAAGTGGGGGAGGACAGGAATGCCTGACTCAAATGCCCTTTGCATGGAGGAATGGGGGATGGAAGGGGACATAAGCACACAGACGAGTAACGTGACGTCCGAGGCTGCTGTGGATATCGCGCCTAGCGTATCTCTTTCGTTGGCTGCAGCATACATCATGCAGGAAGGTGCGATGATTTTCAGTGGGGTGGGGAGACCGGTTTGATGGGCACTTTCCTGAACAAAAGCTTAAGAACATGAACAATGCAAAAGCCTGCCCCAGGATGATTCCATTAGCAGAGACCTATTCCAAACAATACTGGCGGGACGGAAAGACAAATTCTGTTCACTTCTTGGTTCATCTGGCGTGCAATACAGGTGTTTTTTGGCTCGTGCTCCTGAGTTTTGCTTCGATTTTAATTTTTTTTTTTTTCATTGACTGACGATGGTGGAAGTTGAAGGCTTCGGCTGGAAAAGAAAAAAAGAAGGGATTCATATAAAAGCGGAGCTCAACGCGAAGGTTCAGTGCGCAGTAAATGAAAGTAGGTCAAACCACTTGAAAGAGAGCGGCACCGCTGTTATGGAAGTGTTGGCGGCCAGATCCGCGAACACGTGCGAGGCAGCTGATAAAGAAATAAAAGCATAACATAGAAGGAACATATTATTAAAGAAAACATTAATCGAAAGCATTACAAGCGATAATTTATAAGTTAATTACTTCTAAGACGGACTCTATTGCGGTGAACAGAGAACCATCCTGTAGCAGACATCCACATTGAATGGAATTTAGACAATTGTGCGGTTTTACGAGCAATGCGATATTCTAACGGCAGTCTTAAGATTAACCGTGATTTATATTGATTACATAAATGGTTTTGAGCATTTAATAAAGGCAAACAAATAACATCATTAACATGATTAATAAAAAATGTATAAATAAAAATGTTTGCCAGTATGAAAAAATAAGTGCATAAAGCAGATCGACACTGAATTGCAGATTAGCTTTTGAAGTATACATATAATCACGCTGGGTGTGAGTTAATTCATGAAAATAAGGAAGATAATTTAGTTTTCTGAGCAGCACCACGACTTCACAGGTGCGGCCGTTACGGCAACTTTTGCTTCCAAGATTGCAAATTTTTTAACCTGCGGCCTTTACGCCGATGCGGCTCTTAGTCCGAAAATTACGGTATGTAGGAGAAACTGGAAGACAACTCCGCACCCGAGTAGCAGAACACAAAGCCGCAATTAGGAACATTACAAGCAAAACAGGCCTTGATAAACATGTACAAAGTACTGGACATTCAATGGACTGGGAATCTTTAAAAATTCTTTCACACCAACAACACTACCTAAAACGGAAACTTGAAGAAAGTCTACACACTGAGAGAAGAAGAGGTTCCACGATTAACGAACATAGTGGTATGACATTACCACTTGAGTGGCAGCACCTTCTGTCTTAGTCAGTCCTGACGAAGGGATGGGGTACAACCCGAAAATTTGAAAAGTGAAAACTTATATCCTAGTAATCCCCGTAATACACAATTTAACTACATGCCATTATTATTCATGCCAAAAATTTGGTAACATGTTCATGTTTGCAGCTAACCTGTTGGTGAGTATGGCTTAAAAATGTAGTCTTGGTTCTTCTAAGGTGAGTATGGCTTAAAAACGAAGTCTTGGTTAAAACTCAATGAAAAAACGAATTCTTAGTTAAAACCTAATGACCAAATGAAAATATTCGAAAAAACCTGGCCCTATATTGAAAGCCTGAACCTCCCAGGAGTTTACTGCATTCCTATCTCTTCTTCTACTGGGGATAACTTATACATTGGAAGCACATACAGGAGCATTAACCACAGAATTTTAGAACATAAAAAAGATGTTTCGAAAGCCAATCCTAATACTGCCTTGTCTGTTTTGACAATGGAAGACACACCTGCAGTTCCCCACTGGAACGAAGCAAAACGAATTGCTTCTTTTGACAATCGTTTTGCCCTCCGTTACCGTTGAAGCCTGGAACTTATTTTCAACTCAATGACTTGCAATTCCGAATCTCCTCTCTACATTCCGATGATCTGGAGATCAATTCTAAGTTTTGGCAACAAAAATAGGAAAAATTCAAATGTAGAATCTGGCAACAATTTTAGTCCTCCATTGGCGTGATGAAGACCTAAGATAAGGTCGAAAGCTTCCAACTTACGAACTTTTTGTAAAAGTTTTCATTTAACGTAACTAGCGTGATCAAGTTACCTTTTTTGTTAATATTGTTACATGGTTTGCCCATCATCGTCACCTTTACTTGCCCTATATTGACTTTAAGTATTTTTAAAAAATGAAGTCTTGGTTCTTCTAAGGGTGAGCATGGCTTAAAACTTCCAAAATTGAAAGCAATAAGAGGAAGAGGATCACCAAAAAACATTGAGTAAAGCCTTTTTATTCTATTTTATAGTAATATGTTTCAAATACAAGGAATTTTTAACTTCCGACGTCCAGAATATAATGTGGCAAAAGCGAACGCTAAGAATTTTCAAATAATTGAAGATAATCGATATATTTATAAGCAACACGTTTAATTTAAATTTGTTTCCCATCATAAGGAATAAATTACATGGTTTACCCTAATTCCTGCGCTAATGTTCGTGATGTGGCGGTGCGAGCCGTCAATGCCCACCACACAACATGCCGGTCCTCTCGTTCGGTGGTGTGCGGCAATCGCTCACGGCGGTCCGTCCTACCCTCCTGCACCCACCAAATCCATACTCTCCTCACTGTGGCTGGATGTCGTCCCACACGGGCGCCGATGTCTCGGTACGATAAACTGCTGTCGCGATAAGCCACTATTCGTCCTCTGTCGAACTCCGAAACTTGCTGGAGTGACTGCCGTATTCTGTGACGAGGCATCAGTAAGTTTCCCACGCACAGGTCCGGCAGCACAACACACTTCCACTACTTACACCCCGCCTTCTGTGCACCCTTCTCATAGTGCTTCTCGGTGGCATGCTGGGCACACATGATTTGCATATGCCCTGCAATGCTAATCGTTTGCATGTCCTCTCGTGGGCGACGCATGCTGCGAATTTCAGGCCAATCGGATGCTTCCTTCTTGGTGTTGCATTTTGGCTGGCCAGCAGTGTCTATATGTTCCATTATCCTACAGACAACATAGTGCCTTCACAGGTTGGAAGTAGTTCAAACAAGCTGAGGTGCTTACTATGTTGCAGGATTCTCTTTGGAACATGCATTGGTTTTTTTGAGGAAAAAGCAAAGCAAAAGAAATGTTGGTGCCACTTGTTTTCCACAGAAAGTCTTCAATTTTTTTATTTTTTTTTTGGCTGTTTTTAAGCAAAAATTCACTGTTTTACGAATCTACACTTTAATTTTGCCACTACTCACATTGTGTTTGTTACAGAGTACGTAGTACAATTTTATTCATTTCTACTGAAAAAAAGCGAAAAAACTACTCGTATTTCTAGCGGGAATTATTGGGGGGAAAAACCTACTGATTTTTTTAGCCTTTACAGTACTACTTAAAATTTTCTGGGAAGGTTGCAGTATTTGGTTATGCTCTAAGCTGTTATGCATTTTTTAGCACATCTTTTGTAAAAAAGATCATGCTTATGTTATCGGTTTGTCCGTCTGTGGAAGACACCATATCTCTGTAACTAAATAGTCCATCTTGAAAAATTCTTTTAGCATTGGGAAGCTTGAAATGTGCGAATGATGATCCGTTATTGCGCTGTTTCTTCACAATGCACAATTTTGCCGCTAGAGGGCATAAATGCAGATATCGAATTCAAAATACATTTTATTCCATATGTTTGCTTATAAACATCCAATTCAAAACAATTCTTCTACCTTTCGATTCCATTCATGTCTAAGATTATTGTAGGTATCTATGTGTAACTTGAAAGTTACGCATAGATTCTCCGCTAGGAGGCGTAAAAGTAAATTGCGTTTCCCCTGATATCTCTGTTTCTAAAATTCCAAGTTGAAAAATTCTTCCTGCAACGGATACCGCTCCTGGTGGGAAATGCAGGGATCGCAGCATTCCTACTTTTCCTACTATTTCGAAACCTGTCCTTATTTTCCTACTTTTTCGCAAAGCAGAATACTTTTTTTTTTACCACCTGTTTCGCAGTTCTGGTTCATTGAAATTTTGTGTGTGTGATTGCTATGGCCGCCGCGGCATCAGGTTACGTGTACGGGAGCTGAACTGCCGAAGCCAATCACTGACAGTTTAAGGGAGGAGGAGTCTCAATCGAAACTAAAACGTTGGCTTGTGGTGTGTGTGTTCTGGAAAGTTTTATGCTTTGTTTTCTCAACCTGTAGGTTCGTGCATTTTAGATTGATCGATGACGAACTGTTTGTAATCTGAAGTTCATGGAATTAAAAAAAAAGGTAAATACTTTTCTTTATAAACAATTTGGATTTTATTGATTGTGTTATAAAATGAGAGCAATTGAAGTTTTTGTGTGTGAAAGTTGTCATTTCATGAAATTGGTATATATTCTGAAAGTACTGTCGGAAACATCAATATTTTATCGTGGATGTTGATAGGTAACTGACTGAAAGATTTCTTTTGCTTTGATCTTAAAATGGAACAAACCAAACCGTTCTTTCTTTGAGAAAGAATTCTCCTCCCCCTACTTGTAAAATGTGTGCCTATAGTAAGATGTTTTATAATCAAAATGTATGCCTGCCAACTACTACGGAATGCCTGTAGTTTCTACAGATTTAGCTGTTTGACTACGGCGCTACTCAACTCACTGTCAAAACTATTGATTTTATGGATTTTCATTTTGTTTATTTTTATTATTATTTCTTTCTTTATTTATTTTTTGCTATTATGAAAAAATGCGAAATACCATCTGGGGATGGTATTTCATGTTTCAAAACTTTAGAAAAGTTTAGTTAAACGAAGTAAAAAAATTTGCCGTAATCTTTTTTTTTTTTTTTTTTCTTTCTCTCTCTCCCAATATTCTTGTTAAATGTAATTTTAAACCAGTGTAAGACTAAAGAGAATTGGAGGGAGTTGGTCGTTTTCAGTCTGATGTGAAGGTATTTCGCGTTTCAAAACTTCCGAAAACAGTAGTTAAACGGAGTAAAAGATTTTGCTATAATCGTAATTTTATTCTCCTGATGTTGCCTTTGTTTCCTTGTTAATCAAGGAAACAAATGTAACATCTTGTCTTGTTAAATATCATTTTATTGCATAAATGTTCTCATTTCATCTTGAAACTGTAGGCAACAATTTGCAAAAACTAAAGTTAGACGCCACGAAAACTTCCTCGTGAACTTTTCGCGAATTCGAAGAATTCCGCCTTTTTCATTATTATTTTGGTCATTTGCGAGATTGATACACAAGTGAACAGAAATTTTACGGGGGTTGGTGGCGTCGGGGGACGGAATTAATTTTCACGAAACTTTCGAAAACGGAAGGTAGACAGTTCAGATTTGTTCCGTATCGTAATTTCTTTCTTCTCGCGATGTTGCCTCTGTTCAGAATGATTGTTAAATAACATTTTACTGCATAAATTTTTCATTTCAGCTTGAAAATAAGGGGGAAATTTTCAAAACCAGAAGTTGGACAGAGCAAAGATTTCTCCTGTACCCCTTAAGTGTGCAATGTTCCCGCTCTCCTGCATTGTTAAATATCCCGGTCCCATAAGTTTTTGCATTAATTTCAAGCTTCCTAGCATTTAGTTTTAAAATAAGATCGTGCTTACGGTATATACTGGTGTATAGGTGGAACCACTCTATTTTCATTTGAATATTTGCAGTTTTTGTATATCCCATGTATAAATCGACCCCCCCCCCCCCCCCGATTTTTATGTGAATATCTGCAGTTTTTGTATACCAACCTATCTTGTGTATAAATTTAAAAAAAAAAAATTCTTTTCTGAGGATGCGCCTGCATGCGGAAATGTGAACCTATTATTATTGCAGCTGGCTCTTGCAGTGTTGCTTGCGGCAGTTTCCCCTCAAAATGTGGGTGGAATTGAGGCACAATTCTGGGAAAATGATAGTGCTCACCACCCTGGGTAGAGAGTTTTCAGGGGAAGATTACACACTTTAACAATATATGAATCCACTTTTGCACAGTCCCCCCCCCTTCTCCCACTTTTTGCGAGCGAGTTTTCTGCAATTACTTCATTCATGGAGAGTGAAGCATTTGCTCCTGCAGCAAACGAATCATGATGCATTTACCAAACATCGAAAGTCACATCGTTAATTAAAAAGGAAATAAAAAAAAACTTCCTGAAACATATTTGGAAAGCGTAAATAGGTCTTGATGTCAACCTGATAGTTTTTTATCCCATTTTTTACGGCAGGCATATTTTTTATCCCATAAAAAAAAAAGCCTGCCATAAAAAATGTGTAACTTTTAAAGTTTTCAATGGATTTCTTCAAAATTTAAAATTTCATCTTTATTTTGATGTATTGTGGACACTGTAAAATTTGCATGCAGCTATTTAAAAAATTGAAGAAAATTTTTTCTATAAAATTTTTGCCTACTACCCTGTGCAGCGTAGCAGCTGTTGGCCAACTGCTGAGCTGGACGATTGTGTTATTGACAGAGAGGTCATTTATCTACTCCCGAGTTCCCCCCTCCACTGTGTGACAAACAGTCAGCTTTAGTGACAAAACCCAACATCGCACCATTCAGTAAAGATGCAATCCTTTTTGTTCACTCTTAGTCTTCAGAAAAGGTTACTGTTTAATTTTTAGAGCCGGAGCACACTCAATTTATTAACAAACTTAAGTAGGCTGTTAAACTAATGCACTTTTTTACTATCAGTGGCAATGTTATTCTGAGTGATCGACCAAGTTTAAACACTTTCGTTTTCGGGATGCATTGATCAAGTTACCGCTGTTCTGTAGATTGTCATGCCTCTCTCTTCACCGCCGCTAAGCAGGGTCAGCGGTCTCCTTTTGCAATAGTCTGTTCTTTTCCTTCTTCATCCCCCCTTCGAGAATTGAGCACGGTCATAGGTCACGGCACGGTGCAACTGAAACTACTGGCTGACGCATTCACCTCTTTCCTCTGGGTGATTTACCAGCGGAGCAGTCAAGGCCATATCGACATATCTGAAACGGACTTTGAGACGTCCTTGCGAAATGAGTTTTTCTATTAGTGAGTAAAAAAAACTCGTACATATAAAATCAAGAAAATTCTTAGCAATGACTAAATATACAACATCTGGAAAATGACTAAATATACAACTGCAAATGAACTGATGGCACAAAGGGCTAAGTATGCGCATTTCCATAAGGCATCAAAATTTTGGTTTTCAACCTATCAGAAATGTTTTTCGTTCAACCCCCTAATTTTGTCCTAAATATTTCATTAAAAAAAGTCTACCTACACACTAGTATATACGGTATGTTACCGATTTGTCCGCCTGTCCATCCTTCCATCTGTCTGTGGACACCATATCTCTACAACTACTAGGCCGATTCGAAAAATTCTTTTTTTTTTTATTAATGCAATTTAGTTACAGAGTTCGTGTGTAATCATTATATTAAATTAATTAAGTGTGACATCTTGAGAGTCAATATCTTCTGCAACAACTGGGATATAGAGGGAAAAGGCCAAAAAGGGCTGACGAGCCCTTGACTCCCCAATTTTGGAAGCTTGAAATGTGTGCAAATGATGATACTTTATCTCGTTTTTGTTTTTTTTACGATGCACAATTTCGGTGCTAGAGGATGTAAATGCAGATGATATCGAATTCAAATTACATTTTATTCCATATATTTGCTTCTAAACATCCGATTGAAAAAATAGTTTTACCGTTTGATTCAATTTATGTTGAACACTATTTTAGGTATAGTAACTTTTTCAGGTTACACATAGATTTTCCTCTAGGGGTGTAAGAGTAAATTAGGTTTTCTTTGATTTTGTTTTTTAATATAAACTCTAAAACTGCAAAAATGATTGCTGAAGATTTTACTTATTCATTGAAAATAAAATCTAGAAAACAAAGTGCTTTTTTTTTTTTTAAGTATTTTTTTTAAAAGATGCTGGCAAAATTCTGGGTCTATTCTCATCAGTTTCATATAAAGTTTCTCCAAAGAATTAATTTGTTTTTTCAGCTGAGGCCAGAGGCCCCTCCCACAATGCAGGAGTTGCGGAGTCTATCAGTATGCCACTGTCTACAACTGTAGGTTGAAGCATTTATGCTCTGGCTTTTAGTTAACATACTTTTACCCAATTACTTCAGTAAAACAAGTTTGATTTCAATTAAATTTTATATTACATTATTGGTGCATGTATGCTTAATGAAGTAGTAACAGAAATATATAACATATGATACTTATTACTGTCTACCTTCAGCCATTATTTACAACTTGTCCTTCTGTCTGCTGAAACCTCCCCACCCCAAAAGCAAGGTGTTTTCTGTAGCTTTCTTCTGGCATGTTGAAAAGCATTTCACAGTAGAGTGCAAAATTACACTAAACCCTCAGTGCATTCATTCATTGGCCGGAACTTTTGCAGTGTAGTCCAGAATCCAGATATATTTTAAATGTTCCCAAATTTATTATTGCTGTGCAATAATTTTCTTATGTTCTTTACATGTTTAAAAAATGATATTTTTTGTGGTATTACTGACAGTTGATTACACATCCTTTGTTTCTTTCTCTTTTTAGTGAAATGCCACGTGGAAAGACAAAGTTTCAGACATCCTGGTTGAACACTGATGATTTTAACAAAGATAAAACTGTATCCTGGTGCACACAAGGGAATAATGAATATGAAGCATACTGCTTGTTGTGTAAGACATCGTTTTCCATAGCCAATTGTGGAAGGTATCAGATAAATAAGTCATTCATCGAAACAGAAACATATTCAGGAGAGAAATGCAGTTAAAGGAACACTTTTGTAACTGGACACACATAAGCAGGCAAGTGCTGCATCTAGTTTGTGTTTGCAGTTCAGCCTGGACCAACAGATTACCAAGGCTGAAGCCATTTGGTGTTTAAAAGTAGCAAGGTCAAACTTTTCATTTGCTTCTTGCACAGATGTTACAGATGTCTTCCAGATGATGTTTCCCAATGATCCTATTGCTCGGAAAATGTGTTTTAGTGAAATGAAAGTTTCCTACATATTTTCCCAGGGTCTTGCCAAATACTTTGATCAAGAGTTAATAAGTCAAATAAGAAAATGTACTGATAATAAAGGTATGTACAGCATCACCTTTGATGAAACAACAAATATTCAGGTGAAAAAACAATTTTATGTTTTTGTTAAATTCTGGGCCTTAGAAAACAGGGTCAAAACTGCGTATTTATCAAGTGAATTTTTAGGCCATGCAGATGCAGAGATTATTAAGCATTCCCTGTTGACAGTACTACAAAACAAAAAAACTGCCTTTAGATAAGTTACTTATGCTCTCAGTGAATGGGCCAAATGTGAACAAAGCACTGCAAAGGAAGGTCAATGAAGAGTTGAAGCTGCATGGTGCTGAAGAACTTGTTAGTATTGGCACTTGTCCATTACATACTGCTCATAATGCCTTTTCTCAAGGTTTGTTTGTGTTAGATCTAAATGTAGATGAATTTGCAAGTGATGTATTTTCTTTCTTTAAAACAAGTGCAGCACAGCAAGAGGATTTCAAATCTATTCAGCAACTCTTGGATGTTGAACAGCACTTCCTTCATCATGTTAACTCACGCGGGTTGACATTAGAACCTGTGGTCCCCAGAATTGTGGAGCAGTTTGATGTACTGAAAGAGTACTTCAAATTGATTGAAAAGAAAGGTTCTAAGGATGTTTTAAATTCCCCTCTATATAGGAGAATTCGAAGTTGTCTCCAGGATCCAACAACGTTGGTGTATCTCAAGTTTATTTTATCTCTGATGCCAATCTATGTTGAATTTCTTGCTCTTTTCCAAACAGAAGGGCCATTAGTTCATGTATTGTACAGCAAAGCCAGTGATCTATTGTTAGGTATTTTAAGAAAGTTTGTGAAAGATGATGTTATTGCAAACAAGGAGGGTGCAGAGTTACAGCACATAGATGTCACAAAACGAGAAAATGTACTTCCCTTAAGGAAGATGGATGTTGGAATAGGAGCTAAGAAGCTGTTGCATACTCTTTCGGAAAATCAAGTTCAAAAAGTGCTGCACAATTTCAGACAGTGTTTTTCCAAAATGGCAGAATATCTACAAAAAAATTGCCACTTGACTGTCAGATTCTAAAAGATCTTCGAGTTCTGAATCCATCAATAAAGGACAGTGCAAACACAGAGCATGCCATTAGTAGGCTGTGTGTAAATTTAAAACCTTTGAAACTGACTAACAGTGAAACTGATGCAATTGTGCAAGAATGGAGAAAGTACAAATTAGAGAAGATTGGTGATTATTTTATCAAATCTGAAGAGATTATCAGTGGTGTGCCAATGTGAAATACCAGCAAGCTGACATATACTGGGGCAAAATTTTTCAGATCGTAGATACTGATACTGGGAAACCAAGGTATGGAAATTTAGTCAAACTTGTTACAACTTGTCTTGCCCCTTTTCCATGGGAATGCTGATGTAGAGCGTAGCTTTTCCATGGGAATGCTGATGTAGAGCGTAGCTTTTCCATGAATAATGCTTTACTTACCAAAGATCAATGTCAGTTAAATGAAAAAACCATTGTGGGTGTAAGAATTGTAAAGGACAAAATCAGAAGAAGTGGGAATTGCGTTTATAATATTCCAATTACTCAGTTAATGTTGAAATTTGTTAGAGAAGCTCGTGCATCTTATCGGGCTGATTTAGAATATCAGAAAAAAATGTTTAAAGCAAACCAGAAAGCAGAAGAAATTGAAATTAAAAAAAAAATGTGCGGTTGAAAAGAAAGATATCTTTGGAGTTGGAAATAAAAAATTTAACTGTAAAAGAAGGTCAGCTTAAGGTTGAAGTCCAGCTTGGGCAAAAATTGCTTGATGAAGGAACTGAAAGACTCAGGAAGGCAATAATTGCTAAGAATATGAAAGAGGCATCTATTGCAAATTCAATTATTGAAGCTGGTACAAAGAAATTAAGAGAAAATATGGAGCTTATGGACGAAACTCAGCAGAAGCTAAAAGAATTGAGACTGAACTTGGATCAGTAACTAAAAAACATAATGGTTGTGGAATAGCTTTTTTACGGGTCTTATAGAGGTTATTTTTCATCAAAGTTTGTTGTCAAATTTTCGAACTAAAGCCTAGTTCGTCATCAGGACTATGTCACTGGAGTAGTTGCTGCCACTCAATTGGAAGAGTCCATCCGCAATTATCGTTAATTGTGGTACTTCTTCTTCTTGCTATTTCGATCCCTTCTTCTAGTTTCCTCTTTACTAAGTTTGACTGGTGGGCGATTATTTTCACTGAGTCCCAATTTATGGAGTGTCCACTTGCTTGTATTTGTCTGTCTAGCCCTGTTTTGTTCCCAATGTTCCTAATAGCTGCTTGGTGTTCTTTCATTCGGACCTTAATACTTCTCCCTGTTTCTCCTATATAGCTGAGTCCGCAGTTACAGTCGATGCAGTAAATTACTCCTTCCTGCAATTGGATGTCCAATTCTTTCTGCTTTAAAGCTGGCAGGAATTTCTTTATTTTGTTATTAAGATCTGGAGCTAGCCTGATATTATATTTTGCTCCGATCCTTTTCAGTTTCTCGAAAAGTCCCTTGTGGTACGTAATTTTGCTGGTGAATTTGAAGTTGGTTTTTTCCTGCTTCTTTTTTGGCACTTGTTTAAATATTTTCTCAACATATGGGGAGGGGTAATTGTTTTCTGCCAATATTTCCTTTAATTCTTCTTTGTGAAGATCTTTTTGAGTAGCTGAAGAGACCAGGATTTCAATTTTTTCCAAAAATTGTCTCGCCGTATTCAATTTAATATAATCAGGGTGGAATGAGCAGAAGTCTAACATCTTCCCTGTGTTGGTGGGTTTTCTAAAAAGCTGAGTGAATACTTTCCCCTCTCTTGAGGTCAAGGTTAAATCTAGGTAATTAATGCTATGGTCTTTTTCCTGTTCCAGGGTGTACTGCAAGGTATTCTCTAGTAAGTTAAATTCTTCCAGAATCTGAGAGGGTAGAGATTGGTCCACAGTATCTACTATAATTAGGACATCATCCATGTACCTCACATAGAGAGCAAACAAGGAGGGTTGTATAAGGATTTTTGCCTCTAGTTTACTTATATAATAATTTGCTAGCAGAGGTGCTAGTGGAGAACCCATTGCAAGTCCTGAAGTTTGCCTGTAATATTTCTTTCCAAACTGGAAGAAATTATTCTTGAAGGAAAATAGGAGCAGTTCATATATGCCAAGTAGTATTTCTTTATTGTGATTATGGAATACTATTTTTTCCGCAAGGTCATCTGCAATGAATTCCAGTAGGAGGTCCAGGTTAATGTTGGTATACATAGAGATTATATCCAGGCTTGCCATTACTGGATGAATTAATTCTGGCAAGTTGTCCAGTTTTCCTTTTAGCTGCATGGAATTTTTTAGTAGGTAGGGAGGAGAAGGGAACATATCTCTGAGGTGACCAAGTAAATAATAATTAATGTTGGAGAGTGGCGAATTTCTAGTGTCTATTATAGGTCTTACTGGATGGCCTTCTTTGTGAACTTTTATCGTACCATAGATCTGTGGAATTCTTGACTGGATTTTGGAGAAGTTTTTGAAGAGCTCATTAAGCTGTTTTTTATTTCTTAAAGAGCTGATTAATTTCTTAAGATTTTTGACAGTTTGATCTATAGGGTTACCATTGAGTTCTTCATAATAAGGCTTGCTCAATTCAGCTTCCATTTTATTGTAATACTTCTCTTTTTCTATCAATACCAAAACTTTGCTCTTATCTGCTCTCAGTGCTACAACTTTATCATTGGCTTTGAATTTTTTAAGGTCAGCAATGGCATTTCTATTAAAATTGTAATCAACTTTTACTGGCTTTTTTACAAATTTTGAGACGCAGTCTGAGAATTCTTTCCTTAAAGTAACTGCTGTATTTTCATCTTCTCTTTCTACCTTACTACAGATGCTTTCTAAATCAATCAGTATACGTTTTTTATCAAGTGTTGCGGAGGAAAGGTTATAATTATATCCCTTATTGAGGAGATTAATCAGGTTTTCATCTACTCCTTCTTCCGTCAGATCCATGACATGTTTGTTAGTGGGGGATGGTATTAACTGTGGGCCATGTGCTGTAGACATTAATTTTGGATTCAACCACTTATTCTCTTTAATCTTCAATTTTTCCTTAAACTTTTTGTTTTTATCTCTCACTGCTTTAGCTAACCAATTATCAATATTTTTCTTTTCTGCTTCCGGAATTTCACCTAATGAAGAGGTCCAAATACGAGCTTCTATTCGTTCGCATTGCTCAATAGTTTTGAATTTATTACGAATCGCGCCATTCACCGTTTTTAGTTCTATTTTTTTAATAAAATTTCTTGACAGATTTTCCGCGATGTTTTTTGTGAGTCTCAAAGAAGGTGGGACAAAATTAGCTCTCTTACATTTCTTAAGAAAATAAAGTTGTGACTTACATTTGTTGCTTTTGCACTTACTCCTTTCTATCTATCTGATGTTTCGCCATATATCCAGCCCGTATGTGGTTTTAATCCTAGCTGTAAATGCATTTATGGCACCTCTATTCATAGTGATTGTGGAATAGCTTTTTTACGGGTCTTATAGAGGTTATTTTTCATCAAAGTTTGTTGTCAAATTTTCGAACTAAAGCCTAGTTCGTTAGTGGACACTCCATAAATTGGGACTCAGTGAAAATAATCGCCCACCAGTCAAACTTAGTAAAGAGGAAACTAAAAGAAGGGATCGAAATAGCAAGAAGAAGAAGTACCACAATTAACGATAATTGCGGATGGACTCTTCCAATTGAGTGGCAGCAACTACTCCAGTGACATAGTCCTGATGACGAACTAGGCTTTAGTTCGAAAATTTGACAACAAACTTTGATGAAAAATAACCTCTATAAGACCCGTAAAAAAGCTATTCCACAATCACTATGAATAGAGGTGCCATAAATGCATTTACAACTAGGAAAAAACATAAGTAAATTTTCAAAAATTAAGGATGATATTAGGTCTAAGCAAAAGTTCTGTTGTTTTTCTGATGGACACTAATGTGTGTTTACGGCATGCAAACCAAACTTGTGCACATTTATGCAAATCAGTTCTAGATAAGGTTGTGGCTTATGTTGGTTAGGGATTCAGTGTTAAGTGGACCTGTGTATTCAATATGTCTGTTGATAAAGTGCATTTGAGACAGTGTCCTTCAGGAGCTTCAGAAAGGAAACAATGCAACGATCACAAGTTAAAACTTATATGAAGTGTTTGTAGAGAACACTGTTACAGTTCATACATGTCAAATCGTCTACCAGATTCTGTTCTGGAAACTTCAGTTTAGAGGATGAATCACAATTTGGATGGCCCACTGTTGTCAGTGAATTATGAATCATCATTCAGTATTATCCTTGCCAAACCTCTGGAAAATGCGAAAATTGGTGAGAAACTTGTAATTCACAGGCAAATGGCTTACAGCACATTCATTAGCTTATTGTTGTTATTATTATTTGTAGCACTCGGGTACCAAAATATTTGTCCTAAAAGAACTTGTGTGATCAGGTTAGAACGTATGCATCATGCCTGCCATCTTGCAGAGTCTTTTTCGGAGTAAGAGGCTATTGGTTATTAAAAGTGGGTTCTGTACAATGATGTGCAATCAAAAAAGAATATTGTGAAGCAGAACAAACCCCAATTCCTACTCCAAAGCTCAGCTTGAGGTTATGCTTTGTTAGTGGTGGGATTGTAATGGAATTGTCTAAGGCGAGCTTCTGAGATCCAACAGAAAGACTTAACGGAAACAACTCTAAAAACTCAGCTCAATACCCGCTTTTGTAAAGCATCGTAAACAAAAGGGGCTTCATGTTCAACCAGGACAACAAAAAATCGGGGCAAAATGAAAGGTATGACATTTTTTCAATAAAATCTTAAGTGTTATATATATACACACACATACTATTAAGAAGAGACAAGTGCAATAACAATTTTTCAACCAATATTCCAAAAACATAGTAAAACTCGTATACTGACAGGTACCTCCAAAATGATTCCACAACTTAAATCTTGGCCCTCAGTCTCCGGCAGCTGGAATGTACCTGGCCAAGGCAGCGGCCAGTGCGACATGAAGGCAGAGGGTGCTAAGAATCCCCGGAGGACCGGACTAGGCTGCCATCTGATGCTGACCTTGGCTACTTACAATGGACGCTCCCTATCTTCTGATTCAAGGCTTCTTGAATTGGAAGAGGAACTACAAAGGATCAAGTGGGACATCGTGGGGCTAAGTGAGGTAAGGAGAAAAGGAGAAGATCTCATCGAACTGAAAAGTGGACATCTCTTCTACTATCGTGGGACAGATACTGGCAGAACTAGTGGTGGTGGATTTATAATAAACAAGAAACTGAAGGATAAAGTTGTAGAAGTTGAAAGTTCCTCTGACAGAGCTGCACGACTTGTTATCCAACTCTCGAAAAGATACCAGGCTCAGATTATTCAAACTTATGCACCCACCACAAGTCATCCTGAAGAAGAAATTGAAGAATTTTATGAGGAAATTTGTCATCTAAATAATAAAGGTAAGCAGCACTTGAAAATAATTATGGGAGATTTCAATGCAAAAATAGGGCAACGGCAACAGAATGAAACTTCAGTAGGTAAATTCGGTCATGGCAACAGAAACCAGCGTGGAAATACTCTCGTTGAGTTTGCAGAGGCAGAAGGGTTTTTCATCTTGAACTCCTTCAAGAAAAAGCCACACAAGAAATGGACATGGAGACATCCAAATGGAACGACAAGTGAAATTGATTTTATTATGTGTAACAAAAAATTTGTCATAGAAGACTGCAGTGTGCTAAACAAGTTCAACACAGGTAGTGACCATAGATTGGTGAGATGTAAGATGCACCTCAACACTAAACTTGAACGTGGCAAGCTCATAAGACAAACAAAATCTATTGACATAACCAACCTTAAAAAACACCATAATACCTTCAAGTTAGAACTGAAGAACAGGTTCTCTGCTTTAGAAGGCCTAACATCGGAAGAAGTGGACATCTCTGAAGTTAACAGAAAAGTAACCAAAGCTCTTATGGAAACAGCAACAAAATTAGCTGGGTCTAAGAACAAGTTGCATGTGAACAAATTATCAGGAAAAACCAAAATGTTGATGCAAAAAAGAAGAGAGATGAGGACAACTAAAGAAGATGTGACTTCCAAAGTGGAATATATAGAGCTATGCAAGACAGTAAGAAAAAGTATCACTGAAGACGTAAGGAAATTCAACTGTGAACTAGTGAGGAAAGCAATTGAAAACAACCAAAGCCTAAAGATAGCAAAGGGACATCTCAGTAAGGGAAGAAAACAGATTATGGCACTGAGAAAAGAAGATGGTTCTGTAACAAGAAATAGAGGCGAAATTTTGACAAGAGTGAAAGATTTCTACTCCAAATTATATGAAAGGGATGATATATGCACTCCAGACATCATGAAAGATACCAGTACCAGAGTTCCTCCAGTCCTTCCAGCAGAAGTTGCACATGCAATCAAGAACATGAAGCGAGGAAAAGCTCCAGGAGAAGATGGAATTACTGTAGACATCATACAAGAAGCAAGTGGAGAAATCAAAACAGTACTCGCCCAAATTTTCACTCGATGCCTTAATGAAGGAAAGATTCCTGAGGATTGGAACACCGCTACAATGATCCTGCTACATAAGAAAGGTGACATTGAGGATCTCGGAAACTACAGACCTATCAGCCTCCTATCAGTAGTTTATAAAATCTTCACTAAAGTTCTTTCACACCGCTTGAAGGTAACACTGGACATGGCTCAACCGAGAGAACAAGCTGGATTCAGGAGTGGCTACAGCACAATAGATCATATCCACGTGCTGAGAGAACTAATTGAAAGAGCGAGGGAATATGAACTTCCATTGTGCATGGCTTTTATCGATTATGAAAAAGCCTTTGATTCGGTGAAACCATCAGCAGTTACAATGGCTCTGAAAACCTGCGGTATTGAAGATGCATACATTAATATTATTAATAACATCTATGAAAATGCAAGTGCAAAGATTAGGCTGTTTGAAAATACAACACACATAAAAATTGGAAAGGGAGTGAGACAAGGTGACACCATATCTCCGAAGCTCTTTAATGCCACATTGGAGGGTGTTTTTCAGTCACTGAGCTGGGAAAAGAAGGGGATAAAGATTAATGGAGATTATCTAACCCACCTTCGTTTTGCTGATGACGTAGTCATTTTTGCAACTACCCCATCAGAGCTGCAGAGTATGATCCAGGAACTTGCTGACAAGAGTAAAGAAGTTGGATTAAAAATGAACTTTCAGAAGACAAAAGTGATGTTCAATGCTTTTACAAGAAATGAAGATTTATCGATTGATGGAGAAAAGCTGGAGATAACAGACACGTACGTTTATCTTGGACAGCAGATATCAAGTGAGGGTCACATTGATGAAGAAATTAATCGGCGTACAAAACTTGCCTGGAGAGCTTTTGGAAGAAACAGCATAATTTTCAAGAGCAATATGCCATTATGTCTTAAAAGAAAAGTGTTTGATCAATGCATCCTTCCAGTGCTTACGTATGGTGCAGAGACGTGGACCTTAACTAAAAGAGACATACAAAGGCTGCAGACAACTCAAAGAAGCATGGAGAGGTGCATGCTTGGTGTAACCAGGAGAGATAAGAAGAGGAACTCGTGGATCCGAAAAATGACAAGAGTGGAAGACATCATGATCAGAGTTAAATCCCTGAAATGGCAATGGGCTGGACATACTGCCAGAAGGACAGATCATCGATGGACAGCCGAAATTTTAGATTGGATTCCAAGGGACAGGAAAAGACCCAGAAGAAGACCACATGGGAGATGGGTGGATGAAATTCGAAAGTATGCAGGGGTGACATGGAGGAGACTGGCACAAGACAGACTGTTGTGGAGGAAACTTGGGGAGACCTTCGTCCAGCAGTGGATTGATAATGGTTGACAATGATGATGATGATGATCAGTAAAAAGAGGATAAAAAATAGCAAACTGAATGTAGAAAGTGTAGAGAATGCCGAGCCTTGGCATTATCAAGGACCAGCAAAACTCTGCATTTTCTCACTTCCACAAAGACCTAGTTGGAAATGGGTTTCTGCAAAGCCATAGATGCAAGTAATATGCCCACCAAAAATTTTTTTTTTTAAATATATCACAACCTCCTCAGAGTTGCATGTCAAAACATAAGATAATATTATTTTTGCATGCATCTATAGCTTTCCTGGCCCAACCCATGCTCGTCATCTGCTACTAAAAAACAGAAAAACGATTACAAAAACACAAGTCGAGAGAGTGACTGATTGAATCATAAGGATTATTCCATAAATTCTTAGGTAATATCTTTGTTTTTGTCTCTGCTCTCTATATATAGGTATAGTGCAAAACAAAGTAAAAGTTTGAACAAGAGAAACAAAAAATAATAAAAAGATCAGCAATCACCAAATACATCATCCGAACCAGGCTAGCTTCAAACGATGAAAAATACCGAATATAAGAAAGCAGGGAATCATATTAATGACTGACCCCTTGTCGGCTTCGTCAAGGGCAAGCAACCAGAAAGTCGCTCACTAATCTACTGAGACCAGAGAGTTGTGGGTTTCTGCTATTTTAGTTGCTTAAAGGACCAATTAAATTTAGTGGAATAATGTCAATAAAAGGGATTACTAATAAAAACCCAAACCCAGCAAACTAAAACACCTTTGCCCGACCTCACAACAAAAATAATAACACATATCCAGTCAATAATAAACTCAACCAATAAATGGTACAAATGGGATACTTTAAAACCTGAAACAAAAAAAATTGAAACAAACAACCAGCCAAAAATAAACAGTAAGAACCAAAATTAAAAAAAAAACACAAAAAATAATTAAAATAGAAATTACATCCAGCCAAATTGAAAAGAAAGCAACAGCCAATTTTAGGAAAATGAGTTACAGAAAACCCAAGGAGCAAAATACATTTGTAACTCCAAGAGTGAACAAGCAAACTAAGTTGCATGTCACATAGCTGCAAAGTAAAATCCCAATACCCACAGCAAAAGCTTAATAGAAATTATTCTGCAATATAAAATAAAAATAAAATATATTTTTAACTGAATACATCAAAGGGCATGGTTTCAAGCCCCAGAAAGGCCATTTTTGACCCAATATGCTCAATAAAATATAAGAATTAATCTTAGTGCAAACTCACAAATCCTAAATTAAAATAAAAGAAGACTTACAGTTAATGTAATGTATAACAAGTTGTCTTGCTTGGCTATAACCAGCAATGTATTTACAAAAAACTTTTTTTTTATCATGAGGCCCACAGGAAGGCCCTGAACATCTAAAAAGGTCTTCAAACAATACAAAAATATGTAGGAATGCTACAGAAAGTTCGAATGCAACAAAAGGCAACTCTTAAGCTCATGGCCTGCTTGAAATTGGTAACCCCCCCCAAATTAAAAATTATTCCTGACAGAGAAGTTAAATAAGTAGCAGGAGCAAGCACATCCCCACCATGCCTGAAAACAACAATGTACCACTTGCTGCTACATCTATGGGGTAAACCAACTGAATTCAGGGGCAGGCCCATTGCAGCGCCATCTAGCGTCCAATTTTAGAACCTTCCTGTTGGGAACAGATTTAGCCCTTAAGTAGACTTCAAAAACCAGAATTATTGCCCTGAAAAAACCCTTACAAGTTATCAGTGCAGCCCAGAGTACTAATATGCCCTTCCTGTTAGCAGGGAGGCATTTCTCTGCTCCTAAGAGTTCATAAAGTATTATAATACCTAAATATCACCATTCATCCCAAGCCTTTGAACTTTAACTATTACTATTTTTTTAAACAAAACTTTTTATTTTTATATTATTTTAGCATATTTTTCTAGGGTTTTTTTTTTTTTTGCTTTTTTTAAAAAAAATATTTTTTAATATATATAACTTTTTTTGGGGTATCAAAGGAGAGGAACAGAACTGTGCATTATATAGGTTCCTTAGTTGATTGCTAACATCATCATTGCCTAAACATCTAGAATTTAGCTTTAATTTAGACAATTCATTCAGTCAACAAGATTTAAATTAAATTAAACCTTCCGTCCTAATTCTATTTTTGTGAGCTATTTTTCATAATGCGATTTTTAAGAAGTCCTTGGGTACTTGGTTTTCGAGAAACTGTTTGATTAGAATAATGTTTTTCTAGTTCAAAGTTTAAGCTACCTATTCTAGAAAGCCTTAGTACTTGGGATATGAAAACATTTTCTATAACTTTATTTGAAATATTGCTCCACCACATACCATATTTAACAATTTTAAATTTAAATTGATTTCCCTTAGCATAAAGACTTATAATTGGGTTACCTGCATTGAGATTAATAGTTAAATCCAAAAAATCAAGTACTTGGTTATTATCATTAGTTTTATTAAGTTTAAGGCTCTTAGGATAAATAGCAGCAAAGTCCTTTTTCTATATTTCCTGAATTATCAAAGCAAATGAGGTCATCGATATATCTGTATGTGTGAGAGTAACTTTCCTGATTGGAATAATTTAACTTCATGAATTGATATTCTTTAAAAATCAGGAACAAGTTGCAAACACTTGTACTATGCGTACTACCCATATGTATTCCGTTAACCTGTTTGAAAAACTTGTTATTGTAAAGGATAGTTATTTTTGATACAGCAATTTAGAAGCGTATGCCAAGTAGTTTCCGAAATAATGTTGGAGATTTGAAATTCATTAAAGAGTAGCATGAGTGTACTAACAATGTCTTCTATCGGAAGGCTGGTATACAGGTTTTCAAAGTCATAGCAATTAGCCTCTGCAGGTGTGTTATCAAAAATTTCGGAAATGACCTCAGCATTGCTTTTAATTATCCAAAAATTCTTACATGTTAGGTTTACTTTGGATTTAATAATATTTAATACCTGCTTCAAAACTGATTCAAAAATACTGATCTATTACCTTTTTAGGACTTTTGGTACCACTAGCTATGAATCTAAATTTCACCGGTTCCTTATGAAATTTTGCAGTAGCAAATAGATAAGGAAATTCAGGTTCATAACTGTATGCCATTCTTAACCCCAGCTGCTTGTGACACAATGCTTTGATTTTATTGTTGATTTCCTTACTGGAAGCTGAAGTAGGCTTATATGTAACTTTATTATGAAGTTCTTCCGAAATTAATTCAAAATAGATTTTTTTGCAAATAATGGCAAAATTGTTATTGCTCAGCTTAAAGAAATGTTAAAAAATGCAAAGTGAAGAGCTTAAAAGCTGCAAAATCTTACTGTACTACCAAAAAGTTGGAGTTTTCAAAACTTGCAGGAGGAATTAATTGATTACATTGCAAGAAAGGTAAAACTATTTGCAAATAGTGAGAGTTGATAAGAAATGGAATTTTATTAACTCCAAACCTAAAGACAAGAAAGTTATTAAAACAGGAGACAGCTGATGTGGTGAAAGAATTTTATTTCCATGATTATGTTGGCATGCCAATGCTTGAGAAAAAAGATTGTTGCAGTAACATTACTAACTGAAAAAACAGATTTACAAAAAAAAAAAAAAGGGTGGGGGGGGAGTGTCTTGTTAAACAATCTAAAAGATATTCACAAAGAGAATAAGGCTGTATACCCAGAGATAAAAATTGAATCTCAAAGTTTGCAGAACAGCATCCAAAAAAATTGTATCATTGTTGAAGGTGGTGCATGTAGTGTACATATGTGCATCATAATTTGCACCAAAACTTTAAAGTCATGTTTTTAGGGTGTTCGATGGCAAAAAAAAATAATAATAATAATAACTACTGAAGATAAATTCCCCATTAACAGCTATAAAGACTGCATTGCAAGAGTTATTTGCAATCCTTTACTTCCTGCATACTACTTCAGTAAATGCCAATATTTCCCAATTATCAGATTTTCTAAAAGTTTCATTATTGATCTTGTGGAAAAGAATAACATTGATTCTGTGACATTTAAGCAGTGAGTATCTATTAACCAAACATCTCTTGAGACTGACAAAATTAGCAGAATTTTTTTTTTTTTTAAGGTGGATCCACCTGAAATCAAAAAGTTAAGTTTTTCCAATAGATGGTTCTGAAACTCATGGCTGTTTGATGACATCAGTGGGCAGAAAATTTCTCTTACTTTACTGACAACTTCCCTCATAGATGGCGCTGATATTCATGACTTTTCCGTGACATCAGTGGTCAGGCAAGGAAGCTCTTTGTGTATGGGGTCATGGCCAAGGTGGGGTGACCAGACATCCAGCTTTTGGAGGCCATTTCCTCCTGTCCTCCAGGCATTGAGGGAAATAACTTAAAAGTCTGGCTTTTTCGATAAGGAATGGTACAAATACATTATGATCAAATCCTTCTGTTGTAATCATATGTCCTATGAAGCCACTGCTAAAATGTATTCATTCATTTCTGGATTCTTGCTCGGGCCCTTACCATCCACCCCCACCCCTGTCAGTTTATTCCTGCAACCGCCTGCTGCAGTGAGTCAACAGGGCAGAGAAAAATAGTCAGTGCGTGTTAGCCTGTCTGTCATTCGTTCGCACATGACGGTGCCAGGTTGTGTAGTTCGTGTAAACAGTGAGCTCTTACTGCTACTTTTCTGTGTTGTGAGTTGTTGCTGTGAGTTCCTTGTTTATTCAAATTTCTTAATCAGTAAGTGGTATACTGGTAGTTAAATACAATTTAAAATGCTCTGAATTTCACAAATATTTGTTGAAGAAACCTGATCTACTGAAGAAAATCTCTTCCAGTGAAAAATATAAGTATAAATGTCCAGGGGACTGAAATCTTCCTTTCTTTTTTAAAGTTTTACATGTATATATCTCTCAAACTATGAAATTTAAATAGAGAGTGTGCATTCATATATATTTTTTGTACAAATTTATTGTGCCCTCCTTTTTTTTAATGAAAATATCCTCCCATTCCAAAAGTCATCAGGTTACCCTGGTTATAGTTAGCTGGAGACATGAGAATCACCACTTCTGAAAACGTCGATGGGGTAGCGTGTTGTGTCGGCAAGAAAATATTTTTGTGAGTGCTATGCAAGATAATTCGTGAAGATAGCAATAGTGTGACCACGTTTTATTCGCATCTTTTTTTCCCTCTTCTTGTTTTATCCTTCCATAATAACATAAAAAGATGACATCCTTAGCAAGAGTCAATTGATGTTTTTTAAAGATGATACCCGGGTTTTGTGTAAATCTGCCTATTTTTTTAAATTACCTATTATTCTGTAACATTTATTGTTACACTCACGGGCAATGAAATTTGCACACCAAGAACGTAGCATCGGCTTGAACTGAAATTTTATGGACATAATGATACAGATGAATGATACACATGATGGAAAATACAGAGCTGCAGGACAATTACAGAGATCTGTGACACGCAGTCTGGTCATCTTCAATAGCGCGTCGCATCACCTCTTGCAGCGATACATGCTGCAATAACACAGTCCGGCATGAAGGCGCACAGATGCCTGATGTTGTCCTGCAGCAGACTGGCCCACACGTGTTGGATGGTGTGCTCCATATCACGGAGAGTGCTGGCACGGCCGCAGCCGTGATTCACTTGCCACTACTAGATCTGCCCTGGTCCCACACATGCTCGGTAGGGGACATGTCTGGGGAGCAGGCAGGCCATGGAAGTGTCTGAACATGACGTAGGTAGTCCTGGGCAACCTAAGCCGTGTGCAGGCAGGCATTATCCTGCTGGTGTAGTTCACCTGGAATCCCAACCAGGAATGAAACACATAGGGCCATAGGATCTTATCCACATACCGCTGGCCCGTCAATGATCCACTTACCACTACTAGAGCTGATCGGCTATCATAGGCAATGGCTCCCCAGACCATAATGCCTGCAGTGGGGGAGGTCTGGCGCTCGATGGCGAGGTTGAGATTGTGCCGTTGACCCAGGGTCCTCCACACTTGGACACAATGATAATCTGTCCCCAAAACAAAACAGCATTCGTCGCTAAACACCACACGTTGCCAGTCTGTGGCGTTCCACGTCCCTCTGGCACCACTGCACATGGAGCCACAGAATCGCTTCCGCGAGGCGTCGGGGAAATAGTTCATGGGCACACAGGAGCCACCACTACATCTGCCTGTATAGTGGACCGGATCCCCGTGGGATCTGTTTGTGCCTGACGCACGATCCATCGATCCTCTCTACTGGTGGTCCTCCTGGTCCATTCAGAGCCGCTCCGCCGTGTGGCAGTGCCGTCACATATCCACTGCTCCCAACAGAGTCTGACAGTATGGTCAGAAAGATCCACCTGGTGGACTATACGGTGTGCCGACCACCTTGTGGTTTTCAGCCTAATGATTCGACCTCTCTCACAGTCCGTACATTGCATAAATCGACGTCTCCGACATCTACCCAGCATTCTTGTCACTCTACTCTTGCTTGCATTGGCCGGTGCTTTTCGCTTTCATGGGGCATCGACCACACAGTGGTTTTATAAGGCTGCCAGTTTGTGCCAGTGACGTGCATTCCACCTAAGCAACCCAAGCAGTGTTTGGGCAATGGGCAAAGGAAATTAAGGATAAATAAAAACTCTAATTCTTTAAATTTTTGTTTTCAGCACAGATAATAATCACCACAAAGTTATAAATCTGTTCTTATACCTCTGAAGTTTTCATAAGTGTTATAATCCACGCACACAGGCAATAAGAACGAGACAGGAGAAACAAATGATGCTGCACTCCGATTGGTTGCAGCTGCCGAGCGCATGCAACACCTGCTCCCATCACCGCCTATGAAGGGGATTTGCTATGACAACCTGACGACACTAGTCTGCTAACCAATGAAAAATGCTCCCTAGAAACGATCGTCTTGGAGTGTAGCCGCTCTTAACCAAGCAGTCGGTGGAGTGCTTGGTTTATAGGAGCTGAACTGTGGATGCATTGTTTGAAGTTCTTTTTACATTGTGTGCTGTGAATTACTGAATATATCATGGTAAATAGTAACATTGTACTAGTGATCCGATTCATTGGCGTAGGAAACAAACACATAAGCATTTCCAAGCTTTTGCACATCAACCAGATGGCTCTTTCAAGGAAGTTAGACAGAAACTGAAAAATAGAACGCTTAACAATTTGAACGCGGGAACTTGACAATAAATAGATGCGACGTTATATTCATTTAAAGATGTGAGGCATCACGTTGGTTGCACGCAGGATCCTGGTAGAGAAAAGGCATTACTTAAAGAATTGGTTCCAAATTCATGGCAACTCGAGTGAAACACAATCATAGCAAGCATCGCTGTTGGTAATGATCTCCAAGGTTTCCTGAATGGCTGTACATTTAGGGGTAGAGTAGCTAGCTAATTTCTTGATATCATCCCACATAGGAGTAGCTGCCTTGAATTTGACTTCTCTGGATAGTGCCGTGGCTACTTAACCATATTTTGTGTCCCTTTTATGTTCATTGACTCTGATTCCAAACGAACGCTTGGTCATTCCAATGTAGTAACGTTTAGAGCCGTTCGGATACTGTAGGGGATCACATAAACGCCTGCTTCGCAGGAAAGAGGTGATTTTTCACTATTTCTCTTTAGTATGTAAAGATGCAGGGGATCTTATGCCTATGCCGTAGTTCATCTTCTTGAGGGCGTTTTTGAGTTTAAGACACACTTGGTATGTAGGGAATTGAGCCTAAATAACGTAGCTGCGGCACAGGAAGATTGGAATGTTTGGCTCTGGGTTTTTGGATAAAGCTACGTATCTGATTTAATGAATATCCTGCATCAGTGGCTAACTTGATGACGCTTTCAATTTCGTGTTGTCTAGAATGAGTATCTGAAGAAACGGCAAAGGCTCTTTGAATTCGAGAACGGAAGATAGCTGTTTTGGATTCTGCGGGACAGAAAGAGCTGCGGAGCATCAGGTTGGGGACGGATGTGGGTTTATAGTAAACTTGTGTACCGAGGCGGTTGTCAGGCGATTTCCTCAATAAAGAGGCCAGATAAGATAAAGCGTTGTTGCGTTCAAGCTCCATCATGAAACTGATCGTAGAATGTATATCATTGATTTTATCAAGAAAAATTGGAAGTCTCTCTTCCGTGGGGCCATACAAAAAATATGTTGTCTGCATAACGCAGCCAAGTGGTAGGCCGTGGGGGTAATGCTGGAGAATATATTCCGCTCAATTGGGCGAAGTATTGCTTCTGCAAGGACTGGTGAAAGTGAGGATCCCATTGGAGTGCCATTATTCAGTTTATATACTTGTCCTTGGAAACTGTAGAAGCTAGTATTAGTGACCAAGTCTGTTAATTTGAAGATGCTGAGGCATGACTCCTGCGTATAAAATGTTGAATTAGATATCGCTTCCTTCCAGAACGGGAATTGAGGGGTAAAGAGAAACCACGTCGAAGCTGCCGATAATGTTGCTTGGCAGGACGGTGAGTTTCTTGGCTTTCGTTATAAAATCCAGAGTGGAATTTATTACAAAGTCTGATTCAGGAAGAAAACTACGCAGGAATTTGAATAGTACTTTCTCTAAATGGTATGTTGGTGCAGACTTTCTGGATACGATGGGTCTCAGTGGGTTTCCGGGCTTATGGTGTTTAAGTTTTCCGAAGAGCTTTGGGATCTGAGGTCCTGGTGCTAGTCTGGCGGTTGCCCTGAGATCATCTGGAATAGCAGGTAACCGGGTTGCTCTTTGTACCTGCACAATCCAAGAATTTATAGGGTTCCTTTGAAGGGCTGTAGAACCAAAGTCGGTGATAAAATATTCAATTTTCGTATTGTAGTCTTCTGTGTCCATAATTGCTTTCTGGCCAGATTTGTCTGTTGGTCAATATTATGGACGGATGATTTCTAAAGATCAAAACTGGCCTCTGAATTATAAATTTATTAGGTATTTTAGTAGGATCGTACCAAGATTTTAATTTATAAGAACAGAGCTGGCGTAGTTCATCTTTTGAGTTATTTGGAACTCGCGATATTACGCTTTCAAATTTGGAAACAACACTTTTTTGGGTGGTTCGGAAGCAGAATTTTTGGTCCAAGCTCCAAAACTTTTGTTTCATCTTCGGAAAGCATCCAGTTGGAAATACACATATTTGCTTCTAAACATCCGATTGAAAAATAATTTTATCATTTGATTCCATTTATTTCGAAGAGTATTTTAGATAGTTACTTTTTCAAATTACGCATAGATTTTCCGCTAGGGGGCGTAAAAGTAAATTACATTTTCCTCGATAACTCTTCTAAAACTCAGATTTGAAAAACTTTTTCTTCAGCGTATACACCTCCTGATGAAAAATCTTTTGCATATAATTTCAAATTTTTTGTAAAGAATACTTTGGCCACCAGGGGCGTGCGTAAGTGTTAATTTTTGCTTCTGATGTATTTGCCATAAAATCTAAACAGCTAAAATATCGACTGAAAAAATTATTTTGTGGACTGATGCCACTCGCATCGATGAGCCACTCGCATCGATGAGCCACTCGCATCGATGAACCTTTTCGGAATATTTTCTTCTGAAAATATTCCACAGTTTCTCTGCCAGGGGGCGTAGATGTATATCTTATTTTTGTCAATATCTCTACTTCCAGGAGTCTGATTTGAAAAAACCTTTGTTGGATAGTGTTTTCAGTGTGACATGTTTTTCATATAATTTCAAAATTTTCAAGTAATTCATAGACTTTCCGCTAGGGGGCGTAGGGGTAAATTGTGTTTCCCCCTATATATCTGCTTCTAAATCTCTGATTTGAAAAATTCTTTCTGCGCCAGATACAGCTCCTGATGGGAAATCGTTTGCACATAATTTCTAATTTTTGTAAAAAACTGGTTTGGCCACCAGGGGCGTAAATCTTAATTTCCACTTCTGATGTATTTGCAGCAAAATATTGGCTTCTAAATTCTAGATTGAAAAAAAAGTAGTTTGTTGACCGATACTACTCATGTCGACAAACCTTTAAGGAACATTTTCTTCTTGAAATAATACATGGTTTCTACGATAGGGGTTGTTGATGTACATCGTATTTTTGTCAATATCTCTACTTCTAGGAGTCCGATTTGAAAAATTCCTTCTTTGTTGGATAGTGTTTCTGATGCAAAATGTCTTTCCTATAAATTCAAAATTTTCAAGTAAATCATAAACTTTCCGCTGGGGGGCACAAAGGTAAATTGCGTTTTCTGCTCCTAAAACTCTGATTTGAAAAATTCTTCCTGTATCGCATACAAGACCTGATGGAAAATATTTTTCACATAATTTCTAATGTTTGGTAAAGAATGGTTTGGCCACCAGGGGGCATAAGGGTTAATTTCTACTTGATGTATTTGTAGCAAAATCTGGGCTCCTGAAAACTCGACTAAATTTTTTTTTCTTCTTGGACCGATACCGCTCATATGGAAAAACCTTTTGAGAATACTTTCTTCCTAAAATAATGCATGGTTTTCCCACCAGGGGATGTAAAGTCACATCTTATTTTTATCAATATCTCTGTTTCTAAGAGTCCTATTTGAAAAATTCTTTCTGTGTTGGAGAGCGTTTCCGGTGCGAAATGTTTCTCGTATAAATTCATGTTTTTCTAAACGCACAAATCCCAGAGGGCGTAAGCTCGCGATTCCGTTTACAGCAATATCTGAGGGATTAAAAACCTGATTGAAAAAATTGTTTCTTCCGTCAGATACCATTGTTTTCCACACTGGTTCCATTGACTTTGAATAGCTTTGATAAATTTAATTTGCGTCGGAACAAATTCAAAAGACATGCTTATTACACCCGGAAATTCAGTGTCATCTTTCTTGTTTTTATTCTGTATTTTTCTTTGATAATTGAACTGAAGCCAAAGTAGAAAAATATTTTTTTCTCAAAAGCAATGTAGTATAATGTATACAAAAGTTTTGTAGAGAAATTAAACCTGGTTACATTTCCAGTGACAGTTTTGGTATTTCAGGATTTATCTGTGATTCTGAGTTTATTAGCTGCAGCTGACGATCATTTTCATTTTGCATTCTACATTTATTTTGCTCAAGCATGTAGGGAGTTGTTTGTTGTAGGTTACAGGTTGAACAGGCCTATCAGCCGCCCCGGTGGCGCAGTGGTCTAAGGCGTTGGCCTATGAT
The DNA here is from genome assembly GCA_039090855.1 of Macrothele yani. NCBI lineage: Eukaryota > Metazoa > Arthropoda > Arachnida > Araneae > Macrothelidae > Macrothele > Macrothele yani. Next base: position 158,099 of record CM077022.1, on the reverse strand, counting down.
CATTCGTCCGAAGGGGTCCGGGTTCGAATCCCGGTGAGGCATGGATGTTGTGTTTGTCTTACGGCACTGGCTCTCTCCCTTCCCTGGAACCAGTGACCCTAAATTAGGGACGGGCGACTGCTTATAGCCCATTGAGTTGCTCACGGTGGTCGTTAAACCTCCAAACAAAAAAAAAAAAAAAACAGGCCTATCTATGGTTTCACTATATTTTTAAGTAGGAGCGTTTGGATTGTGTATGTCCTGGAATTCTGTGAATGAAAGAGTGTATGAACAATGATGGTTTTAAGAATTGTGTTGTCACTGCTGCTGAAGAGGTCTGTGACACCACAATAATGGGTAACAATATAGGTGATGCTTGGTGGAATAGTGAGATTGAAGTGGCAGTAAAGAGAAAGAAGGAAGCCTATTTTGGGATGTTGCAAGGTAGAGTTTCTGTGGATGAATATCACTGTAAGAAGTGTGAAGCAGCTAAGCTGGTTCGCCAGAGTAAGGCAAAAGATAGGAGGAAGAAAGTAGAAAGGCATGAATTGGCTTTTTTGGAAAGATAAGACGACTTTCTGAAAGTACAGGAGACTCTGGAAAAACAGAGGAAACGAAGTTGTGTGAAGAATAAGATAGGCGAAATGAGTTAAGTAATAGGGAGCCCAATGAGTTAAGTGAAAGATGGTGTGAATACTTCTGTGAGTTATTAGATCAAGAAAGCAAAGGGGATTCTGAGGTGAATAATGTCACAGTGAAAGATGGAAGCACAGGAGCAATCTCTAGAGAAGAGGTGTGTAAAGCTCTAAAATCTCTTCATAATGGTAAGGCTCCGGGAGTTGATGGCATAACTGCAGAGATGTTGAAATATGGTGGTGACTGTAATTTACTAGTTCACTGAAACTTGCCGGTTGTGCTGGGAGTTAGGAATGGTCCCTTGGTTTTGGAAGGATGCTATCATTATACCCTTGTATAAGGGAAATGGTGATCAAACTGAATGCAAGAACTATCATGGTATTAAATTACTGGGTGTGCCCGGGAAGGTGTTTGGTAAGGTCATTATTGAAAAAGTACGAGGTCTTACATCATTGAAAGTGTGGAATGTTCGGAGTGGTTTTATGCCTGGTAAAGGCTGCACTAACCAAATTTTTGCATTAGGCATAATGATTGAAAAGTATCTGGCTGTTGGTAAGAAAGATTGTGCTGCCTTCATAGATTTAAAGAAATCTTATGACAGAGTAAATAGGACATTTTTCTGGAAGGTGTTGAATTAATATGGTGTTACTGGGAATCTACTTAATAGTGTGAAAGCCATGTATGCTGGCAGTAGATCTTGTCTACGAGTGAATAGTGTTTTATCAAAATGGTTTTCTATTGGTGCAGGAGTCAGACAAGGTTGTGTAATGTCACCATTGCTGTTTATATATTTATGGATATGTGCATGCATGATGCCAAAATGGACAATACTGGTTTGTTTTGGTAATATCCGTATATGCACATTGCTGTATGCTGATGATACAGTCCTGATGGCAGAGAGCAAAAGTGAGTTGTAGAGTATCTTGTCCCGGATGTATGAAGTTTGCATGAAATCCAAACTGAGTATAAATAAGGGAAACACCAAAGTTATAGGTTTTTGAGCGAGGTACTGTCAGCACTGAATGTAATATAAGTCTAAATGGCATAGTGATTGACCAGATGAATGAATTTGTGTATCTAGGAAGCATGTTTGACAGAGAGAACAAACTGAATGGTGAAATTAGTAGGCGAGTGAATTCTTCATTGAAAGCCATAGCTGCTTTGGGAGGTTTTCACAGGAATGATTGGTTCTCAAGAGAGTCCCACATGGTTGTGTATGAAAGTGTAATTGTTCCTACTCTGATGTATGGCAGTGAAACCTGGGTACTACAGAAAGAACATAGTTGTTTGTTTGCTGAAGAAATGCATTACGCATGGGGGGTTTGTGGCAAGACATGTTATGATTGTGTGAGGAATGAGATGTGTTGTAGTTGTGTACTGTGAAGCACTAGCAAGATGGAGACTAATAGTCTTTGATGGTTTGGCCATGTTGAAAGAACGAGTGATGAGATGGTTACTACTAAGAATTTTTTTTTTTTTTTTTTTTTTTTTTTGGCCCAATTGGCAGGAAGGAAAGGCAGAGGAAGGCCAAGGAAGTCATGGGAAGATAAGATTGAGGAGTGTCTGCATGAGAAAAAGATTGAGTATGTAATATAGAAGGTCTTGTGTATGTTGTGTGATGGATGTCAGTGAAACCCAAGTTGTGTGTCAAGATCGCTGTAAATGGAGAAGCTTGATACGGCAACAGTAAGTAAATCAGTTAAAAATTTATCTGGTAGTTGGCATTTCTTTGTGAAGCTAACCTCTGAATCTCAGAGTACAGCTTAGTGATATGTAATGTAAGGTCCCCAAGTTGATCACAAAAGGTGCTAAGCATATACAGAAGAATTTTAAAACAGTGGGGAGAGTCAGGATGCTGCCATGAAGGAATCTCTACTGAATGTCTCTACTGGAAGGCTGAAGGTAAGATGAGGAGGGGGGCGGGCTACCCAAGTGATGGAAAAAGTAGATGGGGAGAGTGTTACAGAGAAACAGGTGACAGTATAAGATATGGGATGTGACAGAGTGAAGAAAGATTGGCAAACTGGAGACTGTAATTGCAAAAGGAAGCAACAATGGAGCAGAAATCCAGAAGTTAAGACCATTGGAAGAGGGTGTGAGTGCAGTACGTATGACAAAGTGTAGAAAGACTGACAACATTTACCGGGTCAGAAGCAAGAACAGAGATTTGTGAACGGGGGAGCCAGGACATGTCTGACGTAACAAGCTGGGCAACTGTGAGAATACCCTCTCAAATCCAAGACAGATAACAAATATTAGAGTGATCTGGCTGAGTAAAAATGGAAAAATAGAAGAGAGGTTTGTGTAGGAGGTTGGAGAGATCAGGAGGAGGGAGAAGAATGGGGGAAAGTGCACCCCAGAAGGTGAGATTGGTGATAGGTAAAGGGGAGTCATTTAGGAATGAGAGTAAGTCAATTCACCAAAAGAAAAGTTAGGCAGGTATTATGGGGATTAAGGATAACATCAAAACAAAGAAGCAAAAAAAAAAAAAAAAAAATACGAGTTGCAGAACTGGGAGAAAGGAGAGGAGGTTTTGAACAGAGAGGCATTGGGGAGTGCCACCACACCGTGAGACACCGGAAGTGTGAGCACTGTTGTAGATACCCCATGCATCCAATGCTACATGAAGCCAGTTGGGCTTAGCTTAACAAGGAGACTGATGCAGCCTGAGATGACCTAGTGTACAAGAAAATGAGCAGAAATAAAGTAAAGGTGATATGAGCTTTCCCCAGTATGAAAGTGGTTTAGCACAAGTGCACTATGAAAGGCAGTGAGTGAATTTGAGAAGTGTAGTCTAGGAATCCAAAGACATAAGAGAGTGAGTGAGGGAGGGGGGGCAAGGGTGATACTGAGGAAGCACTGCACTGATGTGGACTAAGTGGCACCCAGGAGTGGTGAGGTCGTGCATGCCACCCACTGCACCACAACCCAGTGCTCTTGGCCTGGTTCAGGACAACTGCACCTGAAGGGATTTGAAGTATTTCATAGATTCTGTGTATATTCCTTAGCATCAATCCATTCCCTAACAGTGCATGTGTAATATGTTGTCTCATCTTGTTGGAACCAGGCAACCTTTTTTAATGCCAAGGTTTTCCATTTGTGTCACGAAACTTCATCATGGCCAGGGAAATGTGCTAATTCACTGAAGTCGTGTGTTGTCAATCCCTCCTGACATCATGATATGGATGATTGTGTCCTACTTCCTCAAAGTAATGTAGGACCTCCTTGGACCAAAACACAATGGTCTGTGATCAATGGCTTTGTTATAGAGCATATTCACAATGGAAGATAACCTTTCTTCTTACTGGGATTGTGTTAAATGTCAAAATATAGCTTGCATGTGCATCCCATCTGTATTTTAAATCAATGTCAACTCCTGAATGAACACTAAACAATCTGGGTGCAGTTTTAGGTCAGTTATGTGCTTTTGCATGTTTGAAAATGGTATTCCAAGCTCCAGTGATAATTTCCAGATCAAACTCCCTTGCTTTTGGCAGATGCTTTTCGGTTGGTGTTCTTCCAGTTCTTAGCCGAGTGTGCCAGGTAAAATTTTTGGAAAGATCATTATTGATAAGGTACAAGCTCTTTCATCATAGTAGTTCTATACTTGATAAGGACTGCACTGGCAAAATTTTTGTATTACATAATGATGTAGGTCTCAAATTATATTGCCTGGCATGTCTAGGGCATTTAAAAATTCTTTCTGGGAATGTATTTTTTCCCTTACAAACCTAATTGGGCTTGTAAAAAACCTAGCTCTTTACAGGATAAGTTTTTTTTTTTTTTAATGTAATGTCTTTTAAATTTCCCAGTCAATTTTCTTACTACTCAGAGGCTCCCTCCCTCTAGTTTGTTTAATAAAATTAATGTGGTTCATTTTGAGAGATTGAAGGTCAAAATGGGATAACCTTACTAAATTGTCCATAATAATTGTGTGATATCTTAAAAGAAAGGTCATGTAACAAGCTTTCAAATGGACCCATTATGAACTCTGTTGACCAATTTGGTCTACAGTTAGTGTCATTTGTGATAGTAATGGTAGTCACAAAAATGCTCTTTTTATAAATTTTGAAGTCCTTTAGCTACAGAAGTGGGAACCTGAAATGTTGCACTGATTAGTTTCTTTTTACAACCTGCAAGTTTCACAGAATTTCATGAAAATCAAAATGATTCAGGTCAAAAATTTTACCTTTTCATGCTGATTTGACTTGGGATGATCCATAGGTGACATATTTCATTGCTGGGGGCTATTTATTAAATGCTTAAAATATAGGTGAGTTCAAATTTTGTTGCTGGGAGATAATTTATGAAATGCAGTAAAAGTACTTTGTTTCTTATAGTGTTTTTAAAATGTTTAGAAGAAATAGTACAGTGTTACGTATTTGAGCATGTAAAATTTTGGTTTCGACTTTTTTTTACAACATGCTTGACTGAGCATGTACAATTTTGAAATTTTTCTTGCCCTGGTACGATGACTGAAAACTATATCTGTCTGTGGGTAAGAAAGTTTTTGCTGCCTTTGTAAATTTAGGAGAGAACTTATTATCAAGTAAACAGTATACTTTTGTTGAAGGTCTTGAATAATTGTTATAATTGGAAATCTGCCCAAGTATTTAAAGATATGTATGCTGGCCAGGACCATAGCAAGCTTTTCTTATCTGAGAGGGCAAGACTTGAAATTACCCCCTTGAAGTTTAAAATTACACCCATTTGAGTTCCACTCAAATATTAAGTCACTTACTCAAAGCTTTACCCAGATATATTTATTTAAATTCTAGTTCCACTCAAATAATACGTGGTTTTTACTTTCTCACACACCGCCATTATAGAAAAGTATTGTGATCGTTCAAAAAATCGCACTTCAGGTTTCTGACAAATGTTATTAAAAATGTAAGAACTAGGTAAATACCCAAGAACTACAAATTGTAAATACCAAGAAAAGCAAGCATAAAATAAATGCCGACAATACAGCACTGCACAGAAATGCAGAATGAAAAACAAAGCAGCACAGAACGAATGAGTATCAGATAGTGAACGTAACAATAGGAAGAATTTAGGGGTAGGGCTTGGAAAAATTCCGTTCAAGGTTAAATGCTTAGAGAACTTTCTGCGACAGAGCCCAAAGGATTAATTAGCTCTTCATCCCAATGACATGTTCGGAAAGGGCATGGAGGTTAGGCATATCATCATCATCATATTGTTTTCTATGCCTCCATTCACAGTTTTAGAAAATTCCCTTCATGAATATGAGATGTTCACACCTCATAGTGTATGTTACTCTGTACCCTGGTAAACTACATGGAACTGTATGAGACTAACTACAGTCTTTGAAAAGAAAATACTGAAGGATGTAACTTTCTTTTTCAGTTACAATTTCTATTTTTTTTACATCCCCCAGAGCATGTAATGACCATTCTGGGAATGAAAACCACTCTCCCTGCCCTTCCAGTAGCTATGGCCCTGATGCTTTCACTAGAGTATGTGTACAAGTGTTTTATCAAAATGGTTTTCTACTGGTATTGGTGCAGGAGTCAGAAAAGGTTGTGTAATGTCATCATGGGCTGCTCAGTATATTTATGGGTGTATGCACAATGCCAAAACAGACATTGCTGGTTTATGTTTTTATAACATGCATGTGTGTAGATGCTATTTTTCCTATTCTGATGTTCCTTGTTGAAACCTCAGTACTGTAGAAGAGACCTGGGAAGTTGTTTGTGTGCTGGAAAAATGCATTTCTTGCTGGGGTTGGGGGGTGGGCAAGACATGCTCTGATCATGTGAGGAATGAAGATGTGTTACCAATGTGAAAGGTCAAGACCAATATTTTTAGATGGTTGTGCCGTATTGAAGGAATGAGTGGCAAAATGCTAACAAAGTGAATTTATTCAGCAGCCCAAGTGTGGCAGAAAAGAAAGGTAGAAGTCCAAGGAAATCATTGGAGGATAAGATTCAGGAATGTCTGCATGAGAAAAAGATGTGTGAAGTACCCCCCCTTCTTGTGCGAGACTTGTGATAGATATCGGGAAGCTTGAGTTGGGTGCTAAGATCACTGTAAAGGGGCACACAATTGATGCATGAACAGTAAGTAAAATCTAGCACCATCCTTTGTAAACTGTTATTTGGCATATGAGCTTTCTTCAAGGAGCTTAACCTCTGAATCTAAGAACAGTGTAGTGGTATGTTTGGGGTTTGCATGGCCCCTGGAATTCTGGAAAAGTCCTGGAATTTGATTTCCTTTTTTCCCAGGCCTGGAAAGTCTGTCATTTTTCATATTTTTTTATTTATTTTTTTAAAGGTCCTGAAATAGTCCTGGAATTTTGTCTTGCATTGGAGGTGGAAAAAAAAATACTGGTCACGAAAGTGTTTAGATTTATTGAGTCACTTTGTTCTGACTTCCTGCGGTGTCTGCTTGTGATGACGTCACTTCCTTCCATGGGTTGTTAAGATATGTCCTCTCATGTGATGCTGCAGTGCAAGATGTTTGAGAGCCCTATTTCCAGCAACTTGGTGTGTGGTATACCAGTTGTATGCAGTTGGAGTCACAACAGCATGTGGAAACCTTCCCACCAGTCCAAGATAGCTGTTTCTTATAGCAAGCACTTTCTTCACTGATGGAGATTTATATCTGGCCTCCCTGCCACCAGTGTCGCGAATAAATGACTGTGGAACAGGAATTCTTCAGTGCCAGTGCAAAACTGTTTTGTGTTATAAACATTGGGCTGGGTTCCAGATTGCTTTGTGTAAGTTTTATACAGAACAGTTTTTATACTGGGAAATGGAGAGTGCATATTGGTTTTATTTTTTTCACATATGGGAGCTACAGGAGAAGCTCAAATGAGAGCACCCTGGCAAATGGGTCTTGAAATTTAATGAATACTGAATTTCAGATTTCCTTTTAATTATGATTTTGGTTCAGCTTTTTAAAGCCTTTTTTCGTCAGTTTCAAATCCTTTACATTTTATTCCTTCTCTGTGTATTTTGTTTACATTGTCCTATTGCAATTTATTATTTATTGTGATGTAATTTGTACAGACCATTTTTATTTATTTATTTTCAGGTTCAAAGAAATTCCAGAGTACCCTTGTATACAGATACATCCATGAGTGACTCTGAGAAGAAAAGCAATGTGCGATTTCCATTTCACTTCAAGGGATATAGTTCAGAAAAAGAAAGATTAGATGCTGGCAAAAGGCTGCACAAGAGTTTGCCAGAAGAAACTACAGATACTGAAAATGATGATCTACTTGATTTCAAGCCTCCTCCCCAGACATTAAATGTTTCAGAAGAAATGGATGATAGGACTGATGATGTTGGGGGGAATATGTAACTTTTTATTTTGCAAACAGTCATGCACGTCGAAACCAACAGCGAGAAATCATAACACCTGTGATCACAATAGAAGATAGCTATGATGACGGTTATTGCACATTAAGTCCAAATATGTTTCTTCCAGATCCCACATCCAGCTTGTATGCTGCACAGTCATTTAGTAAAATTTCTAATGGTTCAGGTGGCAGCAATGATAGTCACAAAACTTCAAATATCGACTTGAAAATATCTGCTGATTATGACAATTTAGTTGATCTATGGACTAGACTAGGATCTATTAAAGTAAACTGCTCTGAGGCAGACAATGTTAGTGAGTGCAGTGTTAACAGTCCAGCTTTAAGAAGAGTACATTCTTTCACAGAAATGGGAAAACAGAGTTACATTGCACAGCGTGCTGAAAAAATCCCAGATCAAGTTTTATGAGAGGCAGTGACACGCTTGGAAGTGAAGATTCTATTTTAAATGCCAAATCACAGTTTCCCATCTCTGCAAATACTTCAGATATATCTCCAACACCATGGCTAAGTGAGCAAGAAGCATATGCCTCTACTTCTCCACAAAAATCAGTTTCTCTTCCCTGGAGTTTTCATATCAGAAAAGAACCATTGTCACTTTCAGTTCCTCACATTACTTCTAGTGCTGAAGCACAAAATCAGTGGACAAATACTGCAGCTTCTGTAGTAGAGGATAGATCACAAGTTGCCAGAGCTACTGATAGAAAGGGCCAAGCAGATGATTTTGTCACAGATTTGGAAAGATATATTAAAAGTTCGCAAGAGAAGAAACAGAACTCTTGTTTCCCCATAAATGAAAAAGAACTTGCTAGAAATGATTCCTACAGCAGCAGAGCTAGCACTTTGTATGATAGTACTGCCAGTATAAACTCCACTAATCTAAATCACAAAATATATCAACAAGAAGAAAAAAATTCCTCTGTAAAAAATATGCTGTGTAGCATGAGCTCAAGGCTAAGTTCGATCAAAGTTTCCCAGGAAAGCTCAAGTGAGGTATTTAGTCGCAGATCAATCAGTTGTGATGACAATTCTAATAAATCCAGTGAAGTGATACCAATGGGTACAAAATTTGTTCAGTCACTGGGGAAAGCATATTCTGTTATGAAGCAAAAACACAAAGGCAACAAAAATCCCAAACTGCCCAAGTCACAAGTTTTGGATAAAAGTGATTGTATACATAAGCTTGGTAGTTCTGTAATTGGAGCACGTGTAGCTTATCCATTAGATTCTGAGTACTGTATGTTGGATAACTTCCTACCCCTTCGTAGAAATAGAGATGACCGTGAAGAATCTTCAAGACCTGATAGCCTATTATCTGCATCGTCAAATATTACTTCTTCATCTGACAGTGATAGAATGTTAAGTTCCTGTGACTTTGATTTCTCTTGTGGGAATTTACCAAACTATGTGTCTGATGTGAGACAAGAAGAGTTTTGTGCTTCATCTGGGCCATCAGTCCATTCAGAATCTACACACTCTTCCATTATTTCCTTGTCATCTCTGCCAAAAACACCATATAGTCCTGTTGTAGGGAAATCAGAATTGAGAGTATCCGAATGTCATTCAGATGCAGTTCCGCCAAACAATTTGCCAGACTTCTTGTCAAAAGATGTGAATTCAGATTATGGCATTACTTCTACTTTGTCTTCTATGGACTCCCCATCTGACCGCAGTGATGTGTCAGGGGACAGCTATTATGAGAAAACGTTTGAAGCGATTGAAAATGTTTTGGCTGAGGAAATGTTTAGAGACTCTGCAATTTATAGTGACCCTGACGAGTTAGATCTCAATGCTCTAACTCGTGAAAGAAACTTGTCTTCTAACATAAATGACAGAAATGAAGTACTGACTACCACTGTTGATAACACAGAAAGTGCATCTTTTACCGACTTTGCTTCAATATTAAACATGACAGTCTCTGCTCCAGTGAATCAAGATGAACCAGTGTCTTCAGCTTTCCAACATCAAAGAAATAATTTATTTACTCGACCTGTAAACAAAAACATTGTAGATAAACTTGAGTGCCTTAAAAACCAAAACTGTCCTAAAAATGTAGATTCTTCATCCTTAAAAGGATTAAAAAGCATTAGAGAAAGGTGGAAAGAACTGGAACAGTGGCAAAATTCAAGTGTGGGTATAGCACATTCAGAACCTGGCAATTTTTCAGTGATAAATAACTTACCTGAAGATAAGGTGAACACTAATACCACCATAAGTGATGAAAATACCTTGCCTAAAGGAAAAGGGTGGGTGAAACATGTCGTCAGTAAACTTCAAAATGAAAAATCCTAATTTTTATAGTCGTCTACTTCCAAGGTTAACTGGTTTAACATTTTTGATTATGACACCTCATTAATTATAAAGCACATACATGTAATGGGCATTGAATAAATTTTAGTAGTATTTCTGCTATTCACTGTTATGGCACGCTTATTAACTAATGCTGAACATTAAGTTATTTTCTTTTGATAGAATGTACAACTGTTAAATTTTGCTATTATTCAGCTGTGGAAGAGAAATTACATTTTTGAAATGCCATAAATTTAAGATCTCAACTGCTGTGGCTTTTATGTGAATTTTAAATCATTTGTGTAAACATTTTAAATTCTATAGACTTAGATGAAAACCCTTTTAAGTAGAAGATGTGCTGTAAAAAATGCTGGAACTGCATGTGTTCATTTGTAAAATAAATATATTACATATTTCCAGTTGTAAATATTTTGTATGTGTAAACTGTATTTTATTAACACATTGTAATGACTTCTAAATATAGGAAGTTGACCAGTGTAAATTAATATGTTAAAAATTTGAAACTTGCACTGACATTTTTAAGGGGTTTTTATGTGTGCATTTTAAATACAAAATATGATTTTCCTTAATAATTTGTTTGCACATGGAACATAGTGTTGAATTTCCTTTGCATATATGTTACTTAGATGGAATTATAACTAAAGTTTTTAAACGAGCCTCTTATGTTGTTCATTTAGGTTCCTTCAACTTAGAACACTAATGAGCTATTTGGCAAAATCCACTAGTGAAGCAGTCTTCCATGTAGATATTAAATACCTAACAGCTAAAAAATTGTCCTCTATAATTCAGAAATTTGTCACATTAGCATGAACTTCAAAATATTGCATATGTCTTAATTTCTGCTGTAGTTATGTAGGTTGATAATGTTATCTTTTTGCCATCTGTTTTCAAAACAGCTGTAGAAGTGTAGTTGTTACTTCATACTCAAATTCAAGTACAGGTTTATTAGTTAGGTAAAGGTATGTTGGCATTCAAAAGTAGGAGTAGGACTGTTTTCACAGTACAGTTAGTGTACTAAATACTTTATTCATGCTGATAATGTATTTGGTAAATTTCATTAATGAAAATTCATTCAGATATTTGCTTTACACTGATCTGACCTTGCTGATTTAGAAAAATAAAAACCTGTTCATGTAATGGAACTTCATCCTTTGGATTTCATTTGTACATACGTTGTATGTATCATCCATTCTCAGTCCAATACTTGATGATCTCTCCAAGTCTCTTCCTCAATTTTTTCCCATGTCTTTCCGATGTACTTTCAAATTCATCCACCCATCTCCCATGTAATCTTCTTGTACAGGCCTTTTTCTGTCCATTGGTATCCAATCTAGTATTTCAGTTTTCCAATGGTGGTCAATTCTTCTAGCAATATATCCAGCCATTGCCACTCGAGTCTTTACTTTAATCTTGTTATCAACTCCTATCATTTTCTTGATCTGTGAGTTCCTTATCTTGTTTACACCAAACATACTATGTATATACATTTCACATATCAGAATTTTGTGCAATTCTTCCATTGCAAGTGTTAGGAGTCAAGAAATATTTTGTTTTGCCTGTCTTTTGAAGCTGAAGTATATACACTGGTGTCCACAACCTAAGGATGGACTACATTTTCACCTGTATAAGAAAAACAATACATGACTGCAGCCAAGCAGAAATAATATTGCCAGCATACGAACACATGAAAAGCACAAAGAAAATTTTATAACACACAAATTACATTATCATTAGTGTTTTCTCAAAAGTTTCAGATTTCTGAAGGACATAGTTGGAGAATGGATGTGCAGTACTTGTCGATTACCAGGTGGAGACACATTTCAGTATGGAATATGTTCACCCAAGCTGTGCTGCATCATCGTGGCATGCTGAGCACCACGTGATCCAGGAGTTTCTTATGGAAATTTGCCCACTCTGCCCTCAGAGCATGGATGAGGCCCCGCTTGTTTCCTGGAAGGAAGTTTCGAGCACCAATGCCTCTCCCCATTGTGTCCCAGATGTATTGATGGGGTTGAGGTCTGGGGAGCATGCTGGCCAAGTCAGTGTGATGAATATCCTCGATCTCCAGAAGCGTCTGCACTGCTCTCATGCGATGAGGTGTTGCGTTGTCACCCATGAATGTCTTCAACTATAGCACCACAGAATAAGTCTTCAACTATAGCACCACAGAATAAGTCTTCAACTATAGCACCACAGAATAATTGAACAGGATGTAGACCTTTGTTGAACCCATCATAGTCCCATTTTCCAGCACCTGTAGCTCGGTGCATCCATTAATCATGACGGCACTACGTACCATGACCCCAGCACCACCGTATGTGTCCCTTTCCTGCACATTCTCGTGCTGGTTATGCAGTACCAGTTTCACAGCAGATCAACTGATGTCTAAAATCTGAGAACAGACTAAAATGACTCTTCTCTGTGAAGAGTACATTGGCCCATTGATGTCTAATTTCTGTGGATATGACACTACTGAAAATGTGTGCTATGTTGCAGGGTTCGCCAGGGTGGGCCCAGTTGAAAAACCACCAAGAAACCCACCTGGGTTTGTTTTTTCAATATTAGATTCTATTTCTTCTTCTACAATATTCCAAATTGAATCAGCACCCAATAAAATATTTTCTTTTACAATTAATAACAATAGGAAAAATGACTAGATTCTGTTTCTAGCCTTCTCAAAGATGATGGTTGACTGATTTTATTATTTAGCCACACAAAACAATCCTTTCAGATCAGCTGACAAAGCAACTGATCTGAAATAAGAAAATTAAACAATAATCCTGAAAATAATAAATGGCTGCATATAAATAGCTTTTCACCTACAAATAAAAACTATAGAATAGACCATTATCTATTTATACTATAGAAAAAAATAGAGAAACAATATAACTTACTTAGCTTCTAACTAAAATATTATCTTTAAATCAAATTTGGCCAAAATAAATGGTTTTTGACTATTTACAAAGAGCGCCTAAAAATGAAACAATGGTTCAGATAATAAAGTATTTTTTCTTTGTGTTTTACTTCAATTCTCGTTGTTTCGTGACCCACACAATTTTCAAACCTCTGAGTTTTTCTGTAAAACAGCCACATTGAAATGAATGTAATCTCAGTCACAAAAAGAACCTACTAATCTACAGGAAATTTTGATCCAAAAAGGTATAAACTGAACAAGTTTTCTGGCTTTCTCTATCTCAAGCCTATTTTGTAACTTATTCCAAACTAGTTGAAACATCTCTGCAGATGAAGCTGGTGCTGAATGTGGCATACAAAGTTAGAAAATCCTGCAGGCAATTTTGAATTTGAACCCTTTTCAGACTTTTTTTCCATGGCTTGTCATCCTTTTTATGGAAGAAAACTGGCTGATGACATTTTCTTTCATCATTGATGTTAGTTAACAGTCTATCATTAATTTTGAAAGCCAGGCAAATACATGGTCGTATCAGAATAATATGACCACCTACCCAGAGTAGCAGAATGTAGATGTACATTCGTACGTTGTATGTGGATAGTTTCCAAATTATTAGCAGATTTTGCAGATGATAGTTTTTGCTTGTAGAATAAAAAAAAAAAAAGTTATTTAATGTTAAAACACTTACTCAAGGCTTCACTCCGATTAATATATTTAATTCTATTTTAATCTGAAGAACTTTCACTTATTTTTCAGTTCTGTTGATTTTACGGACTTTTCTGGCTTCCAGATTTTATCAAGGCCTGTTATCAACGTATAGGAACTGTATCAAAAGTTTCGTTTACACAGAAAGAATTTAAATTTTATTGCCAGGTTCTTCTTGCAGTTGCCAGTTATTCAATTAAAGTCATTTCTTTATGCATTTTGTAAGTCTACTACTTTTGAATTAAGTTGTTGAAAATTTTGTTTATAATTTTTAAGGTTCATTAATGGAACTGTTTTTCTAGATATAAAAACTTTTTTTAATTAGTCTCTTGTTTTTATGAGGTTCATAGTTCAATATTTTGCCCTAAAGGTCTATTTCACACACATTGCTGCACATGCAGTTGTAAGGTACTTATTTTGTCCTTACTGAAATCTGTAATGTTCTAATAATTATTTGTTTTATTAATTTTTCTTTAAATTATCTTATTCTACTGTTATCGTGTGTCTGATTCGTGGGTTTGCAGCAAGTTTTCTGTTTCAATGGTTGTGTATGCAGATACATTTTATTTTTATACAACTCTGCACCTACCTAATAGTGGGATGACAGTGGCGAGATGGTGTGGACTCACTGAGGCTCTGGACTCGTGTACCCATTCAGGCTGCAGCAGAGCATGTGGGTCAGCATGCCGAACTTGTCGATCTAAATAGTCCCATAAGTGCTCCAGAAGATTAAGGTAGGGCGATTTTGCCGACCAAGGGAAAATGGAGACATCGCTGTCATTATCCTGGAACCAGTCGTGCACTACCTTAGTGATGTGACAGGGGCATTGTCCTTTAGATACCATCACCACCAGGGTAAACGTCCAATGTGACGGGATGCATGTGGTCTGCAAGAACGGACAGGTAGCCATTGGCGTTCAGGGACCCATCCAGTGGTTCCAGCAGTACCACACCAGACAAGGAAAACATCCCTTAGATATCCACACTGCCACCGCTGCCTGTACTTGACCAACAAGTGTGTCCGGGTGTTTGTTCTCATGTGTCTGATGCCGTGTCCACCACCACCCGTCACTTCTGTGAAGTAGAAACCTCGATTCGTCTGTGAACGCAGCCTTTTTTTTCCCACTGTCCAATGGTGGTAGTCCCATGTTTACGTTGACTTGATACGTAAAGGATATGAACATGACATCGGTAGAACAAAAACTGTTAAAAAGGCTAGGGCCTATGAATTAATATTTTGTGCTTAAGCAAAGGCGCATTATTATTACCTTGATTTGATACGGAAACGTTATGAATCTGTAGAAAAAAGACTGTCAAAAGGGCCTATGAATATGGCATAGTAATTTAGTGCCTGTAATTAAGTGAAAGAGAAATATTAACCACTTGACATGTTATGTAAATATTTAGTGCCTAAGTAAAAGTGCAGCGTTATTAAAAAATCCCTCCTTTTCGTCCTAATCGAAAAACAGAGTATGATTTCTGGCTGTAATTGCTTTTTCGTTGAAGGTTTAAGAAATGTGCTATGTAATTTTTTTAATTCACGAATGTACTTTTGTTTCTCCAAATTCAAGTATAATTGTCACTTGCCTTACAGTGAAGATTTTCCCAAATGTCCGGTGCCCAGATGTCTTTCAGACAGAAAATCGTAAATATGTCTTAATTTCTTAAATGATTATGAGATATCAGTGAAAAAATTTTGTTCTCAACACTTGCTCAAGTAGGGAGAAATATAGGAACACTATAATTTTTTATGCAGCACAATTTTATTGCTCTAAAAGGGAATGTGCCAAAATGTCTGAACCCCGTTTAAAACATATAACTCACGATCCGCTGCATATGAACGCGACACACACTCCCACCGTTCTTCTACGTGATTCTACTATTAGTTACTTTACTGGTACACAGAATTGAAGGAACATGCACTAAACTGTGGTTCCAATCACAGTTAAAAATCACTGTCACTTTTGAGTCACAGTTAGCGCCGTGATCACCAAGTAGCAGTTAAGCTCATCTATAGTGGCTAGAAGAGATAGTGTGCAGTGCACTTCTACAGATGGGTTTATGAAATCACAGAGGGCGCTGAAGACAGCTTCGATGCTATTGCTGTGAACTACGCTCGCAGATATACGTGGTTCTTGTTCCGTGCAGTATAGTAATTTCACTAAAATTTTACCAAAAAATATCTTTTTCGTTATCCTGCAGTTTACTAAAAGTTATTAATATCGTGCATGGACAGATATAAGTGAATATTCTTCCAAATGGGGGTTTTGGGAAAGCTTCGTCAACTTTAATCGGGAAATGCGTAATCTCGCATTTAAATGTATGCGTTACAAGGCTGATAAGTACAAATACATTACTGGACACAAATTTTCTCCGTAATTATATGTCTAACTAAACACTTGAATTTACGGGACTTTTCCTTAAAATGTTGACAATTATATGCCCCTTAGATTGCTAGATCGTTCATGATCATTCCAGGAAACATCTCTCTCTCAGTAAGGATTTTAAATTGCTGTCTCGTTCGTATCTCGCTGGCGATTAAAAGATTAAAAGTAATGAAATTCACTGATATCCCAAAACAAAATTTTATTGGTAAATTGAAACGTAAACATTGTTTGAGATCCGATTTTATTAAACCCCGGATCGAATATTATTGGTAACTTGTTCAAAACGATTTCAGAGACAACCATATTTCTCGCAACAAATCCAAACAGAAATGTAGTAAAAATGTAAAGTACATGTCACATTAGTGACTTGATAATCTGATAGGCCTACATGATGCACGAAGTTTACAGAAGAAATTAAAATTCACCGCACTGATTTACCTATACAATATATAAGGGGGGAGCATGGAGCCCTCGCCTCGAAAATTTGAATTTTTTTTTATTTGTTTGAGTAACTTGAAAAAAAATGTACTCGCCAACTTGCACTAGATAAAAAAAAAAATCCGTTTGTTTTTTTTCATTTTTATTTTGTACTGGTGGATTTTGAACCCTTCCCGTCTTTCACCCCTTCCGAAAGAGATTTCTATATAGCCCCTGATATGAACCACAGAGAAACCCACAGCGATGTGAAATACGTCAAAAGAAATTGGTAATACAATCGCAGCAATAGTGAATACAACACTTTTCGCAATTATTAAAACAGCAAATCGAACTTTTGATTGCCGTGCTAATAATTATTTTGTTTACAAGATCTGCAACCACTGTTACATCCAGGTACAAAACACATTCTCAATGTTACTCTTATTACTTCTTTTCATGGTCGATGTAACAAACAAACAAATAAATAAATTAATTTTTTACTTACTATCCACTAAACATGCCATAGAAAAGCATGCTAACGTTTCAAATCATAGCATCGAAGCTTGCAGGCACGCCATCTAGCGGTTTCATGAAAAGAGGGAACTGAAATTTAAACAGTGAAGTATTATCGCATGGCACACTATCTCTTCTAGCCACTATAGCTCATCTCTACAGATCACAACCACCCATCAAGCTTTATATTAGATGGAGACACCACTCCTATCCACGCAGCATTGGCCACCATAAGTCACCGCCCGCGCTGCGTGTGACGTCACAAGCAGGCAAAAAGCTGCTTTAAAACTACGGAAACCACTGAAGCTTACCAGGCGTTTAGACAGATAAAGTGAGGGATTTAATGATTATCAATTATACAACCTTACTGTTTAATCAACTGTGTAAATAAGAATGTTTTTTTTTTTTCTTAATTTCACAAGATTTCTAAAAAAAGTGAAAAAAACAGCATGTCGGGAATCTAAACTCAGCATTTCGGGAATCGTTACGAAACAAAAATCGGAATGCAAAAAGAAAAAACCTACATTTCGGGAATCATTATGAAACAAAAATCGGAATGCAGTTTTTCACAGAAGGTTAGGTGCTGAAAGAATAGAATTACTTGCCTGATATGTGCAGATAAAATAATTTAATATTTTCAGTAATCTCACTAATGTAAGTTTTTGAAGTCTAATATATTTCCTTACTTCAAATTTTACAGTAAGTGAAGGATCGTTATTAAGGTCATATTTTTAAAATCCCGCTGCTGTATTAAATCATTCAAACTTTATTCAACCGGAATAAGGGGAAAATAAAGAAATGCAAAACAAATAATAAACATGCATGTGCACGTATATTCTCCATACAAAGGTCATTCTTATGCTTACATCACATCAGCTTAATAGGTGTCATAGCAGGTCACTTATTTTTCATTCAGTATCTACGAACATAGATATAAGTTTTTGAAGTCTAATATATGTTTTCACAAAAAAAAAAAAAAAAAAATCAAACAGCTCCTAATATAAAAAAAATTATACATATCACTCCGGAGTGGACCCACCATGCGTAATGAGCATATGTACCCATACAGGAACAGGATATAGTTATACACTGCTGGACAATTGCTAAGGACGGATCATAAACGGCTATACAGCTCATAAAAAAGTAAGTGTGGTTGGATGCCAAGTGAAATAAAATGTCAGAATGCCAGGACATTACAAGAAAGACAATTTATTGTGCTCTGAAATCCAGAAGGCTTTGGAACGTGTTCAAGGGACAAACAGGCCATTTTGTGCAGAATACGTAAACGTGGAAAAAATGCAATTACCGTCCGCAGGCGTTCCGGCGTAAGATGTCAATACGGGATATGGCCACCATGGAGGGCGATGCAAGATTCCACACGTTGTGTCATGCTTTGCACAACATTATCAAGCAGCTGTTGGGGTAATTTATCCCATTCTTCTGTCAGTGCACGGATGAGGGTGTCCTTGTTTATTGGAGGGCATTGGCGACCAGCAAGACTCCTCCCCAAAGCATCCCACACATTTTCAATGGGATTCAGATCTGGAGAACGTGCTGGCCATACGAGGCGTTGAATATCCTCGCTCTCAAGACACTCCTGGACAGCGACTGTTCGATGACATGTTGCGTTGTCGTCCATGAAAATGAATCTATCACCGACAGCTCCTCGGAACATGCGAACATGAGGTAGCAGAACATCATTAATGTATCGTTGGCCAGTCATAGTCCCAGTTGGAAGCACATAGAGGGACGTACGGCCATTGATCATGATGCCAGCCCATACCATGACACTACATGTCGGATATCGGTTTTCCTGTATGTTTTCTGGACAATATGCAGTACCACTATCACGCCAGATCAGTTGTCGTCGACAATCAGACGATAGACTGTATCTAATATCATCTGAGAAGAGGACAGCAGACCAGTCGTTATCAGTCCAATTGCGATGTTGATGGCACCATTGCAAACGGGCGGTACGGTGACGTCTGGACAATGGGATGCACAAAACAGGACGGCGGGCGTATAGTCCTCCTTCATGCAAACGTCCGGCGACAGTTTTTCGGGAGATCCGCTTGCCAGTAGCAGCCATAAACTGATTTGTTACCTCACTAGCTGTGCTGCGCCTGTGTCTTTTTGTTGATAGCACTGTGAACCGATCATCTGCAGGTGTCGTGCTACGAACCCGACCTATACCGTGACGTTTGCTACACTCTCTATTTGTTTGAAATGATTTCCAAAGCCTTGAAACAACACTGTGGCTGACGTCGAACTCCCTGGCAACATCTGTTATTTTTCGCCCTTCTTCAATCTTGCCAATCATACGGCCACGCGTAAAATCATCTAGGTGATGTCGGGAAGACATACTGAAAATTGCAAGTTCGTCAATTGATTCTTTCCCTTTCAACTTTGCGTTTGAACAACAACGGTCAATACGCGTCAAATCCTTTATATCTCTTATCAGCGCTATGACGTCACGAACAAGTTCGGCAATCCAAAATTTGCATACGCACAACACGTCTTACTGTATCCCGCACTTATGCTAATTTCCACATTTTCCTGCCTTCCATTTTATGGTTGCTATCGTTGCTATTGTCATCCGTCCTTAGCAATTGTCCGGCAGTGTATATATCCAAAAAAACATTAAATTCCACCACAGTTCAACTACAATAAAAAATAATAATAGCCAGAATTACCCTTTACAAGAAAACCAAATAATTATTTTACAAAAGTACATATATATATATAATAGTTATTTTACAATTATACATATCACTCCAGAGTGGACCCACAATGCGTAATGAGCATACGTACCCATACAGGAACAGGATATAGTTATTATATACTGGCGGAAAGTGAAAAAAGAACACCAAGATGGAATTGGCGGATGATCATGAAATTTACTTATGTTAATGGGGTCGAGTTTACGTAAGTGTGATGTTAATTTCAGGACCAACCGGTGAGCGCTTATGCCACAGCACAGCATAATATGCAAATTATCGTCGGTAGTATTTAAGAAGTACGGCAAAGTTCATGTAATCAGTCGTTGGCGTACGGACACTGCGAAGACCCTGAAGAAGCTGCAATGCCTGGACATGGAAGACTTGTATGATTTCAGCAGTTATCGGACTTTGAGCGAGGTCATCTAGTCGGACTCCGCGAGGCCGGGTGGTCATATTGCGGAGCAAATTTGAAGGGAAGTATCGGTAGTGGTATGATGGTAGCGTTGATGGTCCGAGGAACATTCCCACACGAGAAGACGGACTGATGAGCGGACCAATCGACGCATAAGAAGAGCGGCGTTGTCGAGCAGAACATCCACTGCGACGCAAATCCGAGCTGCCATTGCACCTGAGGTGACTGCGCGAACAATCCGCAACCGTCTACTGGATGCAGGACTACGTGCACGTTTTCTTCTGGCATGTGTACCTCTGACTTCAGCCCACAGTCAGGAACGGCTGCAGTGGTGTCACCAACGTCTGCACTGGAGAACGCAATGGCGATCTGTCGTGTTCAGCGATGAAAGTGGATTCTGCTTGGGAGCCTCAGATGGCAGTATGCGTGTTTGCAGACGCACAGGGGAGCGTCTCCACCCTTCTTGCATCCGCCAGCGACACATGGGGCCTACACCTGGTCTCCTGATGTGGGGAGTGATCAGCTATCACTCCCGTACACAACTAGTGTTTGTACCGGGTACGTTAAACAGCACCTCCTACATCAACATAATCATTCAGCCCGTTGTTGTGCCATTTGTAAGGTCGGTCCATCGTGGTGTTTTCCAGCAAGATAACGTACGCCCACACACGGCATGTGCAACGCAACATGACTTCAGGGTGAGACAACTTCCATGGCCTGCATGTTCACCGGATTTGTCCCCCATTGAGCACGTGTGGGATTTTATGGGACGACGACTTATCCGGTCTCCACGGCCAGCCACGACCATTCCCGATTTACGGGTCCAGGTTGAGGATGCTTGGAACTCAATACCCCAAATTTACATCCAACATCTGTAAGACAGATTCCATGCCAGAATTGCACAGTGTGGCGCAGTTCATGGCGGTTCAACCTCATATTAACCATGTTGCATGGAAATGTTATTTTTCAGTTTACCAGCAAATACAGCTGTATTTTGCCATAATGTTTTGATCACGTTATCCTCTGTATTCGGTTATTATGCTGCATAAATTTTGTTTGTATCGGAAGTCTCCTTCTTGGTGTTCTTTTTTCACTTTCCGCCAGTGTATATATCCAAAAAAACATAACATTAAATTCCACCACAGTTCAACTACAATAAAAAAAAATAACATAGCCAGAATTACCCTTTACAAGAAACCAAATAATAATTATTATTTTACAAAAGTTTGTTCAATAGTTGGGTCAAACTATTGAACCTGTAAGTGTTAGATTCAATATAATTATCCCCAAGGTAAATCTTTACAAATCTCATTCAAGATAGCATTAAAGACATTCTTTGTCCAACTAACTCCTATTATATTACATACAGTTGTAACAGCACTTTCTGTTAATTCAACAATTAAAATACAATCACAGAAGATTAATACTGTTAAACCATAAAACCTTGCCAACCATATTATTTTCATATGAACAGCAATATATCATCCTGCATATTTCACAACCACTAAATAAAATAAAATGTACAATAATAAATCAATGATAGGTCATTTGACATTAAGTTCACTGTTAGTTCACTTAGCATTTGGATGTTTTTGATCAGGGGCGCGCCAAGGGCATTTGCCACCCCCCTTGTACGAGAATATTTTTCAAATTTTTATTCATTTTTACATGAAATAAATATCTTTAGCAACATTTTCTATTTCCGATAAATTGCTATTTTCCATAAAACACTGTCTCGTATAAAACTGAAGAAAAAAAGATCTGTGAAATAGCCAGAATTACCCTTTACAAGAAAACCAAGTAATAATTAGTTCAGATGACACTACGAATAATTCAAGAAGTCAGCTTCCTATCTCTGTCAATTTACACAAAAGTCTGCATTATCGGTAAAAAAAGTTTAGTCATGTACGATGATAAACATATTACAGCTTCTCGATGGACACATATACAGTATATGTAACTAAGCAAGATAAGATGAGGAACCCGTGGGTAAGGGAAATGATAAGAGTGGAAGACATTATAATCAGAGTAAAATCCCTGAAATGGTAATGGGCTGGACATATGGACAACCAAAATTTTAGACTGGATTCCAAGGGACAGGAAAAGACCATGTGGGAGATGGGTGAATGAAATTCGAAAGCATGCAGGAATAAGATGGAGACTGGTACAAGACAGACTGTTGTGAAAGAAACTTGGGGAGACCTTCATCCAGCAGACAATTGATAATGGCTGAGGAGGAGGAGGAGGATGATATATATACATGTAATATTAAACGTGACTGGTGTCTCTTTAACTATTCTAACCAAAATATCTAATATCGTGGAATACATTTAAATTGTACCCCAGTGCTCATTACCAGTGTTGCATCGATCCTACAATATTTTCCCACCCTGTTTTATGGTCAACGCTGGAAGCTCTTTCTTGAAAATTTGCCATTCATGAATGCTGAAATCTTCAAGATTTAAAAAATTTAGAAAAAGAATTTTCAATCCTTTGCCCGCGGTATCTGTTACTGAACAAAACAGTAAAAATTATTTTCTGATTAGTTATAAACGAGTTATTTTTACTAAAAAAGTAAACGTTCCACTTAGCATTACGATTTCTCACAGTATAACATTTTGATAACTTCTCCCTCGTCGTTGATATTAATTTATCAACCAAAAAATTTATTGTGGGTCCTTCGCCCCCGGAATCTGGCGCCCGGGTGCTTAGCACCCATTGAACCCCTGCTTGGCGCGTCCCTGTTTTTGATGACCAACAGTGATTTTCTAAAATTTAATACAGCTTGCTATTACAGCATTAGCGAAGAAGTCATTGCAGTAAGTGAGCATTACTGGCGACTATTTTGTTAAGAAATTTCTCCCGCCACCTGTGGATAAGTCTATTTCTATAAAGACTGTTGCTCGTTGTTAACGCCCCCGCCCCCCAAGTATACAAAGAACCAGTATTCTCAGGTCATGTTGCCATGGTCTTCCCACAAATGTGGCAGCTTAGAATCCACAGAAAGACCCATTGGTTTTAGCATAGTGTGTAGGGAAAAGTTGTTCCAATTTTTAAAAAATCGCATGCGAAAGAACTCGCTAGCTCCACTAGGAAATTGCAGTTTTTAGTGACAATGTAAAGGCCCTAGATTACAATGATTCATTTCTCAAAGAACATATTTTTGAAATTTTACTTCTCTATTAGTCAAAGATTTATCACATTAATGCAGAGTCCCTAGATTTATGGGTTTCTAAAAAAAAAAATTAAAAAGAGCAAATTTTTTTTACTATCATGAATTTTCATTATGGACAAAATTATACCAGAATGGACAAATAATAGATAATCCTTAAAACAATCAGGGAGGCGCTAAGCGCGGGGTTCAACGGGTGCCAGATTCCAGGGGCGGCAGGACACCTCAATCAAATTTTACGGTTAATAAATTAATGTCTGTGCCGGAGAAGATAAGAAAATGTTTTACTATGAGAAATCGTAATGCTACGTGGCACGTTTATTCTTTTTACTAAAAATAATTCACTGTTTAATTCAACAGAAAATGTCTTTAAATCGGACAATAATTTTTACTGTTTTGTTCAATAATGGATACCACGGGCAAAGGATTAAAAATTATTTTTCTATTTTCTTTTTTTAAATCTTGAAGATTTCAGCATTCATGAAATGCGTGGCCAGCTCTATGACAATGGGCCCCAATATGAAGAAAAACACAGTGGACTTCAAAAAACATAATTTTTCAACCTAAAACCATTATGCATTTTATGTACTTTGAGCGGCTGATACTTTAAATCTTGTCGTAAATAACGATGAAAAAATTTTCTTTACAGATTGTGAACATTTTCCAAGAAATATGTTTTCTTTTTTTGAATTACCTTACTGTTGATAAATTTTAAAGAAACAACTTCCATCATTGACCGTAAAACCATGCTCTGAAACAAGGTGGGGAAAATAGAATCTATGCAACAAGGGTAACTAGGACTGGGGTACAATTTCAGTGTAATCCTCGATATAATATATTGGTCTCTACATCTCACTTTCGAATTTCATCCACCCATCTTCCATGTGGTCTTCTCTTGGGTCTTTTTCTGTCCCTTGGAATCCAGACTACTATAATACTTATGGGAAATAGGAAATAATGTTACTAAAGATATTTATTTCATATAAAAATAAATAATTGAAAAATATTCTTGTACAAGGGGGCAGCAAATCTGGGCTTGCACCTGGGCGGCAAATGCCCTTGGCACGCCCCTGAAAATGACCAGTTTTTTTAATAATTTTACATTGATTTTACCATTAATAATGGTGCAGCTCATGTGTTTGGAGTGTAATTTATTCTGTATATTTCCCCATTGTAGTATTGCATTAAAAAAATATATATTATACCAATGTGTACCTCGTCTACATTTACCAGTGCCAGCAAACAAAATGTTATCACGCAAACAAATAATAGTAATAATACACACAATACACTGTTTAAATGTGTTCCACGTTAATTTAAAGCAGGTGAACCTTCGGAGGGGAAAAAAGAACTGATCCTAAGATCTAATGAAATGTTGTCTCAAGTTTGTCTAAAACTATAACTGTAACACTATTAAATATAGATATACAACAGGTAATGTATCCTGAAAAATCGTAAACCATGATTTAATGGTATGTGCACTCCGTACAAAACCAACCTATATATCAGTTTTTAGAGAAGGTAAGTATGAATGTATTAATTTACTACAAATTTTCACTTTTATACCATACAATATTTCAAATACAGAATTTGCATTTATCTGTTGCATATTAATATGCACTGAATCAATATGTACCAGTACTATATATGTTATTCCATGAATAGGTTCCTGATAATTGGTAAAAAAAAAAAAAAAATCCAAAATTTGCCAAACTGACTTTTCCCTGAAGTTATTCTTCACATTAAAAAAAAAAAGATGATTAAGTACAGTATACAGCAATTTTCCATTATGTCTTAAAAGAATGTTTAATAAATGCATCCTTCCAGTTGCTGCCCCGGTGGCGCAGTGGTCTAAGGCGATGGCCTCTGATCATTCGTCCAAAAGGGGTCCGGATCCTGGTGAGGCATGGATGTTGTGTTTGTCTTACGGCACTGGCTCTCTCCCTTCCCTGGAACCAGTGACCCTAAATTAGGGACGGGCGACTGCTTATAGCCCATTGAGTTGCTCACGGTGGTCGTTAAACCTCCAATCAAAAAAAAAAAAAAAAAAAATCCTTCCAGTTCTTACTTGTGGATCAGTGACATGGACCTTAACTAAAAAGGAGGACATACAGATGCTGTGAACAACTCAGAGGCATGGAGAGCTGCATGCTTGGCATAACCAGGAACTCGTGAATCCAAAACATGAATATCAAAGTAAAGTCTATAAAGTGGCAATGGATGGGACACATTTCTAGAACTGACCACCATTGGACAACTGAAATATTAGACTCGATACCAAGTGACAGAAAAAGACCAAGAAGAAGACCGTATGGGGGGTTGGTGGATGGAATTTGAAAACTTGCTTAAGTAGCATGGAGGAGACTAGCTTACGACTGAAAATTGTGGTAGAAATTGGGGAGAGCTTCATCCAGCAGTGGATTGGTAATAGTTGATGATGATATACATACTCGTATAGGGGAGGAAGCATTTACAAAACAAAAAATCTCTTAAATCAACATGTCCATCATGCCTACATTTACTGATTTTTGTGCAATATAAGTTTTGTTAGGTTTGAGCGTACATTCATTCATATCATTTTCTGTATAGCTTGTTTAGCTGCATGGTGCAATGTAATAGTTGCATATTCTCTTATAGTTAATTTTTTTAAATGTCGTGACGTGATTAAAAAACTTTTTTTAATGTTGTGACATTAATAAACCTCTCGCACTTCCCCACTTGTAAATTTGTTTTTGTGGTATCAGAAAGGGGAAAAAGGTTCTCTCCCACCCACCTCAGTTTCATTACCAGCTGGAGAACGGGTTGGCGAGACATAGTGGCGTAGCCAAGGGGAGGATTTCGGGGTTTCACCCCACTCCCCTAGTAGGCGAGACACTTAGCTTTTACTAAGTTCGTTTAGTAAATAATTTTCCTATTTGAAATTGCAGATTTTTTTTTCCCCAAGCGGGATGTAAAATATTAGTGCATTTTGAAGGACAAACTGAGGCTCTGAGTCTGAGAAAACAGACAAGGGAAAATAAAAATGTGGGGAATGAAGGGGACTGATTTTCGGAGGCCAGTGTTACCATTGTTACACTTGCTTGCACAACCCCGTGTAGCTGAAATTAGTGCCTCTCCTACTACCTGTAATAAAAGTGCTCCGGTGGCGGCCATGGATATTTTATGGCCACAGCGGCATGGGAAACTCTACGTGTCATGCCCTGTCCTAGTGTGGTTGCTATTTTGCACATCACATGCTTCAAGGTCAAAATCACGCTCGGAACGGAAAAAAGAAACTTTTATTAGATCAACCCCTAGACAAGCAAATCGTGTAAGCGCTAGTGTCTCTTCCCTTTTTCGCGTTTCGCCTATACATATACCGATTGGCGACAGCGAAGTCCTCGCTGTCCAGTAGCGGCTCGTCCACAAGAGCACGTGAACCCCCTATAAAAAATAGAAAAATAATTATACGATAAAAATAATACATCTTTATTGACGCAGTACTAAATGGCTTATCTTCAGTAAGTTTAAAAGAGCGGACAATGAAAAACAGCGTAGAACGCGCAAAGTGAGGTTAAGTGTAATGACGCGCCTGTGGCTAGGAGCGGACTGAATGTGCCGCTCTCGATACTTTACACACGGGATATGCGACAGACGGGCGAGTCCATTTGCTCACGGTAGGGGGGACATGTCTACAAGCGGCTTAACGGAGAATACCGATGAGCTGCCTGTGACACAACTCAGCTCAGTTGTTGCACGGCTGTAGTTGACGTCAGATGCTCCTAACCTTTGCGCGCGTGTTACATTTGTGTTTTGGAGTTTCCAGTTTTGATTATTTTTTTGGTGATAAAGTTTTAGTTGAAATTACACTTAAATACAGTTTATTGTAGTGTAGCTAGTGAACTGTTGTTTTTATTTACTGTACAATAATGGAAAGTACCTGTAAGTACTCAGTAATTTAAAGGAAGTAGCGTTTGGCAATTCACACATAGAAGTTAAAATAGCAATAAAAGAGAGTGGCAGGCCAACGCTCCGACTTAATATAAGTCAAACATCGACATCAAAATCTAGAACTTTTAAAAGAGAATTTAAAGAAGAGCTATACGAAAAAATTCCTTGACTTTGTGGTTGTGAACAAACAAACAAAATATTTTGCTTTCCTTGTTTGTTATTTTCCCGTGAAAATGGCGATCCTACTTGGGTGAAAAACGGCGTTTGTGACTTAGCTCATTTGACACAAAAAATTAAAAAACACGCAAGTTCTCATGGACACATAAGTGCTACATTGGATTTCAATTTGCTGGGAAAGGTTGACGTTCGTCTGCAGCTTGCCAGTGCTTATCGACAAAATATTAAAAAGCACAATGAACAAGTGATAAAAATAGGTATGTCCTTTCTAAGCTTATAGACTGTATTAAATTTTGCGGTGCATTTGAGTTGGCCCTTCGAGGTCATCGTGAGGATGACGATTCCTTAAATCCTGGCATATTTAAAGGGCTTGTAAACTTTTCTGCAGAACTTGACTCATCTTTGAAAGAACATTTGAGTACCGCTACTGTCTTTAAAGGTACCTCGAAAGAAATTCAAAATGAATTGTTAGATTGTATGCTTTTTGTATGTCAAGAAAACATAATAGAAGAAATAAAAACTGCACAGTATGTTTCTTTGATTGCGGACGAAACATCAGACGTCTCGTCTGTATTTCAGTTAGTTATAGTTTTCCGCTATGTTTTAGCTAATGGCCAACCAGTTGAAAGATTTTAGAAATTTGATAACCCTGAAGGGCACGACGCAGAATCTATAGCCAAATGTATTTGTACCAGTTTAGATTATGTTGTGCAAAATCCAGAAAGCCGCCCCGGTGGCGCAGTGGTCTAAGGCGTTGGCCTATGATCATTAGTCCGAAGGGGTCTGGGTTCGAATCCCGGTGAGGCATGGATGTTGTGTTTGTCTTACGGCACTGGCTCTCTCCCTTCCCTGGAGCCAGTGACCCTAAATTAGGGACTGGCGACTGCTTATAGCCCATTGAGTTGCTCACGGTGGTCGTCAAACCTCCAATCAAAAAAAAAAAAAAAATCCAGAAAAACTCGTATCTCAAAGCAATGACGGTGCGAATGTAATGAGTGGGCACCATGCTGGCGTGCAGACCATAGTGCAACAAACCTATAAACATGCTTTTTTCGTTCACTGTTACGCTCATCAGTTGAACTTGATTGTAGCTCAAGCAACAAGCCAAAACCAAGATGTCAGAATTTTTTTTTTCGGACTTAAGTGATATAACAAAAAAATTTTTGAATTCCCCTCGGAGAGTGTCTGTTTTGGACAAGATAGTTGGCAAACGAATACCTCGGGCGTCAGCTACAAGGTGGAATTTTAAGAGCAGAACTGTTAATACTGTTTTTGAGTACAGAGAGAAATTAATTGAATGTATGGAGGAAATCCAATCAACCTCTAAGCAACCAACCACCATAATTAAAGCTGGTGCTCTAGTTCGTCTTCTTAGAGATAATAAGTTCATAGCCGCCCCGGTGGCGCAGTGGTCTAAGGCGTTGGCCTCTGATCATTCGTCCGTAGGGGTCCGGGTTCGAATCCCGGTGAGGTATGGATGTTGTGTTTGTCTTCCGGCACTGGCTCTCTCCCTTCCCTGGAACCAGTGACCCTAAATTAGGGACGGGCGACTGCTTATAGCCCATTTGAGTTGCTCACGGTGGTCGTTAAACCTCCAATCAAAAAAAAAAAAATAAGTTCATATTTTGGCTTTCTGTTTTTCACAAATTGATGCCACATGTGGATATTCTGTACAAACAATTACAGCTAACTTACACTGATGCTGTGAGAACTAAAGCCAATGTTGACCATTTCGTCAAAGCCATTGATAAGGAAAGGGGTAACATGGACAAAGTGACAGAACTGGTTAATCAGTACCCAGAAAATGCACCTAAACGATCGAGGCGTGAAGAAGATTTTTACTTAAGTAGAACAATGGCTGCCAAGGAAACCTGTGACATTATTACAACTCAAATAAAAACAAGATTTTCATTCATAACATCTTGCTCAGCTGTATCTCTTTTTGAATCACAAAAGTTTGAAGAGTTTGAACAGAAATTCCCCGAGAAATTGCTTGAAGATACAGTAAATGTGTATTCATTTCTTGAAAAAAATCGCCTCAAGACAGAGCTTGAAATCATTTACAAAAGAACTGATTTCAGAAACATGCGTGGTGCTGTTAGTCTTTTACAGTTTTTCATTGAAAACAACTTATTGTCATCATTTTCTGAAAGTTATAAACTGTTATTAATTATTGCAACAATACCAATAACGACTACTGAAGCTGAAAGGTGTTTTTCAACCCTAAAACGGATAAAGACATTTTTGCGGTCTACGATGTGTCAAGAGAGGCTTACAGCTTTAGCCATGCTTGCAATCGAGAAGGAAATGATTTCTAACATCCATAATTTCAATGAAAGAGTTATTGATGTTTTTGTGTCAAGAAAAGATAGAAGGATGGACTTTGTTTACAAAAACTGTACTTAAAGAAAATATTTGTGTAAGTAAATACTAGACCTTACCATCTTATGCAGCAGCTTTGATTATTTTCCTTTTTCTGTGTGTTTAAGAATCTAATTTAATAATTGAGAGCATGAGGCCTTATGACTAACTATCTAAATATTTAACACTTAAAACAAGCTTTCTGTTTTGCGTTTATTTTACTATAAAATTAAATGAAAATAATTGTTTCAGTAAAAAAGAACAATTAGCATATTATAACAAGTATGATCAATAAAGTAATCCTTTATTATTAAGTTGTGAAACAGTTAAAGTACAGTAATATCTATAATAACATTTCGTTTCAAAATTAATACATTACATCAAGGTATAGCAGCGCCTAAATTATATGAATATTGTAAGTAACACACAAGTGTGTGACACAGTGTATCTCAAAAACTGCAAATGATTAATTGTGAACCCCCTGTAGATGTACTCACGAGCCGCCACTGTCGGTGTCTCAGTCAGTTCTCCTCATTGGTGTTTCAGAATTTCTGTGATTAAACTGCAATCTTCATTGTTTCATTAGAAATGTCAAAAAAAAACAAAAAAAAAAAAACGATCTAGTTCCATCACATTGCACAATTTTTTTCCTAAAAAAGCAGCAACAGAGAATTTGACAGATCCTTCATGTTCATCAGCAGCAGCTGTCGACACGGAACCGAAATCAAGATGCGAAATTGGTTACACATCTTCCGATGTTAATGATTCATCAGTGAAGATCTGAAATAGTGTGGGTCTCCACACTATTTAAGATCTTTAAGTGGAGAACGATATTTCATGCTACTTGAAAAAAAAACTGAATTAATGACTAATGAAGAGAAGATAAAGGCAGTAAAAGATGTCATCGTTGCGCCCCCAAAATTTAAATTTCCAATGCGCAGTAAAAGAAACTTGAGTTTCTAGTGGAAATGGCTTCATCGGTGGAATTGGTTGGCGTATTCTGCAGTTCAAGACGGTTCATTTTGCAAATTATGCGTGTTTTTCGCACCGAAAGGAGCTGGGTCAGGCAGTCAAACTTTGGGAAGATTAGTGAAAGTAAAGTTTGACAGTTGGAAGAATGCTATAGAAAGATACACGGAACATGAAAATTCCATTTATCACAGGAATAGTGTTGAAGCTGCTAAAACCGTTTCTGCCTTAGCATGTGGAATTCAAGTGCCAGTCGACTTACAGTTGAATAAGGAAGTAAGACGCCAAAATGAAGAAAACAGAAAACTCGTACAGCCCATTGAAGCTATTCTTCTGTGAGGTCGTCAAGGACTTGCTCTACGAGGCCATAGGGATTGTGGACGCATTTTCTTGAATGAAGAGACCTCAGAGAACGACTGAAATTTCCGCTCAAGGGGCGATGAAATGTTTCGACGATCTTTAGAATCATGTGCGCTTAATGCCAGCTACAGTAGCCCAGATTTCCAGAATGAAGTAATTGAAACAGCTGGTAACATAATTTTGGAAAATTT
The DNA here is from genome assembly GCA_039090855.1 of Macrothele yani. Taxonomy (NCBI): domain Eukaryota; kingdom Metazoa; phylum Arthropoda; class Arachnida; order Araneae; family Macrothelidae; genus Macrothele; species Macrothele yani. The sequence goes on along the minus strand of CM077022.1, from coordinate 126,607 downwards.
GGTTGAGAAAGTCAACAAATCCCCGTGCTTTTCCATATTAGCAGGTGAGACAGCTGATATATCAGGAACCGAACAACTTTCTCTTTGTTTTCGGAATTTAGATTGCTCCCTATCAGAGCCAAACGTTTGTGAATTTTTCGCGAAATTTGTCCCTATAGTGGATTTTACTGGATATCAATGGGTTACGAGGTCAAGGATATGATGGGGCTGCAGCAATGAGTGGGCATTTCAATGGGGTTCAAGCCCATATAAAACGAGTTGTTCCTTCAGCTCTATATGTTCATTGTGCAGCTCACAGTCTTGATCTTGCTATCTCTAATGCTTGTGATATTCAGTGTATACGAAATTGTATGGCTTTATTGAGTGAAATATATAACTTTTTCAATTCTCCAAAGAAACAAGATGCTCTACAAACATCAGTGGCCCATGTCATTCCGAAATCAAGAAAAATAAAATAAAAAACCTTTGTTCAACGAGATGGATTGAAAGACATGACTCTGTCTCATCCTTTATAGACCTACAAGATGCAGTTGTTGATGCCTTAGAGCATATTGCAACATGGAAGGATGGAAACGCTGCATCAAAAGCAAATCAGTTCCTCGCTTGCATAAAGCAACCGGAATTTTGTATTTCTCTGCTTTGCCTTCGTTAGACTTTCAGTTACAGTGTGGGGCTATGTAGACACCTGCAGTCACCTTCAATTGACTTAAAACAAGCAGCTGATGCTGCGGAGGATCTGGCAGCGGAAATTCGCATAATGCGTCTTAATGCCAAAGAAAATTTTGACCACTTATTTGTCGAAGCATTGAAAACTGCCACTAAACATTGTTTTGAAATTAAAGTGCCTAGGATTTCAAATAGGCAAAATAATCGCTGCTATATGGCAACTGATTCTCCTGCGGAATATTTTAGGATCGCAATTTTTATCCCTTTCCTCGACAGTTTTGCTTTACATTTGTAATCCAGATTTTTATCCCATAAATCGATACTGGGCAGTTTTCAATGCTTTCTCCCGAACCCAAGCGGGGATTTTTCAAGTAATGAGTCAGCCGCCCCGGTGGCGCAGTGGTCTAAGGCGCTGGCCTCTGATCATTCGTCCGTAAGGGGTCCGGGTTCGAATCCCGGTCAGGCATGGATGTTGTGTTTGTCTTACGGCACTGGCTCTCTCCCTTTCCTGGAACCAGTGACCCTAAATTAGGGACGGGCGACTGCTTATAGCCCATTGAGTTGCTCACGGTGGTCGTTAAACCTCCAACCAAAAAAAAAAAAAGTAATGAGTCAACCGCCCTCCTTCGGGATAACGTGAAATCTCTTTGTCAGTTCTACTCCAGCGATATACAAATTTCCCATGAAGAAATTATCTCAGAAGTGAAGTTGTGGCAAAGAAAACTCCTCAAGATGACAGAGAAGCCCAGTTCCCCTCTTCAAGCTTTATCCAGTTGCGATAAAATGTTCTTTCCGAATGTGTACAAGCTGCTGTGCATATTAATTGCCCTGCCTGTAATGACCTGCGAAAACGAGAGAACATTTTCAACTCTAAGGAGACTGAAAACTTACTTAAGGAATACTAATGGAGATACAAGATTAAATGGACTTGCACTTTTAAATATATGCAGAAAAATGACTCCCGCACTGGAACAGGTGATTGATGAACTCTGAAAGGTCTTGGAGAAAGGACTTCCGTTTGTGAAAATAGTTGTCAACGTTTAACAGGTGACAAATTTTAAATTTCTAGCAAGCTATGATTAACTAAAATGAATATGCGGTGTATATTTTTGAACTCTAACACAGGATATTTCTTAGACAGATTTATTATTTTTACCCTGAAATAAATTTTTTTATATATATTTATTATTTTCAGCATTTCTAATAAACTTGGATTTTCAAACCTTAATTAAAGCTCAATAAATTCACGAATTTCATAGTAATAACCATTAACCAAAGTCTTGTGGTGGGCAAGTGATATATGCAAACAATCTCGATAGCAAATAAATTTATGGTTGGTTCTTTATAATTTTCCGGAAGTTAATATATAAAAAAACATTCTCCGTCAAGAGTTAAGCAAAACTCAAATCTTATTTAAGCGGCCGGCACATTTGAAATCGGTCTATCGGCCAAAATAATGTTTAAGGAAAATTTATCGTAAAAAGATAAAATCTTTCTGGGAGTCTTAAAATTTAGCACTGCTCTTTGTTGAATTTCAGATGTACGAAAACTTACTTGAAAAAATATTTTAACCAAAAATGTTCTTAAATAAAGTTTGCACAATATATGTATATAAATATAAAAAAAAACCTCTATAGCAAATAAGATTATTGTGGGTTCTTTTTTATCATCACATTCCAGAGGTGTAGAATCCCAAAGAGGTATACCGATGCCTAATGTTAAAATCTTCCCAAAAATATATGTGAATCAAATCTCTGCAATCGGTACAATACGTTTAAATTAGCAGACCTACAAAATATCGCATCTATAAAATCACTGATGAGTGCATAATTAGCAATCGAATATTAGTTATTGATGTACCTATTAAACATTGCTTCCTGTACAGATGTTTCTGTGAACAGCTGTGGTTCTTTGGAATGCGGCAAGTCCAAGATAACGGGGAAATCTGCGTCGTTTATCTGGTATTTAACTTTAGTTTAAAAAATATCTCCTGAACCCTTCATGACCTCCAAATATAAGTGGCATCATGTGATTTGTGACGTACCTTTCAATATACAGTGCTATCCTTCTTATGATAAAAACTTACATGAAAAATCGATTTTCATGTTTTACAAAAAAGATTAAACTAAATGTGAAAAATCGATTTTTTCATAGACATAATGTTGACGTTTTGCTTTATATCTCGCAAGATGGACAATCTTTACAGCTACTGTTTTGTATTTAAAGATTTCAGACATCAGCTTATCTGAAAAAAATTGGTAGGGGTGTTATTCTGGAGGATTTCCTATGGGCCGTCGTCGTCGGTATGCAACTGAAATCCATTCTGAACCTGTGATTTGATTTATTTTTATATAACTCGGAAAGCAGTGTTGTTTATGGATAGTACAAGGGAAAGTAAAGCAAAGCGGCCAATGAATTTGCTATATTAAATTTTTATCGAAACAACTTTTCATTTTATGAAATTAGTTTCGTTTTGTATTAATGTTCAAGAAGTGTGTGTGTATCAATGAAAATATATTTTTCGAAACGCCCCTGCAACCTGTGTCATCTAGTGCTTTAAAAATAAACTGATGCATGGTTGTAACTAAAAATTGAAAGAGTAAGTTTCAGAAATGAGTAGCATGTTAGGTATTATGAACAATTCGGTTAAGAGTGTAGTGAATATTAAGAAATATATATTTCAATGGGCTGCACACAACTTAAAAGCAGTCAGAAAAGCAGATGGACATCAAAATTATTCAGAAAAAAATGCAAGTTTATAAGTTTTCTATATTAAGTATTGCTAAAAACATGTAAAACCAAGTGCAATTTTAAATGTTTTCCCTCCTGGTAGCACAGCCTAGAAGTAAAATAAATGATGTGTTGTAACTTTCAATATGCAACTGGTGTATACATTTGATTTCAATTTAATTTGTTTTTTAACGTCTGGTTTGGTTTCAGACAACTAAATTAAGAAATGAAACTATTAACAGTTTACACAAGTTCTGAAAGTGTACGATTTCAAAGACTTTAAAATCATGAAGTGCTTTTGAAGAGAAGCCGCAATGCGCGATTATCTTGCTAAATGTTTATATATACACTGCTGGCCACCTAAAATGCAACACCAAGAAGGACAGGAAGATACATGTACTTTGAGTGCCACTTTTCCAAAATAAGAAATCAACGCTGCCATAGTTCTGTACAACCAAAAGAAAATTTTGTACACCACCGGAAGTGGTACTTTTCGGCTCTCTAAAAGTGGCACTCCAAGTGCATGCTGGAGTGCCACTTTTTCAAAATCGAAAATAAATACGGCCAAAGTTTTGTACTAGTTTTGTACACCCAAAAGAAAATTTTGTACACCACCGGAAGTAGTACTTTTGGCTCTCTAAAAGTGGCACTCCAAGTATATGCTGAGTGCCACTTTTTCAGAATCGAAAATAACAACTGCCAAAGTTTTGTACTAGTTTTGTACAGTTTTGTACACCCAAAAGAAAATTTTGTACACCACCGGAAGTGGTACTTTTCGGCTCTCTAAAAGTGGCACTCCAAGTACATGCTGGAGTGCCACTTTTTCAAAATGGAAAATAAATACTGCCAAAGTTTTGTACAGTTTTGTACACCCAAAAGAAAATTTTGTACACCACCGGAAGTGGTACTTTTCGGCTCTCTAAAAGTGGCACTTCAAGTACTGCTGGAGTGCCACTTTTTCAAAATCGAAAATAAATACTGCCAAAGTTTTGTACTAGTTTTGTACACCCAAAAGAAAATTTTGTACAACACCGGAAGTAGTACTTTTCAGCTCTCTAAAAGTGGCACTCCAAGTACATGCTGATGCCACTTTTTTAAAATCGAAAATAAATACTGCCAAAGTTTTGCACACCCAGAAGAAAATTTTGTACACCACCGGAAGTGGTACTTTTTTGACTCTCCTTTGTGGCCCTCGAGCATGTGCGTGGAGTGCCACTTTTCCCAAAACGAAAATAAACACTGCTAGAGTGTTGTCCTAGTTTTGTACATTTTTGTACACCCAAAAGAAAATTTTGTACACCACAGAAAGTGTTACTTTTTGACTCTCCCTTGTGGCCCTTGAGCATGTACTTGGAGTGCCACTTTTCCAAAACCGAAAATATACACTACCAGAGTGCTGTCCTAGTCTTGTATAGTTTTGAACACCCAAAAGAAAATTTTGTACACCACAGAAAGTGGTTTTTGTTGGCTCACCAGCACGTACTCAGAGTTCCACTTTTTTTAAAATCGAAAATAAGCACTGCCAGGGTGTGTGCATCCTAAAGAAAATTTGTACTCTACCGGAAGAGGTTCTTTTCATCTCTCCTTAGTGGCTCTCCGGCATGCGCTCTTGTACTGTCCTTTTTCTAAAATCAAAAATGAACACTGCCAGGGTGTTGTACGAGTTTTGTACGGTTTTGTACACAAGGTTTTGTACACCACCGAAAGGGAACCAGTCACTTACTACGCCGAAGCAAACTAGCCTTTGTTTTCCTAGAAAGCCATCGTAGAAAAGTTTCTCCAAAAATGAAAATAGACACCACTAACATTCTTTATTATGTTCTACCGTAAAATTTAAAATTATTTTCCTGAACAGAACAGTAGTAGAATTTTCCTACTTGGTGTACCGCTAAACATGTACTTGCAGTCCAAAATACAAAAGGTCGTCGTATTTTATGTTTTTTCAGCTCGAAATTTTTTTTTGTATTTTACCGGATGTGGTACTTTTCTTCCGTCTTAGTTCAGTACCAGACATACATTTCTTGTACCTTTCCACAAATCTGAAATATTCACACACGTTTTCTACTAGTTTTGTAAGTGCGAGAAACGCGCTCTATTTTGAAATGTAAGAAATCATTTTATAAGATTCCTCATTGGTAAAATTTGACGATCTCAGAGCGTATGTAAGCAGATTATAGTTCTTAATTTCCAATTTTTGTCTTAATAAAGTTATTTGCACCTGACTTTTTTTTTTTTTTAATTACAGATTTGTACATTTTGGGATTGTATAACGCTATCCTCAGTTGTGGATACCTGCATGACTGCATTAATAAATAACTTGTAGAATTTTTGATTTTCGAAGCAGTAGTTTAAATGGCTAACTAATTTGATTAATATTCCTAGTTTGTTGCATATAAAACACACTTTTGTAATAACCCAGAAGCCGAACGGACAAGTTGAAAGAATCACCAAAAGAATTTATGTTTAAAATCTCCTTTCCCTTAATTTTCCACTCAATGAAAGTTCGAAGGTCATCTATATAAAAAATCGTCACATTGTGATTCATCATTTGACACAAAATAGCTCTTAGATCAACACATAGCAACAATACGTATTCGTTTAAATCTCTTTCTTTATATCAGTTCCCCACAATTACTTGCAATCTTTCTCTCTCTACACCACTCCCCTCATTATTTACAATCAAGGTTGTCTCTATAAATTCTGCTGTGACTCACTGTCAGTGTCGCTAAAATGTACAAGCTGTTTAGAGAAGTAACGAACTCTTCAGTGGGAAAATGTTTAGTTTAGAAGCAACTCGAAAGGAGGGTTAAATTTGTCACGTAATTATTTTGTCAACTACATTTTGTCATTTAGTTATTTTGTCAACTACATTTTGTCATGTAGTTATTTTGTCAACTACATTTTGTCATGAAGTTTATACGTCACAGACTGAAATTCAAACAATCTGAATTTCTTCGCAATGTTTTTTTCAATCTAGTGGTTTTCAGTTTAAACAAAATTTTTAAATTTAAGCATTGCTTTGTAGAAATAAAAAGATATTCAGTGAAACTTCGGCTATGCGTATTCCAGTTATATTTTTTGACATTTATACGTAATTCTGCATTAGTTCCGATATATTACTGTAGTTTCTAAGCTTTTCCAATTCGATAATAGCTAATTAATTCATTTATACGCTTTTTTCGATGTACATAAATTTTGTAATTTCAGATTATCACAAATTCACAGTCCTTTGATTCGTTTACGTATATTTATATCACAAGTTTGAGAGGATCGAAACAGCGTTACTGAGATGCAGCCAAAGTTGAACCTTCATCCCATCAGAGAAGAGTATGCTGTTTACTTTTGGTCAGCGTTGTTGTGTTCCTTGTTGGTGCAAAGTTGAACCTTGATCTCATCAGAGAAAGATATGTTGTTTAGTTTCGGTTTGGATGAAACATTTATTTTGCAATCTTTGCTCTGAATAAAACGTGCACTTAAGCAAGCTACAACTTTTGGCATGGTGCGGACGTTTTTTTGTTGTTGTAATTCAGCCATGAAATAGATGATGCAAAACTTAATAACGTTCACAGTTATGTTTTTCTTCTGACTTTGACAAATTTTAAACAAGCAAAGATTAGAGAATATTTTACTCAATATAAGCTTGTAAACAATTTGTTTTGAAAAGAGTGATGCTAATAAAAAAGGAGTAATAGGGGTATGGATATAAAATAAAATAACATTCGGATTTACTACAAATTTTTTAAAAAGTAAAGATTTTTTTTTCATCTACTGAATATGCAAAATTGTACAAAATCATTTTGTCATGTAGTTTATAAAATAATTGCCCAAACTTCGGGAACTTGTTTTACCGCCATTTTGGTGATAAAAAAATCGTGTAAAGGGCCTGAAACTTTTTCCGGCAGCGATATCCCCCATGAGCATCCGCTGCAACTTTTCCGGGTGAGGAGGCAAACCGGTATACTCCCCTATCACAATTATTGCTTAATTATTTTTTTTTCACATGTAGAGGATTTTAGGAAGGGAGTGTCTGACCCCAGGTCTTAAACAACCCTTAGAAATAGGAAGCTAGAGGATTTGGGCTAGAGTGCCCGATAGGAAAGTGCCATGGAAGGGAGGAAGACGCCTTTATTTATTATCTGGGAAGGGAAGTACCTGGGGCCCGACGGCTTAACGTGCCCATCCGACGCACGGCGGATATTTGGTGGATCGAACCTGAGGCCCTTTACGCAGCAGTCACGAACGTTGCCCACTGGACTACCCGCGGGCAACGTTCGTGACTGCCGCGGAAAGGACCTCAGGTACCCCTGCGTCTTTATATGGAATAGTGGGGGTTGGGTCAGGCGAGTGCAACGAGTCCCTAAAGCTAGGGGGTGGGTTTGGAGCACTGTTAGCCCCCCCCGAAAAGTTTGGGAACTTGGACACATCTTTCTTTCTATAGTCAATATTTAGTATTGAAATAACGGATAATAATAATAATAATTATGTCATTTACCAATTACTGGCCACTGATTATTCATATCTGAGTCAAAAGTTTAACCTTACTGTAGGCTTCTTGCTAAATTTAATAATCAACTTAATACAGTCTTTTTGTTTGGAAACATTAATTTGGGATTACATAAAACAATTGCATCGCTCCATCGTCCTTTATTGAGAATGAGTATACCCCCCCCCCCCTTTTTTTTTTGAGTCATTGATCTGTTTATTTTTATACCCCCCTCAATTTTCTGTTTCTTGCACTTTAGAAGAGATACTATGAAATAAAAACTGCAAACGTCTTGGGTTTGTCCAAATCTATCAATCACATTTTGAATGAGTTCATGTTTATTCTCAAAAACCTTTTCTTGATGAATACTCATCATGCACAGTCCATCTGCCATTTTTGACCTTAACCAGGTTTTTAACCGTTCTCATAGTGCTTAAGGACTTCTCCACTGGGCAGGTTGTTACTGGTAATGTTTGAGCAATAAGAATAGCCTGTCGAACAGAAGGATCAGTGTGTTTGAGCAAGCCTAAAGTTCGTCTTCACATCCATCATCTTGTTTCTTCCTTCCTGACCACATTTCAAACTGTTATGGATAGGTTTTGCTCATGTGTGTAATTAATAGTTAAATTTAACAAATGTTAAAATTAAGGTAAATATTGACTTTAGGTGAAAATTAAAATTTGGGAGACGGGTGGATGCATTTCGAAACAAAAAGTAAATTCAATCAATTAAGGCCATGATAAATGAAAATAAAATGCAATGCAACACTGATATTAGGACATTCCAAAAGTTATTATTGAAAGTTTGCGTTGTTTGAATTTACGATGAGTTGTGACACGTGCAAGTGTAAAATAAGTAATTATTGTTTATATGTGTACCAAATTTGCGAACACTAAAAAATGGATGGTATACAATGTACACGTGTTATAACTTTTGGAGGCGGTAATGATCAATTTTAGTGGTTAGGAAAAAATGCATTAATTAAATAAAAACAAAACTCCAGAGACGTCTCCTACCTTAGGCAAGCTAAGGTGGTGAGCATGTTGTGACCCTGAGAGGAAATTCAACTGAGTCACCTAATTCTTCATTGCGCAAGGTTTGGGTTTTTGAAAGGCCATTTGCCTGCGTTTATTTATTGTACAAACTTAACCACAATAACAAAAAACACAACAAAAGGTTTTAAGGAGTCGGCGACTCACCAAGGCAACACAATGTCTGAAAAATTTTGCTGCTGCAATTTAGCAGATCTCCAAAATCGCTAACTTTGGCCCCTGGCCTAAAGAAACATTCAGATGACACCTTTAGATTAATCGCTTCACAAGAAACATAACTTCATCCACAAATAAAAATAGAATGTTTACCATATAAGTGTGAGATTTTACTTTACAAAGTGATATTGCTTAACAAGAAGTTACACCCAAATTTTAGATTACCATAGCAGGCCTAATGCAGCACATATTTGAAATTCACAAATTATATAACACTCTTTAGCTTGTATCATATGTTGCTGAAGTGAAGTGTCTCCTCCCTCTCCCCTCAGTGTTATAATATAAGAATATGTACTATAGTTTTGATTAGCCTCTTTCAAACAACCCGCCTCAAACCAGTTTTCTTAGCACATGTTAATTTGAGACATTACAACCACTGACCAAAATTCACAAATAAAAGTTATATTAAAAAATGGTTCTACACTCCCCAGGAATATTTGCCTTACAATTAAATATACTCAACATTCTATCATTACTTGATACAAAATCACTCTAAACACTCTACTAAACATACTGCACCAAATACCTTACTCAATTATCTCAAAAGTTATCATTACACCACAATGCTGTCAAATAAACTTAAAATTTACACCATCATCTGGAAAAATCAAAATTCTTCACTAACACCAACTTGCTCTGAGTACTCAATATCCTACCATGTAAATAAAAGGCAAACACTAACTCTCAACACTCCTGGACTTAAATTTATACTTATCTGCACTCCTACTGTCCATCACAATTTAAAATTGCACAACTAATTCTGGCAAGCAATTTATAAACAAATTACTTCAAATTCTCAAAATTACACCATGCAAGCTTTTACTAATTTTAACAATCCATATAATAAACCACTGAGGTAACGGCTAGGCAAAACATCTGAGTTCATCAAACTCACTTTCTTCGAAAACAAAATTTACATCCCGAAGAAAATATCAATCAGGCTAAAGGTGAGAAATTGGGTAGTGAAGCCAATTCAAGCTTATGCAACGAAATGGTAAGTCAATATGTGTGACTCATTACCCTTGTAATTTCTTTCTTCGCTCACTGTCTTTGGGACAACACTCGAACGCATGCAACTTGACAGGGGCTGGTCTTTACTGGCCGACGATTTTACTCGGGGTCGAAGACGAATCCACCAATTCATCCTCATAAGCACCCTTTCAATACCCGAAGTATGTCCACGTAAGGAAAAACCTCCTGCAAGAGCTCTCTTGACCCCAAATTTTCTTACTCCAGGCACACAGCTCCCAGAAAAAAACTATCTGAAAACTCTCATTATCTCTAGAAAATATCCACATAAATCTCACTTTCCAGAAAACACATCATATCTCTATTTCCAGAAATCATTATCAGCTCTCGAAGCACTCTCTATTTCCAGAATTCATTATCACCTCCCGAAGCACTCTCTATTTCCAGAAATCAAAACCCTTGCGAAGAAATCTCACTGTACACAGGTAATGAACAGGCCTCACTTTCAGACAACCCTAGTCTGCTTGCATACCCTCTTTGACATCCTCCCCGTTATGCAAATCAAATTCTCAAATCCATTTGCTGATATGGTCTCGAGCCGCAATTACTACAAAATGTTACATATTTTCACCCATTATTTGCCAAACTCAAAAATCACCATAACCTGCCTCTAAGGACAAAAATTTCACTATACATGGCCCTGTATGTTTATAAATACAAATGCAATTTGTATATTATTAAATGCTACCAAGCACAAAGAAAGTAAAATTTCCTTAATAAAATTTTACTGGTTTGAGAGGTTGTTCTTCAAAATCGCTTATAACACCATTATGATATTAGATATTCTCTTTAAACAAGAAAAACAACAACATTACATTCTTTTATAGCTTAGCTCAAGAAATAAAAAAATAATGACAGGAGTTCCCCATGCTCACCATTACTTGACCACAAATACAAGACCTGACATAAAGATATTGACAACTTTCCCATACCCAGCTAGCCTCGAAAAATCATAGAAATATATGTACGTTTAACATGTACTGCTCCACTGCAAAAACAATTTTAAAGTAACCGCACATAATATTAAAAAAATGCCAAGCAAAACTATTTACTTTAGCACAAAATACTACTGTCAGAGACAAAAATTTGAGCCCTTCCTGATTTGGGCTCCCGGGAAGAACTTTTTTTTTCCTTATGATTTCATACCTGAGAGACTAATAAAATTTTGAACCAGGACGACAACACAGCCACAACCAAAGGCGAACATTTTTTTCTTATGCTCAGCTCGAAGATCAAGTACTTGCTTGGGAGCTTATGTATTAACACAAAAAAGATATGAACTAAAACATTACCTTTGAGCTAGTGTCCTTTTTAAAACACAAACCCCCAGAGTTCACTGCCCAGGAACAACCAAATTCTCTGCATGTCCCTGTCTTTTCCCTGTTGTTGTTTTTTTCGCTATGGACCTTCTGACCTGGAGCGGGTGTATGGGATATCATCCTTATTCCTGCTGACACAGTGTGCTTGGCTAAACCCCAGGAAGCTGAACAGCACTTTGGATTTCCCTGCCGGTGATGGTGGACCAGACAAGACGACCATGATGACGACTCCAGTGATCTCGGATTCAAAACGTACCTCTGGAAGCTGTTTTTCCTTCTCCATGTCTTAGTCGTTCAATTTTATATGATATGCAGAGCGGCGAAAGCATTCGGGTCGGCAGATCCCCTCAACGTGCAGGTGGGCATGAAAAAACCCTTCGATTTAGGCCCCTGTTGTCATACCTCTCAATACTGCAGTCGTCCACAAGGGATGAATCAGTGGCAGCTAATGGCCCACTTGGAATAAGACGTCTTCTCGTTGAACTCTCACGAAAAAACTTAAATTCTCCAGAGCCGACACCACCCCCGGAAACACACACACACATTTTGACCTTTGAACGAAATTCGTAACTTTTTTCACCCTGTTACAGTTGTCTGATCCGATGAGGGGGTCAAGTGACCCGTTTGCCCTCTTCCCCCAGCGGACGCCCATGCCCATGAGGTCTGGAAACTTGACGGGGTGTGGGGGCCCCGCTGCGAAATCCAGATCACTCTTGTACGGATGAGTGGTAGATTATTTGCATGAAGCAAGTAATACTTTACTGCGTTACCCCCGTGTAATGTTTTCGTTGCTGGTGGAATTTCTTTTCGCCATCCTTGGAGAACGAGCCAAATCCTCTGGAATTTGTGTTTTGTGTCTGTGATACCCTGTGGTTAGCTGGTCTTCGCACCGCCTTGGATCTACGCAAAAAGGTGTGCGCATTTCGTGAATTGGTCGTCTTCATGATCTAAAGGTAATTATGAATTCATTATCTATACTACTTGCTTAGGGCTGCCTTCTAGAGAGTAAGAGACCAAGCAAGTAGTTATTTTACTATTCTCTTCTGTATTTTCCTAAAATTCTACATTTCTTTTCTGCTTGTAAGGGCTGCCTTTAAGTGTACGATACCACATCAAACACTTCCTATTGTATTGTAAAGGGTTGTTATATTATGCGTAAGATACCCAAGCAATAGCAATACCTATTCAGTCTATTTCAGCATGACATGAGGAAAATAAGAGCAGCTACATCTGAAAAAATCAGAAAAAATAAAAGGCCCTTTTCAGGGCTCATTTCATTTGTTTAAAAATGGATACCAATCTTATCAAACATAGCACCAGTTGACCCAACATTCTTTTAACTTTATTTAACATATCCAAATTTAACATTAATTACTCTAAATGATTTTGCAGATCCATTTACAAGAGTGAATAAAAGAAAATATTCTCTGTGTAAAACACTAGTTATTCACATTGTGAAGAACACAACGAACATCTTTACAATCAAATTTTTAAGCACATATACCACACAATATCTTCAAACAATACATACACAGTAACATTAGCAAATAAAGTAAAACAACGCTTTCACGTTCAATTTCAAAAATCACAATAACATTGTAACCTTACAACTATTCACACATGTGAAGAATACGCTAGTCACTCAGATAACAAATTGAAGTTACTCACACATGTGAAGAATAACATAACAATAATAATCAGCTTACCATCTTTTTCTTCAGCAACTCAATCAAATTATCAACAATTATATCAGTGAAATGATATTACAGATCGTATTACAAGTGTTAATAAAAGAAATTATTCACTGCGTAAAAAACAATTTTTCATACTGTGAATATAAATAAGCAGCATTATGCAGAAACAACAACATGTAAACATTTCAGCAAACAATAACATCACTGCTAAACACCATAAGATTCTATACGAAATAATCAACTTATGCTCAGTAAGAAATAATTATACACTAGCATATATTATACTAATTTTTAATTAACTAAGTTTGCAACTGGTGTTCATGAGCAACAATAGCATTACACCAAACATATTACAGCATTACAATCATACGCAATCATGACATTTCACCAATTACAAGTATGAATAAAAATAAATTATTCACTGTGCAAAAACTAGTTCTTCACACTGTGAATAAAAATAAACAGCATAATGCAAACATTACACTATACAATAACATTACTGTTAACAAACAATAATATACAAACAGTGCAGTATACCAATTAAATTGATTGGCCTTTAAAGGTGTTATGAACCTACAATAAATAAAAAAATAAGACAAAGACTAAAAAATAAAAGTTTAACCTGACAGCTGAAACATGACTATTTTATAACTAAAGCAAGACCATAATGAATTAATTAATAATATAAATCAATGAAAAAAATAATTACAGATACCCTGGCTGAAACAATAACAACAAAACCTAACTAAATCCTCCGCAAAAGCAAATCAAATGAAACAAAACTACAGAACACTTCACTTTAATCTATGCCACGGGACATTAAATATATTATAATTTAAATGACTTTATAAACATCTTATGAAATGGCTCAGTTTGCTTTATTACTGAGCATCATGCCCTTGAGGCGATGCTAATATTCTACTATTGTAATCTTTCCTATGGAACACCAGTTTCTTCCTAATTTTAAAGACGGTTGGACCCACGGCATCACGTCTTTACTGTCTGACAGGTCTGTGATGAGCGATCGTTCAGGCGACTAAACCTTGTTAAGGGCAAGAAATCTGAAGTCACTGTTTGAACGATAAGTTTGACTCAATGTTTGAACTTTCGATTCTTGTGTATCGATTGGTCTCACAGAGATATACAAGGTGGATGTAATAAATTGCTCAACAGCAGCTTGACGGCCGAACGGAGGCTCGTAATGAAGTGGAACCATTGGTATTGATGTAAGTGACAAAAAGCTAATCCTATCAGCTCGACTTCAGCACCCCTAGCGGCGAATTCGCATACTCAGCTCACCGAACTCAGACTATATGATAGAGTCAAAATGTCAAATGCAAAGTTGGAGAGTATCGTTTGCTTGCTACGAATCGGTCAGAAAATGTGGGAGTCAACGGGAAAATTTGCAACTTGAATAAATTTCTATATCGTATAGAAGAGCACGTGGAAGGTCTCTTCCTTCAGGGGATTGGCCTTGTACGTTTTTTGATGAAGGTCATCATACACCTCCCATTCATTGTTTTGACGTAAGCAATACGCCCTATAGTGACCTACACTGGCAACATTACATCCTCCAGTGTAGCTAACTGCCCCTCTCAAATGGTATTGCCGCTCACCAAAGGCAAGCATTCGAGGCAGTTGCGCTGGTTCCGTTTTCAGACTTATCACATTTTCATCATTTTTGTCAATTACTTCTACAAAAATGTGATACATTGACGGTTTCACCCATATCGTTTTAATTCCATTACACAGGGGATGTTTCTGTGAGTTTTCCCAATCAATGCATGCGTCCTCATCTGTGCGATCTATGTCTTCCAACGCTGATCGACAAATACCACTCCGTTCTGCTGTCAAGTTCTTGTTAACCATTTCTGGAATAATACTGAGATTTCCGTTGGTAGTTCCCACTGTCACTACGGCAACAGGAGGAATAACATTCCTCCTAGAACATACAGAAGAAGTGCATTCTTGAAACTCCTGTGCCGTACACATGTCTTTCCATGATCTTAGTATCATCTGTGCTATTGGTAGTGCAGCGTCTAAAGACACCAAACCACAGAATAATTTCTTCGCGTTTTTAATAATGCATTTAAGCGCTACAGCCCGCAATATGTAAACTTTAGCTGTCGGACCAGTCGTTATCATTTTCGATACCATGTTAGCCATTGAATTCTTTTGGGCATGTTGGTCTATCGCTTCCCTGTATTTCTCACTATCGCAATAACCAACGCAAGCTAACTGAACGAGTGAAGCGTATGCGCAAGTGTTTTTTACTGTAATTTGCTCTTCACCTATCTGAATTGGACGTAGACCAATACAATTTCCATTTTTCAGAAGATCAATTGGAACACATTTGTTTGGTGACCTGAAGTCTATAGCAAGCATTTCTGCACTTGGTTCAAGATACGATTTCTTTGGTCGTTTATGTTCACTTTCTTCCGCAAGCCCTCTCCAGTTCTTGAAAGCTTTGCTTTCTGAATTCCTTTCTAGTTCGATGATCTCTCTGCGCCTAACAAAATATGTTCTTATGTCTGATGGGTTTTTCTCCTTCTGTTTGTCTTTATTCGAATGCATCGTTTTCTTCATGCAGTTATCTTCTGAAGCTAACCCGACTTTTTTTCTGTGGGTTCTTTTTTAGTGCACCCACTTCTCCACTGGGTTCAAATAGTATTCCAGTAAGTTTGCCATCACTTACTTCTGTATCGGTTAATCCTGTTGCTACTACATTTCTTGTGGGAGAAAATGTCAGTATATCTGCTTCTGATTTATCGCGTTCCCTTTGATAAAGATTATGAATTTCGTCCAAACCAATTTCTTGTTTTTCTTTGTGTTCTCCGCTAGCACTTTCACCCGCAGCGGGAAGGCAGCTGGAATTATTGTCTGCGCCTGGAGGTACGGAAGCGGAAGCTAATTTCATCATTCCACTGATATTTTTTATATGCGTAAGCAAAAAATCATCAATTCGGGCAAGTAATTTCAGGTTTTGACATACTCTCTTCTTTAAGTCATTAAAATTTCTCTCAACAGAGGTACTCGAAGCAGTTCTGGCTCCATATCCAAAATGAGGGACCATTACAGCTGTCCATGAAGGAATTAGGTGACACACCTTTAGAATGTCATCTACTATTCCTGGAGCATACTGCTGATTTCCACGATCACCATGTGGATTAATACATTTCCTAGCATTCTGTTCCACGCTAATGGCCCATGTACGAAAGGCATGTCTCTGCCCTTTCTCTTTCAGAATTTCCATAGTGTCATCAAGAAAAGACTCTTCAATAACTGTGTCATCCGTTGCGAAACCTGATATACGGCGCTGTAGATAGCATTTACTGTTCTCGCAAGAGGTATATTCGCTGGAAAATTCGTCGTTACCTTCGGTTTCATTCAGCGCTACAATAAAAATGTGAGTTAACAAAGTCCTTACGTCATTCATGTCTGTTGACTGAACAACTGCGCACAAGGATCTTAAATAAAATTGCCGTGTCCTTAGCAGTTTCCCTTTCAAGCTCGGAAATTTAGCAAATAAGTTGACCACATGAGCAACGTCTGATCTAATGAAACAATTTGGAAGATCGAACCTGTCTCCTTCTTAGATGCCAAGAACATTTGCACACTTTTCTAGGTATGACGCAAGTGAGGGCAGATGTGTAAACGATTGTACACAAGCTGACATGAGGGCTGGTGACATGTCTATTACAACCTCCATTGGCATGATCTTACATTCCTGAAGAAATCTATTTAACCAATGCCGAATTGTTTCCGTATCATGTTTTTCACTAAGCATGTTGAACACAAAATACTGTTCCTTTTCTTCTGAGTGCGCTACAGTAGCCCCATATAGGAAAATGTGTCCCGATTTGCTGTGTTCCGTTCTTTTGATCTTTTTCACCAAACCACCAGTAGCATCTATGCATATTCTTGATACCTTTGAAGCTCTGAAAATCGCCTCAGTAATGTGTACCTGCTCCGTGGACCAGTAATGAATCACTAAATTATCATATGTTACATCTTTGAGGTAAGAGTTATATGGGCTTATATATTTACACTTAGCTATGGCCAACACTGGATCTTCGTGCATCCTTCCTCGTTGCATCTCACGGGACTTGGCTAGTCGAAGAGCGTTTAGTGCTGGCACATGACTGGGCTCACGGTCACCAAACACCATGATGCGCTCAGCCTCCAAGCGCCTTAATGAACTAGCTGAAGTGGATTCCCGGGTTAATCTGTGTGCTGCTCTCTCTCTCTGAGTGATCCCGACAGGTTTCTTTTGTAATTTTTGGATGGTCTTGACGAAATTTTCCTTTGAATTTGCATTTCATATGCACAGAATCTCTCTTTTTCGGTTCATTTTCAATAATCCCTTTCAAAATAGAGCCACAGTACGTACATACACCGCGAATAGACACATAGGGAACATTTTCCTTTGTGTTAACCTTGCCACCTTTGTAAATCATTTTACAGGGTCTTCGTGTGTGTTCGAAGAAATGAGCATGGATAATATGTGTCCATACATTTCGCTTCAACACTGCATAAGTCCTTCTCATCGGTTTCGTGTGCTGTAAACAATTCCGAGTGTACGTTACTCTCTCTGGTCCCATTTCGGACCACTCCTTAGCACTGAATGATATTGTGAATTCCTCCTGATATTCTGTTAGATCACCAGCTTGTTCTGCTTCGTTGACAGGAAAATGTACTTCTCGATGAACAGAATCGTCATCCTTCCATTCTAAACTGGTGACTTCTTCAACTTCTGAAGATGTGGAAGAACTGTTACTTTCATTTGGCCTTGTGTCACTCTCTAACGGGAGTTGTGCAACACAAATGCCCAGTAAATAATGTAAACCATGCCTATTCATGCGCACATTTAGGTACAAGGCTTGCGGTGTTGTTCTGTATTCATCTTTCATGGCATCACAGAGGCGCTTCCATACAATGTCATTTCTGGGAGCTATTCTTCCATTGCCCTTGTTAATAGCAGATTCTTCCGAAAGAAAAAAATGTTTGAGTTCTTCTATTGGGATCGACGCAGACCTCGGCATCGTAGTTGCTTGAAAATCACAGTAACATTAACAAGGAGTTTTTTTTTTGCAATCATGCGGAAACCAAGTGATGAATGCACCCGACAACGAAAGCTTGAGAATACGTAAACCTTTCGCGACGCTACTTCATAAAATTATCAAAGTCCATCGAGATAAAGCTCGCCTACTAGTAATACAGTACCTAGCGTGCAACAAGGAAGTGATGATACGAACCTAGTGTCATTACACGGAACTAAGTGTGACGCCAGAAAATGTAGCAGGTCTCTTCTGAGCAACCGCATTCTGAGTACGCAATATTACTTCTGCAGCTGCGGGAGGGGAGGCAGGTAATATAGAAGTTAAAGCAGCTGCCAGGAGTTTTAAGTTCACTTTGGAAGCACTGATATCCTAAGTGAAAATCCCCCAAATATGTGGCGTCAGTTGAATAAACAAATACATCGCTCTTTCCACGTTTTACCAACACACAGCATAACAATTTTTCGGTTGCTAGATGTCCTACACATTGAAGCTATTCGGCCCTTTGGCTCCGAGTTGTAATAAGATCGCTCTGCAATCGCCTTATCGGTGCACTGTGAAGGAAAGTGCGAGACCACATGGAGATTTCTCGTGTAGAATGTGGATCCTACAATTGTCGGTGGTTGTACTAAATGTAATTATAGCCTTGATGCTTTTCTTAACACTCACGGCTACCCGTCATAGTAGCATCTGTACAGAGATCGTTTTCAAAATTAAAATTTGTAAAAATTATTTGAGAAGCATCATGTCACAAAATAGGCTGCAGGAATTGTCACTGTATAGAAAGGCAGTTTTCCAAAAGATTGGACCTCAATGCTTAATAATTTCGCCAAAATGAAGGCTAGAAAGAAAGACTTTGTCCTAAAAACATGAAAATTTCCACTTATCGCATAAAAAAATGTTTTCCACTTGTATTTTAATCATATAATTGTAATTTATATCATATCTATATTATGTAGTTATATGGTACACTCAGTGCTCGAAGTGGCACAGAGCTACTGCCGGTATGGTGTAGACCATAGATCCACATAGTATAAATAGGATGATAATAAACAATATAAATAGGAGGTTTCGAAAGAAATACATACCATTCCGTATAATTTTTTTTTTGGTATTGAAAAATTATTGTATATAATGTTATAAAAATTAATGTAAAAATAAAAAAAATTCATTTGCCGATTTTTGCGTTAAAATTTGTGCTGTCATCCTAATTTCTTTACGTCGTTTGTGAAGGGCTTATAATTTATTACATACCGGGATGGTAAATAATGTTTTTTTAACTGCTGGTATGCTCACTTCCATTTTTGTTAACTACCGGTATGCCATACCGGCAAACTTCAAACACTTGGTATAGTACTCGTATATTTGTAAACATCACATGCCTGCACATTGTATTTCCACACGCACTCTTTTTCTCCTGGCCTGCATTGAAGTTTTGTTGTACATGCAAATTAATATCTGCAGCTACGAAATCCATATTGCATTCTTGCAGTGTAGAATACTGAATTCCCTGTTTGTATACAACCATATCCAATAACGATAACTAAAGTCTCATAGTTGTTAACCTTAAACATTTAAATATATTTTACCGAATTCGTTTCAATGCAATAAAACGTATATTCATGATTATGCATCTGACAGCTCACAGTGTTAAATCTGACTAGCTGATTGATAACCTTGCATTATGTACTTCTGTTCCAAAATTTATTTTAAAAGTTAAAACTAGAGGGCTCAATAGGTAGTTCCTTTACTTTTCCAGACAGTCTCCCTAACTTCCTGACACCCCCCCCCAATTTTCCCAAAACAAACACCGTGAAAAACACATCCTCCCTAGTGTCCGAAATTCTGGAAAAATTATTATGTTAGGGGTGCTGAAATAAATTTTCTAGGGTGGCAGAAGTTGTGCTAGTTAAGCCACTGCGAATGCGCCGAGGTGTTTTGCAACTTCCCCCAACCTAGCTCGGCATGGCTGCTAGACTGGAAGCGATGATCGGCGCTGATTTGAATTCCTCTTCCTCGCGTTTTCGAAATGTTTTTGCTGAAAGCATTGCTTAACAAAGCAACGAAAAACTGTCTTTTCTTCCTTTACTATAAAAATGAAGGCTACGGCAATTTCTTAGTTTATACAAGACAATCGCACGGAAATTTGCGACCTTTAACAAATAAAAGTTGCGTATAATGAACACGAAAACAGCTGGTTGTGTATAATGAACAGGAGTAAAAGTATGTAATGAACTGGAAAAAGATAGCACTGTGTTTACTTCCGAATTTCGAAATATGACACTCTAAGAGCGTGCAGGACAACCAAAGAGAACCATCGCCGGAGGGGCACATAACTCTCTCTTGTCTGTACAAAACTAGTACGCCATTCTGGCAGTGTTTATTTTCGATTTTGGAAATATGGCTCTCCAAGTACATGCTCGAGAGCCACAGAAGGAGAGTCAAAAAGTAGCACTTCAGGTGGTGTACAAAATTATCTTTTGGGTGTACAAAACTGTACAAAACTAGGACAACACTCTGGCAGTGTTTTTTTTTCAATTTTGGAAAAGTGGCGCTCCAAGTACATGCTCGGGGGCCACAAAGGAGAGTCAAAAAGTACCACTTCCGGTGGTGTACAAAATTTTCTTTTGGGTGTACAAAACTGTACAAAACTAGGGCAACACTCTGGCAGTGTTTATTTTCGTTTTTGGAAAAGTGGCACTCCAAGTACATCCTCGAGGGCCACGAGGAGAGTCAAAAAGTACCGCTTCCGGTGGTGTACAAAATTTTCTTTTGGGTGTACAAAACTTTGGCAGTTGTTATTTTCAATTTTGAAAAAGTGGCACTCAGCATGTACTTGGAGTGCCACTTTTAGAGAGCCGAAAAGTACTACTTCCGGTGGTGTACAAAATTTTCTTTTGGGTGTACAAAACTGTACAAAACTAGTACAAAACTTTGGCAGTACTTATTTTCCATTTTGAAAAAGTGGCACTCCAGCATGTACTTGGAGTGCCCCTTTTAGAGAGCCGAAAAGTACCACTTCCGGTGGTGTACAAAATTTTCTTTTGGGTGTACAAAACTAGTACAAAACTTTGGCAGTGTTGATTTCTTATTTGGGAAAAGTGGCACTCCAAGTACATGTATCTAGGACACGAGATAGCAAAGCCAGATTTACTGGACACATAACAACAGATACAAAGATGAAACGATTGAGCTTACAGGCCCGTGCGACTTGCGGAACACGCAGACATCAATAGTTCGTGTGGCCCCCATGGCTGGCAATAACGGCCGCTACACGCCGCGGCATCGAACGAAAGAGGCTTTGGATGTGGGATTGGGGTATGTTGGTCCAGGCTGCTTCCAGACGTTGCCACAGTTCATCAGGCGTAGCCACGGGTGGTGCTTGCCGGGCCACTCGGTTGTCGATCAGCGACCAGACGTGTTTGATGGACGACATATCGGGAGGATAGGCGGACCACGACAGCAGTGACACCTTGTGGGCAGTGAAGAATTGTTGCACGATGCGTGCCCTCTGCGCGCGCGCGTTTGCCTGTTGAAACGTGGCAGCTAGCAGGTAAGGGAGGACTACAGGCTCCAAAACGTCGGAGATGTAGCGGTGGCTGCTGAGTGTACCGGCGTTGCGTACCAGAAGGGTGCGGGCGTCATATCCAATTGCGCCCCAAACCATAACTCCAGGCGACGGACCGGTATAGCGATGCATAATGCAGGCGTCATACAGTCTCTCGCCGCCACACGCGGATCCGACTATCGTGGTGTTGCAAGCAGAAGCGGGATTCGTCGAAGACAATGTGCCATTAGTCCAGGTGCGGCGTTCAACGGCCCACTGTCGCCGGTGGTGTAACGTCAATGGTAATCGGAGTAATGGGCGCCGTGCGACAAGTCCCCGCTGCTGCAGACGACTTGGAACGGTACGTGCTGCACAGGTTGTTGCGCAACTCACCCTAATTTCTGCGCTAACGTTCGTGATGTGGCGGTGCGAGCCGTCAATGCCCGCCGCACAACATGCCGGTCCTCTCGTTCGGTGGTGTGCTGTGCCAATCTCTCACGTCGGTCCGTCCGTCCCTCCTGCACCCACCGAATCCATACTCTCCTCACTGTGGCTGGATGTCGTCCCACACAGGCGCCGATGTCTCGGTACCATAAACCGCTGTCGGGATAAGCCACTATTCGTCCTCTGTCGAACTCCGAAACGTGCTGGAATGACTGCCGTATTCTGCGACGAGGCATCAGGAAGCTTCCAACGCACAGGTCCGGCAGCACAACACACTTCCACTATTTACACCCCGCCTTCTGTGCACCCTTCTTATAGTGCTTCTCGGTGGCGTGCCGGACGCACATGATTTGCATATGCCCTGCAATGCTAATCGTTTGCATGTCCTCTCGCGGGCGACGCATGCTGCGAATTTCAGGCCAATCAGATGCTTCCTTCTTGGTGTTGCATTTTGAGTGACCAGCAGTCTATATTACACAATATCGATTTTTTATTTCAATGACAGCAGTTTCGTATCTTTTACATACTTATTAAATTAAGTGTAATCCGTTTTTTTATATTGCGATTGCACACGAATGTAGTACACTCACATGTATCTTTTCAACCAGAGAGTTTGTTTTTGCCTGCTTGTGACGTCACGCCACAGATTAGCTGTGACTTATGGCGGCAGAGCCAGTGGTGTCTTCACCTAATACAAGCTCCATGCAATCATGAGTGTTGCAATCTCGTTTATTCATCTACAAATTACCCATATGCACATACCGTTCCACCAATACAGGAGTATGACAACAATATATAACATCTTTATTTTTTAAGATTCAGTTTGTCAGGTGGATGAATTTTTCGTCCAGGACGGGTGGTCACAGAAGTAGATAACTTAGTAGGTGTGCCAATGCACTGAGAAAAACGAGATGGTAATTGTGACTCAGGTATAATAACATGACGTTTATCTTTAGTTGGAGAGTTCTGAGGAAGGAGCAACCAATTAGAATCTGATATAGTAAGCATAGGTGTATCATAGTTTTGAGAGTTTTTCAGGGGAGACGAAACTGGTGGGCAGTCCACTACTGGTTTTTTCGGCATGAATATAGCTTTTGTTGGACGAATACACTGCATTGTGACGAAGAGTGGTGCCATCCTGATTGGTAACTAAATGGGAGCGAGGGGTATCAAACTTCACAGATACAGTAGCAGGAATCCAGTTGCGATGCTCCGTTTTAAGTTTTACAGATTGACCCTGTACCAAGGACAGCGCTTTGTTATGAGTACCAGTCGTGGCATTCATACACTGGTTCTCTCTGGAGAACTGGAGATGAGAAGAAGTTGACGCACGAGGCAAACATGCTAGAGGGTGTAACGGGATCAAAGTTCGTGTAGGACGTCCAAATAGACGTTGAGCTGGAGAAGATAAGTCACCGCAAGGAGTATTCCTCCAATTGAGCATAGGCGCCTACAGCAAATTTTTCAAGGGGGGTTAAGTGTAATTAATTAAGGTTTGGCTAATATGTAGAAAACAGTAATTCGTGAAAATGAAAGATTAATACTATTACTACTACACTAGAACACTACTACTATTATTATTATTATTATTATTATTAATTGAT
This sequence comes from Macrothele yani, assembly GCA_039090855.1. Lineage (NCBI taxonomy): Eukaryota > Metazoa > Arthropoda > Arachnida > Araneae > Macrothelidae > Macrothele > Macrothele yani. The sequence goes on along the minus strand of CM077022.1, from coordinate 102,766 downwards.
GCTGTTCTTAAAGAAAGTGTATGTTAGTAATAGTCATGTATTATCATGTATATTGGTAACCGTTTTCAAAATAATGAACAGTGTCGAGCAGGGCCACGCCAAGCCTTTTAAGTTCAGCACACACCACCCTGAGCGAAACTTGTTTGGGCGTACTACCTTACGGTTTGCTAGGTTTTCCGCTTTCACGTTATCGTTTTCCAATTCCAAATTTCCCATAAAAGTGGGATATTAAATTAAACGCCCCAAACTCTATCTTTTCTTGTGGTCCAGTTCTGTGGGTGTAAAAAAAAAGTAAATAAAATAAAATAAAATAAAATAAAGGGGGAAATAATTCTACATGAGGTCAAGTGCCCCCCCTCCTGTAGGCGCCTATGCAATTGAGTAGTGTCAAGTGCAAGTCAGATTGTTCTAGATCAGTGCGCTTTAACATTAACTTAGCAATTTGCACATACCGTTCCACCAATCCATTTGACTTGGGATCCACTAAAGTTCTTTCACACCGCTTAAAGGTGACACTGGACATGGCTCAACCGAGAGAACAAGCTGGATTCAGGAGTGGCTACAGCACAATAGATCATATCCACGTACTGAGAGAACTAATTGAAAGAGCGAGGGAATATGAACTTCCATTGCGCATGGTTTTTATCGATTATGAAAAAGCCTTTGTTTCGGTAAAACCATCAACAGTTACAATGGCCCTGAAATCCTGCGGTATTGAAAATGCGTACATTAATATTATTAATAACATTTATGAAAATGCAAGTGCAAAGATTCGGCTGTTTGAAAATACAACACACATAAAAACTGGAAAAGGAGTGAGACAAGGTGACGCCATATCTCCGAAGCTCTTTAATGCCACATTGGAAAATGTCTTTCAATCACTGAACTGGGAAAACAAAGGAATAAAGGTTAATGGATATTATCTAACCCACCTTCGTTTTGCTGATGACATAGTCATTTTTACAACTACCCCATCAGAGCTGCAGAGTATGATCCAGGAACTTGCTGACAAGAGTAAAGAAGTGGGATTAAAAATGAACTTTCAGAAGACAAAAGTGATGTTCAATGCTTTTACACGAAATGAAGATTTATCGATTGATGGAGAAAAGCTGGAGATAACAGACACGTACGTTTATCTTGGACAGCAGATATCAAGTGAGGGTCACATTGATGAAGAAATTAATCGGCGTACAAAACTTGCCTGGAGAGCTTTTGGAAGAAACAGCATAATTTTCAAGAGCAATATGCCATTATGTCTTAAAAGAAAAGTGTTTGATCAATGCATCCTTCCAGAGCTTACGTATAGTGCAGAGACATGGACCTTAACTAAAAGAGTCATACAAAGGCTGCAGACAACTCAAAGACATATGGAGAGGTGCATGCTTGGTGTAACCAGGAGAGATAAGAAGAGGAACTCGTGGATCCGAAAATTGACAAGAGTGGAAGACATCATGATCAGAGGTAAATCCCTGAAATGCCAATGGTATTGGTATTGGTAACTGTGGGTACCATAGTGGTACCCAGTTTATTGCTATAACGAAATACAGACATAGGAGATTCATTAAAAGCTGCAGTACAGAAAACAACAGTGAGGAAAGTAAGTATATCCACGATGCAGCACAACGTTACACAGAAAGGAAATGAATATGCACACGAACAATGAAAGACCGAACGGCATGTCAAACACTATAACACATGTGCACAAATGCATGAAATGTACTATGCTATCATAAATCAACCGAACGGAACTGAATTGTATTTAGAGAGCAAAACAACATGGAGTACCTCAGCAACTATATAAAAATAACAAAGGTAACAAACGTACCACTATAATAATCCGCGATAGAGGAAAGCACTAACACAGCAAACACTCACAATTATAGGTAATTTAAAAACAGGCACAAATTCAGGAAACAACAGATAAGATAATGATGAGTTAATGAGGAGATCACACAAGTAACGAGACCGATTAGTTGTGAAAACACAGCAAAAACACGCAATTATCGCAAATTGAAAATACATTACTTGTGAAACACAGCCAAACACACAAATAAAGCAAATTTACAATACATGACTTGTGAATCACAGTAAAAACACACATGGAAAACATCAGAATCAACATGCACTAAGTCTGCAAAACCAGGGAATCTGCGAACGGGTTCGCAAATCCCCTAGCATTGAGAGAGCAAAAAGTAATCGGTGTGAGGAAGAGAGCTAAAGGTCATCAGTAAAAGGATAGAAGGTATCACATATATGCTTCTCAACGAGCTCCTTCAAGGAGGCGAGACGGCGCGTGTAACGTCTCAAAAAAGGCTGATACCGAGGATCGGTGGCACACAGAGATTTAAAAAGTTACATATAAGCTTCGAATTGCGTTACCGCCGCATACTGGTCCAGATCAGGTGAGTGAAGGAATTCTTCAGAACCAACAATCGTACGTGCAGGTTGAAAAAGACGTAAAAGTTGCTGTCTGGACAGTGGGCCAGGAACTGGAGGAAACGTATCAACTGCCTGTGGAACCCCAGCATCAGAGAGAGGATTGACAGGACCTGAGCGGAGAAGCATACTGTTTGAAGAAACACCAGGTGGAGAAACACCGGAACCGGAAACCTCGGGAATACTAGATGAATCCTCAGAATGTGGCACAGAAAGTTGTTTTAACTTTTTCTGTTTTACAGCGCCTGTGGAAGTTCCAATCCGCTTCGAAGAAGTAGCTGATGCGGATGTATCCATCAGTGGATCAGGCTCACCTCCCAAGTCAGGAGACGAGGAAACGAACGTCGCCGAAGAAGCAGTACGTAGCTGAGCTGCCTTAGTGGAGTACAACAGCCGAGGCTTCAGGAAGATGTTGCAACAAGGGTATGGTAGACAAGGTTGTAAATGGAGATCCGATATCCGAGAGGCTAGGAGAAGAGCCAGACGGTCGATCCGCCAAACCACCACTCAACACACCCGGATCGGAACACTCCGCTGTAGACACATCTGTAGTCGAAGACAACTCTGTCAATCTTGAAGGTGGATGCACAATCGTACGGGTCGGGAGAGGAGGAAAGGCAGCATTGTCCGTGACGGAAATGGTCGTCTGACGGAGAAACGAAGAATTCGCGTCAGGCAAACTACCGGTAGTGGGGATAGTAGAAAGACCAATGTGGTCAGCAGTGGGATGCGAACTTGATGAACGTCCAAGTCGAACGCGGTCACAGGAGGCAGTGGTGTGATATTGTGTTAAACAGTGTGTACAATAGTGAGCAGTGAAAATCTTGAAACTGTACGTTCGTGCGCCAATTTCAACAGTAGCTACTGTAGGGCAATCCGCCAAGGCTTTCTCGGTGGGAAAGACGACCAATAACTGACGGCGAGGTCCTGTAGCATGTGCAAATCGAGTTCCGCGGGGAGCGTCGGAAAGGCGACGGACCTTGCCAACAATTTTACAAACATGACTGACAAGGAGAGGAAGTGCAGTATCCGGCACTTCCTGTGGAACATGATAGAACGTGATGTTCACCGGTCTCTTGGAAAGAGGCGACGGGATGAGATGGTTTGTCCCAATCGAAAGTCCGTTAGCTAGAAAAAAGTCAGCATCCTCCTTGTGATTGAACTGTACCGAAATACCCCGAGGAGTACGGGAAATTCCTGCAATGGACGCAGGCGACACATGTACAGAGAGGGCTTCCATGTAGCGTGGCAATGGAGTATTTGGTAAAGTATGAAAGAGCACACCTCTATCCAGGAGGTTATGGAACTCACGGCCAATCTGCGAATTGTCATCAATCGTTACCTTCACCTTGTGGTTGGATACCTGAATAATAGGTGTTGCTTGCAAAAGACCATCTGGGTGAGAGGAATCGGACGTAGAAGTAGCGCCTCGTTGCACTTTAGAGGCAAATGACATCCTCGGAAGAGAAGTCTGTTCGGAACCGGCAGGCACAGAAGGCTGTGAGGGAAGAGAAGCACAGGCCGAAGGCAAGGCAGTAGAATCAGTAGTTCCCAGGGAGGGCACCGAGACAGATGCAGGAGCTGAAGAAGAAAGCGCAGCCAAGTCCAGTGAAGGCACCGGTGCAGGAGTACTAGAAAGCTGGGAAGGCAACTGAGCAGTACTAGAAAGCTGGGAAGGCAACTGAGCAGACGAGAGTATGTTAACTTCCATGGACGTGGAAGTGTGACGTGACGTGCATCCGCCACGCCCATAGATGATAACGAAATACCGGAAGCCGCCATGTTGGCAGCTTCCAAACGTAAACAAACGAGCAAATGATAAGAAAACGGATGAATATGAACTAATATGAGGAGGAGAACGCTAGAAAAGTAGCTCAAAACGTACACAGTACCTTTAGACAGCCGGGCCACGCAACAGGTGAGTGAGGGACAAGGTATTCCACACTAAAACGCATAAAATATTGGAGCCACCAACACTACGTCTATCACGAACGAGCAATGGGCTGGACATACTGCCAGAAGGATAGACCATCGATGGACAGCCGAAATTTTAGATTGGATTCCAAGGGACAGAAAGAATGCGGGAGTGACATGCAGGAGACTGGCACAAGACAGACCGTTGTGGAGGAAACTTGGGGAGACCTTCGTCCAGCAGTGGATTGATAATGGTTGACAATGATGATGATAATGAATGAGGATTGAATGTGAGGTGTTGTATCTTCCCGTCTCTTGTGAAATTACGAAATGCTTCAGAGTTATACTGTGGATTATTGGCAGTTTCTAGGATATCAGGAATGCCACGAGTGGCCAAAGTAATTTTTAAATACTTGACAACAGCTTGTAACGTTCGTTGTCTTAGTTTTCTAAAATCAAAATATCCGGTATAACTATCAACTACAAGGCGGTAATGGTCATCCTTAAAGTCAAATAAATTTGATGCTACTCGTTGCCATGAGAAACAGGGAATAGGTTTCATCAGCATTGGTTCTGCGTTAGGAGCACGAGCAATTTGTTGACACGTTGGACATTTTTAAACAAATAGTTCAATATCTTTAGACATTCCATGCCAAAATATTATTTCTCTTGCACAATGTAAGGAAAGGCTAGTACCCTGATGCATAAGCTTGAGATATTTAGATTGAAGTATTCCAGGTATGATCAGTCGTTCAGCCTTGAACAACAGATTTTCGTATACAGATAATTCTTCACGGAAATTCCAATACTTGTGTAAAGAAACAGGCACTTCCTTTATTGTTGTGGGCCAACCTTCAAGGATAACTCTCTTGAGTTGTTGTAGTTCTTCATCTTCATTAGTTTCTGCAATCAGCTCTTGAAATGTTAATGAGAGAAGCGGTATATCAAGTAATGTTTCAAATAGTTTATGATCTTCACCAGCTGTCTTCAAAGGCTCAATACTAGTCACGACAGGGATTGGAGACTCAGTACCATGTTTAAATATTATTCTCGGCGAATACTGAAGCATGTCAGAAATTAATCGCTGTAATCTAGGTGGAGCAGTATGTAAGGGTTTCTTTGCTATGGCCTCTAAAGGTTTGTGATCCGTTTCAATGGTAAATAGAGTCATGAAATTTTTTACACCCATGACGAATAGCAAAGGCTTCCTTCTCAATTTGAGGATAACGTTGTTGTGCAGATGCTTTGGTAAAATATGCTATCGGTCTACCATCTTGGAGAAGTACAGCACCTTAAATTGAGCATTCAGTATTGAGTATTGTCAATACCCTGAGCTTTCATTGAGCATTCAGTATTGTCAATACCCTGCAGTATTGACTCCATAACCTGTTGGAAAACTTCGGGTGCCGAAGCAAGTCTAAAAGGCACTCTCAAAAATGAGTACACACCCTAAATGAGTATCGACACTGGCAATTACGTATCACTAAACGTACTTCGGATTACAAGACAAACTGACAAGTAATCTGAAGTACGTTTTGTGACACATAATTGCCAAAACCCCTTTTTTGCATCAAGGAGAGTAAAATATTTTGCTCTCTTCACTCTAGCAGCTATATCTTCCACTGTTTTGAGTGGAAAGGGACATCTCTTAATAGCCTTATTTGGGTTAGTAGTAACACAAACTAATATTGTCTTGTCTATTACTAATGGGCTTACTGCAGGACTAGGATTTGAGACAGGTATGAGAAATTTCATCTTGACCATCATGTCAATCTCCTTCTTTACCTTCTCACGAATTGCATATGGTATTCAGTGTGGTGGATGTATAGTTAACGAAGCACCTTCTTGCAGCTCTATATCATATTTAAAATTCTTTATACAATCAATACATTGAAAAATCTTTTCTGGAATAGGACTTCCAACTTCATGGACTTGTATGAAATCCTTATGTCTCACTATTAAACCTAAGTTCTCACAAGTATAGCATCCTAAAATGCAGTTGAAATTATCCTCAACCACTAGGAAAATAAGTGTAACAGGTTTGTTTTGTATAATACACTTAGTGTTTATCTTGCCCAGAACAGGTGTATACGTATTATTAAAAGATCTCAGTCATTTAACTTGTGAATTTGAAATTTTCGCAGATAGTTGTCTTGCCAATCCTGCAGTTATGACATTCCCTTCTGCACCAGTGTCAATTTTAAAATTAGCACAAATTCCGTTATCAAACAGCATCTTTGTACAGCATTTACCTTTGTAATTATTTGAGAAATTAACCAATTCACTTATATGTAAAGGCATATGTAGTAATGTCCTCCAAATCACTATCAGATTCGCTTATCTCGTGAACTTCCTTATTCCGTGATTTAAGGGTTTTCATATTCCCTTTACATTGGCGCGCATAGTGTTCCTTCTTGGAACAGGAATTACACGTCACACTAAAAGCAGGACAATTCCGAAATTGGTGCACCAAGCCACATCGCCAACACACTCTTTTTGCTTTGATATCTACTGTGGACTTTGATTTTCCGTGCATTTCTGAGCCATTGAATTATCTAAGGACCTTTTGTTTGTTCCTGCTTAACAAAAGGACTTCTTTTTCTTTATTCATTACTGTCCTCATTTCCTGAAGTTTATTCGTAGCTTGTTCACTGTCCCGGCATATACCAATCGCTTTATTCAATGTAAGCTCTCTTTCAAGCTAATAATCACGTACTTTATCTGAATATATACCACGCACAATCTGGTCACGTAACAAGCTATCTTGTAAATTACCAAAAGCACAATCACTAATCTTAGTTCGAAGTTTGGTTAAGTAAGAATCAAAATTTTCTTGTTCACCTTGAATACAAGTGAAAAGCAAATAGCGTATATACGTCTCGTTAGGTTTTGGGGAAAAGTAATCATCAAATATTTTAATCACAGCTATATCGCTTTGCTTTGCCTCAGTTAAATTAAACGTATTAAAAATCATAGTTGCCGGAGTTCCTATTGCTGACATAAAATGTAGCGGCCTGCTCCTGCGGTGGCTTCTCAAAAAGCTGTGTAGCAATTGCGCAAAACTCGAACATCTGTTTCCACAGCTTCCATTTTGTAGCCATGTTGTCAGTTGTCACTTCTAGCTTGCGAGGAAGACGAGCGCGTTAATCGAATCCACGGTGTATGATAGTCAGGTGATGGAACTCCTCATGGAGTTAACAGTTAGAAAAATGGATTGCTAATGGCATAACGTTGTGGGCCGATTGTTTACCCTAATCATCATAGGAATACATAGCGTTTATGATTTCAGCAGTGGTAAATCTGTGTTTATCACAAGTATTTTTCATTACTTATATTGTGTAGTTGTGTGGTATTGAAATTCCAGAAACGTTGAAGTTTCTCTACAGAAGTTAAAGCATGTCAACTCTTTTTAATTTAGAAAGAGACTAAAATTTATAGTACAGCTGTGTGTCTGACTACGACCAGTTCAGTTTTTCCGTTGTTGAAATGGAAAGAAAGAGTTTTGTATCGAGCTATCGGACAAATTATTTGAATTGTAAAGAAGGTGTATGAACTTTTGAAGCATCAGGAGATGAAAGACAATCAATGATTTGTCCTTTGATATCAACAAAACTCTGGCAGTGTAAATTGTTTACATTATATATGCACACCGCCATTATTAAATGCATAAATGGCAGCCAGCTTGAAATCATAGCAATCGCGCATGGATTAATATTTCGTTCTTTTTTTTTTAATTAGAAAAAAGCTGGAAAATACTATTGACCGCCGCTTTAAACTTTCAATTCTACATATGAAAAATAAAATTATCTTACATAAAATGTGGAAACATGAAATGCAATACATGCCTACTAATCAGTGCGATTATCAAACATAATTATGCATACATATATACAGGCTCTCCTTGACAAATGTCAACCCCGCCTTTTCGTGGTGCATCCTGTTCCCACTAAATGGACTCTAACGACCGCCAATAGCGGTATAACTATATCATCGGGATTAGAGGAAATGCTATCCCACACTCACCAACCCGCTTGGCCAGCGTGGTGAGTTATGGCCAAACCCCTCCAAAATGACTCCACAACTTAAATCTTGGACCTCAGTCTCCGGCAGCTGGAATGTACTTGGCCAAGGCAGCGGCCAGTGCGACATGAAGGCAGAGGGTGCTAAGAATCCCCGGAGGACCGGACTAGGCTGCCATCTGATGCTGACCTTGGCTACGTATAATGGACGCTCCCTATCTTCTGATTCAAGGCTTCTTGAATTGGAAGAGGAAGTACAAAGGATCAAGTGGGACATCGTCGGGCTAAGTGAGGTAAGGAGAAAAGGAGAAGATCTCATTGAACTGAAAAGTAGACATCTCTTCTACTATCGTGGGACAGATACTGGCAGAACTAGTGGTGTTGGATTTATAATAAACAAGAAACTGAAGGATAAAGTTGTAGAAGTTGAAAGTTCCTCTGACAGAGCTGCACGACACGTTATACAACTCTCGAGAAGATACCAGTCTCAGATTATTCAAAACCACAAGTCATCCTGAAGAAGAAATTGAAGAATTTTATGAGGAAATTCATCATCTAAATAATAAAGGTAAGCAGCATTTGAAGATAATTATGGGAGATTTCAATGCAAAAATAGGGCAACGGCAACAGAATGAAACTTCAGTAGGTAAATTCGGTCACGGCAACAGAAACCAGCGTGGAAATATTCTCGTTGAGTTTGCGGAGGCAGAAGGGTTTTTCATCTTGAACTTTTTTCAAGAAAAAGCCGCACAGGAAATGGACATGGAGACATCCAAATGGGACGACAAGTGAAATTGATTTTATTATGTGTAACAAAAAAAATCGTCATAGAAGACTGCAGTGTGCTAAACAAGTTCAACACAGGTAGTGACCATAGATTGGTGAGATGTAAGATGCACCTCAACACTAAACTCGAACGTGGCAAGCTCATAAGACAAACAAAATGTATTGACATAACCAACCTTAAAAAAACACCATAATGCCTTCAAGTTGAAACTGAAGAACAGATTCTCTGCTTTAGAAAGCCTAACATCGGAAGAAGTGGATATTTCTGAAGTTAACAGAAAAGTAACCAAAGCTCTTATTGAAACAGCAATAAAATTAGCTGGGTCTAAGAACAAGTTGCATGTGAACAAATTATCAGGAAAAACCAAAATGTTGATGCAAAATAGAAGAGAGATGAGGACAACTAAAGAAGATGTGACTTCCAAAGTGGAATACATAGAGCTATGCAAGACAGTACGAAAAAGTATCACTGAAGACGTAAAGAAATTCAACTGTGAACTAGTGAGGAAAGCAATTGAAAACAACCAAAGCCTAAAAAAGGGACATCTCAGTAAGGGAAAAAAACAGATTATGGCACTGAGAAAAGAAGATGGTACTGTAACAAGAAAGAGAGGCGAAATTTTGGCAAGAGTGAAAGATTTCTACTCCAAGTTATATGAAAGGGATGATGTATGTACTCCAGACATCATGGAAGGTACCAGAGTTCTTTCAGTCCTCCCAGCAGAAGTTGCAAATGCAATCAAGAACATGAAGCGGGGAAAAGCTCCAGGCGAAGGTGGAATTACTGTAGACATCATTAATTCCATCTTCGCCTGGAGAAATCGAAACAGTACCCACCCAAATTTTCACTCGTCGCCTTAATGAAGGCAAGATTCCTGAGGATTGGAACAACGCTATAATGATCCTGCTACATAAAAAAGGTGACATTGAGGATCTCAGGAACTACAGACCTATCAGCCTCCTATCAGTGGTTTATAAAATCTTCACTAAAGTTCTCCCGCACGGGGATAACTGGTTTTCCAGTTATTTGGGGAGTGGCGCCCCCACGGCCCGAGCTGACCTTGTGACTGGTCAACATCTGATGTCATGCCACAGCTTGTTTTTTTCTTATTTTGGTGCTGTTGGTGTTTGCAGGGACGGCTGTTCATCCAGCTGTTGGGGTGTCGCGGCCCCACGATCCCGAGCTGGTCTTGTGTCTCGCTTTTTTTGTTTTTATTTATTTTCTCCACTGGCTAGTTGCCCGTGTTGTATTCTGTACCTAATCGCTACCACGTTATGTACTAACACCCCGGTCTTGTGGTTTTGTTACCCTCCACCACTAACTGATTTATATTAACCGCTCAGTTCGTAGGTTGCTGAGATTCCGTTTAGGTTCCCTGCCAGGATTTGTCTTCTTTAGATTTCTTTTTTCCTTTTAGCTGGTTTGGGTGCTAGACCTACCTGCATGTTTGCCGCGTGCGGAGACCCGTGAGGCGGAAATGGGATGTCTGGCGGCTGAGGTCGCAGGAGACCGGATAAGTGCCTCCTGTGTACCAACACTCCTCTTCGACCCCGGCTTCGCTGTAAACGGGAGGCTAGAGACTAACCCACCTCTAGTCAAAAGTCATGTACCAAGTTGTGTACAGGGCTTTAGCGGCTTTTTTGTCGTATGGCACGGCAGGGTGAGCCCGGGGGCTGTGGGATCATGCCAAGGGCGTTGGCATGACGGTACCCGGAGGCCGAAGTGTCCGCCGAGTGCGTGTGATCACAGCCAACGGACTATATCTGCAACGTATAAGCTCCAGAACTGTGTCCAGCGTCATTTTCTTGGCTTGCAGACCTCCAGTTCTCCCTTGTAGGGCTCGGTGGTGGGTGGAGTAGTCTGCAGACGAATCTTCCTCCTTTTTTCCATGGGTAAAAACAAGAAAAAAACCTCCAAATTTAAGTCACCTGAGAAAATGATAGTTGACAACGACTCTATTTCGTCTTCTCAACCTACCAAGTCTCATACCCTTAAACGGTCTTTAGACCTTGACCTGGACCAAGAATGTGGAACCTCTTCTTTGGCGGCTGTACCAGTCGCTCCGAAGCGTCGTCTCCCCTCAATTGCTGTGACTACGCATGCTACTCACTTGCTTGTAGAATCCATCGATCCGCATGAGAGACTGTCCACCAGATCTCCCTTTTTCATTTCTAAAGCTTTGGACGCTGCGGTTGGCCCCTTGAAGTCTGTGAGGAAGCTTCGCTCTGGGGACCTGCTTGTCCAAACTTGCAGTGTTTCTCAGAGTAACACTTTTCTGAACCTCACTAGTCTTCAAGGCATTCCTGTAAAAGTGACACCTCACCCGTTTCTTAACACCTCTCGGGGTGTTATTTCGGAGTTTGATCTCTTGCCATGCAGTGAAGACGAATTCGTGACTGAACTTGCTGATCAAGGTGTTATTGCTGCACGTCGTATGATGTTCCGGCGTGATGGTTCCATGATTAAGTCAAAAAATGTCATCTTGACTTTTAACTCCCCGAAAGTTCCGACCGAAATCAAGGCTGGGTACTTGGTCTGTGGAGTTCGCCCGTACATTCCCAGTCCTCTGCGCTGTTTCAGATGCCAGAGGTACGGGCATTCACAACGTTTCTGTAAGAGTTCCGCTCGTTGCGCTAATTGTGGCTCCAGTGAACATGACGGGGAAGGTTGCACTTCTGCGGCCTGCTGTGTTAACTGTGGTGAGGCCCATGCAGCCTACTCCCGCAACTGTATGAAATGGAAGGACGAGATGGCGATCCAGCGCCTGAAGACCCTGGAAGGCCTCTCGTACCCTGCTGCCAAGGCCAAGTTGGGTATACCCACCACCCGACAGCGTACTTTTGCCGCAGTAGTTCAGTCTCTGCCACAACCCGTGCAGCCCTTTGTTCCGCGCCCTGTAGCTCTCGCCGCCCTTGCCAAGCGATCTACAGCTGACCAAGCGACACAGGTGTTTTTCCCGGAGCTCGAAATTTTTCGAATACCTGATTCTGGGCCTTCTCTTTTGCTGCCGACCGTCTCTTCCAGTTTCCAGCCGAAAGCCTGCACGTGCGGAAGACCCGGCCCTCAATCCGCAAAGGTGTGCAGTGTCCATCCAACTGTCTCGGCCTCAGCGAGGTCCCCACCCTCAACCAACATTATAGAGGAACATAGGGGGAGGAGAGTGACAGTTCGTCCCCAGCCTCAAACAACATTGCAGAGGAACATGGGGGGAGGAGAGTGACAGTTCGTCCCCGCCCTCTGCCAGCATTGCAGAGGAGTGTGGGGGGAGGAGAGTGACTCATCCTTTGTGTAGTTGTGTTTAAAAAAAAAAAATTCTAATTATAATAGTAAATTAATAAATTTTTATATAAACTTAATTAACTACCTTGTCTTCACAGCTTTCATCATACTCTTTTTCAACTTTTACCAAGCCTGTCTGCTCTTAATCATTTTCTACGTTTTTAAAAATCTGTGGCTGATAGTTCTTTGTCTGGCGCTCTTTGGCCAAACCTGGCCCTTGCGCCAATAAAATCCAACAACCAACCAACCAACCAATCACTAAAGTTCTTTCACACCGCTTGAAGGTAACACTGGACATGGCTCAACCGAGAGAACAAGCGGGATTCAGGAGTGGCTACAGCACAATAGATCATATCCACGTACTGAGAGAACTAATTAAAAGAGCGAGGGAATATGAACTTCCATTGTGCATGGCTTTTATCGATTATGAAAAAGCCTTTAATTCGGTGAAACCATCAGCAGTTACAATGGATCTGAAATCCTGCGGTATTGAAGATGCATACATTAATATTATTAATAACATTTATGAAAATGCAAGTGCAAAGATTCGGCTGTTTGAAAATACAACACACATAAAAATTGGAAAGGGAGTGAGACAAGGTGACACCATATCTCCGAAGCTCTTTAACGCCACATTGGAAAATGTCTTTCAATCACTGAACTGGGAAAACAACGGGATAAAGATTAATGGAGATTATCTAACCCACCTTCGTTTTGCTGATGACATAGTCATTTTTGCAACTACCCCATCAGAGCTGCAGAGTATGATCCCAGAACTTGCTGACAAGAGTAAGGAAGTGGGATTAAAAATGAACTTTCAGAAGACAAAAGTGATGTTCAATGCTTTTACACGAAATGAAGATTTATCGATTGATGGAGAAAAGCTGGAGATAACAGACACGTACGTTTATCTTGGACAGCAGATATCAAGTGAGGGTCACATTGATGAAGAAATTAATCGGCGTACAAAACTTGCCTGAAGAGCTTTTGGAAGAAACAGCATAATTTTCAAGAGCGATATGCCATTATGTCTTAAAAGAAATGTGTTTGATCAATGCATCCTTCCAGTGCTTACGTATAGTGCAGAGACATGGACTTTAACTAAAAGAGACATACAAAGGCTGCAGACAACTCAAAGTAGCATGGAGAGGTGCATGCTTGGCGCACTGCGCTTGGTACACTGCCGGACAATTGCTAAGAACGGATGACAATAGCAACGATAGCAACCATAAAATGGAAGGCAGGAAAATGTGGAAATTAGCATAAGTGCGGGATACAGTAAGACGTGTTGTGCGTATGCAAATTTTGGATTTCCGAACTTGTTCGTGACGTCATAGCGCTGATAAGAGATATAAAAGATTTAACGCGTATTGACCGTTGTTGTTCAAACGCAAAGTTGAAAGGGAAAGAATCAATTGACGAACTTGCAATTTTAAGTATGTCTTCCCGGCATCACCTAGATGATTTTACGCGTGGCCGTATTGTTGGCAAGATTGAAGAAGGGCGAAAAATAACAGATGTTGCTAGGGAGTTCGACGTCAGCCACAGTGTTGTTTCAAGGCTTTGGAAATCATTTCAAACAAATGGAGAGTGTAGCAAACGTCCCGGGGCAGGTCGTGTTCGCAGTACGACACCTGCAGAAGATCGATACATAGTGCTATCAACAAAAAGACACCGGCGCAGCACAGCTAGTGAGGTGGCAAATCAGTTTATGGCTGCTACTGGCAAGCGGATCTCCCGAAAAACTGTCGCCAGACGTTTGCACGAAGGAGGACTATATGCCCGCCGTCCTGTTGTGTGCATCCCATTGTCCAGACGTCACCGTACCGCCCGTTTGCAATGGTGCCATCAACATCGCAATTGGACTGATAACGACTGGTCTGCTGTCCTCTTCTCAGATGAGAGTAGATACAGTCTATCGTCTGATTGTCGACGACAACTGATCTGGCGTGATAGTGGTACTGCATATTGTCCAGCAAACATACAGGAAAGCGACCGATATCCGACATGTAGTGTCATGGTATGGGCTGGCATCGTGATGAATGGCCGCACGCTCCTCTATGTGCTTCCAACTGGGACTATAACTGGCGAACGATACATTAATGATGTTCCGCTACCTCATGTTCGCATGTTCCGTGGTGCTGTCGGTGATAGATTCATTTTCATGGACGACAACGCAACATGTCATCGAACAGTCGCTGTCCAGGAGTGTCTTGAGAGCGAGGATATTGAACGCCTCGTATGGCCAGCACGTTCTCCAGATCTGAATCCTATTGAAAATGTGTGGGATGCTTTGGGGAGGAGTCGTGCTGGTCGCCAATACCCTCCAATAAACAAGGACACCCTCATCCGTGCACTGACAGAGGAATGGGATAAATTACCCCAACAGCTGCTTGATAATGTTGTGCAAAGCATGACACGACGTGTGGAATCTTGCATCGCCCTCCATGGCGGCCATATCCCGTATTGACATTACGCCGGAACGCCTGCGGACGGTAATTGCATTTTTTTCACGTTTACGTATTCTGCACTAAATGGCCTGTTTGGCCCTATGAACACGTTCCAAAGCCTTCTGGATTTCAGAGCACAATAAATTGTCTTTCTTGTAATGTCCTGGCATTCTGACATTATTTTATTTCACTTGGCATCCAACCATACTTACTTTTTTATGCGCTATATAGCCGTTTATGATCCGTCCTTGGCAATTGTCCAGCAGTGTATAACCAGGAGAGATAAGAAGAGGAACTCGTGGATCCGAAAGATGACAAGAGTGGAAGACATCATGATCAGAGTTAAATCCCTGAAATGGCAATGGGCTGGGCATACTGCCAGAAGGACAGACCATCGATGGACAGCCGAAATTTTAGATTGGATTCCAAGGGACGGGAAAAGACCCAGAAGAAGACCACGTGGAAGATGGGTGGATGAAATTCGAAAGTATGCGGGAGTGACATGGAGGAGACTGGCACAAGACAAACCGTTGTGGAGGAAACTTGGGGAGACCTTCGTCCAGCAGTGGATTGATAATGGTTGACAATGATGATGATACAGGGTGTCCCACGATTCATTGGACAGTGGAATATCTCGTCATCGGACGGAAGCTATTGAGTTGAATCAAAAAGCAATGTAAATTAGTGAAGATGAGCTACCACGGAATGCAAAAGTTGACCCCCTTCCCCGGGGTTTGGGGGAATGGGAGGAAAACGAAAATCTGCGATAAAAAAAATCGTCAATGTACGACGTATGTCCAAAGACTGTTCATTTGAAAGCCATGCTTATGAACAGATCATTAGTGAAAACACAATTGAATTTCACCGAAAGCGCGCGAAATGGCGGGGGTGCGAAATGTGATGTTCCATGTCTCCAAAACTCCAGAAATGACACAGAAAGGAAACTGTTCGTTGCAAATGGAGATGCATGGGGGCATGAAACAACGTTCTACCAGACCCTTGTAGTCGTACACATCCACGTAATGTGTGTGCCGTGACGAGCCAGTGCTGTTTGTTGTTTGGATGCACCGATGGCATTACGCATGCTAACTAAACAACAAAATGGATACAACACCGAAGAGTCACTGTTTCGAGACGGAAAAAACAATTTTTATTTCCAAATTGGAAAGTACAGGTCTTATGACTTATGACCTAAAATAAAGTGCCCAAATGTGTTCGTGCCTGCATGCACAAGTTCGGGTGTCAGAGCAGTCCTCAGCCTAGACAATATATCATGTGTGCAGATTAGCTGTTCAACTGGATAACAAAACATAGAAGGAAGCAAACTAAGACCACATCACATTACGTGTTCAAAGTGACCACCATTGTTCTGGAGACACATTTCGAATCTGGTCATAAGTGCTTTCTGTGTTGCTGATTGCACAGTTCTGGGCGATATTCTTCCACGTTCTGAACGTATTCTTTGTTGCACTTCATTTGAAACTGTTTTCAAATGACCCCGTAGGAAATAATCTAGTGGTGTCAAATCAGGAGATCTCGGAGGCCACTTGATTGGTCCATGGGTACCAATCCATCGGTTAGGAAAGTGAACATTCAAATATTCTGTCACAGGGCGAAAATTATGTGGTGGTGCACCATCGTGCTGAAACCACATGTCCTGCCTTTCACTTAGTGGTATGTCCTCCAGCAACCCGGGTAAAATATTCCTCAGGAAATGAAGGTAGCGATTGCCTGTCAAAATACCTTCGTAAAAATAAGGACCTACGATGTGGTTATTCAGCATGCCACACCGTACGTTTATACCCCAAACACGTTGAAACCGTGTTTGTCTCATCCAGTGAGGATTTATGTCATTCCAATAATGGTAATTTTGCCGATTTACAACTCCATTGTTGTGAAACCGTGCTTCGTCGCTCCATAGAATTTTTTCCTTAACGTTGACTTTGTTCATGAGTACAGAGAAACAGGCCAGGAATTCTAACCTCCTTTCCGGATCATTGGCGTCCAATCCTTGTGTTAAGTGCAGGTTGTAAGGGTGATATTTGTTATTGCGTAAAATACGGTGCACAAATGTTTTCGAAATGTCTACTCCACCGGATACTTGTCGCACTGAGGTACATGGATTCAAATGAAATGTATCCAGTACTGCAGTAGCATGTGCCTCATCAGTTGCAGTTTTTGGATGGTACGCCTTTTTCTTGGATGGCAATGTGCCACTACTGCGCAGTTTGTGTTCCACATGTCGAAATAAGTTTTTACTAGGCGGATGACTGTCTGGATATTTCTCTCTGTACATTTGGACTGCTGAACGACAATTATGTTTACTCTCCGTAAATCAGTAGCATATCTACATATTCATCATTGGATAACACCATCGTACCGTATGCTATCCGCAGGTTAAAGAAATTAAAGAAAACAAACTGACCTGAAAAACTTGGTCGACAACGCTGTGCAATAATTACGGAATACCACTGAACGACACTACTGTCTACAACACGATCACAGCAGGAAATGCCAGCATTCAGTAAAAGTACTGGAACATCGTTCATACGTCGACATCTCACTTCAGGAAACGTAGTCTCATACGATATTTGCATAATCCCTTGCACTGCGACATGTATTCAGTTGGTTTAGGTGTTGCCGAACAAGGAATGTATGACCTCACACCTCTTGGTACGTAGCTTCGTACAAAATCTGCATAATCCCGTGAACGCTAACATGGCGATATTCCCTATGACGACATCGAAAGCAGCTGTCTTTTGGTAGATATCTTTTACACCGCAAACTCATTTTCGCGATGTTTTTCGTCCACTTCTACCTTACATTCCCTCCCCTTCCAACACGGGAGAACAGTTAATTGCACAAGCTGTTGTGTCTACTGTTCGGTATTTCATGTGGTTTTTTTACATCGCATAACACAGACCAATGGAAGCGGCCAACGGCACAATTGCATTTATTCCCGGAATGTCGTACATTCACCCTCGATGAGCCGTAATCTGTTTCAATGAGTATGGGGATTACACGTATGGCGCAGCATGCGTTACCACCACAATGGTATTTTGCGATATTTTGCGTAGTTTTCTGGAGGACCTACACTAAGTGAATCGGAAAACCCATGGTTTCAGCCAGATGGTGCGCCGCCTCGTCCTTATGACCCGCTATGAGAATCTGGGAGGTGTCAATATCCTACAGCACGTTTGTTTCACGCCTTCATTCATCTACATTTGCAACGAACAGTTTCCTTTCTACTGCGCAGTTTGTAATTCTGGGGTTTTGGAGACATGGAACATCACATTTCGCACCCCCGCCATTTCGCGCGCTTTCGGTGAAATTCAATTGTGTTTTCGCTAATGATCTGTTCACAAGCACGGCTTTCAAATGAGCAGTGTTTGGACATACGTTGTACATTGACGATTTTTTTATCGCAGCTTTTCGTTTTCATCATCCTCCCATTCCCCCAAACCCCGGGGAAGGGGGTCAATTTTGCATTCCGTGGTAGCTCATCTTCACTAATTTACATTGCTTTTTGTTTCACCTCAATAGCTTCGTCCGATCACGAGATATTCCACTGTCCAATGAATCGTGGGACACCCTGTATATATCGCTATAACTGACGACATCCAACCTGGCAGGCACAAACGTGTATGTTTACGAAGAGTTTCAAGTTTCGATTTTTCAATTCTAAGCAAAACAGCATCTTTAAAACACGAATACTTCTGCCCCTTCCTCCCATAAGAAATCATAGGGTGTGTTCGGTCATCGGCCCACACGTTGGTTGCGCCACCTAGTGACAAGTGACATTAACAGGCGATTTTTGTTTCCAGACTCGTATCACCTGACTATCACACACCGTGGTCGAATCCATGTTGCTTGATACTATAAATTTAACACAGTTGATTAGAATTAGTCATAACACCACGAAGTTCACGATCTGACGCCGTGTAATAACAACACAGTTGTCGCTCACAAAGATTATATTGGCATTACAGATCACAACAACCACCGGAATCGTGGGTGTTGCCAATCATTTATTCATCTACAAATTGCCCATATGAGAATACAGGAGGAGAATGTGACAACAATATACACTGACGGAAAGTGAAAAAAGAGCACCAAGAAGGAGAAGTCTGATACCAACGAAATTTATACAGCATAATAACGGAATACAGAGGATAACGTGATCAAAACATTATGGCAAAATACAGCTGCATTTGCTGGTAAACTGAAAAATAACATTTCAATGTAACAAGGTTAGTACGAGGTTGAACCGCCATGAACTGCGTCACACTGGGCAATTCTGGCATGGAGTCTGTCGTACAGATGTTGGATGTAAGTTTGGGGTATTGAGTTCCAAGATTCCTCAACCTGGACGCGTAAATCGGGGATGGTCGTGGCTGGCCGTGGAGACCGGATAAGTCGTTGTCCCATAAAATCCCACACGTGCTCAATGGAGGACAAATCCGGTAAACGTGCAGGCCATGGAAGTTGTCTCACACCCTGAAGTGCATGTTGCGTTGCACGTTCCGTGTGTGGGGGTGCATTATCTTGCTGGAAAACACCACGATGGACCGACCTTACAAATAGCACAACAACGGGCTGAATGATGTTGTTGATGTAGGAGGTGCTGTTTAACGTACCCGGTACAAACACTAGTTGTGTACGGGAGTGATAGCTGATCGCTCCCCACACCGGGAGACCTTTCTTGCATCTGCCAACGACACACAGGGCCTACACCTGGTCAGGTGTAGGCCCTGTGTGTCGTTGGCAGATGCAAGAAAGGTGGAGACGCTCCCCTGTGCGTCTGCGAGCACGCATACGGCCATCGGAGGCTCCCAAGCAGAATCTGCCTTAATCGCTGAACACGACAGATCGCCATTCGTTCTCCAGTGCAGACGTTGGCGACACCATTGCAGCCGTTCCTGACGGTGGGCTGGAGTGAGAGGTACACATGCCAGAAGCACACGTGCACGTAGCCCTGCATCCAGAAAACGGTTGCGGATTGTTCGCACAGTCACCTCAGGTGCAACGGCAGCTCGGATTTGCGTCGCAGTGGATGCTCTGCTTGACAGCGCCGCTCTTCTTATGCGTCGATTGGTCCGCTCATCAGTCCGTCTGTGACTCTTAGTTCCACGTCTTCTCGTGTGGGAATGTTTGTCGGACCATCTACGCCACCATCGTACCACCACCGATACTTCCCGTCCAATTTGCTCTGCAATACGACGATACGACCGCCCGGCCTCGCGGAGTCCGACTAGACGACCTCGCTCAAAGTCCGATAACTGCTGAAATCGTGCACGTCTTCCATGTCCAGGCATTGCAGCTTCTTTAGGGTCTTCGCACGTGTCTGTACGCTGACGACTGATTACATTCACTTCGCCGTGCTCCTTAAATACCACCGACGATAATTTGCATATTATGCCGTGCTGTGGCGTAAGCGCTCACCGGTTGATCCCTAAATTAACATCACACCTACGTAAACTCGACCCCATTAACATATGTAAATTTCATGATCGTCCGCCAATTCCTTCTTGGTGTTCTTTTTTCACTTTCCGCCAGTGTATGATAGTCATCGGCCCTTTTATTCGCCTTTTGAAAAAAAGATTGTGCGTATGTTACCGTTTGGCCGTCCGTCTGTGGTCACCCGGGTGCGGAGGTGGCCACCGGAGAACTGGACACATTGGAATTTCAGCGTCGTAAAATTGTTCTGCATAAAAAAAAATTCTTATGGCTATATTCCCCACTACTTGAGCAACTGTTGTTCATAAAATACTTTTTTTATTATTTGATTTTCAGTAAGAAATTTAGACATTTCCATGATTTGCGGGCCAAAGACAAAGCGGACAACTGACCACAAAAATCTTAAGGGGCCGTATAAAAATTGCGTTCTTCCGAGATTGGTTATCTGACACGCATAAAATATCCGTAATTTCGTATTTTCTTATTTACGATTTTTTTTCAAAGTATATAAACTACAGATAAACAAATTCTCTGCGGGTATGTGCACAACCAGGAATATTGTATATGAAATACAGTGTAAAGAATTTAAAATACGAAATATAAAGAATTTTTATTTTAAAATATGAAATATAAAGAATTTCTGGTCGGATCGGGAGATTTTCAGCGTTTACAAGCTACAACTCAACAAATTATCTGAGGGTATGTGCTACCCAGGATACCTGTCGGGGGTGGGGGATAATACCAAAGCTGTAAAATATAAATAATTTCTGGTCCGATCGGGAGATTTTTAGCATTTACAAATTACAACTAAAATTATCTGAGGGCATGTGCTGCCTCAGGAAGCCTGTCTGGGGGGAGGGGGATATCCCGATCGGACCAGGAAGTCTTTATATTTATACTTTTGGGTGTTACCTCCCCATCCTCCACTCCATCCCCCACCCCGACAGGCTTCTTGAGGCAGCACATGCCCTCAGATAATTTGAGTTGTAACTTCTAAAGACTGAAAATCTCCGTATCGTGCCCTCAGAAAATTCGTCGAGTTGTGGCTTGTAAATTCTGAAAATCTCCGGATCGGACGAGAAATTCTTCATATTTTGCACTTTTGGTATTACCCCCCCTCCCCTACAGGTTTGCCAAGTAGGCACATGCCCTCATAAATGTGTCGAGTTGTAGCTTGTAAATGTTTAAAATCTCCTTACCTGACCAGAAATTCTTTATATTTTACACTTTTTGTATTACCCCCACCCCACACCCCACCCCCGACAGGTTTCCTGAGTCAGCACATGCCCTCATATAATTTGCAGACTTGTAATTTTTAAACCCTGAATTACATTAGTTATCGCAATTAAGAAAAGACGAAATTACGGAAACTTTATATGACTCATATAACCAACTTATGGAGGGTCATCGCCACGAAGCGGTCAAATATGCAATATCTAACGACCCCTTAAAATTTTTGTGGCCAGTTCTCCTACACCCGTGGTCACCATGTCTCTGCAATCTGCAACTATTAGTCCGATTTGAAACATTGTCTGCATTGGGAAACTTGAAATGTGAGAGCCGCCCCGGTGGCGCGGTGGTCTAAGCGATGGCTTCTGATCATTCGTCCGAAAAGGGGTCTGGGTTTGAATTCCGGTGAAGCATGGATGTTGTATTTGTCTCACGGCACTGGTTCTCTCCCTTCCCTGGAGCCAGTGGCCCTAAATTAGGGACGGGCGACTGCTTATAGCCCATTAAGTTGCTCACGGTGGTCGTTAAACTTCCAATCCAAAAAAAAAAAAAAAAAAAAATGTGAGAATGATGATCCTTGCATTCCGTTATTTTTTTACGATGCTCTATTTCGCCGCTAGAGGGCGTACACGCAGACGATATCGAATTCATAATACAGGCTATCCATAAAGTCTTTCCCACATTTCAAAATTTGATATTAAAAAAATATTACAGGTACAAGAAAGGGATTGCACCACAATGTTGCACAAGTAGTTTTTTTTCAGTATCAGTACACCTCCGCATTGGCGCCATTTGTGGCCCGCAGGACATCTAAGCGATATTCGATTTCACGCCATGTATTGTTTAACATATCAGCAGAGACAGAACCAATGACGTCCGGTCCGTTATTCTGCTCTTCAACGCCTCGACATCCGGAACACTGCTGAAGTAAACTTGGTCTTTCACATAACCCCACAGAAAAAAGTCTAGAGGAGTTATGTCGAGCGATCGACGTGGCCATCTCATGGGACCGTCGCTGCCAATCCATCTGTCTGGAAGAGTAGCATTCAGTAACTCAAGAACTATTATTGACAAATGTGGTGGGGCACCGTCTTGTTGGAAAATTACCGAAGGTTGGACTGCATGCAAATGAGGTGCTACAAAAAGTTCCAGCATCTCTAGGTACACGTTACCGTGGACTCTGCAAAAAGGAAAGGTCCGATGATTGTCATGCATCAGGCCGCACCATACGTTCCTTTCGTCCTAGCCCACTGTTGTTTGATGACATAATGGGGATTTTCTGTTCCCCAGATTCGCACATTGTGCCAATTTACTGTACCAAAGACGTGAAATGTGGCTTCATTTGAGAAACAGACACGGTGCAGATAATCACTATCCAAAGCTATGCGATGAAACTTCTCCGACAATAACTCCAAAACTAAAACAGGTATTCCGGATCTAGCTACACAGTCTTGTTTGCTTTCATAAACTACACAAAGTGGTGCGGTATGGTTTTCCTATTGCTATTAGTTTCGGAGATAATTGAGACTATATGGTTTTGAAGTCATTTCGCACGGTCAAAAACGCTGAAATGTTGCTAAAAAGACACCAACGAAAATAACTTCAAAACTAAAACAGGTATTCCGGATCTAACTACACAGTCTTCTTTGCTTTTATAAACTACACAAACTGGTGTAGTATGGTTTTCCTATTGCTATAATTTTCGGAAATAATTGAGACTATATGGTTTTGAAGGGATGTAAGGTCATGTGATGCGTTACATCACAGCCTCTCCTTGACAAATGTCAACCCCGCCTTTTCGTAGTGCATTCTGTTACCACTAAAGGGACTCTGACGATCGCCAATAGCGGTATAACTATACCATCAGGATTAGTGGAAATGCTATCCCACACTCACCAACCCGCTTGGCCAGCGTGGTGAGTTATGGCCAAACCCCACCAAAATGACTCCACAACTTAAATTTTGGCCCTCAGTCTCCGGCAGCGGGAATGCACCTGGCCAAGGCAGAGGCCAGTGCGACATGAAGGCAGAGGGTTCTAAGAATCCCCGTAGGACCGGATAGGCGGCCATCTGATGCTGACCTTGGCTACGTATAATGGACGCTCCCTGTCTTCTGATTCAAGGTTTCTTGAATTGGAAGAGGAACTACAAAGGATCAAATGGGACATCGTCGGGCTAAGTGAGATAAGGAGAAAAGGAGAAGATCTCATTGAACTGAAAAGTGGACATCTCTTCTACTATTGTGGGACAGATACTGGCAGAACTAGTGGTGTTGGATTTATAATAAACAAGAAACTGAAGGATAAAGTTGTAGAAGTTGAAAGTTCCTCTGACAGAGCTGCACGACTCGTTATCCAACTCTCGAGAAGATACCAGGCTCAGATTATTCAAACTTATGCACCCACCACAAGTCATCCTGAAGAAGAAATTGAAGAATTTTATGAGGAAATTCGTCATCTAAATAATAAAGGTAAGCACCACTTGAAGATAATTATGGGAGATTTCAATGCAAAATTAGGGCAACGGCAACAGAATGAAACTTCAGTAGGTAAATTCGGTCACGGCAACAGAAACCAGCGTGGAAATACTCTCGTAGAGTTTGCAGATGCAGAAGGGTTTTTCATCTTGAACTCCTTTTTCAAGAAAAAGCCACACAGGAAATGGACATGGAGACATCCAAATGGAACGACAAGTGAAATTGATTTTATTATGTGTAACAAAAAATTCGTCATAGAAGACTGCAGTGTGCTAAACAAGTTCAACACAGGTAGTGACCTTAGATTGGTGAGATGTAAGATGCACTTCAAAACTAAACTCGAACGTGGCAAGCTCATAAGATAAACAAAATATATTGACATAACCAACCTTAAAAAAAAACACCATAATACCTTCAAGTTGGAACTGAAGAACAGATTCCCTGCTTTAGAAGGCCTAACATAGGAAGAATTGGATATTTCTGAAGTTAACAGAAAAGTAACCAAAGCTCTTATGGAAACAGCAACAAAATTAGCTGATTCTAAGAACAAGTTGCATGTGAACAAATTATCAGGAAAAACCAAAATGTTGATGCAAAATAGAAGAGAGATGAGGACAACTAAAGAAGATATGACTTCCAGAGTGTAATATATAGAGCTATGCAAGAAGGTACGAAAAAGTATCACTGAAGACGTAAGGAAATTCAACTGTGAACTAGTGAGGGAAGCAATTGAAAACAACCAAAGCCTAAAGATAGCAAAGGGACATCTCAGTAAGGGAAAAAACAGATTATGGCACTGAGAAAAGAAGATGGTTCTGTAACAAGAAATAGAGGCGAAAGTTTGACAAGAGTGAAAGATTTCTACTCCAAATTATATGAAAGGGATGATACATGTACTTCAGACATCATGAAAGGTACCAGTACCAGAGTTCTTCCGGTCCTCCCAGCAGAAGTTGCACATGCAATCAAGAACATGAAGCGGGGAAAAGCTCCAGGAGAAGATGGAATTACTGTAGACATCATACAAGAAGCAAGTGGAGAAATCGAAACAGTACTCGCCCAAATTTTCACTCGATGTCTTAATGAAGGGAAGATTCCTGAGGATTGGAACAATGCTACAATGATCCTGCTACATAAAAAAGGTGACATTGAGGATCTCAGGAACTGCAGACCTATCAGCCTCCTATCAGTGGTTTATAAAATCTTCACTAAAGTTCTTTCACACTGTTTGAAGGTAACACTGGACATGGCTCAACCGGGAGAACAAGCTGGATTCAGGAGTGACTGCAGCACAATAGATCATATCCACGTACTGAGAGAACTAATTGAAAGAGCGAGGGAATCTGAACTTCCATTGTGCATGGTTTTTATCGATTATGAAAAAGCCTTTAATTCGGTGAAACCATCAGCAGTTACAATGGCTCTGAAATCCTGCGGTATTGAAGATGCGTACAATAATATTATTAATAACATCTATGAAAATGCAAGTGCAAAGATTCGGCTGTTTGAAAATACAACACACATAAAAATTGGAAAAGGAGTGAGACAAGGTGACACCATATCTCCGAAGCTCTTTAATGCCACATTGGAAAATGTCTTTCAATCACTGAACTGGGAAAACAAAGGGATAAAAATTAATGGAGATTGTCTAACCCACCTTCGTTTTGCTCATAACGTAGTCATTTTTGCAAATACCCCATCAGAGCTGCAGAGTATGATCCAGGAACTTGCTGAGAAGAGTTAAGAAGTGTAATTAAAAATGAACTTTCAGAAGACAAAAGTGATGTTCAAGATTTATTGATTGATGGAGAAAAACTGGAGATAACAGACACGTACGTTTATCTCGGACAGCAGATACCAAGTGAGGGTCACATTGATGAAGAAATTAATCGGCGTACAAAACTTGCCTGGAGAGCTTTTAGTAGAAACAGCATAATTTTCAAGAGCAATATGCCATTATGTCATAAAAAAAAGTGTTTGATCAATGCATCCTTCCAGTGCTTACGTATGGTGCAGAGACGTGGACCTTAACTAAAAGAGACATACAAAGGCTGCAGACAACTCAAAGAGACATGGAGAGGTGCATGCTTAGTGTAACCAGGAGAGATAAGAAGAGGAACTCGTGGATCCGAAAAATGACAAGAGTGGAAGACATCATGATCAGAGTTAAATCCCTGAAATGGCAATGGGCTGGACATACTGCCAGAAGGACAGATCATCGATGGACAGCCGAAATTTTAGATTGGATTCCAAGGGACAGGAAAAGACCCAGAAGAAGACCACATAGGAGATGGGTGAATGAAATTCGAAAGTATGCGGGAATGACTTGGAGGAGACTGGCACAAGACAGACCGTTGTGGAGGAAACTTGGGGAGACCTTCGTCCAGCAGTGGATTGATAGTGGTTCACAATGATTATTATGATGATGATGATGATATGGTTTTGAAGTCATTTCGCACGGTCAAAAACGCTGAAATTTTGCTAAAAAGACACCATGGACAATAACTTCAAAACTGAAACAGGTAATCCGGATTTAACTACACAGTCTTGTTTGCGTTTATAAACTCAAAAAAGTCGTGCAGTATGGTTTTCCTATTACTATTAGTTCGGAGATAATTGAGACTATGAGGTTTTGAAGTCATTTCGCCCAGTCAAAATCGCTGAAATTTTGCTAAAAATACAGCATCGACAATAACTCCAAAACTAAAACACGTATTCCGGATTTAACTACACAGTCTTGTTTGCATTTATAAACTACACAAAGTGGTGCAGTATGGTTTTGCTATTGCTATTGGTTTCGGAGATAATAGAGACTGAAGTCATTTCGCAGATAATTGAGACTATATGGTTTTGAAGTCATTTCGCACGGTCAAAAACGCTGAAATGTTGCTAAAAAGACACCATCGACAATAACTCCAAAACTATAAAAGGTATTCCGGATTTAACAACACAGTCTTGTTTGCTTTTATAAACTGCACAAAGTGGTGCAGCATGGCTTTCCTATTGCTATTAGCCGCCCCGGTGGCGCAGTGGTCTAAGCGATGGCCTCTGATCATTCGTCCGTACGGGGTCCGGGTTCGCATCCCGTGAGGCATGTATGTTGTGTATGTCTTACGGCACTGGCTCTCTCCCTTCCCTGGAACCAGTAACCCTAAATTTTTTTTTGTTGTTTTTGATTGAAGGTTTAACGACCACCGTGAGCAACTCAATGGGCTATAAGCAGTCGCTCGTTCCTAATTTAGGGTCACTGGTTCCAGGTAAGGGAATGAGCCAGTGCCGTAAGACAAGCACAACATCCATGCTTCACCGGGATTCGAACCCGGACCCCTTTCGGACGAATGATCAGAGCCTTCGCTTAGACCACTGCGCCAACGGGGCGGCGACCCAAAATTAGGGACGGGAGACTGCTTATAGCCCATTGAGTTGCTCACGGTGGTCGTTAAACCTCCAATCAATCAATAATATTAGTTTCGGAGATAATTGAGACTATATGGTTTTGAAGTCATTTCGAAGGGTCACAAACGCTGAAATTTTGCTAAAAAGATCCCATCGACAATACCTCCAAAACCAAAACAGGTATTCCGGATTTAACTACACAGTCTTGTTTGCGATTATAAACTACACAAATTGGTGCAATATGGTTTTCGTATTGCTATTAGTTTCGGAGAACATTGAGACTAAATGGTTTTGAACTCATTTCGTACGGTCAAAAACGCTGATATTTTGCTAAAACGACTCTGTCGACAATAACTGCAAGAGTAAAACAGTTACTCCGGATTTACCTGCACAGTCCTGTTTGCGTTTATAAACTACACTAAGTGGTGCAGTATGGTTTTCCTATTGCTATTAGTTTCGGAGATAACTGAGACTATATGGTTTTGAAGTCATTTCGCAGGGTGAATACCGCTTCAATTTTGCTAAAAAGAAACCATCGAGAATAACTCTAAAACTAAAGCAGGTATTACGGATCTAAGTACACAGTCTTCTTTGTTTTTATAAACTACACAAAGTGGTGCAGTATGGTTTTCCTATTGCTATTGGTTTCGGAGATAATTGAGACTATGAGGTTTTAAAGTCATTTCGCACTGTAACAATTGCTGAAATTTTGCTAAAAAGATGCCATCGACAACAACTCCAACACTGAAACAGGTATTCCGGATTTAACTACAAAGTCTTGTTTACTTTTATAAACTACACAAAGTGGTGCAGAAAGGTTTTCGTATTGCTATTAGTTTTGGAGATAATTGAGACTATATGGTTTTGAACTCATTTCGTACGGTCAAAAACGCTGAAATTTTGCTAAAAAGACACCATCGACAATAACTCCAAAACCAAAACAGTTACTCCGGATGTACCTGCACAGCCCTGTTTGCGTTTATAAACTACACTAAGTGGTGCAGTATGGTTTTCCTATTGCTATTAGTTTCGGAGATAACTGAGACTATATGGTTTTGAAGTCATTTCGCAGGGTGAATACCGCTTCAATTTTGCTAAAAAGAAACCATCGAGAATAACTCTAAAACTAAAGCAGGTATTACGGATCTAAGTACACAGTATTCTTTGTTTTTATAAACTACACAAAGTGGTGCAGTATGGTTTTCCTATTGCTATTGGTTTCGGAGATAATTGAGACTATGAGGTTTTAAAGTCATTTCGCACGGTAACAATTGCTGAAATTTTGCTAAAAAGATGCCATCGACAACAACTCCAACACTGAAACAGGTATTCCGGATTTAACTACAAAGTCTTGTTTACTTTTATAAACTACACAAAGTGGTGCAGTATGGTTTCGCTATTGCTATCGGTTTCGGAGATAATAGAGACTAAAATCATTTCGCACGGTCAAAAACGCTAACATTTTGCTAAAAAGACACCATCTACAATAACTCCAAAACCAAAACAGGTATTCGGGATTTAACTACACAGTCTTGTTTGTGTTTATCAACTACACAAAGTTGTACATTATGGCTTTCCTCTTGCTATTAGTTTCGGAGATAATTGAGACTATATGGTTTTAAGTCATTTCGCACGAAAACAAACGCTGAAATGTTGCTAAAAAAATTATCGACAATTACTCTAAAACTAAAACAGGTATTCCAGATTTAACTACACAGTCTTGTTTGCTTTTATAAACTACACAAAGTGGTGCAGTATGGTTTTCCTATTACTATTAGTTCGGAGATAATTGAGACTATGAGGTTTTGAAGTCATTTCGCGCAGTCAAAAACGCTTAAAATTTGCTAAAAAGATACCATCGACAACAACTCCAAAACTAAAACAGGTATTCGGAATTTAAATATACAGTCTTGTTTGCGTTTATAAACTACACAAAGTGGCACAGTATGGTTTTCCTCTTGCTATCAGTTTCGGAGATAATTCAGACTGTATGGTTTAAAGTCATTTCGCACGGTCACAAACACCGAAATTTTGCTAAAAAACAACCCATCGACAATACCTCCAAAACTAAAACAGGTATTTGGGATTTAACGACACAGTCTTGTTTGCGATTATAAACTACACAAAGTGGTGCAGTGTGGTTTTCCTATTTCTATTAGTTTCGGAGATAATTGAGACTAAATGATTTTCATGTCATTTCGTACGGTCAAAAACGCTGAAATTTTGCTATAGACACCGTCGACAATAACTCCAAAACCAAAACAGTTATTCCGGATTTAACTGCACAGCCTTGTTACCGTTTATAAACTACACAAAGTGGTGCAGTAAGGTTTTCGTATTGCCATTAGTTTAGGAGATAAATGAGACTATGTGGTTTTGAAGTAATTTCGCACGGTCAAAAACGTTAAAAATTTGCTAACAAGACACCATAGACAATAACTTCAAAACTAAAACAGATATTCCGGATTTAACTACACAGTCTTCTTTGCGTTTATAAACTACACAAAGTCGTATAGTATTGTTTTGCTATTGCTATTAGTTTCGGAGATAATTGAGACTATATGGTTTTGAAGTCATTTCGCAGGATCAAAAACGCTGACATTTTGCTAAAAAGACACCATTTACCTTATCTTCGAAACCAAAACAGATATTCTGGATTCAACTACACAAACGTGTTTCCGTTTATAAACTACACAAAGTGGTGCAGTATGGTTTTCATATTGCTATTAATTTCTGAGATAATTGAGTCTATATGGTCTTGAATTCATTTCGCAGGATCAAAAACACTGAAATTTTGCTAAAAAGAAACCATCGACAATAACTCCAAAACTAAAACAGCTATTCCGGATTTAACTACATAGTCTTGTTTGCGTTTATAAACAACACAAAGTGGTGCAGTATTGTTTTGCTATTGCTTTTAGCTTCTTAGATAATTGAGACTATACGGGTTTGAAGTCATTTCGCACGGTTAATAACGCTGAAATTTTCCTAAAAGGACACCATCGACAATAACTCCAAAACCAAGACAATTATTCCGGAATTAACTACAAAGTCTTGTTAGCGTTTATAAACTAAACAAAGTGGTGCAGTATGGTTTTCCTATTGCTATTAGTTTTGGAGATAATTGAGACTATATGGTTTTAAAGTCATTTCGCACGGTGAAAAACGCTTAAATGTTGCTAAAAAGACCCAATCGACAAAATACCTCCAAAACTAAAACAGCTATTCCGGATTTAACAACGCAATCGTGCTTGCGTTTACAAACTGCACAAAGTGGTGCAGTATGGTTTTCCTATTGCTATTAGTTTCGGAGATAATTGAGTCTATATGGTCTTGAAGTCATTTCGCACGTTCAAAAACACGGAAATTTTGCTAAAAAGTAACCATCGACAATAAATCCAAAACTAAAACAGGTATTCCGGATTTAAATACACAGTCTTGTTTTCGTTTATAAACTAAACAAAGTGGTGCAGTCTTGTTTTGCTATTGCTTTTGAAATCGGAGATAATTGAGACTATACGGGTTTGAAGTAATTTCACACAGTGAAAAACGCTGAAATGTTGCTAAAAAGACACCATCGACTAGAACTCCAAAACTAAAACAGGTATTCCTGAATTAACTACAGAGTCTTGTTTGCGTTTATAAACTACACAAATTGGTGCAGTATTGTTTAACTATTCGTATTCGTTTTGGAGATGATTGAGACTATACGGGTTTGAAGTCATTTCACACAGTGAAAAGTTAAAATTTTGCTGAAAAGACCCAATCGACAATACCTCCAAAACTAAAACAGGGATTCCGGATTTAAATACAAAGTCTCGTTTGCGTTTATAAACTTCACAAAGTGGAGCAGTATTGTTTTGCTATTGCTTTTAGCTTCGCAGATAATTGAGATTATATGGTTTTAAAGTCATTTCGCACAGTGAAAAAGTTGAAATTTTGCTAAAAATACCCAATCGATAATACCTCCAAAACTAAAACAGCTATTCTGGATTTAACTACACAATCGTGTTTGCGTTTATAAACTACACAAAGTGGCGTTGTATTGTTTTGCTATTGCTATTAGCTTTGGAGGTAATTGAGACTGTAAGGGTTTGAAGTCATTTCGCACGGTGAAAAACGCTGAAATGTTGCTAAAAAGACACCATCGACAAGAACTCCAAAACTAAAACAGGTATAAATGAATTAACTACACAGTCTTGTTTGCGATTATAAACTACACAAAGTGGTGCAGTATTGTTTTACTATTCGTATTCGTTTTGGAGATAATTGAGACTATACGGGTTTGAAGTCATTTTGCAAGGTCAAAAACGCTTAAATGTGGCTAAAAAGACACCATTGAAAATAACTGCAAGACTAAAACCAGGAGTCCGGATTTACCTACACAGTCTTTTTTAGTTTTATAAACTACACAAAGTGGGGCAGTAAGGCTTTCGTATTGCTATTAGTTTCGGAGATAATGCGGACTCTCTGGTTTTGAAGTCATTTCGAACGGTCAAAAACGCTACAAGTTTGATAAAAGGACACAATCCACAATAACTCCAAAACCAAAACAGTTATTCCGGATTTAACTACACAGTCTTTTATGCTTTTATAAACTACTCAAAGTTGTGCAGTAGGGTTTCCCTATTGCTATTAGTTTCGGAGATAATTGAGACCATACGGGTATGAAGTCATTTCGCACATTTAAAAACCCTGAAATTTTCCTAAAAAGACAGCATCGACAATAACTGCAAAACCAAAACAGTGTTTCCGGATTTAACTACACAGTCTTGTTAGCGTTTACAAACTGCACAAAGTGGAGCAGTATGGTTTTCCTATTGCTATTAGTTTTGGAGATAATTGAGACTAT
Organism: Macrothele yani; assembly: GCA_039090855.1. NCBI lineage: Eukaryota > Metazoa > Arthropoda > Arachnida > Araneae > Macrothelidae > Macrothele > Macrothele yani. The sequence continues at coordinate 70,470 of CM077022.1, read as the reverse complement.
ATGGTTTTGTAGTTATTTTGCACGGTAAAAAACGCTGAAATGTTGCTAAAAAGACACCATCGACAAGAATTCCAAAACTAAAACAGGTATTCCTGAATTAACTACAGAGTCTTGTTTGCGTTTATAAACTACACAACATGGTGCAGTATTGTTTTACTATTCGTATTCGTTTTGGAGATGATTGGTACTATACGGGTTTGAAGTCATTTCACACAGTGAAAAAGTTAAAATTTTGCTAAAAAGACCCAATCGACAATACCTCCAAAACTAAAACAGGGATTCCGGATTTAAATACAAAGTCTCGTTTGCGTTTATAAACTACACAAAGTGGAGCAGTATTGTTTTGCTATTGCTATTAGCTTCGGAGATAATTGAGACTATACGGGTTGGAAGTCATTTCGCACAGTGAAAACGCTGAAATGTTGCTAAAAAGACCCAATCGACAATAACTCCAAAACCAAAACAGAGTTTCCGGATTTAACTACACAGTCTTGTTAGCGTTTATAAACTACACAAAGTTTTGCAGCATGGTTTTCCTATTGCTATTTCTTTTGGAGATATTTGAGATTATATGGTTTTAAAGTCATTTCGCACAGTGAAAAAGTTGTAATTTTGCTAAAAAGACCCAATCGACAATACCTCCAAAACTAAAACAGCTTTTCTGGATTTAACAACACAATCGTGTTTGCTACACAAAGTGGTGTAGTATTGTTTAAACTACACAAAGATAAATGATAAATTACACAAAGTGGTAAACTACACAAAGTGTTGTAGTATTGTTTTGCTATTGCTATAAGCTTCGGAGATAATTGAGACTATACGGGTTTGAAGTCATTTCGCACAGTGAAAAAGTTGAAATTTTGCTAAAAAGACCCAATCGACAATACCTCCAAAACTAAGACAGGTATTCCGGATTTAAATACACAGTCTCGTTTGCGTTTATAAACTACACAAAGTGGTGCAGTGTTATTTTGCTATTGCTATTAGCTTCGGAGATAATTGAGACTATACGGGTTTGAAGTTATTTCGCACAGTGAAAAAGTTGAAATTTTGCTAAAAATACCCAATCGACAATTCCTCCAAAACTAAAACAGCTATTCTGGATTTAACTACACAATGGTGTTTGCGTTTATAAACTACACAAAGTGGCGTAGTATTGTTTTGCTATTGCTATTAGCTTCGGAGGTAATTGAGACTGTAAGGGTTTGAAGTCATTTCGCACGGTGAAAAACGCTGAAATGTTGCTAAAATGACACCATCGACATGAACTCCAAAACTCAAACAGGTATTCCTGAATTAACTACACAGTCTTGTTTGCGTTTATAAACTACACAAAGTGGGGCAGTATTGTTTTACTATTCGTATTCGTTTTGGAGATAATTGAGACTATACGGGTTTGAAGTGATTTCGCAAGGTCAAAAACGCTTAAATGTGGCTAAAAAGACACCATTGAAAATAACTGCAAGACTAAAACCAGGATTCCGGATTTACCTACACAGTCTTTTTTAGTTTTATAAACTACACAAAGTGGGGCAGTAAGGCTTTCGTATTGCTATTAGTTTCGGAGATAATGCGGACTCTCTGGTTTTGAAGTCATTTCGAACGGTCAAAAACGCTACAAGTTTGATAAAAGGACACAATCCACAATAACTCCAAAACCAAAACAGTTATTCCGGATTTAACTACACAGTCTTGTTTGCTTTTATAAACTACTCAAAGTTGTGCAGTAGGGATTCCCTATTGCTATTAGTTTCGGAGATAATTGACACTATACGGGTATGAAGTCATTTCGCACCGTTAAAAACCCTGAAATTTTCCTAAAAGACACCATCGACAATAACTGCAAAACCAAAACAGTTATTCCGGATTTAACTACACAGTCTTGTTTGCTTTTATAAACTACTCAAAGTTGTGCAGTAGGGATTCCCTATTGCTATTAGTTTCGGAGATAATTGACACTATACGGGTTTGAAGTCATTTCGCACGGTTAATAACGCTGAAATTTTCCTAAAAGGACACCATCGACAATAACTCCAAAACCAAGACAATTATTCCGGAATTAACTACAAAGTCTTGTTAGCGTTTATAAACTAAACAAAGTGGTGCAGTATGGTTTTCCTATTGCTATTAGTTTTGGAGATAATTGAGACTATATGGTTTTAAAGTCATTTCGCACGGTGAAAAACGCTTAAATGTTGCTAAAAAGACCCAATCGACAAAATACCTCCAAAACTAAAACAGCTATTCCGGATTTAACAACGCAATCGTGCTTGCGTTTACAAACTGCACAAAGTGGTGCAGTATGGTTTTCCTATTGCTATTAGTTTCGGAGATAATTGAGTCTATATGGTCTTGAAGTCATTTCGCACGTTCAAAAACACGGAAATTTTGCTAAAAAGTAACCATCGACAATAAATCCAAAACTAAAACAGGTATTCCGGATTTAAATACACAGTCTTGTTTTCGTTTATAAACTAAACAAAGTGGTGCAGTCTTGTTTTGCTATTGCTTTTGAAATCGGAGATAATTGAGACTATACGGGTTTGAAGTAATTTCACACAGTGAAAAACGCTGAAATGTTGCTAAAAAGACACCATCGACTAGAACTCCAAAACTAAAACAGGTATTCCTGAATTAACTACAGAGTCTTGTTTGCGTTTATAAACTACACAAATTGGTGCAGTATTGTTTAACTATTCGTATTCGTTTTGGAGATGATTGAGACTATACGGGTTTGAAGTCATTTCACACAGTGAAAAGTTAAAATTTTGCTGAAAAGACCCAATCGACAATACCTCCAAAACTAAAACAGGGATTCCGGATTTAAATACAAAGTCTCGTTTGCGTTTATAAACTTCACAAAGTGGAGCAGTATTGTTTTGCTATTGCTTTTAGCTTCGCAGATAATTGAGATTATATGGTTTTAAAGTCATTTCGCACAGTGAAAAAGTTGAAATTTTGCTAAAAATACCCAATCGATAATACCTCCAAAACTAAAACAGCTATTCTGGATTTAACTACACAATCGTGTTTGCGTTTATAAACTACACAAAGTGGCGTTGTATTGTTTTGCTATTGCTATTAGCTTTGGAGGTAATTGAGACTGTAAGGGTTTGAAGTCATTTCGCACGGTGAAAAACGCTGAAATGTTGCTAAAAAGACACCATCGACAAGAACTCCAAAACTAAAACAGGTATAAATGAATTAACTACACAGTCTTGTTTGCGATTATAAACTACACAAAGTGGTGCAGTATTGTTTTACTATTCGTATTCGTTTTGGAGATAATTGAGACTATACGGGTTTGAAGTCATTTTGCAAGGTCAAAAACGCTTAAATGTGGCTAAAAAGACACCATTGAAAATAACTGCAAGACTAAAACCAGGAGTCCGGATTTACCTACACAGTCTTTTTTAGTTTTATAAACTACACAAAGTGGGGCAGTAAGGCTTTCGTATTGCTATTAGTTTCGGAGATAATGCGGACTCTCTGGTTTTGAAGTCATTTCGAACGGTCAAAAACGCTACAAGTTTGATAAAAGGACACAATCCACAATAACTCCAAAACCAAAACAGTTATTCCGGATTTAACTACACAGTCTTTTATGCTTTTATAAACTACTCAAAGTTGTGCAGTAGGGTTTCCCTATTGCTATTAGTTTCGGAGATAATTGAGACCATACGGGTATGAAGTCATTTCGCACATTTAAAAACCCTGAAATTTTCCTAAAAAGACAGCATCGACAATAACTGCAAAACCAAAACAGTTATTCCGGATTTAACTACACAGTCTTGTTAGCGTTTACAAACTGCACAAAGTGGAGCAGTATGGTTTTCCTATTGCTATTAGTTTTGGAGATAATTGAGACTATATGGTTTTGTAGTTATTTTGCACGGTAAAAAACGCTGAAATGTTGCTAAAAAGACACCATCGACAAGAATTCCAAAACTAAAACAGGTATTCCTGAATTAACTACAGAGTCTTGTTTGCGTTTATAAACTACACAACATGGTGCAGTATTGTTTTACTATTCGTATTCGTTTTGGAGATGATTGGTACTATACGGGTTTGAAGTCATTTCACACAGTGAAAAAGTTAAAATTTTGCTAAAAAGACCCAATCGACAATACCTCCAAAACTAAAACAGGGATTCCGGATTTAAATACAAAGTCTCGTTTGCGTTTATAAACTACACAAAGTGGAGCAGTATTGTTTTGCTATTGCTATTAGCTTCGGAGATAATTGAGACTATACGGGTTGGAAGTCATTTCGCACAGTGAAAACGCTGAAATGTTGCTAAAAAAGACCCAATCGACAATAACTCCAAAACCAAAACAGAGTTTCCGGATTTAACTACACAGTCTTGTTAGCGTTTATAAACTACACAAAGTTTTGCAGCATGGTTTTCCTATTGCTATTTCTTTTGGAGATATTTGAGATTATATGGTTTTAAAGTCATTTCGCACAGTGAAAAAGTTGTAATTTTGCTAAAAAGACCCAATCGACAATACCTCCAAAACTAAAACAGCTTTTCTGGATTTAACAACACAATCGTGTTTGCTACACAAAGTGGTGTAGTATTGTTTAAACTACACAAAGATAAATGATAAATTACACAAAGTGGTAAACTACACAAAGTGTTGTAGTATTGTTTTGCTATTGCTATAAGCTTCGGAGATAATTGAGACTATACGGGTTTGAAGTCATTTCGCACAGTGAAAAAGTTGAAATTTTGCTAAAAAGACCCAATCGACAATACCTCCAAAACTAAGACAGGTATTCCGGATTTAAATACACAGTCTCGTTTGCGTTTATAAACTACACAAAGTGGTGCAGTGTTATTTTGCTATTGCTATTAGCTTCGGAGATAATTGAGACTATACGGGTTTGAAGTTATTTCGCACAGTGAAAAAGTTGAAATTTTGCTAAAAATACCCAATCGACAATTCCTCCAAAACTAAAACAGCTATTCTGGATTTAACTACACAATGGTGTTTGCGTTTATAAACTACACAAAGTGGCGTAGTATTGTTTTGCTATTGCTATTAGCTTCGGAGGTAATTGAGACTGTAAGGGTTTGAAGTCATTTCGCACGGTGAAAAACGCTGAAATGTTGCTAAAATGACACCATCGACATGAACTCCAAAACTCAAACAGGTATTCCTGAATTAACTACACAGTCTTGTTTGCGTTTATAAACTACACAAAGTGGGGCAGTATTGTTTTACTATTCGTATTCGTTTTGGAGATAATTGAGACTATACGGGTTTGAAGTGATTTCGCAAGGTCAAAAACGCTTAAATGTGGCTAAAAAGACACCATTGAAAATAACTGCAAGACTAAAACCAGGATTCCGGATTTACCTACACAGTCTTTTTTAGTTTTATAAACTACACAAAGTGGGGCAGTAAGGCTTTCGTATTGCTATTAGTTTCGGAGATAATGCGGACTCTCTGGTTTTGAAGTCATTTCGAACGGTCAAAAACGCTACAAGTTTGATAAAAGGACACAATCCACAATAACTCCAAAACCAAAACAGTTATTCCGGATTTAACTACACAGTCTTGTTTGCTTTTATAAACTACTCAAAGTTGTGCAGTAGGGATTCCCTATTGCTATTAGTTTCGGAGATAATTGACACTATACGGGTATGAAGTCATTTCGCACCGTTAAAAACCCTGAAATTTTCCTAAAAAGACACCATCGACAATAACTGCAAAACCAAAACAGTTATTCCGGATTTAACTACACAGTCTTGTTAGCGTTTACAAACTGCACAAAGTGGAGCAGTATGGTTTTCCTATTGCTATTAGTTTTGGAGATAATTGAGACTATACGGTTTTCTAGTTATTTTGCACGGTAAAAAACGCTGAAATGTTGCTAAAAAGACACCATCGACAAGAACTCCAAAACTAAAGCAGGTATTCCTGAATTAACTACAGAGTCTTGTTTGCGTTTATAAACTACACAAAGTGGTGCAGTATTGTTTTACTATTCGTATTCGTTTTGGAGATGATTGGTACTATACGGGTTTGAAGTCATTTCACACAGTGAAAAAGTTAAAATTTTGCTAAAAAGACTCAATCGACAATACCTTCAAAACTAAAACAGGGATTCCGGATTTAAATACAAAGTCTCGTTTGCGTTTATAAACTACACAAAGTGGAGCAGTATTGTTTTGCTATTGCTATTAGCTTCGGAGATAATTGAGACTATACGGGTTGGAAGTCATTTCGCACAGTGAAAGCGCTGAAATGTTGCTAAAAAGACCCAATCGACAATAACTCCAAAACCAAAACAGAGTTTCCGGACAGTCTTGTTAGCGTTTATAAACTACACAAAGTTTTGCAGCATGGTTTTCCTATTGCTATTTCTTTTGGAGATATTTGAGATTATATGGTTTTAAAGTCATTTCGCACAGTGAAAAAGTTGTAATTTTGCTAAAAAGACCCAATCGACAATACCTCCAAAACTAAAACAGCTATTCTGGATTTAACAACACAATCGTGTTTGCTACACAAAGTGGTGTAGTATTGTTTAAACTACACAAAGATAAATGATAAACTACACAAAGTGGTAAACTACACAAAGTGGTGTAGTATTGTTTTGCTATTACTATTAGCTTCGTCGTGTGTCGTTTTTTCGACCTCCCAAGTTTTGCGTATGTTTCTGTGGAAATATTGTGCGTAAGCTAGTTTGCAGTAGCGTGACGGATGTATGAATGTTCCATGTTTCTTTTGGTGACGTTTGAGAGCGTTAAGTTCTATAGTTTCTTCATACGAAGAGTTTTATTTTGTGTTTGTGATCGCCGTTGTTGAGTGCTGCAAATGGCGATTTCTATCGTCCATGTTGCACGTGCCAGCGCAGAGGAAGATGTTCGGCTTCGAGCAAGATCTACTGATAAGATATCGCCGAGTGTTTCGCCTTTGACCTCCGAGAGGGTTGCCATGGAGACTGACCCGAGCTTCTCAAGCGATAAGAATCCAACAAGTCAAACCGGTCCTGGAAATCAACGGAGCGTGTCTTCGTGCGTCGCTACTGAAGGAGTTTCTTCTGCGGTAAGAATGCAGAAGGGTGTTGCTATGGAGACAGGAAATAGCAGTTGGGCATCGGTGGTTGCCATGGCGAATACTGACAACACGAGTGATCAGCGTTGTGCGTCAGAGATTGAGTGTCCCGGAAATCGATTTCGTCTAACTTTCGAAAAGGATTCCAAGGTATGTAAAGATTTTCATGATCTTTCTGAGAAAACTATTATTTTTCATGCGTTACCACAGACTTCGTTACCGGTATATTTGCAAGCTTTGGAAGCACGAGTGCCGAGAGAGGCATTTAAAGGAATCGGTCGTAGTAAACGTGGTATATCAGTGTTGTTTATAAATAGTGCAGATTGTAAACTTGTGGTAAAGCAAGGGATTTCTATAAATAATCAAATTTTGTATCCTGCTTATGCAAGTGAACGACCGATCACTGTAACTTTGTCTCCGGTTCCACTTGAAGTACCGGATTCTGCGTTGATAGCTCTTCTTTCTCAGTTTAGCAGGGTGGTGGGACCAGTTCATAGAGTAATCGAAGCACCGCAATCTTCAAATTATTGTCATGTTGGTGGGTTGAAGCGGACTCTTCGGGTTATCTTCCCGAATGAATCAGCTCTTCAGACTTGTCCTAAAGAAGTTGAAATTGTATTGGATTCTCATAGTTTCGTATTTAATATTTATACAGGAATTTTTTGTTACGTTTGCAATGAAAGAGGGCATATTCGTGCTAAATGCCCGTATGTACGTAGGCCACCCTTGAGGAAGAGTCTCTCTGATTCCTATGAGGAAAGAATTACTGTAGCTGAAGATCGATCAGACATAGCAAATGGTGGTACACATGTCGTTGACCTGGTTTCTCCCGTGACTGAGACTTGTGAAACCCGAGTGGTAGATCCAGTTGAGCCGATAGAGAAGACATTGATTGAAATTCCGACTTCTTTGGATCCTGGGACTCAGACAAAAGAAAATATTGGTATTTTGGGCATTGCAAACTTACGGGAATGTTCCGTGGCTTTACAGAATCTCGCAGAGAACTCGGGTCCAGCTTCGTCATTTAAACGACCCTGTACTGATCAAAGTGGTGATCAGTTTAAACGGAGCAGAGTTCTGGGCTGTGCTAAACCGGAATTTATGTCTAATATGAAACTTTGTTATATACTGGACTCTGAATGGGAGGAGGAAGGTAATAGGCCAGCACGGTATCGTCTTCTCCTGGAACTTCTTTCAACTTGCCCCGATTATGATGATTCTTTCGATATTCTGGAGATGAGAGATTTTTTTGTGCCTAATAAAAATAAATGTCCACTTACTTCGAAGTTTTATGCGGACTATTCGTATAAGTTAAATGCTATTGTACGTCAACTTAATGTCATGTTGAATTGGATAATCACGAAAAATCCTGTCCCTGAACTTTTGGACACCTATTATGAAGTATATTACAAACGTATAGAGGACGTTAAGGCTTACATAAAAAAACATAATGTGGTTGATCGGGTGTTCTAGTGTGTCATTTGATGTACAGAGATGTTTTCAGATGGGTTCCTTGATGTTAGTTTCGTTTTTTCTTACAGTGTTTTTGAAATGTTTCTTGGACTTTAATCGATATGGTTTTTGTTTACGTATGTCTCACATTAGCGTTGTTAATAATGATCCAGTTTCTTACGGAATGTTTTGTTAATTCTACAATTTAATGTTTTTCGGTTTCATTTAACTTTTATGATTATTTTCATTAAATCAGGTGGTCTACACCTGCAATATTGACCTTCGGAGATAATTGAGACTATACGGGTTTGACGTCATTTCGCACAGTGAAAAAGTTGACATTTTGCTAAAAAGACCCAATCGACAGTACCTCCAAACCTAAGACAGGTATTCCGGATTTAAATACACAGTCACAGTCTCGTTTGCGTTTATAAACTACACAAAGTGGTGCAGTGTTGTTTTGCTATTGCTATTAGCTTCGGAGATAATTGAGACTATACGGGTTTGAAGTTATTTCGCACAGTGAAAAAGTTGAAATTTTGCTAAAAATACCCAGTCGACAATACCTCCAAAACTAAAACAGCTATTCTGGATTTAACTACACAATCGTGTTTGCGTTTATAAACTACACAAAGTGGCGCAGTATTGTTTTGCTATTGCTATTAGCTTCGGAGGTAATTGAGACTGTAAGGGCTTGAAGTCATTTCGCACGGTGAAAAACGCTGAAATGTTGCTAAAAAGACACCATCGACAAGAACTCCAAAACTAAAACAGGTATTCCTGAATTAACTACACAGTCTTGTTTGCGTTTATAAACTACACAAAGTGGTGCAGTATTGTTTTACTATTCGTATTCGTTTTGGTGATAATTGAGACTATACGGGTTTGAAGTCATTTCGCAAGGTCAAAAACGCTTAAATGTGGCTAAAAAGACACCATTGAAAATAACTGCAAGACTAAAACCAGGAGTCCGGATTTACCTACACAGTCTTTTTTAGTTTTATAAACAACACAAAGTGGGGCAGTAAGGCTTTCGTATTGCTATTAGTTTCGGAGATAATGCGGACTCTCTGGTTTTGAAGTCATTTCGAACGGTCAAAAACGCTACAAGTTTGATAAAAGGACACAATCCACAATAACTCCAAAACCAAAACAGTTATTCCGGATTTAACTACACAGTCTTGTTTGCTTTTATAAACTACTCAAAGTTGTGCAGTAGGGTTTCCCTATTGCTATTAGTTTCGGGGATATTTGAGACTATACGGGTATGAAGTCATTTCGCACGGTTAAAAACCCAGAAATTTTCCTAAAAAGACACCATCGACAATAACTCCTTAACCAAAACAATTATTCCGGAATTAACTACACAGACTTGTTAGCGTTTATAAACTACACAAAGTGGTGCAGTATGGTTTTCCTATTGCTATTTGTTTTAGAGATAATTGAGACTATATGGTTTTAGAGTTATTTCGCACGGTGAAAGACGCTGAAATGTTGCTAAAAAGACCCATCGACAATACCTCCAAAACTAAAACAGCTATTCTGGATTTAACAACACAATCGTTTCTGCGTTTATAAACTGCACAAAGTGATGCAGTATGGTTTTCCTATTGCTATTAGTTTCGGATGTAATTGAGACTATATGGTTTTGAAGTTATTTTGCACGGTGAAAAACGCTAAAATGTTGCTAGAAAGACACCATCGGCAAGAACTCCAAAAATAAAACAGGTATTCCGGATTTAACTACACAGTCTTGTTTGCGTTTAAAAACTACACAAAGTCGTGTAGTATTGTTTTGCTATTGCTATTAGTTTCGGAGGTAATTGAGACTATATGGTTTTAAAGTCATTTCGCACGGTTAAAAATCCTGAAATTTTCCTAAAAAGACACCATCGACAATAACTCCAAAACCAAAACAGTTATTCCGGATTTAACTACACAGTCTTGTTAGCGTTTACAAACTGCACAAAGTGGTGCAGTATGGTTTTCCTATTGCTATTAGTTTTGGAGATAATTGAGACTATATGGTTTTGAAGTTATTTTGCACGGTGAAAAACGCTGAAAGTTTGCTAAAAAGACACCATCTGCCTTAACTCCGAAACCAAAACACTTATTCTGGATTCAACTACACAATCGTGTTTCCGTTTATAAACTACACAAAGTGGTGCACTATGGTTTTCCTATTGCTATTAGTTTCTCAGATAATTGAGTCTATATGGTCTTGAAGTCATTTCGCAGAATCAAAAACACTGAAATTTTGCTAAAAAGAAACCATCGACAATAACTCCAAAACTAAAACTGGTATTACAGATTTAACTACACAGTCTTGTTTGCGTTTATAAACAACACAAAGTGGTGCAGTACTGTTTTGCTATTGCTTTTAGCTTCGGAGATAATTGAGATTATATGGTTTTAAAGTCATTTCGCACAGTGAAAAAGTTGTAAATTTGCTAAAAAGGCCCAATCGACAATACCTCCAAAACTAAGACAGCTATTCTGGATTTAACTACACAATCGTGTTTGCTACACAAAGTGGTGTAGTATTGTTTAAACTACACAAAGATAAATGATAAACTACACAAAGTGGTGTAGTATTGTTTTGCTATTGCTATTAGTTTCGGAGTGACGTGTTTTATGGTGCTCCTGTGTGTTTGAAGATTTGTGTGAGTTCAACTACTGTGTTCATCGTTTGTACTAACCTGTGTTGTGTTTAAGTGTGGTGTCCTTCATCCAAGAGCTGCCCGGGTGTTGGTAAGTTCTTTTCACCATCATTTTCTCATTTTTGTATCCATATCGGGCGTTTGTTTACAATCGCCAGAATTGCAAATGGCGGCTTCCGGTCCAAATAGCTTCTTCAGCACTCCACCGGAAACTCCTCTTATTCTTGCAACGTCATTAACTGTCAGTTCTGCTGGCTCCTCACCTCTTCGCCCGAAGTCCAGTGTGCAAGTACCTACGGCACTAGGTGAGGGCAATTACACTACGGTGTTTCCGAAAGTTCAAGCAACCTCTTCTTCTCCAACTCGAAATCGTTCAGTTTCCGGGGTGACTTTGAAAGAGATGCATGTGGCAGATAAATCTCCTCCTGCCTCAAGTCTGTCTAATTATATACCTAACCAGTTTTTCCAGTCTCCACCATCGGCTACTAGGAGTTTCGCTCAAGCGGTTAATCCTAAGGCAGCCTCAATTCATTCTTCCTCCTTGACCAACTCAGCAATTCATCAGAGTAGACAGAATGCTGTTGTTGTAATAGCATCTGACTCGCCTGTAGGGAAACAGCATACGTCATTAAAGAGTAGGACTGTCATGTATGAATCTCTACCGCAGACGCCAATACCGAAGTATTTGGAGGCTGTTGAACATTTGATTCCAAGAGAGGCAATCGAAGGTGTCACTCGTTGCCCTAGGGGCATATCGGTTCTCTTTAAGGACAAGAAATATGCGGATATTGCCTTAAAACAATGCATTACTATCAAATCCCGTGATCTCTATGCCACTAGTTTGCTCTTTCGACCAACTTGGATTACTTTTTATCCGGTACCGTTGGAGGTACCAGATGATGCCTTGCCACTAGTGGTAACAAAATGGTGCAAGGTTTTAGGTCAGGTGCAACGAGTCTCGGATGCACCCCGAGATTCACCTCATAAACATGTCACGGGATTAAAACGTCAAGTTCGAGTAATCTTCTCATCAGAAGCAACTAGAGAGTCCTTTCCGGACCAAGGTGCAGTGATGTTAGACAACCACACATATACATTCCGGATCTACTCAGAGGACTACTGCAATTTCTGTCGTGCAGCTGGGCATGTGCGGCAGCAATGCCCAAATGACCGCACCCCAGCTGCGAAACCACAACAAACATCTTCTACTTCTGAGTCTACTGGGCAACCTGCTACCTCTTCTGCTGCTGCAGATAATACGCCAATTTCACCATCGCGCCCACTTTCGCCTTCTTCACTTGTTGATACCATGATTGTCGATGACCCCTCTTCAAGCGGGTCTACTCAGCCTTCAACAGTTCCTTCTTCTGTGAATGCCGTGCAGGACCCTCCTTCTTTGTTGGAGAGTGTCACCTCTGCTCCACTTACAGGTGATCCTCAAGAAGCTCAGGTTCCTATGGATGCCGATAAGGATGAGGCCTTGCCCAGTTCCAAACGTTGTGGCTCGTCCCCTAATCAAGTTGACAGTAAACGATCTCGCGCAACGCTTTCGACATCCACACTTGCTGATGTTACAGTTGATGGTGCCGGGTGTGTCACAACGGATGTGTCAGCGGCCCCTGCTCCACCTTCAGATTTAGGTACCTCTCAGCAAACTGAGGATACTCTTACGTTTTCCGAACAGGATGACATAATTGCTTTGCTTCTTGCTCAGCATCCGAATATTACTGGCCCTTATTCTACCCAAGCTCTTAAGACTGTGTTCACAATGGAACTCCATTCTCGTCAGAACAACATCTTTACTTCAGCCTTCTTCCAGAAGTATCCTGTGGATAGAATGGCTGGACTTGCACAACTACAAGCTTGTGTGTCTTACTTAGGCACTTGCCGTCCTACCCATCCGTTCCTTACATCTCCTATTATTAATCGTCTTAAGGCAAGGGTTGAGTCATATAAGACAATGGCGGAGAGGCAGTTGTGCGACTCTCGCCATGACGAATCTACTTAGCTTTGCTTCTTTTAATTGTCGAGGGTGCTCAAGTCCCCTCGCAAATTCCCTTACTTTAGAAGATTTATCCCCGGCTCTGCCTGATATCCTTTTTTTACAGGAAACAAATTGTTCAGCATCCACCCCATTTCATCGTTGGAGACAGTGGCCCTACCATTTCATGCACTGCTATGCCTCTCAACCGGGTTCCGGAGTTGCCATAGCGGTGCATCAAAAGCTCTCTAACACTTTTCCGTCTATCTCTGAGATCGCCAGACAGCCAGGAGTCTTCTTGGCGGTGCGTCTCGTGATCTCGGGTGTTATTTTTCATCTGTTCAACATACATATGCCATCGTCTAATGCTAGCGCCCGAGATTTGCTTGAACATCTCCTTCAGCTCATTGATCATATACCCCCAACAGATGTGATCATATTAGGAGGGGACTTTAATTGCACCCTCGACCCAGATTTGGATCGTTCTTCCTCTCGCGAATACCGCTATCCAGTTATCCAGTTGGTTTCCTCTCTCCTTCATAAAGCTTCTTTACAGGATGTTTTCCGTACTCTCCACCCCTCCACACAGATTTTTTCTTGGCGGTCGTCTGGGGCTCGCACTCCAGTGGCAGCTAGGCTGGACCGCTTTTATGTTTCCACTCATCTTCGTTCCGCGTTCCGCTCTGCTCACTATACTCTTTCTACTTCCTCTGATCATGATATTTGCTGTTTTTCTCTTTCCCTACCCAGTCAGTCCCTTAAGAAATTTCGGCAATGGTCGCTTCCTGAAGATCTGCTTCTTGACACAGTCTACCGCTCGGAAATTTCTTCTATTTTGCAACCTGCAGTTGATGCTCTGGGGTATGTTACTGAACCCATTGCACATTGGTTGACCACAAAATCTGCAGTCATTGCTTTTTCACGCCAATACTCTTCAGCAAGCCGACTTCAACACTCTATAGACGTTGCTCACTTACGCAACGTCCTCCAGTGTCTCTCTCCTGATTCTCACACTTATCGTGCAAATTTAGCTGACCTTCGCCATCTTCAGGAGAAAGCTGCCCATCAAGCCTTACGGCGACTTAAGATCCATCCACTTGCCGCAGACATTCAAGATCCGGTCTTGCTTGCTGGAGCTGAGCAGTTTCTCCTTTCTTCCTCTACACTTACTCACCTTACTCTCGATGATGGTACCGTCACTAATGATCCTGCCCTTCTCCAACAATTCCTTTCTAATCATTTTTATCAACGGTTTAATCCCCCGGTCCCCACCCTTGATCCAACCTCCTCTTTATTCTCAAAACTCCCTCAGGTACCGTCTTTTCTTTTTTCCCCTCTTCTTTCCGCGATCTCTTCGGGTGAGATCTCGCAATCTCTCAACTCACTCAACCAACATTCTGCTCCTGGTCTAGATGGCCTTCCTACTGCTTTCTATCGCGCCTTTGCTCCTCTTCTCTTACCTCTCCTTCTCGCATGTTTCAATGCTTTCCTTTCTGGACAACCACTTCCATCTAATTTCACTGTTGCTTCTATTCGACTACTTCCTAAAAAAGGGGATCTGCTCTGTATTGACAACTGGCGGCCCATCAGTATTTTAAATACCGACTATAAAATCTATGCTAAAATCCTTTCTTCTCGTTTAAATTTGGTTCTACCTCATGTCATTTTTGGCGATCAGGCATATTCCATGCCTGATCGCTCGATTCATGATGCTATCCTTTTAATACAACATCAGGTCTTTCTGGCAGAACGACGGGCCGAGCCCCTGGCGGTGTTCTCTTTGGATCAACGTCAGGCGTTCGACCGCGTTGCGCACGCCTATCTCTTTCACACACTTCGTTCCTTTGGCTTTCCTCCTCTTTTTTGCTCCGTTATTTTAAATTTATATCTTGATTCCTTTGTCCACATTCGTACCGCAGCGCTTCTGACCGATGGCATCCCTTTCAGTGCCGGTATCCGGCAGGGATGTCCTCTTTCTGGTCAGCTGTTTTCGCTTGCATTCGAACCTTTTTTGATTCTTGTACGGAACCGCCTTACTCCCTCTCCACTTTCCTTAACCCCTGTTGATCGTCATCATGCGTTCGTGCTGGCGGCGTATGCTGACGATCTCACTCTCTTTATCCGGAATGATGGTTCTTTTCGTCATCTCTCTTCACTATATACCGACTATGCCAGAGCGTCCGGGGCGGCGCTGAACTCTTCCAAGTGCACAGGGCTGTGGTGCGGAGCTTGGAGTTCCCGCACTGATCGGCCCTGGGGTGCGGCTTGGTCTAACACCTCTCAGCGTTTCCTCGGGATCTCTATTAGTCGGTCTTCCATTTTGTCTCCTTCCTCTTGCTCTTCTCTCCTCGATTCCTTCCTTCAGTCTCTCTCGCGATGGCGTCGAGTCCGGTCTTGCCTATCGGTGCGAGGTCGGGCTCGCGTCGTTTCCACTTTTCATCTCTCTCTCTTCCTTTATTTCTGGAGTACTCAGGCTGTTCCGCGTTCCTTTTTGGATACTGTTGTTTCTGCCATTTCTGATTTCCTCTGGACCGGTCGCCATTGGGTGTCGCCGCGGATCCTGACCTTGCCAGTGGCGTGGGGAGGAATTGCTCTCCCTGACGTTCATCTACGATACAAGGCCACCCGTGTTGGGTCTCTGCTTCGTCTACTTTCTACACCTCGCTCTCCAGCGCTATGCACACTAGACGCCATTCTCGCCCCGAGGAATGTGCGTCTTACGTTCATCCTCCTCCTCAAGATGGACCGTCTTCAACTAACGCCTACACGTCTACCTGTGGCAGTGCGTGAGGGGTTACGCTTCTGGCGAGAGCTGCCCTTGACTAGACATCCTCCAAGCTGTGTCCAAGATCTCATGGAGGAACCCCTTTTCTACTCTTCTATTGTGCATCAGCGTTCTGGAGAGTATTTCGCCTTCCCGGATTGGATTTCTGCAGGGATTCTGACGGTGGCTCAACTGGTTGGTCCGGATATGCGGTGGTTACCCATGTCCAGGCTCTCCTCTGATCTCCCTGATACACAGGCGAATGTGGACCTTCTAACTCTTTTGCATTCCACACTCTTCAGTCTATTTCCCACTTTGGTTTTCGGTCTTGGTATTATACATCAGTCATCTGTTTCCATTGCTCTACCGTTCTCTCTTGCAACACCTGATGGTCCGGTTCTTGTACATAACTTGAAGTCTGGTTCATTGTACCACCACTTATTGGTTGACTCTTCAATTCCCGTCCCGATTCCCTCTGTCCCTCACAGTTTTGTCCGAATGGTATGGTCTGCCCCACACAGGTCGCTCGGCCTCCCCCCTGAGCGCGAACTTCAGTGGCGGTTCTTGTTGGATCGTCTCCCAACCCCAGAGCGTCTCGCCCGCTGGGGTCTTCTGCAGTCCCCTGACTGTCCTTTTTGTGATGTTTTTGGAGACACTTCCCATGTTTACAACTTTTGTTTAATTCTTACACCACTCTTTCAGTTTATGAATGTCTTGCTCAGCTACATTTGTCCCCTGTCTCACACCCAGTTTGATTTCAACTTCCTTGTGCCGTACGGCCGCGCTGTTTCCCATAAGCCCAATATTTGTTCGTATTTATTTCTGCTTGCAAAACTAGTGATATACCAGTACTGGCAGTCGCTTCGAACCGTCCCCGTTCCACCCTCGGTGGGGGAGGCCGGTGTGTCACTCCGACGCCTTTTTCAAGATTCACTGGTTGCTCGACTTTCTCAAGACTTTGCTTTGGTTTCCCGGTCTGCTGATCGGCAGGCTGTTCTGATTAAGTGGTCCCCTCTGACCCCGTGGTTTTCTTTTGACAACGGTTCCCCCAGACTCTTGGTGTGATTTCTTTTTTCTGGTGGTTTTGGTGTCTGCGTTGGTTTTCTTTTCTAGGTCCCTATTCATTGCTTTTGTTCGTTTTTTTCTTTCCTCTCTTGTAGATTGTTTCTTTGTGGTTTTTTTTCCCTTCTTTTCCTTTTCTCCTCCTGCTGTAGATACGTTATGACCCTCGTACAGCTGCCTCGCCGTTTTGTCAATTTCTGATGCTTATGTCTGTGCCGTCAGATATATTCATCTTCAGCGATGTGCCTACTTACTGTAGATTTTTGTATTGCCTGCTTTACTGTTGTTGAACTGTCTACGTGTTACTCAATTATGTTTTGAAGGTGTCTGTATTCAATGATAAATTCTGTATTTCATAGTATATATCACTTTTGTCCAACCGACTGGTAATTGTACTACGTTATTCGTCAGCCTATTGACCACGGTCAACAAACATCATTGTACTGTATGTTCTGATATTAGATGAAGTTTTTTTCCTGCACCGTTTGATGACTTCTTGGGAAGTTCTGTCCCCATGTTGTTTTCAGAACACCCTCGTGTTTTATAGTTTATTTACTATTGTTTTGTTTGTACTGTACTAGGCGTTTCTTTCTAATCTGTATTATGTTAATTTGAGGCCTTGTTTTACAGTTGGTAATATTTGAATAGTGTTCAGTGTTTAGTGTAACCGCAAGTTCCCCTTAGGTGTCGGGTTTTTTCGGGGTTTCGTGCGGTCCCTTTTCCTTTTCCTTTCTACCTGTCGGTTCCCACTTGACCTGGGCAAGTGGGTCCCAGACGGGGGTTTGGATTTTTTTGTGGCCCGGGGACTAGGGTGGACTTGACTTTGCGCCAGTCTGCTTTTAGTCAAGCGGTCATCGGTGGGACTGGGCGCTTTTCTCTCGGATCGGACCCGACCTAACATACTATTTATCTATTACGTATATACCTGTTGAGTGTTTCACGTATGTTGCAGTCCTTGACCCTTCAGTAAAATTTTTTACCATATTGATGTTGCTTTGCTTTACTTTACCACTTACCCTCGGGACACTTTCGTCTTTTTTTTCTATTCCCCGTGGTGCCTTAACTTTGTTTCTTGTCGTGTTTTACATTAGGGTATTTTTTGCAAGACGTTTGTGCTCTTTGCTTTCAATATGCTTGTCACTGTGGTTTACTTGTGCCCATGTTTCATTTTGATCCTCCTTGAGTGAGGATCATTTTAAATAATCGGCCTCCTGCCGTTGGTAAACAAACTGCTTTAGGATGCAGCTTTCGTCTTGTGCTCTATCTGTGCGTACTATTCCCAGGTCTCCCAAGTCCTGCGTTTGGTTGACATATATATATTTTTGTTTTTCGTGTTGGTATTATGATTTCGCATTGTAGTCATCGGGATGCCCGAGTTGATCAGTGCCTCCTCTTGCTTCTTTTCGGTGTCACCTGTCATATCGTTTATTGAACCACCTTTTGTCATAATTATTTACATTTGTTCGCGCTCATTAGTTTTATTTTGTCTTTGAACGCCAAATGTTTTGTGTTTTAATGCCTATTGTGATCCAGGGAGTGTTTTGTTTAGTTTGTAAGGTTCAGAGTACCCTGCGGATTTTTTTTTCTCCTCCTTGTTGGGTCATGTGTACTTATAACATTTTTGTCTGCCATGCCCGCTATTGTGTGCTATATTAGTTTTCTTGTTTATATGTGTTATGTGTTTTTTTTTTGTTTTTCAAAATTAGGTATGGTTTCTTACCTACCTTTTTTTTCTCTTCCACCGTGGTGCCTTAAAATCGGTTCTTGGTATTTTAATTTTGTTTATTTACACAATGCTCATGCTTGTTGTCTGACTATATTTGATGTTGCCGTTGGCAGGTACTTCCGTTTCTTTTAATCTCCCATGCGGGAGGTGTCATTTTAAACCAATCAGCTTACAGCCGTTGGTTAACAAACTCCTGTGGAATGTTTGTGTTTTTTTATGTCTTGGATTAAATCGGTGTGTACTTTTCTTCGACACCCCAAAAGCAGTGCTTGCCTGTCATACTTTTTTTCTGTACCAGTTGTCTGTAATATATTGCCTCACAGTGCAGTTCAAAATGCAAAAATGTTAATTATTGTAGCAGCTCAAAATGCCTTAAATTCGTTTCTTGGTATTTTAATTTATAGTGCCTTAAAATCGTTTCTTTGTTTTTAATTTTGTTTATTTACACAATGCTCATGCTTGTTGTCTCAATATGTTTGATGTTGCCGTTAGGCAGATACTTCCGTTTCTTTTAACCTTCCATGCGGGAGGTGTCATTTTAAAACAATCAGCTTACAACCGTTGGTTAACAAACTCCTGTAGAGTGTCTTTTTTCTCATGTCTTGGATTATATCGGTGTGCACTTTTCTTCGGCATCCCAAATGCTGTGCTTGTCTGTCATACTTTTTTTGTACCAGTTGTCTGTATTATATTGCCTCACTGTGCAGTTCAAAATGCGAAAATGTTAACTATTGTAGCAGCTCACAATGCCTTAAATTCGTTTCTTGGTATTTTAATTTATAGTGCCTTAAATTCGTTTCTTTGTTTTTTTTTAATTTTCTTTATTTACGCAAGGCTCATGCTTGTTGTCTGCATATGTTTGATGTTGCCGTTTGGCAGATATTCCCGTTTCTTTTAACCTTCCATACGGGAGGTGTCTTTTTAAAACAATCAGCTTACAGCCGTTGGTTAACAAACTCCTGTGGAATGTTTGTGCTTTTTTAATGTCTTAGATTAAATCGGTGTGTACTTTTCTTCGGCAACCCAAAAGCAGTGCTTGCCTGTCATACTTTTTTTTTTGTACCAGTTGTCTGTAATATATTGCCTCACTGTGCACTTCCAAATGCGAAAATGTTAACTATTGTAGCAGCTCAAATTGCCTTAAATTCGTTTCTTGGTATTTTAATTTATAGTGCCTTAAAATCGTTTATTTGTTTTTTTAATTTTGTTTATTTACACAAGGCTCCTGCTTGTTGTCTGAATATGTTTGATGTTGCCGTTAGGCAGATATTCCCGTTTCTTTTAACCTTCCATACGGGAGGTGTCTTTTTAAAACAATCAGCTTACAGCCGTTGGTTAACAAACTCCTGTGGAATGTTTGTGCTTTTTTTATGTTTTGGATTAAATCGGTGTGTACTTTTTCTTCGGCAACCCAAAAGCAGTGCTTGCCTGTCATACTTTTTTTGTACCAGTTGTCTGCATTATATTACCTCACTGTACGGATCAAAATGTGAAAATTTTGCTATTGTAGCAGCTCAAAATGCACAATGTTTTATTTTGTCACATTCTACTGTGTACTTTGCAACTGTACTGTGTATTTCGTGAGGCCTGCTTGCAGGTTTGATGAGTGTCTCCCCAATGAATCTCCTTTGCTTTTTTGAAATAACGCTCCAAGAAACACCTTATGTCGGGTTTTTTTAAAGTGTGTTCGTACTCATTATGCTTTCATGCTCGCTTTGTTTCAACTGATGTTCTATGTTTCTAATTAGTGTAGCAATGAAGGTTTTTCGTTTACAGGGTTTGGAGTACCCTGTTTTCCTATGTCCGTTCATTCTTTCCAACGAACAATTGGCCCTTCATGTTCGCTACTATGGGCTCTTTTTTGGTTTTATTGTTTTATGTGATATGTACTTCTTGTTGTCTATATTAAACTAGGTATGGTTTCATACCTACCGTTTTAACCTTCGGAGGTAATTGCGACTGTAAGGGTTTGAAGTCATTTCGCACGGTGAAAAACGCTGAAATGTTGCTAAAAAGACACCATCGACAAGAACTCCAAAACTAAAACAGGTATTCCTGAATTATCTACACAGTCTTGTTTGCGTTTATAAACTACACAAAGTGGGGCAGTATTGTTTTACTATTCGTATTCGTTTTGGAGATAATTCACACTATACGGGTTTGAAGTCATTTCGCAAGGTCAAAAACGCTTAAATGTGGCTAAAAAGGCACCATTGAAAATAACTGCAAGACTAAAACCAGGAGTCCGGATTTACCTACACAGTCTTTTTTAGTTTTATAAACTACACAAAGTGGGGCAGTAAGGCTTTCCTATTGCTATTAGTTTCGGAGATAATGCGGACTCTCTGGTTTTGAAGTCATTTCGAACGGTCAAAAACGCTACAAGTTTGATAAAAGGACACAATCCACAATAACTCCAAAACCAAAACAGTTATTCCGGATTTAACTACACAGTCTTGTTTGATTTTATAAACTACTCAAAGTTGTGCAGTAGGGTTTCCCTATTGCTATTAGTTTCGGAGATAAATGAGACTATACGGGTATGAAGTCATTTCGCACGGTTAAAAACCCTGAAATTTTCCTAAAAAGACACCATCGACAATAACTGCAAAACCAAAACAGTTATTCCGGACTTAACTACACAGTCTTGTTAGCGTTTACAAACTGCACAAAGTGGAGCAGTATGGTTTTCCTATTGCTATTAGTTTTATAGATAATTGAGACTATATGGTTTTGTAGTTATTTTGCACGGTAAAAAACGCTGAAATGTTGCTAAAAAGACACCATCGACAAGAACTCCAAAACCAAAACAGGTATTCCTGAATTAACTACAGAGTCTTGTTTGCGTTTATAAACTACACAAAGTGGTGCAGTATTGTTTTACTATTCGTATTCGTTTTCGAGATGATTATTACTATACGGGTTTGAAGTCATTTCACACAGTGAAAAAGTTAAAATTTTGCTAAAAAGACCCAATCGACAATACCTCCAAAACTAAAACAGGGATTCCGGATTTAAATACAAAGTCTCGTTTGCGTTTATAAACTACACAAAGTGGAGCAGTATTGTTTTGCTATTGCTATTAGCTTCGGAGATAATTGAGACTATACGGGTTGGAAGTCATTTCGCACAGTGAAAACGCTGAAATGTTGCTAAAAAGACCCAATCGACAATAACTCCAAAACCAAAACAGAGTTTCCGGATTTAACTACACAGTCTTGTTAGCGTTTATAAACTACACAAAGTTTTGCAGCATGGTTTTCCTATTGCTATTTCTTTTGGAGATATTTGAGATTATATGGTTTTAAAGTCATTTCGCACAGTGAAAAAGTTGTAATTTTGCTAAAAAGACCCAATCGACAATACCTCCAAAACTAAAACAGCTATTCTGGATTTAACAACACAATCGTGTTTGCTACACAAAGTGGTGTAGTATTGTTTAAACTACACAAAGATAAATGATAAACTACACAAAGTGGTAAACTACACAAAGTGGTAAACTACACAAAGTGGTGTAGTATTGTTTTGCTATTGCTATTAGCTTCGGAGATAATTGAGACTATATGGTTTTGTAGTTATTTTGCACGGTAAAAAACGCTGAAATGTTGCTAAAAAGACACCATCGACAAGAACTCCAAAACTAAGACAGGTATTCCGGATTTAAATACACAGTCTCGTTTGCGTTTATAAACTACACAAAGTGGTGCAGTGTTGTTTTGCTATTGCTATTAGCTTCAGAGATAATTGAGACTATACGGGTTTGAAGTTATTTCGCACAGTGAAAAAGTTGAAATTTTGCTAAAAATACCCAATCGACAATACCTCCAAAACTAAAACACCTATTGTGGATTTAACTACACAATCGTGTTTGCGTTTATAAACTACACAAAGTAGTGCAGTATTGTTTTACTATTCGTATTCGTTTTGGAGATAATTGAGACTATACGGGTTTGAAGTCATTTCGCAAGGTCAAAAACGCTTAAATGTGGCTAAAAAGACACCAATGAAAATAACTGCAAGACTAAAACCAGGAGTCCGGATTTACCTACGCAGTCTTTTTAGTTTTATAAACTACACAAAGTGGGGCAGTAAGGCTTTCGTATTGCTATTAGTTTCGGAGATAATGCGGACTCGCTGGTTTTGAAGTCATTTCGAACGGTCACAAAAGCTACAAGTTTGATAAAAGGACACAATCCACAATAACTCCAAAACCAAAACAGTTATTCCGGATTTAACTACACAGTCTTGTTTGCTTTTGTAAACTACTCAAAGTTGTGCAGTAGGGTTTCCCTATTGCTATTAGTTTCGGAGATAATTGAGACTATACGGGTATCAAGTCATTTCGCACGGTTAAAAACCCTGAAATTTTCCTAAAAAGACACCATCGACAATAACTCCTTAACCAAAACAATTATTCCGGAATTAACTACACAGACTTGTTAGCGTTTATAAACTACACAAAGTGGTGCAGTATGGTTTTCCTATTGCTATTTGTTTTAGAGATAATTGAGACTATACGGTTTTAGAGTTATTTCGCACGGTGAAAGACGCTGAAATGTTGCTAAAAAGACACCATCGACAATACCTCCAAAACTAAAATAGCTATTCTGTATTTAACAACAAAATCGTTTCTGCGTTTATAAACTGAACAAAGTGATGCAGTATGGTTTTCCTATTGCTATTAGTTTCGGATGTAATTGAGACTATATGGTTTTGAAGTTATTTTGCACGGTGAAAAACGCTGAAATGTTGCTAAAAAGACACCATCGACAATAACTCCAAAACTAAAACTGGTATTACAGATTTAACTACACAGTCTTGTTTGCGTTTATAAACTACTCAAAGTTGTGCAGTAGAGTTTCCCTATTGCTATTAGTTTTGGAGATAATTGAGACTATACGGGTTTGAAGTCATTTCGCACGGTTAACAAACCCTGAAATTTTCCTAAAAAGACACCATCGACAATAACTCCTAAACCAAAACAATTATTCCGGAATTAACTACGCAGACTTGTTAGCGTTTACAAACTGCACAAAGTGGTGCAGTATGGTTTTCCTATTGCTATTAGTTTTGGAGATAATTGAGACTATATGGTTTTGAAGTTATTTTGCACGGTGAAAACCGCTGAAATGTTGCTAAAAAGACACCATCGGCAAGAACTCCAAAACTAAAACAGATATTCCGGATTTAAGTACACAGTCTTGTTTGCGTTTATAAACTACACAAAGTGGTGCAGAATTGTTTTACTATTCGTATTCATTTTGGAGATAATTGAGACTATATGGGTTTGAAGTCGTTTCGCACAGTGAAAAAGTTGAAATTTTGCCAAAAAGACACCATCGACAATACCTCCAAAACTAAGACAGGTATTGCGGATTTAAATACTCCGTCTCGTTTGCGTTTATAAACTACACAAAGTGGAGCAGTATTGTTTTGCTATTGCTATTAGCTTCGGAGGTAATTGAGACTATACGGGTTTGAAGTTATTTCGCACGGTGAAAAAGTTGAAATTTTGCTAAAAAGACCCAATCGACAATACCTCCAAAACTTAGCCAGGTATTCCGGATTTAAAAACACAGTCGCGTTTGCGTTTATAAACTACACAAAGTGGTGCAGTATTGTTTTGCTATTGCTATTAGCTTCGTAGGTAATTGAGACTATACGGGTTTGAAGTTATTTCGCACGGTGAAAAAGTTGAAATTTTGCTAAAAAGACCCAATAGACAATACCTCCAAAACTAAAACAGCTATTCTGGATATAACTACAAAATCGTGTTTCGGTTTTTAAACTGCACAAAGTGGTGCAGCATTATTTTCCTATTGCTATAAGTTTGGGAGACAATTGACACTATACGGGTTACTAGCCATTTCACACAATCAAAACCGCTGAAATGTTGCTAAAAGACGCCATTGACAATAACTCCAAAACCAAAACAGAGTTTCCGGATTTAACTACATAGTCTTATTTTTGTTTATAAACTACCCTAAGTGATGCAGTATGGTTTTCGTATTGCTATTAGTTTCGGAGATAATTGAGACTATATGGTTTTGAAGTTATTTTGCACGGTGAAAAACGCTGAAATGTTGCTAAAAAAACACCATCGGCAAGAACTCCAAAATTGAAACAGGTATTCCGGATTTAACTACACAATCGTGTTGCCGTTTCTAAAATAACACAAAGTGGTGCAGTATGGTTTTCCTATTGCTATTAGTTTCTCAGATAATTGAGTCTATATGGTTTTGAAGTCATTTCGTAGGATCAAAAACACTGAAATTTTGCTAAAAAGAAACCATCGACAATACCTCCAAAACTTAGACAGGTATTCCGTATTTAATTACACAGTCGCGTTTGCGTTTATAAACTACACAAAGTGGTGCAGTATTGTTTTGCTATTGCTATTAGCTTCGGAGGTAATTGAGACTCTACGGGTTTGAAGTTATTTCGCACGGTGAAAAAGTTGAAATTTTGCTAAAAAGACCCAATCGGCAATACCTCCAAAACTAAAACAGCTATTCTGGATTTAACTACAAAATCGTGTTTGCGTTTATAAACTACCCTAAGTGGTGCAGTACGGTTTTCCTATTGCTATTAGTTTCGGAGATAATTGACACTATACGGGTTACTAGCCATTTCGCACAATCAAAACCGCTGAAATGTTGCTAAAAAGACGCCATCGACAAGAACTCCAAAACTAAAACAGGTATTCCTGATTTAACTACACAGTCTTGTTTGCGTATATAAACTACACAAAGTCGTGTAGTATTGTTTTGCTATTGCTATTAGCTTCGGAGTTAATTGAGACTATATGGGTTTGAAGTCATTTCGCATGGTTAAAGACTCTGAAATTTTGCTAAAAAGACACCATCGACAATAACTCCAAAACCAAAACAGAGTTTCCGGATTTAACTACACAGTCTTGTTAGCGTTTACAAACTGCACAAAGTGGTGCAGTATGGTTTTCCTATTGCTATTAATTTCGGAGATAATTGAGACTATATGGTTTTGAAGTTATTTTGCACGGTGAAAAACGCTGAAATGTTGCTAAAAAGACACCATCGGCAAGAACTCCAAAACTAAAACAGGTATTCCGGATTTAACTACACAGTCTTGTTTGCGTTTATAAACTACACAAAGTCGTGTAGTATTGTTTTGCTATTGCTATTAGTTTCGGAGGTAATTGAGACTATATATGGTTTTGAAGTCATTTCGCAGGGTCAAAAACACTGACATTTTGCTAAAAAGACACCATCTACCTTAACTCCAAAACCAAAACAGTTATTCTTAATTCAACTACACAATCGTGTTTCCGTTTATAAACTACACAAAGTGGTGCAGTATGGTTTTCCTATTTCTATTAGTTTCTCAGATAATTTAGTCTTTATGGTCTTGAAGTCATTTCGCAGAATCAAAAACACTGAAATTTTGCTAAAAAGAAACCATCGACAATAACTCCAAAATTAAAACTGGTATTACAGATTTAACTACACAGTCTTGTTAGCGTTTACAAACTGCACAAAGTGGTGCAGTATGGTTTTCCTATTGCTATTAATTTCGGAGATAATTGAGACTATATGGTTTTGAAGTTATTTTGCACGGTGAAAAACGCTGAAATGTTGCTAAAAAGACACCATCGGCAAGAACTCCAAAACTAAAACAGGTATTCCGGATTTAACTACACAGTCTTGTTTGCGTTTATAAACTACACAAAGTCGTGTAGTATTGTTTTGCTATTGCTATTAGTTTCGGAGGTTATTGAGACTATATATGGTTTTGAAGTCATTTCGCAGGGTCAAAAACACTGACATTTTGCTAAAAAGACACCATCTACCTTAACTCCAAAACCAAAACAGTTATTCTTAATTCAACTACACAATCGTGTTTCCGTTTATAAACTACACAAAGTGGTGCAGTATGGTTTTCCTATTTCTATTAGTTTCTCAGATAATTTAGTCTTTATGGTCTTAAAGTCATTTCGCAGAATCAAAAACACTGAAATTTTGCTAAAAAGAAACCATCGACAATAACTCCAAAATTAAAACTGGTATTACAGATTTAACTACACAGTCTTGTTAGCGTTTATAAACTACACAAAGTTTTGCAGCATGGTTTTCCTATTGCTATTTCTTTTGGAGATAATTGAGATTATATGGTTTTAAAGTCATTTCGGCCGCCCCGGTGGCGCAGTGGTCTAAGGCGTTGGCCTCTGATCATTCGTCCGTAAAGGGTCCGGGTTCGAATCCCGGTCAGGCATGGATGTTGTGTTTGTCTTATGGCACTGGCTCTCTCCTTCCCTGGAACCAGTGACCCTAAATTAGGGACGGGCGACTGCTTATAGCCCATTGAGTTGCTCACAGTGGTCGTTAAACCTCCAATCAAAAAAAAAAAAAAAAAAAAAAAAAAAAAAAAGTCATTTCGCACGATGAAAAACGCTTAAATGTTGCTAAAAAGACCCAATCGACAATACCTCCAAAACTAAAACAGCTATTTCGGATTTAACAACACAATCGTGTTTGCGTTTATAAACTGCACAAAGTGATGCAGTATGGTTTTCCTATTGCTATTAGTTTCGGAGATTAATCAGTATATATGGTCTTGAAGCCATTTCGCACGGTCAAAAACACTAAAATTTTGCTAAAAAGAAACCATCGACAATAACTCCAAACTAAGAGAGGTATTCCGGATTTAAATACACAGTCTCGTTTGCGTTTATAAACTACACAAAGTGGTGCAGTATTGTTTTGCTATTGCTATTAGCTTCGGAGATAATTGAGACTCTACGGGTTTGAAGTTATTTCGCACGGTGAAAAAGTTGAAATTTTGCCAAAAAGACCCAATCGACAATACCTCCAAAACTAAAACAGCTATTCTGGATTTAACTACAAAATCGTGTTTGCGTTTATAAACTACCCTAAGTGGTGCAGTACGGTTTTCCTATTGCTATTAGTTTCGGAGATAATTGACACTATACGGGTTACTAGCCATTTCGCACAATCAAAACCGCTGAAATGTTGCTAAAAAGACGCCATCGACAAGAACTCCAAAACTAAAACAGGTATTCCTGATTTAACTACACAGTCTTGTTTGCGTATATAAACTACACAAAGTCGTGTAGTATTGTTTTGCTATTGCTATTAGCTTCGGAGTTAATTGAGACTATATGGGTTTGAAGTCATTTCGCATGGTTAAAGACTCTGAAATTTTGCTAAAAAGACACCATCGACAATAACTCCAAAACCAAAACAGAGTTTCCGGATTTAACTACACAGTCTTGTTAGCGTTTACAAACTGCACAAAGTGGTGCAGTATGGTTTTCCTATTGCTATTAATTTCGGAGATAATTGAGACTATATGGTTTTGAAGTTATTTTGCACGGTGAAAAACGCTGAAATGTTGCTAAAAACACCATCGGCAAGAACTCCAAAACTAAAACAGGTATTCTGGATTTAACTACAAAATCGTGTTTGCGTTTATAAACTACACAAAGTGGTGCAGCATTATTTTCCTATTGCTATTAGTTTGGGAGATAATTGACACTATACGGGTTACTAGCCATTTCGCACAATCAAAACCGCTGAAATGTTGCTAAAAAGACGCCATCGACAAGAACTCCAAAACCAAAACAGGTATTCCTGATTTAACTACACAGTCTTGTTTGCATATATAAACTACACAAAGTCGTGTAGTATTGTTTTGCTATTGCTATTAGCTTCGGAGATAATTGAGACTATATGGGTTTGAAGTCATTTCGCATGGTTAAAAACTCTGAAATTTTGCTAAAAAGACACCATCTTCAATAACTCCAAAACCAAAACAGAGTTTCCGGATTTAACTACATAGTCTTATTTTTGTTTATGCACTACCCTAAGTGGTGCAGTAATGGTTTTCCTATTCGTATTAGTTTCGGAGATAATTGAGACTATATGGTTTTGAAGTTATTTTGCACGTTGAAAAACGCTGAAATGTTGCTAAAAAGACACCATCGGCAAGAACTCCAAAACTAAAATAGGTATTCCGGATTTAACTACACAGTCTTGTTTGCGTTTATAAACTACACAAAGTCGTGTAGTATTGTTTTGCTATTGCTATTAGTTTCGTCGTGTGTCGTGTTTTCGAGCTCCCTAGTTTTGCGTATGTTTAAGCCGAAATATCGTGCGTAGACTGGTTTGCAGTAGCGTGACGGATGTATGAATGTTCCTTGCTTCTTTTGGTGAAGTTTGAGAGCGTAAAGTTCTATAGTTTATTCATACGAAGTGTTTTATTTAGTGTTTGTGCTCGCCGTTGTTGAGTACTGCAAATGGCGGTTTCTATCGTCCATGTTGCACGTGCCCATGCAGAGGAAGCTGTTCACCGTGGAGCGAGATCTACTGATAAGACATCGCCGAGTGTTTCTCCTGTGACCTCCGAGAGGGTTGCCATGGAGACTGACCCGAGCTTCTCAAGAGATAAGAATTCAACAAGTCAAACCGGTCCTGGAAATCAACAGAGCGTGTCTTCGTGCGTCGCTACTGAAGGAGTTTCTTCTGCGATAAGAATGCAGAAGAGTGTTGCTATGGAGACAGGAAATAGCAGTTGGGCATCGGTGGTTGCCATGGCGAATACTGACAACACGAGTGATCAGCGTTGTGCGTCAGAGATTGAGTGTCCCGGAAATCGATTTCGTCTAACTTTCGAAAAGGATTCCAAGGTATGTCAAGATTTTCATGATCTTTCTGAGAAAACTATTATTTTTCATGCGTTACCACAGACTTCGTTACCGGTATATTTTCAAGGTTTGGAAGAACGAGTGCCGAGAGAGGCAATTAAAGGAATCGGTCGTGGTAAACGTGGTATATCAGTGTTATTTATAAATAGTGCATATTGTAAACTTGTGGTAAAGCAAGGGATTTCTATAAATAATCAAATTTTGTATAGTGCTTATGCAAGTGAACGACCGATCACTGTAACTTTGTCTCCGGTTCCACTTGAAGTACCGGATTCTGCGTTGATAGTTCTTCTTTCTCAGTTTAGCAGGGTGGTGGGACCAGTTCATAGAGTAATCGAAGCACCGCAATCTTCAAATTATTGTCATGTTGGTGGGTTGAAGCGGACTTTTCGGGTTATCTTCCCGAACGAATCAGCTCTTCAGGCTTGTCCAGGAGAAGTTGAAATTGTATTGGATTCTCATAGTTTCATGTTTAATATTTATACAGGAATTTTTTGTTACGCTTGCAATGAAAGCGGGCACATTCGTGCTAAATGCCCGTCTGTACATAGACCTCCTTTGAGGAAGAGTCTCTCTGATTCCCACGAGGAAAGGATTGCTGAACCTGAAGATAGATCAGACTTAGAGCATAATATTACACATGTCGCTGACCTGTTTCCTAAAGTAGCTGAAACTTGTGAAACCCGAGTGGTGGATCCAGTCGAACCGGTCGAGAGGAGTTTATTTGACATGCCGATTTCTTTGGATCCTGGTACTCAGACAACTGGAAATATTGGTACTTTGGGTATTGCTAACTTCCAGGAATGTTCCGTAGCTTTACAGAATCGCGCTGAGAATCCAAGTGTGGCTTTGCCACCTAAGCGATCCAGTACTGAATCTACTGGTGATCAGTTCAAACGTAGCAGAGCTTTTGGTCGTATTGAACCGGAATATATAAAAGATTTAGATACTTCTCTTCTTGATGATTATATGTGGTATGAAGAACGCCTAAAGCCCCCACGGTATCGTCTTCTCCTGGAATTTGTTGTATCTTGTCCTGATCTTGATAATACTTTGTGTTCTCTGCACTTCAGGGATTTTTTTGTGCCTAATAAAAAGAAATGTCCACTTACTTCGGACTTTTACAAAGACTTTAAGTCAAAGTTAAATGCTGTTGTACATCAACTAAACATTATGTTGAATTGGATAATTACGAAAAATCCTGTTCCTGAACATTTAGACACTTATTACGACGTATATTACAAACGTAGAGAGGACATTAAAGCTTACATAAAGAAACATAATGCAGTTGATGAGTTCTAATGCGTCCATTGATGTACAGAGTTTGTTTCAGATGGATTCCTTGGTGTTGGTTTCTTTTTCTTTGCCTTACAGTGCTTTTTTGAAATGTTCTTGGACTTTAATAGATATTGATCTCTGTTACCTTATGTTTTACAGTCGCGTTGCTAATTACAGACCCAGTTTTTTTGGGTTGTTTTGTTAATACTATAATGAAATGTTTTCGATTTTATGTAACTTTTATAATTATTTTCCATTAAATCAGGTGGTTTACACCTGCAATATTGACCTTCGGAGGTAACTGAGACTATATGCTTTTGAAGTCATTTCGCAGGGTCAAAAACGCTGAAATTTTGCTAAAAAGACACCATCTACCTTAACCCCGAAACCAAAATAGTTATTCTGGATTCAACTACACAATCGCGTTTCCGTTTATAATCTACACAAAGTGGTGCAGTATGGTTTTCCTATTGCTATTAGTTTCTCAGATAATTGAGTCTATATGGTCTTGAAGTCATTTCGCAGGATCAAAAACACTGAAATTTTGCTAAAAAGAAACCATCGACAATAACTCCAAAACTAAAACTGGTATTACATATTTAACTACACAGTCTTGTTTGCGTTTATAAACTACTCAAAGTTGTGCAGTAGGGTTTTCCTATTGCTATTAGTTTTGGAGATAATTGAGACTATACGAGTTTGAAGTCATTTCGTACGGTTAAAAACCCTGAAATATTCCTAAAAAGACCCCATCGACAGTAACTCCAAAACCAAAACAATTATTCCGGAATTAATTACACAGTATTGTTAGCGTTTATAAACTACACAAAGTGGTGCATTATGGTTTTCGTATTGCTATTTGTTTTGGAGATAATTGAGATTATACGGTTTTAGAGTCATTTCGCCCGGTGAAAAACGCTGAAATGTTGCTAAAAAGACCCAATCGACAATACCTCCAAAACTAAAACAGCTATTCCGGATTTAACAACACAATCGTGTTTGCGTTTATAAACTGCACAAAGTGGTGCAGTATGGTTTTCCTATTGCTATTAGTTTTGGAGATAATTGAGACTATATGGTTTTGAAGTTATTTTGCACGGTGAAAAACGCTGAAATGTTGCTAAAAAGACACCATCGGCAAGAACTCCAAAACTAAAACAGATATTCCGGATTTAAGTATACAGTCTTGTTTGCGTTTATAAACTACACAAAGTGGAGCAGTATTGTTTTACTATTCGTATTCATTTTGGAGATAATTGAGACTATACGGGTTTGAAGTCATTTCGCACTGTGAAAAAGTTGAAATTTTGCTCGACAATACCTCCAAAACTAAGACAGGTATTCCGGATTTAAATACTCAGTCGCGTTTGCGTTTATAAACTGCACAAAATGGTGCAGTATTGTTTTGCTATTGCTATTAACTTCGGGGGTAATTGAGACTATACGGGTTTGAAGTCATTTCGCACGGTGAAAAAGTTGAAATTTTGCTAAAAAGACCCAATCGACAATACCTCCAAAACTAAAACAGCTATTCTGGATTTAACTACAAAATCGTGTTTGCGTTTATAAACTACACAAAGTGGTGCAGCATTATTTTCCTATTGCTATTAGTTTCGGAGATAATTGACACTATACGGGTTACTAGCCATTTCGCACAATCAAAACCGCTGAAATGTTGCTAAAAAGACACCATCGACAAGAACTCCAAAACTAAAACAGGTATTCCTGATTTAACTACACAGTCTTGTTTGCGTATATAAACTACACAAAGTCGTGTAGTATTGTTTTGCTATTGCTATTAGTTTCGGAGAAAATTGAGATTATACGGTTTTGAAGTCATTTCGCAGGGTCAAAGACGCTGAAATTTTGCTAAAAAGACACCATCTACCTTAACTCTAAAACCAAAACAGTGATTCTGGATTCAACTACATAATCGTGTTTCCGTTTATAAACTACACAAAGTGGTGCAGTATGGTTTTCCTATTTCTATTAGTTTCTCAGATAATTTAGTCTATATGGTCTTGAAGTCATTTCGCAGAATCAAAAACATTGAAATTTTGCTAAAAAAACCATCGACAATAACTCCAAAACTAAAACTTGTATTACAGATTTAACTACACAGTCTTGTTTGCGTTTATAAACTACACAAAGTGGTGCAGTATTGCTTTGCTATTGCTATTAGCTTCGGAGATAATTGAGAGTATATGGGTTTGAAGTCATTTCGCATGGGTAAAAACTCTGAAATTTTGCTAAAAAGACCCAATCGACAATACCTCCAAAACTAAAACAGCTATTCTGGATTTAACTACAAAATCGTGTTTGCGTTTATAAACTACACAAAGTGGTGCAGCATTATTTTCCTATTGCTATTAGTTTGGGAGATAATTGACACTATACGGGTTACTAGCCATTTCGCACAATCAAAACGGCTGAAATGTTGCTAAAAAGACGCCATCGACAAGAACTCCAAAACCAAAACAGGTATTCCTGATTTAACTACACACTCTTGTTTGCGTTTATAAACTACACAAAGTCGTGTAGTATTGTTTTGCTATTGCTATTAGTTTCGGAGGTAACTGAGACTATATGCTTTTGAAGTCATTTCGCAGGGTCAAAAACGCTGAAATTTTGCTAAAAAGACACCATCTACCTTAACTCCGAAACCAAAACAGTTATTCTGGATTCAACTACACAATCGTGTTGCCGTTTATAAACTACAGAAAGTGGTGCAGTATGGTTTTCTTACTTCTATTAGTTTCTCAGATAATTTAGTCTATAT
This sequence comes from Macrothele yani, assembly GCA_039090855.1. NCBI lineage: Eukaryota > Metazoa > Arthropoda > Arachnida > Araneae > Macrothelidae > Macrothele > Macrothele yani. The sequence goes on along the minus strand of CM077022.1, from coordinate 36,999 downwards.
GGTCTTGAAGTAATTTCGCAGGATCAAAAACACTGAAATTTTGCTAAAAAGAAACCATCGACAATAACTCCAAAACTAAAACTTGTATTACAGATTTAACTACACAGTCTTGTTTGCGTTTATAAACTACACAAAGTGGTGCAGTATTGCTTTGCTATTGCTATTAGCTTCGGAGATAATTGAGAGTATATGGGTTTGAAGTCATTTCGCACGGTCAAAAACGCTGAAATTTCGCTAAAAAGACACCATCGACAATAACTCCAAAACCAAAACAGAGTTTCCGGATTTAACTACACAGTCTTGTTAGCGTTTATAAACTACTCAAAGTTGTGCAGTAGGGTTTTCCCATTGCTATTAGTTTTGGAGATAATTGAAACTATACGAGTTTGAAGTAATTTCGCACGGTTAAAAATCCTGAAATATTCCTAAAAAGGCCCCATCGACAGTAACTCCTAAACCAAAACAATTATTCCGGAATTAATTACACAGTCTTGTTAGCGTTTATAAACTACACAAAGTGGTGCATTATGGTTTTCCTATTGCTATTTGTTTTGGAGATAATTGAGATTATACGGTTTTAGAGTCATTTCGCCAGGTGAAAAACGTTGAAATGTTGCTAAAAAGACCCAATCGACAATACCTCCAAAACTAAAACAGCTATTCCGGATTTAACAACACAATCGTGTTTGCGTTTATAAACTGCACAAAGTGGTGCAGTATGGTTTTCCTATTGCTATTAGTTTTGGAGATAATTGAGACTATATGGTTTTGAAGTTATTTTGCACGGTGAAAAACGCTGAAATGTTGCTAAAAAGACACCATCGGCAAGAACTCCAAAACTAAAACAGATATTCCGGATTTAAGTACACAGTCTTGTTTGCGTTTATAAACTACACAAAGTGGTGCAGTATTGTTTTACTATTCGTATTCATTTTGGAGATAATTGAGACTATACGGGATTTTGAAGCCATTTGGCACGGTGAAAAACGCTAAAAATTTGCCAAAATGACACCATCGACAATACCTGCAAAACTAAGACAGGTATTCCGGATTTAAATACTCAGTCTCGTTTGCGTTTATAAACTACACAAAGTGGAGCAGTATTGTTTTGCTATTGCTATTAGCTTCGGAGGTAATTGAGACTATACGGGTTTGAAGTTATTTCGCACGGTGAAAAAGTTGAAATTTTGCTAAAAAGACCCAATCGACAATACCTCCAAAACTTAGACAGGTATTCCGGATTTAAATACACAGTCGCGTTTGCGTTTATAAACTACACAAAATGGTGCAGTATTGTTTTGCTATTGCTATTAACTTCGGGGGTAATTGAGACTATACGGGTTTGAAGTCATTTCGCACGGTGAAAAAGTTGAAATTTTGCTAAAAGACCCAATCGACAATACCTCCAAAACTATAACAGCTATTCTGGATTTAACTACAAAATCGTGTTTGCGTTTATAAACTACACAAAGTGGTGCAGCATTATTTTCCTATTGCGATTAGTGTCGGAGATAATTGACACTATACGGGTTACTAGCCATTTCGCACAATCAAAACCGCTGAAATGTTGCTAAAAAGACGCCATCGACAAGAACTCCAAAACTAAAACAGGTATTCCTGATTTAACTACACAGTCTTGTTTGCGTATATAAACTACACAAAGTCGTGTAGTATTGTTTTGCTATTGCTATTAGTTTCGGAGATAATTGAGATTATATGGTTTTGAAGTCATTTCGCAGGGTCAAAGACGCTGAAATTTTGCTAAAAAGACACCATCTACCTTAACTCCAAAACCAAAACAGTTATTCTGGATTCAACTACACAATCGTGTTTCCGTTTATAAACTACACTAAGTGGTGCAGTACGGTTTTCCCATTTCTATTAGTTTCTCAGATAATTTAGTCTATATGGTCTTGAAGTCATTTCGCAGAATCAAAAACACTGTAATTTTGCTAAAAAGAAACCATCGACAATAACTCCAAAACTAAAACTTGTATTACAGATTTAACTACACAGTCTTGTTTGCGTTTATAAACTACTCAAAGTTGTGCAGTAGGGTTTTCCTATTGCTATTAGTTTCGGAGATAATTGAGACTATACGAGTGTGAAGTCAATTTGCACTGTTAAAAACCCTGAAATTTCGCTAAAAAGACACCATCGACAATAACTCCAAAACCAAAACAGAGTTTCCGGATTTAACTAAAAAGTCTTGTTAGCGTTTATAAACTACACAAAGTTTTGCAGCATGGTTTTTGCTATTGCTATTTCTTTTGGAGATAATTGAGATTATATGGTTTTAAAGTCATTTCGTACAGTGAAAAAGTTGAAATTTTGCTAAAAAGACCCAATCGACAATACCTCCAAAACTGAAACAGCTATTCTGGATTTAACTACACAATCGTGTTTGCGTTTATAAACTACACAAAGTGGTGTAGTATTGTTTTGCTATTGCTATTAGCTTCGGAGATAATTGAGACTTTACTGGTTTTAAGCCATTTCGCATGGTTAAAAACTCTGAAATTTAGCTAAAAACACACCATCGACAATAACTCCAAAACCAAAACAGTTATTCCGGATTTAACTACACAGTTTTGTTAGCGTTTACAAACTGCACAAAGTGGTGCAGTATGGTTTTCCTATTGCTATTAGTTTTGGAGATAATTGAGACTTTATGGTTTTGAAGTTATTTTGCACAGTGAAAAATGCTGAAATGTTGCTAAAAAGACACCATCGACAAGAACTCCAAAACTAAAACAGGTATTCCGGATTTAAGTACATAGTCTTGTTTGCGTTTATAAACTACACAAAGTCGTGCAGTATTGTTTTGCTATTGCTATTAGCTTCGGAGTTAATTGAGACTATATGGGTTTGAAGTCATTTCGCATGGTTAAAGACTCTGAAATTTTGCCAAAAAGACACCATCGACAATAACTCCAAAACCAAAACAGAGTTTCCGGATTTAACTACACAGTCTTGTTAGCGTTTATAAACTGCACAAAGTGGTGCAGTATGGTTTTCCTATTGCTATTAATTTCGGAGATAATTGAGACTATATGGTTTTGAAGTTATTTTGCACGGTGAAAAACGCTGAAATGTTGCTAAAAAGACACCATCGGCAAGAACTCCAAAACTAAAACAGGTATTCCGGATTTAACTACACAGTCTTGTTTGCGTTTATAAACTACACAAAGTCGTGTAGTATTGTTTTGCTATTGCTATTAGTTTCGGAGGTAATTGAGACTATATATGGTTTTGAAGTCATTTCGCAGGGTCAAAAACACTGACATTTTGCTAAAAAGACACCATCTACCTTAACTCCAAAACCAAAACAGTTATTCTTAATTCAACTACACAATCGTGTTTCCGTTTATAAACTACACAAAGTGGTGCAGTATGGTTTTCCTATTTCTATTAGTTTCTCAGATAATTTAGTCTTTATGGTCTTGAAGTCATTTCGCAGAATCAAAAACACTGAAATTTTGCTAAAAAGAAACCATCGACAATAACTCCAAAATTAAAACAGCTATTACAGATTTAACTACACAGTCTTGTTTGCGTTTACAAACTGCACAAAGTGGTGCAGTATGGTTTTCCTATTGCTATTAATTTCGGAGATAATTGAGACTATATGGTTTTGAAGTTATTTTGCACGGTGAAAAACGCTGAAATGTTGCTAAAAAGACACCATCGGCAAGAACTCCAAAACTAAAACAGGTATTCCGGATTTAACTACACAGTCTTGTTTGCGTTTATAAACTACACAAAGTCGTGCAGTATTGTTTTGCTATTGCTATTAGTTTCGGAGATAATTGAGACTATATATGGTTTTGAAGTCATTTCGCACGGTCAAAAACACTGACATTTTGCTAAAAAGACACCATCTACCTTAACTCCAAAACCAAAACAGTTATTCTTAATTCAACTACACAATCGTGTTTCCGTTTATAAACTACACAAAGTGGTGCAGTATGGTTTTCCTATTTCTATTAGTTTCTCAGATAATTTAGTCTTTATGGTCTTAAAGTCATTTCGCAGAATCAAAAACACTGAAATTTTGCTAAAAAGAAACCATCGACAATAACTCCAAAATTAAAACTGGTATTACAGATTTAACTACACAGTCTTGTTTGCGTTTATAAACTACACAAAGTTTTGCAGCATGGTTTTCCTATTGCTATTTCTTTTGGAGATAATTGAGATTATATGGTTTTAAAGTCATTTCGCACGGTGAAAAACGCTTAAATGTTGCTAAAAAGACCCAATCGACAATACCTCCAAAACTAAAACAGCTATTTCGGATTTAACAACACAATCGTGTTTGCGTTTATAAACTGCACAAAGTGATGCAGTATGGTTTTCCTATTGCTATTAGTTTCGGAGATTAATCAGTATATATGGTCTTGAAGCCATTTCGCAGGGTCAAAAACACTAAAATTTTGCTAAAAAGAAACCATCGACAATAACTCCAAAACTAAAACAGGTATTCCGGATTTAAATACACAGTCTCGTTTGCGTTTATAAACTACACAAAGTGGTGCAGTATTGTTTTGCTATTGCTATTAGCTTCGGAGGTAATTGAGACTCTACGGGTTTGAAGTTATTTCGCACGGTGAAAAAGTTGAAATTTTGCTAAAAAGACCCAATCGGCAATACCTCCAAAACTAAAACAGCTATTCTGGATTTAACTACAAAATCGTGTTTGCGTTTATAAACTACCCTAAGTGATGCAGTATGGTTTTTCTATTGCTATTAGTTTCGGAGATAATTGACACTATACGGGTTACTAGCCATTTCGCACAATCAAAACCGCTGAAATGTTGCCAAAAAGACACCATCGACAAGAACTCCAAAACTAAAACAGGTATTCCTGATTTAACTACACAGTCTTGTTTGCGTTTATAAACTACACAAAGTCGTGCAGTATTGTTTTGCTATTGCTATTAGCTTCGGAGTTAATTGAGACTATATGGGTTTGAAGTCATTTCGCATGGTTAAAGACTCTGAAATTTTGCTAAAAAGACACCATCGACAATAACTCCAAAACCAAAACAGAGTTTCCGGATTTAACTACACAGTCTTGTTAGCGTTTATAAACTACACAAAGTGGTGCAGTATGGTTTTCCTATTGCTATTAATTTCGGAGATAATTGAGACTATATGGTTTTGAAGTTATTTTGCACGGTGAAAAACGCTGAAATGTTGCTAAAAAGACACCATCGACAAGAACTCCAAAACTAAAACAGCTATTCTGGATTTAACTACAAAATCGTGTTTGCGTTTATAAACTACACAAAGTGGTGCAGCATTATTTTCCTATTGCTATTAGTTTGGGAGATAATTGACACTATACGGGTTACTAGCCATTTCGCACAATCAAAACCGCTGAAATGTTGCTAAAAAGACGCCATCGACAAGAACTCCAAAACCAAAACAGGTATTCCTGATTTAACTACACAGTCTTGTTTGCATATATAAACTACACAAAGTCGTGTAGTATTGTTTTGCTATTGCTATTAGCTTCGGAGATAATTGAGACTATATGGGTTTGAAGTCATTTCGCATGGTTAAAAACTCTGAAATTTTGCTAAAAAGACACCATCTTCAATAACTCCAAAACCAAAACAGAGTTTCCGGATTTAACTACATAGTCTTGTTTGCGTTTATAAACTACCCTAAGTGATGCAGTATGGTTTTCTATTTGCTATTAGTTTCGGAGATAATTGAGACTATATGGTTTTGAAGTTATTTTGCACGTTGAAAAACGCTGAAATGTTGCTAAAAAGACACCATCGGCAAGAACTCCAAAACTAAAACAGGTATTCCGGATTTAACTACACAGTCTTGTTTGCGTTTATAAACTACACAAAGTCGTGCAGTATTGTTTTTCTATTGCTATTAGTTTCGTCGTGTGTCGTGTTTTCGAGCTCCCTAGTTTTGCGTATGTTTAAGCCGAAATATCGTGCGTAGACTGGTTTGCAGTAGCGTGACGGATGTATGAATGTTCCTTGCTTCTTTTGGTGAAGTTTGAGAGCGTAAAGTTCTATAGTTTATTCATACGAAGTGTTTTATTTTGTGTTTGTGCTCGCCGTTGTTGAGTACTGCAAATGGCGATTTCTATCGTCCATGTTGCACGTGCCCATGCAGAGGAAGCTGTTCACCGTGGAGCGAGATCTACTGATAAGACATCGCCGAGTGTTTCTCCTGTGACCTCCGAGAGGGTTGCCATGGAGACTGACCCGAGCTTCTCAAGAGATAAGAATCCAACAAGTCAAACCGGTCCTGGAAATCAACAGAGCGTGTCTTCGTGCGTCGCTACTGAAGGAGTTTCTTCTGCGATAAGAATGCAGAAGGGTGTTGCTATGGAGACAGGAAATAGCAGTTGGGCATCGGTGGTTGCCATGGCGAATACTGACAACACGAGTGATCAGCGTTGTGCGTCAGAGATTGAGTGTCCCGGAAATCGATTTCGTCTAACTTTCGAAAAGGATTCCAAGGTATGTCAAGATTTTCATGATCTTTCTGAGAAAACTATTATTTTTCATGCGTTACCACAGACTTCGTTACCTGTATATTTGCAAGCTTTGGAAGAACGAGTGCCGAGAGAGGCAATTAAAGGAATCGGTCGTAGTAAACGTGGTATATCAGTGTTGTTTATAAATAGTGCAGATTGTAAACTTGTGGTAAAGCAAGGGATTTCTATAAATAATCAAATTTTGTATCCTGCTTATGCAAGTGAACGACCGATCACTGTAACTTTGTCTCCGGTTCCACTTGAAGTACCGGATTCTGCGTTGATAGTTCTTCTTTCTCAGTTTAGCAGGGTGGTGGGACCAGTTCATAGAGTAATCGAAGCACCGCAATCTTCAAATTATTGTCATGTTGGTGGGTTGAAGCGGACTCTTCGGGTTATCTTCCCGAATGAATCAGCTCTTCAGACTTGTCCAGGAGAAGTTGAAATTGTATTGGATTCTCATAGTTTCATGTTTAATATTTATACAGGAATTTTTTGTTACGCTTGCAATGAAAGAGGGCACATTCGTGCTAAATGCCCGTCTGTACATAGACCTCCTTTGAGGAAGAGTCTCTCTGATTCCCATGAGGAAAGGATTGCTGAACCTGAAGATAGATCAGACTTAGAACATAATATTACACATGTCGCTGACCTGTTTCCTACCGTAGCTGAAACTTGTGAAACCCGAGTGGTGGATCCAGTCGAACCGGTCGAGAGGAGTTTATTTGACATGCCGATTTCTTTGGATCCTGGTACTCAGACAACTGGAAATATTGGTACTTTGGGTATTGCTAACTTCCAGGAATGTTCCGTAGCTTTACAGAATCTCGCTGAGAATCCAAGTGTGGCTTTGACACCTAAGCGATCCAGTACTGAATCTACTGGTGATCAGTTCAAACGTAGCAGAGCTTTTGGTCGTATTGAACCGGAATATATAAAAGATTTAGATACTTCTCTTCTTGATGATTATATGTGGTATGAAGAACGCCTAAAGCCCCCACGGTATCGTCTTCTCCTGGAACTTGTTGTATCTTGTCCTGATCTTGATGATACTTTGTGTTCTCTGCACTTCAGGGATTTTTTTGTGCCTAATAAAAAGAAATGTCCACTTACTTCGGACTTTTACAAAGACTTTAAGTCAAAGTTAAATGCTGTTGTACATCAACTAAACATTATGTTGAATTGGATAATTACGAAAAATCCTGTTCCTGAACATTTAGACACTTATTACGACGTATATTACAAACGTATAGAGGACATTAAAGCTTACATAAAGAAACATAATGCAGTTGATGAGTTCTAATGCGTCCATTGATGTACAGAGTTTGTTTCAGATGGATTCCTTGGTGTTGGTTTCTTTTTCTTTGTCTTACAGTGCTTTTTTGAAATGTTCTTGGACTTTAATAGATATTGATCTCTGTTACCTTATGTTTTACAGTCGCGTTGCTAATTACAGACCCAGTTTTTTTGGGTTGTTTTGTTAATACTATAATGAAATGTTTTCGATTTTATGTAACTTTTATAATTATTTTCCATTAAATCAGGTGGTTTACACCTGCAATATTGACCTTCGGAGATAACTGAGACTATATGCTTTTGAAGTCATTTCGCACGGTCAAAAACGCTGAAATTTTGCTAAAAAGACACCATCTACCTTAACTCCAAAACTAAAACAGCTATTCTGGATTCAACTACACAATCGCGTTTCCGTTTATAAACTACACAAAGTGGTGCAGTATGGTTTTCCTATTGCTATTAGTTTCTCAGATAATTGAGTCTATATGGTCTTGAAGTCATTTCGCAGGATCAAAAACACTGAAATTTTGCTAAAAAGACACCATCGACAATAACTCCAAAACTAAAACAGGTATTACATATTTAACTACACAGTCTTGTTTGCGTTTATAAACTACTCAAAGTTGTGCAGTAGGGTTTTCCTATTGCTATTAGTTTTGGAGATAATTGAGACTATACGAGTTTGAAGTCATTTCGTACGGTTAAAAACGCTGAAATATTCCTAAAAAGACACCATCGACAGTAACTCCAAAACCAAAACAATTATTCCGGAATTAATTACACAGTATTGTTTGCGTTTATAAACTACACAAAGTGGTGCAGTATGGTTTTCGTATTGCTATTTGTTTTGGAGATAATTGAGATTATACGGTTTTAGAGTCATTTCGCACGGTGAAAAACGCTGAAATGTTGCTAAAAAGACCCAATCGACAATAACTCCAAAACTAAAACAGCTATTCCGGATTTAACAACACAATCTTGTTTGCGTTTATAAACTACCCTAAGTGGTGCAGTATGGTTTTCCTATTGCTATTAGTTTTGGAGATAATTGAGACTATATGGTTTTGAAGTTATTTTGCACGGTGAAAAACGCTGAAATGTTGCCAAAAAGACACCATCGACAATAACTCCAAAACTAAAACAGATATTCCGGATTTAACTATACAGTCTTGTTTGCGTTTATAAACTACACAAAGTGGAGCAGTATTGTTTTACTATTCGTATTCATTTTGGAGATAATTGAGACTATACGGGTTTGAAGTCATTTCGCACGGTCAAAAACGCTAAAAATTTGCCAAAAAGACACCATCGACAATACCTCCAAAACTAAAACAGCTATTCCGGATTTAAATACTCAGTCGCGTTTGCGTTTATAAACTGCACAAAATGGTGCAGTATTGTTTTGCTATTGCTATTAACTTCGGAGATAATTGAGACTATACGGGTTTGAAGTCATTTCGCACGGTGAAAAACGTTGAAATTTTGCTAAAAAGACCCAATCGACAATACCTCCAAAACTAAAACAGCTATTCTGGATTTAACTACATAATCGTGTTTGCGTTTATAAACTACACAAAGTGGTGCAGCATTATTTTCCTATTGCTATTAGTTTCGGAGATAATTGAGACTATACGGGTTTGTAGCCATTTCGCACAATCAAAACCGCTGAAATGTTGCTAAAAAGACACCATCGACAAGAACTCCAAAACTAAAACAGGTATTCCGGATTTAACTACACAGTCTTGTTTGCGTTTATAAACTACACAAAGTCGTGCAGTATTGTTTTGCTATTGCTATTAGTTTCGGAGATAATTGAGATTATACGGTTTTGAAGTCATTTCGCACGGTCAAAAACGCTGAAATTTTGCCAAAAAGACACCATCGACAATAACTCCAAAACTAAAACAGTGATTCTGGATTTAACTACATAGTCTTGTTTGCGTTTATAAACTACACAAAGTGGTGCAGTATGGTTTTCCTATTTCTATTAGTTTCTCAGATAATTTAGACTATATGGTCTTGAAGTCATTTCGCAGAATCAAAAACATTGAAATTTTGCCAAAATGACACCATCGACAATAACTCCAAAACTAAAACTTGTATTCCGGATTTAACTACATAGTCTTGTTTGCGTTTATAAACTACACAAAGTGGTGCAGTATTGCTTTGCTATTGCTATTAGCTTCGGAGATAATTGAGACTATATGGGTTTGAAGTCATTTCGCATGGGTAAAAACTCTGAAATTTTGCTAAAAAGACCCAATCGACAATACCTCCAAAACTAAAACAGCTATTCTGGATTTAACTACATAGTCGTGTTTGCGTTTATAAACTACACAAAGTGGTGCAGTATTATTTTCCTATTGCTATTAGTTTGGGAGATAATTGACACTATACGGGTTACTAGCCATTTCGCACAATCAAAACGGCTGAAATGTTGCTAAAAAGACGCCATCGACAAGAACTCCAAAACTAAAACAGGTATTCCTGATTTAACTACACACTCTTGTTTGCGTTTATAAACTACACAAAGTCGTGCAGTATTGTTTTGCTATTGCTATTAGTTTCGGAGATAACTGAGACTATATGCTTTTGAAGTCATTTCGCAGGGTCAAAAACGCTGAAATTTTGCTAAAAAGACACCATCTACCTTAACTCCAAAACCAAAACAGTTATTCTGGATTCAACTACACAATCGTGTTGCCGTTTATAAACTACAGAAAGTGGTGCAGTATGGTTTTCTTACTTCGTATTAGTTTCTCAGATAATTTAGTCTATATGGTCTTGAAGTAATTTCGCACGGTCAAAAACACTGAAATTTTGCTAAAAAGAAACCATCGACAATAACTCCAAAACTAAAACTTGTATTACAGATTTAACTACACAGTCTTGTTTGCGTTTATAAACTACACAAAGTGGTGCAGTATTGCTTTGCTATTGCTATTAGTTTCGGAGATAATTGAGACTATAGGTTTTGAAGCCATTTGGCACGGTGAAAAACACTGAAATTTCGCTAAAAAGACACCATCGACAATAACTCCAAAACCAAAACAGAGTTTCCGGATTTAACTACATAGTCTTGTTTGCGTTTATAAACTACTCAAAGTTGTGCAGTAGGGTTTTCCCATTGCTATTAGTTTTGGAGATAATTGAGACTATACGAGTTTGAAGTAATTTCGCACGGTTAAAAATCCTGAAATATTGCTAAAAAGACACCATCGACAATAACTCCTAAACTAAAACAGCTATTCCGGATTTAACTACACAGTCTTGTTTGCGTTTATAAACTACACAAAGTGGTGCAGTATGGTTTTCCTATTGCTATTTGTTTTGGAGATAATTGAGACTATACGGTTTTAGAGTCATTTCGCCAGGTGAAAAACGTTGAAATGTTGCTAAAAAGACACCATCGACAATACCTCCAAAACTAAAACAGCTATTCCGGATTTAACTACACAATCTTGTTTGCGTTTATAAACTACCCAAAGTGGTGCAGTATGGTTTTCCTATTGCTATTAGTTTTGGAGATAATTGAGACTATATGGTTTTGAAGTTATTTTGCACGGTGAAAAACGCTGAAATGTTGCTAAAAAGACACCATCGACAAGAACTCCAAAACTAAAACAGCTATTCCGGATTTAAGTACACAGTCTTGTTTGCGTTTATAAACTACACAAAGTGGTGCAGTATTGTTTTACTATTCGTATTCATTTTGGAGATAATTGAGACTATACGGGTTTGAAGTCATTTCGCACGGTCAAAAACGCTAAAAATTTGCCAAAAGACACCATCGACAATACCTGCAAAACTAAGACAGGTATTCCGGATTTAAATACATAGTCTCGTTTGCGTTTATAAACTACACAAAGTGGAGCAGTATTGTTTTGCTATTGCTATTAGCTTCGGAGATAATTGAGACTATACGGGTTTGAAGTTATTTCGCACGGTGAAAAAGTTGAAATTTTGCTAAAAGACCCAATCGACAATACCTCCAAAACTTAAACAGCTATTCCGGATTTAAATACACAGTCGCGTTTGCGTTTATAAACTACACAAAGTGGTGCAGTATTGTTTTGCTATTGCTATTAACTTCGGAGATAATTGAGACTATACGGGTTTGAAGTCATTTCGCACGGTGAAAAACGTTGAAATTTTGCTAAAAAGACCCAATCGACAATACCTCCAAAACTAAAACAGCTATTCTGGATTTAACTACAAAATCGTGTTTGCGTTTATAAACTACACAAAGTGGTGCAGCATTATTTTCCTATTGCGATTAGTTTCGGAGATAATTGACACTATACGGGTTACTAGCCATTTCGCACAATCAAAACCGCTGAAATGTTGCTAAAAAGACGCCATCGACAAGAACTCCAAAACTAAAACAGCTATTCCTGATTTAACTACACAGTCTTGTTTGCGTATATAAACTACACAAAGTCGTGTAGTATTGTTTTGCTATTGCTATTAGTTTCGGAGATAATTGAGATTATATGGTTTTGAAGTCATTTCGCACGGTCAAAGACGCTGAAATTTTGCTAAAAAGACACCATCTACAATAACTCCAAAACCAAAACAGTTATTCTGGATTCAACTACACAATCGTGTTTCCGTTTATAAACTACACTAAGTGGTGCAGTACGGTTTTCCCATTTCTATTAGTTTCTCAGATAATTTAGTCTATATGGTCTTGAAGTCATTTCGCAGAATCAAAAACACTGTAAATTTGCTAAAAAGAAACCATCGACAATAACTCCAAAACTAAAACTTGTATTACAGATTTAACTACACAGTCTTGTTTGCGTTTATAAACTACTCAAAGTTGTGCAGTAGGGTTTTCCTATTGCTATTAGTTTCGGAGATAATTGAGACTATACGAGTGTGAAGTCAATTTGCACTGTTAAAAACGCTGAAATTTCGCCAAAAAGACACCATCGACAATAACTCCAAAACCAAAACAGAGTTTCCGGATTTAACTACATAGTCTTGTTAGCGTTTATAAACTACACAAAGTTTTGCAGCATGGTTTTTGCTATTGCTATTTCTTTTGGAGATAATTGAGATTATATGGTTTTAAAGTCATTTCGTACAGTGAAAAACGTTGAAATTTTGCTAAAAAGACACCATCGACAAAACCTCCAAAACTAAAACAGCTATTCCGGATTTAACAACACAATCGAGTTTGCGTTTATAAACTTCACAAAGTGATGCAGTATAATTTTCCTATTGCTATTAGTTTCGGAGAATATTCAGTATATATGGTCTTGAAGCCATTTTGCACGGTCAAAAATACTGAAATTTTGCTAAAAAGAAACCATCGACAATAACTCCAAAACTAAAACAGGTATTCCGGATTTAAAAATACAGTCTCGTTTGCGTTTATAAACTACACAAAGTGGTGCAGTATTGTTTTGCTATTGCTATTAGCTTCGGAGATAATTGAGACTATACGAGTTTGAAGTCATTTCGCACTATTAAAAACCCTGAAATATTCCTAAAAAGACCCCATCGACAATAACTCCTAAACTAAAACAATTATTCCGGAATTAATTACATAGTCTTGTTAGCGTTTATAAACTACACAAAGCGGTGCATTATGGTTTTCCTATTGCTATTTGTTTTGGAGATAATTGAGATTATACGGTTTTAAAGTCATTTCGCCCGGTGAAAAACGCTGAAATGTTTGCCAAAATGAGACCCAATCGACAATACCTCCAAAACTAAAACAGCTATTCCAGATTTAACAACACAATCGTGTTTGCGTTTATAAACTGCACAAAGTGGTGCAGTATGGTTTTTCTATTCCTATTAGTTTCGTCGTGTGTCGTGTTTTCGAGCTCCCTAGTTTTGCGTATGTTTAAGCCGAAATATCGTGCGTAGACTGGTTTGCAGTAGCGTGACGGATGTATGAATGTTCCTTGCTTCTTTTGGTGAAGTTTGAGAGCGTAAAGTTCTATAGTTTATTCATACGAAGTGTTTTATTTTGTGTTTGTGCTCGCCGTTGTTGAGTACTGCAAATGGCGATTTCTATCGTCCATGTTGCACGTGCCTATGCAGAGGAAGCTGTTCACCGTGGAGCGAGATCTACTAATAAGACATCGCCGAGTGTTTCTCCTGTGACCTCCGAGAGGGTTGCCATGGAGACTGACCCGAGCTTCTTAAGAGATAACAATCCAACAAGTCAAACCGGTCCTGGAAATCAACAGAGCGTGTCTTCGTGCGTCGCTACTGAAGGAGTTTCTTCTGCGATAAGAATGCAGAAGGGTGTTGCTATGGAGACAGGAAATAGCAGTTGGGCATCGGTGGTTGCCATGGCGAATACTGACAACACGAGTGATCAGCGTTGTGCGTCAGAGATTGAGTGTCCCGGAAATCGATTTCGTCTAACTTTCGAAAAGGATTCCAAGGTATGTAAAGATTTTCATGATCTTTCTGAGAAAACTATTATTTTTCATGCGTTACCACAGACTTCGTTACCTGTATATTTGCAAGCTTTGGAAGAACGAGTGCCGAGAGAGGCAATTAAAGGAATCGGTCGTAGTAAACGTGGTATATCAGTGTTGTTTATAAATAGTGCAGATTGTAAACTTGTGGTAAAGCAAGGGATTTCTATAAATAATCAAATTTTGTATCCTGCTTATGCAAGTGAACGACCGATCACTGTAACTTTGTCTCCGGTTCCACTTGAAGTACCGGATTCTGCGTTGATAGTTCTTCTTTCTCAGTTTAGCAGGGTGGTGGGACCAGTTCATAGAGTAATCGAAGCACCGCAATCTTCAAATTATTGTCATGTTGGTGGGTTGAAGCGGACTCTTCGGGTTATCTTCCCGAATGAATCAGCTCTTCAGACTTGTCCAGGAGAAGTTGAAATTGTATTGGATTCTCATAGTTTCATGTTTAATATTTATACAGGAATTTTTTGTTACGCTTGCAATGAAAGAGGGCACATTCGTGCTAAATGCCCGTCTGTACATAGACCTCCTTTGAGGAAGAGTCTCTCTGATTCCCATGAGGAAAGGATTGCTGAACCTGAAGATAGATCAGACTTAGAACATAATATTACACATGTCGCTGACCTGTTTCCTACCGTAGCTGAAACTTGTGAAACCCGAGTGGTGAATCCAGTCGAACCGGTCGAGAGGAGTTTATTTGACATGCCGATTTCTTTGGATCCTGGTACTCAGACAACTGAAAATATTGGTACTTTGGGTATTGCTAACTTCCAGGAATGTTCCGTAGCTTTACAGAATCTCGCTGAGAATCCAAGTGTGGCTTTGACACCTAAGCGATCCAGTACTGAATCTACTGGTGATCAGTTCAAACGTAGCAGAGCTTTTGGTCGTATTGAACCGGAATATATAAAAGATTTAGATACTTCTCTTCTTGATGATTATATGTGGTATGAAGAACGCCTAAAGCCCCCACGGTATCGTCTTCTCCTGGAACTTGTTGTATCTTGTCCTGATCTTGATGATACTTTGTGTTCTCTGCACTTCAGGGATTTTTTTGTGCCTAATAAAAAGAAATGTCCACTTACTTCGGACTTTTACAAAGACTTTAAGTCAAAGTTAAATGCTGTTGTACATCAACTAAACATTATGTTGAATTGGATAATTACGAAAAATCCTGTTCCTGAACTTTTAGACACTTATTACGACGTATATTACAAACGTATAGAGGACCTTAAAGCTTACATAAAGAAACATAATGCAGTTGATGAGTTCTAATGCGTCCATTGATGTACAGAGTTTGTTTCAGATGGATTCCTTGGTGTTGGTTTCTTTTTCTTTGTCTTACAGTGCTTTTTTGAAATGTTCTTGGACTTTAATAGATATTGATCTCTGTTACCTTATGTTTTACAGTCGCGTTGCTAATTACAGACCCAGTTTTTTTGGGTTGTTTTGTTAATACTATAATTAAATGTTTTCGATTTTATGTAACTTTTATAATTATTTTCCATTAAATCAGGTGGTTTACACCTGCAATATTGACCTTCGGAGATAATTGAGACTATACGGGTTTGAAGTCATTTCGCACAGTGAAAAAGTTGAAATTTTGCTAAAAAGACCCAATCGACAATACCTCCAAAACTAAAACAGCTATTCTGGATTTAACTACAAAATCGTGTTTGCGTTTATAAACTACACAAAGTGGTGCAGTATTATTTTCCTATTGCTATTAGTTTCGGAGATAATTGACACTATACGGGTTACTAGCCATTTCGCACAATCAAAACCGCTGAAATGTTGCTAAAAAGACGCCATCGACAAGAACTCCAAAACTAAAGCAGGTATTCCTGAATTAACTACACAGTCTTGTTTGCGTATATAAACTACACAAAGTCGTGTAGTATTGTTTTGCTACTGCTATTAGTTTCGGAGATAATTCAGACTATATGGTTTTGAAGTCATTTCGCAGGGTCAAAGACGCTGAAATTTTGCTAAAAAGACACCATCTACAATAACTCCAAAACTAAAACAGTTATTCTGGATTTAACTACATAATCGTGTTTCCGTTTATAAACTACACAAAGTGGTGCAGTACGGTTTTCCTATTTCTATTAGTTTCTCAGATAATTTAGACTATATGGTCTTGAAGTCATTTCGCAGAATCAAAAACACTGTAAATTTGCTAAAAAGAAACCATCGACAATAACTCCAAAACTAAAACTTGTATTACAGATTTAACTACACAGTTTTGTTTGCGTTTATAAACTACTCAAAGTTGTGCAGTAGGGTTTTCCTATTGCTATTAGTTTCGGAGATAATTGAGACTATACGAGTTTGAAGTCATTTTGCACGGTTAAAAACCCTGAAATTTTCCTAAAAAGACACCATCGACAATAACTCCAAAACCAAAACAATTATTCCGGAATTAACTACACAGTCTTGTTTGCGTTTATAAACTACACAAAGTTTTACAGTATGGTTTTCCTATTGCTATTTCTTTTGGAGATAATTGAGACTATATGGTTTTAAAGTCATTTCGCACGGTGAAAAACTCTTAAATGTTGCCAAAAAGACCCAATCGACAATACCTCCAAAACTAAAACAGCTATTCCGGATTTAACAACACAATCGAGTTTGCGTTTATAAACTTCACAAAGTGATGCAGTATAATTTTCCTATTGCTATTAGTTTCGGAGAATATTCAGTATATATGGTCTTGAAGCCATTTTGCACGGTCAAAAACACTGAAATTTTGCCAAAAAGACACCATCGACAATAACTCCAAAACTAAAACAGCTATTCCGGATTTAAATACACAGTCTTGTTTGAGTTTATAAACTACACAAAGTGATGCAGTATTGTTTTGCTATTGCTATTAGTTTCGGAGATAATTGAGACTATATGGGTTTGAAGTCATTTCGCATGGTTAAAAACCCTGAAATTTCGCCAAAAAGACACCATCGACAATAACTCCAAAACTAAAACAGAGTTTCCGGATTGAACTACACAGTCTTGTTAGCGTTTATAAACTACACTAAGTTTTGCAGAATGGTTTTCCTATTGCTATTTCTTTCGGAGATAATTGAGACTATATGGATTTTGTAGTCATTTCGCACAGTGAAAAACGCTAAAAAATTTGCCAAAATGACACCATCGACAATAACTCCAAAACTAAAACAGCTATTCCGGATTTAACTACACAGTCTTGTTTGCGTTTATAAACTACACAAAGTGGTGCAGTATTGTTTTACTATTCGTATTCATTTTGGAGATAATTGAGACTATACGGGTTTGAAGTCGTTTCGCACTGTGAAAAACGCTAAAAATTTGCCAAAATGACACCATCGACAATAACTCCAAAACTAAGACAGGTATTCCGGATTTAAATACTCAGTCTTGTTTGCGTTTATAAACTACACAAAGTGGAGCAGTATTGTTTTGCTATTGCTATTAGTTTCGGAGATAATTGAGACTATACGGGTTTGAAGTTATTTCGCACGGTGAAAAACGTTGAAATTTTGCTAAAAAGACACCATCGACAATACCTCCAAAACTAAAACAGGTATTCCGGATTTAACTACATAGTCGCGTTTGCGTTTATAAACTACACAAAGTGGTGCAGTATTGTTTTCCTATTGCGATTAGTTTCGGAGATAATTGACACTATACGGGTTACTAGCCATTTCGCACAATCGAAACCGCTGAAATGTTGCCAAAAAGACGCCATCGACAAGAACTCCAAAACTAAAACAGGTATTCCTGATTTAACTACATAGTCTTGTTTGCGTTTATAAACTACACAAAGTCGTGCAGTATTGTTTTGCTATTGCTATTAGTTTCGGAGATAATTGAGATTATATGGTTTTGAAGTCATTTCGCACGGTCAAAAACGCTGAAATTTTGCTAAAAAGACACCATCGACAATAACTCCAAAACTAAAACAGTTATTCTGGTTTCAACTACACAATCGTGTTTCCGTTTATAAACTACACTAAGTGGTGCAGTACGGTTTTCCTATTTCTATTAGTTTCTCAGATAATTTAGTCTATATGGTCTCGAAGTCATTTCGCAGAATCAAAAACACTGTAAATTTGCTAAAAAGACACCATCGACAATAACTCCAAAACTAAAACAGCTATTACAGATTTAACTACACAGTCTTGTTTGCGTTTATAAACTACTCAAAGTTGTGCAGTAGGGTTTTCCTATTGCTATTAGTTTCGGAGATAATTGAGACTATACGAGTGTGAAGTCAATTTGCACTGTTAAAAACCCTGAAATTTCGCTAAAAAGACACCATCGACAATAACTCCAAAACTAAAACAGCTATTCCGGATTTAACTACATAGTCTTGTTTGCGTTTATAAACTACAAAAAGTTTTGCAGCATGGTTTTTGCTATTGCCATTTCTTTTGGAGATAATTGAGACTATATGGTTTTAAAGTCATTTCGCACAGTGAAAAACGTTGAAATTTTGCCAAAAAGACACCATCGACAATACCTCCAAAACTAAAACAGCTATTCTGGATTTAACTACATAGTCGTGTTTGCGTTTATAAACTACACAAAGTGGTGTAGTATTGTTTTGCTATTGCTATTAGCTTCGGAGATAATTGAGACTATACGGGTTTTAAGTCATTTCGCATGGTTAAAAACTCTGAAATTTTGCCAAAAAGACACCATCGACAATAACTCCAAAACTAAAACAGCTATTCCGGATTTAACTACACAGTTTTGTTTGCGTTTACAAACTACCCAAAGTGGTGCAGTATGGTTTTCCTATTGCTATTAGTTTTGGAGATAATTGAGACCTTATGGTTTTGAAGTTATTTTGCACAGTGAAAAATGCTGAAATGTTGCCAAAAAGACACCATCGACAATAACTCCAAAACTAAAACAGGTATTCCGGATTTAACTACACAGTCTTGTTTGCGTTTATAAACTACACAAAGTGGTGCAGTATTGTTTTACTATTCGTATTCGTTTTGGAGATAATTGAGACTATACGGGTTTGAAGTCATTTCGCACGGTCAAAAACGCTGAAAATTTGCCAAAAGACACCATCGACAATAACTCCAAAACTAAAACAGCTATTCCGGATTTAAATACATAGTCTCGTTTGCGTTTATAAACTACACAAAGTGGAGCAGTATTGTTTTGCTATTGCTATGAGTTTCGGAGATAATTGAGACTATACGGGTTTGAAGTCATTTCGCACAGTGAAAAACGTTGAAATTTTGCCAAAAAGACACCATCGACAATACCTCCAAAACTAAAAGAGCTATTCCGGATTTATCTACACAATCTTGTTTGCATTTATAAACTACACAAAGTGGTGCAGTATTGTTTTGCTATTGCTATTAGTTTCGGAGATAATTGAGACTATACGGGATTGAAGTCATTTCGCACAGTGAAAAACGTTGAAATTTTGCCAAAAAGACCCAATCGACAATACCTCCAAAACTAAAACAGCTATTCTGGATTTAACTACAAAATCGTGTTTGCGTTTATAAACTACACAAAGTGGTGCAGCATTATTTTCCTATTGCTATTAGTTTCGGAGATAATTGACACTATACGGGTTACTAGCCATTTCGCACAATCAAAACCGCTGAAATGTTGCTAAAAAGACGCCATCGACAAGAACTCCAAAACTAAAACAGTTATTCCTGATTTAACTACACAGTCTTGTTTGCGTATATAAACTACACAAAGTCGTGCAGTATTGTTTTTCTATTGCTATTAGTTTCGGAGATAATTGCAGATTAGACTATGGATTTTGTAGCCATTTCGCACGGTCAAAAAACGCTAAAAATATGCGAAAAAGACACCATCTACAATAACTCCAAAACTAAAACAGTTATTCTGGATTCAACTACACAATCGTGTTTCCGTTTATAAAGTACACTAAGTGGTGCAGTACGGTTTTCCTATTTCTATTAGTTTCTCAGATAATTTAGTCTATATGGTCTTGAAGTCATTTCGCAGAATGAAAAACACTGTAAATTTGCTAAAAAGAAACCATCGACAATAACTCCAAAACTAAAACAGCTATTACAGATTTAACTACACAGTCTTGTTTGCGTTTATAAACTACTCAAAGTTGTGCAGTAGGGTTTTCCTATTGCTATTAGTTTCGGAGATAATTGAGACTATACGAGTGTGAAGTCAATTTGCACGGTTAAAAACCCTGAAATTTCGCCAAAAAGACACCATCGACAATAACTCCAAAACTAAAACAATTATTCCGGATTTAACTACACAGTCTTGTTTGCGTTTATAAACTACACAAAGTTTTGCAGCATGGTTTTGCTATTGCTATTTCTTTTGGAGATAATTGAGATTATATGGTTTTAAAGTCATTTCGCACGATGGAAAACGCTTAAATGTTGCCAAAAAGACACCATCGACAATACCTCCAAAACTAAAACAGCTATTCCGGATTTAACAACATAATCTTGTTTGCGTTTATAAACTACCCTAAGTGATGCAGTATAATTTTCCTATTGCTATTAGTTTCGGAGAATATTCAGTATATATGGTCTTGAAGCCATTTTGCAGGGTCAAAAATACTGAAATTTTGCTAAAAAGAAACCATCGACAATAACTCCAAAACTAAGAGAGGTATTCCGGATTTAAAAATACAGTCTCGTTTGCGTTTATAAACTACACAAAGTGGTGCAGTATTGTTTTGCTATTGCTATTAGCTTCGGAGATAATTGAGACTATACGAGTTTGAAGTCATTTCGCACTATTAAAAACGCTGAAATATTCCTAAAAAGACCCCATCGACAATAACTCCTAAACCAAAACAATTATTCCGGAATTAATTACACAGTCTTGTTAGCGTTTATAAACTACACAAAGCGGTGCATTATGGTTTTCCTATTGCTATTTGTTTTGGAGATAATTGAGACTATACGGTTTTAAAGTCATCTCGCACGGTGAAAAACGCTGAAATGTTTGCCAAAAAGACACCATCGACAATACCTCCAAAACTAAAACAGCTATTCCAGATTTAACTACATAATCGTGTTTGCGTTTATAAACTGCACAAAGTGGTGCAGTATGGTTTTTCTATTCCTATTAGTTTCGTCGTGTGTCGTGTTTTCGAGCTCCCTAGTTTTGCGTATGTTTAAGCCGAAATATCGTGCGTAGACTGGTTTGCAGTAGCGTGACGGATGTATGAATGTTCCTTGCTTCTTTTGGTGAAGTTTGAGAGCGTAAAGTTCTATAGTTTATTCATACGAAGTGTTTTATTTTGTGTTTGTGCTCGCCGTTGTTGAGTACTGCAAATGGCGATTTCTATCGTCCATGTTGCACGTGCCTATGCAGAGGAAGCTGTTCACCGTGGAGCGAGATCTACTAATAAGACATCGCCGAGTGTTTCTCCTGTGACCTCCGAGAGGGTTGCCATGGAGACTGACCCGAGCTTCTTAAGAGATAACAATCCAACAAGTCAAACCGGTCCTGGAAATCAACAGAGCGTGTCTTCGTGCGTCGCTACTGAAGGAGTTTCTTCTGCGATAAGAATGCAGAAGGGTGTTGCTATGGAGACAGGAAATAGCAGTTGGGCATCGGTGGTTGCCATGGCGAATACTGACAACACGAGTGATCAGCGTTGTGCGTCAGAGATTGAGTGTCCCGGAAATCGATTTCGTCTAACTTTCGAAAAGGATTCCAAGGTATGTCAAGATTTTCATGATCTTTCTGAGAAAACTATTATTTTTCATGCGTTACCACAGACTTCGTTACCTGTATATTTGCAAGCTTTGGAAGAACGAGTGCCGAGAGAGGCAATTAAAGGAATCGGTCGTAGTAAACGTGGTATATCAGTGTTGTTTATAAATAGTGCAGATTGTAAACTTGTGGTAAAGCAAGGGATTTCTATAAATAATCAAATTTTGTATACTGCTTATGCAAGTGAACGACCGATCACTGTAACTTTGTCTCCGGTTCCACTTGAAGTACCGGATTCTGCGTTGATAGTTCTTCTTTCTCAGTTTAGCAGGGTGGTGGGACCAGTTCATAGAGTAATCGAAGCACCGCAATCTTCAAATTATTGTCATGTTGGTGGGTTGAAGCGGATTCTTCGGGTTATCTTCCCGAATGAATCAGCTCTTCAGACTTGTCCAGGAGAAGTTGAAATTGTATTGGATTCTCATAGTTTCATGTTTAATATTTATACAGGAATTTTTTGTTACGCTTGCAATGAAAGAGGGCACATTCGTGCTAAATGCCCGTCTGTACATAGACCTCCTTTGAGGAAGAGTCTCTCTGATTCCCATGAGGAAAGGATTGCTGAACCTGAAGATAGATCAGACTTAGAACATAATATTACACATGTCGCTGACCTGTTTCCTACCGTAGCTGAAACTTGTGAAACCCGAGTGGTGGATCCAGTCGAACCGGTCGAGAGGAGTTTATTTGACATGCCGATTTCTTTGGATCCTGGTACTCAGACAACTGAAAATATTGGTACTTTGGGTATTGCTAACTTCCAGGAATGTTCCGTAGCTTTACAGAATCTCGCTGAGAATCCAAGTGTGGCTTTGACACCTAAGCGATCCAGTACTGAATCTACTGGTGATCAGTTCAAACGTAGCAGAGCTTTTGGTCGTATTGAACCGGAATATATAAAAGATTTAGATACTTCTCTTCTTGATGATTATATGTGGTATGAAGAACGCCTAAAGCCCCCACGGTATCGTCTTCTCCTGGAACTTGTTGTATCTTGTCCTGATCTTGATGATACTTTGTGTTCTCTGCACTTCAGGGATTTTTTTGTGCCTAATAAAAGGAAATGTCCACTTACTTCGGACTTTTACAAAGACTTTAAGTCAAAGTTAAATGCTGTTGTACATCAACTAAACATTATGTTGAATTGGATAATTACGAAAAATCCTGTTCCTGAACTTTTAGACACTTATTACGACGTATATTACAAACGTATAGAGGACCTTAAAGCTTACATAAAGAAACATAATGCAGTTGATGAGTTCTAATGCGTCCATTGATGTACAGAGTTTGTTTCGGAGATAATTGAGACTATACGGGTTTGAAGTCATTGTCGCACAGTGCTTTTTTGAAATGTTCTTGGACTTTAATAGATATTGATCTCTGTTACCTTATGTTTTACAGTCGCGTTGCTAATTACTAAAACAGTTTTTTTGGGTTGTTTTGTTAATACTATAATTAAATGTTTTCGATTTTATGTAACTTTTATAATTATTTTCCATTAAATCAGGTGGTTTACACCTGCAATATTGACCTTCGGAGATAATTGACACTATACGGGTTACTAGCCATTTCGCACAATCAAAACCGCTGAAATGTTGCTAAAAAGACGCCATCGACAAGAACTCCAAAACTAAAACAGGTATTCCTGAATTAACTACATAGTCTTGTTTGCGTATATAAACTACACAAAGTCGTGTAGTATTGTTTTGCTACTGCTATTAGTTTCGGAGATAATTCAGATTATATGGTTTTGAAGTCATTTCGCACGGTCAAAAACGCTGAAATTTTGCTAAAAAGACACCATCTACAATAACTCCAAAACCAAAACAGTTATTCTGGATTCAACTACATAATCGTGTTTGCGTTTATAAACTACACAAAGTGGTGCAGTACGGTTTTCCTATTTCTATTAGTTTCTCAGATAATTTAGTCTATATGGTCTTGAAGTCATTTCGCAGAATCAAAAACACTGTAAATTTGCCAAAAAGACACCATCGACAATAACTCCAAAACTAAAACTTGTATTACAGATTTAACTACACAGTCTTGTTTGCGTTTATAAACTACTCAAAGTGATGCAGTAGGGTTTTCCTATTGCTATTAGTTTCGGAGATAATTGAGACTATACGAGTTTGAAGTCATTTTGCACGGTTAAAAACCCTGAAATTTTCCTAAAAAGACACCATCGACAATAACTCCAAAACCAAAACAATTATTCCGGAATTAACTACATAGTCTTGTTTGCGTTTATAAACTACACAAAGTTTTACAGTATGGTTTTCCTATTGCTATTAGTTTTGGAGATAATTGAGACTATATGGTTTTAAAGTCATTTCGCACGGTGAAAAACTCTTAAATGTTGCTAAAAAGACACAATCGACAATACCTCCAAAACTAAAACAGCTATTCCGGATTTAACAACACAATCTTGTTTGCGTTTATAAACTTCACAAAGTGATGCAGTATAATTTTCCTATTGCTATTAGTTTCGGAGAATATTCAGTATATATGGTCTTGAAGCCATTTTGCACGGTCAAAAACGCTGAAATTTTGCTAAAAAGAAACCATCGACAATAACTCCAAAACTAAAACAGCTATTCCGGATTTAAATACACAGTGTCGTTTGAGTTTATAAACTACACAAAGTTGTGCAGTATTGTTTTGCTATTGCTATTAGTTTCGGAGATAATTGAGACTATATGGGTTTGAAGTCATTTCGCATGGTTAAAAACGCTGAAATTTCGCCAAAAAGACACCATCGACAATAACTCCAAAACCAAAACAGAGTTTCCGGATTTAACTACACAGTCTTGTTTGCGTTTATAAACTACACAAAGTTTTGCAGAATGGTTTTCCTATTGCTATTTCTTTTGGAGATAATTGAGACTATATGGTTTTAAAGTCATTTCGCACAGTGAAAAACGCTGAAATTGCTAAAATGACACCATCGACAAACACTCCAAAACTAAAACAGGTATTCCGGATTTAAGTACATAGTCTTGTTTGCGTTTATAAACTACACAAAGTGGTGCAGTATTGTTTTACTATTCGTATTCATTTTGGAGATAATTGAGACTATACGGGTTTGAAGTCCATTTCGCACGGTCAAAAACGCTGAAAATTTGCCAAAAAGACACCATCGACAATAACTCCAAAACTAAGACAGCTATTCCGGATTTAAATACTCAGTCTTGTTTGCGTTTATAAACTACACAAAGTGGAGCAGTATTGTTTTGCTATTGCTATTAGCTTCGGAGATAATTGAGACTATACGGGTTTGAAGTTATTTCGCACGGTGAAAAACGTTGAAATTTTGCCAAAAAGACCCAATCGACAATAACTCCAAAACTAAAACAGGTATTCCGGATTTAAATACACAGTCTTGTTTGCGTTTATAAACTACACAAAATGGTGCAGTATTGTTTTCCTATTGCGTATTAGTTTCGGAGATAATTGACACTATACGGGTTACTAGCCATTTCGCACAATCAAAACCGCTGAAATGTTGCTAAAAAGACACCATCGACAAGAACTCCAAAACTAAAACAGCTATTCCTGATTTAACTACATAGTCTTGTTTGCGTATATAAACTACACAAAGTCGTGCAGTATTGTTTTGCTATTGCTATTAGTTTCGGAGATAATTCAGACTAGACTATAGGATTTTGTAGCCATTTGGCACGGTGAAAAACGCTAAAAATTTTGCCAAAATGACACCATCGACAATAACTCCAAAACCAAAACAGTTATTCTGGATTTAACTACATAGTCTTGTTTCCGTTTATAAACTACACTAAGTGGTGCAGTACGGTTTTCCTATTTCTATTAGTTTCTCAGATAATTTAGACTATATGGTCTCGAAGTCATTTCGCAGAATCAAAAACGCTGTAATTTTGCTAAAAAGACACCATCGACAATAACTCCAAAACTAAAACTTGTATTCCGGATTTAACTACACAGTCTTGTTTGCGTTTATAAACTACCCAAAGTTGTGCAGTAGGGTTTTCCTATTGCTATTAGTTTCGGAGATAATTGAGACTATACGAGTGTGAAGTCAATTTGCACTGTTAAAAACCCTGAAATTTCGCCAAAAAGACACCATCGACAATAACTCCAAAACTAAAACAGCTATTCCGGATTTAACTACATAGTCTTGTTTGCGTTTATAAACTACAAAAAGTTTTGCAGCATGGTTTTTGCTATTGCCATTTCTTTTGGAGATAATTGAGATTATATGGTTTTAAAGTCATTTCGCACAGTGAAAAACGTTGAAATTTTGCCAAAAAGACCCAATCGACAATACCTCCAAAACTGAAACAGCTATTCTGGATTTAACTACACAATCGTGTTTGCGTTTATAAACTACACAAAGTGGTGTAGTATTGTTTTGCTATTGCTATTAGCTTCGGAGATAATTGAGACTTTACGGGTTTTAAGTCATTTCGCATGGTTAAAAACTCTGAAATTTTGCTAAAAAGACACCATCGACAATAACTCCAAAACCAAAACAGTTATTCCGGATTTAACTACACAGTTTTGTTAGCGTTTACAAACTGCACAAAGTGGTGCAGTATGGTTTTCCTATTGCTATTAGTTTTGGAGATAATTGAGACCTTATGGTTTTGAAGTTATTTTGCACAGTGAAAAATGCTGAAATGTTGCTAAAAAGACACCATCGACAAGAACTCCAAAACTAAAACAGGTATTCCGGATTTAAGTACACAGTCTTGTTTGCGTTTATAAACTACACAAAGTGGTGCAGTATTGTTTTACTATTCGTATTCGTTTTGGAGATAATTGAGACTATACGGGTTTGAAGTCATTTCGCACGGTCAAAAACGCTAAAAATTTGCCAAAAGACACCATCGACAATGCCTAAAAACCTAAGACAGGTATTCCGGATTTAAATACACAGTCTCGTTTGCGTTTATAAACTACACAAAGTGGAGCTGTATTGTTTTGCTATTGCTATGAGCTTCGGAGATAATTGAGACTATACGGGTTTGAAGTCATTTCGCACAGTGAAAAACGTTGAAATTTTGCTAAAAAGACCCAATCGACAATACCTCCAAAACTAAAAGAGCTATTGTGGATTTATCTACACAATCGTGTTTGCATTTATAAACTACACAAAGTGGTGTAGTATTGTTTTGCTATTGCTATTACCTTCGGAGATAATTGAGACTATACGGGATTGAAGTCATTTCGCACAGTGAAAAAGTTGAAATTTTGCTAAAAAGACCCAATCGACAATACCTCCAAAACTAAAACAGCTATTCTGGATTTAACTACAAAATCGTGTTTGCGTTTATAAACTACACAAAGTGGTGCAGCATTATTTTCCTATTGCTATTAGTTTCGGAGATAATTGACACTATACGGGTTACTAGCCATTTCGCACAATCAAAACCGCTGAAATGTTGCTAAAAAGACGCCATCGACAAGAACTCCAAAACTAAAACAGTTATTCCTGATTTAACTACACAGTCTTGTTTGCGTATATAAACTACACAAAGTCGTGTAGTATTGTTTTGCTATTGCTATTAGTTTCGGAGATAATTGAGATTATATGGTTTTGAAGTCATTTCGCATGGTCAAAGACGCTGAAATTTTGCTAAAAAGACACCATCTACAATAACTCCAAAACCAAAACAGTTATTCTGGATTCAACTACACAATCGTGTTTCCGTTTATAAACTACACTAAGTGGTGCAGTACGGTTTTCCTATTTCTATTAGTTTCTCAGATAATTTAGTCTATATGGTCTTGAAGTCATTTCGCAGAATGAAAAACACTGTAATTTTGCTAAAAAGAAACCATCGACAATAACTCCAAAACTAAAACTTGTATTACAGATTTAACTACACAGTCTTGTTTGCGTTTATAAACTACTCAAAGTTGTGCAGTAGGGTTTTCCTATTGCTATTAGTTTCGGAGATAATTGAGACTATACGAGTTTGAAGTCATTTTGCACGGTTAAAAACCCTGAAATTTTCCTAAAAAGACACCATCGACAATAACTCCAAAACCAAAACAATTATTCCGGATTTAACTACACAGTCTTGTTAGCGTTTATAAACTACACAAAGTTTTGCAGCATGGTTTTGCTATTGCTATTTCTTTTGGAGATAATTGAGATTATATGGTTTTAAAGTCATTTCGCACGGTGAAAAACTCTTAAATGTTGCTAAAAAGACCCAATCGACAATACCTCCAAAACTAAAACAGCTATTCCGGATTTAACAACACAATCGAGTTTGCGTTTATAAACTTCACAAAGTGATGCAGTATAATTTTCCTATTGCTATTAGTTTCGGAGAATATTCAGTATATATGGTCTTGAAGCCATTTTGCAGGGTCAAAAACGCTGAAATTTTGCTAAAAAGAAACCATCGACAATAACTCCAAAACTAAGAGAGGTATTCCGGATTTAAATACATAGTCTCGTTTGCGTTTATAAACTACACAAAGTGGTGCAGTATTGTTTTGCTATTGCTATTAGCTTCGGAGATAATTGAGACTATATGAGTTTGAAGTCATTTCGCACGTTTAAAAACCCTGAAATATTCCTAAAAAGACACCATCGACAATAACTCCAAAACCAAAACAATTATTCCGGATTTAACTACACAGTCTTGTTAGCGTTTATAAACTACACAAAGTGGTGCAGAATGGTTTTCCTATTGCTATTTGTTTTGGAGATAATTGAGATTATACGGTTTTAAAGTCATTTCGCACGGTGAAAAACGCTGAAAATTTGCTAAAATGACACCATCGACAATACACTCCAAAACTAAAACAGCTATTCCGGATTTAACAACACAGTCTTGTTTGCGTTTATAAACTACACAAAGTGGAGCAGTATTGTTTTACTATTCGTATTCGTTTTGGAGATAATTGAGACTATACGGGTTTGAAGTCATTTGCACGGTCAAAAACGCTAAAAATTTGCCAAAATGACACCATCGACAATAACTCCAAAACTAAGACAGGTATTCCGGATTTAAATACATAGTCTCGTTTGCGTTTATAAACTACACAAAGTGGAGCTGTATTGTTTTGCTATTGCTATGAGCTTCGGAGATAATTGAGACTATACGGGTTTGAAGTCATTTCGCACAGTGAAAAAGTTGAAATTTTGCCAAAAAGACCCAATCGACAATAGCTCCAAAACTGAAACAGCTATTCTGGATTTAACTACACAATCGTGTTTGCGTTTATAAACTACACAAAGTGGTGTAGTATTGTTTTGCTATTGCTATTAGCTTCGGAGATAATTGAGACTATACGGGTTGGAAATCATTTCGCATGGTTAAAAACTCTGAAATTTTGCTAAAAATACACCATCGACAATAACTCCAAAACCAAAACAGTTATTCCGGATTTAACTACACAGTCTTGTTAGCGTTTACAAACTGCACAAAGTGGTGCAGTATGGTTTTCCTATTGCTATTAGTTTTGGAGATAATTGAGACTATATGGTTTTGAAGTTATTTTGCACAGTGAAAAATGCTAAAATGTTGCTAAAATGACACCATCGGCAAGAACTCCAAAACTAAAACAGGTATTCCGGATTTAAGTACACAGTCTTGTTTGCGTTTATAAACTACACAAAGTGGTGCAGTATTGTTTTACTCTTCGTATTCGTTTTGGAGATAATTGAGACTATACGGGTTTGAAGACATTTCGCACAGTAAAAAAGCTAAAAATTTGCCAAAATGACACCATCGACAATAACTCCAAAACTAAAACAGGTATTCCGGATTTAAATACACAGTCTCGTTTGCGTTTATAAACTACACAAAGTGGAGCTGTATTGTTTTGCTATTGCCATGAGCTTCGGAGGTAATTGAGACTATACGGGTTTGAAGTCATTTCGCACAGTGAAAAAGTTGAAATTTTGCTAAAAAGACCCAATCGACAATACCTCCAAAACTAAAACAGCTATTCTGGATTTAACTACAAAATCGTGTGTGCGTTTATAAACTACACAAAGTGGTGTAGTATTGTTTCGCTATTGCTATTAGCTTCGGAGATAATTGAGACTATACGGGTTTTAAGTCATTTCGCATGGCTAAAAACGTTAAAATTTTGCTAAAAAAGACACCATCGACAATAACTCCAAAACCAAAGCAGTTATTCCGGATTTAACTAGACAGTCTTGTTTGCGTTTACAAACTGCACAAAGTGGTGCAGTATGGTTTTTCTATTTCTATTAGTTTTGGAGATAATTGAGACTATATGGTTTTGAAGTGATTTTGCACGGTGAAAAACGTTGAAATGTTGCGAAAAAGACACCATCGACAAGAACTCCAAAACTAAAACAGGTATTCCTGAATTAACTACATAGTTTTGTTTGCGTTTATAAACTACACAAAGTGGTGCAGTATTGTTTTACTATTCGTATTCGTTTTGGAGATAATTGAGACTATATGGGTTTCAAGTCATTTCGCAAGGTCAAAAACGCTTAAATGTGGCTAAAAGACACCATTAAAAATAACTGCAAGATTAAAACCAGGTGTCCGGATTTAACAACACAGTCTTGTTTCAGTTTTATAAACTACGCAAAGTGGGACAGTAAGTTTTTCGTATTGCTATTGGTTTCGGAGAAAATTGAGACTATATGGTTTTGAAGTCATTTCGAACAGTCAAAAACGCTAAAAGTTTGATAAAAAGTAACCATCCACAATAACTCCAAAACCAAAACAGTTATTCCGGATTTAATTACACAGCCTTGTTTGCGTTTATAAACTACTCAAAGTTGTGCAGTAGGGTTTTCCTATCGCTATTAGTTTCGGGCATAATTGAGACTATACGGGTTTGAAGTCATTTCGCACGGTTAAAAACGCTGAAATTTTCCTAAAAAGACACCATCGACAATAACTCCTAAACCAAAACAATTATTCCGGAATTAACTACACAGTCTTGTTAGCGTTTATAAACTACACAAAGTGGTGCAGTATGGTTTTCCTATTGCTATTTGTTTTGGAGATAATTGAGACTATACGGTTTTAGAGTAATTTCGCACGGTGAAAAACCCTGAAATGTTGCTAAAAAGACCCAATCGACAATACCTCCAAAAACTAAAACAGCTATTCTGGATATAACAACACTAGTCGGGTTTGCGTTTACAAACTGCACAAAGTGATGCAGTATGGTTTTCCTATTGCTATTAGTTTCAGAGATAATTGAGTCTATTGGTCTTGAAGTCATTTCGCAGGTTCAAAAACACTGAAATTTTGCTAAAAAGTAAATATCGACAATAACTCCAAAACTAAGAGGGATTTTCCGGATTTAAATACACAGTCTCGTTTGCGAATATATACTACACAAAGTTGTGCAGTATTGTTTTGCTCTTGCTATTAGCTTCGGAGATAATTGACACTATACGAGTTTGAAGTCATTTCGCACGGTTAAAAACCCTGAATTTTCCTAAAAAGACACCATCGACAATAACTCCAAAACCAACACAGTTATTCCGGATTTAACTACACAGTCTTGTTAGCGTTTACAAACTGCACAAAGTGCTGCAGTATGGTTTTCCTATTGCTATTAGTTTTGGAGATAATTGAGACTATATGGTTTTGAAGTTATTTTGCACAGTGAAAAACGCTGAAATGTTGCTAAAAAGACACCATCGGCAAGAACTCCAAAACTAAAATAGGTATTCCGGATTAAGGTACACAGTCTTGTTTGCGTTTATAAACTACACAAAGTGGTGCAGTATTGTCTTACTATTCGTATTCATTTTGGAGATAATTGAGACTATACGGGTTTGAAGTCGTTTCGCACGGTCAAAAACGCTGAAAATTTGCCAAAAAGACACCATCGACAATACCTCCAAAACTAAGACAGGTATTCCGGATTTAAATACTCAGTCTCGTTTGCGTTTATAAACTACACAAAGTGGAGCAGTATTGTTTTGCTATTGCTATTAGCTTCGGAGGTAATTGAGACTATACGGGTTTGAAGTTATTTCGCACGGTGAAGAACGTTGAAATTTTGCTAAAAAGACCCAATCGACAATACCTCCAAAACTTAGACAGGTATTCCGGATTTAAATACACAGTCGCGTTTGCGTTTATAAACTACACAAAGTGGTGCAGTATTGTTTTGCTATTGCTATTAGCTTCGGAGGTAATTGAGACTATACGGGTTTGAAGTTATTTCGGACGGTGAAGAACGTTGAAATTTTTCTAAAAAGACCCAATTGACAATTCCTCCAAAACTAAAACAGCTATTGTGGATTTAACTACAAAATCGTGTTTGCGTTTATAAACTACACAAAAAGGTGTAGTATTGTTTTCCTATTGCTATTAGTTTCGTCGTGTGTCGTGTTTTTGAGCTCCCAAGTTTTGCGTATGTTTAAGTCGAAATATCGTGCGTAGACTGGGTTGCAGTAGCGTGACGGATGTATGAATCTTCCTTGCTTCTTTTGGTGAAGTTTGAGAGCGTAAAGTTCTATAGTTTATTTATACGAAGTGTTTTATTTTGTGTTTGTGCTCGCCGTTGTTGAGTGCTGCAAATGGCGATTTGCCGCCCCGGTGGCGCAGTGGTCTAAGCGATGGCCTCTGATCATTCGTCCGAACGGGGTCCGGGTTCGAATCCGGGTGTCGCATGGATGTTGTGTTTGTCTTACGGCATTGGTTCTCTCCCTTCCCTGGAACCAGTGACCCTAAATTAGGGACGGGCGACCGCTTATAGCCCATTGAGTTGCTCACGGTGGTCGTTAAACCTCCAATCAAAAAAAAAAAAAAATGGCGATTTCCATCGTCCATGTTGCACGTGCCCATGCAGAGGAAGCTGTTCACCGTGGAGCGAGATCTACTGATAAGACATCGCCGAGTGTTTCTCCTGTGACCTCCGAGAGGGTTGCCATGGAGACTGACCCGAGCTTCTCAAGAGATAAGAATCCAACAAGTCAAACCCGTCCTGGAAATCAACAGAGCGTGTCTTCGTGCGTCGCTACTGAATGAGTTTCTTCTGCGATAAGAATGCAGAAGGGTGTTGCTATGGAGACAGGAAATAGCAGTTGGGCATCGGTGGTTGCCATGGCGAATACTGACAACACGAGTGATCAGCGTTGTGCGTCAGAGATTGAGTGTCCCGGAAATCGATTTCGTCTAACTTTCGAAAAGGATTCCAAGGTATGTCAAGATTTTCATGATCTTTCTGAGAAAACTATTATTTTTCATGCGTTACCACAGACTTCGTTACCTGTATATTTGCAAGCTTTGGAAGAACGAGTGCCGAGAGAGGCAATTAAAGGAATCGGTCGTAGTAAACGTGGTATATCAGTGTTGTTTATAAATAGTGCAGATTGTAAACTTGTGGTAAAGCAAGGGATTTCTATAAATAATCAAATTTTGTATCCTGCTTATGCAAGTGAACGACCGATCACTGTAACTTTGTCTCCGGTTCCACTTGAAGTACCGGATTCTGCGTTGATAGTTCTTCTTTCTCAGTTTAGCAGGGTGGTGGGACCAGTTCATAGAGTAATCGAAGCACCGCAATCTTCAACTTATTGTCATGTTGGTGGGTTGAAGTGGACTTTTCGGGTTATCTTCCCGAATGAATCAGCTCTTCAGACTTGTCCAGGAGAAGTTGAAATTGTATTGGATTCTCATAGTTTCATGTTTAATATTTATACAGGAATTTTTTGTTACGTTTGCAATGAAAGAGGGCATATTCGTGCTAAATGCCCGTATGTACATAGGCCACCCTTGAGGAAGAGTCTCTCTGATTCCCATGAGGAAAGAATTGCTGTAGCTGAAGATCGATCAGACATAGAACATGGTGGTACACATGTCGTTGACCTGGTTTCTACCGTGACTGAGACTTTTGAAACCCGAGTGGTGGATCCTGTTGAGCCGATAGAGAAGACATTTATTGAAATGCCGACTTCTTTGGATCCTGGGACTCTGACATCAGCAAATCTTGGTACTTTGGGTATTGCTAACCTACGGGACTGTTCAGTAGCTTCACAGAATTTCACAGAGAACGCAAGTTCGGCTTCGATATCTAAACGACCCAGTACTGATCCAAGTGGTGATCAGTTCAAACGTAGCAGAGCTACAGACTGTACTACACCGGAATTTATACATGATATTAAGACTTTTGTTCTTACGGAATCTGAGTGGGAGGAAGAAAGAAATAAGCCCCCACGGTATCGTCTTCTCCTGGAACTTATTGTATCTTGCCCTGTGGAAGACCTCCTTTGGATCTTATGGAGTTGAAAGAATTTTTTGTGCCCAATAAGAAGAAATGTCCACTTACTCCGGATTTTTACGTAACATATAAGTTTGGGTTAAATGCTATTGTACATCAACTAAATGTCATGTTGAATTGGATAATCACGAAAAATCCTGTCCCTGAACTTTTGGACACCTATTACGAAGTATATTTCACACGTATAGAGGACGTTAAGGCTTACATAAAAAAACATAATGTGGTTGATCGGGTGTTCTAGTGTGTCATTTGATGTACAGAGATGTTTCAGATGGATTCCTTGATGTTGGTTTCGTTTTTTCTTACAGTGTTTTTGAAATATTTCGTGGACTTTAATCGATATGGTTTTTGTTTACGTATGTATCACACTAGCGTTGTTAAGAATGATCCAGTTTCTTTCGGAATGTTTTGTTAATTCCACAATTTAATGTTTTTCGGTTTTATATAACTTTTATGATTATTTTTCATTAAATCAGGTGGTCTACACCTGCAATATTGACCTTCGGAGATAATTTAGACTATACGGGTTTGAAGTCATTTCGCATGGTTAAAACGCTGAAATTTTGCTAAAAAGACACCATCGACAATAACTCCAAAACCAAAACAGTTATTCCGGATTTAACAACACAGACTTGTTGCCGTTTACAAACTGCACAAAGTGGTGCAGTATGGTTTTCCTATTGCTATTAGTTTTGGAGATAATTGAGACTATATGGTTTTGAAGTTATTTTGCACGGTGAAAAACGCTGAAATGTTGCTAAAAAGAAACCATCGGCAAGAACTCCAAAACTAAAACAGTTATTCCGGATTTAACTACACAGTCTTGTTTGTGTTTATATACTACACAAAGTGGAGCAGTATTGTTTTGCTATTGCTATTAGCTTCGGAGATAATTGAGACTATACGGGTTTGAAGTCATTTCGCACAGTGAAAAAGTTGAAATTTTGCTAAAAAGATCCAATCGACAATACCTCCAAAACTAAAACAGCTATTCTGGATTTAACTACACAATCGTGTTTGCGTTTATAAACTACACAAAGTGGTGTAGTTTTGTTTTGCTATTGCTATTAGCTTCGGAGATAATTGAGACTGTAAGGGTTTGAAGTCATTTCGCAAGGTGAAAAACGCTGAAATGTTGCTAAAAAGACATCATCGACAAGAACTCCAAAACTAAAACAGGTATTCCTGAATTAACTACACAGTCTTGTTTGCGTTTATAAACTACACAAAGTGGTGCAGTATTGTTTTACTATTAGTATTCGTTTTGGAGATAATTGAGACTATACGGGTTTGAAGTCATTTCGCAAGGTCAAAAACGCTTAAATGTGGCTCAAAAGACACCATTGAAAATAACTGCAAGACTAAAACAAGGAGTCCGGATTTACCTACACAGTCCTTTTTAGTTTTATAAACTACACAAAGTGGGGCAGTAAGGCTTTTGTATTGCTATTAGTTTCGGAGATAATGCGGACTCTCTGGTTTTGAAGTCATTTCAAACTGTCTAAAACGCTACAAGTTTGATAAAAGGACACAATCCACAATAACTCCAAAACCAAAACAGTTATTCCGGATTTAACTGCACAGTCTTGTTTGCTTTTATAAACTACTCAAAGCTGTGCAGTAGGGTTTCCCTATTGCTATTAGTTTCGGAGATAATTGAGACTATACGGGTTTGAAGTCATTTTGCACGGTTAAAAACCCTGAAATTTTCCTAAAAAGACACCATCGACAATAACCCCTAAATCAAAACAATTATTCCGGAATTAACTACACAGACTTATTAGCGTTTATAAACTACACAAAGTGGTGCAGTATGGTTTTCCTATTGCTATTTGTTTTAGAGATAATTGAGACTATACTGGTTTGAAGTTATTTCGCCCGGTGAAAAAGTTAAAGTTTTGCTAAAAAGACCCAATCGACAATACCTCCAAAACTAAAACAGCTATTCTATATTTAACTACAAAATCGTGTTTGCGTTTATAAACTACACAAAGTGGTGCAGCATTATTTTCCTATTACTATTAGTTTCGGTGATAATTGACACTATACGGGTTACTAGCCATTTCGCACAATCAAAACCGCTGAAATGTTGCTAAAAAGACGCCATCGACAAGAATTCCAAAACTAAAACAGTTATTCCTGATTTAAATACAGAGTTTTGTTTGCGTATATAAACTACACAAAGTCGTGTAGTATTGTTTTGCTATTGCTATTAGTTTCGGAGATAATTGAGATTATATGGTTTTGAAGTCATTTCGCAGAGTCAAAGACGCTGAAATTTTGCTAAAAAGACACCATCTACCTTAACTCTAAAACCAAAACAGTTATTCTGGATTCAACTACACAATCGTGTTGCCGTTTATAAACTACAGAAAGTGGTGCAGTATGGTTTTCCTACTTCTATTAGTTTCTCAGATAATTTAGTCTATATGGTCTTGAAGTCATTTCGCAGAATCAAAAACACTGAAATTTTGCTAAAAAGAAACCATCGACAATAACTCCAAAACTAAGAGAGGTATTCCGGATTTAACTACACAGTCTCGTTTGCGTATATAAACTACACAAAGTGGTGCAGTATTGTTTTGCTATTGATATTAGCTTCGGAGATAATTGAGACTATATGGGTTTGAAGTCATTTCGCATGGTTAAAAACTCTGAAATTTTGCTAAAAAGACACCATCGACAATAACTCCAAAACCAAAACAGTTATTCCGGATTTAACTACACAGTCTTGTTAGCGTTTACAAACTGCACAAAGTGGTGCAGTATGGTTTT